>OV815289.1:44940707-47340707 GCA_929108145.2 Limnephilus rhombicus | reverse complement strand
CCCTAGATTCGTTCGCAATGTTATTAAAGGTAAAGTCTCTAATTTGGTCTATACTCTAGCTGATATGAACGGTAGAATTGTAGGAAATTTTCATGTAAAGGATATTGTTCGCATTGATTAAATATTTCTTACTCTTTATATATAGATGAAACCAATGTAATAGTATGCGGGGCTACCAACCCTGCATGCTGTTCCATTTGTTTCGTCAGTGGTTTTTCTAGTCACTTGCTTTTGAGGTTTGGTACCCTCAAGAGGTTATGTCTAGAATTTTCACGAAATTTCCTCAATCTTGCTACCTCATTATTTCTTTTTAAAATTATTTTCTTTAAATTCTTCGGATTTTTTTTCTATAGGAGACGTCGTTTACAATAAATGTCGTTTCCTCTGATCCGTGTGATCAGTGGCGCCCAATATTTTGTTTAAGTCATATTTGGTAATTGGCTTAGTCTTTGACGAGATTTTTTTATTTTAAATCTAATTAATTTTTGTGTACGTAACGAGTTGTTTCGCCTTCCTTATAGGCTACAGTTATACTTACACACTGATGCGTCCGTAAAATAATAGGTTATGTTGTACTATTTTAGTGTTTAAGTCTGAATCCTTCTTCTCAAGTTCGTTGGAATTTTCTCCCGAATAATGATTTTCCAAGGACTTGGAAAGAATGATTCAAAACTTCTGTTTATGAGAGATTTGAGCTACTTTCTTGTGTACAGATTGTTAATATTTCAACAATTAGTGATTAAGTTAATTTTTTCATAAATATACCATAGCTATGTTAAATAGATTAAGTCTGGTATAACTTTCCTTAAAGTCAGTTAGTTAAGTTTGTTAAGAATATTTGTTAAGAAATTTTTTTTTCTTGTCACAAACAAAGGTGGTACTGCTCTGGCATACCTACCCATTAAAGTAACTAATATTTGAAGTTTATCACCTTACCTCTAATACAGGAAAGTGTATTTTGTCTTTTAGTTTTAAGTTAACATTAAGCATTTACATATATAGGTCTCTCACTGCTTAAACCAGTGTTGTACTTTCGTTATTTGTTTTTGGGGTGTTATGCCGTGTTGCGCTACCTCCTTCTTTAGCCAACGTTTCGGACATCGTTGCAGTGTCCATCATCAGGGCAGATCGGGCACATCTACCGGATCTGCCCTGATGATGGACACTGCAACGATGTCCGAAACGTTGGCTAAAGAAGGAGGTAGCGCAACACGGCATAACACCCCAAAAACAAATAACGAAAATGCTTTTGGCCGTGAAAATCTTAAAACTTACCAGTGTTGTACTCTTAATTTTGTCTACTAGTGTCGTTCATTTGGATATTGTTCGATCACACCTTATCTAGTGTCGATTATCTAATAAGTATATTCGATCACCAAAATATCATTGTTTGTTCAAGAAATTTATGACTTTTCACTTACTTGATGTATTAAGTGTTATTTTTTGAAGGAATGCCACCTGGGTTTATCTTCAGTCTTTTCTTGCACAAGCAACGTCATCTGAGGATGGTTTATATTAGTTACATCTTGTATTTTTGTATAAAATCAAGAGTACCTTTTGAGGTTCACTTTTATAATAGCTAGGTGTTTTGTTTAATTGTAATCCCTAAGCTCTAAGCCTAACATTCTAGATCCTGTTTTGCTTCTGTGTTCCTATTGAATTTTTTCATAATTTTGATGGATAGGTATTTAAAATATGTAAACCCTAATCTAACCTCTTTTATAGATAGGTAGTGCCTTGGTATTGTAAAACCTGATCTAAAACCGTTTGACAGATAGGTATGTCTTTACATATAAACCCTACTCTGACCACTTTGTAATTGACAGTTTTTTTATAAAACTTGTTATACGATGGACAAGTAATAATTGTATTATACTTGATCTGACCTCCTAGACATCAATTTTAAATTGAACGAGTTAATTCTGTATATTTGTTTATACCTTGGACTAGTTTTAGTCGATAATTTAAGACGCATTAAGTATAATTTGTATGACGTTACTTTTTCCATATATCATTTTTTATTTAGAATATAAGGATAGAGAAAGAGAGAGTTAATTATATGTTAATAATAACTAAGTGTTGCTTTTTTCTATAAAGGAAAGTGGGAGCTTGAGTTCTCCATACTCACTAGTGTTTTCTTGAGAGATTGTCTCTCGTCATGTGAGTAACGTGTTGGTAATCTTACAAGCGAGCTTGTAAAAGTGGAGGTATTACCTCATTTTCAAAGTTTTTCTTTTGTATACCGTTCTGTGAATGGGTTTTTGTTTTTTTAATTTGCTACTTTAATATGTCTTATGTTATTGTTTTTCTGATACTGTGATGTGTTATTTTCTTTAACAGATATGGAAAGAGAGAGCCTTGTTGGGCGGTGTCCTAATAATTTTACTTCACTTCGCGGCGTAAAATTTTCGGGGGTTGCGGGGAAATGTAACATATCTATTTGAGCAAGTACTGCTCAAAATAGGTACTGTTTATTGTCTATGCTTTATTTATTTTTTCTTTTTTTTTAACTTTGTTGGTTGGCCAAACTAGCACGGCGACGGAAACGTCATTCGAGGAAAAATGGCGGAAGACATCACGTAGTTTTTTCGAGGCGAGGGGAGATTTTGGGAGGAGAGTTTTTGGTGATCAAGAATTCTAGTGCGATGTAGCCTAGAATGAATTTATTGTTTCTCTCTGTGAGCGTGTGACGACTCAGATGGCATAGAAGCCTGTTTATTTTATTTTATTTCTCGCCGGATGCCGAGCGATTGTTTGAACCGCGTGCGGAAGTGAATTTGATTCTGTAATCAACGGGGGATGTATTGGAACGGTTTTGCTCTGCTTTGGCCGGCGTGAGTTTCTACACACCGCCTGATGGGTGTATATCCGCTGTGCCTGGTTGTTGGGAGTAATCCCTTTAAAGGAAACGGCTCTGCTCTGCTTTGGCCGGCGAGAGTTTCTACCTACCGCCTGATGGGGGCTATATCTGCTGTGCCTGGTTGTTGGGTGTAATCCCTTGGAAGGAAACGGCTTTGCTCTGCTTTGGCCGGCGAGATTTTCTGCGCGCCGTTGGATGACGTGCTGGACGGTGTCTTGGGGATTGCTGTCGTCTTTTGGAGGAATGTCACGACTGTCACGGCGACGGGACGTGTGCGGTATTAAAATTAATCGTAATTGGTTGACTCTCTCTTTCTACATCAGTTAATAATTGCTCAAGGTATTTATGTTTTATTTACAATTTCCTTTGTTCAATTTTCCCTTGTAAACTGCAATAAAGTCAACCTTAATTTTCACTAGTAAAATTTGCGTTTTTTATATGCATGACCTCTAAATCCTTATCTCCACTATCCTGCGATGGAGTTCTACTTGCTCTGAGAAGACAGCGGTCGGATGACAAAAGGTATAGGTTCTACCTACACAAAATTCATATTACCTTAAATTTAATATATTACAGCCGATAGGTAGTTTAATTCCGAAACTTCTAGATTAGCAATTATTTTCAATGCGTTCCCTTTCAGCGCAGATTGTAAGTAAAAGAATTTTTGGACGTTGCTCAAGGAACTGTTATTATGAACCAAAGTTTTAAAGGTTTCAACGAAATTTACCCAATCTTTTTGATTCCCATCGAATTCTCTCAATTGGAGAGTTGGAAGTTTGATTTCGACTCTACCCTCGTTAATTGAGTCAATCGCCCCTTTAGCAGTCGCAAGGACTGAAAAATATTGATTTTCAAACGTCTCGCGCTGAATAGAATTTTCCAGTTCCTCATCCGATAAAATTTCAATTTCGTCCTGAAGATTCGAATTGATCTAACAATGGCTTAATTCGGTCGTACCTCAGTTTAATTTCAATCGCGGACAAGGAGTTTATAGAATCCGCGAAACGCGTCAATTTCCCCTTAATCACGCCTCTCTTGGCTATTAAAGATTTGATCTTATCCATTTTGTGTACAAATACCTTTTCGTAGCTTAATCCCTGATAAAATGTGTTCCGACAATGCGTATTTATTTATTTGAGAAGCTACCCGCCTGAAAGACAACAACGACAATATTCCTGGCAATTATTAATTGAGAACCTAATGTTCAATCATTAATTGAGAATCATGAGTTGCATAAAATCTTTACGTGGGTAGTGATTTTATTTTTTACAATACAATATTTATGGGATTAATCTTGTTAAAAAACTACGAATGAGTTCTGAATGGATGTTAAAGGAATGGGTATGGGTGGGAAGGCACTAAAAACTTATCTCATTTCCGATGTGAATCCAGTCTTCCTTTGTTCATCTTTGTGATTCCGGTAATTGTAATTTTGGTCATCTGTATTAATTGGCAGCTGGTTCTTGTTTTTTTTTTTTATATTATTGCAGTCCTCTGATTGCAATCCGGCTCGAAGGACCATGTTCAAAATTGATGGGTGTCCTTTTAAATAAAATAATTCTCTTTGCAAAAAAACTTCACTGTTTATTTCACTTGGACATGTTATAAATGTATTATATTACGGTGTCAACACACCGGGCCAAACACTGGCAGTTGTTTACTGTTAAAACTTGCGTTGGGAAGAAGCGATAATAATGAGCTGCTAGCACTTTTATAATGTAAAAACCTGCACACATTTAAAGAATGAATCATTACACACTTGACACTCGGAAGCATCTACAAAAAAATGGCTTCCTCCATAGTACGCACTCCGTAGCTAAAACAGGCTGCGAACACTCAGCGACCAGCCAAGCCTCGCACCATTTGAAATATCAACGTCTGGGAGCTTGCTCAAGCAACCCATAGGTGCTGGTAGTATCTCAATTTTTAACAGAGATACCGTAAATTTCACCCGAAATACCTAACGTGGAAAACAACAAAAATACAGACGCTCGCCGGACAGCTGTTCGCTGGCGCGGCGGCCATCTTGCCAAACATTTATCGAGTCGAGTGCTGCCAGACATGAGAATAAACAAAGCGGTGGTTAGGTATCTGTCCATTTTCAAAGTGTACCTTTCAAAATAATTCGTACAAACTGAAGTGCCTTTGGATTTCGAGAAAAGTAAATAATCTGGACTTTTTAAAATTAAGAATTACCTTCAAAATAATCGGAAGAAATATCGGTAAATATCGGTTCGGACTGGCCACGCTTATTACGAATAATTTTTAGAAAAAAACTTTAGATTCGCCTTAATTACTATTAAAGGAAACTTTTTGGCTTTGGGGCGGCGGAAAATAATGCATTTTAATTTTCAATTGCATAAAACCAAAATTCACTTCGCGAACCAACCCAGCGAAATTCCGCGGCCGTAAATGTCACTGTTATGTTGGTATCCTTGATAAATTAGCAAGAGCTCATACGACTGTAGCCGACTTCATGGGATAAGGCGCGTAATTATGAAATTTGTCTAGCGGGCTTGTTTGTGTAACATGGTTTGTGATACAAAAGAATGTGCCCCTTTATAACGCCTACTCGCGTCAAGGCAAGAAAAACATCCCAGTTTTCAATTAGTTCAGCGGCTACGCTAGGTTTGTGTAACATGGTTTGTGATTCGCGGTATTTCATGTAGGTATCCCATGAAGTCGGCTACAGTCCATAACAGTGACAGCTACGACCGCGGATTTTCGCTGCGTCGGTTCGCGAAGGGAATTTTGGTTTTATGCAATTGAAAATTAAAATGCATTATTTTCCGCCGCCCCAAAGCCAAAAAGTTTCCTTTAATAGTAATTAAGGCGAATCTAAAGTTTTTTTCTAAAAATTATTCATAATAAGCGTGGCCAGTCCGAACCGATATTTACCAAATCATCATTTACAGTGCCAAGTTAATGCTGACTGAGTGTGTTGACATCCGAGGAAATGTTGCTGGCTTCCCATGGGCATTCAGACACACAATTGAGAGACTTTAGATACACAGAGACGCCTACATAGCCAACACCTAAGGATATCAATTCGGAGAATCAGCTTATTTCTCATTGCGGTATCTGAATGGGTTCTTCGACAAATTTCTCACGGTCTTGGATGGTCTCAGTGATGTTTCAAGCTGTTCATCTGAAAAAAAAAAAACGAGACCACTTGACTCGGGATTGCCACCTTAGACAGCAGCCGTTGGAGAAATGCTCTTGATCTTGAAGCGTTATTAAATTATAAATGTTCCACTTACCGATGAGGGAAATTTGGATTAGAAAAATACGAAACAGTGTGTATTGCAAGTGCCGACGAAATTCTAGGAGAACATCATGAACACATAATGAAACAAATGACAATACTCAAATTAGAGCTATGAGCATTATGAGGAAGAAAAATTGAAAACCTGCAGCACAAGTCACATAAGACGAGGAAAAGCAATGAAATCAGACTCTTCTTCAGAAAAAAAAACAGTCAAAAGTCGTTGATGTACGGAGCAATGATGTTTGGCGAATTACCAAAGGTAAAAGCGATGCTAAAGACATCGCGATGAATTGAGAAATTTTATAAGATCTTCCGGGACCTAACAAAATCTGATTAATCCCGACTGGGTGCTTGTAGAGATGGTGACAGGAATTTGCTGATAGGAAAAAGGGATATTTTGGAAAGATGGGAGAATTATTTCTGAACATTTCAAACCATACCAATAATGAACACCGTAAATAGGAGGAAATGGTTCACCACTCCCGCTGAGGAGTTCGCGGAGAAGTCCACTGTGCTTGGAGTAAAGCAGGCACCGAGATGACTGAAAAATTCTCGTAATAAAGCACCAGGAACAGAAGTGATAACAAATGAACTGATCGAAACCGGTGGTCCAACGCTAGAAGTGCATATTCACAGACTATTTAACGAAAACTGGCAAAATCAAATACTGCCCGAGGAATTGAAAATAGAAATTATTGTGACCATTCATAAAAGGGGAGACAAGACCAAGTGCGAGAACCATAGAGGAATAACAATTCACAAAATCACATACGAAGTCTTCTCCTGTTTACTCTACGGCAGGCTATTGATATAATGTGGTGAAGATATCAGGTGAATATTGATGTGGTTTCAGATGCCAAAAGATCCAACATTGATCACACTAATTTCACAAGGGTATATGAATATAATATGACTCTACTACCTGTCCATATACTTCAAACTGCACTAACTAAAAATAAAAATGGGTAATTCCTAAAATAAGGAGACTTGAGGCATTCGAGATGTAGATCTACAGAAGAATATACAAAATAAGTTGGATGGACTGAGTTACGAATGAAGTTATTATGGTTCGGATGAATAAAGAAAAATAAGTTATTAAAACAATAAAAATCCGAAACTTCATTATATAGGAGATGTGATGAGACAGAGAAATACGAGATCTTGCATCTCATAATGCAGGGAAAAGATTGCCGGAAGACGGGGCCCTGGAAGAAGGAGAATATCATGGCTGAAAAACTTGAGACCGTGGTTTGGCCAGTCTGATGTAGAGCTGTTCCGGACCGCAGTAAAGTCCACATAGCCAATATGATAGCCAATGTCAGTTGAACGGACAAGGCAGGAGAGAAGATGAATCCCTTAAAACTAGTCTGACTAAATCTAATACAGTCATAAATGTATAAAGCGGGTTATCGGAGAACATCGAAATCGAGTCAGGATGAGATACGCTATCTACGGTGATTCTTAATATGGTGGTGAGACCAACACACGTAAAGTAAATTTAATGGGCTGCATAAACTAAAATACATCAGACATAATGTGAGATAATATGTCAATCACATAGTAATTACCAGCAGATCAAACAGATAATAATCCAGCGTAGCCCACCTCAAAACCCGAAGCTGAACAATTGAGACCAAAAATAAAAACATCGAAACTAAGTACGTAAATGACAAGCACGTGTGAGTAAGAGACAATCCGGGATTTGTAGGCCAGCAGGTCTCAAAGACTGCAATGATCTGAAAGGAAAGGATGCGAGATGGTAGGACGCCAAAATATATGACCAAGGGGTTGCCCCAGTGGAAGTGACCCAGAAGTGAGTGGCGAGGGACCACAGCCGGTGGAGGATATTTGCGGGAGAAGCCAAATCCCAACCTGGAATGTAGCGTCAAAATGACGATGTTGACGCATAGAAAAAAGGAAGGAAAACCAGTTCAACAAAATTGGGAGACTTCATTAAAAGAGTCAATTTTCCGTATGGTTGTCCTTATAAGGGAACGTATCCATACTACGTGACCAACTTTTTGCAATTTTTAACCCCCCCCCCCCCCTGGTGACCAAAAACCTAAGCAACCCGCCGCTCATTTGTATGGAGCGTGACATTTTGAAGACCCCCCCCCCCCCGTATGGGTACGTTCCCTAAAGTGACCGATAGATACAAGATAAAGATATGTCACGTTGGTGGCGATTGTATGTCACCTTAACCCAGGTGTCGAGCAATACTATTTTATTATATTATGTCACGTTGGTGGCGACTGTATGTCACATTGGTGGCGATTGTATGCCACCTTAACTCAGGTGTCGAGCAATACTATTTTATTATATTATGTCACGTTGGTGGCGATTGTATGTCACCTTAACTCAGGTGTCGAGCAATACTATTTTATTATGTCACGTTGGTGGCGATTGTATGTCACCTTGACTCTGGTGTCGAGCAATACTATTTTATTATGTCACGTTGGTGGCGATTGTACGTCACCTTAACTCAGGTGTCGAGCAATACTATTTTATTATATTATGTCACGTTGGTGGCGATTGTATGTCACCTTAACCCAGGTGTCGAGCAATACTATTTTATTATATTATGTCATGTTGGTGGCGACTGTATGTCACATTGGTGGCGATTGTATGTCACCTTTACTCAGGTGTCGAGCAATACTATTTTATTATACTATGTCACGTTGGTGGCGACTGTATGTCACATTGGTGGCGATTGTATGTCACCTTAACTCAGGTGTCGAGCAATACTATTTTATTATATTATGTCACGTTGGAGGCGACTGTATGTCACATCGGTGGCGATTGTATGTCACCTTAACTCAGGTGTCGAGCAATACTATTTTATTATATTTTGTCACGTTGGTGGCGATTGTATGTCACATTGGTGGCGATTGTATGTCACCTTAACTCAGGTGTCGAGCAATACTATTTTATTATGTCACGTTGGTGGCGATTGTATGTCACCTTGACTCTGGTGTCGAGCAATACTATTTTATTATGTCACGTTGGTGGCGATTGTACGTCACCTTAACTCAGGTGTCGAGCAATACTATTTTATTATGTCACGTTGGTGGCGATTGTATGTCACCTTAACTCAGGTGTCGAGCAATACTATTCTATTATGTCACGTTGGTGGCGATTGTATGTCACCTTAACTCAGGTGTCGAGCAATACTATTTTATTATATTATGTCACGTTGGTGGCGACTGTATGTCACATTGGTGGCGATTGTATGTCACCTTAACTCAGGTGTCGAGCAATACTATTTTATTATATTATGTCACGTTGGTGGCGACTGTATGTCACATTGGTGGCGATTGTATGTCACCTTAACTCAGGTGTCGAGCAATACTATTTTATTATATTATGTCACATTGGTGGCGATTGTATGTCACTAACTCAGGTGTCGAGCAATACTATTTTATTATGTCACGTTGGTGGCGATTGTATGTCACCTTAACTCAGGTGTCGGGCAATACTATTTTATTATGTCACGTTGGTGGCGATTGTATGTCACCTTAACTCAGGTGTCGAGCAATACTATTTTATTATATTATGTCACATTGGTGGTGAGTAATGTCACATTAGTGGCAAATGGTATTATGTTTGTATGCTTCTAGAATTATTATGGCACAGAGATAGAGCCGTGAGGACACGACTACTAATCAGGATGGACGAGTGTAACACCCATTTATGTGTATGTGACCAGCAATGGGACGGAATTAGCAGCCTAGCAGAAATAGAAGAGGAGTTTACGGTTGCGACGGCAAGCGGAGTCCCGTTTATGGAGGGAGAGTAAAACAGAACGGAACCGCTAGTTATGTCAAATTGTGTTTAAATCATCAATAAACCGTGATATACAGATTACAGACTATTATTTGACACTTTCCTGCACACCAAGTTATTTAATGTTACAGTATATAAAATATCTCCCCAAAGGATAGATGTGAATACATATTCATATATAATGTATGGGCGTACTGTACAGGGCCCACAGATACTTTAATAGTACCCAACTCCTAACCCTGTACTAATTGCAAGTGCGCCCCACCGTTGAATTTGGCAGCCACCTCTGGTCTGGAGCTCCAAAATACCTAAAAAACCCTTGACTGCAGAAACGGGCGGTCCGTTTGATAGATTCTCCCATCTTAACAGACGGGCTGCAATCTTTAGAGCATAGGCGTCAGGTGGGAATGCTGTCTTGTTCTACCGGTATTACAATGGAAGATGCTCCGAGGAACTAGCATCATTGATCCCCTCGGCACCGGTGCATAGTCGGGAAACACGCGCCCAACATTTGTACACGGTTGACATTAGTCACATGAGAACGGGTCGTTTCTGTGACTCGTTCTTGAGTTCAACGGCTCGGCTGTGGAACGATTTGCCGGCCTCTGTGTTTCCTCCCTCCTACAACATGGGTCTCTTCAAGACCCATGTTCACTCCTTCCTTTCCTCAAAAAGACCCTCCACACAGCATCTACAAAGATGACATAGGCCCTGAGGGAATTATTTTCCTCAGGGCCTCCTGTGTGATTTTTTTTTTTTCAATTATTTCTGGCTTTCACCCGTCAAGGGTGTTCTAGGCCATCATTTATAATTACAGAGAAAGGAAAGGTGAATTTATATATTAATTTTATTTAAATGTGCAAATTTCAGAATTTTATGGCAGATTGGAGTAGAGTTCAGACTTAGAAGAGATGAGATGTTGAATGGAGGAGAGGCAATTTTTGATAACGCTTGATAGAAGAGAGGATATTTATTTAGAGAGGGACAATCAAAAAATATGTGATCTAAAGTTCCCACATCTAGACCACAGAACGTACAATCTGGGGAGTCAAGCACATGAATTTTATAAAGGTGAGAAGGAACGGAACAATGTCCGATTCTCATACGAATAAGTAAGGAAATTTCTTTTTTGGAAAAATGGGGGAATTTTTGAAACCACGGTTTTGATGGGATAGTCCTTTGTATTGAGGCGTAGCGGGCACCCTTGGATTGACTAGCAATGTTCCAATACTCTGTCCAAACATTGCGGGATCTATCTTTGATGATGGAAAAAATATCAGACAGGGGAATATGGTTTACGAGGGTAACGGTAGGGTTAGACGCTCCTTGTTTTGCCAAGGAATCAGCAATATCGTTACCCACTATGCCAACATGTCCAGGAATCCAAATCAGAGTGACAGTTTTTCCAGAGCTTTGAATGGAGGTTATCAATACTCGAATAAGACATACAAAGTGATCATCAGGATGAAGAAGAGGACTTGTTTTAAGTTTTTGGAGGGAACTGAGAGAGTCAGAGAGAACAAGAGAATGTTCAACATTATTTTTTATTATATATTTGAGAGATTCAATAATCGCAATGCACTCGGCAGAAAATATTGAAAATTGGTTTGAAATTGAATAAAATATTCTTTCATTAGAATTATTGTGGTAAACGTTAATACCAATACCACAGTTAGGAGAGTCCGGAGATTTGGAGCCATCAGTAAATAAAAGAGAAGAGTTGGGCCATTTAGAAGAAATAATGTCATTGAACATATTATTGACAGTACGGGCTGGGAGATTGGAATGACTTTTAAGGATGCCGATCCCTTCTAATATCGTTGGGGATAGGGTGACGTGACTATATTTTAATTTGTACAAAGGAAGAAGATCATTTTTGATAATTTGAAGCTCTGAGAGAGAGCGAAAATTTTTACAGATGGCAGGGAGAGGTTTAGTTCGAGCTCTGATTGTAGATGAATGTGTTGAGTCGTTGAACAACGAGACTCTGGGAATAATCTGATGACTTTTAGAATTTAAACATTTAAGAACAAATTTGTCAGCAAATAATTGACGCCTTAAATAAAGAGGAGGATCAGAACATTCTACTTGAAGGGAATTGATGGGCGACGATTGCATCGCGCCAGTTATTATTCGCAATGACTTAGATTGAATTTTGTCTAATTTACTGAGTGCATTTTTGGATGCAGTACTAAAAAGTGGGCAGGCATAGTCGAGATGACTTCGAATAAGTGCATTGTAGAGCAACTTAATGCAGATAGGATGAGCACCCCACCAAACGCCAGTCAATGATCTGATAATATTTAAATTTTTTTCACATTTAGTAACTATATTATTAATGTGGGAAGACCATTTAAGTTTCCTATCAAATGTTACTCCCAAAAATTTTACTTCGGAAGCATTGGGGATTGGAGAGTTTTTAAATAAAATTTGAACAGGGGGGTTATTATGACGATTTGAGAAGGTAACACACTGACTCTTTTGTACTGAAAGTTCAAGACCATTTAAAGTAAGCCATGTGCAAAGGGCATCCATGGCTTCATTAAGATATTTGACGGCGGATGGAATGATTTTGGATGATAAGAAGAAAGCTATGTCATCTGCGAACTCAACAACTTTTACTTGAGGGGGAATGGTGACATGCATATCGTATGTGTATATATTATACAGTAAGGGGGATAATACATCGCCTTGGGGTAAACCCTTCCAAATTGACCTACTCTGAGGAGTAACATCTGGTAGCTCAATGAAAATTTTCCTATCGAGAAAAAGATTAATAATAGATTGGACAAACATGAGGGGTAAGCCAAGGCCTAAAAGTTTTTTTTTAAGAATTGGGATGGAAACATTGTCAAAGGCGCCTTCTATGTCTATAAAGACTGCAAGACATACTTCTTTGTTAGAAATGGATAAATTAATATCAGTGCTGATGATGGCAAGGTTATCTTGTGTAGATTTCTTTTTCCTAAATCCAAATTGGGATGGAGAGAGAAGATGATTACTCTCGACAAAAAATTCTAACCGGTTTTTAATTAATTTTTCATAAATTTTACTAAGGGTGGATGAAAGAGCAATTGGCCTATAGTTGGATCCAGAATTGGGTGATTTGTTTAATTTTAGAATTGGGATGATTATTTGAGAACTCCAGTCATCAGGTATTATGCCAGTCTGGAAGATTTTATTTAAGATGCTTAAAAAGTGATTTAGAACATTATCATTACTATTTTTGATAATGCTATAAGGTATACCATCTCTGCCTGGAGATGAGTCCTTGACTGTTGATAAACAATTTTTTAATTCAATTAAAGTGAATGGAGAGTCAAGCCAATGATCAGACATAGGAGTGTTGTGGATTGGAGTTATTTCATCTAAGTTAGGTACAGAAGGGGGGGCAATTTTGTCCAAGAACTCGTCTATCCATTTAGAATGAGAAGCTCGAGGAGATGTTGGACTGAAGGAGGATCGAAATCTTCGAATCATAGACCAAACTTCCGAAATTGGAGTGTTCGGAGATACTGAACTGCAGAAGTTGTACCACCCGGATTTTTTTTTTGACCTCAATACCCTTTTGGCATTGCCTTCGGCATTTTTGTATATGAGATAGTTCTCCATAGTCATATTGTGACGATAGGAAAGAGATTTAGCTTTCCGAATTCTCACTACTTTGGAACATTCCTCATCCCACCAGGGAGTTGGAGGGAGTTTTTTGAGAGATTTGGTTTTAGGGGGAGGATTTGATTTATTGATTGCAGTTACGAGCATTGATTTGAAGTTATCGTAGTCATCTTTGACAGATAATGTATCGGTATAGGATAAATTTTGTATAAACTTATCCATATGTGAGTTAAATTCATCCCATTTGGTGTGTTTTGTTTTAATCTTTGTCGAAATATGGGACTTGTCTGAATGGAAAGAAGTTTGATAAGTGATGGTGATCGGGAAATGATCACTGGAGCAAGGGTCGGGGGACACCACCCACGAGGAGAGAGGTGCCAGATTAATAGAGCATATGGAGAGATCCACTGCACTGGGGTTTGTGTTGGGGCGAGAGATTCTAGTAGGAGATCCGTCATTTAAAAGAAAAAGGTTGGATTCATCTAGGAAATCCATCACACTTCGACCGTCTCGATCACAGAAAGCAGAACCCCAGACGGGGGAATGGGCATTAAAATCACCCAATAAAAAGAAAGGAGGGCTTAGTTGACGGACAATTTGCAACCACGCTTGTTTATTGAAGTGCGATGTTGGGGGAAGATAGATAGAAACAAAGGAAGTGTCCTTTATTTTAGCTGCAACCATTTGAAAGTCAGCATTGGGGGGTTTGATATTATTTATTGGGAAAAACGGAAGGGATTTTTTAATAAAAAGGGCAGCACCACCGCCCGTACCTTCCGGGCGATCATCGCGGAGACAGGAGTACCCTCCCACATTAAAGTGGGTGGATGGAGTAAACCATGTCTCCGAGACAGCAGCCACAGAAACAAGGTTTGAATTTAATAGGTTAAGAAGGTTTGATTTGTTAGAAATAGCACTGCGGCTATTCCACTGAAGAATTCTGACATCTTGAAGAGCCATTTTGAATAAATGATTTTAAAGTGGAAATAATAGAAGCAGCGTTGGACGGTAGATTAGTTTGAGAAGAAATTAGGTCAATTAGAAGCATAATAAGAGTTTGAATAAATGAAGAATTATCTTGGGAGAGTTGTTCAGAAAGCTTTTGATAGTTTGTTGAGGATGAATTATAATTGTTTGCGCACCCATTTGTGGCGTCTGAAAGAGGAGAACCATTGGGATTTAAGAGAAGTGAGTTGTGTTGTTGCTGATCGTATCCACGAGCCTGTTTAGAGATAGGGTTTTTGTATGTAAATTTTGTTGAACGGGAAGATGTTGAGGAGGAGGCGAGAGGGTTGGATGAAGAGTTACTGGATAAAACCTCGGAAAATGATTTTTTGACAGGCGGGAATAATTTAGAAGCCTGCAGAAAAGACAAGTTCTCAGAGGCCATAGAAATTTTTATATTTTTTTGGCGAGATTGTTCGGGGCAAGAAGAGTTAATGGCGGAATGAGCGCCTAAGCAGTTAAAACATTTAGGTGAAGAGAGAGAAGAACATTGGTCAGCCGAGTGGTTTTCTCCACATTTGAAACATCTGGGAGGGGATCTGCATGCAGCTTTGGTATGACCAAAACGGCAGCAGTTGTAACATTGAGTGGTGGGATAAGTGTACATTTCAACTGGTAAGGAGTTGAAAAATAAATAAATATGGGAGGGAAGAGATTGTCCTTCGAATGTGATGACGACAGATTGGGAGGGCTTCCAGGAAACGATGCCCTCAGAGGTGTCCTTATAATTTAGCCTCCTGGCTTTTATGGGATTGCCGATATGTTGGGGGGTTGAAAGTGAGGACAGGATTTCTGGAATGGACAGATCGGTCGAGATACCCCTGACCAGGCCCATTCGAGTGACATTGAAAGTTGGGATGTACGCCTTGAATTTAGAATTTGATGAAATAAATATATTTTTGATAAAGTTGTTGGCGGCTGAACCTGACAGGAATTCAACAGAGATTCGGAAGCGACCCTCGGCTTTAACACCTCCAGGTTTAATCGAAAGGTTCTTGGTATTTGAAAGAAATTTGCCAAATTCAAGAGGATGGATGGTTTTACCTTGTTCAGTTTTTTGCGCATATACAATGTAGGGGCCACGGGAATGAGTAGAGTAAAAGATTGTTGGAGGAGGTTGAGGAAGAGCTGGAGGGGACTGAGGAGACAAAGGCGAATCATGTTTTTTTGGGGAAAGGGGACTAAATTTTCTTTTTTTAATTGAGGTTAGGATGACAGATTCATTGTCTGAAATGTTTGAATGTTCTGAAAAGTCTATTTTATCTGAAATGTCACCATCTGGAGGGTCAGGAGGTGGATCTGGGGGCTTTGTAAGGGGTACAGGAGGGAAATCCTCCTCCATTGTTCAAAGAATTACAGCTAATATAAAAAGTGACAGAAGTAAAAAAATTATATAAATATCTGAAAATGAGCAGCAAGAAGTGACTCCTGGAAGATCAGGGGGGAGAAGATTCCAACACACTAAACTTTTTACAGCCAAAACACAATAAAAAGATTGGTTTAAGAATATTTTTTGAAAGAGCAAAACAAAAGAACTGATGACAGCCAAATGTTATTGTTGCGAGTCCCCTCCTGTGTGATGTTAATGTAAAAAAAAGAGCATTTTAATTGTCATTTTCAAAAATGAAACTGATTTTAATTTTATTTATTTATTTATTTATTATAGATACAAAAGAAAGTACAAATTACAATTAGGAAGCTTTGCCTGTCCAACTAGGAAAGTTTCCCGTTCCAGGATAGACAAATTGACATGTTTAGTTCATATTATACTTGAAATGTACATAAATTACATAACAAAAAAAAAAAAAAAACAGAAAATTTAATTTTTTTCTGAAGCTAAGGTGTGTAATAAAGAAAATGTATATAAAATATATAAATATAAGTACACATACATTTTTTGTGACAAAGTAGAAAAGGTAATCTGGTAGCATATATTATAATCGGATTTACCGAATTAACCTGGGAACATATGTATAATACATTCAGATTTACAAGATGGAGGAATTACAAAAGATTTACAACATAAAGAAATGAAATTATGTTAGGTTATGTGTTTAGGAGTTTGAACTTTTAATACATAGTACACTTACAGGAGAAACTATATTCAAATTTACAATATTAGATATAATAACGAACGTAATAATCTATATGAATTTTTTTTTTATAGCGATGTAACTACTTACAATGATTTTTGTAACTACAAATTATTTTCACTGATTTAAAACATGTTTTAAGAATAGTATTATATTATTAGTACGACAGTATGAATATACACCGCGCTCGTGTCTTGAACTACTCCTGCTAAAATATAAAAACAATAACTATAAATGTAGATAGAAATATAAACTATGAATAATAATAAAATAGTACCAAATTTAGTGCTACTTTGGTGAAATTGGTGCATTACTTCGTACGCCATACATGTTGTGTTATGTAGGTATTATTTATTTATCATAAATCATTACCATTGTAATGTACCAAGTTTCACACAGAGTTATCGACGTGCGACGTGCATGTCAACCTAAGAGTATGGATACTAGAGAGACGGCATGTAAAGTGTGCCCCTCTGCCCAAAGCATGCCTTTTCAAAAATTTTACCGAACGGTTTTTAGATGGCTGACATTGGCTTTTACACCTCGGTCGCGCATAGAGCTCACAGAAAAACGTTCATAAAACATAGAAAAATGGTCCACTGTGCCGTAAAATTGTGTAAAAGTAGTTCTTTGAAGACCTTTAAGAAGAAAGACAGTCTTACCTTTCACATGTAAGTGTTTAAACATAGCTTAAATATACATTTTATAATTTTCGGCGTGTTCATTTCAACCGCCATCGCCATGAGCCCGATGTTATCACGTGAACTCCGACTGCCAATGGGCCGAATCAGTCAACTTAAATTATAATAATTAAAAATTACCAAAATACTTTTATGTTTTTATTAATCATAACGCACAAATATAAAGTTGTGATTCACACATGTCATAGGTATATGTTTTTTATCATTTAGCTTATTCATTTTTTTAAATTTTTACTTTGTCTTTTTTGCACTGTTATTTTTAGATTTTCTTCCTACTAATTTACCACTCCTTTTACATATGTTTACAACGTCAATTCAAAGTTTATAATCACTGTATTGTTATGTAAAAGTCACATTGACATGCCCTCGTGGTCGAGGGGTAAAGCTCTTGACTAACAATCTGGAGGTCGCGGGTTCAAATCCCGAAATAAATTTTATTCGATTGATCTGTGTTTTCAACATTTTATAATTAAAAACATTATAAGATATATTTCCGGCACGTTCCAGGTGGAAGACATTCTCAGTATCGCTCTGGCGTAGGTAAGACCACCATTCAGAATTGAAATGTTGCTTGAAATTAATTTAGCCGTGTTTGTCGACTAGATCTGAATAGCCGAGTACTTCTCCAGCTTTCTCTCCACCATTTATTTCCCCTCACCATTTACCTTCAGCCTCACAACGTACATGCTACAGACGGAAGCAGTTGGGATTCTTGTGATATATTATATGGTATATCTCTACATATTATAAAACAAAGTTATTCGCCGCGTCTGTCTGTCTGTCTATTCGCGATAAACTCAAAAACTACCCAAACGGATTTTCATGCGGTTTTCACCAATAGATAGAGTGATTCATGAGAAAGGTTTAGGTATATAATTTGTCAAGGTTTTGTGTAAATTTATTG
Organism: Limnephilus rhombicus; assembly: GCA_929108145.2. Taxonomy (NCBI): domain Eukaryota; kingdom Metazoa; phylum Arthropoda; class Insecta; order Trichoptera; family Limnephilidae; genus Limnephilus; species Limnephilus rhombicus. The sequence continues at coordinate 47,322,478 of OV815289.1, read as the reverse complement.
AAATATATAACATATCTGGTTAAGCGGCAGCGGGCAGCGGGCAATGGGCTGGCAAATATGGGCGGTGTGGATTTAATTTAACAAATGGCGTTGGTTATAAAGGTTGGGTAATGGCGTGGCATTTTTTTACGTTAGCCACAGCAACGTGTGGCCGGATCTGCTAGTATAAAATAATATGTACATTATTTTTAAATAAATTAATTATGAAATAACACAAATTAATCAAATAAAATTTATTTGCCCACGCAAATAAGTCAAGCAGTGTTTGTTCCTATCACTTATTTTTTTGTTATCATTGTAAAACTGTAAATACAGTTCTTTTATAAGATTAATATCGAGCACTCCTTTCTTAAAACACAAGCACCAGCTTACATCAGAATAGAACGCACAAAAATTTTCACTGCAAGTCTGTTGATTTTATAAAATACGTATAAAAAACCATACTTACTATTTATATGATAAATTAAAATCTATTTCAAACTGATGAGTTAAGCAATGATAGCACCAAGGAATGGTGCCTTGCGTTACAGTGAGTTCATAACACTAGTTTTTTTACCCACTTGCACTTGTCAAGTGAAAAGTGAGGCCGATGTATTTCGACAAGCGCTTCACAAATCTTGATTTCGCAAAAAATGAGTTAAGTACGTCCTAGTAGATGAAGGTAACTTAAAATAACTTGTATAGGGAACAATAAAAATTAAACAACACATAAGTCTCCAGTCTCCTTGTTACTACCCTCTCCTCATTTCATTACTTATTTTTCAATTTAGCTATTATATTTTATGTCCAAAATGTAATAAAAAATTAACGAAAGTTTAAAAAATATAAAAATAATAATGATTACCATTCACAGTTCGGCCCTTATCTCCAGAGCGCCGCCTTCCCCCCGCAAGCTAGCCACATTCCCCGTTTCTATCCCCTCCCACTAGACGGCTACAAATTTGGAGAGCTACATAGGTTTTTCGCTTATCCCCGTAATATTCCGAAAGTATTGCCGCTTCCCTTCAATCTTAGTTCCATGATGTCAACGCTTTACAGCGGTGATATACCTACACCTACACGGAGCAGACAGGCTTCAGGGGCACGTAACTATCAATCCCATGTATAAAAACATCAGAAAGGATGTCGAAACATTGAACTCAATGAAGTGTGGTAGGAATTTTGGTCTAGTGGTCAGGAAAGTTAAGTGATTTTGTTTACCAGTTATACAGCATACGTTCACTTTCGACTCTCCCTAAGTTCAGAATCCAATCATTGACTAATTTACGCAGGACGCTTGCACTTTTCAATTTCCAAGAACCGGGTATAAGGTTGAACATTTTTGGACCTAGGTAAGAATATTGTCTTTGAGCAAGGGATGTCATAGTAGTAAGTGGAACTATTGGATTCCTCCCTGCATGTCGGGTGTTGTGATAATGTTCTACGGAGGGGAAGAGGTGACGATATTTTTGTGTGTATAATATAACTTTTCTTATAAATAGTTGCCTCACATCCAGAACTCCTATCTCTTTGAATAAATCATTGCTGGGGTATCTAAATGGTTTAAGTATGACCCTTAGTAGTGATTTCTGTGCTTTGGATAAGGGGTCCAGTATTGATTTGGTACATCCTCCCCATCCTAAAGATGCATATTCAAGTAATGAGTTGCACATGGCATAGTACATTAGTTTTAGATCTTTTGCGCATAGAATATTTCTAATAGCCATGACAAGATGCGTGAGTTTTCTGACCTTTGTGGAGATTGAATCGATATGTTCATTCCATCTCCGATTCTTGTCTACGATAATTCCTATATATTTTATGCTTTCCACATATTCTAAGGTATTGCAATTGCAAGTGTTTGGGTCATTGCAATGGTGTGTAATAATTCTTTGAGTTTCTTTTGGTTGTCCTGCTTGAGTTGCACTGAAGCGAATGAATTTAGTTTTGTCAGTGTTGAGAGTGAGAAGATTATTATCTAGCCATTGTTTTACCTTGTTTATACCAATTTCTGAATTATTATGAACTTCATTCCAATTTTCGCCTTCAAATAATAATACTGTGTCATCGGCAAAGGTGATAATATGATCGGCAAATGAACTGTTACATAATTCATTTATATAGATATTGAATAAAAGAGGTCCTAGAGTGCTTCCTTGAGGTACACCAAAGTTAATATCAGCCGGATCGCTTAGAGTATCGTTAATATTCACTCTTTGGCTCCTATTTTCTATATAACTACCTAACCACTTAAGTAGCTGACCCTGAATGCCGATGCGCTGTAGTTTTTTCAAGAGAATTTTGTGTGAGATAGTGTCGAACGCTTTGGCTAGATCCAAGAAGAGCGCAATGCATTTTCTTCCTCTATCGATATTGTTGGAGATGATTTTTGTCAGGTTTGTAATTGCATTTTCAGTGCTCAATCCTGGTCTGAAGCCATACTGTCTATTGGAAAGGATATTGTTTTTTTCAAGGTAATGACTGAGACGATTCTTTACAATTTTCTCAATAATTTTCGAAATAGAATTGAGCAAAGAAATTGGCCGGTAATTGTGTATCTGCGATTTATCTCCATTTTTGTGAAGCAGTATAACAATAGAGTGTTTTAAATGATTTGGAAATTTTCCTGAATCAAAGCTTAGATTGGAAATATACACGATTGGAGTTGCTATGAAGGATTTAATACTTTTTAGCAGAATTGATGAAACGTTATCAGGACCACAAGCATTCGATGACTTGAGTTCGTCAATTATATTTATGACTTCGTTTGAAGTTGTTTGGATATTGTCTAATTTATGACCGAAATTAGAGATTGTTAACTTAGCGAGATCGGATTCTGTTGTATTAAGTTTGTTGAGAATTTTTTTCGCAAGTGTGACTCCCACTGACGTGAAATAATTATTGGCAAAATTCGCAATGATTTTTGGGTCTGAGGTGTTCACGTTATTGATGTTCAGTGATTTAATTTCGGAAGATTTATTTATTTTTGTTTTAGTTATATTGCGAAATGCTTCCCATAAACGTTTTGGAGTACAGTTATTTTCGTAAATGAATTTTTTATAATAATTTTCTTTGGCCGATTTTATTAGTTTTTTGCAAAAGTTCCTATATTTTTTGTAATGAGTTTGTACTATAATATTCTCAGGGCACTTATTCGCCGTTTCATGAAGTTGGTTCCTAATGTTAATCGATTTGATAAGGCCAGGGTGTGATGAACCCTGTTTTATGAACTGCAAGGCTGATAATTTTTTTTTTAAATTACGAAAATGATCACACTATCGACATCTATTGGTTAATTTTGAAAGCAATATTAAGGGAAACTTTAATGATTGAACATTTTTTCTGCTACGAAGGGTGTAAACAAATTTTGGAAGAAAAAAACGACTAGCAAATCCTAGTATGGTTGGAAGCCATTAGACGGATATCAGCCAATCACATCTCGGGGCGTGGTGTCAGGGGGTTGTGTCAAATTGAGACGCAAAAGTTGTCCCACGGTCTAAACGGATAGATATTTTAAGTGGAAAAAACACTTCTAGCTTGGTCATAAATCACATTTTTATGGGGAGCACGAGGGAATTGACAACAGTTGATTTCGCATCGGGGGTCGGCGAGTTTTGCAAGTATTTCGTTGACGGAGGTTTTAAAAGGAACAAAAATCATGCGTTAATTAAACATGAAGTAACGAACGATTTCGATTGTATGCGAATAGAAACGGGAGTAGGCATTGACAATCAATATCGCTTTTCCCAAACAAAATTCTAGCGGGATTTGCGTGTAGGTATTGGGAAGGAGCGTAATACGGTAGTGAAAACACAAAAGCTGATAATGTCAGGGTAGTCGGGAAGGAATCGATTACGTCAACGACCAAATAAAATCTAAGGTTTCGGGTTGGATTTTATATCTGATAGATTAGAGGGGAGGAAATGTTGTCGATCTCTTACGTATTAAAGTGTTTTCAAGTGAGAAATATCTAACACGGTTTTGAGTCATTAGGATATTCATTAAGCTGAAATCACCACTCGAGTTTATACGCGAGATATAGGTAATAGGAAATTAGGAAAAGCTATAAAATTTAACGGCCTGTCAGGATTTAAAATTATTTGAATTCTCAAGTATTTTTCTTAATTGCTAGGTGCATAACAACGGAGATTTATTGGGTTTTACGCCAGAGGGAGATGGGATATGGAAGGAGGAACTAAAGATGCAGATGAAAAAACGTTCGGAGGCAGGTATGGAATTAGACTTTGGTAGAGGTTACGGCCCGTAAAAGGAAGAATCGAGATCATAAAAGTTTAGGCTATTACTAAATAAGGTTCTACGAGTGTCGCGGCCTTGTTTAGGAAGGGGTCAAATGACTAGAGATTATACTTAGGTATTTGCGAACGCGGGAAATATTAAGAAAATGTATGCGAACACAAGGAACGCGTCATATAGCCAGGACCAAACAAGGCCGCATGTCCACATAAGGGGTACGTCTGAATAAGAATATTCGGTCACTAATTGTTAGAAAATCCACAGTCAAATGCTAAAATGACAAAATACCTAGAAGGTGACGTGTTATGCGATTTGTGCGATAATAAGATGCATAGTAGGTGACGGTCGGAAAATGTTGTAGGTTGCCGAGTTGAAATAAGACCTTGGGTTACCGAGAAAAGTATGGAACCTATATCAAAAATTCAGGATATACCGTACCTGGAAGCGATTTTAAAAATGGTAGAACGGACACGATAGATTTTCGAGAAAAGTTGAATTAATTATTCACATGGTAAATGATATCTTGTAGGCGCTAGTCTTGCAGAAGATTCGTGTGTATATCTAAGGGACGAGACCGAGTACGCCCCTGTCCGATTCTACGAGATAGTGCTTTCGCGCAATACGAATTCTGTGTTGGGAGCACCGTTCAGGACGAAATGTCGTAAACCGCAGGATACGATACTAGATTTGGGAACTATGAAGGTTGTGCGTTTAAAGGTCGTAATTGTAAAATTTGAGTTTGATTAATGGGTAAGCGGAGGAGACAAAAAGGGCGGTTTTAGGCAAGAGGAGGAAGTTCATTGTGGGATCTCGGGAAAGCAAGGCTGTCAAAAAGGGCGCGCGAAATCGAAGTGTTTGGGAATTTTTTCGGAGACTTAGCAAAAATCGTACCGGCGGAGTGTCGATCTAACTTCAGTGGATTTTGTGCAAAGTGTTAATTAATTAGATTCAAGAGAAGGGGTACGAGCCAGTGGTGAAAAGCTTTTAGGAACTAAAAAAAAAAAAATTGTGAAAATTATTTAAGGACAGTGAAAATATTGAGTTATAATAACAGATATTAGTTCGGTTTAAACAGGCGTGATATAATAATAATAAAAAAAAACTTCGGTTTTACTACAATTTAAACGGGGTCGACAAATAATTGTTAATAATAAAATTGCGGATTTTTTATCAGAAATAATAATAGAATAAAAAAATAAAATCTTAATTACGAGAAAAAAAACGTTCTTTTGAAATGGAAAAAATGTATAAGTACCGAATAGTTTAGAAATAAAACAATAATAATAATAATTTACGAAAAACGTTCAATCTAGTGGTTTCGATACCAAGATATAGCAAGCGCTAATTTAACCTTAGGGAACACACATATTTAAAGAGGGACGATATATTTGAAATAATCTACAAAAAACGGTCAACCTGAGTATATTACGATTGCGAGAAGTCCGACTGGAGCGATAAAGATACCTCAAATCAATTTCAGGTTATAAGGAAAGGGGGTTAAATTTAGTCATAAATCTAAGGCTACGTTAGGCCTTGTCGTATAAAATTTAAGAAATCGTAGGGAGGGGGCCTTTGTGTTTTCTCCACAGGTACAGGTCTACAGGATACGTAATTAAGATGCAATTGGTCGTGTTTTCCCGACCGGAGAATTAAACAATTACGTACGGGTAAGTTAAAGAATCTATATTTCAATTACAGGTACCTGGTTGCAGAGTGACGTAAATGGAACGCGAACCCTGGCAGTAAGTATCAACAGCTCCAGCGCCGATAAAAAATAATATTATTGCAGAGCTAATATGAATATGTTTAACCGTTATTATCATTTAGGGCAGTGACGTTTTCTCCCAGACAGCCGATGCCGGGCGGTCGGGGGAACACACATACAAAAAAAAATGAACGAGCAAGCGAGGTACTTATGTACACCTCGGGGGTGTTGTACACTCAACCAAATGGAGGGCGTTCCGGGAGTACGACATATCAAATTGAAGGCGATTACCTGCAACCCGAACAGCTGAACATCTTTAGACAAGAGAGCAGAAGAGCAGAATCACAATATTAAATATGAAACAAATAAAACTAACAGGTACTCCGCTGAATCCCTACTTCTTGATCTACGCTTTTTAAATCTTTATGATTGAACAACGTGATGACGACACCGAGGCCACACATAAGTGTCAATTGGTGGTCCACCGGTAAGGGTCTTTCCGCATTGTCATGTTGGAGGATGCTCACCATAGACTGATCGGGTCACGCGAGGTCCTGGAAGCAATTCCCTTTCGCGGGACGGTGTCGAGTGATTGGGCGCGAAGGACCGTATGAAATGAGATGCCAATTTGTATGAAAGGGCATGGTTCGCTGTCGGAGGCGTCTTTGCCAAAAGCATCTCGAGTTACCGGCAAGGTAGTGTGGATGGAGGCATGCGCATGGCTTCTTGCGGAGAGATTCCTGCAGCATCATCACATTTTTTAATCCTATCGACCTGGAAGCAAACGTATCTCTTACAAGGGTGGGGATAAGTCGGCTTCCAGAGGTGGTCTGTAACGCTAGGTCGGTCACGTGGGAGGAAGGATCTGCCTGTCACAAGCTTACGCCACTTTGTACCGTGAGTAGAGTCTTGATAAGGGACGAAATAGATTACCCCTTCTAGAGCCAGTAAAGTAGTTCCGGAGGTGTTCGATACTGGAGTTGATCAGGAAAGGTTTGAAGGCATGTCGTTCTTCTTTTGTTATGGAGGGGTCCGGGTATCTGGTTTATCGTCAAGAGATTTTCCGGGTGCCATGGGTATAGCCTCATCATGCATTGGTCGGAGGGTCGTGTCCTGAGAGCTGACCACCTAGTCAATTTGGTCAAGTGGAGGAGCCAGTACTAGTTTGCAAAGAATTTCTTCCCCATCACCATCCATCCTATCCTCTATCCCGTCTTTATACTTCCATCCTAGGTATAAATTTGTGTTTACTAACAACAGAACGTATTATCACGATTATGTATAGGATCTAGCCATGGAAAGCGGTGCAGAGAATTCGCCAATTATCCGAGTGAAACATTCAAGGTATGTACATTAAAAAATCATTAGGACGTAGAGGGAGAGAGATCAATTTTATAGCCTAGCGAGAGTAATAGCAACCGTGCTCATTATGTAAATATCGGAGCAGTTTATATCATTAGGATCATAGTGGGTACTAGTTCACGATAGTTTAGACCGGACGTGTCCTTCAGACGTTTAAGAGATACAGAGAAATTCTTCCACACCTTACCTAAAAGAACCGAAAGTTACCACGAAATACATTAAATACCTATCCTAGATGTCCTAGGTGCTCCGAAGCAAAAAATCACACAACGTGGAGTAAAGGGTTTATTGTAAGAATTTCCCGGAAAACTACCTTTTACTGTGTTCAGTCACAGGGGTGGGAAAAACGAGTCATGATTCAAACATTATTGGGCGAATCATACAGTAGGTGCGAGAGGAAGATCTACCAACCGGAGATCTGAACGCGCGAGAGAGAGGGGGAGGGGTATATAAAACTCGAGGAAAAGGGTTGCAACATCACAAGTGGTTCCGTGACCGAGGAGAGAGCGTCACCACCGATCTTTGTTGTAAATCTTCTAATTCAAATTCGAGAAGAAGGAATATTATAAAGTTTTCATTAGGGGGGGGGGGGGGGGTGGCACCATTACAAGGGTGATCCATGGCGTAAGTTTTATTTGTTTATGCGGTATAAGTTTATTGCTTGTATGTTTAGAAATATATGAATGTAATTTAGTGATAAATTCATTCATCGATGAGTCGGCATCAGATTGGTCTAGAACATTTTGCCAGTTTTCTGAGCTCAAGTCCTCAATTAAATTATTACAGTTTATTCTTGCAACATGTTTAATTTTAGCAGGATTAGGAGGTTTGTTTTTAAGGCAGAGTGCTGTTGTATAGTTATCTGAGATTGTAGAGTGAATGACAAATGAGTCAACATGGTTAATTTTTTTGACGTTGATGTGGTCAAGACAAGATTTACTCTTGCCCTGCTCACGAGTAGGGCTGATAATTGTCTGAATGAACCCATTTTCAGTTAGTAGACATAGGTAATCGTTGGATTGGCGGTGGTATTCAGTAATTGTATTGATGTTGAGGTCGCCTATAATTATTTGTCGTTCTATGTTTTTTGAGCTGTTGATAATTGATTGGAGTGAATTCAGAAAAGTATCAATATTTTGAAAAATACATAGATTATTATTCAATACAATTTTCAGGCAGTTGGCTTGTGATAAGAAAATTTCATCAACTTGAGATTGAAGTCCGTCTCTGATGTATACAACGATTCCGCTAGACTTATTAAGATATAAGTTTGTGTGGTGTTCAGAGTAATTGTGAATAACTTTTGAGGTGCAATCTTTATTAAGCCAGCATTCTGATAAAATTATAACATCGAATTGGTTATTCAATTGATCCAGAAAAATAAAAAATCGTCAATATTAGAAATGCTTCTTATATTTTGGTGAATAATTTTAACTCCGTAAGCGCACCATTTATAGTTATTTAGATTGTTCAAATCATCATATAAATATTAATAATATTCCGTGATTTTTCATGCGTTTGCGCTAAATATGAAAGCATTAATAGTAATTCTGTTATTGCAAATAAAGTATAACATTACAAAAGGAAAAAGAATAAAGACAATTTTTCTCCGCGAATGGTCAGATGGGCAGAGGGAGCTCAGGGCCACATCACACTCTCCACCCAGGGGATGTAGGAGGACAGGCGGATAGAGGGAGCTCAGGGCCACACCACACTCTCCACCCAGGGGATGTAGGAGGACAGGCGGACAGAGGGAGCTCAGGGCCACACCACACTCTCCACCCAGGGGATGTTTTTTTTTACAGTGAATACCGCACAAGAATCTCAACTGCTCCCGTCTGGAGCCAGTGAGACTATGGCATCCCCAATTGGGGTATGTTGTGAGGCTGAAGGTAGTGGGGAGGGGAAGGAGGTGGGGAAGAGGAAGGTTGGGAAGTACCTGGCTATTCAGATCTGGTCACTAAACACGGCTAAAGTCATTTTTAAGCAACGTTTCAATTCTGAATGGTGGTCTTACACCAGGGCGATACTGATAGTATCTTCCACTCTGGAGCATGCCGGAAATATTCTATATATTATTTTAAATGAATTAATTATGAAATAACACAAATTCATCAAATAAAATTTATTTGCGCATGCCGGGTTCGAACCCGCGACCTCCGGATTGTGAGTCAAGAGTCTTACCCACTGAACTACGGAGGTCGTCACAGGAGGACAGGCGGACAGAGGGAGCTTATGGCCACACCACACTCTCCACCCAGGGGATGTAGGAGGACAGGCGGACAGAGGGAGCTCATGGCCACACCACACTCTCCACCCAGGGGATGTAGGAGGACAGGCGGACAGAGGGAGCTCATGGCCACACCACACTCTCCACCCAGGGGATGTAGGAGGACAGGCGGACAGAGGGAGCTTAGGGCCACACCACACTCTCCACCCAGGGGATGTAGGAGGACAGGCGGACAGAGGGAGCTCATGGCCACACCACACTCTCCACCCAGGGGATGTAGGAGGACAGGCGGACAGAGGGAGCTTAGGGCCACACCACACTCTCCACCCAGGGGATGTAGGAGGACAGGCGGACAGAGGGAGTTCATGGCCACACCACACTCTCCACCCAGGGGATGTAGGAGGACAGGCGGACAGAGGGAGCTTAGGGCCACACCACACTCTCCACCCAGGGGATGTAGGAGGACAGGCGGACAGAGGGAGCTTAGGGCCACACCACACTCTCCACCCAGGGGATGTAGGAGGACAGGCGGACAGAGGGAGCTTAGGGCCACACCACACTCTCCACCCAGGGGATGTAGGACAGGCGGACAGAGGGAGCTTAGGGCCACACCACACTCTCCACCCAGGGGATGTAGGACAGGCGGACAGAGGGAGCTTAGGGCCACACCACACTCTCTACCCAGGGGATGTAGGACAAGCGGAGAGAGGGGGTTAGGGCCACACCACACTCTCCATCCAGGGGATGTAGGAGGACAGGCGGAGAGAGGGAGCTCAGGGCCACATCACACTCTCCACCCAGGGGATGTAGGAGGACAGGCGGACAGAGGGAGCTCAGGGCCACACCACACTCTCCACCCAGGGGATGTAGGAAGACAGGCTGACAGAGGGAGCTCAGGGCATACCACACTCTCCACCCAGGGGATGTAGGAGGACAGGCGGACAGAGGGAGCTCAGGGCACACCACACTCTCCACCCAGGGGATGTAGGAGGACAGGTGGACAGAGGGAGCTCAGGGCCACACCACACTCTCCACCCAGGGGATGTAGGAGGACAGGTGGACAGAGGGAGCTCAGGGCCACACCACACTCTCCACCCAGGGGATGTAGGAGGACAGGGGGACAGAGGGAGCTCAGGGCACACCACACTCTCCACCCTGGGGATATAGGAGGACCGGCGGACAGAGGGAGCTCAGGGCCACACCACACTCTCCACCCAGGGGATGCAAGAGGATAGGCGGATAGAGGGAGCTCAGAGCCACACCACACTCTCCACCCAGGGGATGTAGGGGGACAGGCGAACAGAGAGAGCTCAAGGCCACAGGGGATGTAGGAGGACAGGAGGACAGGGGGAGCTCAAGGCCACACCACACTCTCCACCCAGGGGATGTACGGGGACAGGCGGAGGTACAGCTCCGTGCAGGTGGAACCTTTATATTTGCCATCCAAGTAGAGCCCCACCAGCAGCTGGGTGCACCCACCAGCCACCTCGTGTCCATTGCTGGCTGTGATGTAGTTCCAATAGTCGCCCTGCAATGTGCACATTAGAGTCAGTCAATGCGGAAAGTAAGCAATGCCTGCAGATTGTAGCTCCTGGCTGCACGGCACAAGAGCCCTTGTCATAGCCATGGGACTACACCAATACACAAACTAGCCATCAAATAACCATCTACTAAGGGACAGGTGTTTCTATCATCTTAGCGTCTGTTTGTGATGTCGTCAGATGTGACGGTTAGACCAACAAGACCTTATTACACTATTTTACATCAAACAATCATATCAAATTACTAAATTCATTTTAATTAATTCATGTGTGCATTTGATAAAACAAGGGTTTTAATAAAATATATAATTATCACAAAGAAAATATCACAATATTAAACTTTTTATTTTAACAAGGTACCGATAAATCAGAATAAAGAGATCCTTGTTTGTGTATTGGTGTACTGTATTGTGGGGATTTTTCGGGTAAGAGGGGACTACGGGAGGGTTTCCTAAACTAATAAAATTGGTGTGCATAAATAAATTCAAATGTACGCTCTTTTAAAAATAGATTATTTGTTTTATTTTATTTTTATTTATTAATTTTCAACGCCCTGATGGGCTTTTACATGACAAGTTTGAGATTCAGAGACAGTTTTTTTTTTTAATAAAAAAGATAAACTATAAAAACATAACAAGTAAACATCATATGAAAGGTAGGTATACAGATAAATTTAAGGAAAGATAGTGCATTACAATCTTCTTCTTCTTTAAATTAAATGGCTTTTCACCCCAATGGAGTGTTCTGGCCAGTGTCAAGTAGAGAGTGTGCTAGTTTTTGTATTTGTGTGTGTGTAGGTTAATATTTATTTACCAGAACAAGTACATAACATAAATATATAATATACAATTCACTAAACACACTAAATACAATATATATTATAATATATACACACATATATACGCACATACATACACACATATATACACATACATACATATACATGTATGAATAATTCGGTAAGTAAATTTACAAGTTGATGCCATTAACTTTAATAAAATAAGAAATGATTTTATATACACGTTTGTCAATAGAGGATAACAAAAATGCCATGTCATACATAGGGGGGCAATATACCTGTATTGATCAGATCAGGGATGAAATTTTTATAATTATTATTTACAGGGCAACTAAAAAATATATGGTTGAGGTCCTCCTCTTCAAGACGACACTCACACATGGCAGAATTCTTAATCTGAATTCTTGTCAGGTGAACATTGTGGCAGCAATGTCCTATTCGCATACGGCAAATGGAAGAAGTTGAAAATTTGTTCAAAGAGAGCCCAGAAAACCACGGTTTTGAAGGAATCGTGGGCTGCAATTTGTAAAAATGATTACCCTTTGTTTTACTTGACTCATTCCAATGATTCTGCCATGTGGAGATCATGTTTTCTTTCAGTTTGATTAGAAGGTCGTCGGGGTTTAAGAAATTGTACAAAAACTCTCCGGAATAGATGGCATCTTTCGCCAATAAATCGGCCTTTTCATTACCAGGGATACCGCAGTGGCTAGGTATCCAAGCCAACGCAATCTCTCTGCCAGAGATAGCTAACTTATGTAATAAAGTGCGGATTCCAATACACAAATCATCTTCCGGGTAGTGGAAAGGGGAGGAGTTTAATTTTTGAAGTGCACTCAGGGAATCGGAGAGAATTAAAAATTTTCCAATTTGAATACTTTCAATGGATTTTAAGGATTCTAAAATAGCTTTGCATTCAGCTGTGAAAATTGAGGCTTCTTTATGAAGTTTTATTTTTTTACTGATTTGGTCTCTTGGGCAGTGGAACGCCGCTGCCACATGGCTAGAGAAGGGAGATTTAGAACCATCTGTATAAATAGTTTTCCATTTCGAGTTAAAATGTGGATAAATTTACTTGGAGCTTCGTGGTTGCCAGGAAAGCCAAGTGAAAAAATAATATTAGGTTTGAGCGAATGAATTTGAAAGGAATTTATATATATGGAAGTCTGTCATGGGGATTTAAAATAGGTTTATATGCATTGTAAGTATGGAGGCTTTTGACGAGAAGTGGGATTGTTTTGTTCCTCCAATATGGAAGTGATCTAACTTGAGTAGAGAGAGCAGCAATTTTGTCCATCAGTGGGTGATTAGACAGTCTGAAACATTTAAATAAGAACTTGTCTGCCAAGAACTGTCTTCTGAAATGGAGAGGAGGGTCAACAGTCTCCACCTGCAAAGCGTTAATTTGGGAGGATCGCATGGCTCCGATAATTAATCTTAGGCTTTGAGATTGGATACGGTCTAACCTTGTAAGGTTTTTCTTAGAGGTGGGCTCAATGAGGAATGACGCGTAATCCAAATGGCTTCTAACATATGCATTATAAAACAATTTTTGCGAGCATGGATGGCTTCCCCACCAGACCCTTGACACGGCGCGCAGGGCGTTAAGGCCAGCTTGACTTTTGTTAATAATAAGATTTACGTAAGAGTTCCACGTTAGCTTAGAGTCTAGTATGACTCCCAGAAATTTTATCTAAACCTGGACGGGGAGGATTATGTTATCGATTCGGATTGAAATGCACGGGGCAACACGTTTCCTAGAGAAAACGATAACATTGCTTTTGGTTGGAGAAATTTCCAGGCCGTGATTTGTTAGAAAAATGCAAAGATTTTTCATACTAAGGTTGATCATTTCCTCCAGAAAAGCAATAATTCGTCCTGATATATAGATAAAAAAATCATCTGCATACTGAAGAATTTTACATGATGGATGGATACTCTGATGCAGGTCAGAGGTGTAAATATTAAAAAGGATAGGACTAAGGACGGATCCCTGAGGCAAACCCTTGTTTACCGTTCTCAACAGAGAAGGGGAATTCAGAACCTGGATTTGAATTTTTCTGGTAAGAAGAAGGTTGATTATGAAACTGGCAAGCTTACGGGGGATGCCGATTTGTAATAATTTTCTCTGTAGAACGTTTAATAAAACATTGTCAAAAGCTCCAGTAATATCTACGCAAACACCGACAAGAATATTTTTTTCAGCTAGGACCATCTGTATATCAGAAGTGAGAATTGAAATGCTTTCAGTTGTACTTTTTGTTTTTCGAAATCCAAACTGTGAGCTGGGAAGAATTTTCTCACTTTCAACATACCAGTCTAGTCGTCTTTTTATTAAATGTTCTGCAATTTTAACTAAGGAAGAAGAAAGAGCAATGGGTCTGTACGAAAGACCAGAACTGGGGTCCTTTTGGGGTTTCAGAATGGGGATAATTAATTGGGTTTTCCAGGAGGTTGGAATTTTACCTGTGTCAAACAACAAATTTAAAAGTGTAAGAAAATAATTATGTGTAGCAACATCACAGTTTTTAATGAGGCTATACGGAATACCATCTTCGCCGGGAGCTGAGTCTCTAAGGTCGTTTAAAACCTCTCTTAGTTCAAATAAATTGAAGTGTGAGTCTATCCACCTCCGCGTACGAAACGAGTATGTGAATTCCGTTTCATTCCAGTTACTCGCAGTCGGAGGAGCTAATTTATCGGCAAATTCCTTCACCCACTCTGAAGAGAGTGGATGAGCTACGGGTGGGACGTAAGAACCTCTGAATCGGCGGATTGAATTCCAAACAGCTGAGAGTGGGGTGTCGGGAGATAAGGAGGAACAAAAGTTTTTCCATCCTTGCCTTTTTTTATTTTTGAGCAATCCCTTGGTCTTAGCTTCAATCTTTTTGAAGTTCAGGAAATTCTCAAGGGTCATGTTCAAAGAATATATTTTAGCATACCTCTTCCTGGATTCTATTGCGTCTGCACATTCATTATCCCACCACGGGGCTGGGGGAGGTTTTCCTTTATTGCCAGCTAATTTGATAGGAATGCATGTCTCTGCAGCCGCGATGATTGATGAAACTAGCAACTCGTAACATTCCGTGACATTATCTTTAGTCGGAGAGGGCAGACTAAGCATGGAGAGCTTTATGAGCTTTGAAAAATCAGTCCAGTTGGCCTTCGAGGTTACTAATCTCGGTTTACGATTACAAAACGTGAAAGCCTTGTTGGTATGGAGCATGTTGGAGGATTCTATGATGATTGGGTAGTGATCACTCCCGTGCGGGTCCTCCAGAACTTTCCAGAACAAGGATCCGGCTATGTTAGAGTTGCAAATGGTAAGGTCGACCACGCTGGGTCGTTGACCTGGAATCTGAACTCGGGTAGGGGAACCGTCATTCATAATGCAAAGATCAAGATCGTCAAGAAGGTCAACAATGTTTCTTCCTAATCTGTCGCAAGACACAGAGCCCCATAATCCATGGTGAGCATTAAAGTCTCCCAGAACAAGGAAAGGTGGTTCGATCTTAGAAAGCATTGCTTGAAGAATTGATTTAGAGGGTTTATTAGAAGGGGATACATACAGGGAAAGGATTGTAGTACCAAAAACCTTTGCGGCCGTCACCTGAAAAGGGCAACTGGCTGGCTTAACATCTACTGCGGAAAAGGGTAGGGATGTTTTAATGAGAAGAGTGGAGCCACCCTTCCCATCTTGGCGGTCGTCACG
This sequence comes from Limnephilus rhombicus, assembly GCA_929108145.2. Taxonomy (NCBI): domain Eukaryota; kingdom Metazoa; phylum Arthropoda; class Insecta; order Trichoptera; family Limnephilidae; genus Limnephilus; species Limnephilus rhombicus. The sequence goes on along the minus strand of OV815289.1, from coordinate 47,306,896 downwards.
AAGACAGTGGAATCCTCGGGGGTTTGATCCCCCCTCGAAATCTAATTAAGCACACTGAAAATATGATGTTAAATGCTACCGGCGACGCCCGACTGTACAAAATTAACTTATTGCAATTTGTGGTGAAATTGTCCAGAAAAAAATTGGTGCAAAGACTGAATTCTGCAAAATGTTTTTCAGTTCTTGTTGATGGAACTACTGATGTTTCACTACAAGACAAGAACAGAAGTGCATCTTTGTGAGATATGCAGAGCTAAAAGATAATCAGCCTTACTAAAAAACCCCGTGAAAATTTTATTCAATTGATAAACGAGCGTGTATGTGAAAACATTTCTAATTAAAAAAATTGTTCGTGGAAAGAAATAAACATTGCTTACCTGAGAGGTTAGTTTATCTCATGTGTACGACTATTTTGTTAATGATTTCTGAACGAATTTTGGAGTATAAAGATCTTAATTTTGGAAAGTAAAGATCTTAAAATATAAATTTGAATTTTTATGTACCTAACCTATAAAATAATTTTCTGACAGTTCAACTTTCAAAGTACGATTATTGCGCTAATAACTTGAGTAACACTGATGAAAAAACACGGTAAATATATCAATTATATGAATAGAAGAGTGAATTGGTCACTATAATAGAAATCATTTAGTAAAATCACAATATTTAATAACAAAATTTTCAACATCCCGCCATGAACAAACCAAACAATTTTTTCAGCGCTGGCCGCTGAGGACAAATGTGCAGGCGCGCCAATAATGCCAGAGAAGAATTAAAACAACCATTTTTACCAAGTAAATTATAACCACACACAACGTTGTCAAATGCAAAATATATTCAATGCATTTTTACAGCGTGACCGCGGAAGAAAACTTGTTAGTAACAGATGGTGTTTCAGTGTATACGGGCTTTATTTTTGTTGTTGCAACAACACAGGTTATCGGCCGTGGAAGGTTTTTTTTAGTAAGGCTGAAGTGTTAATCTTACGTAAAGATTTTTTAACTTTTATAACAGTTGAAAATACAACAGGAAAGTATTTAGCTTGTGCAATTTTATCTGAATTAAAACCTTTGGATGTAGATTGCGAATATTTAATCGGACAAGGATATGATGGAGCTTCTTCGATGAAAGGAAGTTTTAAAGGTGTGCAGGCAGTAATTCGTGAGTCACATCCAGAAGCCTTATACGTTCATTGCAGCTCACTGCAGTTAAATTTGGCTCTATGTCATTCTTGTCAGGTTCAGCCTATTCGAAATACTATTGGTACTATAAAATCGGTTGAAAATTTTATCAAGTCTTCGGCAAAAACAATCAAGTGCCTAAAAGAAAATATCGAGAAAAAAAAAAATTTAAAAACTTAAATATCAAGAAGACTAGAAGGAATAGGACTCTGTAAAAGCTGAATTAGAAAAGTGAGAGATAAAATGGCTGAAAGAATCTGAACTAAATCAACCAACATGTACTATTGAAGCTCTCGGAGAATGCAACCAGGAACCAGGACCAGACCTTATTTCCTAACATTCACAAACTTTTAAAAATCTTGGTGACACTGCCTGTTTCCACATGTACCCCTGACATGACTGTCTCTTTTCTGAAACAGCTCAGAAATTCCACAGGCTAGGAAAGACTAAACGGTTTGGCGTTAATGTCAATCCACCAATGGAAAAACGTTAAAATCATATTGTATGTTCTTACAAAATTTATCAACAAAACTTGAGTTTTACGATTTTCTGTCAAAATTTTCTTCTTTCTACCGCTGTAAGTCATTAAAGTATATACGACTTATAAAAAAAACTTCGAACAAAAACAGTACTTACGTAATTTAGTCTTCTTTAAGTTTGCAATAGACATTTTTGTTGTTAAGTCAACTGCTGAGGAATTATTTTGACAAAACCAAATTTTGGCGCCTTCAATCCAAGATGGCGGCTCGAGCTCTACCACCCCCCCCCCCAAGGTCTTTCTAAGTTTAAGTTTCCCAATCTTAACAACATATATCATAATCGCTACTACATGACCTTTTGCAAGGTAAAGGCCATTTTCTACCCCCCACTGACTGGACTATAAATACTGTTCCACCAAACAAAACCCCCCCCCCCGAAATTTTTCTCTGGCTACGGCCTTGTGAAGGGTTATAAAACTTTAGGAGCCGGGTCTACGATGGGACTCATTTTAAAACAGCTGGTATATCGAACGTGTTATGCAGACTGGATGAAACATGGCAAACTCTTCAAATCATGCATTTATTTATTTATTTAAGTACATGTTACATGATTAATACATTTACTTGAGAAGATACATTAGGTCACCATACTAGGCAGCTGCCTGTATTATGGTGACCAATGGAAGATAGTTATATTGAAATGAAGTAAGTGTAGGTAAACATATTAAAGTAAAGTTATATAAAAAAAATTTGTAGAAATGTTTCCAATAACTCACAAATTGCCAAAGTTACCTGGAAAATAAACACAAATAAGAAAGGTAGCTGATATGTATGTACATAAATACATACACACATGCACACATAATACATATATATACTTACATAAACATGTATTTATGCGTACCCACACATACATGTATATTCATATATATACACATATACATACATATACCTACATACACATACACACTTAAGTTTGATGGCACAAACAAACCGTCAGCAAATAGTGGCAAAAACAAGAACATCTAAATGAGGCTGGATAATACTGCATGATATTTATACATACATATGCCTTATTATTGAAGACAAAATATTCTGCATTAGAACGGCACGTCATAGAAATATCATTTAGCAACACTTTTAACGTGAGATGACTCATACTTCCAAAATAGAAAATATTTTGTATTATACAGAACTCGAAATATTGTATTGAAACAAACTGAGCCGCCATTATGAAGCGAGGGCCCCAAGAAGGCAACGCACAGTGGTCCCTCTGTAGGTCATAGCCATAAAATGTTGATGTTCGCATTATAAGGTATTTATTGTACATAAGTCTTGCCTGATTACCAAACTAACTGCAGGTATAAATACCATCCCGATTCACCAAAGATTTCATTAGTATTTCGGCTTCGAAAGTAATCTGATTGCTGGAAGCGCTTAATAACTATTATCAGAGCCATTATGAAGCGAGGGCCCCAAGAAGGCAACGCACAGTGGTCCCTCTGTAGGTCATAGCCATAAAATGTTGATGTTCGCATTATAAGGTATTTATTGTACATAAGTCTTGCCTGATTACCAAACTAACTGCAGGTATAAATACCATCCCGATTCACCAAAGATTTCATTAGTATTTCGGCTTCGAAAGTAATCTGATTGCTGGAAGCGCTTAATAACTATTATCAGAGCCATTATGAAGCGAGGGCCCCAAGAAGGCAACGCACAGTGGTCCCTCTGTAGGTCATAGCCATAAAATGTTGATGTTCGCATTATAAGGTATTTATTGTACATAAGTCTTGCCTGATTACCAAACTAACTGCAGGTATAAATACCATCCCGATTCACCAAAGATTTCATTAGTATTTCGGCTTCGAAAGTAATCTGATTGCTGGAAGCGCTTAATAACTATTATCAGAGCCATTATTAGTCACCGTGTTTACCATTGAGTGAGTGTTGTTTTACAATGGAATTTCAAGTTGAAGGTATGATTAATTATTTTTATTATTTTTCAAATTTTTAAATATACTAGCTGGTCCCGGCATGCGTTGCTATGCCATTTAATAAAGAAATTGTTTCTCCCTGAGTGTCCTTTCCCATTTCCCTTCCGCCTCCCCTTCTTCTCCTGCTTCCTCTTCCTCTCTCGCGTTCCCACTCCGTCACCTCCACCTTCCCTCTCCCCACTCCACTCCCCCCCCTTCCCCCGTCCCGCAAACCCCCCTCCCGAGTTCCCCTCCCCCCTCCCGCGTTCCCCTTCCACTTCCCTGCCTTCCCTTTCCCGCTCCCTCGTCCCGCCAACCCTCCTCCCGCGTTCCATATATTCAATCCCAGTACATTCAGTTTTTAAACAGCCCGCGTGCCACCGTTTACAATTTTTATTCAAATTTCCATTTTTTTATGTTTATTAAATTTTGTACCTAACACAGGTACCTATTTAAAATATCTAAAATTCTTGATTCGATTCAAACTATTAGGGGAGTACCTACTTTAAATAAATTTATCAACTAAAAGATTTTCAAAAATAGAATCCTTATTTAACAATCATTGTTTTGCAAAATTTCATTTTCAAACATGCGAATTTTCAAACGTGCGATAGTCGTTTAGGTTAGTAATAGGTTTTCTGAAATTATCCAATTTTCTGTGCAATATTCTTATTTTTTCTCTCCGTAAGAACCATCCTCGTACTTCAAGAAATATTCTAAAAAAAGAATTAGCGAAATCGGTTCAGCTGATCTCGAGATTTGCGCTTAGCAACACATTTAGCGATTCATTTTTATATATAAGAATAAGATAAGCTTTCGAATTGTACACCTGCTATGCGCGTATAAATTTCTTGTTGAAATTTAAATTTGCAATTTTGTTTCCATAAACTTTTAACTACTTTGCAGAACGATGTCGCTAGTGTTACAATGAAAAATGTTCCTTAGAATTAGCAGTTTTTTTTTTTTTTTTTATTATTTTTGGCTTTCACCCTTCAAGGGTGTTCTAGGCCATCATTTATAATTACAGAGAAAGGAAAGGTGAATTTATATATTAATTTTATTTAAATGTGCAAATTTCAGAATTTTATGATTGGAGTAGAGTTCAGACTTAGAAGAGATGAAATGTTGAATGGAGGAGAGGCAATTTTTGATAACGCTTGATAGAAGAGAGGATATTTATTTAGAGAGGGACAATCAAAAAATATGTGATCTAAAGTTCCCACATCTAGACCACAGAACGTACAATCTGGGGAGTCAAGCACATGAATTTTATAAAGGTGAGAAGGAACGGAACAATGTCCGATTCTCATACGAATAAGTAAGGAAATTGCTTTTTTGGAAAAATGGGGGAATTTTTGAAACCACGGTTTTGATGGGATAGTCCTTTGTATTGAGGCGTAACGGGCACCCTTGGATTGACTAGCAATGTTCCAATAATCTGTCCAAACATTGCGGGATCTATCTTTGATGATGGAAAAAATATCAGACAGGGGAATATGGTTTACGAGGGTAACGGTAGGGTTAGACGCACCTTGTTTTGCCAAGGAATCAGCAATATCGTTACCCACATGCCAACATGTCCAGGAATCCAAATCAGAGTGACAGTTTTTCCAGAGCTTTGAATGGAGGTTATCAATACTCGAATAAGACATACAAAGTGATCATCAGGATGAAGAAGAGGACTGGTTTTAAGTTTTTGGAGGGAACTGAGAGAGTCAGAGAGAACAAGAGAATGTTCAAAATTATTTTTTATTATATATTTGAGAGATTCAATAATCGCAATGCACTCGGCAGAAAATATTGAAAATTGGTTTGAAATTGAATAAAATATTCTTTCATTAGAATTATTGTGGTAAATGTTAATACCAATGCCACAGTTAGGAGAGTCCGGAGATTTGGAGCCATCAGTAAATAAAAGAGAAGAGTTGGGCCATTTAGAAGAAATAATGTCATTGAACACATTATTGGCAGTACGGGCTGGGAGATTGGAATGACTTTTAAGGATGCCGATCCCTTCTAAAATCGTTGGGGATAGGGTGATGTGACTATATTTTAATTTGTACAAAGGAAGAAGATCATTTTTCATAATTTGAAGCTCTGAGAGAGAGCGAAAATTTTTACAGATGGCAGGGAGAGGTTTAGTTCGAGCTCTGATTGTAGATGAATGTGTTGAGTCGTTGAACAACGAGACTCTGGGAATAACCTGATAATTTTTAGAATTTAAACATTTAAGAACAAATTTGTCAGCAAATAGTTGACGCCTTAAATAAAGAGGAGGATCAGAACATTCTACTTGAAGGGAATTGATGGGCGACGATTGCATCGCACCAGTTATTATTCGCAATGACTTAGATTGAATTTTGTCTAATTTACTGAGTGCATTTTTGGATGCAGTACTAAAAAGTGGGCAGGCATAGTCGAGATGGCTTCGAATAAGTGCATTGTAGAGCAACTTAATGCAGATAGGATGTGCACCCCACCAAACGCCAGTCAATGATCTGATAATATTTAAATTTTTTTCACATTTAGTAACTATATTATTAATGTGGGAAGACCATTTAAGTTTCCTATCTGTTCGCGCCTTTATTGTTACATGTTGCCTTTTGAAACTACCTATTTGGTGCCCTCTGCCTCAGTTGAATTTACCTCGCCGCACAGGACAGAAGTCCTAAAACCGCACCGCTTTTACAGTTTTTAGTAATCAAACCGCAAAGTGAACTTTTAAATCTCGCAGCTATTCGCAAGTACCATCGCCACACGTCATCCATTCTCGCTTATTATTTCGCGATCAAACGTTCATTCCCAATCGCCATTCCCTTCCATCTCTCCCAAACTAACATACCTACCTTTCCAGTGAACACTGAACGAAGAGGGAAGCAGTCTGGGTAAGTGCGATTAAAATATAATAAAATAGGTAAATAAGAATCGCATACAGTATACAGTCCACAACATCCACGCAGCATTTGATCCCTCGATCTTGAGAGGGATCATTTGCTACCCGCCGCAACATTTGGCCATTCGGGCCGCATAACATCGATGTATTTATTTATTATATTTACGGAAGGATTCAATGAGCAATATTCGTTTGAAATCATTATTACAATACCTACCCGCAATTTGAGATTGTCAGTGTCATATTGTCATACCTACCTGCCATTTGAACTTATAGTTTCTACCCGCTATCCAAAATTATCACAATATCTACAAGTTATTCATTTGATATTTTCAGTTATTATTTTATTCTTGTCAAGTATTGTTGTCGAAAATTTATACGCCGCATATCGCATAAACTTACCATTATTATTTATCTTTTCGATTTATTGTGGTATAGTTAACTAGGTACTATTGCTAACTGGTAACTACTTGCTCACTGGAATAGTCACAAATATCTACATAGATACCAACGTACGTATTTACTTATGAACATCGCGTATTTATGAGTCATTAAAATATTTACAATATAATTAATTATTTCGTAAATAACTTGTCTACTGTGTTCTATCATCGTTCAGTATACTTTGGTCCGAAGGCAAAAACCGCCCAGTGCATTTGTGACTGTTGCACATTATTTTATAAATAATTAAAACTTTTAGTTTACAAATACTTATAAAAATGGAGGACCAATTAAAAAGACAATCAGTTTTACTAAAAGGTAAAAGCGAAATTATTCTAAAAAGGGTTAAAAAATATAGCTGTGCTTGCAAAAAACTTGCCAGCCAGTTTTGAAGCATCGCGTTCATTTGAATTTTTTATGTCAGAATCTGAGAGTATAACGGAAATTAAAAATACATTTGAATTAATTATTGATCAAATTAACGAGAATACGGTTACGTTAAACCCAAATTCTGAACCAGATTATTCGAGTTGGGAACAATTTGAAGAATTATACACACGTATTCTACGCACAAGAAACAATTTAAAAACAAATTTAGCTACAGAGCCGAAAGCGTCTACAAGTGCATGTGCTGCTAATAATAATCATTCTATTAAGCTACCTTGTATCGAGCTACCCACCTTTGACGGTCGCGCCGATAATTGGAACCTGTTCTATGAGATGTTTAAAACAAATGTTCATTTAAATCAACAATTATCTGATTCCCAACGCGTTCAATATTTGATTGGAAAATTAACTGGAACCGCGAAAAATGTTACGTCAGGTTTAGTGCCAACTGGAGACACGTACAAAATAATCTGGGATACGCTAGTTAATAAATATCAAGATAAGCGATCACTTGCCACGCACTACCTGAATAATATATTTCATTCCAAAACCGTAACACACAACGCAAATAGTTTGACAGCTTTTATAGAAAAATATTCAGCATCCATCGCCGCGCTAAAACAATTAGGAATAGAGGATCTTTCGGATTTTATATTACTGCAATTCGCTTTACAAAAATTAGAGTCGCAAACTGCTCAAGCATTTGAGCTCTCAGTTCGAGAAATTGAAATTCCCACCTGCAAGCAATTGGTATCGTTTGTACAAGATCAGGTCAAAATTCTGCAACGAACATCAACAACTCGTGGACCTAACACCGCTAATATAAATACAACCAGTTCCGGTGGAACTGCACGCACAACTCAACCCTGCACACATCATACTTACATAAGTACGCAATCGAAATGCTTTTATTGTCAAAATGAGAGCCATACGCAACTGTACACTTGTACACAATTTTTGAAATTATCACCAAAGGAAAGGTTTTCCTTCGTAAAGGAAAAATCTTAGTGTTTTAATTGTTTAAGCCCGCAACACACGTCTACAAGATGTAAATCAAAAGGCACTTGTCATAAGTGCCATGGCAAGCACCATACGCTCCTTCATTTTGAGAAATCCAGTCACGCAAACACCAACACATACAATGTAGAAACTCAACCTAACGAGTCAGAACCCTCGGTATGTACCATGTCAGCAACCACTCGACAAGGTGCAACTACTGAAGTACTTGCTACAGCCAAGGTTCACACTGTTGATCGAAACAGTGAAGAGAATACCGTTCGCTGTCTTTTAGACCCAGGCTCACAAAAGCATTACATAACATCACATTGTTGTGAACAATTAGGCCTGGCGGTTAGACCAGGAACGCGCCTCGCAGTCCAGGGTTTAGGCGGCAAAACGCAATCAATAAAAGGAAGTGTCACATTGACAACTCAATCTAGGATTGATCCCTATTTCAAATACTCCATAACCGCTCTAGTTTTAGATAAAATTACCGCTAATTTACCTACTTGCAAAGTGGACTTGACGTCATATAAGTTCATAAATATTCCGCTGGCAGACGACACCTGGGCAATGCCTGGTCCAATTGATTTGCTAATTGGCGTTAGTCTGTTCTCTCAACTGTTGTTACCAAATAAGGTAATCACCCCCGGTTTTCCAGTCGCAATTCAAACCACATTAGGCTATGTTTTCATGGGTGACGCTCCAGTAAATTCTCAATCAAACACCACTTTAACTTTCTGCGCTACGCACGAAATTGAGAATTTAATTCAAAAATTCTGGGAAATCGAAGATATCGGTTCGGAACCGGTTCACAGCCTTGAAGAAAAGGAAACTGAGAACATTTTTAAAAGCACCACAACTCGCCTTGAGGACGGTTCTTATGAAGTGGCTTTGCCATTCAAAGCCAACCCGTGTGACTTAGGTGATTCATTGCAAGCTGCGCAAAATCGGTTTTATGCACTAGAGAGAAAATTTCAGCATCTGCCAGAATTAAAACCGCTCTATGATGAAGTGATCAGAGAACATATTCACAAAGGTTATCTATCACAGGTAAGAGGCTTTACCGTCAGAAAACGCGTACTACATTCCGCATCACGCAGTTATGCGTGAGGATAAAATGACCACGAAAGTGAGAGTGGTTCTTGACGCAAGCGCAAAAACAAAAAATGATTTATCTTTAAATGACATTTTACACACGGGACCAAGCCTACAAAATGATTTATTTTGCATTCTTCTGAATTTACGCCTTTTTCCTATCGCAATTTCCGCCGACGTTCGTCAAATGTATTTATGTATAAATGTTCGCAAAGAAGATCGTCATTATCAACGAATTTTATATAGATTCGATCCGCGAAAGCCGCTTCAGGCTTATCAATACAATCGCGTGGCATTTGGCCTTAAGTGCAGCCCGTTCTTAGCCCTTCGAGCAATCAAACAGTTAACGTTAGATGAAGGCGCTCGCTTCCCTATGGCAAGGGATATTATCAATCGTGACGTTTATGTAGACGTCATCGCTAGCTCTGCTTTAAATAAGCAAGAAGCTATCCGCGCGGCTGGAGAGTTGTTTGAGCTCTTCCAGTCAGGAGGATTCCAACTCGCTAAGTGGGCATCCAATTCCAGCAAAGTATTAGAAAACATTCCATTGGAACTTCGCTTGTCGCAAAGTGTAACTTTCGATAGTGATGCATCGCTAAAAATCCTTGGCCTACGCTGGCATCCTTCGGATGACATTTTCGCATTTGAAGTCACTCCAGACAATCGAACTTGTACAAAACGCAATATTTTATCATCTGTAGCTAGACTCTTTGACGTGATGGGTCTGGTGGCGCCTATAATTGTACAAGCCAAGCTTCTGATAAAGGAGCTGTGGATTTTAAAAATCGATTGGGACGAAACCCCACCCACGAGTATATCACGCCAGTGGCAGCAGTTCAACGCAGAATTGCCGTCACTATCGTCAATTCGGATTCCACGTCATGTAGGAGTCGCTGAAGGATGCACGTTAAAACTCGTTGGGTTTGCGGATGCGAGCGAAAAGGCATACGGAGCAGTGATATACGCTCAGGTGACCACTCCTGATAACCGAATTGAGGTTCAATTAGTTTGCGCCAAATCAAGGGTAGCACCGTTAAAGGTCGTCTCCTTAGCACGCTTAGAATTATGCGCAGCATTATTGTTATCGCAACTGTTGAAAAGGGTAATTGATAATTACTCCGCGAGGTTTATTGTTCATTCAATATTTGCCTTTTCTGATTCTACCGTAACTTTAAGTTGGATTCATTCATCACCTCACCGCTGGCAAACCTTTGTTGCCAATCGTGTAGCAAAAATACACGAAAATTTGCATAGTAGTCATTTTTATCATGTCGCAGGTGCTGAGAACCCTAGCGACTGTCTGTCGAGAGGTATGCTACCATCACAATTGATGGCAAATGATATTTGGTGGAATGGTCCAAAATGGCTTTGCCAGCCGTATTCCGAGTGGCCTATTGCGCCATTTAAGCACGCAAATTCGGAACAGTTACCGGAATTGAAAACCAATCAGTATGAACCGCCAATTACTTTTGGCATGTGTTCTCGCGTAGCTGATCCACTAGAAATCAAAACTCGCAACCTTGAAGCGCTTGTATCATCTCAAATTGTACCTAATTCAATTATTAGCAAATATTCTTCGTTTAATAAATTGCAACGCGTAGTCGCATGGATAATGCGTTTCGTTAATGATTGTCGTAAACTTCCTGGTACGGATAATACAAACTCAACTTATCTTAGCTCGCGTGAGTTAAATGACTCGCTTTTGAAAATCATACGCATCGAACAGGAAACATATTTCTCTGTCGATATACGTAACATGCGAAATAACGTTCCATGTTCAACGCATATTCTAAACTTGAAACCGTTTCTCGATAGCCACGGTATTATCAGGGTGGGCGGTCGACTCAAGTACTCGGATCTGTCATACGAAAACAAATTTCCCATCTTATTACCGAAAAGCTGTCATTTAGCTTATTTAATTATAGATTATTATCACAAACTATATTTTCATGTAGGCCCGCGAAGCCTTCAATTCACTATTCAGCGGAAGTTTTGGATAATGGCGGCACGAAATAAGATTCGTTCACAATTTTCGAAATGCATTGTTTGCCATAAGATAAAATCTTCAGCATTACCGCCCCCATTAATGGCTGATTTACCACCCTCTCGAGTGCAACAGAGCCGTGTTTTTGCTCGAGTCGGAATTGATTTTGGAGGTCCTTTCACTTTGAAAGATCATAAACAAAGGGGAGCCAAAATGTCAAAGGGTTATTTATGTTTATTTGTGTGTATGGCGACAAAGGCAGTTCATTTGGAAATCGTGTCTGATTTATCTTCCGAAGCCTTTATCGCAACCCTTAGCCGATTTACGGATCGTCGAGGTTTATGCTCAGAAATTATAAGCGACAACGGTACCAACTTCGTAGGTACAAATCGGTACCTACTCGACATAAATAAATTCTTGGCATCACAGCGTGATGTTAGATCTGATCATCTAACTCAAAGTGGCATTATTTGGTCGTTTAACCCTCCAGCTAGTCCTCATTTTGGAGGCCTTTTCGAAGCAGGGATAAAATCTGTGAAGTACCATTTGAAGCGGGTAATAGGTGAGACCGTTCTAACTTACGAAGAATTTGCGACAGTTCTTACCAGAATTGAAGCCATTCTCAACCTCAACTCCCGCCCTTTGTGTTCATTAAGCTCAGACCCTGAGGATTTAAATGGACTTACCCCAGGCCATTTCTTAATCGGTGGATTCCTATTGGAGTTGCCTGAATATGACTTTATTGACACCGCGTCTAATCGATTAAGTAGGTGGCAACATCTCCAAAAGATGTCGCAACATTTCTGGAAACGTTGGCATTCAGAATACTTGAATACGCTTCAACAACGAGCAAAGTGGTGCAAAATTAATCCAATCATTAAGTTGGGCCAATTAGTGCTAATAAAGGAAGATCGTCTTCCACCTATGAAGTGGGTATTAGGACGAATTGTTCATGTTCATCCCGGTAAGGATGGGATAGTTAAGAGTGGCTACTATTAAGACTCAAACTGGCTCGTTGGTTCGACCGGTAGTGAAACTGTGTCCGCTACCAGTAGAATAAAATTAGTATTAGTTCAGGTATATATCTAAAATAGAGATACCTACTCCAATTCTTTTTTTTTGTTTTCTTTTTGTTTTTCTTGGCGACCATTGGGGTCTATGCCTCCTATTGTTGTTATTTTATTTCTTATATTTTGGATGCTTATGCTCAATTTGTTTTATTTTCAAACGTCAATTGTTCATTGAATCCTATCGCATCGTGTTTCTCCTTTTTTTTTTGTATTTGTCTTTTTCTTTTGACCACTTGGTCAAGGCGGGGGGGCATTTTCGCGCCTTTATTGTTACATGTTGCCTTTTGAAACTACCTATTTGGTGCCCTCTGCCTCAGTTGAATTTACCTCGCCGCACAGGACAGAAGTCCTAAAACCGCACCACTTTTACAGTTTTTAGTAATCAAACCGCAAAGTGAACTTTTAAATCTCGCAGCTATTCGCAAGTACCATCGCCACACGTCATCCATTCTCGCTTATTATTTTGCGATCAAACGTTCATTCCCAATCGCCATTCCCTTCCATCTCTCCCATCTCTCCCAAACTAACATACCTACCTTTCCAGTGAACACTGAACGAAGAGGGAAGCAGTCTGGGTAAGTGCGATTAAAATATAATAAAATAGGTAAATAAAAACCGCATACAGTATACAGTCCACAACATCCACGCAGCATTTGATCCCTCGATCTTGAGAGGGATCATTTGCTACCCGCCGCAACACTATCAAATGTTACTCCCAAAAATTTTACTTCGGAAGCATTGGGATTGGAGAGTTTTTAAATAAAATTTGAACTGGAGGGTTATTATGACAATTTGAGAAGGTGACACACTGACTCTTTTGTACTGAAAGTTCAAGACCATTTAAAGTGAGCCATGTGCAAAGGGCATCCATGGCTTCATTAAGATATTTGACGGCGGATGGAATGATTTTGGATGATAAGAAGAAAGCTATGTCATCTGCGAACTCAATAACTTTTACTTGAGGGGGAATGGTGACATGCATATCGTGTGTGTATATATTATACAGTAAGGGGGATAATACATCGCCTTGGGGTAAACCTTTCAAAATTGACCTACTCTGAGGAGTAACATCTGGTAGCTCAATGAAAATTTTCCTATCGAGAAAAAGATTAATAATAGATTGGACAAACATGGGGGGTAAGCCAAGGCCTAAAAGTATTTTTTTAAGAATTGGGATGGAAACATTGTCAAAGGCGCCTTCTATGTCTATAAAGACTGCAAGACATACTTCGTTGCTAGAAATGGATAAATTAATATCAGTGCTGATGATGGTAAGGTTATCTTGTGTAGATTTCTTTTTCCTAAATCCAAATTGGGATGGAGAGAGAAGATGATTACTCTCGACAAAAAATTCTAACCGGTTTCTTAATTAATTTTTCCTAAATTTTACTAAGGGTGGATGAAAGAGCAATTGGCCTATAGTTGTATCCAGAATTGGGTGATTTGGTTAATTTTAGAATTGGGATCATTATTTGAGAACTCCAGTCATCAGGTATTATACCAGTCTGGAAGATTTTATTTTAGATGCTTAAAAAGTGATTTAGAACATTATCATTACTATTTTTGATAATGCTATAAGGTATACCATCTCTGCCTGGAGATGAGTCCTTGACTGTTGATAAACAATTTTTTAATTCAATTAAAGTGAATGGAGAGTCTAGCCAATGATCAGACATAGGAGTGTTGTGGATTGGAGTTATTTCATCTAAGTTAGGTACAGAAGGGGGGGCAATTTTGTCCAAGAACTCGGCTATCCATTTAGAATGAGAAGCTCGAGGAGATGTTGGACTGAAGGAGGATCGAAATCTTTGAATCATAGACCAAACTTCCGAAATTGGAGTGTTCGGAGATACTGAACTGCAGAAGTTGTACCACCCGGATCTTTTTTTTGACCTCAATACCCTTTTGGCATTGGCTTCGGCATTTTTGTATATGAGATAGTTCTCCATAGTCATATTGTGACGATAGGAAAGAGATTTAGCTTTCCGAATTCTCACTACTTTGGAACATTCCTCATCCCACCAGGGAGTCGGAGGGAGTTTTTTGAGAGATTTGGTTTTAGGGGGAGGATTTGATTTATTGATTGCAGTTACGAGCATTGATTTGAAGTTATCGTAGTCATCTTTGACAGATTGTAGCGATTCGTTCCCCATCCCTACACTTTGTTGCATGCACATCACTAGCTGCGACTGACCATGTGACCAGCGAACGCTTGCTAGGGGGCATTGACGGCTTCACCCGGCAGTTTGGTTTTGGGAGACGACTGGAGCAACACCCCCCTGCGAACGGAGGATGGCGTTTGGTTGCCGGACCTAGAGATTCTTTTCTTCAGACGATAGATTTCTTCTTCAGACCATGGATTTCACCTTCAACGTAACGTAGATTTAGCTTCATTAACTAACATCATGGTTTATCTTTAATTTCAATGGTTTTCTAATTCACCTTAAAATAAGATGGCGCTCAACCTTTACCATTTTCATATATAAGTAACTTTAACTACCTACCTTTATTAATATCAGAAATTACTTATCATTGTCCCTTCGGGAGAATGACACGCCCTGTAGATTGATTCAATTCATTTTTAAATTATGCTTGTTTGTTAATTAATAAATTCAATATCTCATGCTCTGGGTTTTAATTGTAACTAATTTCCTTTATACATCATCACATAGCATCATTTAATAAGTATGCTATATTTATGGAAGATACTAGTAAGAATCTCCCTTACAAGATAATGTATCGGTATAGGATAAATTTTGTATAAACTTATCCATATGTGAGTTAAATTCGTCCCATTTGGTGTGTTTTGTTTTAATCTTTGTCGAAATATGGGACTTGTCTGAATGGAAAGAAGTTTGATAAGTGATGGTGATCGGGAAATGATCACTGGAGCAAGGGTCGGGGGACACCACCCACGAGGAGAGAGGTGCCAGATTAGTAGAGCATATGGAGAGATCCACTGCACTGGGGTTTGTGTTGGGGCGAGAGATTCTAGTAGGAGATTCAAAAGAAAAAGGTTGGATTCATCTAGGAAATCCATCACACTTCGACCGTCTCGATCACAGAAAGCAGAACCCCAGACGGGGGAATGGGCATTAAAATCACCCAATAAAAAGAAAGGAGGGCTTAGTTGACAGACAATTTGCAACCACGCTTGTTTATTGAAGTGCGATGTTGGGGGAAGATAGATAGAAACAAAGGAAGTGTCCTTTATTTTAGCTGCAACCATTTGAAAGTCAGCATTGGGGGGTTTGATATTATTTATTGGGAAAAACGGAAGGGATTTTTTAATAAAAAGGGCAGCACCACCGCCCGTACCTTCCGGGCGATCATCGCGGAGACAGGAGTACCCTCCCACATTAAAGTGGGTGGATGGAGTAAACCATGTCTCCGAGACAGCAGCCACAGAAACAAGGTTTGAATTTAATAGGTTAAGAAGGTTCGATTTGTTAGAAATAGCACTGCGGCTATTCCACTGAAGAATTCTGACATCTTGAAGAGCCATTTTGAATAAATGATTTTAATGTGGAAATAATAGAAGCAGCGTTGGACGGTAGATTAGTTTGAGAAGAAATTAGGTCATTTAGAAGCATAATAAAAGTTTGAATAAATGAAGAATTATCTTGGGAGAATTGTTCAGAAAGCTTTTGATGGTTTGTTGAGGATGAATTATAATTGTTTGCGCACCCATTTGTGGCATTTGAAAGAGGTGAACCATTGGGATTTAAGAGAAGTGAGTTGTGTTGTTGCTGATCGTATCCAGGAGCCGGTTTAGAGATAGGGTTTTTGTATGTGAATTTAGTTGAACGAGAAGATGTTGAGGAGGAGACGGGTGGGTTGGATGAAGAGGTACTGGATAAAACCTCAGCAAATGATTTTTTGACAGGCGGGAATAGTTTAGAAGCCTGCAGAAAAGACAAGTTCTCAGAGGCCATAGAAATTTTTATATTTTTTTGGCGAGATTGTTCCGGACAAGAAGAGTTAATGGCGGAATGAGCACCTGAGCAGTTAAAACATTTAGGTGAAGAGAGAGAAGAACATTGGTCAGCCGTGTGGTTTTCTCCACATTTGAAACATCTGGGAGGGGATCTGCATGCAGCTTTGGTATGACCAAAACGACAGCAATTGTAACATTGAGTGGTCGGATAAGTATACATTTCAACTGGTAAGGAGTTGAAAAATAAATAAATATGGGAGGGAAGAGATTGTCCTTCAAATGTGATGATGACAGATTGGGAGGGCTTCTAGGAAACGATGCCCTCAGAAGAGTCCTTATAATTTATATAACCTTTCAGAGTCTAATGATACTACCTCTGAGCTTTCTACTTTCAAAGAAATAACAGAACTTGAAATCTTAAGACAAATTGACAACCTTAAAGAGAAGTCTGCAAATGGCCCAATAACATAAGCAATACCACCATCAAATCAATTAAAAAACATATTATCATTCCATTACATCACATTTTCAATAACTGCATCAAACACAGCATTTACCCCAATAATTTTAAACTCGCTCACATTATTCCAATACATAAATCCGGATCCCAATGTAAAACAGACAACTACAGACCAATAACTTTAACTTCACAATTATCCAAGATCTTCGAAAAGTGTTTAAAACGACAAATTATGAACTTTTTAGAATCCAAGGCAATCCTCTCAGCTAATCAATATGGTTTTAGAACTAACCTGTGCACCGACGACGCTGTATTTAGTTTAACCAAAAACATATATTCCAATCTAGACTCTAACACTAAATCTCTAACCATCTTCTTGGACCTAAAGAAAGCGTTCGACACAGTCAACCATAGAATTCTATTAAAGAAAATCTTTAACATTGGAATTAAAAACAAAAGTCTCATGTTATTAAAAAGCTATATATTAAATCGCCAACCACGCACAAAAATAGGATCAAGCTTAAGCACTTATGGTCTAGCAAAACATGGTATTCCTCAAGGAACTGTCTTAGGACCACTTCTCTTTCTAATCTACGTCAATGACCTTTGCAATATTGTAATACCAGGTAAAATTCTCTCCTTTGCCGATGACACTGCAATCACAGTACAAGGTAAAACTTGGGAAGATACAATCAGTAAAGCCAACAAATGCATTGCAATAGTCAAAGATTGGCTAGATAGAAATCTTCTTAGCCTAAATTATGATAAAACTATTTTTATTCCCTTTTATAATTCCCAAAAGTCATCCCCTAAAAATAATCTTAACTTGAAGTTCCATAATGTTAATTGTAACTTTGCGACATGCACAAACTGCGAAGATGTAAAATTAGGAAAATATACCAAGTACTTAGGTGTAACTATAGACAGCCAACTCAAATGGACTTACCATGTAGAAAAAACTGTAAATAAACTGAGATACTTAAATTATATATTCAAACGTATGAGCAATATCGTCAATACAAGAACCATGAAACTTGTTTATGATGCATTGGTGCTTTCGTCCATTTCCTATGGAATAATCGCCTGGGGAGGAACATACAATAACCATATAAAACCATTGGAAATTGCTCAGAAGTCCATCATTAAGGTAATGTACCAGAAGTCCAAGATGTATCCTACCAATCAGCTATTTCAAGAAACTGAAATACTAGAACTAAGGCGGATCTACTGTATCCAATGTCTCAAATATATTTTTACACGTCCAAACAATTTCAATAAAAACACATATCGTTCTAGCCAGAGATATAACACGTGCGTGTACACAGTGCCTCACTGCAAAACCAGACTGGCCCAAAGACACATTACCTACATTGCCCCAAAACTATTCAATTCCATACCCCACTCCATCAGCAAGGATCAAAATCTGAACGTACTTAAAAAAAATGTTAAAATCTGGGTAAAAAATAATTTGAAACTGAATAAGTTTTTTCTGTAATTCAATCAGCTTCTAAAATGTGGAGTCTTTCTGAATACTTAGAATAAAAACACATATATATATACAGGGTGTAACAGGACGTACCCGAGGGATTTTAACCAGTGATTCCTGAGCATATTTGGAGTAAAAAATGTAAATGAAATTTTCGTCTCCGGTGAAATTTTTATTTCAAATAAAATCATTTTTTTGGTTTTTTTCCACACGCCGTCACTGATCTCATATTTCGAGTAAAGGATACGGCAACTCCGCGCAAACCCCTCCCCCATATCCGCTAGCCAACCCGAACCCCGTTGTTGGCAGCGTACTCTTTCACTCTCTACTGCGCGCCTCCTCGTAACGCGAATAAACATATTGCCAGGTGGTTTTTTAAATAGATATTTTTTTGGAGATAATATTTAACATAACTTTCGCATACAGTATTTTTAAATAGTGTAACAGGACGTACCCGAGGGATTTTAACCAGCGATTCCTGAGCTTATTTGGAGAAAAAAATTTGTATATCATTTTGCTGTACGGTGACATTTTTTTTCAATTAAAAACATTTTTTTTTGTTTTTTCTACACACCTTCACTGATCTCATATTTCGAGTAAAGGATATGGCAACCTCGCGATAACCCCTCCCCCTATCCGCTAGCCAACCCTACAGTTATCGGCAGCACGCTCCCTCACTCCCATACCGCGGCGAAGCTACCCCTTTCCGAATACCGCTCGGTCAGTTGTGTTTGGAGTTTGACGGTGAACGGGGTCGTGCGTAGTTGCTTTGAAATTTGTTTTTGTTTTACTGTTATTATTAGTGTTTATTCTAAAAGATGCCTCAAAATTATCCACCTGCCCATGAAGCAGATATAGTGTTTGTTTATGGAATTTGCCGAGGAAATTCAGTGGAAGCTGTAAGAGAGTATCGCAGAATATATCCAGAACGACGTCTACCACACCATACAACTTTCGTACAGGTTTGTACCTAACTACCTATTTATTATCGTAGAGCTAGACACACATTTAATGCCGCCATCTCATTGTAAAGGCTCCCAAAAATCCGCCTAATTGTGTCTTGTAATGTTACGGAAAAAGGTTATCACTACGTATGTTTATTTACAAAACTTTCCAAAATTTTATGTTTCACTCTCGGAAATCCAAGATAATACCTATCAAACGTGCCAAGTAAAAAAAATAGGGTAATGTTTCCCAACTTGGCTAATTCTTTAAGCTCAAATTATTTAAATAACACTTCATTTAACTTAATATCCTCCTCACAGCATCCCCGAAAATGTGTGGAGTTGATGTAAAAAATGAATAATAATACAACAGAAACAAGAATAATTTACGTAGGTTAATTGGTAAAAGATGCTTTAAAGTTCCATTTTCATTACAATTAAAGTTCGAAATTCTTGTGAAAAAAATATCAAGCCGTCGCGTCATTTTGAAATTGTTATTAACACTTATTTATAACCCAAATTAAGAACTAAATAATCATATTTTGTGCTTGTCCCCCAACGTAAATAGTTGCTAATCAAAATCGGTTCCAAGAAAGCTTGTTTTAAATAGTTTCACTCACAAAATAAATTAATTCGTACTTACGGAACGTTTTCTATGTTAATCAAATATTTCTATGTTCTCAGAAATAAACTGATATAAAACGCACCCGTCATTCATTTTTACTGATATTTTATAACAGAATAATGTTAGCAATTGTATTTTTGTTTGCAGATGTATCAACGCCTGCGCGACCATGGAATCGTACGGGTTCAGGGCGGAGGAAATAATGATGTTCCAGTTCGTGTTGAAGAGAGGATCCTCAACATGATGACAGAAGACCCGACGCTTTCCGTGCGTCGCGTCGCCATGATCGTTGGAGACATAACACACACGACGGTATGGAGAATCCTAAAAAAACATCGCCTGAAACCTTTCCACTACAGGCGCTGCCAAGGTCTACTGGAGAACGACCATTTCTCAAGACTAATTTACTGTAGACGGATGCTACGAAATGTGTTGAGAAATGGAGATTTCATGAAAAATATTCTATTCACAGACGAAGCCCAATTTACAAAAACAGGAATATTAAATATCCACAACCTGCATCATTGGGCCGAAGAAAATCCTAAGCTTGTCCGGGAATCGTCGAGCCAAGAGAGATTCTCAGTAAATATGTGGGCGGGTATTTTGGGTAACAAAATAATTGGTCCGATCGAGTTGCCTCCCAGGTTAAATGGACCGATGTATCTGGAGTTCCTGCAAGGGCAGCTGGGCGACATTCTGGACGAAGTAAACTTACAAGCACTGCGAAGGATGTGGTTCCAGCACGATGGAGCTCCACCCCATTATTCCGTTGCCGTGCGGAACTACCTGAATGTAGAGTTTCCTGGACGGTGGATAGGCCGAGGTAGTCCTAACATTGCATGGCCACCGAGATCACCCGACCTAACACCGTTGGATTACTACCTCTGGGGAACTCTGAAGGAAAAGGTATATTCGAAGCCGATAGCGACGAGAGAGCAATTGATCCAACTGATCATGGAGGCAGCAGACGAACTGAAGGCGAATCCTGCTAATTTAAGCATCCATAATGTGTTAAGATTGCATGCATGCATTGAAGCCGATGGCGGCCACTTCGAGCAACTTTTATAATAATAATAAAAAAAATATTATAACCAAATGTCAGCATTTTTATTCTTACATGTCATTCATAATATTATGTTCGTATCTGTGACAGATGACAGACACAAACGCGAACAAAACATTGCCGGGTGGGTTTTTAAATTATTTTTAGAGGTATTATTTAATTATAACTTTCGCAAATAGTATTTTTAAGTATTGTAAGTTCAGTCAACATTACACTTAAACAGTAGATACTAAAATGTTTTCAAAGCTTATGATCGAACCACCACGATTAATTTATTTGAAACTTCTATAAGAACTCACATTTTGTGTCAAAATTATGAAACATTCCAATCCTTCATAATCGGACTGTTTGTGGTTAGTTTGTATTTTATTGGTAAGGCTGAATACAGTCAACTTATTGACTTGATTTTTTTTTCTTTAAATCGGCACCATTACCTTAGGGAACGTACTCATACTACGTAACCTCTTCGGGGGGGGGGGGTCTTCAAAATGTCACGCTTGGTACAAATGAGCGGCGATTTGCTTAGGATTTTGGTCACCGGGAGGGGGAGGGGGGGGGGGGGGTTAAAAATTGCAAAAAAAATTGGTCACGTAGTATGGGTACGTTCCCTTCTGTAAAATGATAATATTATTTGTATCGGTAAAACAGGTTATTATTGCAATCCTTATTCTGGATAGTTCCTTGTAATCCAAATGTATGCTATTACATTCAAAACATTGCTAGATCAACTTATTTTCTAAGAACTTTGTCAACATACTTATTGATGGGTTGGTAAAACCAATAGTTTATTGTTTCAAAACACTGGTTAGGCCACATTATAAGTCGAGAACTTTCTAAGAATTGTGTTAGGTATCCTGTTCTTCATAATACGTATTAATAGATCGGTAAAACCAATAGTTTATTGATTGTAACCCTTATTCTGAGTACCTACATAACTGAAAAATATTAGTACCTACATTGTGTAGTTAGGTAAAAATAAATGGGGAATTTGAATTGGAATTTGAATCATGACTAGGTACTTCCAAGAATACACAATTACCTACTACGTGGAATTGCGAGGAGTATGCTAAGACCGAGTTGTTTGGCAGTTCATCCTCTCTACCTACCGCGTGATGTTTAATAAATCTTTTGAACAAAATATTTCACACGGTTTTAAAATTGTTCCAATATGTAATTGATTTATTTTTAAATTCATTTATAAAATTAAATATTTTTCTTATTCAAATAATTCAGCACCTGGCAGCATTCTAATTTTAAAATAACATCGTATTCTACCTATACATGTATGTATTTCATATTATTTTAAATTCTGTGGGTCAAGGTCACGGTTACGCATTTGCAGCTGTTGACAAGTTCGTTTTATATGAGCATTGATTTTATTGACAATAATTTCGCGATGATAATGCGCGTTTCGTTTTGGTGATTCTGGATACCTACTTAAGCAAGTGCAAGGGAGATTGTTTTTCGCGATGATAATGCGCGTTTCGTTTTGGTGATTCTGGATACCTAATTAAGCAAGTGCAAGGGAGATTGTGTTTTTAAAGGTGGTTAAATATTTATCTTATCTTATTTCTTAATATTTATGATAAAAGGACCATTGGAAATTATTCTCAATTATTGTCAACAAATAAGTTATTTAATTACTGTTTTTGTGTTTAATTCGTAGAACTACATTTTTTTTTGTTTAAAAGTTATTTAATGGTGGGTTTCTTCATTTACCGAGAATGCTAAATGCAATGCTAATTGTAAAAGTAAACGGTCAAATGCATAGACATTTTTAAATTTCGATCGTTTACTTTTACAATTAGCATTCCATTTAGCATTCTCGGTAAATGAAGAAACCCACCCGTCTTCTAACCACAAATTATTTAAATTAGAATTCCATCAGGAATTTTCGGTACTTAAAGTCTTTACTTAAAGCTAGCAATAATATCTGAGTAAAATAAGCATAATAATTATTTACGCAATATTAAATATTACTTGTTTGGTATTGGAGCATATAATATGGTCCTGCCTTGAAGCGCGCTGGCCGTTGTCGCCTCCCTTCCACTGTGTGCACGTGTGAAATTGCGACGTTGTCTCCCGAGTAGACCAATGATCATGCCATTGGCGACGCGTGATTTAAAAACATAATTTTTGTTTTTAATAGAAAAAAAATATCACCGGAGAGCAAAATGAAATCTACATTTTTTACTCCAAATATGCTCAGGAACCGCTGGTTAAAATCCCTCGGGTACGTCCTGTTACACCCTGTATATGTTATGATTAAGGTTTTCACGGGTGTAAGATGTAGAACAATTTTCTCGGTTTACCCGCGTAACGTAGTCCTTAAAAGGACTTTTTAACTCCTGACGTTTCGGACAGATCACACTGTCCATCTTCAGAGGCCTTATGTCTTGAGTTTTTGTCTCAAACTGATAGCTTTCGCATGTCTGTTCGGTCCAAAAGCTAAAACTTAAGTGAGTGCAAGTCACTTCTTATGTCTAGAACGAAGTACCCGGGTTGCAGGTGATTGATGGTGGAGGGGGTGGGGGGCGGGGCTGACAGTAGATACCTGATTGGTAAAGCTAATTGGAGACACTACTGGTAATTTTGGAAATGCCGTTTTTGGGGTATTTTCATCGATTAAGACTTTCCAGGTGTTGGGAATTCTGATTGAGTCATTTCTAGTATTCATATTATTTTTATGTTTATAAATTTCTATTGCTTCGCGGTAAATTCTTTTTGGTTCATTGTATATGCTAGCTATTGTTTTTGTATTATTAAAGTCTATTTTATGACCTTCATTAAGGACGTGCAACACATCCTTAATGAAGGTCATAAACACGTCCACACGTGCAACACGTCCTTAATGAAGGTCATAAAATAGACTTTAATAATACAAAAACAATAGCTAGCATATACAATGAACCAAAAAGAATTTACCGCGAAGCAATAGAAATTTATAAACATAAAAATAATATGAATACTAGAAATGACGCAATCAGAATTCCCAACACCTGGAAAGTCTTAATCGATGAAAATACCCCAAAAACGCCATTTCCAAAATTACCAGTAGTGTCTCCAATTAGCTTTACCAATCAGGTATCTACTATCAGCCCCGCCCCCCACCCCCTCCACCATCAATCACCTGCAACCCGGGTACTTCGTTCTAGACATAAGAAGTGACTTGCACTCACTTAAGTTTTAGCTTTTGGACCGAACAGACATGCGAAAGCTATCAGTTTGAGACAAAAACTCAAGACATAAGGCCTCTGAAGATGGACAGTGTGATCTGTCCGAAACGTCAGGAGTTAAAAAGTCCTTTTAAGGACTACGTTACGCGGGTAAACCGAGAAAATTGTTCTACATATATATATATATATACATGTGTATGTACATGTGTATTTAAGTATGGGTGTAAATGTGTGTTTATCTTAGATATATTTTTAAATTTTTATACTCGTATGAAGTCAATCATGTTGATCACTGTAGACACTATGCATATATATTTTAATTTGTGTGTTTATCTTACATATATTTTTAAATTTTTAAACTCCTACGAAGTCATTCATGTTGATCACTGTAGACTCTATGCTTATATATATATTTTTTATTTTTTTATAATTTTATTTTAACTACCACTGTTATCCACATAATATAATACCCACACACAGGCTTCGCCTTTGTGGGATTTTTTTTTGTTACTTACATTTTTTGTTATTATGTATTTACCCATATGTAAATGTACCAAAAAAACTTTGCTAATAAAAAAAAAAAAAAAAAATTTACCTCCTGGCTTTTATGGGATTGCCGATATGTTGGGGGGTTGAAAGTGAAGACAGGATTTCTGGAATGGACAGATCGGTCGAGATACCTCTGACGAGGCCCATTCGAGTGACATTGAAAGTTGGGATGTACGCCTTGAATTTAGAATTTGATGAAATAAATATGTTTTTGATAAAGTTGTTGGCGGCTGAACCTGAGAGGAATTCAACAGAGATTCGGAAGCGACCCTCGGCTTTTACACCTCCAGGCTTAATCGAAAGGTTCTTGCTATTTGATAGGAATTTACCAAATTCAAGAGGGTGGATAGTTTTACCTTGCTCAGTTTTTTGAGCGTACACAATGAACGGGCCACAGGAATGAGGAGAATAAAAGTTTGTAGGAGGAGGTTGAGGAAGAGCAGGTGAAGACTGAGAAGAGAAGAAGGAGAGTCATGTTTTATTGAGGAAGAGGGACTACACTTCCTTTTTTTGTGGTAGACAGAATGACAGATTCACTGTCTGAAATTACTATATTTTCACCATCTGGGAGGTCAGGGGGAGGATCTGGGGGCTTTTTAGGGTGTCCAGGGGGTCCTCCTCCATTATTCACAAAATTACAAAAGAAAAAATGTATGGAAAGTGCTTTGATTATATAAATGTCATAATCAAAGGGAAAGTGAAAGAAATAAAAAAGGTTATAAATATCTGGAAATCAGCGACGAAAAGTGACTCCTGGAAGATCAGAGGCGAGAAGAATCCTCAAGGAACAACACACTACACTTTTATTGACCAGAAAACATAAAAATATTAGTTAAAATAATAAAAAAAGATTATTTTTTTCTAGGGGAAAACAAAATAACTGTGACAGCCAGATGTTCAAAATTAGAATCAGAATTAGCAGTTGATTAGGCATATTTTTTTTGCCGCGTATTCTTGCTTTCTTCTTAATTATTCGTCATCTACGCCATTCGTATACCGTCGTAGAAGTTAAGGTCTACGAAAAAACACGTGTATGGTTGGAAATCGGTTTATGTATGCGTCACCTACGCCAGTTTACGATGTTCTACGGAAAAATCATACGTACATACAGTTTGGTGATAACTTTTTAAATTTTATTTTAAGTCCCTTTTACAAGAAGAAAAAAAAAATAGATAATTTGTAGAGCGCCGTTTTTGTGAGAAATCACCTCAAAGGCGCTGTATATTTTATTATGACTTCTTAGGATCTACCTAGAACTATTATTTACAAATAGATACAGAAATAGAAAGTTATCAACCGACAAAAATCTATGGAAATAACACGCCTGTCTTTAAAAGGTTGACAATAAACGATAAGAATTTACCGCTAAATCTCATTACCAAATTAAACGCCATAAATTCCTGCACAATAGGCCACTTGCATGGACTTGGAAAAAATCATGTGGAAAGATCTTTTTACTAAGATTAAGAAAATGTTAGTAAAATTGTTTAGAAATGTAAACTTTTTTTTATTTTTAAATAAATAAATCCATTATTTGGGCTCGTGACGTCACTACATGAAAATGTCCCGTATCCGAAAATGTTCCTATTAATTTTGTAAAATTCCACACTGATTTATTTTTTAATATGGCATCACTTTGATTTCAGGCGAATTTTTGAATTCGTTCACTAGATTTATTGTTTGTTCTCTGCGAACTTATCATTTGGTTCGACTTTTTGACAGATGTTCTGAAGAGAACCCCGTACATCAAAAATGTACGGGGTTCTCTTCAGAACGTGAAGATGATGTCGGTACGTGTTTTAGAGGTATAATGATTATGGTGCTGATTTTAACAAAATAAAATTTTATAATATTCTTATAATTTACAAGTACAAGTATATTACATTGGATTTAGTAATATAGACGCTGTACATTATAATGATTTATGATCAATAAGATGGATCAAGGAAAAAAAATATTTATGAGATGTAATATTTTTGGTATGCCTCGTTATTCTCATGTGCCATTCGTGTGGAAAACGTTCTTTTTTTAAAATGATTTTCGGCTATGTAATTATCGTTTTTTCACACCTATAAAATTATGTCCCGTCTTTCCGGTTTATTAAAAATGGTCTGATTTTTCGGATTGAAATTTTCAAAAAATCCCCAGGGTTTCAAAAATAGATTTAAAAAAAAAAATACAGAATGTCTTAGAATATTTGTCTAAACCGGATTTTTTTTTTTTTAAATGTGATGCAAGTGGCCTATTGCAATAAACACTCCTCAGCATAGTACTTGAAAATTGTCAATAAACCATTACTTGAGAAATTAGACAATAAGTATCACCCACAATAATATAAATTATTATTGTGGGTGGCCACAGTATAATATAAATTAATACCTGGAAAATAACATTAAGCAACAATGTAAATTATTAAGTGAAAATTACAATAAACTAATAATGTGTGTTATTTCCAATAGTGATTAGTAAACTAAAAGGAAATGTTAACAAGTCGTTGAAAACAGATAATGATGCTAGCACCCTAGCACCAAACAATTTTAAATTTAAGTACTTGAGCAATAAGGTGGAAAACAGATAATCATGCTAGCACCCTAGCACCAAACAATTTGAAATTTAAGTACTTGAGCAATAAGGTGGAAAAACCCTTTGGAAAAACAGCTATCTAGCAGTTTAATGGGGCTTTATTGTGATAATGTAATACATATAAATAAAAAGTCCTAAAATATACACATTATTATATTATTAACATTCACCGACCATTCAAAATACATATATAAACTCTTTAACCTACATTTTATAGTTTTAAATAATAAAGCCGTATATGTGTATATAGTTAACAAACTAATTGTTTTTATAACATACTAGCAGACCCGGCCACACGTTGCTGTGGCTAACGAAACACAACGCCATTACCCAACCTTTATGAAATCCACACCATTCGCTTGCCAGCTGCCCGCTGCCCGCTGCCTGAATTGAACATTTGAATTTCTCGGCTTTTTATCTACTATAATAACCATGTATTATACATAAAAACCCTTCTCTTGAAGAACTCTATCTATTGGTGAAAACCGCATAAAAATCTGTTGCGTAGTTTAAAAGATCTACGCGCACATACATTTTGAGCGACTTCATTTAAACTATGTAATGATTTATCAACAAAATACATTTTAAAATATAATAGCAAATGATTTGAATGTTTATCACAACGTCAACATGCTATAACCCCCCTCTCTTGAGCGCTGGCCCACTGTGCATTGACTTCTTTAATTGAAAACAGTGGTTGAAACCACATCACCTGCTACCAAAACACCTTCGGACTTGCCAACAATTCTTCGCTTGACTTTGCTACCTCCAAGACGCCAGTCTCTCCTTCTCCTTACCAGGGCAGGTATTCCGTCAGGCCCACTAGCTTTATTAACATCAAGTCCTCGTAAAACATGGACTACTTCCCGATGTCAGATCCTCAGCTTTTTCATATGAAAACCGCAGTGAGGAACCGACGTCAGGACATCGTGGTCATCGAGGGTTGAGTTATCCGCAAACATTTTACCTAATAAGTTAGCCTTTTCGGTGGCGGTGTTTGCTAGTGAGCCGTCAGGTCTGGTGAGAGGTGGCAGACTGGATTTGCAGAAATTGCGACCTATTGAGCCCGCAAGCGACCAGAATTGCCTGCTGTCATGCGGGCACGAAGCCAGCTTTTTGCTGATCTGCAAGTCGTGCTCGAATTTCGACCTATTTATGATTCTCTTGGTTTCCTTTGCCACTTTGTTGTATGCTGTCCTATCTTCGGATGTTCTAGATGTGTTGTAGGCTCGGTAGGCGGGGTTTTTTTGTCGCAATGCTTCAGAGCATTGTCGACTGAACCACGGCTTTGAGCCCACACCAGTTTCTTTAACAGTGGATTGTATGAAGCCGTCCATCGCGGATGGGATGTGCACCAATTTTCTGGGCACATCTTGAGGGATCTGAAGTCCGAAAACAGACGGCTGACCACGGGAAAGCATTAAAATGTGCCCGCAGACCGAACCAATCTGTTGACCTATAGTGCCAAACTTTTCTCTTCAGCCTTTTGTTTGGCGGTCTGAAGTTTACCGGAATTGATGTTTTCACCAGGCAGTGGTCGGATGATCCTAAAGGCACTGTGACTTCAATCTTGTAACCGTATGGCAGTGGTTAAAAATAGGTCTAGCAGATTGGAGCGGTGAGTCTGGACATCAGGAACCCTTGTAGGCTCCTGAACCATATGCTCCAATCCGTGGCAAAGGGCAAAGGATTCCGCCTGTCGTCCAGTCGAGTCTGTTGATCCTGAGAACTTCAACCAAGGATACATAGAAGGCGTCTAAAGGCTCAGCTATTTGTGTTTCATCATTTGGCCTGCACCGGGGTCTCCTGCTTCTCGCCGCTGTAATGAAGTTAATTGTTTTTTGTTGTGTTGTCATGATTTTTATTTTATTTTTTATTATGATAGGATGTGGGGGAAGGAAGGTCTGGGAAGGAAAAGGTATGAGGGGTGGGTAGGAAGCTGGGGATCAGAGTGTCCAGGAGTGATGAACGTATGAATCCAATCCACCCACTGCGGTGCAAGGCGATGGGCAGGGAGAGTCCGGCTGGAGAGGTCGTCCAATGCACCCCAAACACTGCTCTGGGTCCTCCTTGAGAATTAAAGCAACAGCATCCTAGTGGTCAGTGCTTGCTGGGCATCCTTAACCCAACTAAAAGACCGCGGGTCCTATGTTGGGATATGTAGCTAAAATACGCTAAGTGTTGAGTGAGGACAATAGTGAACTTTGTTTAAACTCTCAGTGACTCTATTTTAGTGCTAAACTGTTCTGTACTCTTTGTTTCTATTATAAGTTGTGAACCCTATGTAAGATAAATAAACTGGACATTGCCTAAACGACTATTTTCTTATATAAATAACCTCCACATAGGTTAAGTTCCGTACTCTGTTTTTAAGAATGGTTATATGCAATATCCATTGAAGGCATTGGTCAATAGTGATCCCTAGTTATTTGGTTGAAGTTTTGATTTCAATATTAGTACACAGTAAGTTACAGTGGTGTTGTTGAGTGTTTGGTGCAGAGTGGATCCTTATATAAATATTTCATGCGGCGTGTTTGGTTTTTTTTATGAAAAATAGCATGTAATGTGTTTTTGTAGAGTTTAACGTTAGTAGGTTATTGTCAACCATGTTTTTAATTAATTGATTTCTGCGTTAGCCTATTTGTTCAGTTCTAACCATGTTTTGCATTTAGTATTTAATTTAATAAGAAATGGGAATTATTGGGATATTGAAATAGAATAAATGAATGATTTAACAAAATGAGAGAATAGCCCGCAAGGCCCATCGAGCAGTGCATTCAATTCATTAATAGTTGCGCCGTTGTTACTTACACAGATCTCCCCACCGTTACTGGTGGTGACACACAGGTGACTGTCCGTCACTCCGCCCTCGGCGCCTCTACTGCCAGGAGGGAACTTTCTGTGGCACTCTTCTTGGGAGACGAGGGTAGTTGGGTACTGAAGCAAACAGAAACAAAAACAACAAATTATTATTTTTATAATTTACTTTCATACTTAAGACATGCTGTAGTCCAAAATTTACATTCATAAATATAAAATATGCTTTAGGTACGAGTTTCAGAATGGATATTACAAGGTGTATGTGTCAACTATGATTATGTACTACAACAACTCAATTTATTAAAATTATCCGAACGTAGAATAGTTAATGACCATGTTTGACTGGTCAGTGGCTGAGTAATTATCGCGTTTGGGTCTCAGCCAGGTGTCCCATCTATGATTCCTCAGCTGGTCAAGACCTCCATCACGACACAAGCAACCCTTTCCGTTTACCGTAGTGGTAGTAGGAGATTCTCAAATATTGTCAGGTTATTAGACCGGTCAGTGGTTGAGTGGGCATCGAGATTGGGTTCCACCCGGGCGTCCCGTGTTCGATTTCTCAGCTGGCTAAGTCTTCCATCACAACACAAGCAACATTTTCGGCTTTCTGTGGTGGTAGTAGGAGATTTTCAAACATTGTTGGGTTATTCGTAACCTGAGAATATTTGACTTTCTTTATAAAAAAATAAATTACTAAAAAAAAAATCATAAATTCAATAATTGTAAACCCTGAATACTTGATTTCTTTACATATACCTCGCAAACCAACATCGAGGCAATATCTACCGTTCTATTGTGATAATTCACATTTGTGTAAGATTGTTACGCGAATACATCGTGATCTTAGTACATAAGGAAGTTAACTCATAAATATCGTATCACAGGTATAATAAAATGATAAAAGGTATGTTGTAAAAGGGAAATAACATCTGCCAGCTTTATTTTTAAAGGGGCGCCACTGGTTGATTAACCAGGCTAGCAGATGGGAAAGCAATAATCCTCTCTCAGGGCCT
Source organism: Limnephilus rhombicus (assembly GCA_929108145.2). Taxonomy (NCBI): domain Eukaryota; kingdom Metazoa; phylum Arthropoda; class Insecta; order Trichoptera; family Limnephilidae; genus Limnephilus; species Limnephilus rhombicus. The sequence continues at coordinate 47,275,732 of OV815289.1, read as the reverse complement.
TTGGTGTACAACTTTAAGGTTAAAATAGAAGGATTTTAAATGAAATAGACAGTATTGATAAGTAATAAGAAATAATAGATTTATTAAAACATAATAGAAAACATAATTGGGACATTAAAACATATTTATAGTTCTTAAACTCACCTCCCCTGGATCGACCAAAAATTCAAGTAACTAACTAACTATCCGCAAAGTCCAATAAAAGCACGGATTCCTTTCGCATTCTTTGGTACCGGGAAATCTCTAATACTTTCTATTTTTACCGGATCCGTACGAAGACCTAGTAACCTAGATATTTTAGCTCGGCTTTACAAAACTCCGATTTTTTTAAATTGATGGTGAGACCTGCATCTCTCAGTCTTTCATAAACACGATTTAATGGATTTAAATGTGCATCTAGATCTTCTGAGACCAAAATTAAGTCGTCCAAATAACAAAATGCATTTTCGTCAAATTCTGGCCCAAAGAGTGCGTCTGCTAATCTTTGAAGCTCGCTGGGTGCATTTTTCAACCCAAATGGCATGCGAGTGCATTCGAACGACGAAGGCAGTCTTTTCACACGAGTCTTTATCTAGAGCAATCTGCCAAAAAGCTTTGCTCAAATCTATTGACGAGACGAATCTAGCACCACCAAGTTTGTCAAGAAGACGTGATTTATACGGAAGAGGATAACTGTCACGAATTGTCACATTTTTGATTTTTCTGGAATCTAGGCATAATCTTCCAGTACCATCCTTTTTCGAAACTATTAAAACAGGACTAGACCACGGAGAACATGAAGGACAGATAACTCCCATTTTGAGCATCTCATATATTTCAGCATCTAATTGCTGTTGTCTAACAGGTGATAACAGATAGTATCTTTGTTTAATAGGTGGTCCCGTTGTAATTATTTTATGTTCGACCAAGTGTGTCAAACCTAAACCCCTCTTTTCAAAAGAAATTGATTCAAATTTTTTAATTATTTGAGAAAGGGCTTTATTTTCGGAATGCGATAATGACGAGGCTGGCCGAATTGCCCGCACCTCATTAATCTGACCCTCTCGTTGAGAGCTAGATACCTTTGAAAACAACTCCGGCGCAATCCGGAACCGTTTCCAAAAGTCTACCCCCAAAATAAAATTTGGTGATAACGAAGGGATGACGTAGAAAACAATTTCTGCAGTAATTGAATTATACGTCACCGGCAACGTCATAGTACCTAAGACAGGCTGGCTCGTACCGTCAGCTGTCGATACACTAAAATCTATTTTGACTAAATCTACTCCTGATCTCCTCCTAGACATGACAAGGAAGCGCCACTGTCAAGCAGTGCACTGTAGCTATTTTGTAAAATATTAATATAAGTATCTCCTCCTAGACATGACAAGGAAGCGCCACTGTCAAGCAGTGCACTGTAGCTATTTTGTAAAATATTAATATAAGTATCTCCTCCTAGACATGACAAGGAAGCGCCACTGTCAAGCAGTGCACTGTAGCTATTTTGTAAAATATTAATATAAGTATCTCCTCCTAGACATGACAAGGAAGCGCCACTGTCAAGCAGTGCACTGTAGCTATTTTGTAAAATATTAATATAAGTATCTCCTCCTAGACATGACAAGGAAGCGCCACTGTCAAGCAGTGCACTGTAGCTATTTTGTAAAATATTAATATAAGTATCTCCTCCTAGACATGACAAGGAAGCGCCACTGTCAAGCAGTGCACTGTAGCTATTTTGTAAAATATTAATATAAGTATCTCCTCCTAGACATGACAAGGAAGCGCCACTGTCAAGCAGTGCACTGTAGCTATTTTGTAAAATATTAATATAAGTATCTCCTCCTAGACATGACAAGGAAGCGCCACTGTCAAGCAGTGCACTGTAGCTATTTTGTAAAATATTAATATAAGTATCTCCTCCTAGACATGACAAGGAAGCGCCACTGTCAAGCAGTGCACTGTAGCTATTTTGTAAAATATTAATATAAGTATCTCCTCCTAGACATGACAAGGAAGCGCCACTGTCAAGCAGTGCACTGTAGCTATTTTGTAAAATATTAATATAAGTATCTCCTCCTAGACATGACAAGGAAGCGCCACTGTCAAGCAGTGCACTGTAGCTATTTTGTAAAATATTAATATAAGTATCTCCTCCTAGACATGACAAGGAAGCGCCACTGTCAAGCAGTGCACTGTAGCTATTTTGTAAAATATTAATATAAGTATCTCCTCCTAGACATGACAAGGAAGCGCCACTGTCAAGCAGTGCACTGTAGCTATTTTGTAAAATATTAATATAAGTATCTCCTCCTAGACATGACAAGGAAGCGCCACTGTCAAGCAGTGCACTGTAGCTATTTTGTAAAATATTAATATAAGTATCTCCTCCTAGACATGACAAGGAAGCGCCACTGTCAAGCAGTGCACTGTAGCTATTTTGTAAAATATTAATATAAGTATCTCCTCCTAGACATGACAAGGAAGCGCCACTGTCAAGCAGTGCACTGTAGCTATTTTGTAAAATATTAATATAAGTATCTCCTCCTAGACATGACAAGGAAGCGCCACTGTCAAGCAGTGCACTGTAGCTATTTTGTAAAATATTAATATAAGTATCTCCTCCTAGACATGACAAGGAAGCGCCACTGTCAAGCAGTGCACTGTGGCTATTTTGTAAAATATTAATATAAGTATCTCCTCCTAGACATGACAAGGAAGCGCCACTGTCAAGCAGTGCACTGTAGCTATTTTGTAAAATATTAATATAAGTATCTCCTCCTAGACATGACAAGGAAGCGCCACTGTCAAGCAGTGCACTGTGGCTATTTTGTAAAATATTAATATAAGTATCTCCTCCTAGACATGACAAGGAAGCGCCACTGTCAAGCAGTGCACTGTGGCTATTTTGTAAAATATTAATATAAGTATCTCCTCCTAGACATGACAAGGAAGCGCCACTGTCAAGCAGTGCACTGTGGCTATTTTGTAAAATATTAATATAAGTATCTCCTCCTAGACATGACAAGGAAGCGCCACTGTCAAGCAGTGCACTGTGGCTATTTTGTAAAATATTAATATAAGTATCTCCTCCTAGACATGACAAGGAAGCGCCACTGTCAAGCAGTGCACTGTAGCTATTTTGTAAAATATTAATATAAGTATCTCCTCCTAGACATGACAAGGAAGCGCCACTGTCAAGCAGTGCACTGTGGCTATTTTGTAAAATATTAATATAAGTATCTCCTCCTAGACATGACAAGGAAGCGCCACTGTCAAGCAGTGCACTGTGGCTATTTTGTAAAATATTAATATAAGTATCTCCTCCTAGACATGACAAGGAAGCGCCACTGTCAAGCAGTGCACTGTAGCTATTTTGTAAAATATTAATATAAGTATCTCCTCCTAGACATGACAAGGAAGCGCCACTGTCAAGCAGTGCACTGTAGCTATTTTGTAAAATATTAATATAAGTATCTCCTCCTAGACATGACAAGGAAGCGCCACTGTCAAGCAGTGCACTGTAGCTATTTTGTAAAATATTAATATAAGTATCTCCTCCTAGACATGACAAGGAAGCGCCACTGTCAAGCAGTGCACTGTAGCTATTTTGTAAAATATTAATATAAGTATCTCCTCCTAGACATGACAAGGAAGCGCCACTGTCAAGCAGTGCACTGTAGCTATTTTGTAAAATATTAATATAAGTATCTCCTCCTAGACATGACAAGGAAGCGCCACTGTCAAGCAGTGCACTGTAGCTATTTTGTAAAATATTAATATAAGTATCTCCTCCTAGACATGACAAGGAAGCGCCACTGTCAAGCAGTGCACTGTAGCTATTTTGTAAAATATTAATATAAGTATCTCCTCCTAGACATGACAAGGAAGCGCCACTGTCAAGCAGTGCACTGTAGCTATTTTGTAAAATATTAATATAAGTATCTCCTCCTAGACATGACAAGGAAGCGCCACTGTCAAGCAGTGCACTGTAGCTATTTTGTAAAATATTAATATAAGTATCTCCTCCTAGACATGACAAGGAAGCGCCACTGTCAAGCAGTGCACTGTAGCTATTTTGTAAAATATTAATATTTGTAAATGGACGACCATCCTCTTCAATCTCATTCTTCTGCGGCAGTCGGCCGATTTCCTCAGAAGGTAGAACTAGCCGGAGCCAACTCTTCCATTCCCTCTTCCTTTGCGCATAGGATGGGGCGTGAACAGAGTGACTCCAACCTAGTTTTTTGGTTTGCTGTATTTAGTACCCTCTTCAATTGTACCAACTTTTGATTTAAAATTTATTGAAACTTTCTTTCGACACTCAGAATCTAAATGTCCCGTGATTTTACAATAATCACAAAATATACATTTAAATGAATGTCCTGTATTATTATTATTATTGTTTTTACCAAAATAATTGTTTGAACCATTTTTTGAATTTGAAAATGATAGTGTATAACTTATATTTCCATTTAAAAAGTTGGCAGAACGATTGAAATAATAATTATTTCTATTATTATTTGAACTGTTATATTCTTTGTAATTCGATTTAGAATTGTAATCAAGTTTTTTATTATAATTAAAGTTTTTATTTTTTTCGGAAAAATTCATATTTTCTTTTGAAGAATAATATGAATTTTGCTTTTCTGACACAGATGAGTATGATTCTAATTTTCCCGTTGCTTTTGTTAATTCATCAAATGATTCTATATCACGAGAAGCCAGTAAATTTGCGTACATAGGAAGCAAAGCTCTCATAGATAGTTGTAAAAGTTCAGATTCTGGAAGTTTGGAATCTAACATATTATTTAGTGATTTCATACGCAATGTAAATTCAAAAGCGGACATACCATCTGTTTGTTTCATATTAAATAACTCGGTTTTTAGTTGAATTTGTTTATTGCCAGCCTCAAATTGTTTAATAAGCAATTTAGATAATTCCTCCCATGTTAAATCTGCATTATAAATCGACCTGAACCAAAGTAAGGCCAATCCCTCGAGAATGTCAGGAAAACATCTTAATAAATCCTTATGCTTTATATTTCTTCTTCGGCATTTCTCTTCAATTTCAAGAATAAAATTTCTTACACAACTATTCCCATTAAATTATAAATTCCAACTATTCAAACTAGAAACGGAGGGAGTAGAGTCATTATAAATTATTTTTGTGTATTTCACAAATTTTTTTCTGCTATCTAAACTATCTTCTGAGTCTGAACTAATATCTCCTTCGCATTGTTCTTTAATTTGTGCCAATTCAAAGGCTTTATTAAAACGCCTAGCCTGAACACGCATAGCTTCCAATGTAATTTCTGGTAAAACGTTTCGTTCAGTAAGGTCTTTAAATAATTCTTCTTTTGTTTTACCATTTACGTTCCCGATTGAAGTTGACATTTTCAAAAAAAAAAAAAATAATTCAATTCAGAGAAAAAAAAAATCTATTTGTATCACGTAGAAACTGAAATGTATGTATTAAAATTATAAAATTTGTAGATGTAAATACATTAATTCTATAATAAATAAAAACGGAAAATTAAATTTGTTCAAAATGTTCAAAGTTGTTCCAATTGTATTTCGTTTGAAAATCTCAGTCATAATAATTCATTAATAATAATTCACAATTTATTTATTTTGGAAATGACGTAGCGAAATGAAAATAGTTATACCGAAATTCAAACAATAAACAATAACATTTGATTGTTCATGATTCGTTCGTTTGTTTAAAAAAAAAAAACAAATGAATGTTGCAAAAACAAAAGGTCATGAAAAGAAAATCAAAATGACACGTTATGAACAAACAGACATATTTTCAATGAAAAAGAAAATATACATTAAAATCCTTGTAAAATAACCATAAAGTATAAAATGAAACCCAACACGTTGAAGGCGGCCAAATTGTTACGCGAATACATCGTGATCTTAGTACATGGAAGTTAACTCATAAAATCGTATCACAGGTATAATAAAATGTTAAAAGGTATGTTGTAAAAGGGAAATAACATCTGCCAGCTTTATTTTTAAAGGGGCGCCACTGGTTGATTAACCAGGCTAGCAGATGGGAAAGCAATAATCCTCTCTCAGGGCCTTTGGTATACAACTTTAAGGTTAAAATAGAAGGATTTTAAATAAAATAGACAGTATTGATAAGTAATAAGAAATAATAGATTTATTAAAACATAATAGAAAACATAATTGGGACATTAAAACATATTTATAGTTCTTAAACTCACCTCCCCTGGATCGACCAAAAATTCAAGTAACTAACTAACTAAATAACAAATCTTGGTTTTTCTCATGTTGTAAAGTCTGACAAAATACCTTGAACTGTAGTCAGCTGAAAACAGTATTTGCTCCAACATTTCACTCCAGCCATGGAATATTTGTAAATCCAGGCAAGATTATAATTCCTTCGTCATTAGACAGGTAAGTCTCCTTGTGATTTATTAAACTTCCATATTTTTAAATATATTGCCTTGATACTTGGCAAGTAAATTCAAATTATATCCTTTGGTTATATTCTGTGGTTATTACGATCTCAGAAATGTGTATTAAAAACACTTTATCGGCACCACGATTTATATTGGTCGCGGCCTTTTTAATAAAGAACCATTTCGGTTAAATAAACAATCGTTTTACTTTTATAATATTAACAAAATAACACGTAAATAAGAATCACGTTAGACTTTAGTAAATAATTCACCACCACGGACTAAATACTGAGGAGTGAGTTCTCAACAAATTTTCCAATTTTTATATCATATTCGAAAAGAAATAATTGAAATATTTTACTTCCAAAATTCAAAAAAAATAAATTTATGTTGAAGTTTATGATTTTTTTTAATATTATTTAATCACCTCTCGAAATGAGGTACCTGCTTGCCTAAATCTATGATAAAATAAACTTCGAGATATATTGACAAATATTTTATCATAACAAGATATTGTTGACATATTCAACACATCATTCATCAAATATAAACTAGTCATTAACCAATTTATATCGGGAAGAAAAACATCAAATTTAATTTAATCTAAACAAACTGGGTACAATTTGTCAAATAAGAATAGAGAACATAGGAGGGCGCCGCTGTAATTTAAATGGCAACACTAAAAATATAACTAATGTAAAGTCGTGTAACCTACATTTTTTTTAAGTTAAAAAGGCATTAATAAATGTTTCCTAAAGCCGCGTACAGATTGCTGTAACGTAACAGGCAATGAAAGAATTTGCCGTCCACATTGCCGCAATGTATCATGCAATGTAACAGAATTCCCATAGTGTGGACGCCTTGCGCGCACGAACCGCGCACGCTCCGCGCGCGAACAGAGCATTTCAAATCGTGCGCGCCGCAATCCACAAAGCTTCGGTTTTTTTGCCGAATACAAAGGGGCGCGCAGTGTGCGCGGAGCGTTAGTGTGGACGGGTTGTTTGTGCCTATACGGCAGAACGTGCGCGAACAATGGAGAACTTGTTCCCGGCAGACTGAGCTACGTTCACTGCGTGCATGCCGGAAACAGATGCGAGTAGGTACATGCTCGGTTCGTGCGCGCGCTGTATCCACACTTATGAAATGTTCCTTTCATGTTACGTTACAGCAATCTGTACCCGCCTTAAAAAAACTTTCGCCACTCTTCTGTTTGTGAATCTCTCACGCGTACTGCCCTAATTTTGTAAGTTCGCAGTAAGTTAAAATAAACTTCAAAAAAGCTAACCTTTAGGCTGTTAAACTTACAAACTAATGTTGAAATCTAGTAAAATTTGTAAAAGGGAGCCTCAGCACGGGTAAGTGAGGATCACATTAAATAATGATGATTTATAACATACTAGCTGACCCGGCCACGCGTTGCTCTGGCTAATTAAACACAACGTCATCTACTAGATGGTTATCCAACATTTATAACCACCACCATCTTTGAGTTCATCGCGAAGAGAAATACAGACAGACGCCGCAGAGGACTTTAATTAATAATACATAGAGATGGTGCGAAAGATTATAATAATGTGCATGAAATGCTTGAGGTAACTAACGTATTTAAGTTGATAAGGATTAATACTGTATCCGTCTAAATAAATTTCCAATTACCACAATGTACATGACCATTTTTTTGACAGAATGGGTATGGTAAGCTCTCCGTAAAAGATAGATATCGCGAACAGACAGACAGACGACGTGGAGGACTTTAATTTATAATATTTAGAGATATAGAGATGTAGAGAAGGGAAGATAGTAAGCTATCCGTAAAAGATAAATATATGCCATCGCGAACTTTTTTGTAGAACTATAAAAGCGGAATATCCCACCATGCATTGTTTTGTTATATCTCAAGGGGATTAAGCAGTATTTTCGATGAAAACTCCCAGGCGGCTTGATTTTTTCCGACGATTCTAACAATTATCGTTATTTGTCAACTAATTTACACTTAATCTTAAAAATTATGTACCTAAACCTTCCCCACGAATCACTCTATATATTGGTGAAAACCGCATGAAAATCCGTTCAGTAGTTTTTGAGTTTATCGCGAACAGACAGACAGACGACGTGGAGGACTTTAATTTATAAAATGTAGAGTTTTCTACAGTGCTCTATCTTACTACTAACTGCAAACTAGACAAACTATCATAAAAACTTATGGCTAACAGTTTGCATCCACCGCAATGGTTCGTCGATCACCAATACAAGGTGTCCAAAAGGGGTATGTGGTGTTTGATGGTTGAATAAAATAAAAAATATAAATAATCAAATATGTTGTTAATGTTTTATTTACAGAAAAAATAATAGTGTAAGTGCTCGCCCGCGTCGGTCTCCGTGGAAATACGAACCGATGATGCCTTTAGCAGACATTTCAGCCCAGACTAACCTTTGGGCTTTGGAGTGGTTGCTGATGTTTCTGTTTTGGATTCTTCTCAGCCCGGTAGCGACAATTCTGCTTATTAACGTATCGGTTTAAATGAAAATTGGCTTCGTCGCTAAACAGAATGTTTTCAAAGTTAGAGAACCTCTCTAGCATTTCATTGGCAAATCTTAGTCGATTAACGTAATCTGTGTAATTCAGTTCTTGAACCACCTGGATTTTATAGGATTTAAGATGCAAATTCTTCTTAAAATTAACTGCAAAAATGATTTTTTGATATTGAGTGCTTGACTTTGTTTGCGAATGGATAACGATGGATTTTTGCTTACTTCTTCGAACGCTTTTTCACCCCTAATAGACTGCAGGCGACCCGTGTTTTGAATTCGCACAGTTAATGCGGTATTTTCCTATCGTCACTGTCACTTGGTGCATTGCGAGAATGTGATATTCCGCTGAGAATCACCGTTTCGGTAATAGGCTCGCACGCAAAAAGCACCGTGCGTCCCCGGTACGACCTCATCTCTACTTAATCTCCAAGAAGTAGTGCTCCATATCCCGCATCCCCGCACCGCTCCTTTATGACGTCATAAATAAAACAAAACCCCTATACCGTTCTTGGGCACCCAGTACTAAACTAAAGGTATGTACAATGCATTTGACCAATTGTACAGGACCATATTTATCTGGGATGTTTTGAAACAAAAATTATATTTTCATTACAATAAAGATTACCCAAAATAAGATTTGCATTTACCTTATTATACTTTTGCAATCTTGTGTTAACATAACCACTGAAGTGCTTTTTGCCACAATACGGCACAATTTAAAATACCTCGGATTGATTTGCTGCCAGTCTAAGGCAAATTTTCGTTAATTGCGGTTTAAACTTGACGTTTTATAGAAGCTAAGAGATACTGCTTCTACTTATATTCAATAGATGTCAGTGTCCTCTAGTTTCTTACAACACTAATCGCAAGCTTCATATATTTCATTCAGCAATAGCTCGGAGTGGACAGGAAATGTTATAATATTGGACCTACGACGGTAAACTCACCCTTCTACCAGTGTAGTCCCACCTAAAGAGTTCCAGTCCTCCCAGAGAGTCCTGGGCCGTGTGCAGACAGACAGGCCGATACCTCCTACTGAAGGGGACCCTGAAACACCACCACAGAGTTACTCTATCATTCATTATATTATTTAATATAGGTAGTTAGGTAGGTCACTACTGCCCGGGGCCAGCGGAACTATGGCATCCGCTATTTGGGATATATTATGAGGCTGATGGGATTAAGGGAGGGGAAATAATTGTAGAGGAAGGTGGAGTAGTAACTGGGTTATCATATCTAATCATCAAACATGGCTAAAGCCATTTCAAATAATATTTCGATTCATTAGTGATCTTAACAAACAGATCGCAATCTTTACAACACAAACGTCAGTTGGGAATGCTATCCTTGTTCTATCGGTATTTCAATAGAAGATGCTCCGAAGATCTAGGGTCATTGACCCTTCGGCACCGGTGCATAATCGGAAAAACGCCAAACGCACGCCCAACATATGTACATGATTGACATTCGTCACAAGTGAATGAGTCACTTCTTCGACTCGTTCTAGAGCTCGGCTGTGGAACAATTTGCCGGCCTCCGTGTTTCCTCCTTCCTACAACGTGGGTGGGTCTCTTCAAGAACAATGTTCATTTATTCTTCTCCTCAAAAAAACCCTCCACATAGCATCTTAGATGACAGGTCCTGAGGAAAATTATTTTTCTTAGGGCCGCCCGTGTAAAGTAAAAGTAAAAAATGGGCGATACTGAGAGTATCTACTGCTGTGGAACGTATTGTTAAAATAATATATTTAGAAAAATTATATACAGGGTGTAACAGCACGAGCACGAGGAAGGGTAAAAAATTTAAATGTCATTTTGCTGTCTGATATTTTTTTTTCAATTAAAAATGACATCTAGTTGTAATACTCCAAATATGTTAAGGAATTGCTTGTTAAAATCCTTCAAGTTCGTGCCTTTACACCATGAGTTTGGAACCGGCGAGCTCTACCACGGAGGTCTTCAAAATGAATATGTAAATTGACTAAGTAATTTATTATTGGTGTTTGATGCTTACTGTCTTTTCATCTCCACAAGAAGTATATCATAAGCTTCTGTAGTTCTGTTCCCGGGGACGTAGAGGGGGTGGCGTACTGATTTGCGAGGGGAGAATGTCACCAGTGGAGGGGGGGTGATATCCTTGGCACGCCTCCTGCAACCAATCAACATTCAATCAACAGAATTATTAACACTTTATTGGAATTAATAAACGACCAAGGTTTACACTATACTAATGTGCCCTTTGCAAAAACATTGTTGGTGTTTTTTCATTAATTAATTTGGCGTTGTTTTACGCATGATTTATATAATCATTGATTATATCTGTTGAGTGTACCGAGTAAAACAATTTCCCTAGCGGCCTATTTCATCTTTGAGGATGCTGTGTGGAGGGTTTTATAAGAGAAATTAAGGAGAAGATATGGGAAGGAAAAAGGTATGAGGGGTGGGTAGAAATCTGGGGGTCAGAGTGGCCAGGAGTGAGGGACATATGAATCTATTCCTCGCACTGTGGTGCAAGGCGAAGGGTCGGGAGAATCCGGCTGGAGAGGTCAAAGGCCTCCCTCAATCAGTCTCCTCCGATCTAGCCCGCCACACAGTGGTTGGGCAAACGTATCCGCCACAAAGACCTAGACAAACATCATCCCATGAACCCGGACACCCCTGCTAAGTCACCAAACGTAGCGAACCACTTGGGGTGATCTGTGGCAGGGGTGTTGGTTGTCCAATAAATGGTTCCTGGGGCGGCGGTACCCGCCTCCCAAATTGGAATCCATGTATAGATTATTTTACCCTTAATTCAACCATTCTTCTGAATTTTTGAATATAACTTTGTCTATGTCGTCATTTATCTGTGGTCGTTCTATCGGCTTTTTTCTTTTGTTATTTTAAAGCGCCGTTTATAATAGAAATAAGCTATAAGAATAGGCCGGTGCCATTATCCGTAATCTATAATATTTTAGAATGTCGTTTATAATTGGAATAGGAATAGAATAGAATGCACCCATAGAAGTGACTACGCCGCTGTCACTCGTATACATATGTCAACTGTCAACCGACAGTATATTCTACTTTGTTTTATATAAATAAATATTGAAAAGATGGATTCGTCAGATATTGTTGCATGTATTGTGGAATGTTTTTGTCAATTCTGGGGCTAGCATACACTGCATATGGAGACGCACAGTTGACGAAAAAACACCAGTAAATAACCAGGAGTTTTCTATGGCATTTGTCTTTATAATCTTTTTCTTTCTTGTCATATACATGACGAAATTGTTTGACCCAACAAATCAATTCCGCATCATTTATACACATTTTTATTTTCTTTTATTAGGAACATTTACAGGTTAATAACATTACATGCATTAAACAAAACAATAAATTATAATAATTAGGTTACAACCCAATAACAAATGTTCACATCATGCCCAAATAATAAATAAAAAGTCAATCATTATTTACTTTTTTTTCCTAATATTACAGAGATAGGAACTAGATAAACAATCTAAACATCTATACTGTATAATACTGTGTGATACATAAAAGATACAGATAAGATAAGATAAAAAAAAACAATGAAAGTAGAAAAAATAAATACATAAAAATAATGATGAAAACTGAAAAACACTAGATGTAGGATCGAGAAATAATATGTACATTAAAAAAAAAACAAGCGAAAGTAAGATAAAAGTAATGTGATAGTACTAAAAAAAATAGTAAAATATAGTGTGCCAGTTTTATGGCTATTTAAAAAAAAAAATAAAAAAAATATTTATAAAACAACAAAAAAAAAATTGAAAAAAACACCAGACTTAAAGTGGAAAAATAATATATATACGCACATTTACGTATGTATGTATTATTTTAAATTAAAAAAAAAAACATAAAAAGTAAGGTAATAATTATTTAGTTTTGTTAAAGTGAATTAATATACGAGTATTTGGTAATGAATTGGTTATTATAAGGCTCCGTTAACTATATGTTTGAAAGAGCTTAAAGTACATGACAAGATATCAGCATCGATACATTTTTTGTTACAATGATTACAAGTTCTCAATAAGAAAGAATTTTGCCTGAGACTAGTTGAAGCAATTTCGACATGAAACAATGACTTGTCCCTCATTTCGACATGAAACAATGACTTGTCACACGAACCAGCCTGCCGCAGCTGTCTGTCATCAGTCTGCGAACAGCAGGCGATCAAGACGCGCGGCCGCGTTCTATTAAAATGACAATATTATTACGGAGAGTAGTATAACAATTGTTTGAAAACATGTCGTGTACATAAGTATATAATTATAAGTGCGTAATAATTATAGGTAATGGACATAAGGTACAGCGTAGCTACAGCTGTTCAATGTCCGCCATTTTGGGTTCGGAATTCGGGGTTGGAGGGTTGGCCGCAGCCACCACACAATCGGCCAACCTTCCAACTCCAAACTAAGTTCGGAGTTGGAAGGTTGGCTTTGGTGTAGAAGTACCATTAGCTTTCTGCAATCCGTAACCGTAAAAGATAAAGTTGAACCATCTTTTTGGTTGTGGAAAAAATAACAGATTATTGCCATCTAAAGGGTTTTCCAATAAGAGGTGTTATTTTGAATAGCCCGCTATTTCGGTAGATTTCACTTTCGAAGCTGTCATTTTTTGACATTTGACAAGTAGAAACTACGCCATTAATAAAAATGGAACGATACATGCTTCAACAACGCATTGAAATTATTAAAATTCACTATAAAAATAGTGAAAATTTGGCAGAGACGGTTCGTAAAACTTGAACATTTTTGGGTCGTCGTGAAGCACCTTGTCGGACCGCAATACAGAAATTGGTGGAAAAATTTGAGCTGTTGGGACAACTTAGTGATGTGAAGAATAAAACCCGTGCACGTCGCTCAAGAACAGCCGAGAATATTGCTGCTGTAGACGAAAGTGTTGAAGAAAACCCAGGTTAGTCCATTCATCGTCGTTCTTTGGAATTAGGCATTCCACATCCACAAACGTCTTTACACCGTATTTTGCATTAAGATTTGGGTCTTAAGGCTTATAAAGAAAAGGTCTACCCCAATAGCCCAGCGTCGATTCAAGACCTCAAATATGGAATTCGTGAGGCTATCGTGGACGTAGGGCAGCCACTTTGTGATTTGGTTATGGAAAATTTCATCAAAAGGATATGGTCCTGTAAGCGTGGTCGTGGTGGTCATTTGCCTAATGTTATTTTCCACTATTAATGGCAAACCTTCCTCTTTATAATGAAATAAACATCCGATCATTTATATTAAAAAATGGCATTTTTCTTTGAATATCAAAATAACACCACTTATTGGAAAACCCTGTATTATTGCGGGATACACAGGTTCCGTATCTTCCAACTTCTACGGCCTAGGGCTTATCGAATACGGATTATAAACGAGGCTTAATAACTTTGAATATATTTCTCGCTACTCATTCTTCAGTTTAGAGCCCAAGAGCTCCGAACTGGAATCAAATCTCTGTAATTTGCAATTCATCTGAATAATTTTCTTTTTTTTTTTCTTTCGTATGGTGGGGGGTCAGAGGGGGACATCTAGGTCTGCGAGCCAGTCTAGGGCCTCAGGCGTTGCCCTGTGGACCTCATCAATCCCGCCGGGGAATGAATGGAGCGGGCATTCGTTGACCACATGTTCGGTGGTCTGCACCGCACCGCATTCACACGTCGCCGACTCTTTAAGGCCCCATCTATGCATCATATGAGCACAACGGCTATGGGAGCACCTTATCCTATTGATGGCAGTCCAGAGTTTGCGAGGCAATGAGAACATCTGAATAATATCTGAATAATTAAAGGTAAATACAACAATATTCAGTATAGGTAACGCAGCGAGAGTCGAAAGCAATAAAAATGCTGAGAATTGATGTATTGGTGTATCCGTGAGTCTTCAAACAACGCCTACTTACCCGAAAGGGCACTCTGTCTTGCTTGTTTATTATTATTGCTCACTTATTATACCTAGTGCAGAAGAGACAGCAAGTTTTTATGGCACTGATAGTATATTGTTTTCGTGCACTTACGGGGTGTCCTATTCATTCAGTTTGTAATGTGATGTAAACATACATATACCTTCGTATCGCAAGTGAAATAACTAGGTACTAGTTTTTAAATTTTAAATAATTTATGGTTTCCTTATTTTTAATTTGAATCTTTTTAATAGTCTTGCAGAGTGTTTGTAAAGTGTGCAAGTGTAATATTTATTACGACATCATGGAATCCTGTTACAAAACGGGACGTGGCAAATCACTGAATGGACAAACTCGTGAAATTTTATTCCGCGTGTTCTAATATTTTATTCATAATATAAAAAACGGTAATCAACTTTTATGCACGAATGACTTATATGATTTGACTTCTGAGGCAACTGGAGTATTACTGACTAGTATTCAACAGATAATCTTTTGTACCTTTGTGAGTAATTTGTTATATTTTAGATAATCGCACACCTAGATAAAGAGTAGTACAACTCAAAATACCTCCGTTTTCAGGAACAGCGAAAAACGCTTTACTCGATTTCTATTTGACCGATTAAAAATATTGTTATATGATATTGTATGTTATTTTACAAGGATATTTATTTTCTTAATTACTTAATCATCAAATTTACGTGTCACGCGTTTATTAATTAATTTCGTGTTATTTTAGTATTTGTGACAAAATCATTGTTTAATAATTTTATCAACTCAAATTGATTCCATATTAGTGATAATTTTTGAATTAATGCACTCTTATTCTGTATATTTTGTTTTATAATCTTCACAATACCGGAGTAAATAGAACGCCCGAGAAACAAACAAGACAAGTTCAATCACCAATACCAAATCAACTCAAAATATTCACGCACTATGACTGCGGTTAATCACGAATACAAGACTAAGTCGAAATAATCCAGTCTTTGTGCGTATTGACAGCACCTTCCCCTACAGCTGGTATGTCGTAACTGGTGATGCGTTACTATTGTTGGTGGGGGTTTTCGTATAGCAATTCAGAAAGACTGACTTAAGTGCCATCTACAATTTTATTGAAGTATATTTTTAAACACGTGTCTTTGTGGTTTTTGTAGTTGTAGTAAAATGGATTTTGGATTATTTCGAGTTGTGCTATTCTTTATCTAGGTGTGCGATATACCTACGTATAGATAGTTGCTGATGATGACTGATACATAACTAAGTAATTACTGCTGCTGTTGATTGCTAACACACAATTATAAAAATTAAAATATCCATAAGCAGCCAAATTTTTAAGCACAGATTATGGAATCACACTTCATTTCAACAATTACTAAATAAAGCCACTATTTACGTAGGTATACAAAATAGGTTATTAGGTTCTTTGTTTAGGTAAACTAAATAATTCATGCGTTTTGAGTTTGAAATGAAACTTTACAAATGTCCAGTCCGTTAAAAAAAAAATGGCAATAAACATTGATTGAATTAAAATCGAATTTTAATGCATTTTTCCGTCTATTCCGACCGAAACCGATGTTTCTTTTGGTAATTAAGTTTAAAAGCACTTTGTTTTTGCCTATTTTAAAGGTGTAGCGGCATGTGACGGCTTGTGGATTATTTACTTTATAAAATGCTAGCTGACCCGGCCACGCGTTGCTGTGGCTAATAAAACACAACGTCATCTACTGGATGGTTATTCAACCTTTATAACAACCGCCGTCTTTGAGTTTATCGCGAAGAGATAGACAAATGCTGCGGAGGACTTTTATTTATAATACGTAGAGATGGTGTGAAAGATTATAATAATGTGCATGAAATGCTTGAGGTAACTAACGTATTTAAATTAATAAGGATTAATACTGTATCCGTCTAAATAACTTTTCAATTACCGCAATGTACGTGACCATTTTTTTAGAAGATAGAATGGATATAGTAAGCTATCCGTAAAAGATAGATATATGCCTTCGCAGATTTTTTTGTAGATCTATAAAAGAGGAATATCCCACCATGCATTGTTTTGTTATATCCCAAAAGGATTAGGCAGCGTTTTTGATGAAAGCTACCAGGCGGCTTGATTTTTTCCGACACATTTTAACAATTATCGTTATGTTTCAACCAATTTACACAAATCCTTGACAAATTACATACATAAACCTTCCTCACGAAACACTCTATCTATTGGTGAAAACCGCATGAAAATCCGTTCAGTAGTTTTCGAGTTTATCGCGAACAGACAGACAGACAACGCGGGGGACTTTAATTTATAATATGTAGGGATTATGTAAGTAGGTATACTATAATAAATTATCTTTTTAATTAACAATTTTTTTTTTAACCTTGTCATTTATGATGAATATCCATTTGAATTCAATCCTGAAGATTATCACATTAGTTAATAAACTTTATTTTCTTCCTAAACCTTCAGTATTTCAATAAAAATGTTGTAAAACAACATTAGTTTTACGTTACCGACTTCAACACGCTTTGGATTTGAATTCTCAATAGGCCACTTGCATGGATTTCATAACGACTTGGAAAAAATCATGTGGATAGATCTTTTTACTAAGATTAAGAAAATGTTAGTAAAAGTGTTTAGAAATGTAGTTTTATTTTTATTTTTAAATAAATAAATTCATTATTTGGGCTCGTGACGTCACTACATGAAAATGTCCTGTCTCCGAAAATGTTCCTATTAATTTTGTAAAATTCCACACTGATTTATTTTTTTTATATGGCATCATTTTGATTTCAGGCGAATTTTTGAATTCGTTCACTAGATTTATTGTTTGTTCTCTGCGAACTTATCATTTGGTTTGACTTTTTGACAGATGTTCTGAAGAGAACTCCGTACATTTTAGATGTCGGAATGTGTTTTAGAGGTATAAAGGTTATGGTGCAGATTTTAACAAAATAAAATTTTATAAAATTCTTACTATCATTATAATTTACAAGTACAAGTATATTACATAGGATTAAGTAATGTAGACGTTGAACATTATAATGATTTATGATCAATAAGATGGATCAAGGAAAAAAATATTTATGAGATGTAATATTTTTGGTATGCCTCATTATTCTCCTGTGCCGTTCGTGTGGAAAACATTCTTTTTTAAAAAATGATTTTCGGCTATGTAGGTAATTATCGTTTTTTCACACCTATAAAATTATGTACTGTCTTTCCGGTTTATAAAAAATGGTCTGATTTTTCAGATTTTCAAAAAATCCCCAGGGTTTCAAAAATACGATAAAAAAAAAAACAGAATGTCTTAGAATATTTGCCTGAACCGGAATTTAAAAAAAAAAATGTGATGCAAGTGGCCTATTGTGAAATAATTATTGATTGTTTTTTTAAAAGCCTAAAACTTAACACGCTGTATAAAAGTTTTGCATGTGTGAGTGCTGTGATGAAGTCAACTTAAGTTGCGAGACCTTTACCAAACACAGGTATTTTTTGCTACAAAAAAGGATAACCTCGAACCATCTCAATAACTTCGCACATATCCCTTGGCTTGGGAAACAATGACAAATAAAGCAGCTCAATTTACAACTGACGGCAGACTGTCCGGAGGCCACACCAATTTACAACTGACGGCAGACTGTCCGGAGGCCACACCAATTTACAACTGACGGCAGACTGTCCGGAGGCCACACCAATTTACAACTGACGGCAGACTGTCCGGAGGCCACACCAATTTACAACTGACGGCAGACTGTCCGGAGGCCACACCAAGGTACACTCCAATAGCAACTTACTCTCCTGCTTCGTCCCCAACTTTATATTTTACACTAATTAAATTGGGCCGTTGAAAAATATGAGAAAGAATTTTTTAAGGATTATTAATTACTTAGAAAAATAAACTTCTAATTGAAAATGTGAACATTATTTCATGATAACTTTCTGAAGACAACTTAAAATAACAGACAATAATTGTATCCTTTATTTTTATTTTTTATTTTTATTTTTTTTTTTTATGTAGCTATAACTTTGTGGTTATCCATTATAGAACAAGGAAACAATTTAACTTTGTTTGAACCACTTATATAATGAGTAAATCCGACCGGTTTCGGAACAAACGTTCCTTCTTCAGGGCAACTCATATCGACGGCAGAAAGGCTAATTGACGTAACCAACATTTTGTCGATTTTCACTTTTTGATGCCATTTTACTTGAAAAAAAAAAACTGCGTCGATCTGTATACTCGAAGTTTATATATTACTAGCTTTTTTCCGCGGCTTCGCTCGCATGGCATTAGGGGATTTCCACTCAGCCCCCTCCACATTCCCTCTCCCCACTTCACTCCCCCCATCATTCCCCCTCCCCCTCCACCCACTCCTCCCCCCACTCCACTCCCCCCCATAAACCTCCTTCCCCGCACCCCCTACCCCTCCCCACAACCTCCTCCATCCTTCCCCTTTCCCCGTCCTTCCCTCCCCCCTCTCCCTCCCCATCTCCCTCCCCTAATCCCCTCCCCACTCTCACCTCTCGCATTCCACACATTCATTCCCGATACATTCAATTTTCAAACTGCTCGCATGCCACCTGTTATAATTTCTTATACAAAATTCATAATGCCAGAACTCAACGGTAGTTTTATACAAAAAAAAAACGGACAAAAAAAAAGAATTATCCAATTTAGTTCAGTCGTTCGGGTTTATGCGCATTCACACATTTTGGTGATTCATTTTTATAGATAGTTGTACGAATTATTATTCTTCTTTTTATATTCTACCAAAAAATCCAGTACGGCAGTTTTATACTTAAAAAATGCGATACCTGTCTATCCAATTAAAACAATAACAATAAAAATTCACAAAAGAAACCTACTACTAGTAAACCGAAAAAAAATTCCCCATGATATCTTAAAATACTTTAACTGCGAAAAGATTTTTATAAGTGTTATTCTTAATCCTTATTTCAAAGAACTTCTATGGAAAACCAAACAAATATGCAAGGAAAAAAAGTTTTCGTACGTTTGGTATATAGACGAAAAAATTTTGGTAAAGAAATCAGCCACGGATAAAATAATATATAATAAACATTCTGATGACTTATGTAAAATTATTTAGGATGTTGATGAGCTCTGTCACATGTCGAACATTGGCCCGATCGCTCTTACCGTACAAAACCTGATCCTGACTATTTTAAATTGTTGTTGTGAAATCATTTTACAGTGATTGTTTCCATACTGTCAGAAATCATGTATCTTACTTATGTACTACTATCGGATATAGGACGAACTCCCAGTTTTAGCTACTGTGACAGTGCTCCCAATACTAAATATTAAAGTTCCATTGTAAATTGTTCCTAACTGTTCTTTGAATTGAGAAGCATCATTCTCGAACAAAACAAAACAATAAACGAATTATTAATCCGTGTAAAGTCCGTGGAAGAAATATTAAATCGACAGGCGTTAAACAGTGTAAACATTAATGGTCTACCTACACCTCCGGCTACCGCCAGCTGGGCTGACGTCGTCGCACCGCCCGCCGCCAACCCGCACGCTGTTACACTAACCAAAGAACGTATGCGCACTAGGGCGGCCACCAAGGCCAAAAATAACGCAAATCATATCGAAGTCCCCACTACCAGCGGCGCGATCCCCAAAATACTGACGACGGATTCACGCATTCTAACTTCCGAATCTGAAGCGAAAACCGCGCCAAATAAGGAAGAATGGATGAACGTCAAGCGCAAACAACGGACATGCAAGAATCTGATTGTCGGTAACGGAGATAAATCCTCTAGTATCAAGGTATATCCAAGGATAAGGAATATCATAGTATCTAGAATTTCAAAGGACACCACAATAGATGATATCCGAGCGCATCTAGAGAAAAATAATATAACAAACTGTGAGATAGAGAAATTCATCGCTAATTCTCAGGAATACGCAGCGTTCCGTATAGGAGTAACAGATGTGTTATACGATAAACTTTTGCAGGAAGATTTGTGGCCCCGAGGAGTACCGGTAAGAAACTACCGTTACTTAAAACCGAGACAAAATCCGGTTGATCTTAACCAAAACCGAGGCAAACAAAACGATTCTGCGGCCACTAAATGACTAGAGAGCAGAGTTAAAGCAAATTCATCCCCCTGCACAATGTATTATCAAAATGTGCGGGGATTGAGATCCAAGACCGACGACTTCTTACATAGTGTTATTATACAAGACAACGACTTTATATTATTGTCAGAGACCTGGCTCAATGACAGTATTCATAATTGTCAACTGTTCGATCAACGATATGACGTCTTTAGAAAGGACAGAACTTCAGGCCAATCAAGAGGAGGAGTGCTACTAGCCGTGAGACGTGACCGCGTCAATCAATGCCAGAGACTCATGTTTCTAGAAAATGATGGCGAAAACTTATGGATTAAGGCTAAAATAAATGAAATTAGTATTTATATATGTATAGTGTACATTCCACCGGCTTCTCAGAGAACTACTTACTCTGATTTTTTCGATAAAACCATAGCTAATTTTAACTTTTTAATAGATAAAAAAATTATTATTGCTGGCGATTTTAACTTACACTCCTGTGTGAGTCACAAAGCAACTCAAGCAGATTTGTTATATTTTATGGAACTATTTCAATTGGAACAGAAAAACTTAATCACTAATATAACGAACAGGACACTGGACGTTATTATCAGTAATTTTGACTTAAAAGTGTTCAAATCCGTATACTCACTTGTTAATGAAGATTCATACCACCCATCTTTATGTGTAGAATTCGCGCTCAATGTAAGCAAAGCCTATTGTCGAAATTTATTAAATGACGACAATGGAAAATGTGTTAAGCGAGGATGGAACCTAGAACGTGGTAATTTCGAATATTTTTATGTTTACTTGAATTCTCATGACTGGAAACCCTTATTAAAACTTAAAGATGCAGATTTAGCAGTAGAATATTTTTATAATGTAATTTATGACCTTTTTGACATGTGTTTTGAGAGAAAGCGTGTACCTTGTTTTAAAAGAAGATATCCTAAATGGTTTAATGGAGAGATTCTTAGTGACCTGAAAAGGAAATGCAAACTTCACAGAAACTGGAGGCGCACCGGATTGATGAGATATCGGGAAAAGTTTTGTATTCTACGATCTAAAATCAAACGTAGTATAAATATTGCGTATAAGGATTACATAAATAAACGAACAAGTAGATGTCTCATATAATGATTTTGCGAAAGCTTTTGACAACGTAGATCACCTCATATTACTGAATAAACTTGAAAGCTTCGGCTTCTCATACATGCTGCTTTTGTTCTTTCATAATTATTTGTCTAACAGAAAACAATACGTTGTTTACGGGCAGTTCACATCGAAACTCTACGCCACAAATTCTGGGGTCCCTCAAGGGTCTAATTTAGGACCACTTTTATTTTTATTGTTTATTAATGACATAGGGTTGTTTATAAGATTTGTAAAATTTTTGTTATTTGCGGATGACATTAAACTATACACCTGTATAACGACAAATGAAGACTCCATTCGTCTGCAAAACGATATCTACGGTATAGTAGAGTGGAGACATCAACATAAACTTCTTTTTAACAGTAGTAAGTGTACAATTATGTGCATTACAAGGGCAAAGCGTACTTTATATTTTAACTATAAAATGTCTGGTACCTCTGTAAAACATATCTCGATAACGAAGGATTTAGGAATCACTTTTGACACGTGTCTGACTTTTCGAACTCATATCGATTCGGTGTGCAACTCTGCAATGCGTATGCTGGGTTTTGTTATATGTAATTCGAAATCTTTTACGAATACGGCAGTCATAAAAATGCTTTATTTTACTCTGGTTCGCAGCATTCTTGAGAGTGGATCGATAATATGGGGACCCGAAGATACCCTTTACTCAAATGATGTAGAAAAGGTGCTAAAAAAGTTTATGCGATACCTCTACATGCGAGAGTTCGGATATTACCCTTTATTGTATCCCTCTCATTTTCTCGCTGGAATGCTGGGGATAGAACGTCTAGACGTCAGGAGAAATATTGCAATGGTGTTAGTGGCGCACAAGCTGCTAAATGGGCACACTTGCAATCCAGATATTCTGGAACGAATTTCTTTTTATGTCCCTGATAATTTCATCAGAGCTAGACAGCACAGATTATTTATTTTTCCAAGGGGCAGGACCAACCTACCAATGATCATGCCTTTGGGGAGAATAACTACTTTGTTAAATCACATTTCTTCTGTGATTGACATTTTCAATTTGAACCAAAGAGAATTTAAGACAGCAATAAGCATACTATTTACCAAATCTGGCTAATCAGATAGTATTGATGTACTTACCCATGCAAATAAATGTATATACTTACTTATTATAAACTGTAATTTATAATCTGTTATTTGTGAAATGTAAATGGATTATACTGTTTTTCACAATAAATCAATAAATAAATAAAAATGGCTAGACTGATTTTTGATAATGAAACAGAATCTTCTGATAAAATTAATAATTATGTATCTTCAGATATAAAGTTTTGTAATTTACTAATGAAAGACTACACCAACCTAAAAATTTTTCACCATAATGTTCGATCCATAAATAAAAATTGGGAAGAAATACTTACTTTACTGAATAATCTAAAGGTTAAATTTGATAAAATTATTCTATCAGAATGTTGGATTAACCCCTCCGAATTTTCGAGAATATTAGCTTTTGGTGTCTTAAACGAAATGACATTTTACGAAAACTTTGTATTATTACCGCTTCACAATTAAAGCTCTATAAATGAAACATTTCTGAACGTAGCCGAATAGTATAAACTGTTTTAGACAGTTACAAAATAAGCTTTCGAATTATTATATTACAAATAAATATTAACATTTGTAAATATTAAAATTTAGAATGTAAACATTAAAAAAATGTGAAAATGACTCGCGTGATGTTTTTATGTGAAAACGGTACTAAAATCACAGATTATGTAAACAACAATACTTATTCTATTGTATAAATGTGTAAAAAACACTTTTGTCACCTCACTTTTTTATCATTTCATATAAAAATATTTAATAGAAATTAACAATGTCGGGCGCCCGTAGGAAATTTGGCGGGATAAATTATGTGTCAGACTGCGCGTCTGACAGAATGTTCTTTTTATGTATTTCTATGGAAAACTTGAATAGAGATGTGCAGCATGATTAACTATCGACATTTCACTTTTTATTTTACGGATGTAACTAAAACAATAACGGAATTATAACGGTTTCTATGGAGACACACGCGCTGACGTGTAAATACGCTTATTGTACTTGACTGCTGTCGTATTTTTAACGCATATATCTGCTTACGTTGCGGAGGGGTTTTAATGAACTATCTGTACCAAAACACCTTCCTGATTATACTCACTCCTCCACAAAAACCCATCACAATCAGAATGACGGCATTATTATATATGTGAATAATAATGTACTGAATGTTCAAACTTTGGAAGTAATAATCCCGGGTGCAAATTGTCTACAAATATCGTACGGTAACATATGCATACTAGCAATGTATAGATCTCCTTCCTACCACAATATAATTCCATTCATACAAAGGCTAAATGAAAAATTATCACAACTTCCGCATAAAAAAAAAAATAATTTTAGTTGGAGACATTAATATTAACACTTTACCAAATAATACACACCCGCAATGCCAAGATTACTTAAACCTACTTAGTTACCATGGATTGATATCTACAATAAATCACCCGACTAGGGTCACCAAAGAATTCAGCTCTTGTGTTGACCACATTATGATAAAAACGAATAAACCATACAAAACACTTGTTTTTGAATCTACTATTACTGACCACTATGCAACTATGATTTCATTAAACACACCATCAAAAAATGAAAAAATGAAACACTTTTATTGCATAAAACGAGTTGATTATGAGAATCTAAAAAAATCTTTTTCCTGTAATTATTGGCACAACTTACTACACATACCCAACGCTGATGATGCATGGACTTACTTCATAGACAAACTACAAACTGAAATAAATAATAAGACTAATTCTATAGTAAAAACAATCCCTCACAAATTTAAACCTCTAACTCCCTGGATAAATCACACAATTATAAATTGTATAAGAAAAAGAAACTTACTCCATAAAAAAACTTCATTGAATCCTTCTGACACTATACTTAACAACTTTTACAAAAGATACAGAAACATATGTACAAAAGTCATAAGGAATGCTAAGGAATTATATTATAAACATAAAATAGAAGAAAGCAAAGGTAATCCAAAAGAAATGTGGAACATTTTATACGAAGCTACTCATACTAAGCCTAACTTAAACACTGACCTAAAACAACTCAATATTGATGGACTGACCGTCGACTTCTCAAAGAATCCGGAAAAAATCCTAAACCATGCCAATGACTTTTTCACTAATGTCGGGAAAAAATTAGCACACAAAATGTCCTCCTTGAATTCTAATACAAAATTACAGGAAAAAACACATATACCCCATTCTAAACAATTTAAATTTCAAACGGTTACACATGACGATATTAAGAATACAATTAACTCATTAAAAGACACAAAGTCCGCCGGTATGGATGGCATCACAGTAAATTTACTCAAGACACTTGTTCATGAACTATTGGAACCTCTCACTTACATAATTAACCTCAGCATATCACAGGGAATTTTCCCTAAACAATTAAAGCAAGGGCTCGTCATACACATATACAAAGGTGGTCTAAAAGTGGACATTAACAATTATAGGCCCATAACAATACTCAACTCTCTCTCGAAAGTAGTTGAAAAAATAATTAACAAACAACTGAAAAC
Source organism: Limnephilus rhombicus (assembly GCA_929108145.2). NCBI lineage: Eukaryota > Metazoa > Arthropoda > Insecta > Trichoptera > Limnephilidae > Limnephilus > Limnephilus rhombicus. The sequence continues at coordinate 47,250,015 of OV815289.1, read as the reverse complement.
ATTTTTGGAAAGCAAGCAGCTACTCTCCGAAAATCAATATGGTTTTCGGTCAAATAAGAGCACTGCCGATGCTATTATTGCTGTTACAGACTTTCTTATTTCAAATTTAGATAAGGGTAAAAAATGCATTTCTATCTTCCTAGACCTCTCAAAAGCTTTTGATACTATCTCCCTTGACATCCTTATTAATAAACTAAATACCATTGGTATAAGAGGGAAAGATCTCGAATTTCTTCAAAATTACTTAACTAATCGAACTCAAAGTGTCAAAATCGAAAACAAATTCAGCCAACCCCTCCCTATAACCTATGGAGTTCCCCAAGGAAGCGTCTTAGGCCCTACTTTGTTTCTCATATACATAAACGATCTTTGTAACCTAATGATAGATGGAAAAATTGTAAGTTTTGCTGACGATACTGTGCTACTCATTCAATCTGACACTTGGTTAGATGCATACAAAATGGCTGAGAAATCAATTAACTCTGTTAAAAAATGGTTAGACATTAATTCTCTTGCACTAAATACTACCAAAACAAAATACATTACTTCTAGTATAAATATCGTTGGCCAACCTAATCAAGATGTTGAAATAAACATACATGAATGTTCTTGCATTCACGATACATTCTGTCAATGTCCCTGCCTAGATCGAACGGACCATATCAAATACCTTGGTCTAACATTTGATCAATATCTGAAGTGGAATACACATTGCCCACTTGTCACGAATAAACTAAGAAAACATATTTATTTCTTCAAAAACATTAGAAACATACTAGATTCCAAATCTATGAAAATTGTTTATTACTCTCTTTGTCAAAAAATCATTGAATATGGAATAATCGCATGGGGAGATGCAACACTATCAGCTATAGATTCATTATCAAAGGCACAAAAATTAATTATGAAAGTCATTCTTAAAGTTCCCATAATAACAAGTACTGTAGATATATTCAAAAAATTCCCTGTATTAGATATTCGACAAATTTACACAAAAACAATCTAAACTCATCTGTTTAAAAATAAAACATGTACATTTTATGAAAATACCCAAAATATTGTAAACACACGGCACAAAACCAAAGAACTCATACAAACACCTAAAACAAACACAACATTTGGTCAAAGAAATTTCAAATACATTGCGCCTAAAATATACAATAACCTACCTGAGAAAATAAGACAATCGAATAATATTAACAAATACAAAATCCTGATCAAACAATGGAACATCGAAAAAGGTCGTGCAATAATTAGTCACCTCACCCAAATATAATCCTCTATCTCATTATTGTTACCACTAACCAACCTGAAAAATTTTGTCAAATATTTTTGCTGTTTTTTTTTTTTTTTTTTACATGAGCTCCACACAGGAGGCCCTGAGGAAAATAATTTCCATCAGGGCCTATGTCATCTTTGGGGATGCTGTGTAGAGGGTTTTTTTAAGGAAAGGAAGGAGAGGAGAGTTCTGGGAAGGAAAAGGGTTTAAGGGGTGGGTAGGAATCTGGGGTTCAGTGTGTCCCGGTCATCCGCCTCCAAGATCTAGACAAACCTCACCCCATGAACCCGGGCACCCCTGCTAAATCACCAAACGTAGCGAACCACTTGGGGTGACCTATGGCAGAGGTGTTGGTTATCCAATAAAGGTTTCCGGGGCGGCGGTACCCATTCCCGCCTCCCAAATTGTAAATGGATCGAACAGACTGAAACGGATTGAAAAGTGTACTTTATTTAATATTTATAAAATATTTGTAAACTAGTCTGTCTCCACACAGGATTTCCTAGTGAGACAGGCAACGCCAAAAAATATATGTAAACCTTTTTATATAGATGCACATAAAAAAAAAAGAATAATTGTTGTGTGACATTATGTCACAATTTGAGAATGACATTTTGCAAAACAAAGATTCTTAAATAAAAATTCTATTTTAGAGAATATTTAAACGAATTTATTTGAAGTACCTACTTCCCTAATAATTTGAATCGATTAAAGAATTATAGATATCTTACTAATCGTGCCACCTACTGCAATTTTTTCATACAAATTTCGTAATGCCAGAGCTCTGAGCTGCCTATATGTTCATATTATTGTAAAGTTTCATTAAAATCCATTCTGTAAAGTAGGAATTAGTATTTTATACATATTTGAATTTTAACATCAAAGGGATGTCCATAGTAACCTAATTAAAAAAAAAAACATCGTTTCCAAGGCGACAATTGGCGTTTGCAATAAATCGATTTTGTTACGACAGAAAACGTATGATAAATAATTTCATAACCCCAGAGATTATTCATAACGCCAGAGCTTACCAATATATATATATATAGCCTATAGATCTCGCAAATAATGTAGCTTTCTATTAGTGAAAGAATTTTTAAAATCTATTCAGTAGTTTTTGCGTGAAAGAGTAACAAACATACATCCATACAAACTTTCAGCTTTATAATATTAGTAGGATGAAAATTTGAAAGTTTACCCCCTTAAAATACCCACTTTTTTTCCCGGAAGTCTGACCAAAAATTGATGTAAGTGATGGAAAATCCGACATTTTTTTAATAAAATGCGGGTTACTCCCTTTAACCCGGGCGTATCCAATGTGTTGGTTTTTTTTTACTATGAAAAATTATATGGTTATGTCAAATAGCCTTTCGTGTTTTAGGAAATATTTTCGCTTACGGTAAATGGCTGACTAAAGTTTATTTGGTTACATTAATCCTATAAGTTGTGCCGTATCGAAATTTTTTAGTAACATCATTTTGTAAGTTTAAAAACTTTATTAAAAGTTGAATACTACCACAGATTTGAAGACTTTTATTTTGTGGAGAACGTTACACTATTTTAATCGAAAATGCGTCACGCTCAAACATCGTGTTATTGCATCCTGCTTCGGCGTTCAGTGCGCATCCAACCGATGTTTTTGTTTTTACTTGAGCTCCACACAGGAGGCCCTGAGGAAAATAAATTCCATCAAGGCCTATGTCATCTTTGGGGATGCTGTGTGGAGGGTTTTTTTTAGGAAAGGAAGGAGAGGAGAGTTCTGGGAAGGAAAAAGTTTTAAGGGGTGTGTAGGAATCTGGGGTTAAGTATGTCCTGGTCATCCGCCTCCAAGACCTAGACAAACCTCACCCCATGAACCCGGGCACCCTGCTAAATCACCAAGCGTAGCGAACCACTTGGGGTGACCTACGGCAGAGGTGTTGGTTATCCAATAAAGGTTCCCGGGGCGGCGGTACGCATTCCCACCATGGGGCGGTACCCATTCCCATGCAGGGTGAACGTGAAGGCGTATATTCGTGGGTGAATATTTGTGCTCATGGTCATTGAGAATGGTCTCATACAATAGGGGTCGATTAGTAAATGAGAAAAAAGCAGGTCTGTCGACTAGCAGCCTGGAAAACGGCGGAATCTTCCGAAACCCGCTGTTCCACAGTGCTTTCGCGTGCCCCGCCAGCAACGACTATACAAATACATGAATGAAACCAACGAATTACTGTAGTCTAGATCACACTCCATTGAAGAGTTCTTTGATCGGCCGGCCACCAGCCTGGACGTTTTTGGTGTACAATTTTTAATTTTTTCGATATGTTTTTTTAAATTTTTTCTTTTATATATTTTATTATTTTTATTTAATTATGTTTTTAAAAACTTCTATTCCATAACTATTTAAAAAAAATAAGTGATGCATATAAAAAAAGTAATGATATAATGACGACGTTATTTAAATAGAGCTTAAAAAAAAAAAGATGTGCATAACTCTATTTCTGAAAAAATGTCAGTTGCGAGCTGTCAACTTATTGCCTTCGATATGAAAACAACGGTTGTTAAAAGAATATTTCGCCATACCTCCCATTACAAAAATATTTTTTTTATTTAAATTTGGTTACCTCAACTAATTGCAAGTCTGATTCCCTTCGAAGAGGGTTACACCATGGTTTTAGGAGCTACAAATAACACAAAAGAGGTTACGCCCTTTTGCCTTTCTGTAAATTAATCGCACACCGAGCTTCTCATACTAGATATTGTTGGTTACAGCCAAGCAGTCATAAAATTTTCACAAAAAAGAATGGATGTAACTACCAAAATCATCATTTTTTTAAAAATAATTACATAGATCTAATTATATTGGTAGAAACGTAAACATTATTCTGTTGTTCGTTGTAAAAATCAACAAGATAGGGGTTACCATTTGTGATGTATGTGTATGAGTGTGACGGCATGAGAGCGATACAGCGAGTATGGAGATGTATAAAAGGGATGTACTGGCTGTTGTGCGCTCTCTCCATAAGAATCTCTTCAATAATAAACATTGTAACATTAACGGATGTTATTACTACCCGCACTACAAGACACCACACCATTACTATTTTCTGAATTATTTTTTTTGTTTTTTCGACTTTCCCGAAAGTAGAGGATTTGCTGGTTACGTCAATTAGGCTTTCTGCCATTATGTATATTATTTTGTTAAAAATCTTATAGTTCTTATAGCATTACTATGTGTATCTGATGAATTTTTGGTTTTATGGAAATATGTTAATTCCATGATAACTGTATTTCAACTCCCAATAATTCTTATTTGATTATATGTATTTATGTTTTTATATGTATTTATGTGTTCGATTATGTACACGTATGCGAATACCTGTGTGTATGTATGTATGCATATACGTGTATGTATGTATGTACATATATATAAATGTATGTGCGTGTAAGTTTATGTACATACATATATATATATATATATATATATATATATATATATATACATCCCGCTATCATTTCTGCGTCCTTTCATCAGATCGACATTACTGCGTCTATCTGAAGGACTTGATTTTACATAGTTCTAACTAAAGTATATACTCTCTTTTCAGTGTTTGATTGTAGTTAGGTATTTACATTTTTGAAAAACATTAATTTAAAAATATACAAAACGAAAAAAACGCCCTTTAACGTTCCACCAATCTGAACTCCTTTCATATTCAATGCAGAGAGGCATCCTGCGTATATTTACTTTAATTTGGTCCACAATGAAGCGTCCATTTATATATTCATTTTCATGTGTACGACAAACCGACGTCTTGCGACGTTGCCGCTTATTTCTTCAAGTTTTTGGTTGGACGACGGTATAGGTATTTATAGAATATGAAGGCGCCAAGATGACTGGCCCCTACGTCGCGGACTCTAATCAACCCGGCGGCAATGTCCACATAAAATTTATTAAATTGGTATGAGATTTTTTTGAGACTTATCATTTAGAATTAAAACGTTGCTTGAAGTGTGATTTGTTATTTTTAGTGACTAGATCTGTATTGCTGGGACCTTCCTATGCATCCTCTTCTCCCTATTTTGATTCCGCATCACGACAGTGATTACCATATAAGGACTTTATTACAACAACACGATTATGAGTAGATATATTTTATTACCTATTCATTAAAAAGAAACCGTAGTCTTCCGAAAGATTCAATTTGGAAGTCGGGTATGGTACCGCTGCCCCGGGAACCCATTTGGATAACCTTACGATTAACACCTCTGCCATATAGGTCACCCCAAGTGGTTCGCTACGTTTAGTAAATTAGCAGGGGTGCCCTATAATATTCTATGCTCATGTGGTGTGGTTTATCTGGTTCTTTACCAGGCCGTAACATAACAGGGTAGAAAAATACCCTCGACTCTGTGCAAAAATGGGCGGTCCGTTTGATAGATTCTCCCATCTTAACAGACGGGTTGCAATCTTTAGAGCACAGGCGTCGGGTGGGAATGCTACCCTTGTTCTACCGGTATTACAATGGAAGATGCTTCGAAGAATTAACGTAATTGATCCCTTCGGCACCGGTGCATAGTCGGGAAACACGCCAAACGCGTGCCCTACATTTGTACATGATTGACATTTGTCACACGAGAACGGGTCGCATCTTCGACTCGTTCTTGTGTTCAACAGCTCGGCTATGGAATGATTTACCGGTCTCTGTGTTTCCTCCTTCCTACAACATGGGTCTCTTCAAGACAAATGTTCATTCCTTCCTCTCCTCAAAAAGACCCTCCACACAGCATCCCAGATGACATAGGCCCTGAGGGAAATTATTTTCCTGAGAGCCTCCTGTGTGGAGTTAATGAAAAAAAAAAGATGAGCACAAATACATATTAATAGTTTGCCACGAGGAAGAAACGGTCGTTCCGAAACCGGTCGGCGTTAATAAAATATATAAGTAGTTCTAACAAAGATATATTATTTATTTTAAAAATAAAATGTTACTTGCGCACTCCGGGATTTGAACCCGCGACCTCTAGACCACGGAGGCCGCAATTCATTGATTTTAAAGTAATTTCTGTTTAAACTAACTAGAACCAGGACATCTCTTCTTTCTGTTCCATCTGATTACTTACTACACTACAAAAAATTGTCATCTTTATTTTTTTTTTGGTTAATATCGCCAAATTCTTGGTAGTTTTTTTTTTTTAAATTTTCCTCCGGCTTTTTCATAAATGTGCAATTGTTGTCTCTGAAGATCTGGACATTTTCAGTTTAGTAATATGCATTTTACATTAGCGCTGACATTTTTAAAATGCGTGTGGAGGGTCTTTTTAGGAAAGGAAGGAAAGGAAGTTCTGGGCGAGAAAAGCGAATGAAAGTTGAGTAGATTAATCTGGGGGTTAGTGTGTCCAGGAGTGACGGATGTATGAGTCCATTCCTCCCACTTCGGTGCAAGGCGAGGTTCCGAGAAAAAACGGCTGAAGAAGTTAGAAGTCAGAGAGAATGGTTCCCTCAACCATTCTCTCCCGTTCCGGCCTGCCATGCACCTGGTGGGCAGACGCATCCAACGCCAAGACCCGGGCAAATCTTACCCCATAAACTCGGGCACCCCTGCTAAGACACCAAATGTAGCGAATTACTTGGGGTTACCTACGGCAAAGGTGTTGGTTATCCAATAAATGGTTCCCGAGGCGGCGGTACCCATGTCTGCCTCTCAAATTTAAATTAAAAAGTCAGAAGAACTAAACGAAACTAAAAGAAAAAATACCACTTCTAGTAAATTAGTTTAGGCAATTTCGTCTTTATTTTTAGATATAAGCATGGATGCCGTGATTGAATATTAGTTTAAAAATGAATTTCTATTCACTATGCGAGTAAGCAGTAGAATCATTGCTTTAAAAAAAATGCAGCTTTGGCAAATTCAATATCAGCAAAAAAACTATTATTTAATGCGTAAACAACGACGATATTATTGCAACATTTTCTTGGTGAAATTGAAATATTAATTACATACGTTTGACAAAGATCCATCCTTATTGGAATCATATTTGTCGCCAATTTTTGATAGGTAATGTAGCTGAATTTCAGTGTAATCTTACGTAGCAATGTGCGATATTTTAGTACGATTGCTTTGTTTTCGCAGAGAACAGAAGACACGCTATTGAAAAGCGATGTTGCCAAATGTAGGAGTTGCGATACGCTAGTCAATGAAACGTATATTTTGCTAAAAATATACGCTCGTCTACTGCAACGCCGCGGCTCGCCTGCTTGGTGACAAAGCACTGAACTAAAATAGCATATTTCAGTTGATTTAGGTACCAATACCGCGTCTGGCTTATTTTCGTTTTTGGACTGTATGAGGGTACAGGAGTGGGGAAAACTTGAAATTACATGTGTTCAATCCTGCGTCCCTATACCGGACGCAGAATGACGGTCGGACGCAGGATTGAATGAAAGTGGACCATTAGAAGACGCAGCAATGATAGCAGGATGTATATATATATATATATATATATATATATATATATATATATATATATATATATATATATATATATATATGTACCCTCCTCGGAACAGACCTAGTGTAGTGAGGCGGGCCACTAACTTGTTTGTATAAGATATTATTATTACAATAAACGCCCGGGTTGCCGGCATTAAAAAAAAAAGTATACGCCTACCCTGACCGAAACCGGTCAGATTTACTCATTATATAAGTGGTTTATACAAAGTTGAATTGTTTCATTTATCAATAATTGTATCATTTAGCAAATTTTTTTTAATGTGAATACCGCAAAAAAGTCCCATCTGCTCCTATCTGGAAGCCACTAAGACTACGGCATCCCCAATTGAGGTATGTTGTGAGGCAGAAGGGAAGGGAAGGAGATGGGGAGGAGGAAGGTGGGAAGAACCTGGCTATTCACATCTGGTCATCATGACGGCCGGCGTAGTGCAGCGGTAAGGCGCTTGACTCGCATTCCGAAGGTCGCGGGATCGAATCCCGGCGTGGCAAATAAATTTTATTTGATTAATTTGTGTATTTCACAATTTATTCATTAAAAATAAAATATAGTATATTTGCGGCGCATTCCAGAGTGGAAGATACTCTCAGTATCGCCCTGGCGTAAGACCGCCATTCACAATTGAAACATCGCTTGAAATGGCTTAAGCCGTTTTTGGTAACTAGATTTGAATAGACAGGTACTTCCCCACCTTCCTCTTCCCTATCTCCTTTTCTCCGCACTACCTTCAGCCTCACAACGTACCCCGATTGGGAATGCCATAGTCTCGCTGGCTCCAGAGGGGAGCAGATGGGACTCTTGTGGGGCAACTGCAAGTTACTAGTGGAACTTACCGCAGCAGAAAGTCCCAGTATGAGGCTCTGGTAAGGAGCCAGCGCTCTCTTATCAGGTAGACTGGTGTCCCCACCCTGCCCGACACAAAACCCTGGAAGACACACAATATTATATAATTTATTTATTTATTTACGCCCGAGTGGGCTTTTACAAAGATAGATAATAACAGTTAGGCAAGTATGTAGTACACAATAAACAATGATTAAAATAATAATGAAAAATAAAATTAATTAAAATTAAAATCATACATTTCATTAAAGTAATTATAAAGATTTCGTTTTATAACTAATATGGAATCTGCAAACATGTCTACAATATACCCAAATTTATTGCCAAAATAATGTAATCTATTTATAAGTATATGAGCTTCATAGTTTGTTTTAAAATTGTCACAGAAGAAGTGTCACGATAATAATTATTACTTCATAATAATTATTAGCCTGACTTAGTAAACCTTCACCTGGCCGCTTACTTTAATTGTTGAATCGCCGTATTTTGGATTTTTTCGATTGGCAACATTATTGTTAAACTTCCGGCGGTACTTTTTGGATTCGCACCGTACAGGAAGCCGGTGCAAATTCGACTAGTCACTTAAGTGATAGTTCTGGATTTAAAAATGGGATAATCCCTTTGTTACAAATTGTTTGTTTAAAACGATTTTAATCGCGATGCACATCGATGCACTTTTTGCCAACGCTCCTTTCTGATGTGATCGGAACGCTGTTTTCTAATGTGTTTGGTCGCCGCCATTGTGACCGATATTTGTCCGCGGCATAACGATGTTGTAAATTACCTATATAATCGCGACCGGCATATTGAAGAGCGTCGCGAGGGAGAGTTCTTATGACCTGGTACGGTCACTGCTGCTCATATTTGTGACGGATGGTTACTTGGCGTTCATTTCCTGATGAGGCGTGCTGACGGAAATCGTGGTTATCCGAGGGGCTCAACCAGAGCACTGGTGCTGATCTTGGACCCTACTCCCTGGCGGGGAGTCCTCAAACTCTGGCCTTCCTGGGGAGTCTTTCCTGGTTCCCATCCTGGAGATTGCGTGAGAATATGGCCCGCGGTTCATCAACGCGCTATCTTCAAGTAAATTAAGAGTTCGCGTCATTGTAGAAGTATTTAGATAAAGATCCATGGTCCGCAGGTACGACATTTCTTTCTGCTTAATTATGTTCCTGTTAAATTGTCAGAATCTGTTATGTTTTTGGGGATGTGATACCCGGCCCCTCAAAAGGGCAACATTGTTATGTTCTTTATAAAAATATACTGGGATTTGGTTGTTTTGGAAATGAACTCTTTTATTGCTTAAACCAATGAAACCTCACAAGTTGGAACCTGTATTCGTTTATTCCCACAATCCTGAAGAGAATCTCTCACTCTACCATTAAATAGAATAATCAGAAGGTCCATACTGATGATCACTGTTACAGAAGGTAGCACTCTGCCTCGTATTTCTGGTCGGTACGTAAAATTTTATTTTGGCGAGAATTTCAGGATTGTCAATGCAATTATTAATGATTTTATTTAATAGTACAAGATCAGAGATGATTTGCCTATCTGACAGCGTAATTAAGTTGAGTTGTTTCATCAAAAGGACATAGTTAATATTTTTAATTGGAATATTCAGCTTAAAGTTAATAAATCTTAGGAATTTGTGCTGTACCCTTTCTATATTGTCAGAATGTATTTTATACAATGGGGACCAAATGGGCGAATTATACTCTACCTGGCTTCTTACTAAAGAAGTGTATAATATTTTCAAACACTCTAGTGACTTAAAATCACTTGCTGTTCTGCATATAAAACCAAGCATTTTTATAGCTCTATTTGTTATTTCATTTACGTGTAGAGTAAATGTTAACTTTTCATCAAATATAACACCTAAGTCCCTGATTTGAGCGACTGGTGTCAATATTACATTATTTAAAGAGTACTCATAAGTTATATGACTTTGGATTTTATGAAAACGAATAACTTGGCACTTTTGAATATTAAGAAATAGCGAGTTGATCACACACCAATGAAACAATTTATCTAAATTAGATTGTAAAATATGGCAATCCTCTATATTACGTATAATTTTATATATTTTTAAATCATCAGCGAAGAGCAAAACTTGTACATCTTTAAATATACTAATAATGTCATTTATAAATAATAAAAAAAGAATTGGTCCAAGGTGAGATCCTTGGGAAACCTCACTTGTGGCTTCGAATATATAAGATTGTACAGAATTTATTTTAACACAAAGCTTTCTTTTACTAAGATAACTATTAAACCATTTCAATAAGGTTCCTTTAATGCCCATCAAACTTAGTTTATGTACAAGAATGTGTCGCCTAACTTTATCAAAAGCTTTGGAAAAATCAGTGTATATAGAATCCACTTGATGCTTAAGGACAAGGGAATCAGTAATATAATTTTCATAAATGATTAAGTTACTTAAAGTATTTCTACCTGTGATAAAACCGTGCTGATTGGGAACAATTATATTATGGATTTGTTTTTTAAAGACATCTAGGACCAATGATTCAAAGGGTTTAGGAATAGCTGACAATATACATATTGGTCTGTAGTTTGATACATCGCTTTTATCACCCTTTTTGAGAATAGGCGTTAAAAAGCTTTTTTTCCACTGATCTGGAAAACACCCTGGTGACAAAGACTTGTTAAATAGTATAAATAATGGAAAAGTCAAATTTTTAATACAACATTTTAAATATATTGGAGGAAAACCATCCGGTCCGGCAGATTTATTAGAATCTAATGCTTTTATACCCTTTTCTATTGCAGCTTTTTCAATAAAACAACGGCTTAAATTAAGTGATTCTTCAAGAGATAACTATGTTGTAATAATGTTATATTATATTAAAAAGTAAAAATAATAATAATAATAAACTAGCAGTTAAAAACCCGCTCCGCCGGTTTTTGGTGCTAGGCCCTGCGGGCGGCTTTAAGTTTGGCTTGGCCCAGTTGAGTGTTAGTGACCAGTTTATAGATCCGATAGGAACTGGTTCCAATCCAAAAATAGCCAGTTCCTCGGATCCACTGTGATCCAGTGACGGCTAGTCACCGAGATAAAATAACCGTGACAAAGTAACCGAGACACGCAATGATGCCATATGTTATATATATATAGCATAAATCGTGATACTATATACTATTATTCATCAAGTATTGCCGTCATTCTTTTCATAATATGAAAAGGATATTATCCGGAAAGATACTTAAATTCTATGAATCCATAGTACTTATACCTAGGGAATAAACGTCCACATGCGAGCTGCTGACCGAAGTAGCGACATCTTTTGGCAGATTCTTGAATTACAACGGTAGCTTTGCTTGAAATTTCACAAACACAGATGTTATTTGTGGCGCGGCGCGTAAGGCGTGTCTTCGGACATGAAATTGAAGTCGGGTGTTGGAATTTAACCAAGCAAATGCAGGAGGATTAAAATATTTGATTATTATTATTTTTGTTACAAATTAATCAAAGGCCAACAAAAAAAAAATATGCATATGCAAATTAAGTTTTTTAAACTGCATATGCAATATTACGTTATTCAAATATGCTATACATAATTGTAAATCCAACCTCTGCCAGTGCTGTAGATATTCGTCCACACTTTGGTTCTCATGGATATAAGTCCGATTGTTCAGTTTTTTGGAATTCCTGTGGATATTAGTAGACGCCTCCCTTAATCTCACCAAGGGGGGGGAGGGGTCTAGATTGGAAAAAAAACTGCTCACGCTATTAATGTATGCCCCCTAATATGATTTATGCTTACCAGTTCCAATTTAGAAAATTAATAGTTAAGGTATGCGCTGGAATATGTCACATAACATCACGCACATCATCACAGATAACTGAAACTATTAAGTTTGAAATTTGTCGGGTAAATTAAACTGTTATTTCTGTCATGTCTGTTTTCACAACATTATATCACATTATTGTCTTTCAACTGCATTATAATAAAATCTACTATTATTCAAGGGTTGATCAAAAAGTAATGCCACCTATTTTTTTCTACTTAAATGAAGTTAAAACTTTGAATTTGGTGCTATTCTTTAAACCTTTTTCTATAATCTACTGCAGTAGCAAATTTTTGCGTCAACAGGTGGCAGCACTGCAGTCGTTTGCAAAATGGCCGACATCAATGTTCGTATTAGACAGCGTTATGTGATTGATTCTTGACTGTAGAAGATGAAACGCCCATTTGCTTAATGAAAAACTGAAAAATGTGTACCATGATGCGACCGTGGATATCTGCTAGAAGATGGGTTCTTCGCTGTAACGAAGCTGAAGGACAAACACTGCTGGCTTACGAAAAGCGGGGCAGGCCGTTGATTGCAGTGACTGCACGCAACATTGAGCGAGTCACATCACATCATTCGTGGTGACTTCAGATAACTACAGATATCGCATTTCCCCTCCCAGTAAAGGCAGTTTGATGATGATTATTCAACAAACTGATTATTCAACAAAAGTTTGTGCAAGGTGGGTACCAAGAAAGTTAATCAGCCAGAATACAGAAACAAGAAAAACAAAAGCCTCAAAACAAAGTTGTGACCGGAGACGAAATATGGGTTAATTTTTTTGAAGCTGAATCAAAGAGGCAGTCAATGGAATGGCATCACACAAACTCACAAAGGACAAAAAAAATAAAAAGTGTGTGATCGGCGCGTAAAGTAATGGCGATGGTGTTATGGATGTGACCGTGCTTTGTGATACACGATCTTGTAAAAAAGATGGACCAAAGCTGTGGAAATGGACGGAGATTATATTGAAAAGTACCAAATTAATCGTCAATGGTGTGCTTTTCCACTCACGTAATTGTTTTTTTATTTCTTGACAGTTAAAGGAGTAAAAAATAGGAGGCATTACTTTTTGACTGACCCTAGTATTAGGTCCTTATGTATGAAATTGGCGTTTTGCCGTACTGGCAACTTTGATCTCAAATATCTTCTCTTTGGTTAAGAATTCCAAATTCAAATTTATACAGCTATTTACTCCTGTATTTGTGTTTCAAAAATTATAATTCATTTGTTTTTTCCTTAATTGTTTTTTTCTTTGCGTCACTTAGTCACGGTGGAACTCGTACTCGTAAATATCGCGTTATTTACGAGTACGAGTTCCACCGTGGCACCAGTGCTGCAGAAACGGCTCGAAGGATTAATGATGTGTATGGCGACGGTGCCGCAAAAGAAAACACAGTGCGTTTCTGGTTCCAACGTTTTCGTTCTGGAAATTTCGACCTGCAGAACAAGCCCCGTGGGCGGCCGGAGACCAAAGTTGATAATGAAGAATTGAAGGCTATTGTGGAAGCGGATCCATCGCAAACCACGTCCGAGTTAGCTGCAGGCTGCGGTGTTAGTGATAAAACTGTTTTAATCCACTTGAAGCAAATTGGGAAGGTGAAAAAGCTTGAAAGGTGGGTACCTCACGAATTGAGTGAAGCAAATCAACAAACGCGCGTTGACCGCTAGACCACACACTGCACAACAGACGGCTACCAAATTAGAGGAGCTTCAATTGGAATGTCTAAGACATCCACCGTACTCTCCGGACCTTGCCCCAACAGATTACCATTTTTTTCTAAATTTTGATAACTTCTTTGAAAAAATTCAACTCCGATGGGGCAGTCCAAACCGCCTTCAAAGATTTTATTGATTCCCGTCCGAATGGTTTTTTTAGTAAAGGGATCGATGAACTACCTATGAGATGGCAAAAGTGCATAGATAGCAATGGTACATACTTTGATAAAATAAATATATTATATTAAAAAAAAAATCGACTTTATGTTCCTCCCATACAAAACGCCGATTTAATATGTAAGGACCTAATATTTATTATTTGAACAAGTAATTGACTCACGTAGCGCTGGATTTCTGAGCTATTGGCTGTAGTAAGGGGGAGCACTCGGTATAGTAGACTGTGTTCTTCTGGCTCGGGTCCGCAGAGGTCCCCCCTACTCCAGCTAGACCCGTTCCGCTGGCACGGATACAGCCTCTCGGGTAGATTCAGGCAGTCTGCAAACATTTTTATTTATACATATTTATTTATATAATTTCTTTATAAATATATTTTTTAAAAGTGGCGTAAGGCAAGGAGGAAGCATGTCTCCAGTTCTGTTCAATCTATACACCGATGAGCTTATTCAAAGACTTAATGCCACGAAAAGAGGTTACCATTTAAATGGAGTGTGTGTAAATAACATTAATTACGCAGATGACATGGTCCTTCTTGCACCGTCACTAAGCGAATTACAGAAATTACTCAAAATTTGTGAAGACTTTGCAAAAAACCATAACCTTTTGTATAATACCACAAGGTCAATAGTTATGGTTTTTAAACAGAAAAATGAAATCGTCCAAACACCCTCAGTATGGCTAGATGAAAGGAAAATGAATGCTAATCACAGCATTAAATACCTGGGATATGTCATCACAGACGACCTTGATATCGAGGACATCGGTTAGAGCGGGTATGCTGTCAAGACGTTTTTACATTTAGACGTTTTTAGCCCCAAAGTAAAAATAATACTGTTCAACGCTTTCTGTACCTCGCTGTACACATCAGAACGGTGGGTTGACTACACTGCAACTCAATGGCATAAGTTAAAGGTTGCTTAAAATAACGCTTATCACCAACTTTTCCGCCTACCGAGATACTGCAGTGCTACGGAAATGTTCCTGGAGGGACGAGTGCATACTTTCCGTGCACTTCTCCGCCACTGCATGAAAAGTTTATGGCGCAGACTGCGCCATTCGAAGAATCATCACCGCCATGACTGCTTGGATGGAGTCTCCCCTGATGGCCCTCTGGAGACGGGAGATGGTGAAATACCCCCCGTAAACGGCTGTTCGCATTAATCTAAGTGTTTAATATTTCATTTTTCATGCTTATTTGTTTTTTATTTAATTTATGTGTTGATGTCAATTATTTTTTACCTCATCTTATTATTTATCTTTCTTTGGTTATTTCAAAATATGGAATGTATTGCATTGCACTTCCCCTGCACACATTCTGGAATAAACGATTATTATTATTATTATTTTACCTGCAGCTTCGCTCGCTTGGTATTAGGGGGAAATTGCGGTATAAAATTTTTTCCCACGGGAATGAAGTATTTTTTCCGGGATAAAAAGTAACCTATGTCATTTCCCAGTCCTACAGTTATCTCTGTGTAAAAAAAATCATGTCATTCGGGCAACCCGTAATCCAATATACATAATTGTTTATTATTATTTACTTGATATTATTTAGCTGTTGTTTTTTACCAATCTTTATTTTTTGTTAATAATTAAATGCTACTGTGGTATGGTCACCCTATGAATGCATCTGGTAAGCCACAACTAACAGGTACCTTGTATTTTTAGTTTACAGTATAATGTTATTGTTGCCAACGATGAGCATACTGCCCAGCTATAATTAAATTATTTATTTATTTATTTGATGCAATATGTTTACATTTTATACACAATTCAATGATGTTGGCCTCACTGGGTGGTTTACCCGTGCTGAGTGCTGAGGCCTCCATTTCAAATACAAAATTATACACAATGCATATAAATATATATATATATACATCCCGCTATCATTGCTGCGTCTTCTAATGGTCCACTTTCATTCAATCCTGCGTCCGACCGTCATTCTGCGTCCGGTATACGGACGCAGGATTGAACACATGTAACACATAATTTCAAGTTTTCCCCACTCCTATACCCTCATACAGTCCAAAAACGAAAATAAGCCAGACGCGGTTTTGGTACCTGATTCAACTGAAATATACTATTTTAGTTCAGTGCTTTGTCACCGAGCGGTGAGCCGCGGCGCTGCAGTAGACGAGCGTATATTTTTAGCAAAATATACATTTCATTGACTCGCGTATCTCAGCTCCTACATTTGGCAACATCGCTTTTTAATAGCGTGTCTTCTGTTCTCTGCGAAAACAAAGCAATCATACTTAAATATCGTACATTGTTACGTAAGATTACATCGAAATTCAGCTACATTACCTATTCGAAATTGGCGCCAAATATGATTCCAATAAGGATGGATCTTTGTCCAACGTGTGTAATTAATATTTCAATTTCACCAAGACAATGTTGCAACAATATCGTCGTTGATAACGCATTAAATAGATAATAGTTTTTTTGCTGATACTGAATTTGTGAAAGCTGCATTTTTTTTAAAAGCAATGATTTTACTTCTTAAAGTGAATTGAAATTCATTGTTAAACTAATATTCAATCACGGGATCTATGCTTATATCTAAACTAATATTCCGACCTCCGTAGTCCAGTGGGTAAGACTCTTGACTCACAATCCGGAGGTCGCGGGTTCGAACCCGGCATGCGCAAATAAATTTTATTTGATTAATTTGTGTTATTTCACAATTAATTCATTTAAAATAATATACAGTATATTTGCGGCATGTTCCAGAGTGGAAGATACTATCAGTATCGCCCTGGTGTAAGACCACCATTCAGAATCGAAACGTTGCTTGAAAATGGCTTTAGCCGTGTTTAGTGACCAGATCTGAATAGCCAGGTACTTCCCAACTTTCCTCTTCCCCACCTCCTTCCCTTCCCCACTACCTTCAGCCTCACAACATACCCCAATTGGGGATGCCATAGTCTCACTAGCTCCAGACGGGAGCAGTTGAGATTCTTGTGCGGTATTCACTGTAAAAAAAAAAAAATCACGGGATCTATGCTTATATCTAAACTAATATTCAATCACGGGATCTATGCTTATATCTAAACTAATATTCAATCACGGGATCTATGCTTATATCTAAACTAATATTCAATCACGGGATCTATGCTTATATCTAAACTAATATTCAATCACGGGATCTATGCTTATATCTAAACTAATATTCAATCACGGGATCTATGCTTATATCTAAACTAATATTCAATCACGGGATCTATGCTTATATCTAAACTAATATTCAATCACGGGATCTATGCTTATATCTAAACTAATATTCAATCACGGGATCTATGCTTATATCTAAAAATAAAAACGAAATTGCTGAAACTAATTTACTAGAAGTGGTATTTTTCTTTTAGTTTCGTTTAGTTCTTCTGACTTTTTAATTTCAATTTTGAGGCAGACATGGGTACCGCCGCCCGGGAACCATTTATTGGATAACCAACACCTTTGCCGTAGGTCACCCCAAGTGATTCGCTACATTTGGTAACTTAGCAGGCGTGCCCGAGTTTATGGGGTAAGGTTTGCCCGGGTCTTGGCGTTGGATGCGTCTGCCCACCAGGTGCATAGCAGGCCAGAACGTTAAAGAATGGTTGAGGGAACCTTCTGACTTCTTCAGCCGTTTTTCCTCGGAACATCGCCTTGCACCGAAGTGCGAGGGATGGACTCATACATCCGTCACTCCTGGACACACTAACCCCCAGATTAACCTACCCAACTTTCATTCGATTTTCTTGCCCAGAACTTCCTTTCGTTCCTTTCCTAAAAAGACCCTCCACACGCATCCCCAAAAATGTCTGCGCTAATGTAAAATGCATATTACTAAACTGAAAATGTCCAGATCTTCAGCGACTACAGTTGCACATTTATGAAAAAGTCGGAGGAAAATTAAAAAAAAAAACTACCAAGAATTTGGCGATATTAACCAACAAAAAATTTAGACGACAATTTTTTGTAGTGTAGTAAGTAATCAGATGGAACGGAAAGAAGAGATGTCCTGGTTCTAGTTAGTTTAGATGAGCAAGAAAACAGAAATTACTTTAAAGTCATGAATTGCGGCCTTCGTGGTCTGGATGTCGCGGGTTCAAATCCCGGAGTGCGCAAGTAACATTTTATTTATAAATTAAACAATATATCTTTGTTAGAACCACTTATATATTTTATTAACGCCGACCGGTTTCGGAACGACCGTTTTTTCCTCAGGGCAAACATATAATGACTTGACAATTACGAAACAGTGGGTTGGTACAATGTGTTATTACTAAGGGTGGGGGCGTGTTTTGTGTTATTTCATAATGTATTCATTAAAAATAATATATAGTACTTATTTGCAGCTTGTTCTAGAGTAGTAAATATGCCCGAGGAAGACACGGCATGATCATGTTAAACAAATTCTTGAGTCAGGCCAAGCCAAAAGTCAGAAAAACAGAAGTGTGATTATGAATGTGAATTGTGAATGAGGCAAAGAAATATTTGCCAATACCTAGTTGTTTGGCGGTCTCTGCCTACTCTGGATGGTTAGTTAGTTATTGCTTAATACTATTTACTTATTAGCGACGGCATGTTATTTTATTTGTTTACTTATACCGTTTTATGCTTTCCCTTTTTTGTGTTTTCCTTTTTTCCTCCTAAAAGAATATAATGCATATTTTTGTTTTGAGGTCCATAAAAGAACCTTAAAATTGTTTCTCCCGTGACGAGAATGCATTAGTTAACTATAATTTGAAAAGATACCTACTGTCAAACATGATAGATTTGATAAGCCTTTATGTTATTCTATGTTGATTTTAATGACATTAAAAAATACTCATAATTACTGTGGATTAAAGTTTTTTTTTTAATTAATGATTATTTTAAAAACTTCAACATATGGCTAATAAAAAAAAACAGACTACCATAACCAATTTGCGTACAAACGGTTTTTATGGTTTTTTATGTTAATTCCTCACAAGAGCCTTAGCTTCTCCGTCTGGAGCCAGTGAGACTATGGCATCCCCAATTTGGGGTATGTTGTGAGGATAAAGCTAGTGGGGAGGGGAAGGAGATGGGGAATAGAAAGGTGGGCAAGTACCTGACTTTTCAGATCTAGTCACCAAACACGGCTAAAGCCATTTCAAGCAATTTTTCAATTAATTTATTTTGAATGGTGGTCTTACACAAAGGCGATACTGAGAGTATCTTCCACTCCGGAACGAGCCGCAAATATACTAGATATATATTATTGTTAAGGAATTAATTGTGAAATAACATAAATTCGTAAAATAAAATTTATTTGCCCACGCCGGGATTGATCCCGCTACCTTGATTGCGAGTCAAGAGCCTTACCCCCAGACCACGCTGTTGTCGTTACTTACTTTACTTATTTACTTTATTAAAATGTTAACATGTATTTTTGCTCATCTTTTATTATTTTTTTTCATTAACTCCACACAGGAGGCCCTGAAGAAAATAATTTCCCTCAGAGCCTATGTCATCTGGGATGTGTGGAGGGTCTTTTCGAGGAGAGGAAGGAATGAACATTTGTCTTGAAGAGACCCATGTAGAAGGAAGGAGGAAACACAGAGGCCGGCAAATCATTCCACAGCCGAGCTGTTGAACACAAGAACGAGTCGAAGAAACGACCCGTTCTCGTGTGACAAATGTCAATCGTGTACAAATGTAGGGCACGCGTTTGGCGTGTTTCCCGACTATGCACCAGTGCCGAAGGGATCAATTACGCTAATTCTTCGAAGCATCTTCCATTGTAATACCGGTAGAACAAGAATAGCATTCACACCCGACACCTGTGCTTTAAAGATTGCAACCCGTCTGTTAAGATGGGAGAATCTATCAAACGGACCGCCCGTTTTTTTCACAGAGTCGAGGGTATTTTTCAGGAATTTTGGAGCTTCAGACGGTGGCTGCCAAATTCAACCGCGCACTTGTGATTTGTACAGGGTTAGCAGTTGCATACCATTAAAGTATCTGCGGGCCCTGTACAGTAACGCCCAGTTTTGAGAGGTTTTATACCCTTTTAACATTTTTATAAGCTTTTATGCTTTTATATGATTAAAAAAAATCATTTGGGTTCCTACATTGAAAAAAAATTTTGTTTACAATTTAAATTACAATTGAAATAAAAATTCTAATTTCATTTTATGTAACTAATTCAATTTTGTTCATCTTTAAGCAAAAGCAAACATCTTATTGGGACTCGAGAATTCCGTGAATGTAATGGTTGACTGTTGAATGTTTAATGACCCATAGAAAGATAAACAATAAAAATGAAATAACTTGATTAAGATAAATAATTATCACATAATGGGCATCAATTGTGGTTCGGAAAGAATTTAGAACGATTTACGAGGCAGTTTGTTTAAAATTAAGGATACGTATGAACACTTGAGATATATTTTATGAATCCAATAATGGATCAGCTGTCCCAAGGACGCTTATTACATAATAGTCGAACATTTATTTATTGTGGCTTGGAATTTTTTGTTTCAAGTTACAATTAGTCGACGCCGATAAAAATGATATGGTTTTTTGGTGTTTTCTTCACATGTATGACCAGCAGAGCAGTACATTCGACCGGTCAATGGCCGAGCTTGTATCGCGTTTGGATAGCACCCAGGCGTTGTATGTTCAGTTCATCTGTGGCAAAATCCTCCATCTCAACACAAGCAACAATTTCTGATTACTGTGGTGGTAATTTGGGCTGCGGGTATGGGTACCGTCGCCCAGGGAATCATTTATTGAATAACCAACACTTCTGCCATAGGTCACCCCAAGTGGTTCGCTACGTTTGGTGACTTGGTAGGGGTGCAGGGTTCATGGGGTGAGGTTTATCCGAGTCTTGGCAGAGGATGCGTCTGCCCACCAGCTGCATGGCAGGCCGGATCGCGAGAGAATGATTGAGGGAGTTCCTTTAACTTCTCCAGCCGTACTCTCTGGGAATATCACGTTACACCGCAGTGGGAGGCATGGATTCATACGTCCGTCATTCCTGGACACACTAAACCCCGATTCCTACCCATCTCTAATACACTTTTTGTTCCCAAAACTTCCACTCCTTCCTTTCCCTAAAAATACCCTCCATACAACATCTCTGAAGATGACATAGGCCCTGATGGAATTCTTTTTTCCTCAGAGCCTTCTGTATGGAACTAATGTAAAAAAAGTAAGATATTTTCAAATATTGTCTGGTTATTCGTAACCAGGGAATGTTTGTCTTTATTAAAATTAAAAAAAAAATATATCCTTACCTATGTTTTTATTTTTAACTTTATGAGCCCTCAAATTATAACATTTATATATGAATATGTTGATCAAAATATAAATCTAATTTCGATCAACATATTAAAATCTTGCTATCTTTTTCGATCAACATACCATGTTGATCGAAAAATCCTCAAAGATGTAACGAAAAATCCTCAAACATGTAAAAAATAATTCAATGAATAAAGAAAACTTTTATAAAATACATATTTAAATGAAGACAATATTAGCGAAGCTCATTTGAAAATCTGGAAACAGAAAAATCAGAAAAAGATATTGGCAATATCGTATAATACGAGTAGGTAAAGTATATTTGCGGCACGTTCCAGAGCGGAAGATACTCTCAGTATCGACCTGGTATAACGTTGCTTGCAATGGCTTTAGCGTGTTTGGTGACCAGATCTGAATAGCCAGGTACTTTCCCACCTTCCTCTTTCCCATCTCCTTCCCATCCTCACTACCTTCAGCCTCACAGCATACTCCAATTGGAGACTCCATAGTCTCACTGGACCAGACGGGAGTAGTTGTAGACTCTTGCGCGGTGCTCATGCAAAAAAAAAGTGAAATCACTTCCATATTGCAGCTCACGATTCCTTCAAATTTCTAGATTCTCCTTGTACCAACTCTCAGCATCTCCTTTCGTTCGTTGTTCAATGAAAATACATTTACTGTATATTTTAAATACTGTCTAAGCTTTCCAATCTTTAAAACATTTTTGGAATTTTGGAAAGTTTCCCATTTCCAAATTTACTACCTTCTATCCCCTACCGTTACTATGTCTCCTTTGCAATCCCTCCCTCTGCCCCTCCCTCGTCCTCCATCCCTCACCCTCACCCTCTCCTGTGTGTCCTTTCCCACGCGCCCTCGCTCCCCTCCCGCGACCCTCCCCCCTCTTGCGTTCCTTTCCACATCTTCCCCGCTTTCTCCGCTTCCGCGAACTCGTCCCTCATTGATATCCCCGTTCCCGAATTTCCCCTTCCCCTCCCTCTACCCCTCCCTATAAGCGAAACTAAATGAAAAAAATACATTTCAAACAAATCTATTGTAATTTTTTATACAAATTTCGTAACGCCAGAGTTCACTATTATATATAGAAAAATTCACGGATGTGCGCATAACAACTCACCAAAGTTTCATCGCTATCGGATGAATGACAAAGGAAATGATTTCATAGCGCTAGATCTCACCACTACGTACAGAAACCATCGCGGGCATGCGCACGACAAATCACCAAAGTATCATCGTAATCGTATGAATGCTTTAGGTACAGAAACATTCATTTTTAAATAAAGATTTTTTTTACATTAGCCAGGGGGGCAGGAGGCATTTCCACAGGAGGCCCTGAGGAAGGTGTACAGGAAGGTGTCCAAGATCCAGGATTTTTTCTGGGGGGGCACGGGGGCACAATGGGCGGACGGGCAAAAAAATCAACAATAATTACTATTAGGATTTTTTTCTGGGGAGGGGGGGGGGGGCACAAGGGGTGTACAAAATCAACTATTACTTTACTATTAGGATTTTTTTCTGGGCGGGCACAGGGGGCGGACGGGCAAAAAAAATCAATAATTACTGTTAGAAATAAACTAAACATCATACTTCAAGTTTATTTCTACAAGTTCAAGTATTTTATTTATTTATTATTTAATACATGAATTATCAACAGTACATATAGTTTTTTGTGATATTTCACCCTCCATGCTAGGGATGACCCTGTGTTATGGCGGGTGAAGTTTACAGTTAGTGGATATACATTCGTTAGTATAGATTGAAATTTTTAGTAAATTAAGGAATTATTGATATATATATATAGTTCACAGTAATCAGTCTTATACATATAATGCTGCTTAGATAGTAAATAAAGATATTTTATGTTTTGCCTGCTCTATAGTAAGAAAATGATATACTTATAGTTAGATTGGGTTACAAGAAGAAGATGGAGAAGTTAGAGAATTATTATAAAATGAGAAATTTGAGGAGTTGTTAGATATAGATCATACTAAATAATCTTGTACATACATGCCGCTAATTTAGAAAATAGAGATATATTATGTTTTGTCTGAAAAGTGATTAAATCGATAGAGTGTAGAGTGAATGGGTGTTAAAATTGTAATGTATCCCATGTGTAAGTATCCATTTCGTAATTTGTTTTTTAAAGGAATGGGGTTGACTCAACGTTTTTAAGTTTTCAGGGATAAGGTTAAAGATTTTAGGAGCTAGGAAGAAAAATTGTCTTTGAGCTGACGTGGTGTGTAGTGTAGGTACATTGTAGTGTCTGTTGGTTATTGTTCTGGTGGTGTAGTTGTGTTGTAAGAGAGTTTTGTTTTTGTATTTGAACAGGAAATGTATAAGCATAAATTTTAAATGGAGTTGCCGTATGTTTAAGACGTTATACTCGATGAGGAGTCGTTTGGAGGGGTATCTTGTCGGTCGCTTGTTGATGACATGTATTACCATTTTTTGGGCTTTTAGTAGAGGTTCGATGGTAGATTGTGCACAGCCACCCCAAGTTATAATGCCGTATGCTAATAGAGATTGGCAGAGAGCGTAGTAAACAGTTTTAAGAGTTGAGGTAGTAAGGATATTTCTTAGGGTTCGGAAGACATAAGAGAGTTTGCGGATGCGTGTGGTTAGACTGGCCAAGTGCTGATCCCAACGAAGGTGTTGATCAATGATGACCCCCAGATATTTTATGTGGGTGGCGTGTTAAAAGTTTGGGCAATTACAGGAAGTGCAAGTTCTTAGACAGGAGTGAATTATTATATTCTGATTGTTGGTAGGTTGGGTTGCAGCAGAAAGACTGAAGGTTAAGAATTTTGTTTTTCCAGCATTAAGGGTTAGGAGATTATCATCTAACCATTTCTTTATCTGGCGTATGTCGTTTTGAGCTATGTCGAATGCTCCTTTCCAGGTTTTGTGTCTAGTTATCAGTACAGTGTCATCTGCAAAAGATATTAGTTTCCCGGTTATGGGAAGGTTACAGAGATTGTTGATTTAGATGAGGAACAGAATAGGGCCTAGAACACTTCCTTGTGGGACTCCGAAGTGGATTGGTAAGGGGTTACTTGTTATGTTGTTAATTTTCACAGCTTGCGATCTGTCGGTTAGGTATGATGAGAACCAGTTAAGAGTTCTACCTCGGATGCCTATTTGAGATAGTCTTTCTAGAAGTATGGGGTGGGAAACCGTGTCAAATGCTTTGGCTAAGTCTAGGAATATGGCTAGGCAGGAATCACCGTCGTCCAGGCTGTTAGTGATCTTATTCGTCAAGTCTAAGATTGCAGATTCTGTATTTAAATTATTTTGAAAGCCAAACTGATTAGGCGAGAGAAACTTCTGGGTTTCAAGATGGGAGACAAGTCTACTTTTAACAATTTTTTCAATGATTTTTGACAGGACACTTAGCAAAGAAATGGGTCTATAGTTTTCAATATTTGTTTTATCGCCACCTTTATAGATTGGGATAACTGTTGCATGTTTTAGTCGGTGTGGGAAAGAACCGCTTTTAAAGCTTAGGTTAACGATATGTTTTAACGGCATAGTAATAAAGTGAACTATGTGTTTTATTATATAAGGAGAAATATTGTCATTACCAGCAGCACTGTTTGTTTTAATGGTGAGTATTGTGTCAACTATTTCTTTATTGGAGGTAGGGGCTAGGATTAGTTCCGGGTGCAAAGAGCTCTGTTGTCTTACCCGTGAGGTTAAGAGATTTTGTGTTTTGTTTGTTGCTTTTAGAATTTTGTTGGCTAAGTTCGTGCCGATGTTACTGAAAAAATGGTTGGCATGATCAGCTAAGGTTTTTGGGTCATCATGGACTTGGATATTTTTCCCATTTATGGCGAGTGATTGCATTTTGAATGAGGTTTTATTGTTTTCTGAGATGTCATTGACTACGTTCCAGATTATTTTACTGTCATATCCCGATTCTTCAATTTTTTTTTTGTAATAGTTTTGTTTGGTTATTGTTATGAGATTATTGCAAATGTTACGATATTTTTTATAGAAGCGCAAGAGTTGAGGGTCTGGGTTGTTTACGGATTGTTTATGGAGTCTGTCTCTTTTACGTATACAGAAGATAAGGCCATTTGTAATCCATGGTTTTAGTTTCTTTTTTTTGTTCGATGCCATTATAATGGGGAAAGTAGCGTGGTTAATGTGGGCAGTTAGTGATGCAGAGAAATTTTCTAGAGCGTCGTTGACATTTTCAGAAAGCAGGGTAGATTCCCATTTTTCTTCTTCAACATACTTTATCAAATGAACCATATTAACAGTTTTATGGGAAGGATTACTGGACTTAGGGGGAGTAGATTTTGAGTTGTGTAGTTCGAGAATGGTTGAGTAATGGTCAGTTACAGTGGATTCGAATACAGCTGATTTAGCGGTTCGCTTTGATCTAACCATAATATGATCTATGCATGTTTTAGTAGTGAGGGTGACTCGTGTAGGTGTGTTGATGTGTGGTATAAGGCCATGTAGTGCCATTAGGTTTAGGTAATTTGTAGCGTGGGGGCTGGATTCATTTAGGATGTCTATATTTATGTCACCGATTATGATGAGATCCTTAGTTTTTTCATCGATATTTTTTTCGAGAGAGTAGAGAAAAGGGGTGACATTGTTGGACTTTGGGGAGCGGTATATTGCGAGTATATTTAAGTTATCGATTGAGATATTAAGACAATTTGCATGGTCGACTGAAATTTCGGATACTGCATGTTTTAGGTTAGACTTGACATAAACTATGACCCCATCGGATTGGGACCTGTGCTGAGACGTGTTGTACACAGAGTAGTTGTTTAATAATTTCGGGATGTAATTAACGTTAATCCAGCACTCTGACAGAACAATGATGTCAAATTCATTTCCTATGTCAGTAAGTTGAACAAGTAGGTTATCAAAGTTTTTGTTGAGGCTACGGATATTCATGGCAAATACTCTTAGAGCTTCTGGTTTGGAGATAAATTTTTTTAATGCATTTGTGTTGTTTGTCGTATGTGCCGTGATATTAAGAAAGTTATCAATTGGGTTAATTGGGTCCATTATGGGCATCTGTGTATGGTGGGTGTTTGAGTTCATCAACGACTGGGTAAGATAGGTTAAGGTAGGTTAAGATAGGTTTTAATGTATAAGTATATTGTAAGACCAAGACATTTATTATTCGTTATGTGTCTTTGCAGGTGCATAGTGTCTTCTGTGTTTGAAAGAATAACAATAATTAGACAAGTAAAAATACATAGGAGATCTACAATCATAAAGTATATTAAGTGCATTGAAAGTATGAAATTTGTATGTATGATTATAACTTTATATATGAAGCAAGAATAGGAATCATAGCAGGTTATTAATATGATTATAAGAATGGAATGGATTACATGTATAAGTGGAATTAGACAAGTAAGGATACAATCCTTCAGCGTTGGTGTTGAAGGTATGTGGAATGCATGTAATTTGTTGTGGTTATAAACAATGAGATGCAAAAGGTTAGTTTCACTTGTGGTTATAATTATACTAATTTTGTATTTATGAATGAGGATGTTAAGATGATAGAAATTATTTGAGTAAGTGGTACCACAGGTTTTTAAAAGCGGTAGTTGTAATGAGAATTTTTTCCTATATATGTTCATAGTTATGATACAGTTCCAGAGTTCAATGACATTTATATTGATATAAGTGATAATTTTCTGATACTGAGAGTTAATAGCAATAGTAAGTAGTTTATACTTTGTTATTTCAAGATTATAAGTGAAGTTTAGGCAAGGATTGTTGTAATGGAAAAATCTTTTCAATATGTAATATTTTGAGAATATGTAAGTATTGTGGCTTCTATATGCTGTTTTTGTGAATTTGTATATAATGAAAAAGGTATAAATAAAGAAGTTTACAGTGTTGGCAAAGCTAGGAAAAAATAATTCGGGGTACGTTGGATTTAAAAAGTTACAAATACGTGTCATACTTATTATAGTAATGGATTTTATGATAGGCAAGATAGGAATAATATTATTAATTAAGATATGATTTGGGTGGATAATAAGATATAGTATATCAATACTTGGGAGTGAGTACAGCTGCATAGTGGGGAAACATAATACAAGCATATTTATTAGGTGTGGATTCTCATATGTAGAGGAAAAATTTGATATCTCTTTAGAACATATCATAATAATTAAACCTGCAGAATTATAAGTGGTAAAAATAATATCAATTTTACTATAATGTGCATTAAAGAAGTAGAGTGGGTGATGAGAAAAAATGATAATGAGATTTTTATTTTTCATTATACTATAATGGAGTAGCTGGTGATTAGAGTTAGAGTTAGGCATACTTTGTGTCCTTAGTCATATTATTTGGCGTTTTACTCGTGCGATATCTATGTCATTGCGGATTGTTATTATATTCGAGTCATTGGTCTGCCTGAGTAAAATACGACCTGATTTCACCCATGTATATTTGAAGTGATGATCTCTAGCAAATTTTTTTGTCTGGGCCAGTAGAAATTTGCATTTTGGAGTTAAGTGTTCCGAAATGTAGATTCGATTTCTTTCCTGCGAGTATCCTAGATCTACTGTGTTAAGCTTGTTCGAGTTGCTGTTAGTGGATTTCATATATGTTTTGATTTTGTCTAACCAGACGTCTCGTGCTTGAGTGTTTATGAATGTAGCTATAATGGATCTCGTGGTTTTATCGGATGTTTTTTGTCCCAGCCTGAAGATTTTTGTGATTTCGGTTTGCAGAGGAGTGGAAGTATTATTGTAGTTGATAATATTGATATTTTCTTCATTATTTCCAAGTTGTTTTCAGCGGTTGTTTCGGGAACTCCTCTAATTTCGATGTTGCAGAGAAGGCTTTGGTACTCCAGTCGATCAATTTTTTCATCTTGTTTAGAGATTATATTTTGTAAGACAGCATACTGATTTTTTAGTTCGATTACTTCAGAGTTGACTTTATCATTTGATTTTTCGATGATATCTAGACGTTTTTTCATATCTTGTTGTTGGTCAGCAATAAATTGTATGGATTTGATGATTTCATTGTTCTGTAGGACGATTGCTTCATATTTATTTAGATACGAATCGAATTTTTGCTCAACAAATTTCAATACATCTGTTTTGAATGTTTGTAATTCCGATGTAAATATTTCAGAAGTTAAGATGCTGCATTTTTTTTTTTGGTTATTACCGCCATCTGTGTTTTCGGTTATGATATTTTCTGTGTTATTGGGCAGGTCACTTTCCAGTATCTGTGGTTGGGGTAGCCGTTTTGGTTGTTTGACAATAGATGTCACATCATCGTTTTTAATTGATTTATTCGATGGCTTGAGATTTTTTATCTGTGTTAAGCAGTTTTTACACTTCCACTGAGTGCTTCTAGCGCTGCGCCGAGATGTTTCAGAGATTTCCGCACAGGCGAGATGGAAGTTGCCTTCGCAGGTACAGCACGAAATACAATCTGATGGGTTTTCGATGTTTTTTCCGCAGGTAAAGCATTTTGTAAACATGGTAGAGGTTTTTTGCTTCAGGCTTTAATAAGAGGGAAACCACTTATGGTTGATATTTGTTAGAGTTATTGATGAGGAGCACCACTACCACTGTGTAAGTTTCACTTTATGTTTGTTAATGATAGCCGGTACGTTTTAGAGCAAATGACAGTTGTGGAGGTATTACGATGAGTTTTGTGCACTAAAAAATCCACTTCTAGCGATGAAAATACGCAGGTTTGGCGCGCGATATCCAGTTTAGAATAATTAGGCACTTTTGATTTAGTTCACTGTTTTTCTTTAATGTTTATTTTTTATTATTTTGATGCAGGCATAGAAATACGTCAACACTCTGTAGTAGGTAGTTTTAAAATCCAAATATGTAAAGGAAGGTTTATGAAAGTGTCAAAACAATAGAAAAATTAAATGTTTTATAAAGACAGTTTTCTGTACTGCGATTGATAGAATCTCCACAGTACACAAAAATTCCATCTGGGGGTGGGGGGGGGGGGGGGGGGGGCACGTGCCCCCTTGCGTATGAATCCATCCCTCGGCGATGTTCAGAGAGAGTACGGCTGGAGAATCAACCAACCAATCCCTCAACCATTCTCTCCCGATCCGGCCTGTTATGCAGCTGGTGGGCAGACACACCCGCCGCCAAGAACCAGATAAACCTCACCACATGAGCATAGAATATTATAGGGCACCCCTGCTAAGTTACCAAACGTAGCAAACCACTTGGGGTGACCTATGGCAGAGGTGTTAATGGCAAGATTATCCAAATGGGTTCCCGGGGCAGCGGTACCATACCCGCCTCTCAAATTGAATCTTTCGGAAGACTACGGTTTCTTTTTAAATAATAGGTCGTAAATATATCTACTGATTATCGTGTTGTAGTAATAAAGTCCTTATATGGTAATCACTGTCGTGATGCGGAATCAAAATGGGGAGAAGAGGATGCGTAGGAAGGTCCCAGCAATGCAGATCTAGTCACTAAAAATAACTAAACCCACTTCAAGCAACGTTTTAATTCGGAATAATAAGTCTCAAAAAAATCCCATACCAATTAACTAAATTTTACGTGCGCATCGCCGTCGGGTTGATTACAGTCCGCAACGTATGGGCCAGTCGTATTGGCATTTCCATATTCTATTAATAACTTTACAGTCGTCCAACCAAAAACTTTAATGAACAAGCGGCAACGTCGCAAGACGTCGGTTTGTTTTCAACATGAAAATGAATATATAATTGGACGCTACAATGTGGACCAAATTAAAGAAAATATACGCAGGATGCCTCACTGCATTGAATATGAAAGGAGTTCGGATTGGTGGAACGTTAAAGGGCGTTTTTTTCGTTTTGTATATTTTTAAAATCATTATTTTCAAAAATATAATTACCTAGCTACAATCAAACACTTAAAAGCTAGTATATACTTTAGTTAAAACTATGTAAAATTAAGTCCTTCAGATAGACGCAGTAATGTCGATCTGATGAAAGGACGCAGAAATGGTAGCGGGATGTATATATATATACACATACATACATACACACATACAAACATATATAATATTGGTGAAAAAACGGAAAAAAGTAAATAAAAAACATACGATTAAGATAAATTAAACTTACAAAGTAGAAATTTAAAATTAACATAAATGTATAAATAAATAATATTATATAAGGTTAAAAACGATATTTTTAATAAGTGTGTGTTTGTGGGTGTTTGTGTTTTGTGTTGATTTTGTGTGTTACTTGTATGTTTTTATTTATTTTATGCTATGATATTTTGGTAGTTTTGTCTATATTGGTCTTTAATCCATTTTGTAATTTTGTGTCGGAATTTATTTTTGTTTTCCTCAATTTTATTTTCAAGTGTTAGACTGCTGAATGCTTTTATAGCGTGATATTGGTAGTGTCTATGTTCAAAGCTTGTATTTACCGTCGGAGTTTTTAAGTTTTCTTTGTATGCTTGTCTAACTGGTCTGTTTGTGATATTTTGTGTTTGTTGAAGGTTGTTTTTTTGGTCAAAAATGTAATTTAGTAGCGATTTAACGTATAATTGCCGTATGTCTAGTACGTCACTAGTATATTGTTACTCTGAGGTACGTCACAACAGTTGAATATTTGGTCTGTATCAGTAAGTCTATGTTTTTTAAGTATTACCTTTAAGATCGTTTTCTGCGCAATTTCCAGGTGTTCGATAGCTGAGTTTGTTGCTCCTCCCCAAGCAATTATTCCATATTCTATTATAGACTGACATAGAGCAAAACATATTGTTTTCATTTGTTGTATTTTGTATATGTTTCTTATGTTTAGGAAAATGTGTATCGTTTTGAGGAGTTTATTTGTGACTTGTTGGATGTGATGTGTCCATCTAAGGTTATGGTCAATTATGATTCCTAGATACTTTATTTGTTCTTTTTTTTCTAGAGGAGGGCAAACGCAAATGTTGGTGTTTAAACATTTGTGTATTTTGTGTTATTGGTGTTTGTGTTATTTTTTGGCTGTCCTGTGCTATTTATACTGTAAGTTGTGAATTTTGTTTTCGATATGTTTAGTGTAAGCGTGTTTGAGTCTAGCCATGATTTGATAAATTCGCTATGTTGTATGCATTTTTCCAATCCTTAGATTTAAAGAGTAAAACTGTGTCGTCTGCATAACTAACTATTTCACTGTCTATTTTCATGCTGCAAAGTTCATTAATGTAAATAGTGAAAAGAACGGGCCCTAGTATGCTTCCTTGTGGAACTCCATATGTAATTGGTAGTGGCTTGCTAATATGGTTGTTAATTTTTACTTGCTGTGTTCTGTTACTCATATAACTTTTTAATAGTTGGAGTTCCTTGCCTTTGATACCTATGTTTTAAAATTTTTTAAAAAGCGTTTGGTGGCAGATTGAGTCGAAAGCTTTAGCTAAATCTAGGTATATCGCTATACATTTATACCCTTGATCTAAATTGCTATGTATATAGTCTATTGTACACGCCAAAGCTTCTTTTGTGCCTATTTTTTCTCTAAATCCTTATTGTTTTTCCGAGATTAGTTTATTTTCTTCCAGGTATATTATAATTTGGTTTTTTATTACTCTTTCGAAAATTTTTGAAAGCGAGTTTAGCAATGTGATAGGTCTATAGTTAGTTATTTGCATTTTGTCTCCAGATTTGTAAATAGGGATCACCAGTCCTTTTTTAAGAGTACTAGGGAAGCAGGAGTGTGTTATACTTAGATTGATTAAGTGTGTTATGGGTTTTAAAATTTCGGTTTTTATTATCTTAATGCAATCCGTCGTTATCTCATCTAATCCAGGAGCAATACGGTTTTTTAATGTGTTTATTATTTTGTAATCCATGTCTGAATAATTGTTCTCAATGCTTCTTTTGTAGGTTTATAATTATATTTTTATTAAGTTTACATGTATGTTTTTTTTTTAAATTTCATTGTAAAACTGCATATCTCGATACAGGAATGCCCTAGTGATATGCAGTTTATGTTTTTCATGTATTTCTTATTTTTCAATAAATAAATAAATCCATTTATATTATTTAGGATTTTAGAGAAGGTACTTTCTATTACATAAATAAAAATTAAATTGTATTTAATTCTGACATATTGCGTACGTACACCTAAAATAAATTGTTGGTAAAAATTCATTTAATTAAAGATTTTATTCGAAATTCGATCAATCAATTTAGGTACCTATTTAGGCAAGTACTTCAAATAAGTTCAAATACGTATTTTCGAAAATAGAATTCTGATTTAATATACTTATATTTTTTTGCAAAATGTCATTCTGAAAATTTTAACATTTTTGCAATAGTTTTTGTATTGATTAAAAAGCTTTTCAGAATTATTGACATGTGGTTGTAATAATCGGTAGGCATCTCATATACTCATTTACTCATATACTTATATACGTATACATCATACAGGCATCATGAAATTATGCTTAGTAACTGTTCATCCGATTGCGATGAAACTTTGGGGATTTGATGTGCGCATGCCTGCGATGGTTTCTGTATGTAATATTGAGCTCTGGCGTCATGAAAGTGCGTTGCTTAACCGTTCATATGAATGCGAGTAAATTTTGGTAAGTTGTTGTGAGCACGTTCGCGAAGGTTTCTATACAGGGTGTTAAGGGACGTACTTGACTTACTTTAACCAGTGATTCCTGACATTATTTGGAGTAAAAAATGTAAATGAAATTTTGGAAAAAGTTCGGTTTATGGGCGAAATTCCTAAAAAATAAAACTAGTTATTTTTATACTAATTATGGGCCGGGGAATCCGAATCTGAAAGAATTAGGCGGCGGCAAGCAATATTGGGAGGAATGCAGATCCCGCCAATGTGGGGGATTTTAATAAAAATGCACTTTCTAGATGAGAAAAGTGTGGAAAAGTTGAATAAAAAAGAAATTAAGGTGCGCTTGGCAAAATTGAGGGAGATACAGCCGTTTAAAGAATGAATAAAATGACACTTCGTGAACTTAAACTACGCCATTTTGTTACTATTATGTTGGTATCTCAGACTTGCTATTAACCTGTAATCGGCCGGACACGCTCATTTGCGCGCAGCTTTTGCGCATGCGCGAAAAAAATATTTCGAAATAAAAAAGTTTGTCTGCGATTTTGACCCTTCTATGTACAGAATTTGTATGAAAACAAGGTCAGAATCGCTTGCGCCAACATCATTGATGATATAGCCGACTATAGAACCGGTTGATACGATTGTAGCCGACTTCATGTGATAGATGAGACGCGTAATTGTGAAATTTTTCTAGCGAACTTTTTTTAAACGATTTTTTAAACTGTTTATCACCTTCCAAATGAAAGTAACCTAACCTAAGACTACGCTAAACATGGTTTGTGCCCCTTTATAACGCCTACTCGCGTCAACGCTTGAAAAACATCCCAGTTTTCAAATAGTTTAGCGGCTACGCTAGGTTTGTGTAACATGGTTTATGTAACATGGTTTGTGCCCCTTTATAACGCCTACTCGCGTCAACGCAAGAAAAACATCCCAGTTTTCAAGTAGTTTCGCGGCTACGCCAGGTTTGTGTAACATGGTTTGTGACCATTATTAATTCTGTTTTTCATAATTACGCGCCTTATTATATATCACACGAAGTTGGCTACAATCGTATCAACCTTCGGATAGCAAGTCTGAGATACCAACATAATAGTAACAAAATGGCGTAGTATAAGTTTACGAAGTGTCATTTTATTCATTCTTTAAACGGCTGTATCTCCCTCAATTTTGCCAAGCGCACCTTAATTTATTTTTTATTCAACTTTTCCACACTTTTCTCATCTAGAAAGTGCATTTTTATTAAAATCCCCCACATTGGCGGGATCTGCATTTCACCCGCAATATTAACTGAATTACACGACAATAAAATTTTCTATACACACACACACATGAAAATAATCATTTCGGAAGTATTTTGACACACGTAGTACAAAGATCATAGAAAAACAAGGAATAAACAAAAACATGTGCCGGCAGTGTTACCAGCTCTCAAAAATATTTATCCCTATATCAATAATTTGCGACACGATAATTCCTCACATAACACATTAACCTGATGAATTACGACTATCTCAACGGCCGTATTCTTAAACCAAAAGTATGAAAATTCGTAGTCTTAAAAATCCCTAACCTAACGCTAGGTTTGTGTAACATGGTTTGTGCCCCTTTATACCGCCTGCTCGCGTCACGGCAAAAAAACATCCCTGTTTTCAAGTAGTTTAGCGGCTACGCTAGGTTTTTGTAACATGGTTTGTGCCCCTTTGTACCGCCTGCTCGCGTCACGGCAAAAAAACATCCCTGTTTTCGAGTAGTTTAGCGGCTACGCTAGGTTTGTGTAACATGGTTTGTGCCCCTTTATACCGCCTGCTCGTGTCACGGCAAAAAAACATCCCTGTTTTCGAGTAGTTTAACGGCTACGCTAGGTTTGTGTAACATGGTTTGTGCCCCTTTATACCGCCTGCTCGCGTCACGGCAAAAAAACATCCCTGTTTTCAAGTAGTTTAGCAGCTACGCCGGGTTTATGTAACATGGTTTGTGATACAAAAGTGAGTAAAATTTATAATTTATAAAAAATAAGTACTTAAAATATAAACATGTTATTTTACCTTATTAATATTACTGCTTAATGGCAACACTTAATTTTGTGTGGTAAAAACATCTATGTTATCTTGTTTTTCTATGATCTTTGTACTACGTGTGTCAAAATACTTCCGAAATGATTATTTTCATGTGTGTGTGTATAGAAAATTTTAAAGTCGTGTAATTCAGTTAATATTGCTTGCCGCCGCCTAATTCTTTCAGATTCGGATTCCCCGGCCCATAGTTAGTATAAAAATAACTAGTTTGATTTTCTAGGAATCAAAATGCTTCCAAAATGGCTATTTTCCTGTATGTGTATAAAATTTTTTAAAGTCGTGTAATTCAGTTAATATTGCTTGCCGCCGCCTAATTCTTTCAGATTCGGATTCCCCGACCCCAAATTAGTATAAAAATAACTAGTTTTATTTTTTAGGAATTTCGCCCATAAACCGAACTTAACCCAAAATTTTGGTCTCCGGTAACATTTTTGGTGTTTTTTTTTTTTTTTTTTTTCTACAAAAACATAAAAAAATGGTAGTTGTTGAACAGTTGGAGGCAGGGTAGAGGGTTCATCAGACACCCGGCTGAGTGACCAGTGACGACGTGTGGAAGAAAATTTTTTTTGTTTGATTTTGAAGAAAAAAAATTTGAAAAAAAAAAAAAGTCATCAAAAAAAGTCACCGGAGACCAAAATTTCATTTATATTTTTTACTCCAAATAATGTCAGGAATCACTGGTAAAAGTAAGTCAAGTACGTCCCTTAACACCCTGTATATACTGATGGGCTCTGGCATCATGAAATTTGTATAAAAAAATGCAATAGGTGGCACGCGAGCTGTTTGCAAATAAATGTACTGGGACTGAAAGTATGGAGTGCGGGAGGGGGTAGGGGAACTCGGGAGGGGGGAGGGGAACTCGAGTTGGGGGGTTCGCGGGGCGGAGGAAGCGGGAGAGGGGAGTGGGGAGAGGGAAGACGGAGTGGGAACGTGTGAGGGGAAGGGGATGTGAGAGAGGAATGGAGGCAGAAGGGGAACGGGAAGAAACCTCCCTTCCTCTCTCGCGTCCCCTTCCCCTCTCGCGTTCCCACTCCTCCTCCACCTTCCCTCTCCTCACTCTACTCCCCCCCCCTTACCCGTACCGCGAACCCCCCTCCCGTAGTCGCCTCCTCCGTCCCGCGGATCCCCCTCCTGAGCTCCCCTTCCCTCTCCCGATTTCCCCTCTGCCCTCCCGGGTTCCCCTCCCCCCTCCTGTATTCCATACAATCTTTTCCGATACATTCAATTTTCAAACAGCTCGCGTGCCACCTATTGCAATTTTTATACAAATTCCATGATGCCAGAGCTCGTGGCCTTTCCCATTCGTCCCGTTCCCCTTCCGCCATCCCTTCTTCTCCCGCGTCCCCTTTCCCTCTCGCGTTCCCACTCTGTCTTTTCCGCCTTCCCTCTCCCCACACCCCTCGCCCGCTTCCCCTGTCCCGGGAACCTCCTCCCGAGTTCCTCTCCCCCCTCCCGGGTTCCCCTCCCCACCCCTCCCGCGAACCCCCTTTCCCGAGTTCTCCTCCCCTCCCCTCCCCCTTCACCCCTCTCCCGTCCACCCCCCCCTCTCACATTCCATTCATTCAGTCCCGGTACATTCAATTTTAAAACAGTTCGCGTGGCACCAATTGCAATTTTTTATACAAATTTCATAATGCCAGAGCTCACCAGTATATATAGAAACCTTTGTGGGCGTGCTCACCACAACTTACCAAAGTTTCATCGCAATTGGATGAACGGTTAGCAATTCATAATTGCATGATGCCAGAACTCACTATTGTATATAAAAACCATCGCACACATCAAATCCCCAATGTTTGAATAAAATAAGTAAAGTCGTTCTGAAGTAATGGCGTGACCATAAATATACCAAACCACCCACCGGCGTGACCAAGCGAAACAGGCAAATTTGGTACCTAACACAGGTACATATTTAAAATATCAATAATCTTAATAATCCATAGATAATTTTTATAGTAAAATTAAATAAAACAGCTGCGTGCGAAATTTATTTCGTCAACCTCGCGAACTGTCAAACGTACGTTTGTTTTCTGAAATTATTCAATGTTCTGCGCAATTTTATTATTTTTTCTTCCCGTAAGAACATTCTACAAAGTATAAGAAAACTTAAAAAAAAACTTATAATATTATTATTATCTTATTTGCTTCAATTTTAGTCTACCGTACCGAAGGGACGAACGTCAAATGTTTGAAAGTAGGTAGAACAGTTTATATGGGAAAATGATATTGTTGTTTTTACTATCTTCCTCGCAATTTTTCCATATTTTCTCACCTTTAAAACCTTGACTGGACTACGACAAACATTTCAAAACTAAAATCAGCTAAATCGGGCCAGCCGTTCTCGAGTTTTAGCGAGACAAACGAACAGCAATTGATTTTTATATATATATAGATAGATAGATAGATTAGGTTTCTTTTAAATTGTCAGGTTTATAATCACAATCTACATATGTTTATAAGAAAAATGAATTTTGATGTGTTTGCCTTGTTGACTGACCCCCCGATTCCTACCCACCCCTCATACCTTTTTCCTTCTTAGAACTTCCTATCCTTCCCTTCCTTAAAAAGACCCTCCACACAGCATCCCCTAAGATGACATAGGCCCTAAGGGAAATTATTTTCTTCAGGCCATCCTGTGTGGAGCTAATGTAAAAAAAACAGACGTTCACCGTTTGTCTTTTTTTTTTTTTTTTTTTTTTTTTTTTTTTATTATAGCGACTATATACAAAAATTTTACATACAAAATGAAATGTGAAATTAAGTACAAAATATTGTATTTCTTAGTCCTCCTCACTAGGGGGTCCTGTGCCGAGGAGGACTAAAGTTATTTAAATATAGTTCATTTGTCTTCTATGTCGTTTTTAGCGTCTTCGCTAGGGTTTTCTCATTGACCTCTTTAAGCCATATTTTTATTCTTGATTTGTATTCAATTGGATTTTTTATTAGTTTTATGTCTTGGGGGAGGATGTTATGGAGTTTTGTTGCAAAGTATGTATAGTTTCTTTGTCCAAATGTGGTTTTATAACTTGGAATATTTTTTATATCATTTTTATTCGATCTAGTGTTATGCATACACGGTCTAGTAGAGGATTCATTATTTTTGAAGAGCTTCAATAATATATTTTTGGAATATATTTGTTGTACATTTGGTACGTCAAAGTTATTGAAAATTTCAGTTGAAGGCGTTCTAATTGGTACTTTCAATATGGTCTTTATGATTCCTTTTTGAATCGTATTCAGGCTGTGTAGGTACGTATTTGCAGCAGATCCCCATCCTATGATTCCATATTCAATACGAGAATGACATAACGCATAGTAGACCTTTTTCATATCCTTTTTATTTAGCACGTTTCTTAGATTTTTGAAGAAATATATAAGGCTTGTGAGTTTTTCCGTAATACCTTTGATGTGTAGGTCCCATCTAAGATTTTCGTCAATTATTACTCCGAGATATTTTATGTTTTGTGTTTTTTCGATGACGGGGCAGTAACATTGTATATTATTTCCATGGCATTCATGTAATTTTAGTTCTAGTGATTTTATTGGTTGGCCCCTTGAGTTCATTGAAAATGTTATATATTTTGTTTTGCTTATATTAAGGGTAAGCGAGTTGATTTTAAGCCAATTTTGAAGTGCACTAAGCCCTTTTTCAGCCTCATTAAATGTATCAGTCTTATTTTCGACTATTGATATTTAGTGTGTAAGGAAGAGGGGCAGCATTATATGATTAATAACAAAAGCAAAACAATCAGCGCATTGACATTTGACATTTTAGAATTTTTGGAATTCATTCACTAAATATTATATTTATCACAATATTGCTGCAGCTCTTTCAAAAGATGAGAATTCGTTCCATACAAAATGTACGAGGAAAAGAATTTTCTTCGTAATTATTTTTTTCGTGAATTTTTCCGATGTTTTAATAGCTATTCTGCTATTCGGGGCAGAGACAAATCCAACAATTTATAGTTCATAAAAATCGGTCCAGCCGTTCTTGAGTTATAAATGGTGTAACTAACCCGACTTCGTTTTATATATTAAGATTAAGAGGGCATTACCAGAGAAAACCAGAAATATGTCATTTTCAAATCAGATTTTAGACGTATTGACTCTTTTCCACAAAAAATTATAAATGGATTTCGAAAGATTGTTCTTTTATCTACCATTCGCATGTAATAAATTTTGAGAATTTTTTAAAATTTTTAGTATAATAAGGTTATTCCATAGGTCGTTGACAGATTTGTTAAATTTTCAAAAAAGATTTTCTATTATACCACAGCCATTTCAAATAATATAATCATGCATTAAAATAAATCAATCCATTATCTAGCAAACGCATGTTTTAGAATTTTAATTTTAGTTTCAATAAAATCATTAAAAAATATATACGTACATGTGTTTCTTGACGAAACTTAGTCAGTTTGTGTATTTATTTGCGAACTTATAAACTAATATATTTCAGATTTTTTTACATACTTATTGTGCTAAGACATTATTGACAAATCATAAATAAGTTTGAGCGAAAAATAATTTTAGGAAGTATTTAATATTAATTAATTTACAGCTTCGCATTTCACGATTTTTATCATAGCG
Source organism: Limnephilus rhombicus (assembly GCA_929108145.2). Classification (NCBI taxonomy): domain Eukaryota; kingdom Metazoa; phylum Arthropoda; class Insecta; order Trichoptera; family Limnephilidae; genus Limnephilus; species Limnephilus rhombicus. The sequence continues at coordinate 47,210,195 of OV815289.1, read as the reverse complement.
CCGTAACACAAATTTCACACTTCATTACGGCCCGAAAAGTGGCCCGACAAGGACGTGTTCACGTCGCTCTGAATCACAACAGTTTGAAATAATATTTTGGGAACGAAACTGTAAATACATACGAATTCCTTGTTTCACGTTCGTAAAATCAACAGGGTTGACCGAATTTCATTTTCATTGAATATTTTTATGCAAAAAGTTTTATATTTAAAAAGAAATGTTTTTATTTGTCCCTCATTATACGATACAAGAGACAAGAGTCCCGACTGCTCAAGAGTCCCAAATGCCCCATTTTTTAAAAGTAAAACTTCTTTACGCATGCTCGACACATGGGATTAACTGGTGAATCGTTACGAAAAGTGGTGATTATTACGAAAAGTGGTGCTGGTTACAAAAAATGACATGCGAACGGTAATCGATGCGAACAGTGATCAATTGCTAGGCGGGTCGGGCCTTTAGGCTCGCTTGTTATTCGTGTTATTATTATATTGTTAATGGACTATTTGTCCGTAAATAAATAAAATAAATTATATACAGCGCGTACCCGGCATGCGTTGCAAGGCTGGGGATGGGGGATGGGGACGGGGATGGGATTTTTTTTTATTGTAAATAATTTTTATGTTTATATCGCACAAGAGTCCAACAGCTCCCAAGGGAGGGAGGTTGAAGAAGAGTTGGGATGAGGGGTAAAGGAGGCGGGGATTGGAAGGAGGGTATGAGGGGGGGGGGGGTTGAGAGGGGGTGGGCGGGTAGACCTTTTTTATATCCATTTTTCGTATTACAAAAATAACAAACACGAGAATCGAGTATGGGTACCACCGCCCCGGGAACCATTTATTAGATAACCAACACGTCTGCCATAGGTCATCCCAAGTGGTTCGAAAGGTTTGGTGACTAGCAGGGGTGCCTGGGTTTATTGGGTGAGGTTTGTTCAGGTCTTGGCGGCGGATGCGTCTGCCCACCAGCTGCATGGCAGGTCGGACCTGGAGAAAGTGGTTACGGCGTTATGAAATTATATATACATATATTCTATTATACCATTCACCCGATTACCGTGAAACTTTGTTGATTTGTTTTGCGCACGCTCTCATTTCTCTCAGAATTTTTTAACACAGAAATTTAACTTGGACGTTATTGAAATATTAGAAATAATTTGTGACCAAAAGTATTTTTTTTTTAATATAATTCTATTGAATTTGCGACACGCCTTTGTTAATATTTTATTCTGTATTTTGACGCACGCAGCGCCAACCAAAACTGTTATTATCTATGTTTCTGTCTCTGTCGATTCACGGCAGCGAGCGGTCGTGTTGTCCGCGCCGGTCCAGTTTCCAGAAAAACATATCTGGGAGAAATATAACGAGAAAAAACGAAGGTTAGTAATATTAAATAATCAATTTACGTTGTACATAACTTATATGCTACAGGGTCGTTGGAACGATTCTGTCAGATTTATTGTACATTTTTTATAATAATATGTTGTTTAATTTCCCGAGAAAAGAATCAACATTCTAAAGTTAATAATGACTGTGAAGATTCATCGGTATGTGCAATCCAAATTTTTATTACATTACTAGCTGACCTAACAAACGTTGTTCTGCCATGTAAATTATTTCTAGTTATATTATATTATTATGTAAATGGGCTTTGACCAAGTATATTTGATCACTGTAAATGGCTAGCCACATCATGATCTGCCGCGCCGTGAAATGGCGGCAGATCGTGATGTGCGGCGCATCATGATCTACCTGATTTTACGATTGGCCTGCGACATATACACGGTGTCGGGAAATACGTGGTACATAACTCAATTCAATTGTGATTGCCGTGTTAATTATAAACAATAATTTACTAGCGTGCCCGGCGTTACACGCATACACCACTACCTTATATACACGTTGGCTTATGTCACGCATACAGCATTGACTTGTGTACACGGTACATTACGGTGACGTAATTATGAACAAAGGGTGCGGGGGGGGGGGGGGGCGGACCGCCCCGGGTGCCACCCGACGAAGGGGGTGACACTACACCCGATCGTCAAAAAAATACGCAGGATATTGTCGCAAAAATATTGAATACTATGTTATTAATATTTTTGTAGCTATATTACTCCCGTGGAATGTCACGAAACGGGGAGAATTTTGTGCCTGACGGTCTTTTTATTTACGAAAATAGTCTATTTCTGAAATTTGGTGAGGTTTTATACATGCAGGTACGAAATAAATTTTGTATGACGTGCGCACGTGCAGTAAAAAAGGTAGTAACATCGCAGGAACATCGTTGTTTCAAAAATCATTCCGGAAGTTCTACGAGTATGGAGTCCAGTATTCTCGTGGAAGGTTTTAAAAAATCAATAGATATGTACGGTCTGATATATTCAAGGCTAATTTCAGATGGGGATTCAAGTACCTACAAAAAAATTTTAGATGCTCAGCCATATGCGGATATCACAGTTGAGAAAGTTGTACGTAATTACTGCACAAAACTTCGTAATTTGACAGCGGATACGAGGTTCCCAATAAGTCAGCGCCGCCTTTTGACCGGTCGATTACTGAGATTAAGAACTGCAGTAAGATGTGCGGTAAATTATAGACTATCGGAAAATTATTCTAACAGTGAGAAAATTAAATTACTTTATGGGGATATTTCAAATAGTTCCAAACACGTATTTGGTGAGCATTCGAAATGCGCAAAATATTTCTGTAAACAAAATATGGATACAGAAGATATAAACTATGTACCTGAACTCGTTGAATCTGGCATGAGGGAAAGAATCCTGCAATTCACAAATCAGTTAGCGTCCCATTCGAGGAGTTTGCTAGTAAATGTGGATAGTAATGTTGTTGAAAGGTACAATAGTATTGTAGCAAAATTTGTTGGGGGAAAAAGAATTAATTACAGCACTAAACAATCTTATTCGGGAAGATGTGCAGCTGCTGTAATATCTTTTAATACAAAGCGGCCACATTACCATTTGCATAAAACCATTTTTGGTCAGAGTCCTGGTCAAAGAATTAAACATTTAGAAATTAAGCGTTTGAGAAAAAAGCGATCAAAAAGAACGTACGATAGAGTCAAAGCAAATAACTGTGAAACAAATAATGATCCAGATTATGGAGTAACGTACAACTTCCTGATATGGATGCAGATGTTTTCATAGAAGCGAAGAAGACATTTATGGAATCTTTATCTTTGACAGATGTGCAAAGGTTCAGAATTGAAAGTGACACTATTTTGCAAGCGGATTGTGGAAAATGGCTCGAGTTACGCAGAAAAATGATCACAGCTTCATTTTTTGGTAAAATTTGTAAAAGAAGAAGAAATATTAGTTGCGCTCCTTTAATTCGAACATTGTTGTATTGAAAAAATCTGGGACATGTACGATCTATAAAATATGGAAAAGATAATGAAGAGACAACTATTCGCCAACTTGCCAAACAAATAATGTCTATCGAAATTTCTAAATGTGGACTTTTTATTGATTGTGAATACAATTACATGGGTGCTACGCCAGATGGAATATCAAATAACTTACTCATTGAAATTAAATGCCCTTCGTCAGCATCTGGCCTTGATATAGAAGATGCAATTCGGAGGAAGAAAATTAGTTTTCTTAAAATCAATGAAAAAAATGAAGTAACAATCAACAAAAACCATGATTGGTATTATCAAGTACAAGGGCAGTTACATATTGCAGAAAAATGTACCTGTTTATTTGCAGTATGGACAGGTCCCGAGAAACCGTTGCATACAGTTTTAATAGAAAAAGACGATGTGTTTTGGCGTGATAAAATGTTACAACAATTGAAGTGCTTTTATACAGATTGCGTTTTGCCAGAAATAGTGGATCCAAGGCATTCAAGGAATATGCAATTTAGAGATCCCAAATATATAGTAGATGAAATGGAAAAAAAGGTCTTTACTTAAGAAAACGTCTGGCTGCAAAAGAAAACTATTCGCTGGGTGATTGTATTGTATTGCATATTGAAGTAAACGCCTACGCCTACACATCCAACTAAGACTGATGATCCAGTCAAAAGTCGCGATCTCGTACGGCGAAAACAAATTTTCATTTTACGTGATTGAAATTTTGATTGGAGTATTTTCCTTCGTCCCGAACAAAAAAGGTTGTCTTTTACAAAAATATTCCTATGCGTGTCCAGTGATTTTGAAAGTTAACCCACATCCATTCACATTTTCACGATTTCACTATAATGAACAAAATAAACAAATTACACGCAACACGTATTACAGAAAACACCAACACTATTATTGATCACATCATCTCAGACGTAAACCTTTCGTATACTATAACAAACTGTGACACCTCAATATCTGATCACAACCTACTGATTCTTGACATACTTCATACGTACACTAAAAAAAACTCGCAAAAATCCTCTTACAAATATACAAAAATTGATTATGATAAACTAGAGGAGGATATCCGACAAAACCCCTTTTCTATAAACAATAATGAGGACTCGGAACTGAACTACAATAACTTTGTAAACTATCTGATAAACAAAATTAATTGCAACAGTTCAATAACAATAAAAACAAATAAAACCTCTCTTCCTGATTGGATAACAAAGGACTTATTAAAAATGATTAAAAAAAGAAATAAACTGCACCTAAAAATTAAAAAACAACCCTGTAACTTATTACTAAAAACAGAATTTACTAAAATACGTAACGACATAACTATAAAAAAACGGAACTTAAAAAAACAATACTACAGCAGCCTATTTAAAAAATGTGAAAATAATACCAAAAAGACTTGGAACGTAATAAACAGCATCATCAAGAACCAAACAAACACGCAAAGTAAACCATGTACAAAATTAAAGAACGGTAATGAAATCATCACAGAAGACATCAAGATATGCGAATACTTTAATAACTACTTTTGTAATATTGGCGCTTCTTTGGCTGATAATATAATCAACAAATACAGACATAAACTGGATGATAAAATTACATAAGTATGAAAGTGCGGAATCAATATACTTGCAACCCACAACTGAACCCGAAATATTAGCTATCATAAAATCCCTAAAATCAAACGCGAGTGCTGGACATGATCAACTAAAATGTACAACAGTACAAAAACTTGCCCCACTACTAACTCCTACACTAACTAAACTGATTAACCTGAGCCTGAAAGAAGGTCAATTTCCAGACAGTTGTAAAATTGCAAGGGTTATTCCAATATATAAAGGGAGCTTGAAAACTCAAACATCTAACTATAGGCCCATTTCTGTCCTACCGATTCTATCAAAAATATATGAAAGACTAATATACGATAGGCTAGACAACTTTCTGAAAAAAAAATCATTTCTATATGCCAAACAATACGGTTTCAGAAAAAAATGTAATACTCTCTCTGCAACTAATGATCTCATAAATAAACTTCGAACTAGCATAGATAATAAAAACTATGTCATAGCAATTCTCGTAGACCTTCAAAAAGCCTTTGACACCGTAAGTCATGAAATACTGATTAAAAAAATAGAAAAAACAGGTGTAACCGGTCCAGCTATCAAACTAATAAAATCCTATCTGTCCAACAGAAAACAATGTGTTAACATAGGAGATAAAAACAGTCAACTCGAGAGTATAAACTACGGAGTTCCACAAGGATCAATACTGGGGCCACTCTTATTCCAAATATACATAAATGACATCTGTCAGCTAAAACTACATGGTGAAATTTTCTTATACGCAGATGACACGGCAATTTTTCACTTCGGCAAAAACTTAGAAAGTCTATTAGAACAATCTCAAACGGATCTTAATGTACTAAACGATTGGCTAATACAAAATATATTAACAATAAATATTAATAAAACCGGTTACATTATCTTAAGCTCACCTAAAAGAATAATACCATCGCATAAACCATTACAAATAGAAGAAAGAGACCTACATATCCTAGATAGCGAAAAATACCTGGGCTTATATATTGATAAACATTTAACATTTAAACAACACGTAGAAAGATAAGTTTTAAGATTTTCACGGCCAAAAGCATTTTCGTTATTTGTCACATCTACCGGATCTGCCGGATCTGCCCTGATGATGGACACTGCAACGATGTCCGAAACGTTGGCTAAAGAAGGAGGTAGCGCAACACGGCATAACACCCCAAAAACAAATAACGAAAACACGTAGAAAAACTAAAAACAAAAATCATCCCATTAATTGGTGTATTTGGTAGAATTGCTCATCTTCTACCAACAGAGGTAAAGAGGGGCTTATACTTTAGCTTAATCCAGTCCCACCTAAATTATTTAATAGAAATATGGGGAAACACATACATTACGTACTTAAACGACTTACAAATAATACAGAACAAAGTTATTAAAAAACTCTTCAACTATAACCCAGACACTCCCACAAAAAAACTATACCAGGAAATGAACCTTTTGAAAATAAGAACATTGTACGAATATAACATATGTCTTTTAATCTACAAAATACAAAATGGACTTATACACACAAACACAACATTTATAAAAACATCACAAGTACACGAACATTATACTAGACAACACAATAAATTGTACACAAATACTGTCAAGACTGAAAGTGGCAAGAGAAGTATTGGTCACGAGGGAGTTCATATATATAATCTCCTTCCAGATAGCCTAAAAACGGAAAATAACATAAAAACCTTAAAAAAAAACTATTTAAACTCAAAATGTTGGAACAAAATTAAAAATATTATTCTTATTACTGTACTATATATATATATGCTCTGTATTTAAGTTAAGAAAGCGAAATACTATGTTTCTTTTAGCTTAATAATAAAAAATAAAAAAAAATTATTTTTATAAGATCTTTATTTTCTTTTAGCAAGCATTCATTTGTCATTTTCTACTTTTCTAGATTGTTGACTTATTTTTTACCCTAAGATTAATTTAACACACTTGTTTCAGTTATAATTATATATTAGAAATGTGTACTTGCTTTATTTAAATTTTTGACAGATGATTTTCGAGCTTACTAACGGCGTTTATTCGAAATGTAAATTACTGACTCCTCTCTAATTTGTCAAAAAAAATAATATTTAAAAAAAAATTGATAATACAGGGTGGGGCAGAGAGGAGTTACTGATTTCAAAAAATCACTGAAGGCTCCCCAGACTGAGCAGAGGAGCAGGGCGGGTGCCGTTACGTCGGGGAAATGATGCCGTTTTTTTTCATGATATTTTTTAAATAATATCGTTTGACGTGGCGGCCTTGGCGAGCAATACACATATTGACCCTTTGAAAGAAGTTTTCGGCCACTCTTCCCAGCATATCTTGCGGAATTCCAGCGATGACGCCCTCAATCGCCTCGTTCAGAGCTTCAATGGTTCATGATCGAAGTTTGTTTACCTCAACTTTGACGTATCCTTACAGAAAAAAGTCACTCGGGGTCAAATCGGGGGAGCGAGGGGGCCATGGAATATCCTCTCTGCGAACTTATCATTTGATTTGACAGATGTTATGAAGAGAACCCTGTACATTTTACGCTGTCTGTACGCGTTTTAGAGGTATAATGGTAGTGGTGCTGATTTTAATAAAATCAAATTTTATAATTTTCTTATTATTATTATAATTTACAAGTACAAGTATATTACATTGTATTTAGTAATATAGACGTTGAACATTATAATTGATTTATGATCAATAAGATGGATCAAGGAAAAAAATATTTATGAGATGTAATATTTTTGGTATGCCTCGTTATTCTCCTGTGCCCTTTCTTGTGGAAAACGTTATTTTTTTTTAAATGTTTTTCGACCATGTAATTATCATTTTTTCGCACCCATAAAATTATGTCCCGTCTTTCCGGTTTATAAAAAATGGTCTGATTTTTCGGATTGAAATTTTCAAAAAATCCCCAGGGTTTCAAAAATACGATTAAAAAAAAATACAGAATGTCTTAGAATATTTGCCTAAACCGGAATTTAAAAAAAAAAATGTGATGCAATTGGCCTATTAAACAATTATAGTAGGTATATGGTGTAAGCACGTTGTAAAAAATTATCAAAAAATAGTTACACACAATAAATATTGTAAAATTTCTGTTTTGAACTATTAATAATAAAAAATGTCATTAACGGACTGCGAAAGAGAGGCCAGACACCATACGCTTGAAATTCCCGTCAAAATGACAGTTTTAATTTGTGATTGTGTAATTCAAATTGTGTTTTTGTTAATAATTTCTGTTCTAATGACTAAGTCACTATTATATTAGTCTATTATCAATATATTTCATATTATTTTCCGTTTTAATCTATTAATAATGCCATTGTGCACACGAATAAATATTTCAAAATGAGACATTTTTTACAATCCAACTGAATATTACTCGGTTAATTTGATTAAAGTACAATTAAAAAACAAAATATTTAAAAATTATAACAAATTTTTTATTCATGTCTATATTATATCATCTACTTTATACCTACTGTGTTTACGCATTTCATTTGTATATATTTGTGTTTATGTACTTCGATGTACAAATTACAAATAACTGCCTACTACTAATTAAAATTCTGGAAACGAGAACTCAACATCTTCACCTGACCCATACTGTAGCCAGCCCTAGCTCCGAGTGAGATAGTCCTAGTAGATACGCGAAACCAAGCTTGCTGCAGAACGAAATCTAGTTCCAAAAACGTCCGCTCACGACCGCTGATGTGTGAGCGCTATAGTCGGAACCGAAATTATGATTTGCTGGTATGACAGTCTTAAGGTATAAGTTCATTTTTTATTCCAAAATTTCGACATCTGTGATTTAAATGCTTATTGTTTGTTAATAAATACGTAAATTCTTATATTTTATTTTACTTAAGCAATAAGAGATATATGTATAAACAATATTAAGAAGCAATGTTTTTAGAAAAATATGGAAAAATACACTTACTTTTACTTTTTTTATATTAAAACTATAGTGGTTTAGCAGACCTCACATCGGTACTTATGTAACTAATACGGTACCTAGATACTTAAAGGTTAAATAAAATGTGCAAAGAGAACCTTAAAAAACATGAAGAAGAAAACTATTTTGTCCCAAAAACATATTGATGATCACAAACATGAAATACATCTATTAATAATGAATTAAACCATAAAAACATGTTTTAGGACTATTTATCGATAATTCCAAAAGGTATGATACAATTGATCAACAAAATATATTAAAAATCTTAGAAGCAATTGGAATTAGATTAATTAATTTGTTTAAAAAATATTTATTTAGTAGACATATGTGTAAAAATATTAGAAAAAATGAGTGGAAGGGAAAAAATGTGTGCTGGAGTCCCGCAGGGGTCGATTTTGGGACCCAACCTTTATATTACATTTTATTTTTTTTTGAAATTGAAAATTTTTTAAATTTATTTTTTGGTACAGTACATACAATAGATACATAAATATAATGAAAGTATATAAAAAAACTTAATACAATTATTAAATACAAATATACATTTTTTTTAAAAATGTTCTCCCATAATAAGCAAATGCTTGTGTGTACGGGAGGAAGTATTATTTATTAGGTTATTTTGATTTTTTTTTAAATTTAGTTTATATTAAGAATAAGAGAAACATATGTGTGTATATGTATATATTTTTTTTTGTGTTTTGAAATTTTTGAAACTGTCCTTAAGGGATCTTATATTTTCTGGTAATTTATTAAAGAAATTTGTTCCTAAGTATTTATAGTTTTGTTGACCCGAAGTTTTTTTACAAATGGGAATTGGTAACGTGTATTTTTGCCTAAAATTTACTGTGTTTTTGAAGGGTATGGATTTGTTTAGGATATCCTCTTTGTAAACTTGTAAGGTTGAATGATACAGGAAGAGGGTATTTAATTTTCTGACTTTAAATTCTTTGAATATGAGTTCAGATGGATATAGAAATGATTTTTTTAATATTATTTTAATTATTAGTTTTTGCGCAATGTAAAGAGATTGTGTGTGAGTTTTATAGGCGCCACCCCATCCTATTATACCATATTGGATTATGGATTGACAGAGTGCGAAGTACGTCATTCTCAGTAGTTCTTTACTTAGAATGTGTTTCAATCAGCTAAAAATATATGTCAATTTTCGTACTCTGTTTTTAAGAATGGTTATATGCGGTATCCATTATAGACATTGGTCAATAGTGATTCCTAGATATTTGGTTGAAGTTTTCATTTCAATATTAGTACACAATAAGTTACAGTGGTGTTGTTGAGTGTGTGGTGCAGAATGGATCCTTATGTTTATTTCATACGGCGTGTTTGGTTTTTTTATGAAAAATGGTATGTAATGTGTTTTTTTAGAGTTTAATGTTAGTAGGTTATTGTCAAACCATGTTTTTAATTCATTTATGTCTATGTTAGCCCTTTTATTCAGTTCTAACCATGTGTTTGCTTTTAGAAGAAGCACTGTGTCATCTGCATATGAGATAATTTCCCCGTATTTAGCAACTTCAAATATATCATTTACATATAATATGAACAAAAGTGGTCCTAGAACTGTGCCTTGTGGTATCGAGAAGTTACTACTTTCGGAATCACTTAGTTCATTTAATAATTTTACTTGTTGTGGTCTATTTTCCAAAAAACTTATAATCCAGGATAGCACCAGTCCATTTATTCCAATTGATTTGATTTTTTTTATTAAGTTAGTATGAGATATACTATCAAATTCTTTTTTAAGGTCAATAAATATTCCAATGCATTTTTCATTTGAGTCTAGGGCGGTATATATATAGTTTGTTATTTTCGCAATGGCATCATGGGTGCTGGTGTTTTTTTTGAAACCATACTGTTTAGAATTTATAATGTGATGTTGTTCTAAGAAGGCCCAGATTTGGTTTTTTACAATTTTTTCAAATATTTTTGATGTATTAGATAAAAGGGATATAGGACGGTAATTTTGTGGGTCTTTTGGGCAGTCTGCTTTATATATCGGTGTTATTATTGTTCTTTTGTAATTATTTAGAAATACACCTTTTATAAGGCTTGTATTTATTATATGAGTTAATGGGCAAATTAGATATTGTTTCATTGTTTTTAATATGTTTACATCTATGTTGTCATAACCGGGAGCAGAGCCCCCCTTTAAATCATCGATAACTTTTCCAACATCAGTTTCTGTTATTTTGTTGAAATTATTATATTGGTGTTGGGTAGTGTGGGGATTATTTTTATTATTGTTGGGAGATGTTTGTATAGCGTTTGCCAGATTTTTTCCAACACTTACAAAATAGTTGTTTAAAATATTACAGCATTTTTTAGTGTCGAGTTGGACATTGTACGTTTTTTTTCCATCTGAAATTTCGGATATACAACTTCTCTTTTTATTTTTATTTATTATTTCGTTTATTGTAGTCCAAATTTTTTTATTATTATTTTTGGCCTCTATAATTTGTTGGGAGTAGTAGCTATTTTTCGTTTTTCGAATTAAAGTTGTTAATATGTTTTTATATTTTTTGTAATATGAAATAATTGATTTTTTAGCATTCGGTTGATGAGCTAGTTTGAAAAGTTTATTTTTTTTTCTAACTGCTTTTACTAATCTGTTAGTGATCCAGGGTTTATTTTTTTTTGTTTTTGCGTTTTGATGCAAGTTTTTAATTTCAGAGGCATTTAAAATGTGCTCTGATAATTTTTTTTCAAAAAAATATGCACATTCATTAGCGCACTTACTGTTAATTACTTCAGTCCATTTTTCTGTTGAGAGTGATTTTTCTAATAGTTGGTAGCTTAATGTGGTTTTTGTGGTACTTAATTTATGTACGTTTTTGTTTTTTTTTTAGTTTCATATTTAAAAAGTGTTGCGTGATGATCGGTTATGTTTATCTTCCAAATCGTAGATTTGACATTTTTTATATTATTCAGGTTTACATTACACCAAATATGGTCTAGACAAGATGGCGTTTGATTTGGTACTTCTCGGGTATAGTTATTAATGCACGATTTGAAGTTGTGATGAGTCATCATGTTCAAGAAGTTATTTTTTCAATTGAATTATGGTTATTAGAAATATTTATGTTAAAGTCTCCACATACATGTTATTTAGTTATCAAAGTACCTACCACTAATGCCATCTTTGTCTATGTTTCTAAGCTTAATAAATATCAGTTCTCGCTGTCTCCTGAATAAAACAACGTGTTTCATTTAACAGGTTATGGGCCCAGAAGATTCCCAAGCGTTTTTTTAAATAATCAGTCACGATAATTTAAATGGTATTTGTGTTAAAAATTCATTTCTAATTGTCGCGGATGTATTTGTTCGTATTGAGAATAGAGCAAGGAGTTATTGCGAATGCAAACTCGTAATTAGTGTCGGGACATTTTTAACCAAAATGGCGGCGACATCATATCTCACAAGTATACCCAAGTTGGTTGGACGACAAAACTACGATGTATGGGCGTATGCCATTGAAAACCTACTTATATTGGAAGGCATGGAGAAGTGTATCAAGGCCGAAGAAACTGTTGCAGTTGGAGATGATGCAAAAACAAAAGCGAAGATAGTCCTCACTATAGATCCGTCACTGTATGTACACATCAAGCAAGCTACATCTACTGCAGACTTGTGGGAAAGGCTAAAGCAAATGTTCGATGATAATGGTTTTTCAAGACGCATTTCCTTATTAAGGAGTTTGATATCGATTCGTCTTGAAACTTGTGACTCGATGCAGAGTTACGTCACGCAAATTATTGAAACTGGCCAGAAATTATCCGGAACCGGATTTAATGTGAACAATGAATGGATAGGCTGTTTAATGCTTGCTGGTCTACCAGAAAAATTCTACTCCATGATATTAGCAATCGAGCATAGTGGAATAATAATTACTGCAGATGCAATAAAAACAAAATTGCTTGATATGGCAGGAAATGACACGGAGTCAGTTGGGGCATTTTTCGCCAGAGTGCGCCCGCGCCGCAGTGTTGACGGAAATACATCGAAGGTCAAAACCGTAATGAAATCTATCAGATGTTATAGATGTAAAAAAGAAGGGCATTTTAAAAATCAATGTCCTGTTGGGAAATCAGAGCGAATGAAGAAGTCAAATGCATTTTCTGTTGTGTTTTTGAACGGGAATTACAACAAAATGGATTGGTTTATAGACTCGGGCTCTTGTTTTCACATGACACCGGATGTAAACATTATGTGTAATGCGTCGAATCGGACGAGTGTGAAGGAAATAATTGCAGCTAATAAAAGTGCTATGCCTGTTTTATGCTCGGGAGAAGCTAAAATTATTACTTTAACCCCGAAAAGTAAATATGAAGTTATATTAAAAGATATTTTATGTGTGCCAAAACTTACGACAAACTTGATATCTGTCAGTCAGTTAATCAAAAATGGAAATAAAGTGGACTTCAAAAGAAAATGCTGCTATGTTTATAATAAACAGAACGAGTTAGTTGCTATAGCAGATTTGACAGATGGTGTTTATAAACTAAGGATGGAATACGAGTTAAAAGTTCCTGAAAGAATAATGTCTAATTTAGCGGTTTCAGGCAACACTTGGCACCGCAGATTGGGTCATGTCAATAGTAATTATCTGAATAAAATGACCAATGCTGTAGAAGGAATGAATCTTCGAGAAAAGGTTGATCTTGGGAAAACATCGTGTATAGTTTGTCGCGAGGGAAAGCAGTGTCGTCTTCCATTCTCAAAAACTGGTACAAGAAGCAAAGAATTACTTCATTTAGTTCATACTGACGTTTGCGGACCTACGGAGAAAGGATCGCTTGCAGGTTCAAGATTCTTCATTCTCTTCGTTGATGACTATAGTCGTATGACATTTGTATATTTTATCAAACACAAAAATGAAGCACTTAGATGTTTTGCAGAATTTAAAGTAAAAGTTGAAAAACAAACAAATAAGAAAATAAAGATATTGAGAAGCGATAATGGTGGTGAATACTGCAACAAAGAGTTTGATTCATATCTCAAGAAGGAAGGTATCACGCACCAAAAAAGTAACCCATATACCTCAGAGCAGAATGGCTTGTCAGAACGTAATAATCGAACGATTGTCGAGAAGGCTAGATGCTTATTGTTTGATGCGCATTTGGGTAAAGAATTCTGGGCTGAGGCGACAAATACAGCAGTTTATTTACAAAATCGTACTGTACTTCCTAGTTTAAATGGAAAAACTCCATATGAGATCTGGACTGGATGTAAACCAGACATAAGTCATTTAAGAATATTTGGTAGCAAGGTTATGGCTCATGTTGCTAAAGAGAAGCGTCAGAAATGGGACAAAAAGTCTGAACAGCACATACTTGTGGGCTATCCAGATGACATCAAAGGTTACCGAATATACAACCCTAGAACTAAATATATCACAACTAGTAGATATGTCATTATCATGGAAGATGAAAACAACCCAGAGGTTAATATACCTATCACTGAGAGTGGAGAAAACTCATGTCCAGTGGGGGACACTAGTTGCAAAGATACGTCACGTTCAGAAGATATAACCTTAGACGAGGATACATTAGTCGAAGATGCATCAGATGATACTTACACTCCTGATACTTACTCTTCTGATTCTTACACTAGATGTTGATGATTCACCTGAGCAGCGTGTTAGATCCAGCAGAATCATTAGGAAGCCAGAGCGGTATGGGATGACAAATATGTGCATTCCTGAGGGTGTGTTTGATGATGCTAATGGACTGTCTTTAGAAGAAGCATTACAGGGAAATGAAAAAAAGCAGTGGTTAAGTGCAGTAAAAGAAGAACTTCAGTGTTTTAAAGAAAATAATGCATGGGAGTTCGTTGATATGCCAAAGGATGGTAAAACTATAGTGAAATGCAAATGGGTGTTACGAAGAAAAATTGATAATTGTAATAATGTTCGATACCGTGCACGTTTAGTAGCCAAGGGCTACATGCAGAAGAAAAATGTGGATTATTCAGACACTTTCTCGCCGGTTGTTAGGCACTCAACTTTGAGATTGTTATTCGCATTATCTGTAAAACTTGAATTAGATGTTACACATCTAGATGTTACTACTGCATTCTTGAACGGGGACCTTGAGGAAACAATTTATATGGAATTACCAGAATGTTTATTAGATTCTCAAAAAGACAATAATAAAGTACTTAAATTGAATCGAGCTATTTACGGTCTTAAGCAATCCTCAAGGGCATGGTACAAAAAGGTTGATGAATGTCTTGTTGGTATTGGTTATAAACGTAGTACGTTAGAACCATGTTTATACACAAAAAATAAGAATGATAAAAAGACAATAGTTACTTTGTATGTAGATGATTTTTTTATATTTTCTAATGATAATGTAGAATGTAATAATTTGAAAAAGGAATTGGATTCACAATTTAAGTTAAATGATTTGGGTCAGGTCAAAAATTGTTTAGGGATGAGTGTTAATATTGATAAAGTTAATGGTACAGTTACTCTAAGCCAGGAGAATTATGTTGATCAGTTGCTAAATAGATTTAATATGGCAGATTGTAAAGTAGCAGATACACCTTTGGAGGCTAAATTGAATATTAACAAAGAAAATAAAAATCCTGACAGTCAAATTCCTTATTAACAGCTTATTGGTGGACTTATGTATTTAGCAGTATTAACCAGACCTGATATAGCCTTTACAGTAAGTTTTCTGAGTCAATTTAACAATTGCTATAACCAGGAAACTTGGTCATATGCTAAACGTATTTTAAGATATCATATCATATCATCAAAACAAAGCATTTTGGATTAAAATATAGTCAATGTGGTAATTCAAAATTAGAGGGTTTTGTTGATTAAGATTGGGGAAGTAACATCATTGATCGCAAGTCCTACACAGGTTTGTGTTATATTTTAGCTGGATGTGTTATTTCTTGGGAGGCTAAGAAACAAAAAACAGTTGCTCTTTCGAGCACTGAAGCTGAATACATTGGTGTAGCCGAAGCTTGTAGGGAAGCTATTTATTTAAGTAATTTGTTAAAAGAAATAAACAATGAGTCATACACCATATCCTTATTTAATGATAATCAGGGTGCACTTAAGTTGTCTTTAAATAATAGCTATAATAAAAGAACTAAGCATATTGACATACGACACCACTTTTGTAAAGAATGTATTAATGATAAAATTGTAGAACTAAAATACTTGGAAACAGCTGAAATGCCAGCAGATCTATTTACAAAAGGTTTGGCTAGTACCAAGCATTATTATTTTATGCAATTGTCGGGTATGCAGGATGTAAAGAATTAACATGTTTATATTATATACCTTTGTTGTAATATGGGTATTATGTACGTTATTTTGATAAGTGGGGGTGTTATTTGGTTATCAAAGTACCTACCACTAATGCCATCTTTGTCTATGTTTTTAAGCTTAATAAATATCAGTTCTCGCTGTCTCCTGAATAAAACAACGTGTTTCATTTAACAATACAATCGTAAAAATCTTTGTTAATTTATTCAGGTATAGATAAAGTTCGTTTGTAAAATTCGTTATGTTTGATTTGTGTGTACGGTATATTGTTATAATTCTATAAATACAATTTTTAAATTTAATATCTATTTTTAAGCAGTTGACAAATTCAATGTTCACTTCTTCTGTGTTTAACACTTCACAATCGTCGCGTACGAACATAATTATTCCACTATTTTTGTTTATAGATATTTTGGTTGCAATTCCTCGGTAGTTGGGTAGCGCACTTATGTATTGATCGCTGTTGCAGTGTGTTTCAGTTAACCCTATGCACACCGGTGATGTGCTTAAATTATTAATGTTTATTAATAATTCATCAAGATTTCTTGAAAGGCTTCTTATGTTCATGTTTAGCACTAGAAAAGCGGAATCAGTATTATGACACCATTTGTTAAGTTCGTTAAGGTTTTCGCATATTTCTTCTGTAATGTTGTAGTTTTGGTCGATAAATGTATCAATAATGAAACAAATGTATCAATAATGAAAAAAATGATTTATATATTTACACTTTGTATATGCAGATGACACTGCTCTTGTCGGTTCCATGCCAACTCAACACCTCTTTGAAAAGTCATTATAGCTATGAAAAAATATATTTATAAAACCTAAATGTATTTAACCAATTTTTTTATATTTTTTATCATCATTTTTATTGACTTTTCTGAGGAGGTTCTAAGTTGTCCGGTCACCGCTCTTGTCATATCTGAAGAACAATTTATCCATTGCGATTAAAGGTATGCAACATGACTTTACGTCCCTGATAAAATGGTCACAGGTCACAGGATTTTTAATTTTTTTTTATATGAAAACCACACAAGAGTCCCGTCTGGAGCCAGTGAGACTATCGCATCCAAGATTTTTAAAATATTTCCATTACCCCCACCCACGTTCACCCCTCCCTCTTAGACACCTCCCTCATCGCCCCCACCTAAGTTGATATTCTGTCTCCCTCTTCTAATTTTACTTATAAATACCATGTTTTTCTGTATTATGTTCAATATATTTTTATTCACCCCTGAGGAAGGTTCAGTACGAACCGAAACCGGTTGGATTAAAAAATAATAAAGTGGAATTGAAACAAAGTTATTTAATTGTGTTTATTATAATTATGTATTCCCACAAAGTGTTTGCTACATATCAAGAATAAATAAATTTTCCCCACAGGAAAAACTAAACCCTTTCACACACTTCCCAAATGATCATCTGGTCAATCCACGTTATGCAATTGCACTATATAAGTATTATAATTACAAAACAATACAAGAACAACATGTCAACCTACCAGAGACCAGATGGGAAAATAATTCACCGACTCCAGATATTTTCATATCAGAGGGTTCGGCTCTGTGGAATTCCTAATTGAACCTATAAATCCTACTGATCCCTCAATATAAATATTTAAAAAACCTTTTGTAATCCTACATGTATTTAAAATTACCGATTTTTGCATTTTTATATATAAATTCTTTGTCAAATCTAATACGCCTAAATTTTGAATTAGAGACCTAGGTATAATGCCAGTAGCCGAAATAACAAATGGTAATATTTTTATAGTCCGAGAATGCCAAATTCTTTTAATCTCATTTCCTAAATCTGTGTATTTTCTAATTTTTTCAGAAACAGTTTTTTGAATATTACAGGAATTTGGAATGGCTACATCAATGATATAAGTAATTTTTTTAATTTTGTCATGTAAAACTATATCAGGTCTATTATGACTAATTGTTCTGTCTGTTAGTATAGTTTTATCATAATATATTTTATAAAATTCATTTTCTAAAAATGAATTTGGTTCATATTCATAATATGGTACTATATTACGGCAGTCAATCAAGTTATGTTTAATTACCAAACTTTGGTGGATTATTTTTAAAACCTGATTGTGCCTAAATGTATACTCGGACGGCGCTAATATAGAACATCCCGATATAATATGTTCTATAGTTTCCGGAAAAGCCAAACATTTTCTACATAAATCATCAATTTGATTTATATCTTTGATTATATGCTTCATATAATTTTTAGTATTAATGACTCTATCTTGAATGGCAAACATAAATCCTTCTATTTCTGCACTCAACTCTCCAATACTCAACCATTTGTTTGACGAAAGTTTATCAACATACGTTTGGTTGAGATAATTGAAGTGTTTTGCATGAATAATTTTATTTGACCAGGAATCTAATAATTCCTGGTTAGTATTTATAAGAATGTTGGCATTCTCGTCATATAAATTGAAAGGTGTAATGTTTCTATCTGCCTTGCAAATTATTTTGTGCATTTCTGAGCTATTAGCTTTCCTATGGAAAAAATTTCTAAGAATTTCTACGTGATTGTGTTTCAAAGATGTTATTTTGACTACACCTCTACCTCCTAAATTTCTAGGTAAATTAATTCGTTCTATAGCTGAATTTGGATGATGGCAATTAAACTTTGTTAACGTAGTTCTAATTAATCGTTCTAAACTATCTAAATCTGTATTGGACCATTTAATTATGCCAAATGAGTACGTTAATAAAGGTATTGCCCAAGTATTTATTGCTTTTACTAAATTTTTAGCAGATAGATTGCATTTTGAAATTTTTCTGATCCTAGTTTGAAATTTAATCCTAATATCATTTTTAATACTAGTGTGATCTAATCTATTCGATTGCGGGTATCCTAAATATTTATAAACCTCATCCCCTTTCATACTTTTAATTTTGAAATTTCTAAATATACCCTCGTCTCCATCTACAATTTTGCCTTTCTCTATATGGATCGTTTTACATTTATCTAAACCAAAAGTCATTTTAATATCATCTGAAAAAATTTTAACTACCTTAATCATTTTCTCTAAATTTGATTCAGAATTTGAAAATAATTTTATATCATCCATATATAATAGATAAAAAAATAATTAATTAATTAATTCATATTTATTTATTTATTTATATTTTATTAACGCCCTAGTGGGCTTTTACAAGAAAAGAAGCAAATATATAATTAACAATATTAATTACATGTATTACATAAACAATAAAACAGAATAAACATGAATGCAATCGACTCGTTAGGTAAAGAATATTACAACATAAAAAAAATGAAATGAAATAGTACAAGTTGTACTTATAAAAAACTAAAACAATTCAGCTTTAAATATTTATACATATTATTAACAATAATAATAAGACCTGACATAGAACAAAGTGTAAATAGAACTGCAAAAATATTATAAAGTAAGTATACATTTTACTGGTGAGGTTTAGATGAGAAAATATTTTATGAGAAAAACAAAAAAAAATAATAAAAGTTAATTATTAGCAGATAGAATCGAGATTAGTTGATTTTTGAAACATTCAAAACTGTCAACACTAATTTTATCTATAGATTCGCAGTATTTATTCGCAAGGTTATGGATTCTTGGAATTGGTGAGAATATAGAGTAATTAGTGTTGAGTTTATTGTTGCATTTAAAAATATCTTTACTACGAGTTTGTCTAGCGGGTATACTAATGCAAATTAGTTCCAACAAATTAGGGCTGTCAATTAAAGATTTTATAATTTTGTATAAAAATAATAAATCAATTAACACTCTTCTATCTCGTAAGTAATTATAATTTATAAATTCGATTGGAATTTTCATTTTAAAATTGATGTACCGAAGAAATTTGTTTTGTACCTTTTCCAATGATTGAGAATGAAAATTGTAGTATGGTGACCATACAGAGGAATTATATTCTAATCTGCTTCGTACTAGTGAGCAATACAGATGTTTTAATGTTAAGATACTTTTAAAATTTGCCCCCATTCTCAAGATAAAGCCTAGTATTCTCATTGCATCGCTTGTTATTTCATCGATGTGTACATTGAACTGTAGACTCTCGTGGAATATAACACCAAGATCACGAATCTGCGATACACGAAGAAGATTAACACCATTCATATCATAAGAAAAGTTAAAAGGATTTTTACCTCTGTAAAAACTAATAATCTGGCATTTACCAATATTTAGTTGTAAATCATTGACAGAACACCACGCGCATAGTTTGTTCAGGTTTAACTGCAGAATGGCGCGATCGTCATCGTTTCTAATTGTTCTGTAAATCTTCAGATCATCAGCAAATAATAGGACTTTGGCATTACTAAAAATATTAACAATATCATTTATGAATAAGCAAAATAATATCGGGCCCAAATGAGATCCCTGTGGTACCCCACTCGAGGCAGCAAATGTATAAGAAGTAAACGAATCAACTTTGACCGCTAAGTACCTTCCCAATAGATAACTATTAAACCATTCCAAAATACTCCCTCTCATTCCCAACAACTTCAGTTTTCGTAATAAGAGTATGTGGTTAACCTTATCAAATGCCTTACTGAAATCAGTATATATGGAATCAGATTGATGTGATGAAGTCAAGGCATTAACAATGTCATTCGTGTATAATATTAAATTGGACAGGGTTGATCTTCCTTTGATAAATCCATGTTGAAGCGGTGAGATGGTTTGATTGATTTGGGATATCAATTTGTCTAGGACCAGGCTTTCAAAGAGTTTGGGTAATGTAGACACGGTGCATATTGGCCTATGAGTACAATCAGATATATCAAGAGTCTCAACTAAATTAGAGCAAGAGATATTGCTGTCTACATTTGCATTAACATATACACCGCTAAAGAAATCGGCGAACAGATTAACAGTTTCCTGATGATTTTGGGATAGTTTAGAATCGAATGACATAATACTAGGTATACAAGTACCGTTTTCTTTTTGGGATTTAACATATTTCCAAAAGAAATTTGAGTCGTTCATGATAGAGCCTTCAACATCACGTATGAAAGTTTTGTAACATTCTGCAGAGAGCTTATTGCAGTCTCCCCTCAATTTTTGAAACACGGATTAATCGATAGCCAGGCGACTTTGTTTGAATTTCTTATGAGATATTTTTTTGAGGTATATTAAGTCTATCAGTTCTTTTGAGAACCAATTTGGGTATTGAGTTTCCCTGTAAGCCGTAAAAGGTACAAATTTTTCAATTGCAGAATTAATAATGGAGTAAAAAAAGTTAAGGTGTGCATTGATATCAGCCTCGCTGTCCAAGAATGACCAGTTAATCTGGGTGAGATAGTTGGAAATTTGTACATAGTCTGCTTTTTTTAAATTTATATTTTTTACTACCCTTTTTTCAATAGGAATCGGTTTGAGGTTAGACATGCATATTTCTAGTGGTGGATGGTAAACATCAACAGGTAATTATTTCGGTACTTCTCGCAACACAGATGTCAGACACATTTGACAATGCCAAATCCAATGTACGACCACCAATATTATGAATACTATTACACTGAGTTAGTCCTGAGAAGAGAGCCATATCTCTAATTACACGAATATTAACATTAGAACAATAATTGTCAGAATTCATATTACACCAATCGTATTGAGGCAGGTTGTAGTCACAAACTATAAGTAATTTAGTGTTAGGGTTTTTAGCACAGACTGATTCAACCTCGTCACAGTGATTGCTGTAGCTTTGGAGGTCAGAATTTGGAGGTAAATATGCACATCCCACTATTAATTTACCACTAGAAGTGTTTACTTTGACAAAAAGTTGCTCTATGGATGGGTTCTTCGTGGATATTTTTAAGGAGCTGAAATTTTTTGAGATGACTATGACTATGACCACTCCGCCACCTCTTGATTTGGCACTTGTTTTCGATTTTCTATCCATACGATAAATATTAAAATTAGGGAAGCCTAATTCAGCCGAATTAATTCCTGAATCGAGCCATGTTTCCGTTAATATGAAAACATCACTGGTGATGTAACAGTAATCATCAGTATGGACCTTCTGATTATTCTATTTAATGGTAGAGTGAGAGATTCTCTTCAGGATTGTGGGAATAAACGAATACAGGTTCCAACTTGTGAGGTTTCATTGGTTTAAGCAATAAAAGAGTTCATTTCCAAAACAACCAAATCCCAGTATATTTTTATAAAGAACATAACAATGTTGCCCTTTTGAGGGGCCGGGTATCACATCCCCAAAAACATAACAGATTCTGACAATTTAACAGGAACATAATTAAGCAGAAAGAAATGTCGTACCTGCGGACCATGGATCTTTATCTAAATACTTCTACAATGACGCGAACTCTTAATTTACTTGAAGATAGCGCGTTGATGAACCGCGGGCCATATTCTCACGCAATCTCCAGGATGGGAACCAGGAAAGACTCCCCAGGAAGGCCAGAGTTTGAGGACTCCCCGCCAGGGAGTAGGGTCCAAGATCAGCACCAGTGCTCTGGTTGAGCCCCTCGGATAACCACGATTTCCGTCAGCACGCCTCATCAGGAAATGAACGCCAAGTAACCATCCGTCACAGATATGAGCAGCAGTGACCGTACCAGGTCATAAGAACTCTCCCTCGCGACGCTCTTCAATATGCCGGTCGCGATTATATAGGTAATTTACAACATCGTTATGCCGCGGACAAATATCGGTCACAATGGCGGCGGCCAAACACATTAGAAAACAGCGTTCCGATCACATCAGAAAGGAGCGTTCGCAAAAAGTGCATCGATGTGCATCGCGATTAAAATCGTTTTAAACAAACAATTTGTAACAAAGGGATTATCCCATTTTTAAATCCAGAACTATCACTTAAGTGACTAGTCGAATTTGCACCGGCTTCCTGTACGGTCCGAATCCAAAAAGTACCGCCGGAAGTTTAACAATAATGTTGCCAATCGAAAAAATCCAAAATACGGCGATTCAACAATTAAAGTAAGCGGCCAGGTGAAGGTTTACTAAGTTAGGCTAATAATTATTATGAAGTAATAATTATTATCGTGACAGTGATAGTTGCCGCCGAAGTCAATAGTTTGGAAAGTTTTGTACGGACCCCTCTCACATTTTGATAATAGCATTTTATTTTATTTTGCTTTAGTTTTTTGGCGTACAATCAATAATTTTGGGTATGGAGTTTATATATTTGATGGTGATATTGGTTTCACCATTGTTCTTTCTGGTCTCAAGTTGTTGGCGTAAGTCTAGAAGTTGGGTCCTCTGCAACAGCGTTTGATCACTTCTGGCCTTGACACCATTTTTCAGTTTATCATTATTGGTCAAGATCTCATTTGCCGAGATAAGATCCTTAAATTCGACCTTAATTGGTCTAATTTTGGGTAAATTTTTGGGATTGATGGCCAAGGCTATTACGAATAATTTTTAGAAAAAAACTTTAGATTCGCCTTAATCACTATAAAAGGAAACTTATTGCATCACGGCTGGCGGAAAATAATGCATTTTAATTTTCAATGTCGTTCCACCAACCTTAAATTTTCTAACAAACAAAACATATTGCAATGCGTAACCATGCTCCCCCGCCTTGGAAGTTCGCGGAACTTTCAAAAAACAAAGTTTAAATTAAACTTATTAAGGATAAAATCACTAAGTTGAAAAATGTTTAAAAATAAAATAAAAATCATGTTGCTAAGTCAACTAAGTGTTAAATAAAGAATATCATGTTGCTATGTCAACTAAGTGTTAAATAAAGAATGTCATGGTTAAGTCGGAAATAATTAAACTTTAACAAAATATTAACATAAAATAATGATATAATCATTGCGTTGGGATGGGATATAATTTAACAGGACGTTTAAAAAATCCATATCTTGTCTTAACCGTCGTAACGCGAATAATTTTATCAGTACCAGGATGAACCATTATCTGAATGAATGGTGCCATTATCTGAATGAATGGTGCCATTATCTGAATACAAGAATGACACATGGCCACGCCGAGAAATAAAACGGCTGAGAGCATTTGAAGTTAGGTCTAAGACCAACTCAATATGAATGGCCTTGGTTACAAGGCACACAAAAAAAAAATATATATGCCTTTTGTGAAAGTTGTCCTCCCAAACGAGCAAGCGTGATACGGAGGGGACCTACGTAATCTACACTGGTGTGAACGAAAGCCTTTGCTTCTACAACACGTTATGAAGGTAAATCTGCCATCTTCAGTGTAGGATGCGATGGATTTAAGCGGAAGCAGCAATTGCATTTCCGCACTTTTGCCCTAATAACAGTCCTGGCATCTAATATCCAATAGTGCTGCCGTAAGATGGACATAAGAAGTCCAGGGCCTATATGAAAGTACATGACATGGAAATGATCAACGATAAGATCCACAACACAGTCATGTTTAGGAAGTAAAACCGGACGTTTAACCTCAAATGGTAAATCCGATTTAGAAAGCCGCCCCCCAATACGTAACAAATTATCCTCATCGAGAAAAACTAATAAATTCCGAGGCTTTTTTGAATTGTATATGGAAAATTTGCCTTTCTGGAGTTCAGCAATATCTTCTATAAAATGAAAACTCTGCACAGAACGAATCATAACTTTTTTAGAGGAAGGTGATACCTTTTTTACGAATCGGAGGACATAAACTACTATCCTTAAAAGTTTATCCCATGCGGATATACGCTGAGCCAGTTCACTCAGGACCGATTGTTCACACTGAACTATTGCAGTAAGCACATTAGTTTTGTGCCCGGGCATTTCACCGGTATTTGTGAGATGAAAAGGTTTTATTGGCCATTCCGAAGGTGGGCTGCGAATCCATGATGGGCCGTTTGTGAAACGAGCTGGGAAGGAAGCATGGCACGTGTAAGGCAGTCACTAGGGTTTTTACTAACGGCGACATGATAAAAATTCGCAGGAGGCAAATTCTCCTGACATTGAGCCACGTGATTACTAACAAACACCGACCATCGATGTGGCGACGAATGTATCCATGAAAGCGCAATGCTCGAATCTGAAAATGCGTATGTTCCTGCAATAGTAAAACGCGAACGATAATTATCTTGAACCATCCGTATTAGTTTGTACATCAAGACCGCGGCACACAGCTCCAAACGAGCGAGTGTTGTCACTTTGGTGGGAGAGACCTTTGATTTTGCACAAAACAATCTCACGGTAATATTCCCAGATGGATCAGTTGTGTGTAAATATATCACACAGCCATAACCATTCAGGCTCATATCGCAGAAGGCGACAATGAGTACTGTACTGTCCTTTAGGACACCAACATGACGCAGGATTTTAATCGTAGAAATTAAAGGAAATTCCTGTATGAGTGACGAGAACCTTTGAATAGCGCTCTCAGGGGGGGTATCATCCCAACCAATGTTGCACAGCCATAGCTCTTTAATGAGAAATTTAGCATACAAAATTATGGGGGCGACCAAGCCGAGGACATCGAATAAGCGGGCGACTATAGAGAATATGTTCCGCTTCGTACACTTCTCCTGAACATACAAAGTCGTAAAGAAGAAGCTGTCATCAACTGGTTCCCACGAGAGGTCTAACACCTTAGAGGCATTGTTAGAACCAACAGTGAAGTCCACCGTGATAATGATAAGGTTTTCATGTACAACTTGAGAACTAGTAGTCCATTTGACCAAATCAAAGGCACTGGACTTGAATAACGAGATTAATTCTCGAGAAAGATGTACGGCGCTGGACTCATCTGCAATAGAATAGACCAGGTCGTCCACTAGCGCTAGCGTCCAGCACAATCCTAGGCATAGGATTATCAGGACGAATGGCTGCATGATGGATGTAATATCCATCATCTGCAATTTCAGACCTACTACAGAATACTAAGAACCTCATATCACCTTTGATTATACAGTGATTAGGCATCTGATTTGTGATACTATATTACATTTATTATTTGGATACACGTGCGACTCAATGTCTAAATAGACGTAACCGAAGATTGGTCGTGAAGCTGAACAAATTTCTTTGACAAAAGAATTACTCAAAGGAATTATTGGCAAATTCAGCGACTAACAACAATCTATTGTAATCAAATTATTCTGCGAGCCATTATCGATTAAACATTGAACAATCATTTTCTTACCATTTTTAAGTTTCGCATATATTTGAGCAGTTGAAAGTAAACTAGTCAAATTAGGCGTTACTTTGGCGGGCAATAAGCATGAAGGGCTAACGTGCAAGGGTTCCTCTAGTTGCATATTGCAATTACCCGTTCCATTGTTACTGGATGACACTAGAGGGGGGGAAGACTTCTCCTCATTTGTTCATACTTCTGAAGTATATACGTGAGTGTTTGATTTTAAATTATTCCCACTACCAAAATGTAGTAAGGTATTATGCGATTTTTTGCACACATCGCACACAAGCGTTGATTTGCAAGAATTTACAGTATGTGATGTACTAAAACAATTTACACATAAATGTTTTGATTTTATAAAGTCAAAACGGGCTCGTGGAGATCTCACTGCCCTAAATCGAGAGCAAGCAGTTTTTTTACAAAACATACAAGATTTCAGGGGCTTATTCTGAGTCGAGAATGTACGTGCCGAGGCTAGTATCTGGTTACGAGTTCGTTTGACCATTAAAAACAGATCCTCAAAGGCGTTCAAAGATTCAAATTCCGATTGAAACCCTGGATTTAAAGTCAACTGACGATAATTAATATCGTCAATAATGTTTTCAAACTGAATGTACATTTCATCTATTAATTCGCTCTTAACCATGAATGCTTCATTATTCCAAAAATCGAAATCAGAGACATTTTTTGTTAAGTTAAATAGATCATTAATACGTGAAAAAAGTTTTTCCTTTTTTGCTGTTAACGAAATAAGCATCCGATCATATTGATCATTTGAAATTTCTTCCGTAATCCTCAGCATTTTTAAAGAAATACAACAATTTATCACACAAAAAGTTTAACTTTATAATTATAGGTAGCTCGGAAAATTTACCGAAAAATACGTAAACATATATGTTATTAATAGCTGCCTTGGAGTTTTAATAAGATTTGTCAATTGATTACACAAATTCTCGCCAACATCAAAGCATTATTATTAAAACCCGCAATATACAGGCACGTCGATATTTACCAAAAGTACGTAAAACCAAATCACCAAGGAATTCTATAAGAGGAAGGTATTTCAAGAAAATCACCAAGAATTACGTGAATCTGAAACCTTTCTTATAAAATTTATGCTGTAAATATTATCAGGCTTGGGTAGGACAATAATTAAGTGTTATAGAGTATAATGAGATTTGTCAATTAATACACAAATTCCCACTAACATCCCACAAATATTATTAGAACTAGCAATACAATATAGGTATTCCGAAATTTACCAAAATTACATAAACCGAATTTCCAAATTATTATATTACCTTGCTAGAACGTATCCGTAATCGAAGGACCATAATTATTTATTATAAATATGAGTTTGAGATGTATAAATAATCTCAAACCCTCTGAGCCTAATACTCACAGATATGATTATGAAAACTCTACTTGCGCAAACAAATATATCACAAATAAATGGCACGAAGAAAAAACTCCAGGGAAAATATCAGATCCACCAACCTTGTTTTGTAGTTTTTGAAGCTTGGAGGCCTCCGTAATATCATCCAATCAATAGTTAAATTCCATCAATGCAATCCTTAGGTGACTTGAAAATTTGCACAAGAGATGAAATTTGTCAATCAATACACAAACTCATAAGTTTTCACAATGCCAAGAAAATTTTCCATGAAACAGACAGTGTCAGTTATTTTCTTGTTTTAGATTCTATTTAAAAAAAACAATCCATTTAGGTGTCTCTCTTAATTCCAAGGAGTGAGTAAGTACCATCTTTGTGATATATATTTATTTAAATTTTCGAACAAACAAAACATATTGCAATACGTAACCAATTTGTCTCGACGCCACCTAGCGAGAGATTTAGCACTAACAATGCCTCTGTCACAAAAATAAAGTTGGTTGTTTTCAGGTGGAAAAATGTAATAAATAGTAATTGTTGAATGAAACACTAGTATATATTGAATAATTTGGCGGGTATTAGTTAAGCCGCCATAGCTCAGTGGTGAGAGCACCTGACCGGCAATCAGAAGGACACGGGTTCAAGTCCCGTTGGCGGCATGTATCTTTTCTCGGAAGATTTTTTCAATGTAGACGAGTGTTTCAGGCTGATAATTATTGCGTATAATAATTGTTGCAATTAGTAATATTTAAAAAAATTGAGAGCAATATGGTTTTATCGTGTTAACAGTATTTTTACTGTTTTCCACGAAAGTTGAAAACATTTTTATTTAGAGACATTATAAATGTTAATGTCCCTTCATTTTTTTTCGTTGAATTTCAGTTCATGAAATAATTTAAAAGTTTTCGGGTTCGTTTCTGGTAAATTTTCGAATGCAAACTGAAAGTGCATTATTCTCCCTTTCTGATTCTGTTTGTATCGATCCGCCAACATTTGGTCCCCAGAATTGATATGTACAAAATTTTTATGTTCGCATTAAATACCAATTTCAAAGGAAAAATCAACTTCGAAATACCCTTAATAATAATTTGGTAAGAATATTCAAACGAATTTATACACAGTATCGATTTGTTTGTACTGATATGCAGGTATATAGAGTATATAGAGAAGCAGATTTTTTAATGATTTTTTTTTACATTAGCTCCATACAGGAAACCCACAGGAAAATCATTTATGCCTATGTCATCTTTGGGGATGCTATGCGGAGGATATTTTTAGGAAAGGAAGGAGAGGAAGCTCTGGGAAGGAAAAGGGTATTAGGGGTGGTTAGTAATCTGGGGTTAGTGTATCCAGGAGTGACGGACGTATGAATCAATCCCTCCCACTGCGGAGCAAGGCAATGTTCCGAGAGAGTACGGCTGGAGAAATCAAAAGGACTCCCTCGACCACTCTCTCCCGATCTGGCCTGCCATGTAGCTGGTGGGCAGACGCATTCACCACCAAGGCCCGGACAAACCTCACCCCATAAACCCGGGCACCCCTGCTAAGTCACCAAACGTAACGAACCACTTTGGGTGACCTTTGGCAGAGGTGTTGGTTATCCGATAAATGGTTCCCGGGGTGGCCCCTTACCCGCCTCCCAAATTCACACACATTTGAATGAAAATATGTTTTTAACTTTTGTTATTCGGCAGTACATCCTCTCTGCACACTTATTTATATTTTGTGTAATTAGGTATACTATATTTTTCCTAAACCGACTGCGTATTGTATATAAGTACGCCGGGAGGTTAACTGTCGTATAACAGTTTAAATCATATTTCTCACAGTAATAATTAATGAGTTAGCATAACTTTAACGAGATGGGTCAGGCTGGGAGATACATACAGTAGAGTATATCTCGCAAAAGCGACTGTTTTTGTCTCTTGAAGAATATCTCCCAAAATTGGCCAAGTTACAATATAGTTATTTGTAAAAATAGTGTTAGGGTTAAGAAGGTGGTGCCAATGTCAATGTGAAATTTTGTCTGTGTGAATGGAATACGTCATTGTGTGTCGGTGAGTCTTTCAGAACCAGTACAAGAAGGAAATAGAACTGTTTGTCACTTCTTCATCTTCTATATGAGCCTTCTGGAGTCCAGCGTTGGATAAAAAGTCTTCCCTCAAATGCTTCCCAGCCAAACTGCAATTCCAATGGTCATCCCATAGGTCGTGTCACATGCCCAGCATAGCTCCACTAGAGAAGAGAGCTTGTGATGCTAATGATGGCCAGCTTGGACTTGCGTTTGTGACACAATACATTATATTATCTAGGCAATAAGTCATCTCAAATGTGTGTATTATTATTAGAGCCAGAATAAATTCAGTGCAATGCAACTTACAGTCGTGTGCCTTCGAGCCCGTCTTCTGCTGGCTGACAATCGAAAATGGCAGAGGCGGGCAGGTCTCTACAGTCACCATGCAGCAGATCTTGGTACTGGAGGGTGAGCAGTACTGGGAAAATTTGAAAAAAACTCTTGTACTTAATACATGGTATTTTACACATTAGAGCTTTCTACATACTTCAAATTTAAAATCTTAAAACATTTTGTTTGAACTTTGTAACTTTGAATCAGCTTTTGTGAGTAGGATTTTTTCCCTTTTACAACAGAAATATATTATCAAGTACCTTCGGAAGTAGTCGAATACAGTGTTAAAGTAATGAGTTAACATCAAGTAACATCAAGTACCTTCGGAAGTAGTCGAATACAGTGTTAAAGTAATGAGTTAACATCAAGTAACATCAAGTACCTTCGGAAGTAGTCGAATACAGTGTTAAAGTAATGAGTTAACATCAAGTAACATCAAGTACCTTCGGAAGTAGTCGAATACAGTGTTAAAGTGATGAGTTAACATCAAGTAACATCAAGTACCTTCGGAAGTAGTCGAATACAGTGTTAAAGTGATGAGTTAACATCAAGTAACATCAAGTACCTTCGGAAGTAGTCGAATACAGTGTTAAAGTGATGAGTTAACATCAAGTAACATCAAGTACCTTCGGAAGTAGTCGAATACAGTGTTAAAGTGATGAGTTAACATCAAGTAACATCAAGTACCTTCGGAAGTAGTCGAATACAGTGTTAAAGTGATGAGTTAACATCAAGTAACATCAAGTACCTTCGGAAGTAGTCGAATACAGTGTTAAAGTGATGAGTTAACATCAAGTAACATCAAGTACCTTCGGAAGTAGTCGAATACAGTGTTAAAGTGATGAGTTAACATCAAGTAACATCAAGTACCTTCGGAAGTAGTCGAATACAGTGTTAAAGTGATGAGTTAACATCAAGTAACATCAAGTACCTTCGGAAGTAGTCGAATACAGTGTTAAAGTGATGAGTTAACATCAAGTAACATCAAGTACCTTCGGAAGTAGTCGAATACAGTGTTAAAGTGATGAGTTAACATCAAGTAACATCAAGTACCTTCGGAAGTAGTCGAATACAGTGTTAAAGTGATGAGTTAACATCAAGTAACATCAAGTACCTTCGGAAGTAGTCGAATACAGTGTTAAAGTGATGAGTTAACATCAAGTAACATCAAGTACCTTCGGAAGTAGTCGAATACAGTGTTAAAGTGATGAGTTAACATCAAGTAACATCAAGTACCTTCGGAAGTAGTCGAATACAGTGTTAAAGTGATGAGTTAACATCAAGTAACATCAAGTACCTTCGGAAGTAGTCGAATACAGTGTTAAAGTGATGAGTTAACATCAAGTAACATCAAGTACCTTCGGAAGTAGTCGAATACAGTGTTAAAGTGATGAGTTAACATCAAGTAACATCAAGTACCTTCGGAAGTAGTCGAATACAGTGTTAAAGTGATGAGTTAACATCAAGTAACATCAAGTACCTTCGGAAGTAGTCGAATACAGTGTTAAAGTGATGAGTTAACATCAAGTAACATCAAGTACCTTCGGAAGTAGTCGAATACAGTGTTAAAGTGATGAGTTAACATCAAGTAACATCAAGTACCTTCGGAAGTAGTCGAATACAGTGTTAAAGTGATGAGTTAACATCAAGTAACATCAAGTACCTTCGGAAGTAGTCGAATACAGTGTTAAAGTGATGAGTTAACATCAAGTAACATCAAGTACCTTCGGAAGTAGTCGAATACAGTGTTAAAGTGATGAGTTAACATCAAGTAACATCAAGTACCTTCGGAAGTAGTCGAATACAGTGTTAAAGTGATGAGTTAACATCAAGTAACATCAAGTACCTTCGGAAGTAGTCGAATACAGTGTTAAAGTGATGAGTTAACATCAAGTAACATCAAGTACCTTCGGAAGTAGTCGAATACAGTGTTAAAGTGATGAGTTAACATCAAGTAACATCAAGTACCTTCGGAAGTAGTCGAATACAGTGTTAAAGTGATGAGTTAACATCAAGTAACATCAAGTACCTTCGGAAGCAGTCGAATACAGTGTTAAAGTGATGAGTTAACATCAAGTACCTTCGGAAGTAGTCGAATACAGTGTTAAAGTGATGAGTTAACATCAAGTAACATCAAGTACCTTCGGAAGTAGTCGAATACAGTGTTAAAGTGATGAGTTAACATCAAGTAACATCAAGTACCTTCGGAAGTAGTCGAATACAGTGTTAAAGTGATGAGTTAACATCAAGTAACATCAAGTACCTTCGGAAGTAGTCGAATACAGTGTTAAAGTGATGAGTTAACATCAAGTACCTTCGGAAGTAGTCGAATACAGTGTTAAAGTGATGAGTTAACATCAAGTAACATCAAGTACCTTCGGAAGTAGTCGAATACAGTGTTAAAGTCATGAGTTAACATCAAGTAACATCAAGTACCTTCGGAAGTAGTCGAATACAGTGTTAAAGTCATGAGTTAACATCAAGTAACATCAAGTACCTTCGGAAGTAGTCGAATACAGTGTTAAAGTCATGAGTTAACATCAAGTAACATCAAGTACCTTCGGAAGTAGTCGAATACAGTGTTAAAGTCATGAGTTAACATCAAGTAACATCAAGTACCTTCGGAAGTAGTCGAATACAGTGTTAAAGTAATGAGTTAACATCAAGTAACATCAAGTACCTTCGGAAGTAGTCGAATACAGTGTTAAAGTAATGAGTTAACATCAAGTAACATCAAGTACCTTCGGAAGTAGTCGAATACAGTGTTAAAGTAATGAGTTAACATCAAGTAACATCAAGTACCTTCGGAAGTAGTCGAATACAGTGTTAAAGTAATGAGTTAACATCAAGTAACATCAAGTACCTTCGGAAGTAGTCGAATACAGTGTTAAAGTAATGAGTTAACATCAAGTAACATCAAGTACCTTCGGAAGTAGTCGAATACAGTGTTAAAGTAATGAGTTAACATCAAGTAACATCAAGTACCTTCGGAAGTAGTCGAATACAGTGTTAAAGTAATGAGTTAACATCAAGTAACATCAAGTACCTTCGGAAGTAGTCGAATACAGTGTTAAAGTAATGAGTTAACATCAAGTAACATCAAGTACCTTCGGAAGTAGTCGAATACAGTGTTAAAGTAATGAGTTAACATCAAGTAACATCAAGTACCTTCGGAAGTAGTCGAATACAGTGTTAAAGTAATGAGTTAACATCAAGTAACATCAAGTACCTTCGGAAGTAGTCGAATACAGTGTTAAAGTAATGAGTTAACATCAAGTAACATCAAGTACCTTCGGAAGTAGTCGAATACAGTGTTAAAGTAATGAGTTAACATCAAGTAACATCAAGTACCTTCGGAAGTAGTCGAATACAGTGTTAAAGTAATGAGTTAACATCAAGTAACATCAAGTACCTTCGGAAGTAGTCGAATACAGTGTTAAAGTAATGAGTTAACATCAAGTAACATCAAGTACCTTCGGAAGTAGTCGAATACAGTGTTAAAGTAATGAGTTAACATCAAGTAACATCA
The DNA here is from genome assembly GCA_929108145.2 of Limnephilus rhombicus. Classification (NCBI taxonomy): domain Eukaryota; kingdom Metazoa; phylum Arthropoda; class Insecta; order Trichoptera; family Limnephilidae; genus Limnephilus; species Limnephilus rhombicus. Next base: position 47,176,503 of record OV815289.1, on the reverse strand, counting down.
AGTACCTTCGGAAGTAGTCGAATACAGTGTTAAAGTAATGAGTTAACATCAAGTAACATCAAGTACCTTCGGAAGTAGTCGAATACAGTGTTAAAGTAATGAGTTAACATCAAGTAACATCAAGTACCTTCGGAAGTAGTCGAATACAGTGTTAAAGTAATGAGTTAACATCAAGTAACATCAAGTACCTTCGGAAGTAGTCGAATACAGTGTTAAAGTAATGAGTTAACATCAAGTAACATCAAGTACCTTCGGAAGTAGTCGAATACAGTGTTAAAGTAATGAGTTAACATCAAGTAACATCAAGTACCTTCGGAAGTAGTCGAATACAGTGTTAAAGTAATGAGTTAAAAGTAGATTTTCCAAGTTAAAACCTAAAGTAACTTTCCGACTTAAAAATTTAGTCTTGCTTAAAAAGTATTATCATCTCTTTATTGAAAAGTTACACCTTCGGGGTCAAAATTGACAAAAACTGAAAAATAGTAAAAAATTGACATTTTTGGGATTGTGACAAGAATCCGGAGGTCGGCCAAAATCAAAAACTTTTTTTTTCATTAGGTTTCTGTCATTTACAACATTCTAAAACATCATAACTACTCCATTTGATGCAAGGTAAGATGTTTACATTTACTGGACTGAGTGTTTCCTAGAGAACTAAAACTATATATATATATATATATATATATACCTGCGGCAGAATTCCATGACTAGCCTCTTGTATTGCCGCGGAACAGTTAGTAAATTCCTCGCAACTGCCGACGGACCCTCTCAACCTGCACCTTTCTGGAATTAGCAAACATACTATATTACATTACCATCTAAACTTACTTCAATTTGTGTATTAAATTAGAAAATATTGACCAATAATTAGTAAAATTATGACAATTGAAATTGAAATGACCAACTTTCGTTGGAATAGAAATTTTTCTCATTAATAATAAAGGTAATTATTTTAAAGAAATGTCATATATAATATGATAATCAATAACATCTGAAATGTTTTCCAGAGTATCACCCTGGTGAAAGACCACTGTTCAGAATCAAAACTTTGCTTGAGCCGTGTTTTGGTGACGAGATCTAAGAATCCAAGTACTTCTTTACCTTACTCTTTCCTATCTGCAAACCATCCAACATATCGCAATTGGGGATGGTGTAGTCTAACTGGCTCCAGATGCTTGGGAGCAGTTGGGACTCTTGTGCTATACCGACTCATATAAAACGGATAATGATGGAAGTACGTACCTACCTTTATTTGTGACTTTAACTTAAAAGAAATCAAATTTTACTTTGTGGCTGTAGTTCTTCCATATTTCTTGATAGCCATGTTCTGCGCGAGAATATGTTGCTGTAGACGGTGAGATACTGGAACTGACAACATTCAATACAAGGTTCGTCGGGTAACGGAGCATTGCTCAGTACTGCACGAAGGTACCAGCGCGAAAGGCCCGAGATTCTATCCTTCAGCGGGAACACCAGCCCGCCCCCGCTGTCTCCCGGGCACACGGCTGAACCTGAAAGGGAATAAAAAGTGTTGTTTAGGCGGGGATTATTGATGGTGGTGATTTGCTGACAGGTATCAGCACAGGGACTTGTGTTAACTTTCTGCAGCGGGAACACCAGCCCGCCCCCGCTGTCTCCCGGGCACACGGCTGAACCTGAAAGGGAATAAAAAGTGTTGGTTAGGCGGGGATTATTGATGGTGGTGATTTGCTGACAGGTATCAGCACAGGGACTTGTGTTAACTTTCTGCAGCGGGAACACCAGCCCGCCCCCGCTGTCTCCCGGGCACACGGCTGAACCTGAAAGGGAATAAAAAGTGTTGGTTAGGCGGGGATTATTGATGGTGGTGATTTGCTGACAGGTATCAGCACAGGGACTTGTGTTAACTTTCTGCAGCGGGAACACCAGCCCGCCCCCGCTGTCTCCCGGGCACACGGCTGAACCTGAAAGGGAATAAAAAGTGTTGGTTAGGCGGGGATTATTGATGGTGGTGATTTGCTGACAGGTATCAGCACAGGGACTTGTGTTAACTTTCTGCAGCGGGAACACCAGCCCGCCCCCGCTGTCTCCCGGGCACACGGCTGAACCTGAAAGGGAATAAAAAGTGTTGGTTAGGCGGGGATTATTGATGGTGGTGATTTGCTGACAGGTATCAGCACAGGGACTTGTGTTAACTTTCTGCAGCGGGAACACCAGCCCGCCCCCGCTGTCTCCCGGGCACACGGCTGAACCTGAAAGGGAATAAAAAGTGTTGGTTAGGCGGGGATTATTGATGGTGGTGATTTGCTGACAGGTATCAGCACAGGGACTTGTGTTAACTTTCTGCAGCGGGAACACCAGCCCGCCCCCGCTGTCTCCCGGGCACACGGCTGAACCTGAAAGGGAATAAAAAGTGTTGGTTAGGCGGGGATTATTGATGGTGGTGATTTGCTGACAGGTATCAGCACAGGGACTTGTGTTAACTTTCTGCAGCGGGAACACCAGCCCGCCCCCGCTGTCTCCCGGGCACACGGCTGAACCTGAAAGGGAATAAAAAGTGTTGGTTAGGCGGGGATTATTGATGGTGGTGATTTGCTGACAGGTATCAGCACAGGGACTTGTGTTAACTTTCTGCAGCGGGAACACCAGCCCGCCCCCGCTGTCTCCCATGCACATGGCTGAATCTGGAAGGAAGGTGTTGGTCAAGCGGAGATTATTGATATTTTTACTAACCGTTCGTGAGTCCTGCACAAATCTTATCCAATGTGACTTGTGTCCTGAAGCTGTACGGCATCTGCCGATAGCACTCCTTATTCCCCACAACAGGGACCCACAGAAAGTTGAGTTGGTTCGATAAGTTGCCTGATTTCGTGATCCCCCAGCCCGCCACCTGCAGGACAATCATTCACTTTTAGTCACTGATTCGTTACACAAAACCTTTGTTTTGCATTATAAAACACTATCAAATTATAATATTAATCGCCATTCGTATGAAAAACACCTTCTTTTAACTTATATAAGGATACATATTTTTATTTTTTTTAAGTATCCTAGATACACATAATTACCTTCCCCATTGTGCCCGGGCTGGTCTGTGAGTCGTGCAGCTCCCTGTCCACCAGGTCCAGGCAGACTGCACGCACTACGGGGGAAAAGATAAATTCGGTCCTGAGGTGCACAATGGCGATATCGTCTTGAAAGTTTCTGAAGTGAGCTCCGTAAGCTACTCCCAAGCGAACAGCGCTCACCTGCAATATTATTTTTACGTTATGTTACTGAACAAAACCCAAAAATTAAGGTATAGAGATAGGTAGATCCATATCCCTTTAGTTTTACAAATCCAAAAAAAATTCCAAATGGGTTTGTAAAAGTTGAAACCGAAAGGCACTTTAGGCAATCCTGCCTCCCCAACTCACTATCCCTAAACTATATTAACTATTTCCTTTATTTATTCTTTCGTAATCATGGCAAATATTTAGCACTAAAAGCTGGGTTAAGCATTCAATTGGAAATATAACAGTTAACTATGCACAATTGATAAGTAACAGTAAACTCTGCATACACAATATTTCACAAATATAGAATGTAAAATACTTGCCAAGAAATTATTTCAAACACACGTTACAGTATTCCTTCAGGCATAAAAACTTTTTAACCCACAAACTCACCAAGAAAAAATAAACCCTAGCTACCTACTTACATGTATTTCGAGGGGAACAGCACGGACACTAATGCTATTGTTAACTTCTTTGCCGATTCTTCAAAAAAATTATTCAATAAGGGTATTCTAAATGATCATATTCCACTCATTCTACGCATAAACTCAATTTACGTATAAACTTTCCTGATGCTGTATACAAAATCACGATTCTTACGCATTCACAGAGACATGACTAAATAAAAATATCGACATTTCAGAATTGGGTTTCTTTAAACATATGGTGTGCAGAAAAGGTGCAGTGTTAGTATCCATAAACAAAAAACGTAATTCATCATGGTATCCACCAAACAGGAAAAATTATCATCAGCTACGTCTACATTCCCCCATCCTCTGACACTCAACTATAAAAATATCACTACCATGAAGTTGAAACAATCCGAAGAAGATTTCCTGGCGCCGCTATAATAGAGAACTCCAGTCCAATTTTTTTATTTTTTTTAATGAATAAAGACCTTCAAACTTAAATAACTGCATTTTTATTTTTATTTTTATAGTTAGTTTTAATAGTTAAAATAATTGTCAAAGTTTTAATTTTTAAAGACTCCCAGAAACGCACCGTATCTATGGTGGTCTTCACCCACCGATAGTTTTTTTACTTTTTAAGTTGTCATTTTGAATCAGTGATGTTATGTCGAGGGAAATTTCCCTAGATCTAGGGGAGAAAAATATTTTTTAGGGATAAGGGAAATCAGGACAAAATCTAGGGAAATTTCGAACTCTGGCAAAATTTTTATTACATATGACAATATTACTGGTATTATTTATATATATATATATATATATATATATATATATATATATATATATATATATATATATATATATATACGTATATATATTTTTTGGAATTCCTATGAATCTTAATTATTGTTCATGTACTTACATGCCATGTTATTTTTAACACTGACAACTCAAAATGATATTAGGGAACGTACCCCCATACTACGTGACACGTTCGGGGGAAGGGGGGGGGGGGGGTCTTCAAAATACCACGCTTGGTACAAATGAGCGGCGGGTTGCTTATAATTTTTATTTTGCAAAGTGTTTTTTTTTAATTTGGAATTCAGTTTCTAATTCAGTGGTGAGTGTATTCGTACTTTTAAATTATTACTTCACGTAGCAAAAAGTGTTTTATTTGGAAAATCACGGTATTATTAGTATATTTACCAAGTTCCGATATCTTTCCAATTAATTATCATATTAATTAACATATAACAGGATTAGTGTTACACAATCAGGTGGCTACGTAGGTAATTGCGTAAATGTGAAATTCTAGGGAAATTTCACTTCGAAATCTAGGGAAATAATTTTTTTGGGCAGAACATCCCTGTTTGAATGAAGAATCATGGCGGTCATGGCGGAATGCTTTGTAATGACTTTTAGGTGTGAGGTGTGTTTTTTATTCAAGATTGACTGCTTTTAATATAGAAAAACATTGGTAAAATGTCCACATTTCACCGCTACTGTTATTGTATTTAATCAAAGTGCAATATAAAAACAATAAATCATCTCTTTCATTGCAAATACATGTGACATTGTGTTTTGTGTCAGGCGTTACTTTGTAGGTACATTGTTTTATGTATAATACATACAGAAACACTGGTATTTATAATAAATACACTGATCATGACGAGTGTGTAACAACTTGTATAAAAAGCCCTATACTAAAAACAATTTGAAAATACATAACCAAATGTCAAAATATGACACGACTTTAACCTCAAATAGACAAAATTTATTGCAGATTGTCCGCAAATATAGCCCTTTTCGTAAATTGTTGAGGGCCTAAATTATGTTTCAATAAACACAATAACTATTATTTATCTAAATCTCTATAAACAGTGTGAAAATAAACCAAAAACACGAAATGTTGAATTGCATAGGTACGTGTGCACTTCAAGTCATTTCAAATGTCAATACAATACACACTATCACCAGGTGACAGGTTAACAGTGACGTCACCGTTAACCATTTCAGTAATGCCAACTTAACGCTGTGTTTTGAGGAGAGGTTTAAAAATGCACTTTTTAATAATTTTTTAAAAACTCTGCGTTTAATATTATGAAATAAAACTTATATATTCAGAATCAGCGTTTCTTGATCTATAAGAACATATTTTTTTAAAGCCATAATATTTTTCACTGGAGTTCCTTATTATGATGAGTGACTACAATCTGCCTGACGTTGAATGGGACTTTAAAAACAATAAAAATTCTTGTATGGATAACATCTACTACGGTTCTCATGAAATTATCGAAATGTCAATTTTTTTAAGTCTGCGACAGTTAAACTACGTATTCAATATTAATTCCCGACTTCTCGATATAATATTTTCTAATCAGTAAAAGTAACCGCATCAGCTGAATCCATTCTCCCTATCGACAAATATCACCCCCCTCTAATAATTGAATGTAACAGTTCAATAACAACAACAAAAATCCATCTTCATCAACAATTTTGAACTTTTTCAAAGCAGACTATAATCAAATCATTAATCTTGTATCTTCAACCGACTGGGACTTTTTAGACAATGAAGAAAAAATCAATGAAATGGTCGATTATTTTAATTAATTCTAAATAACGCTATTGAATTATTTGTACCCATTTCAAAAATTAATGTACATTATTACCCAAAATGGTTTAGTAAAGATCTTATTAAAATTATTAGAGACAAAAAAATTGCTCATAAAGGTTACAAATCATCACGCGATCCCATTGATCATGCAAAATTTTGCGAACCAAGAATGACAACTAAAAAAATGTCTAAGTTATCTTACAAAAAGTGCATCGATAACTGTAAAGAATTTGCTCTCGGTAACCCTCTAAACATTTATAAATTTTCAAACATGCTTAATAATAATGACTCCAGTATACCCTCTTACACGTACTAAGATAACAAATTGGCCGATAATCTTCAAGAAGTCATTAATTTATTTGCTGAATTCTTCAGCAAAGTCTATGAACCAACAAATAACTCTCCATTGTTCAATGCCACAATACCCACTTTAAACAAATTGATTTCAATCAATGCAAATTTGAAGAAAGTGACATTAGAGCTAAATTAAAATCTTTTGTTCTGAACAAATCGGCTGGCCCCGATAACATTCCCCCAATCTTCTTATCGAAATGCGTATCAGTATTGACTTATCCTTTTACTAAAATGTTTAACTTGTCAATAAAATATGGCACCTTTCCGAAAAAATGGAAAACCAGCTTTCTGTCTCCAATTTTTAAGAAAGGTGATAAATCTGATATATCTGAAAATTGACCTATATGTATAATGTATAAAGACGTCAATCCCAAAAATATTTGATCCGCTCTACTCTCTCGGAACTCTCGCCTGAGATTAACAAAGTAATTTCACATCGACAACACGGTTTCATGGCAAAAAGGTCTACTCTTACAAATTTAATGATCTACCAAGAAAATTTATCACCATGCATATTCAAACAGACGTAGTATACACAGACTTTCGACAAAGTCTCATACAAAATTCTTATACATAAATTAAGATCCCTTGAAATAACGGAGCATATTTTGAGATAGTTTGAAAGTTATCTTCACAAAAGAAAAATATCAGTCAAACTCAATTGGCACTTTTCACATCAGTTTGAAATATTCACCGGTGTTTCACAGGGGTCACATCCGAGTCCAGTGTTGTTTTCCTTGTTTATCAACGACATTAGCACCATATTTGATGAAGTTATGATACTTTTATTTGAGGATGATCTTAAAATTTACAAAACAATAATTAATCCTAATGACTGTTGTATATTACAATCAAATCTCGTGATTAGAGGTGTACCCTTAATGAATTCTTCCTCAATATTGAAACATATCAAACAATTACTTTTTTAATTATTTTCCTACAAAGAGTAGAACAAATTAAGGACCTAGATATTATTTTTGACAGTAAAATAACTTTAAGAAATAACTAATAAGGCCATGAAATGTCTGGGGTTCATCCAGAGAATGGTTAAAGAATTTAAATCAATTAATTCCTTTAAATTGCTATACGTTGGATTGGTGAGAAGTAATTTAGAATGTAATTCAACCATCTGGACTCCATTATATAAGACTCACCAACAAAAAATTTAAAGAGTACAGCATAGGTTTTTAAGATTTATTAATTATTAGCGGCTTCGCTCGCAAGGTGTTAGGGGATTCCCACTCCGCCTCCACCACCTTCCCTCTCCCCACTCCACTCCCCCGTCATTTGATTTTGTTAAAATCAGCACCATTACCATTATACCACTACAACATATATGGATAGCATAAAATGTACGGGGTTCTCTTCATAACATCTGTCAAAAAGTCAAACCAAATGATAAGTTCGCAGAGAACAAACAATAAATCTAGTGAATGTTAAATGTCAAATTCAAAAATTCGCCTGAAATCAAAGTATAGCCATATAAAAAAAATAAATATGAATTAATAGGAACATTTTCGGAAACAGGACATTTTCATGTAGTGACGTCACGGGCCCAAATAATGGATTTATTTATTTAAAAAAAAACTGTAGGTACATTTCAAAAAAATTTTACTAACATTTTCGTAATCTTAGTAAAAAAATCTATCCACACGATTTTTTCCAAGTCGTTATTAAATCCACGCAAGTGGCCTATTAATAATACAAAAAAACATTTAATTATTTTTAAAAGTAGGTCCGTTTTGTTTGATATGCAAAACATCGTAAACGACCGAAGCATTGCGTAATAGCCGGGCAAAACATCGTAACTGCCATTTATCTCCAAAGCAGCACAAATTTAACTATTTCCATAATGTAGGGCGAACGGTAAAAGTAAATTAAGAATTCTCCATGTAATGTAATATGAAAAGAAAAAAACGTCTCCTGTAAAATTTTGTTTTTATCGTTTTTTTTTTATTTTTACATTAACTCCACACAGCATACAGGAGGAAAATAATTTCCCACGGGCCTATGTCTGGGATGCTGTTTGGAGGGTTTTTTTGAGGAGAGGAAGGAATGAACATTGGTCTTGATGAGACCCATGTTGTAGGAAGGAGGAAACACAGAGGCCGGCAAATCATTCCACAGCCGAGCTGTTGAACACAAGAACGAGTCGAAGAAACGACCCGTTCTCATGTGACAAATGTCAACCGTGTACAAATGTTGGGCACGCGTTTGGCATATTTCCCGACTATGCACCGGTGCCGAAGGGATCAATGATGCTAGTTCCTCGGAGCATCTTCCATTGTAATTCCGGTAGAACAAGGATAGCATTCCCACCCGACGCCTGTGCTCTAAAGATTGTAATCATTCTGTTAAGATGGGAGAATCTATTAAACGGACCGCCCGTTTCTGCACAGAGTCGAGGGTACTTTTCAGGTATTTTGGAGCTCCAGACCAGAGGTGGCTGCCAAATTCAACCGTGGGGTGCACTTGAGATTTGCACAGGGTTAGCAGTTGTGTACTATTAAAGTATCTGCGGGCCCTGTACAGTACGCCCAGTTTTTGAGGGGCTAAGATGGAGCCCCCATACCCGAGCTGGTTACTTAGGGTTACACCAAGCATATCAATGGAGGGCCTTTTCGGAAGATTGCTATCGTTGAAAGATACAAGATTTTCATTTCGATCCTTTTTAAACATAATCAGACAAGATTGGGTCTTGGAAACATTAAAATCAATGAGATTATTTTTACCCCAAGAGAAAACACTCTCGAGGTAACCGTCCATTCTTTGTTTCAAAGCCCTCCGAGCCGTTGGAGTTTGTGAGCCCTTTGGGGGCTTGTCAAACAAAAAGCTATCGTGGACTGTACTTTCGTCCGCGTAGCAATGAATTGGTGCATATGACAAAAGGTCGTTAATGTGCTACAAAAATAAAGTCGGAGACAGAACCGATCCCTGTGGAACGCCAGCATTTATCGAGTATGAGGTAAAACCATCGGCCACCGTCTGAATCGATCTCTCCCTCAAAAAGTCGGCAATCCACGTACACAAGGGTGCGGGAAGTCCGCAAGAAGGCAGTTTGTTGATAAGTCCTTGGTGCCAAACCCGGTCAAAGGCTTTGGAAATGTCCAGTGCAACCGTTTGGGTCTCACCGAAACGTCCACCTCTCACTCTCCACGTCTCACCCAAACATGCGTCACATACGCGAGGAGATCACCGGTTACGGTTATGATCGGTTACGATCTTTTGGCGATCATGGATCGATATGTGTATAACTTTTGTCGGTTACGATCTTTTGGCGATCATGGATCGATATGTGTATAACTTTTCATAATAACGCAATTGATGTATTTTTTATTTTTTCGTGTGTTCTATTTATCGCTCTCTTAATTTTGCTAAGTTCTTTAAAACTTGCTTTAGAACAAGGGTGTCAAACTGGATTTTCTTAAGGGCCATTTATAAGATTTAGCGTGTCTAAGCGGGTCAGACTCAAAATTAAACAATAAAACCCATACCGAATTGTTAAAATCTTTATTTAGTTAGATAAGTAGAAAGGAAGGAGGGAGGGAGGATGAATAATTGAAGTCGGAACATAAAAAAGGTTTTTCTCCACAGTGAGTCAGCATGTGAATTATAAATTGTCACTTTCGAGAACATGAATAGTTGCAGTCGAAAAGTGAAAATGGTTTTTTTCCACTATGAAAAAACTTGTGAGTTTTGAAAGTCTCCTTTCTAGCACACAAATAATTGCAATCCGATCATACACAAGGTTTTTCTCAAGGCCTCCACATCAATAAAGGAGAACGCACTGAGAGCATCATATATGGTGGCTAACCGTGTAGCTAAGGCTAAAAAGCCATTCACTATCGGTGAAGAATTGATCTTGCCCTCAACTAAAGACATTTGCTGTAGTGATGGGAATAATCGATACATTTACATAATCAATATATTTGTATCGATACATAAAAATGATCGAATGATATATCGATTAATCGCTCAGAGTTCGGAGTTCGGGAGCAATAGCTACGGTCAGGGCCAGTGGGGGGGGGGGGTTGTACTGAAAAAAATATATGGTGCATTGGAATGGCAACACTTTCGTAAAAAGGTATAAATCGGTCACTGGTTTTTATTGAACATTATTATAAATAATTATTAATAAGATTCGAATACCTACGTAAAATTAAATTAAAATATTATGCATGTTTTTTAAGTACAAAGAAAACTATTTACTTATTTATTTTACGTTATTTAGGTGTATAGTTTAGGTGCTGCAACAAAATTACAAAGTACTGCAGTCAATGGTTTTTATTCCTGGTAATGATTTCGTTATTATTTACTAGCAGCGTATATTACTACTTTTACCCGCGAATTTGAAATATGTTTGCGTCTTACAAGGCATTACGATTGAATATTATTATAAATAAGATTCGAATACCTACGAACACTTAAAAGAAAATATTATACATGTTTTTTAAGAACAAAGAAAGGTATTTTTTAATTTATTTTACTTTATTTAGGTTTATAGGTTATGTACCGCAAATAAGTCCAATTAGATATAAAAACTGTCTTACTGTTTATTTTATTTTTTCAACCTACATACCTACGTTTTTTAGAGGTGGTTTAATGTTGGATACCTACCTGTACATTATGATGTAACGGGTAACCACCTGTACCATTTTTAGTGTACTGCAATTTTCATTTAATGTTCTTTTATATAATTTTTTTTTAAATTTTATTTGTTAGCGTTATAAACAGTCATTACAAGTTCATATATAACAGTGTTAGAGATAGTCATATCATTGACCAATAAAATAACCACATAAAATTTGAGACCATAATAAAAAGAAAAACAAACAAAACAATATATGTATATAATATAAACAGTTCTGAAAAAGTGCATCTACTCACTTAAATCTACAAAAAATGTATTTTCAAACTGCTGAAATCAAAAAAGAAAATGTAATGAAAATGAAGAAAAATGAAAAAGAAAGATAAGGAATTAATGAAACATTAAGTTTTCCGTTGAATATTACTTTTTACGAATTTTATGAAGTTAGCAAGGTACGTGTTAAACATGTCAATGTCTGTGCATAATCTATTGAAAGTGCTACAGCTTCTTCTTATAAACACATTTTGAAGATAATTAGCATTGCTCTTAGGAATATAAAATATGTCTGGAGATCGAGTGACTCTTATTGGACATCTGAAATTGATATTTTGTAATAGGTAAGGGCTATCAATAAAATTGTGGATTATCTTATAAAGCATTACTAGGTCTCTGATATCTCTGCGTTGATCAAGGGTTTTGAGGTTCATAGAGACATAATTTACATCATTTCGCATGCGAAACGAAACGAAACATATTTCAAAAACTTTTTCTGGACTCTTTCTATATTTGATTTATATGTAGAACAATGAGGGTTCCATACTGTTGAAGCATACTCTAGGTGGCTCCTGATGTATGATATGTAGAGAATCTTAAATGTTTGTGGATTTTTGAAAACAGAACTTACTCTAAGTATAAATCCTAGCATTTTCAAAGCCTTAGACGTGATGTGCTCGACGTGAGATTGAAAAAGAAGCTTACTGTCTAATAGAACTCCAAGATCTTTAATTTCATTTACCCTATTTAAAAGATTGTTTTTAATTATGTACGGATATAGTATAGTGTTTTTCTTTCGAGAATAAGATATGACGGAACATTTATCTGCATTCAAAAGAAGGCGGTTTTCTAAACAATACACATTGACCAGGGAGTTCAGGTCATCCTGGAGCTCTATACAATCCATCTCAGATTTAATGATTTTGACAATCTTTTTATCATCCACATATAGGAACAGCTGCAAGCAAACAACAACATTGCAAGCTCCTGCTGATATGGTACTTAGTTTAGTTAGTAAGTTCAGATTCCCTTTATTTATTGATAATATACGAGTATTATGATTAATAATAAATTATAACATGTCGTTTTTGTTAAAAATAACCTATAAATAATAAGTACGTTGTAGGCATCTAATCCTAAACAAACTGAATTGTTGTATTCATGCAACAATTATTATTATTTATTTTATAATAATTGTAATTAACAAATTATTATTAAATAAGGTTATTCTATTATATAAATTGTTTCATTTTAATCGCAAACTAAGAGACACCGATGTTAATTTCAAATGAATTAAAAATATTTGTTGGTGTGAAGCAGATGTGTTCATATGAACACGTATTACTTGCTGATTTTAGTAGACTATTGTATACTGCCCCGAAGAATCTGCAATCATAGCGTATCCCCGTTTGCATTCAATTTAAAAATTATGTGTACTAAGTGATTGTTTTATATTAAATATACCAACACTACCCTAGATTATACATAACCTTAATAACATAAGTAATAATAAACTTTAAATTGTGAAAAACAGTCACCATGGCAATCTTTAATCATAAACTAAAACTGGAAATGTAGATCGTTACAAAAGTATTAATTCATCATTTACAACAAAGCGGGATGATGATAACATCAACACGCTGTATCAGTTTATCACAATCTGAGATATTTTGACGTACCTATCTTGAAATACAACCTCTCGGATCTAGAATCGATTTGCGTTTACGAATGAATTCTGACAGTTGTAAAACGATTGTATCACTCATTTTCAATGACATTTCAAAACAATTATATCGGACTGTGCATTCGAATGAATATTGACATCGATAAGCGAGAATCGATTCCACTTCGATGACATTTCAAAACGATTGTATCGAACTGTATTCGATATGAACATAGACATCGATGAGCGAGAATCGATTCTACTTACGATGACATTTCAAACGATTATATCGGATTGTGAATTTGATACGATTATTGACATATCGATGTAATTCATTCGGAAATGGAATCGATGTAAATCCAGCGCTGTGATTGGTCAGAAATAATCGATGTGAGAGAAGCGTTGTGATTGGTCAGAATTAATTGATTTGACATCGATGCGAGAATCGATTGTTCAAGAATCGATTCATCTATGATAATGTATCGAAATGCATCGATGGTAAAAAAGATCGATACAACATCGATATTTGATTGATATTTCCCATCGCTAATTTGGTGTGAGTGAACTACAAGGAAAGGCTGCCGAGGAAATAGCCGAAGACATTGCGACACATTGGAGAGAATTAATACATCACCGTGGTACGCAGGTTGACGAATCTACAGATATCGACAATAAGGCAATACTACTTGTTTATGTGCGATATCTATATCAGGAGGATGTGCATGAGGATTTGTTATGTGCAATGGAGGTAATCCACCACTTACCCGCCCTGGTATAAGTAACAGACGGTTACTCCTTCAAGGCTCTCGCAAGGACTCTAATTTTTTTGAAAGAACGAATCTACATTTAAGTTTGAACGAATCTAGACCTCCAGTGTCCCTGCATACGGTGTTAGGAGGCAGTATGCAAGTGCTTACATAATATACAAAATGTGAAAAATATAAAGCAATTCAGGGATAAACTAATTAAAAAAGATAACAGAAAAACATAAAAGGCGGCTGCTCGCAGGATAATGGCATCTTGCGTATGTTGCAAGCATCTGCAAGAAAAGATAATGAAAATAAGTATTGTGATATGAAGAACGCTTGTGTCGGGTGGGATACCTCTCTCGTCATCTGGCAGTACCAGCCAGAATGTGTATGGTGGTCGGTCTGTCGTGAATGAATCTCAACGTCCGCGCCCTTTAGCCAGTTTCTCGGTTGTGCCTTGACGATGGTAAGTGGGAAGTAGGGGAACGTACCCGAAGACCCTAAGGATGGAAGCGTCGAGTTGCTATGTCCACTTTATTTTCCAACCAACACCACAGGAGCAGAACTGTTGAACTGTTCAAGTCACTGGATGGTTATATATCAGGAAAACTAAAATGTTCGCGGGCCGTAATGATAGGGCCCGAGGGCCACATGCCGTATCATTGACAAACTATTCATGATTAAATTAATAATAAAATCAACACAGTAAAAATGCATTCCTCTACAACTACTTTCATAGTACCATAAGCACTTATGTTTTACCATTATTATACAAAACATATTAACTCATTTGATAATGTTATGATAATGAAACTACCTACCTACATATTGAACCTGCTTATATCCTTAATGTTCAGTTTATAATTATTTTATAAGAATAATTTAACTACACCTATCTTCTGCTTTAAACCTTTAGAGCTCGCCTAATTATAGAGGAAATTGAAATTTATAAAATTCCTATTAACATTAATAGACGACGGAGCTAAGCTCAATGTTCTTGGTATCCGGTAATTGACGGCTACACCAAAGCTAAATGCAGAAAATCATCTTGAAGTATACTGTAATACCAGCTCGCAGTGGAGTGGAGCTGGCAACACGGTATTGCTTCGGAGTACTTAAGCACACATTTCACCACTAACATTTACACATCTGCCCTGATGATGGACACTGTAACGCTGTCCGAAACGTTGCCTAAAGGAGGAGGTAGCGCAACACGGCATAAAACCCCCAAAACAAATAACAAAAATACTTTTGGCCGTGAAAATCTGAAATTATATCATGTTATTAATGTGTTTATTTAGCAAAATACCTCAGATTGCTGCCTGCCTCCTAGATCTTCAGTAGTCCAGGAACGATTGAGGCTGCCCCCGACTACCCGGTAGGCAGACAGATCTACCATGTGGTTATCTTCTTTCATGGAGAAGCAATGTGCAGCTAGAAACAACAAACAATTTAAGACGTATATTAAGCGTGCTTTAAAGGGACATTTTGAAGAGGGTATATTTATTTAACAACTAGTTGTATTGTGTAAAATTAGGGGGTCTTGTCAGATTTGTGTGATAGTATCCTTATGAAGTTATGGTAGTGTCGAAAGCAGAAGTAACTGTTATTGTATAATAATTTAATAGTATTTAGATGTATATGGAGAAGTCCTGCCAGAACTCACCGGTTATCACCAACTGGCTCCGCACTAGTGAACCGCCACAGATTTGGTTGTAATTGTCATCGCCATCGTTGTAGAAGATGGCCACGTGCCACGGAAACTCAGGGGATGTCACACGCATCCCACTCCGTATCAGTGGCTGCGAAACAATGTATTCCAATCCACAATCTGGAATTAGAAAATCAGTCACTTTCAATATTATCTCATTATTTGTTTAATTGTAGT
The DNA here is from genome assembly GCA_929108145.2 of Limnephilus rhombicus. Lineage (NCBI taxonomy): Eukaryota > Metazoa > Arthropoda > Insecta > Trichoptera > Limnephilidae > Limnephilus > Limnephilus rhombicus. The sequence continues at coordinate 47,160,713 of OV815289.1, read as the reverse complement.
GACGGACACTGCTGCTGTTTACGTAGTCAGGTAGTGTCGGACATTGCCGCTGTTTATGTAGTCAGGTAGTGTCAGACACTACCGCTGTTTACATAGTCAGGTAGTGTCGGACACTGCCGCTGTTTACGTAGTCAGGTAGTGTCGAACATTGCCGCTGTTTATGTAGTCAGGTAGTGTCAGACACTACCGCTGTTTACGTAGTCAGGTAGTGTCGGACACTGCCGCTGTTTACGTAGTCAGGTAGTGTCGGACACTGCCGCTGTTTACGTAGTCAGGTAGTGTCGGACACTGCCGCTGTTTACGTAGTCAGGTAGTGTCGGACACTGCCGCTGTTTACGTAGTCAGGTAGTGTCGGACACTGCCGCTGTTTACGTAGTCAGGTAGTGTCGAACACTGTTACTGTTCACGTAGTCAGGTAGTGTCGGACACTGTCACTGTTCACGTAGTCAGGTAGTGTCGGACACTGCCGCTGTTTACGTAGTCAGGTAGTGTCGGACACTGCCGCTGTTTACGTAGTCAGGTAGTGTCGAACACTGCCGCTGTTTACGTAGTCAGGTAGTGTCGAACACTGCCGCTGTTTACGTAGTCAGGTAGTGTCGGACACTGCCGCTGTTTACGTAGTCAGGTAGTGTCGAACACTGCCGCTGTTTACGTAGTCAGGTAGTGTCGAACACTGCCGCTGTTTACGTAGTCAGGTAGTGTCGGACACTGCCGCTGTTTACGTAGTCAGGTAGTGTCGGACACTGCCGCTGTTTATGTAGACAGGTAGTGCAGACACCGTTTATGGACAAAAAGTGACTTTTGAGGATTTTCCCCCTTTAGCTACAAAAATATACGTATAGCAGTGATGGTCCGTGAGTTTTCAGTGAGCTAGAGCGCTAAGGTTGAAAAACATGGCGTTATTGACGATGTTGTACATGAAAATGAACTTTTTGTATGAAGATGGTCAGATGGATTCTTTCAGGCAAGGGATACGCCACATCCACATACTGAAAAATCCTCATACAAAAAGTTGAAATTTTGGTTGTAATACTTTCTGCATGTTATGCTTTAAAATATTAATGTGAATTAATTGATACAATATTGGATTGAGTCACCGATACAAAATTGAATTTTACAGCCTTTTTTGAAAGATTTGGGTTTGTTTATGGACAAAACTATTTATTTATATTCATATTAAATATGTACGGGGGCAAACAATTAATTTACCTTAATATTTTTAAGCGTAATGTGCAAAAAGTGTTAAAAATCTAAAATAATTTGATTGGCGCCATCTGTGAATGCGTAGACTATAATGTATGTGACGTTTAACCAAAAAGAATTACTCACATGGAATACCAAATAATGGGAACGTACCCATACTACGTGACCAATTTGTTTGCAATTTTTAACCGCCCCCCCCCAGTGACCAAAATCTTAAGCAAACCGCCGCTCATTTGTACCAAGCGCGACATTTTGAAGACCCCCCCCCCCCCCGAAGAGGTCACGTAGTATGGGTACGTTCCCTAAGATGAATTCTTCGCAATTTGTAGGATTAATTCCTATCAGCGTTCTTCACCGTGGGTTTTCTTATTGTCACTAAATATTAAACTCGTTTCAAAATGAACTTTGCGTATTGTTTGCGTTTATTTTGCGGATTGCCGACCACACCATAAATAAACCAATCCCTAGATCAGGGGGGTATAACTCCGATCAGGGGCGTAAAACTTGGCTTTAACCTTGAAACTGACAGGAGTGAACCAAATTCTTATAGATAAAGCTGAATTTTATTATAGATAGGTCTAACTTTAAACGTCAAATTGCGTCATGCGATTATCAAACGAATTTGAATTTGTGTTGTTGACATCGCCATGGGCATATTTCATTTAAAATTCGTTTACAGGAATTCCAGAGGTGGAAAAATGTTTCAAATGTGTCCGCAATTGATCCAGAAATCAGGTAATTACATGAGACTTTAACATTCAGCTTAATTTATCTGTAAATCTATTTGAGGTTAAATGACATATTTATAAAATATTCTTTCAATTTTACTTTAATAAGTATAATTGTAATACGTACGCCTCGTACGTCATACATATGTCTGTTAATGTTATATTATCGTTAACACAAGCTTATGGGTCCGAGTGGTTAATGTTTCACAAATATTGTTTCAGAAAATGTTCCAGACTTTGAATGATTTTGGAGCTTTACGTTAGGAACACCTTATAACATTGTTTGGCAGACCATAACACCGTTAATGGCAGGTAAAATTAATAATGCTACTAATTTATATGTTCATATGAACAGAAGTGAGAATACTTTTCCCTTGTGATAAACAAAGTATGTCATCACAAGGGAAAAATACTGTATATTCTGTTCACAAACTTTGTTTAATGTGATATATTTTTTTCAGAACACATGATGCGGTTTTTACCGTGAGATGGCTGAAATGGGTCCCCGATGAAGGTATAGGTACTCTGTTTAATTACGGTTGAAAGGAAATTTAGAATATGTAGATTTTTTATTTCATTCTACAAGAACTGTACGGTGACTGCTGGAAAGGAAAAATGGATAAAACGCTATATAGATGTGACATTGAAGATGAACGTATATAAACAAACAATACAGCTATTGTTTATGTTGATCTTTAATGTCACAGCTGTATGACGCTTTAGCCATGTTTCCTTTCCATTCCTTTGTCGATATTCTTTTTCAAACCATTTTTCAATTCATCGAATTCACCGAACCAGTGTTTTTATGTGCTATTATCGATTGTCTTTCTGAAAATAAAAAGAATTTAAACATGTACCCCCGAGTTATCATTTTTCAAGCAGAAAAATGTAAATTCGTCGTAGAAAACCAATCATTATTTGAAAATGTTTTCCTTTTATAAGGAGTTCATATTTCAAGTATTTTAGGTTTTTTACTAACGCTTGAATTTTTGATTTCCTCAGGATAACAGGTTTCCATCTGACAAAGCTCCTTGCTGAGGAAATGAGCTTTAAAAATTATGTAAAGCTCATTCCCTCAGGCTTTGTCAGATGGAAGGTTGTTTTCTTGGGGAAACTAAAACATTTTTCTGCTTTCAAGCATTTTTATTTTTAAATAATTTATTTGGCTAATGAATTAATAAAGTAGGTCCAATGCAATTATATTGTCTATGGTGGTAAATGGCCTTGAACTTCCTCTATGTTATTGTTTTTGGTGGACCATTTTATTTTTGGTTAAGTTGGTGACAGTGATGACGAAATTTCTAGTATGGAGAAGGCCCGAAGATATCGATCTAGGGATTGGTTTATTTATGACTCCGATCAAAATTTTCAACCAACACGTGACGTGTGACGCCGTTTCCCAGTCCACCAATGAGAAGACTTTGAATTTTTTATGTTGACAGTTGCGGACGCTCTGCGCAATTATATTTCAAAATGGTCGCTTTACGATTTGTTTGCATGTTGTGAGTTGTGACCAAATGTAAAATTGCTTCTAAAATAGGCGCGGAGTGAAATCAGCAGACTATAATACATCGATTACCCGATTAAGAACTCGTGCATATGTTTGTGGCTAAGAGTGTGGCGAAATGGTAGGTATATTTTGTGGTTCAACCGGTCAAAGGCCGTGACATTTAGCGGAAATTCGCGGAACTTCGCAAAAAAACACTAAAAAACCACCACTTTGAATTTTGAATTGAATGTTTTGTTGATAAATTTTGAGCTATTGTATATTTTATTAACTGAAACACGTTCACAACACAATAAGCTATCTACTAAAACCACATTACTTGCATTTATTACGTAAATTAATAGGTTTTATGATCGTTTTATTCGCGATACACCCATTAATTGCGACCGTTAAATTCGCGGCAAATTCTGACAGCCGATTGTCATAGAAGATATCGTTTTAAAAATATTCCAGGGTGACTAGGTGAATGAAACTTGTAGCGTCTCCGAGAGTAATGACAGCGCAAGCGATTCTGACACTGTTCTCCATACAAATTGTGTACATAGAAGGTCCAAAATCGTGGACCAAAAGTTTTTTGTCGGATGGATTATTCAAATATTTGAATTATTTTCTCGCGCATGCGCATATGACGCGCGCGCCGGCGCGTCTCCGGCCTCCCAGCGGTCAATTGACGACGTGAAACCCATTTGGCCGGGGCACACGTACACTTCCGACCGCGTGCCTCGCCCCCAGGCTAAAGCGGCATGTGACCCTCCCGCCGAAACGCCGTGTCCGCCTGCCGGCCGACCCCTTGCGCTAAAAAGTCACCCCACTTCCGCGGGCAGGCCAAAGCGTCAGTTTTGACCATAGATTATAGAAATATTATAGAAGCTCCATACAACTGTGCCCTCACGACGGTGGATGTCTATGGTGTTCGCCAAGCAGCCCGCCGAAACGCCGTGTCCGCCTGCAGGCCGAACAGGTACACTATTTTGGGTAAAAAATTCGCCACACTTCCGCGGGCAGGCGAAATCGTTGAAGGGGTGACCTTGGGCGACCCTCGCGCGGAAGTGTACGTGTAAACTGATTTTCAAGCGTTCGGAGCGAACTGTGGTGTGTCGCGGGACATGTCGTGCAGTTCAAAAGTTTTTGCTACAGTTTTGACCATAACTAAGATGATACCTATCACCAATCACATGCTTGTCAGCTGTCACCTATCAAGTTTTGACAGTTTTAGCGGCGGTGACAAATTATTTATACGAATGAAATTGTAAACCAGTATTTTAATGAAAAATTATCAGTGAGGCTATTTTGATAATGTTTAAAAGGGTGAAGTTAATTATTTTCATAAGTTAATTAATTATTTTCATTAGAATGATGCCACCAAGTGAATTTACAATAAATTGTAGAATAACTTAAGTGTACTTATTTTACAGTGTTGTATAAATTCAATTACAATGTAATTCTCATCCAAGACAGAAATATTTAGCAGTTTATTATGTGTACTGGCATTATTTAGCGTTGTTTTAACAACTGTTATTTTGATAATGTTTAAAAGGGTGAAGTTAATTATTTTCATAAGTTAATTAATTATTTTCATTAGAATGATGCCACCAAGTGAATTTACAATAAATTGTAGAATAACTTAAGTGTACTTATTTTACAGTGTTGTATAAATTCAATTACAATGTAATTCTCATCCAAGACAGAAATATTTAGCAGTTTATTATGTGTACTGGCATTATTTAGCGTTGTTTTAACAACTGTGGTAGAGAGAGGTGCATAATTTGTTAGTATGAATATAAATGAAACATTTTGGTTACCTTATAAAACATATTTTTATTTACATACTACTTACATTAAAAAACAGAAGAAATAAACTATAGCTGTGATTACTTATAAATAAGATTGTCTCGGTTATGCTAGGATTTGAAAAACAGATCATACGTTGATATTTTTTTATACTAACTCCACACAGGAGGCCCTGAGGAAAATAATTTCTAAAAGATGCTGTGTGGAAGGTCTTTTTGAGGAGAGGAAGTACTGAACATGGGTCTTGAAGAGACCCAAGTTGTAGGAGGAGGAAGCACGGATGCTCGTTCCACCGCCGAGCTGTTGAACTCAAGAACCAATCGGAAAAATGACTCGTTCTCGTGTGAAATGTCAGGACCGGTCAGTGGCTGAGTTGGCAATCCAACACGCGTCCCACCCGGGCATTGCGTGTTCAATTCGTCGGCTGGCTAAGTCCTCCTTCACGACACAAACAAAATTTTCGGCTGACTGTGTTGGTAGTAGGAGATTTTCAAACATTGTCAGGTTATTCGTAACTCGGGAATGTTTGACTTTCTTTAAAAAAAAAAAACATCAACCTTGTACATAAAATATAAACTCTATTTTTTTAAAAAGAAAGACAAACATTCCCGGGTTACAAAAAACCTGACTATTTTGCTTGTGTCGTGATGGAGGACTTAGCCAGCCAAGGAATCAAACAATGGGACTCCTGGACGCGAGGCCAACTCAGCCACTAGGTCGGTCATGACATTTGTCACATGAGGAAGGGTCATTTCTATTTCTCGTTCTTGAGTTCAACAGCTCGTCGGTGGACCGATTTGCCAACCTCTGTATTTCATCCCTACTTATCTCTTCAAGATTCCAAGCCAACTCAGTCACTGACCGGTCGTGGGAACTATGTTGGTGATGCATACAACTCAACTAGCACACTGCAATGATAACACCTCCCATATAAAAATTATAATCTTTTACTATGACGGGAACAGCACTTTCAAATAAATATACAAGGGCGGATTTAGGGGGGGGGGGCACGGGTGACCCCCCAAACGGTATTTTTGTGTACTGTGGAGATTCCATCACAGTACAGAAAACTATCTTTATTAATTTTTTCTATTGTTTTAACACTTTCATAAACCTTCCTATACATACTTGAATTTGTTTATTTCTAACAGTAATTGTTGATTTTTTGCCTGTCCGCCCCTTGTGCCCCCCCCCCAGAAAAAAAATCCTAACAGTGATTGTTGATTTTTGCCCGTCCGCCCATTGTGCCCCCCTCAGAAAAAAATCCCGGATCCGCCCTTGTAAATATATGTGTAATTTAAAACCCCTAAAATTATGAAAAATTGACTAATTAATGACCTGTATGTCGTAATATGAAATACATATCGATCATTCAGTTCATTGGTCAGACAACTCCGAAAAATCGATATTTAAGTTGAGTATGCAGTTATTTGCAAAAGTGTACCCCCTATCTGGTACAATACTCAGTTTACTCATAAACACCACCAACATCTATTATAATTTATAATGCACAAAAACTTGTAGTGAATTAAACAAAGTGTTGATGTTTTCTGGGTCGATAGTAGGATATTTCAAAATTTTCTTACTAATGTACCGGACCCGGACCATTATGCCTCCCGGGGTTATTTTGTATTATTTTTAGTATGTAAAACACAGACAAGTGTAAATAATATTTGATTTATAGTGAACATTCAAATGTTCCTTTCCTCATTTTATCTCAAAACTTAGCATTTGGAGATATCTTATTAATTAACTGGACGATCAGTATCTGTTCTAGATATTTTTTACACATTTGGATAAAAAATAATATTCAGTTTGTACGAGTATTTTGGGCTCAAATACAAATTTAAAATTTGTTTGAAAAAGGCTGCGCAGCCTTTCCTCTTAAGGTTAAACGTCGCGTACGTTTTAATCTACGCATTCACAGATGGCGCCAATCAAATTATTTTAGGTTTTTAATACTTTTTGCACGTTTTGCTTTAAAATATTGAGGTGAATTAATTGTTTGCGACCGTACATATTTAATATGAATAAATACTTTTGTCCATAAACAAACCCAAATCTTTCATGAAAGGCTGAAAAATACAATATTGGATTGAGTCACCGATAAAAAATTGAATTTTTCAGCCTTTCTTGAAAGATTTGGGTTTGTTTATGGACAAAACTATTTATTTATATTCATATTAAATGTGTTCGGGCGCAAACAATTAATTTACCTTAATATTTTAAATCGTAACGTGCAAAAAGTATTAATAACCTAAAATAATTTGATTGGCGCCATTTGTGAATGCGTAAAAATAAATTGTAGAAGAGCTTGTGTGTATTTATTTACTGTAGTTATATCAATTCAATCACAATATAATTCTCACCAAATAAATTTCCTTAAACTTAAAGAAATATTTAACAGCTTAGTAACTGGCACTATTTAGCGTTGTTTTAACAACTGTGGTAGAGAGAGGTGCGTAATTTATTAGTATGAAGATAAATGAAATATTTTTTTATAAAACATATTTTTATTTACATACCACATTAAAAAGTAGCAGAGATAATATAGGTATCATTACTTGTAAAATTAAAGGCTGTCTTAGTCATTTTATTTTTATTAAAGTTTTTATTCCAGCAGGACTGGGAGGATAGTGCAATCCCAGTCTGCCATATTACATAAACATATATATATATAATATAATAAATTAAACATCTAAAAGAAATAAAATGTGCTTACATATTAGGTCAGTTCCTAATTGATTAATGCTATGATTTGAAATTTTTTTGCTGGAGGTGAAACAAAGGTGCACCTTTCACATTGAACCTTTGTTTGCTTTGGAACACTTTGCACCTGAGGGAAATGTTCCAGCCAATGTACCTGATACCTTCCACGGGGCGTGGGTGGGACTGGCGTACCCTTCCTGGAGCACTGGAACCCGCCTCCGCAGAGGGGTCCACCTCTACGACGTGCACATGTATCCAGCAATTAACCAGATTAAATACAACTCTCAAGTAGAACCGAACAGATCATATATGATTTTTTTTACATTAACTCCACACGGGAGGCCCCGAGGAAAATAATATCTAAAAGATGCTGTGTGGAGGGTCTTTTTGAGGAGAAGAAGGAGCATGAGCATAGCCAGGTTTTGATTTAGGGTGGGGAAAAAATAAAAATCTAGAGTAGGTAACAACTTATTCATGCTTAAGGCTTTATGAATGCAGATAATAAGAACTGAAAAAAAGGAAAAACCATCCTACGAAGTGCTGTAAATTTGAAAATGCGACTCAGTGGACAATCCCGGAGCTCATGCATCGGCAGGCCAGGCATGGGGCAAACGCTCCACCTTGCCCTACCGTGCCTACGCCCATGGGAAGAAGTGAACATAGGTCTTGTAGGAGGGAGGAAACACAGAGGCCGGCAAATCATTCCACAGCTTAGCTGTCGAACTCAAGACCGAGTCGTAGAAATGGCCCGTTCTCATGTGACAAATGGATTCTAGATCACTAGTAGGATATTTAAAAATGTCATAATAATAAATGTCATACTAATAGACCGTTAAGTCTCCCAGTGTTATTTTACATCATTTTAAGTATTTAAAACAGAGACAAGTGTAATTAATATTTGATTTATGGTGGACATTTGAATATATATTCTCAAAACTTAGGATTTGGAGATGTCTGACTAAATCAACTGGACAATCAATATCTGGACTAAATATTTAATACACATTTGAATAAAAAATATTACACAATGTCAGTGGAGACTTTGAAATTACGGTTTGGAGGGATACCCTTTATCAACTTTCTAACTACCTTCATCACCTTGCACCGCAGTGGGAGGGATGGATTCATACGACCGTCACTCCTGGACACACTTACCCCCAGATTCCTACCCACCCCTAATACCCTTTTCCTTCCCAGAACTTCCTCTCCTAAAAAGACACTCCTCACAGCTTCCCCAAAGATGAAATAGGCCCTGCGGGGAATTATTTTCCCCACCGTTATACCGGGCAGTCTTCTCACCCACATTACTGCCGATGTACATCTCAAAATCATAGACGAGCCCACCTACCTGGCTACTGCCCACTGGCCACACTGTGACTGGCTACCGCTCGGGAGAAGGCTTTGATGCCCCACTCGTGTGACTTATTTTTTATGTATTGCTTCAAATTACTTCTACCTTTGAACAGTACCATGAGCTCGTCTACAGAATTGAACTCCTCAGGTTCCACCTTGACCTTATTTTCATGTGGGGCATTTAACAACGGCCTTATTTTGAATAGTTTGTCGTAACCCTGGCATCCTCTCGGAATCAACGTGTTATTGTTGTTTAAATGAAAACACAACCGCAACTTAGTGAAACGATTTCTAGGCATGACAACTGCGATAAGAGATAGTCTTGTATCGTTTACCCAGTAAAGGTGGAATGCCGGATACTTGAGGATACCCATCATGATGTGCATTCCTAGAAATCAGTTCATTTCGTTGACTGAGATGTTTACGCTAATGCTATTTTTTGTACAGAATACAAATTTGTCTGCTCAACAATATTTTTTATAGTGTTTTCATCTATGAAACATAAAAAATATTGTAGGCAGACATATTCTGGGGTGGGTTTGAAAAGGTCACATCACAGTGAGAGTCAACATGCTCGTAATCTTTCTTGATACACCGTAGATCAGCTCTCCGTCCATGGGAAGTTGAGGCTTTACCGGGCTGTCCTAGGGGTACAGTGCAGGACTCTGACTCCCCGCCCTGTGGCTGCTGTCTCTCTTCCAAACTCTATAAATGAAAAAATATTACTTCATAGTTTCATTTAAAACCCAGACATGTTCATCATTTTATAATAACATCAAACGCAATAATCGCTAGCAATAAGAAATATGTAATGATAAAAGTACTTGATGGATTTCTACCAATGGATCCATTCCAAGAGGCTTGGCTCAATGCATCCCTCTGCAGGATTCTGGAAAACTTCTAAATATTCCACTGGCCAGCCCTCTTCGTCTTCTCCTCCGTCTGACTCCTAGCCTCCTTCCAGTATCATGGTGATCTTATCATGTAACAAATTTCTGATGTTATATAAAAATAAGTTAGATGTAATATATAAATTAGTATTTAATATAAAGAAGTATTTAAAATAAATGAATATAGGTATATTGAAATAATCAAAATAATATCAAGTAAAACAAACACCAACGACCAATGTGCCAGCTCGGGAACATGAATGTTAAAATTAAAAACCAATGTTTTTGGAATGGAAATCATATTTATCTATTAGATTAGACATGTAAAATAAAGTAATTATTATCTTCAACTTTATTTTTTACCTATGGTGAAATCCATGTGAAATCCGAGATATGTCAGCTGTCAAGCGTCAAACAAGCGTTTCGAATTCGAAGACAGTAATATTTTGTGTTGCCAGTACGCGATTGTTATCTTTCTCAAGCTATACGCAAAATACGGGGCTATTTTTTTCATACATAAAAATGGATTGAAAAACTATTATACAGTGTAAAACATTTGATGTAAATTACTAAAATTCACAATTTTGGAAACTAAATGTAAACTACTAAGTGTTTTTTTGAAATGAAAACTTCGTCAGCACGGCAAGCTTCACAAGCCTACTTACAATTAATGCAAAAAAAAACAGTTTATATTCCTTTCTCAATAAATGTATTCAAAACTTACCCCAACATTAATATGTAAGAAACAAAAAATGTAAGAAAAAAGTCTGTAATAATTCATGTACCATATTAAACCATACAACTAAAATAAAGTACCTCGTTGTAATAGAGAACTCCAGTCCATTTTTTAAATTAATAATGACCTTCTGACTTAAATAACTTCATATATTTTTTTAGAGTTTGTTTTAATAGTTAAAATAATTTTCAAAGTTTTAATTTTTCAAGATCCCCTGAAAAACACCGCACTTATAGTGAATCGTGTGACGTCATCACTCCTGAAAAGTTTTTCAACATGTGTTCATTTTGTATGACGGTTATACGGAAGAAAGTATGGTACTATTCGATAAGTTAGAACATTATTTAGGTGGAATTATTTATTTATTATATTACTAGCTTTTCCTGCGGCTTCGCGCGCATGGTGTAAGGGGGGTTCCCACTTCGCCTCTTCCACCTCCCCCCTCTCACCGCCCTCCCTCCCCCCACCAATCACTAATTCATTATGGAATCATTGGATGGAGAAGTGCATAGGAGAAAATTGTAAGTCCTGTAAAAGTGGTACAAAAATTATTTCTTTAAGTAATTTTGAAAAGACAACCTACACTCCCTTCAGCATTTTTTTTTTCAAAATGTAAGACCTCCATAAAAAAGATTCAATATTACAAATAATATTCAAAGAAAATTTAATAGATTTTTTTAACTTATCTCATCATTAAGGCATAAATTTAACATCCAAATTCCTCTATTTTCAACACAACAAATGTACAATAATTATATTTACAAAGACATCAAATATTTTAATAGTCTTCCCGAAGAAGTAAAAAAAATAACAGATTTCGTATCATTCAAGAAAAATGTCAAATTATTCTTTAAAAAAATATCAACCATAACATCATCAATCAAAATGTTATAACTTCATTTCATGCCATATTAAAATTACGTCACAATATCCTAGTACGTAAGATTATATTTATTGTACACTCTTTGTAAAATTATGTAATAATAATGAAATAATTACGAAATAACTATGAAATAACTCCTACGCCAAGCGCAAGAGCTAGCACTCTTAATTGGCGTAGACATTTGTTAAAATATGTATTTCACTCAGTGGCGTAGCGTGGGTTTCGGCCGCCCGGGGCGGAGGAAAATCCCCCCCCCCCCCCCCAACTTCTGCCTTCAAATTTTTTAAAAATCACATTTGACGAGTATTCTTTCAACGAAAATCATGTTTATAAATTCTACTCCAAAGTTGATTTATTGATACTGCGTTAGAGTCCCCAAATAATAGTTACACACGCAACAAACAATTTCTCAGAATTTTACAGCATTATGTAACTCAAATGTAAAACTTCACTCGATGCACGATGAATCTACAACTCGTTATTCAATTTATCGTTACATTCTGAACACAAAACCAGTTTGAATGCGGTGAATTAAATCTACACTCAGAACATGAAAATGGTTTTACTTTGATTCTGGTATTAAATAAATGGTCTGCAAATAGAATTTTACTGCACATCGAATAACAGAATGTTTTCCTTCGAAATGTGTCAGCAGATGAATCCAACTGGAATTTTACATTCTGTACTGGTTTAAATTAAATCTGTAGCTGGCGAATTTAAACTAAACTCAGAAGATGAAAATGGTTATCCTTTAATTCTTGCAGCACATACATAGTCTGCAAATAGAATATTATAACTGAACTTCAAATAAGAGGATGTTTTCCTTTGAAATGTGTCAACATACAGATGAAACCACAACTGGAAATTTACGTTCTCAACACAAAATGGGTTTGAATTAAGTCTGTATGCGGCGAATTAAAAGTACACTCAGAACATGATAATGGTTTTTCTCTGATTCTGGCAGCAGGTGCAGGATACAGAGTCTGCAACTAGAATTTTATAACTGAATTTCGAATAAGATAATATTTTGCTTTGAATCGTGTCAGCAGATGAATCCTCAAATGGAATATTACATTCTGAAAACTGGTTTAACCCTTCGAATAATTAGAAAAAATATCTGTAAACTTTTGCCTGTCAATGTTTGTGTACGAAATTTCCGGTTCTTCCCATGTATTTTAAATGTTCCTTTTTATTGTTTTTTTATCATTTTGCAAAATTGAAAACAAAATTGTTCTTAAATTTAGATATAATAATTTTTCCTGATGTGCTAATTAGAACATTATTGTTTTTAAATATTAAAATTTTGATATTGAAAATGTGGATTGGCTCAAAAATACACGCCTGCGAATATTCGAATTAAAGTACCTAATAGAATAAACTTAAAATTTTAAATACAGATTCCTTTTTTTTTAAATGTAATAAAACTGTATCTTAACTATTTATCGCAATCACAAATTTATTTTAATTAAATATGTGGGAAATAATTTCACAATTTTATTTTAAAATTAAATGTGTGGGACAATTTGTGTCTTCTGTGATTAGACGGGAACTACACTCAGAATATGAAAATGGTTTCTCTTTGATATTGGCAGCACATACATAGTCTGCAACTAGAATTTTATAACTGCACTTCGAATAAAATAACGGTCTCTTTCGAAATGTATCAGCAGATGAATACAAAAATGAAATTAATTCGTTAATACATTCTGAACACAATTCTGGTTTTAATTAAGAATGAATCTGTTTGCGAGTTATCAGCTTTAATTAATATTACTCTCATAATATGCGTACGGTTTTCCTGTGAATTGTGAAATTTGCAGCTTAAAAAAATATAATTATTGATATTTTTAATAAATAATAATAACAATTGTTGGATTCGTAAACGAAAGTATCGTAGAACATTTTTAAATGATGATTTGAAATGGTTTAAAATTTTCCAAGATAATATTATTATTTATTGTGAAAATTTGCCGCCCCCCTTAAAAGTGCCGCCCGGGGCGGGCCGCCCCCCCCCCCCCCACGCTACCCCACTGATTTCACTATTAGTCCAGTCAATGAATGGTCCAAAAGGAGGTGTAGAGTGCGTGAGCAGGAACCTAAGCGATGTTGTTCACGGTGCTTAGGGTGTGAACATACTATAAGTCCTGACATCTAGGTGGTGAGCTAGAGGGGGGAGGGCGGGGAGAAGGTCGTAATTTTCGGGTTTCCGCTTATATCCCGAAAACGGGGCGTCGCAGAGGAAAATTTTCTCATATTAAGTAAAAGCTAATAAAATTATCTACAACTTTTATTCCATACGTAATTTTCGAAATCCTAGCTGTTTTTGAGTTACACGCTCCACAAATGTAGATATTTTCGAAAAAAATCATTTTACTTCACATTTTTCATCAAAAATTCCTTCATATCGTCTAAAATATCCATCAAAGAAAGAAATTTATTTAAAAGAAGTCTAGAGAATTTAATTGCCTTTTAGAATATATATATATATATATATATATATATATATATATATATATATATATATATATACATATGCAAATTAATCTTCAACCAGTAAATATTTACAGCAATTTTAAGTTTTTCAGTAAAATGTCATCATTTAAAAAACAAGCGGTTTTCATATTATTGCTGACACACTACTTTTGTTTGTAACAGAATTTGGGACTTATAATAATAATAATAATATGAACATTTATTCATCAGTAGATATTTTTCAATGTACATTTTTTTCTGTGATTCTGTTTTTGAAAAGGTCACTCACTGCTCAGCTATAATTCAGGATTTCTCAAGGTGATGGGTTGAGGGATTCTGTCTGGAGAGGTCAAAAGACCTTCTTATAGGGATGGACGATATATATCGTTGTATTGTAAACACTCGATGTATAGTAACGATTCATCGTATTGAACCGATGTATTGTTAATACTTCAAAATCGAATATATATCGATGTGTTTTATTCGCAAATAACACACAAACTATGAGATGAGACTACACATATAAAACTTTTATTTTTTCTTTTATCAAAATTAATTTACAGAAATCTATTTTCAATTAAATATTAAGATTAAAATATAAATATCAATAATAATTACAAAAAATTACGGTACCTAGAGTAGGTGCCTTATGAAAGTTACTTACATGGTTATATTCAAATCATTTTATTAATTTATTCATATTATTATTAAATAAAACGACGTTGTGAACCCGTAGTCCCGTACTAAAGTTCAAAATTTCAAGAACTACATTCCTGAATTCGGGATTTCACTCACGCGACCCATGCAAACAATAAACAAATAATATCCACTCAAAAGTAGATCATTTGGCGACCGCTAAAATACAATGTCTTGTTCGATATGGTTTTTTGAGAAAACCGTGGAGGTATAAACGACCCAAAAAACCACGCATCTGGTAACACTGAATGGCAGATAAATTAATTCTTGAATAAAATCAGTCAGCAAATAGCCATAAACAAACAAAAAAAGTCAAATACATCTCGCGCGGCACCCGCTCCAACCCTTACGTGTGAACGCTCAACGGGCCAAACGCTGATACGAACTGGCGAGTGACTGGAGCGTTTCGCCTGCGAGTCGATCGCGTTTACACGTACGTTTCCGCCAACGATTCGGAGCGAAGTGTGCTGAGACTCGCAGGCCAAACTCTGCGTGTAAACCCCGCTATTCATTATAACCTAAAGATATAAATATTCATATGAAACTCTCTTTGCTACGGTTCTTCTTGTCAAAGGTACATTCATTTGCAGTTTAAACTTTTTTCTGCATTTGCATTTGTTTTGTTTTGTTATACCTATCTTAGTTTTCATGTATCTTTTAAAATATTTTCAGCTTGAAACATCAATAATTCGTGAAGGCTGATCATAAATATACCAAACCACCCAGGCTGGTGGAGACTAAGGATTACTAATTACTAGTGCCCGCGCCAACAGAGTACTGGTTTGTTAGCATTTCAATTTATTATCTAGGTAAAGATATTTATTTTGCGAAGATAAACTTGCTTTTTGGTGAACTTTATGTAGTACCGGATGCAGTACGACGATTCTGCTAACGTTTTAACGTTTATTAAATATTTTTTATGAAAGTCAGTTGACTTATTTTGGTGCACATTTAAAAGCATTTTTAATTTATGATGATTCTTTGTTGTAGGTATGTAGGACGGTAGCATTGTTGTGTCATATGAGGAGATGGGGGCTGATGTGTTCCACCACTCTGTGGCCGCGCTGTCCTTCAGAGAACACAAGAAGGAAATCTATTCCATGGACTGGACCAGGATGCTACAGGAAAAATACATTCTCAGTACGCTTGACTTTCTTATTCTGTATTTTCTATTTTTATCAGTAAAGAGAATACGAAAACAGTATGCAATATGGTTGTGAATGATGAATCCTTAGAGTGGGTGGATGAGTTTGTATATCGTGAGAAGTATGTTTACGAGAGACGGGAAGGCTGATAGAGATATTTAATAAATGGACTGAAAGCCATTGGCGCTAACAAAAAACAGTACCCACTTTTTACCCACCTTGATGTCTTGTCCTGTACCCACTTTGATGTATGGCAGTGAGGCATGGAACTGATAGAGGAAAGTAGACTGAATGCTATAGCAATGAGATCCCTGAGGCGTATGTGTTGTAAAACCATGCATCGTCCTGTATATTTTCTGTTCTATATTAGTGATCGATGAACCGGTGGATGATGGAAATGGTTTGTCTACTTTGTAGCTGGAAGTAAGATTGTAGAAATATATTATGAGTTTGTGCAGAGCGCCTTTGAGGTGATTTTTTTACAAAAATGGTGTTAAACAAATCATCCATATTGTATTATTACTCTTATGATTGTGTGAGAAATGTGGAGATCCGCAAAGAATGCAAGGCTGATGTAAGCGTAATGAGTAAGTTTAAGAAAGAGACCCTCAGATGGTTTGGGTATGTAAAGCGAATGAACAAAGCTTTGAATGTAAGTAGAATATATGAAGTCGGGGACGCCGGAGGAAGGCCTGACACGATCAAGTGAATCAGATACTTGCGCCGGGCCACGGCAAATGTCAGAATAGTACAATAAGATGTATGAGTCGATGTGCGAATGTGAATGAGGCAAAGAGTGTGTGCCAAGACTGAGTTGTTTAGCCGTCCGTCCTATCTGCCTACCCCTGCGGGGAAACGGCGTGATGGTTATTAGGTTATTCTTGTATTTCCTGTTTATAATAAAATACTAAAACATGTAATTGAGTTTTCATTTCTCTATACCAGAGAAGTGCCAAATTCGATATTGTCGTAGGAACGCTAATCTTATTTGAAATTGTGCTTCCCGTTTTGAAGGGATTCAAATTTCAAGTAATTTTAGGTTATTTTACGACAGTTGGATTCTCAAAGCAATGGGTTTCCATCTGACAAAAGCTCTGTCTAAAGAAAATGAGCTGTAAAGAAAAGTAAGTTCATTTTCTCAAGCAGCAATCCGTCAGATGCAGCTCTTGTTGCTCTGGGAAAGTTTTTGACATTTCACTTTATTTTTAAAATATTTTAGGCTAATGAATTAGGTAGGTACCGAGAGAATAATAAAGAGAAGAATTATATTGTCTATGGTTGAGCCTTTTTTTAAATTTTTGTCGATGGTATGTGTGACGTCATATCACATGGGGACCAAATAAATATATATAAATAGCATGTATATATAGTAAATAGCGTTGACACTTCGTCAGTACAAAAAGCATCAAGTTATCAATCTAATGATTGGTTTATTCCCTAGATCGATAACTTCGGGCCTTCTCCATACTAGAAATTTTGTCATCACTGTCACCAACTTAACCAAAAATAAAATGACCCACCAAAGACAATAACATAGAGGAAGTTCAAGGCCATTTTCCACCATAGACAATATAATTGCATTCGACCTACTTTATTAATTCATTAGCCAAATAAATTATTTAAAAATAAAAATGCTTGAAAGCAGAAAAATGTTTTAGTTTCCCCAAGAAAACAACGTTCCATCTGACAAAGCCTGAGGGAATGAGCTTAACATAATTTTTAAAGCTCATTTTCTCAGCAAGGAGCTTTGTCAGATGGAAACCTGTTATCCTGAGGAAACCAAAAATTCAAGCGTTGGTAAAAAACCTAAAATACTTGAAATATGAACTCCTTATAAAAGGAAAACATTTTCAAATAATGATTATGGTTTTCTACGACGAATTTACATTTTCTGCTTGAAAAATGATAACTCGGGGGTACATGTTTAAATTCTTTTTATTTTCAGAAAGACAATCGATAATAGCACATAAAAACACTGGTTCGGTGAATTTGATGAATTGAAAAATGGTTTGAAAAGAATATCGACAAAGGAATGGAAAGGAAACATGGCTAAAGCGTCATACAGCTGTGACATTAAAGATTAACGTAAACAATAGTTCATCTTCAATGTCACATCTATATAGCGTTTTAGCCATTTTTCCTTTCCAGCAGTCACCGTACAGTTCTGGTAGAATGAAATAAAAAATCTACATATTCTAAATTTCCTTTCAACCGAAATTAAACAGAGTACCTATACCTTCATCGGGGACCCATTTCAGCCATCTCACAGTAAAAACCGCATCATGTGTTCTGCAAAAAATATATCACATTAAACAAAGTTTGTGAACAGAATATACAGTATTTTTCCCTTGTGATGACATACTTTGTTTATCACAAGGGAAAAGTATTCTCACTTCTGTTCATATGAACATATAAATTAGTAGCATTATTAATTTTACCTGCCATTAACAGTGTTATGGTCTGCCAAACAATGTTATAAGGTGTTCCTAACGTAAAGCTCCAAAATCATTCAAAGTCTGGAACATTTTCTGAAACATTAACCACTCGGACCCATAAGCTTGTGTTAACGATAATATAACATTAACAGACATATGTATGACGTACGAGGCGTACGTATTACAATTATACTTAAGTAAAATTGAAAGAATATTTATCAATACAAATGTCATTTAACCTCAAATAGATTTTCAGATAAATTAAGCTGAATGTTAATGTCTCATGTAATTACCTGATTTCTGGATCAATTGCGGACACATTTGAAACATTTTTCCACCTCTGGAATTCCTGAAAACGATTTTTAAATGAAATATGCCCATGGCGATGTCAACAACACAAATTCAAATTCATGTTTGTTTGATAATCGCATGACGCAATTTGACGTTTAAAGTTAGACCTATCTATAATAAAATTCAGCTTTATCTATAAGAATTTGGTTCACTCCTGTCAGTTTCAAGGTTAAAGCCAAGATTTACGCCCCTGGACCACACTTTGAACTTTGAACACCGAAACTTGCGAGTTATCAACAGGATTGCCAATGCTTGTGTTCTAAAATACCCGCAATAAATGTTCTAAGTTCTAAATCCCCGAATTAGGGAGAGCATAATATCAAATTCCCCACAAGTTTCTTCAGAACAAAATTCTATTGAAAATAGCACTTATTCTTTTTTTTTTTTTTTAATGGCTCTTCACCCCAAAAGAGTGTTCTGGCCAGTGTCAAGTGAATGCTTTTGTGAGTGTAATTTTTGGTTAATATTAACTAATTTAGTTTTAATAACAAGAACCTATCTACATTATATAATAATACTATACAAATAATAATAATAATAAAAAAAATATTAGTTGCTTAGCAACGTTAGCCTCGACGTTTGCTTGTATTTTGGCTCTCTGATTTTTTTATTGTATCAGATAGAAAAGAATTAGCATTGATCCCAAAACATATAAATATTTGAAAATAAGTATATTAGATAACCTAATAAATAAACTGCCAGTAACCGTAGGATATTTAGATAAATAAATACGATATAAAATTTTTCCTTTTGTGAGGGCTTCAGTAACCAAGGTAAACAACAGTATTTTGAGATTACGTTGAAATATATTTTGCAGGTAAATTTAATTATATATTTTATTTTGATAACATTATTCTAAAATATAATATTTAATATAGATTTGTAGTATTGAAGGGTAGTTTACATTAAAATATTTAATTTGGCCATATTGAAAATTATTTGTTGACAAATGACAGTACTTGGTAACGACGACAGTTGCTTGGTTACTGGAATGTAGGAATAATAATAATAATCATTTCCAAGTTGTTTTGAACGGTGACAAAATGTCATTTTCAACCAACGGAAATGAAAATGGGTTGATTATGTCATCTTTACAGATGAACATTGATAATCTGAGACCCCAAAAAACAAAAGCAGGTATTCCTAGGCAGCGAATGAAATGGACGAACGATGTCAATATGTTCATCGTTCGTTCATATTTTTATGTGACTAAATTAGAAACAGATATGTTATTGTATAGGAAAAAATTACATTTACTTTTCTCACAAAATTATCCGGTTGCCCAAGTAAACGAACAAAGATTAGCTGACCAAAAAAGGGCAATTTTCAAAAATAATTTAATCCCTGTAGTAACATTAAATCAGATAAAAAAGGAAATAGGAGATAGATTGCAATTTGAGAATAATTTAGAACAAATTAATACGAGTAGTAATGTTATATTAGATGCATTGAATGAAGATAGTTTAGATAATATTCTAGTAGAAGAATCCAATGATATTACAGTAGATTCAAATAACTTAGACGCTATTCATAATCTTAGGGAAATCAACATTGCAAATTTAAACTTACTAGATGATAATGTAATAGAATTAGCTAACTTGCTTCATAATAATATAAATAGATATATAGATATAGAGCCCACAGTTAGACCAAAATTACCAAAATTGCATACGTCAAAAAAATTATCTAAATTAATTTCTGAATTAAATAATTTAATTTTACCAAAAATAATATTTGACGATATTAGTTTTTTAGATCTTCATACGATAGTGTACGCTAGTGCTATCACTATATGTACTAGGTTAGGAGTTAAATTAACATCCTCTGATGATAGATCATATAGTTATAGTAAACCAGAATGGCAGATTAGATTAGAAAATGATGTAGTATTTTTAAGAAGTAGTATAGCTAGAGTAATTGAATATAAAAATGGGAATAGAAGTAGAAATATTTTGAGACATATAGATGAAATTGGGAGAAAATTTGGTTATAACATTGGTAGTAATAATAATGAAAATATAATCAATGATTTATTAGATTTATTAAAACAAAAATTAGGTGTTAAAGCTAGTAGATTAAAAAGATATAATTATACGTATAATAAAAGAAATAATAATAGATTATTTCAGAAAAATGAGAAATTATTTTATTCCAAACTTGATGATAAACAAAATATTATTTCGAATAATAATATTCCGTTGCCATCTGAATCAGATATGCGCGATTTTTGGACAAACATTTGGAGTAAAGATATAAAACATAATGAGGCAGGTTCATGGATAGAAAATGAAGAACTCAATTGTTCAGACATTGAACAAATGAGTTTTTCTGATATATCGGTTGAATTGTTAGCCAAAATTATAAAAAATACTCATAATTGGAAAGCCACGGGTTGCGATTGGATACATAATTTTTGGTACAAACGTCTAACTACTTTACATCCTCTTTTTGCAAAAAATCTTTCAAAACTTGTCAAACAACCTCAAAATTTTCCTAATTTTCTAACTAAGGGTATTACTTATATGTTACCTAAAAGCGAAAATATTAATAATCCCTCTCAATATAGACCCATTACATGTCTACCGACAATATACAAAATTTTAACCTCTTGCTTGACAGATTTAATATATACTCATTTGGATGAAAAAAATATTTTATCTGAACAACAAAAAGGTTGTCTCAGAAAACATATGGGATGTAAAGAACAATTAGTTATTGATTCTATAATTTTAAAACAAATTCAAAATCAAAAGCGTAATTTACATACTTGTTATATAGATTATCAAAAAGCTTTTGATAGTGTCCCGCACTCGTGGCTAATCAAAATATTAAAAATATATAAAGTTAACCCAATTATAATTAGCTTTTTGAAAAATATTATGTCCTTTTGGAATACAGATTTACTAGTATGTAAATTTAAAAGGTAAAAAAATAGTAGTACCGGGCATTTCAATAAAAAGAGGGATTTTTCAAGGAGACTCATTGAGTCCTCTTTGGTTTTGCTTAGCATTGAATCCTATGTCTAAAATGTTAATTAAAAGCAAGTTTGGAATAAAAATTAAGGGTAATACAAGAGAGAGTAGTATAGTTTCACATCTATTATATATGGATGATATAAAATTATTTTCAAATTCTGAATCAAATTTAGAGAAAATGATTAAGGTAGTTAAAATTTTTTCAGATGATATTAAAATGACTTTTGGTTTAGATAAATGTAAAACGATCCATATAGAGAAAGGCAAAATAGATGGAGACGAGGGTATATTTAGAAATTTCAAAATTAAAAGTATGAAAGGGGATGAGGTTTATAAATATTTAGGATACCCGCAATCGAATAGATTAGATCACACTAGTATTAAAAATGATATTAGGATTCAATTTCAAACTAGGATCAGAAAATTTTTAAAATGCAATCTATCTGCTAAAAATTTAGTAAAAGCAATAAATACTTGGGCAATACCTTTATTAACGTACTCATTTGGCATAATTAAATGGTCCAATACAGATTTAGATAGTTTAGAACGATTAATTAGAACTACGTTAACAAAGTTTAATTGCCATCATCCAAATTCAGCTATAGAACGAATTAATTTACCTAGAAATTTAGGAGGTAGAGGTGTTGTCAAAATAACATCTTTGAAACACAATCAGGTAGAAATGCTTAGAAATTTTTTTCCATAGGAAAGCTAATAGCTCAGAAATGCACAAAATAATTTGCAAGGCAGATAGAAACATTACACCTTTAAATTTATATGACGAGAATGCCAACATTCTTATAAATACTAACCAGGAATTATTAGATTCCTGGTCAAATAAAATTATTCATGCAAAACACTTCAATTATCTCAACCAAACGTATGTTGACAAACTTTCGTCAAACAAATGGTTGAGTATTGGAGAGTTGAGCGCAGAAATAGAAGGATTTATGTTTGCCATTCAAGATAGAGTCATTAATACTAAAAATTATAGGAAGCATATAATCAAAGATATAAATCAAATTGATGATTTATTAAGAAAATGTTTGGCTTTTCCGGAAACTATAGAACATATTATATCGGGATGTTCTATATTAGCGCCGTCCGAGTATACATTTAGGCACAATCAGGTTTTAAAAATAATCCACCAAAGTTTGGTAATTAAACATAACTTGATTGAATGCTGTAATATAGTACCATATTATGAATATGAACCAAATTCATTTTTAGAAAATGAATTTTATAAAATATATTATGATAAAACTATACTAACAGACAGAACAATTAGTCATAATAGACCTGATGTAGTTTTACATGACAAAATTAAAAAAAATTACTTATATCATTGATGTAGCTATTCCAAATTCCTGTAATATTCAAAAAACTGTTTCTGAAAAAATTAGAAAATACACAGATTTAGGAAATGAGATTAAAAGAATTTGGCATTCTCGGACTATAAAAATATTACCATTTGTTATTTCGGCTACTGGCATTATACTTAGGTCTCTAATTCAAAATTTAGGTGTATTAGATTTGTCAAAGAATTTATATATAAAAATGCAAAAATCGGTAATTTTAAATACATGTAGGATTACAAAAGATTTTTTAAATATTTATATTGAGGGATCAGTAGGATTTA
Source organism: Limnephilus rhombicus (assembly GCA_929108145.2). Taxonomy (NCBI): domain Eukaryota; kingdom Metazoa; phylum Arthropoda; class Insecta; order Trichoptera; family Limnephilidae; genus Limnephilus; species Limnephilus rhombicus. The sequence continues at coordinate 47,137,200 of OV815289.1, read as the reverse complement.
TAGGTTCAATTAGGAGTTCCACAGAGCCGAACCCTCTGATATGAAAATATCTGGAGTCGGTGAATTATTTTCCCATCTGGTCTCTGGTAGGTTGACATGTTGTTCTTGTATTGTTTTGTAATTATAATACTTATATAGTGCGATTGCATAACGTGGATTGACCAGATGATCATTTGGGAAGTGTGTGAAAGGGTTTAGTTTTTCCTGTGGGGAAAATTAAACCCGGACATTTAAATCTGGTGCGTAAAATAAGAGATGATTTTAATTAAACATAACAAGGAAATTAAAAGATATGCTGACACAATTTATTGTGCGTAAAAAATAAAATAAATAAATAAATACATGAAACTTAACTTACAGTTACAAATTGATGCTGTTAATATTCAGGAAATTAGCCAAGACTTTATACACGCGTTTGTTCACAGAAGATAACAGGCATGCAATGTTGTAGGGAGGCAATATACCCGAACTGATTAGGTGAGGGAAGAAATTTTTGTACGAATTATTTAAAGGACAACTGAAAAAAATATGATTGAGATCCTCTTCACCAAGACGACATTCACACATCGCAGAATTCTTAATATGAATTTTTGTCAGGTGAACATTGTGGCAGCAATGCCCTATCCGCATGCGGCAAGTGGATGATGTCGAGAATTTGTTAAAAGAAAGTCTGGAAAACCACGGTTTTGAAGGAATCGTTGGCTGAATTGTGAAAAAGCTATATCCTTTTGATTGACTAGATTCTTCCCAATGATTCTGCCATGTGGAAATCATGTTTTCCTTCAATTTTATGAAAATGTCATCGGTGTTTAAAAATTTATATAAAATATCCCCCGAAATCATCGAGGCATCTTTCGTCAATGAATCGGCCTTTTCATTTCCAGGGATACCGCAGTGACTAGGTATCCAAGCCAAGACGATTTCTTTGCCAGAGTCGGTTAATTTATGAATTAAAGTGCGAATTTCAACACAGAAATCGTCTTCTGGGTAATGGAAAGGGGAAGAGTTTAATTTTTGAAGTGCACTCAGGGAATCGGGAAACATATGGGATGTAAAGAACAATTAGTTATTGATTCTATAATTTTAAAACAAATTCAAAATCAAAAGCGTAATTTACATACTTGTTATATAGATTATCAAAAAGCTTTTGATAGTGTCCCGCACTCGTGGCTAATCAAAATATTAAAAATATATAAAGTTAACCCAATTATAATTAGCTTTTTGAAAAATATTATGTCCTTTTGGAATACAGATTTACTAGTATGTAAATTTAAAAGGTAAAAAAATAGTAGTACCGGGCATTTCAATAAAAAGAGGGATTTTTCAAGGAGACTCATTGAGTCCTCTTTGGTTTTGCTTAGCATTGAATCCTATGTCTAAAATGTTAATTAAAAGCAAGTTTGGAATAAAAATTAAGGGTAATACAAGAGAGAGTAGTATAGTTTCACATCTATTATATATGGATGATATAAAATTATTTTCAAATTCTGAATCAAATTTAGAGAAAATGATTAAGGTAGTTAAAATTTTTTCAGATGATATTAAAATGACTTTTGGTTTAGATAAATGTAAAACGATCCATATAGAGAAAGGCAAAATAGATGGAGACGAGGGTATATTTAGAAATTTCAAAATTAAAAGTATGAAAGGGGATGAGGTTTATAAATATTTAGGATACCCGCAATCGAATAGATTAGATCACACTAGTATTAAAAATGATATTAGGATTCAATTTCAAACTAGGATCAGAAAATTTTTAAAATGCAATCTATCTGCTAAAAATTTAGTAAAAGCAATAAATACTTGGGCAATACCTTTATTAACGTACTCATTTGGCATAATTAAATGGTCCAATACAGATTTAGATAGTTTAGAACGATTAATTAGAACTACGTTAACAAAGTTTAATTGCCATCATCCAAATTCAGCTATAGAACGAATTAATTTACCTAGAAATTTAGGAGGTAGAGGTGTTGTCAAAATAACATCTTTGAAACACAATCAGGTAGAAATGCTTAGAAATTTTTTTCCATAGGAAAGCTAATAGCTCAGAAATGCACAAAATAATTTGCAAGGCAGATAGAAACATTACACCTTTAAATTTATATGACGAGAATGCCAACATTCTTATAAATACTAACCAGGAATTATTAGATTCCTGGTCAAATAAAATTATTCATGCAAAACACTTCAATTATCTCAACCAAACGTATGTTGACAAACTTTCGTCAAACAAATGGTTGAGTATTGGAGAGTTGAGCGCAGAAATAGAAGGATTTATGTTTGCCATTCAAGATAGAGTCATTAATACTAAAAATTATAGGAAGCATATAATCAAAGATATAAATCAAATTGATGATTTATTAAGAAAATGTTTGGCTTTTCCGGAAACTATAGAACATATTATATCGGGATGTTCTATATTAGCGCCGTCCGAGTATACATTTAGGCACAATCAGGTTTTAAAAATAATCCACCAAAGTTTGGTAATTAAACATAACTTGATTGAATGCTGTAATATAGTACCATATTATGAATATGAACCAAATTCATTTTTAGAAAATGAATTTTATAAAATATATTATGATAAAACTATACTAACAGACAGAACAATTAGTCATAATAGACCTGATGTAGTTTTACATGACAAAATTAAAAAAAATTACTTATATCATTGATGTAGCTATTCCAAATTCCTGTAATATTCAAAAAACTGTTTCTGAAAAAATTAGAAAATACACAGATTTAGGAAATGAGATTAAAAGAATTTGGCATTCTCGGACTATAAAAATATTACCATTTGTTATTTCGGCTACTGGCATTATACTTAGGTCTCTAATTCAAAATTTAGGTGTATTAGATTTGTCAAAGAATTTATATATAAAAATGCAAAAATCGGTAATTTTAAATACATGTAGGATTACAAAAGATTTTTTAAATATTTATATTGAGGGATCAGTAGGATTTATAGGTTCAATTAGGAGTTCCACAGAGCCGAACCCTCTGATATGAAAATATCTGGAGTCGGTGAATTATTTTCCCATCTGGTCTCTGGTAGGTTGACATGTTGTTCTTGTATTGTTTTGTAATTATAATACTTATATAGTGCGATTGCATAACGTGGATTGACCAGATGATCATTTGGGAAGTGTGTGAAAGGGTTTAGTTTTTCCTGTGGGGAAAATTAAACCCGGACATTTAAATCTGGTGCGTAAAATAAGAGATGATTTTAATTAAACATAACAAGGAAATTAAAAGATATGCTGACACAATTTATTGTGCGTAAAAAATAAAATAAATAAATAAATACATGAAACTTAACTTACAGTTACAAATTGATGCTGTTAATATTCAGGAAATTAGCCAAGACTTTATACACGCGTTTGTTCACAGAAGATAACAGGCATGCAATGTTGTAGGGAGGCAATATACCCGAACTGATTAGGTGAGGGAAGAAATTTTTGTACGAATTATTTAAAGGACAACTGAAAAAAATATGATTGAGATCCTCTTCACCAAGACGACATTCACACATCGCAGAATTCTTAATATGAATTTTTGTCAGGTGAACATTGTGGCAGCAATGCCCTATCCGCATGCGGCAAGTGGATGATGTCGAGAATTTGTTAAAAGAAAGTCTGGAAAACCACGGTTTTGAAGGAATCGTTGGCTGAATTGTGAAAAAGCTATATCCTTTTGATTGACTAGATTCTTCCCAATGATTCTGCCATGTGGAAATCATGTTTTCCTTCAATTTTATGAAAATGTCATCGGTGTTTAAAAATTTATATAAAATATCCCCCGAAATCATCGAGGCATCTTTCGTCAATGAATCGGCCTTTTCATTTCCAGGGATACCGCAGTGACTAGGTATCCAAGCCAAGACGATTTCTTTGCCAGAGTCGGTTAATTTATGAATTAAAGTGCGAATTTCAACACAGAAATCGTCTTCTGGGTAATGGAAAGGGGAAGAGTTTAATTTTTGAAGTGCACTCAGGGAATCGGAGAGAATTAAGAATTTTCCAATGTGAACATCGTCAATGTATTTGAGGGATTCAAAAATGGCTATACATTCAGCAGTGAAAACGGAAGCCTCTTTTGGAAGTTTAATTTTTCTATCGACTTGATCTGATGGGCAGTGGAATGCCGCTCCCACATGGTTTGATAAGGGAGACTTGGAACCATCTGTGTAAATAATTTTCCAGTTGGAATATTTCGAATTTAAAATTTCGATAAGTTTTGTTGGAGCTTCGTGATTGTTAATTATGCCGAGAGAAAAAAGAATATTTGGTTTACACAAATGAATACGAAAGGAGTTGGCATATAAAGGAAGTCTGTCTGATGGATTTAAGAGGGGTTTATACGCACAGGACGTATGGAGGCTTTTAACAAGAAGAGGGATTGATTTGTTCCTCCAATATGGAAGTGATTTCACTTGAGCAGTGAGAGCAGTAATTTTGTCTTTCAGTGGGTGATTAGAGAGTCTTAAGCATTTAAATAAAAACTTGTCAGCCAAGAACTGTCTTCTGAAATGAAGAGGAGCCTCCACAGCCTTCACTTGTAAAGCGTTAATTGGGGAAGAACGCATTGCTCCGATAATCAATCTTAAACATTGAAATTGAATACGGTCCAACCTTGCGAGGTTCTTTTTAGAAGTGGGTTCAATGAGGAATGACGCGTAATCCAAATGACTCCTAACATATGCGTTATAAAAAAGTTTTTGGGTGAATGGATGACTTCCCCACCAGACCCGTGAAACGGCACGTAAAGTGTTGAGGCCAGCTTGACATTTGTTAATGATTAAATTAATATACGGGTTCCATGTTAACTTAGAGTCTAAAATTACCCCAAGGAATCTTATTTGTACCTGCATAGGGAGAATTGAATTATTTATTTGGACTGTTACACGCGGAGTAACACGTTTTCTGGAAAAGACGATAACATTGCTTTTGGACGGAGAAATTTCTAAGCCGTGATTTTTTAACCAGGTGTCAAGGTTTTTCATGCAAATGTTAATCACATCCTCCAGAATAGAAATAATTCGTCCTGAAATATATATAAAAAGATCATCCGCATACTGGAGTATTTTACAAGATGGATGCATACTTCGATGCAGGTCAAAGGTATAAATACTATAAAGGATAGGACTAAGGACGGAGCCCTGAGGCAAACCCTTGTTTACTATTCTTTCCAGTGGAGGAGAATCCAGCACCTGGATTTGAATTTTCCTGGTAAGAAGGAGGTTAATTATAAAACTGGAAAGCTTACGAGGGATGTCAATTTTTAATAATTTATTAAATAAAACATCCAATAAAACATTGTCAAAAGCTCCGCACACATCAAGGCAAACACCGACAAGGAATTCATTATCGGCCAGGGCCAACTGGATATCAGAAGTCAGGATGGACACACTTTCGATCGTACTTTTTCTTTTTCGAAAGCCAAACTGAGAGCTGGGAAGAATTTTCTCATTTTCTGCATACCAGTCTAGACGTCTTTTAATCATATGTTCAGCTATTTCAACTAAGGAAGATGACAGAGCTATAGGTCTGTAAGAAAGTCCAGAGTTAGGGTCTTTCTGGGGTTTCAGAATGGGAACAATTACTTGAGTTTTCCAGGATGATGGAATTTTGCCGGAGTCAAAGATCAGATTTATAATTGAAAGAAAATAGTTTAGTGTGGTAACGTCGCAGTTTTTAATAAAGCTATAAGGAATTCCATCTACACCAGCGGATGAGTCTGTGAGATCGTTTAAGACCTCCCTAAGCTCCGTTAAATTGAAGTGGGTGTCCATCCAACCCCGTGTTTTAAATGAGTATGTGAATTCTGTTTCATTAAAATTACTTGCAGTTTGAGGAGCTAGTTTATCGGCAAATTCCTTCACCCACTCTGAAGTGAGTGGTCGAGTCACCGTTGGGACGTGAGAACCCTTAAACCTGCGAATTGAATTCCAAACAACTGAAAGAGGAACTTTGGGAGATAATGATGTGCAAAATTTTTTCCAGCCTTGACGTTTTTTGTTTTTTAGAAGACGTTTGGTCTTAGCTTCAATTTGTTTATACTGAAGGAAGTTCTCCATATTTTATTTTATTTTTTATTTTATTTTAAATACATAAACGGCTATACTGCCTTTTATAAATAAACATAAAATAGAGTACAAAATAATATATAATAGAGTAAGAAAAATAATATCATTACATAATAGTTGTTTTAAACTTTAAAATAACATACAATTATTTTGTGTATCACAACAAAAAATAACAAAAAAGAACAATGAGAAATATCACATTTCATTTCAACATGTCCATATTGCGTATATAAAGTTACATTATTGGAAAATAATTTTTGAGTGCATGTTTATATTGCGCTAATTTTAAGAAATAAATGTCGCCGATGTTGGCATATTCATTTCCCAAAATGTGTAATCGACTGATTGGTGAGTAATAATGTGATAATGTATGTGTGTTATTATAGTAGAACGGTAGAGTCAGTCTATTGTTAGCGCGACCGGCAATGAAATCTTATTAGTTCTATTAAATCAGGGGTATCCAGGACCGAGTGAATTATTTTATATAATATTAATAGATCACAGATTTTTCTGCGATCTGATAAATTTACGAGATTAGTCCAGTTTAATAACAAATTATAGTACACGGATTCTCTTGGAATACCTAATTTAAAATTAATATACCTAAGGAATCTATGCTGGACTTTTTCAATCGCTTGAATATGGATATTGTAATGTGGAGCCCAAATCGTAGAATTATATTCTAAAATGCTTCTCACTAGCGTTATGTATAAAATGCGAATAGTATCAATGTTACAAAATTGTTTTGTTATTCTAATAATAAATCCTAAAATCTTCATTGCTCTATTAATAATATTATTTATATGGCTAATAAATGTAAGTTTTGAGTTAAAAATAATACCTAGATCATTTATTGTTTCTACTGAGTTTAATATAATTTTGTCAAGATTGTATTCATAAATGATCGGTTTCTTTATTTTATAAAATCTTATTATTTGACATTTACTAATGTTAAGTGCCAGTTTATTGCATATACACCAATTAAACAATTTGTTTAAATTTTTTTGTAAAATTATGCAATCAGAAACATTTTTAATTTTTTTATATAATTTTAAATCATCAGCAAATAACAGGATATCAACATCGGAAAAAACGTCTACAATGTCATTAATAAATAAAATAAACAGTATTGGTCCTAAATGGGAGCCCTGTGGCACACCACTAGTGGCAGAAAAGGCATTCGATATTACGTCATTTAACTTTACAAACAGTTGCCTATTTGTTAAATAACTCTCTACCCATTTAAGAAAGTTCCCGGTTATACCCATACTCCTTAATTTATTTATCAATATTTTATGACAAACTTTATCGAACGCCTTGCTGAAGTCAGTATATATCGAATCTACTTGACATTTATCTGCAAAGGCATTCGCTATAAAGTTTTCATATATCAGTAGATTTGTCAGAGTTGATCTATTCTTCATGAAACCGAGTTGAAACCTTGTTATAATCCCATTTAATTTAAAAATAATTTTATCCAAAATAATTTTTTCAAAAAGTTTTGGAATAGTTGACTGTATACACACAGGTCTATAGTTGCGTATATCGCATCTGTCACCTTTTTTAAATATGGGTGTGATGTAACTATTTTTCCATGCAATTGGAAAATATCCCGATGACAATGACATATTAAAAATTAAATAGAGGGGATACGACAAGGCATGTATACAGTGTTTCAATAGAATTGGTGGTATTTTGTCAGGACCCGAACTTTTTTTTACATCTAATTTGTTAATATGGGTTTTAATTTCATTTATATCTATGTGAATGTTAGAAATTTGTAAATTGATGTTAGATGAAAAAAAAGGAATTTCACTATTATCAATTGTGTTGTCGTATACATCTTTAAAAAATGAAGCAAATAAATTAACAATAGTTTCTGCATTATTTTCATTTATGCCGTTATAAAACATGCTAGCAGGTATATCTATTTCATTTCTTTTTAATGACTTTGAGTACTTCCATAAAGTGTTGATGTCGTTATTTGCAATTGAATTTTCCACATTATTTAAGTATTCTTTGTAACAGTTTTTAGAAAGATCATGACATTGGCGTCGAATTGAATTGAATTGAATATAATCTTTAATTGATTTACAATTTTTGTACTTTTTATGTATTTTCTTCTTCAATAGAGTCAAGTCAATTAAATCTTTATTGAACCACTGAGGGAAAACATTATTTTTACATTTAATGTAAGGCACACTTTTTTCTATGATATTGTGAATTATTTTATAGAATACGTTGATATTTTCGTTAATATTTTCTTGTTTTAAAAAAGTCCAATCAGTAGCATTTAAGCATTCATTAATATGATTAAAATCAGCTTTATTAAAATTGTGAAGTGATTTTTTGCACTGAAAATTTGGTATTTTATTTAGTGATACGCTAATATTTAATGGAGGATGATAGTTATCTACAGGTAATATTATTTCACTTGATTTTACTACAGTTACTGAAGTATCACTTGAAAATACCAAGTCCAGTATTTTGTTATAACAATTTTCAATTTTATTTAATTGTGTTAGATTTATAAAATTTGACATGCTTATAACTTCTTTGTTTATAGTTGACAAGCCAGCGTTTTCTATACCTGTCAATTCCATAAAGTTTTGATTCCAAATGATGTTCGGAAGATTAAAATCGCCAGTTATAATTATTTTTACTTTTGGATATTTTAATTGTAAAATTTCAATATCTTCAAAATGCTTAGTATAAATACTAATATCCGATTTAGGCGGAATGTACACATTACCCAATAAAATTCTGTTTTTACCTGTATTAATCATAACAAATAATTGCTCTATTTCTACGTTTTTTGTATTTAACTGTCTGGAGACAATATTTTTCGCTACTGCAATCAGAACTCCACCACCTCTTCTTTTATTGTTTATAATGTCATCGTTTGTAGATTGATTTCTATCCCGGCGGAAAACGTTGTATCTTGACATTCCTAGTTCTGCAGTGTGAATATCCGGATGTAACCAAGTTTCTGTGAAAATCAACACATCAAATATTGAAGTAGTTATTTCTAGTCTGAGAGTGTCCAGTTTAGTTCGAATTCCTCTGACGTTTTGATAATATAGGTAACATTGATTCAGTTTATTGTGTAGTTTTTTGGTGTATGCTGTTGAACGATTTTCGGAATAGAATGAACATATTTTATCGTGAGATTTGTTTCACCGCTATTTTTCCGTTGTTATAATTCTATTATCAGATTCTTCATGTGATTTCGTTGAGTTATTGTCAAGTCCGGTTTTATCTTTATTCCATCGGTAATTTTAAATTTATTCCGAAGAATGTATTTTACTTGAAAAGAATCTTCAAATTCCACTTTAATTGGTCTGATGACTCCAGGTTTTTTAGCACCAAGTCTGTATATTTTTAGATTTTGTGTTGGTATGTCATCAATTTTTTTGATAGTGGATATTATTATTTTTGAGTCATTTGTCAAATTTTCTTCTTGAGACAACTCACTTTCCGGTACGTTTAGAAAGATTGCATTTTTCGATTTTTCCTTCCTTTCTTCCAATTCCATTATGGTTTCACAAAGGTCTGGAATTTTTTGAGTCGGTTGATTTTGAGACAAGTTTTTGTAAACGGCGAGTTCACCTTCCAACTTCGCCATTATAGCCGCCATATGAGAAATTGAAGCCATGATGTTGTTGGACTCCGGAATTCATATTTGTATTTGTTGAATAAATTTGTTGAATATATTCATATTTGTTGAATAAATTTTCGCATATTTTTTCCTCATATCTACTGCGTCTGAGCATTCAATATCCCACCAAGGAGCTGGGGGAGGTTTCCCTTTGTTACGTGTCGTTTTAATGGGGATAAATTTTTCTGCGACCGTAATGACTGCAGACACAAATAAATCGTAACATTCCGCAACATTTTCTGTAGTTAGAGAGGGCAGATTTTGCACAGAGAACTTTGTATGATTTGAATAGTCATTCCAGTTGGCTCTGGCAGTTAAGAACCTTGGTTTTCGACTACTGCACTTGACATTTTTGTTGGAATGATAAATATTTGAGGATTCAATGAGGATGGGGTAATGATCACTCCCATGAGGGTCATCCAAAACCTTCCATAACAGGGATGCGGCTATGTTGGAATTGCAAATAGTAAGATCAACCATGCTGGGTCGCTGACCAGGCACCTGAAGACGAGTAGGAGAACCATCATTGATAATACAAAAGTCTAGTTCATCTAGTAGATCAACAATATCTCTGCCCATTCTGTCACAATTGTGAGCTCCCCATAATCTGTGATGGGCATTGAAATCGCCCAGAACAAGAGAAGGGGTAGTGACCTTGGAAAACATAGCTTTTAGGATTGATTTAGAAGGTTTATTAGATGGTGATATATACAAAGAAATTATTGTAGTGTCAAAAACCTTTGCGGCCGTCACTTGAAAAGGACAACCAATTGGTTTTACATCTACAGGGGAGAAGGGTAATGATTTTTTAATGAAAAGAGCGGAGCCGCCCTTTCCATCTTGACGTCGTCTCGAAGACAGTGGTATCCCCTGACTCTGAAATAATCAGAATCCGGTTCCAGCCACGTCTCCGAGATGGCAGCCACTGCAATTGAGTTTGAGTGTAATGTGTTTAAAAATTCTTCAGTCTTATTTCTAAGACTATGACAATTCCACTGAAGAATCCTCATCAGAGGAGCCATTTCTAGTTGAGTTGATAATATTAGTAATTTGTTTAGCAACGTGGGACGGTATTTGAATGTTGTTTTTATTTAAAGTTTGTAAAATATGTAAAAATGAGGTGATTAGTGTAGAGTTAAGGTCTATATTATAATTTTGTTCTTTAGTAGATGACTTTAGGTAAGAATTGAAATTTGAACTGGAAGGAATTTGTCCATTAGGGAACCACAGAAGGGATTCGTGATTAGCATTATTTTTTTTTGTTAGAACTCTAGGTTTCACGACCCTTTCAACAGTTTTTCTAAATGAAGAAGAAGAAGGTTGAGAAGGGGTGGATTTTTTAGAATTTTTGGAAGTTACTTCAGAATAAGATGGAATGGATTTGTTAAACATTCTTGATGCTTCCGCATAAGAGATGCTCTTCTCGGCTATTGTGTTTTTAATATTGCGCTGCCTTGACAGTTCAGGGCAAGTTTTGCTGATGGACATGTGGGTACCGGAGCAGTTTAAACATTTATAATTTTCCTCTGTTTTATCACAGGAATCGCCACTATGGGACGAACTGCACTTGAAGCAACCGGGTTCTGATCTGCAGAGGTTCTTCGTGTGTCCAAATCTGCAGCACTTGTAACATTGCACAGTTGGGAACACATAGAGCTCTACTGGTAGAGAGACGTTAAACATAGTAACATTTTGTGGAAGGTCTTTGCTGTCAAATGTTAGGACAACGGATTGGGAGGGTCTCCATTCTACAGAGTTTCCCGTATTAAACCTGTAATTTAGACGACGCGCTTTTAAAACTTTTCCGAAACCTTGAGGAACAGTAATGTTTTCCAGGATGTCCTCTATCGACCAGTGCGGTGGGATCCCTTTTGTGACACCTAACTTTGTAACCTGATATGTAGGTATGAAAACGTTGTACGAGTTTTTTTTGGCAACATCAGATTTTACAAAGCTATTGGCCTCAGCCGCTGTCTTGAATTCAACAGAAAGGCGGTTACGCCCAACCGATTTTACTCCATTCCAGACAGGGTGGATTTTATTTTTAAACATAAAATGTCCAAAGTCCACATCGTATAAATTTGATTGTTTTTCATCCTTTGAAATTTTAGTCACGTGTGTAATGTAAGGTGGTCTATCAAGATTATTATACAGACGTGACATTTGTGAAGGAGTATTGTTTACCAGTGGGGCGGGTGTGGTTGAAGGGCTTGCTGGACTTAGATTTGAAATCGAGGAAGAAGTGGACGGAATTACATCCTGTAAAACAGAATTATTTGGAAGGGAGTCGTTTTGCGTGGAGGGTGTTTTTCGATGTATCTGTCCAAAATCTGTTGCATTTCTATTATCTGCTGGTTTAGCAATTTTTTTTTTTTACGTAATCGTTACGAAGTCCGAAGCCTCCGGAATATTACCCGCGATTATTTTTTTTGTAACACCCGAGGATTCAGATAACAAACCATCACTGGGGGATCAGGTGGTTTTTCTTTATCCATTTTCGAATAAATCTACAGCACACAAATCAAAAAAAAATATTACCTTAACTGCTCCGAAGAACCAATTATATCACACAAATACTAACAGTGAAAACAAATATACAAGTAAAAACTATATTACACTAATTTACAATACTATTTTAAAACTATTATCTATATAAAATGATTAATTTTGTAAAGAGAATTGAAATGACACTGGCACAGTTAGACGATAGCCTTTGTTTCCACTCATAAATAAACCAATCCCTAGATCGATATCTTCGGGCCTTCTCCATACTAGAAATTTCGTCATCACTGTCACCAACTTAACCAAAAATAAAATGGTCCACCAAAGACAATAACATAGAGGAAGTTCAAGGCCATTTGCCACCATAGACAATAAAATCGCATTGGACCTACTTTATTAATTCATTAGCCAAATAAATTATTTAAAAATAAAAATGCTTGAAAGCAGAAAAATGTTTTAGTTTCTCCAAGAAAACAACCTTCCATCTGACAAAGCCTGAGGGAATGAGCTTTACATAATTTTTAAAGCTCATTTCCTCAGCAAGGAGCTTTGTCAGATGGAAACCTGTTATCCTGAGGAAATCAAAAATTCAAGCGTTAGTAAAAAACCTAAAATACTTGAAATATGAACTCCTTATAAAAGGAAAACATTTTCAAATAATGATTGGTTTTCTACGACGAATTTACATTTTTCTGCTTGAAAAATGATAACTCGGGGGTACATGTTTAAATTCTTTTTATTTTCAGAAAGACAATCGATAATAGCACATAAAAACACTGGTTCGGTGAATTTGATGAATTGAAAAATGGTTTGAAAAAGAATATCGACAAAGGAATGGAAAGGAAACATGGCTAAAGCGTCATACAGCTGTGACATTAAAGATCAACATAAACAATAGCTGTATTGTTTGTTTATATACGTTCATCTTCAATGTCACATCTATGTAGCGTTTTATCCATTTTTCCTTTCCAGCAGTCACCGTACAGTTCTTGTAGAATGAAATAAAAAATCTACATATTCTAAATTTCCTTTCAACCGAAAGAAAAAAGAGTACCTATACCTTCATCGGGGAACCATTTCAGCCATCTCACGGTAAAAACCGCATCATGTGTTCTGAAAAAAATATATCACATTAAACAAAGATTGTGAACAGAATATACAGTATTTTTCCCTTGTGATGACATTCTTTGTTTATCACAAGGGAAAAGTATTCTCACTTCTGTTCATATGAACATATAAATTAGTAGCATTATTAATTTTACCTGCCATTAACGGTGTTATGGTCTGCCAAACAATGTTATAAGGTGTTCATAACGTAAAGCTCCAAAATCATTCAAAGTCTGGAACATTTTCTGAAACAATATTTGTGAAACATTAACCACTCGGACCCATAAGCTTGTGTTAACGATAATATAACATTAACAGACATATGTATGACGTACGAGGCGTACGTATTACAATTATACTTATTAAAGTAAAATTGAAAGAACATTTTATCAATATGTCATTTAACCTCAAATAGATTTACAGATAAATTAAGCTGAATGTTAATGTCTCATGTAATTACCTGATTTCTGGATCAATTGCGGACACATTTGAAACATTTTTCCACCTCTGGAATTCCTGTAAACGATTTTTAAATGAAATATGCCCATGGCGATGTCAACAACACAAATTCAAATTCGTTTGATAATCGCATGACGCAATTTGACGTTTAAAGTTAGACCTATCTATAATAAAATTCAGCTTTATCTATAAGAATTTGGTTCACTCCTGTCAGTTTCAAGGTTAAAGCCAAGTTTTACGCCCCTGTTTCCACTTATTCTCAAATAGAATTGATTGGAACGTATTATTACATACATAAGATTAAAAAAATAGGTTACAACCCAATTAAAATATTGAAGCAAACATAATAACGTAATATACCTTTAGGTATTTTAATGTCAAAAATTCACGGAACTGAACAAATGTGCACCATCTACAATAAGGTCGCTAGCATGGGAGTAGGCGGTAAACACAAAGAGCTTAAAGTTAGTCAAGGTACCGGAAATAGTCATATAGCTTTAGAAAGCAACGAAGGATGAGCTAAAATCATTTTTACGAACGCAGGATAATATAATAATAACATTTGTACCTAGCGGCGAACACAGAGCGGCGAAAGCAAAGCTGGACCGCAATAAAAATTGGAAAGCCAGGATATTTTCGGCAAGGACTAATAAAACCCAATCGCCGCGCCGAGCCGAGCGACGGGCGATAAACCTTTCCGTTTGACCCTTGCCGCTGCCGCCGATGCAATTAGTTTTGAAGATCTACCCCAGAGCAGGAAGGAAGACCCGAGCGAGAATTTCACCACGAAGTCAGTCTGGCCTAGTCAGAAGGCCTAGGGGTTGGTACTCCACTTCGCCAACGGAGTGTCCCGACCAGGGATAAAAAAATAATACGAGTGTTTTGCAACCCGGCCAGGGCTCTGAAAACGCTCTCCAGACTACACGCGACCGCGCGCAATTTTCCGACCAGGAAAATTAACAGACACGCTCGCGGGTTTCCACCGATACGTTCGCGAACTTCCGCCAGAAAGTTCAACCAAGTGACCGTGAATATTCCGACCAGGGATTGTGCAAGTTCCACTTTGCACAATTTTTCACCACAAGGAACTCTCGCAACTCTACCTGTGCAATAACAAGTGAAAAAAATAGAACTTAAGTTTAAAGTGCCTAATGACTGCGTGCGTTCGCGGAGACTCCATCATCAGCATCCAAAGGGAAGTGACTGAACATTTTAATTATTTTAACCACCGAAGTGATTGGCCTCTGAACAATTACATAAAGACTACCGTAGAATTAAGCAAACAGACTTTCTAATTTTAAGACTAATTAATTAAGTAGTTTTAAGACTAACCCTAAATTAATAATTAACCCTGCCTTTTGTGTCCTAATGTAATAAATGTGTCGTTTCGTAAATCAGTAGCTTTTTTAATTGTTCCTCCTTAATTTTGAGTTCATAGTTTTAATTTGAACCCGCCGTAAGGCGCGGGTGTATCAAACGTATAAAACAATCAATGTGCCCATATATTGTACAGCAATAGAAAAAAAAATAATAAAAAAGATCAAACTTATTGCATTTTTTTATTTGGGAACAAGCATCGTCCTATATTGTTTTTTAGGTGAAACACTTAAGCCCAGTAATTTTCAGCATCGTCATCTACATTCAGACCATGTAGGGAGAAATCCGGAATACCGGGATCCTTCTATCGTAAAAGTTCTATAACTAGCAAATTGATATATCTTCGGCTGGGTTTAGACCCTGTCACGTAAATAATTATCAATTTGTGATATAATTATTTACCTGACCACTAACCTGGTATTTTGAACAGCCCGTATTGGATTGGCAACACTTTTTTCTCGCTGGTTTTGACACTTCTAGAAAACGGCGGCGTCTTGGGAACCGCCGCAGTTTCAACGAGTCAAAAAATACTTAGGTCCCACATAAACCTGAGAGAGAGAGATAACCTTATATTTGGCGCTCCCAACGTTTTAAATGCCGCTTTTGGTGCCCGTATATTCTAGCGGTCTGTTATGTTCTAAGTTTCTGCTTCTTTTTCCGAATTTTCAAGGTTGGATATGTATTATTCATTAATATCTTCATACTGTTATAATGGTACCAGTGTGTGTGTGTAGATGCGTCATAATAGATTATATGAAATATTTCGCGGTAGTTTGAAATTTTGTGCATATAATTTTTTTGCATATAATTTAATTGTCATTATATTGCTTTGCTTTAAATTGTATTGGTTTCGGGTTGAGCTTCGTTCGCTCTCAAATTTTGTGTAACGTAAACATAAATATACCTACTACATATCAATTGAAGAACTCCGTTCTTTTTTTCGGATAAAATATTTGGGACAATTTTGTATACTGGCAAGTTTATCTATGGTTATGTCAGATGCTATTACAGATCAGCTGATAGCGATTTTTGTTGACATGTGTCGGATGTCAAACGGTTATTATTATACTTCGATAATGTTATTGTAATAACTTTATAAACAATTCACCAGACTTAATATAGTGTTATTCGGTTTTTTTCTCATAAACATTAACTATTTCATATGGAATCATTTGGAATATTTTTGTATTCTAACTGGATGTCAATTGTCTTTTACATCGCAGAACGGTTGCGTTCACTACCACTGCTTTTGCAGTACTTGCATATCACCACACGCCCTCCTGATGTCGTCATCACTGTACAAATTCACTTAACCAGCCCGGAGGCCTTCGCGCCCTAGTGGGTCGTCCTTCTGTACTGGTCTCTCCTTCTTCTTCACTGTCCTCTTCAAACACATCGAAAAGATTTACGGTGGGACTTGCGGCCAATTCCTCGCATCTCTCTTCAGACTCAGTTCGTTCTCTGTCAGGCATCTTCCGCAGGTCAAGCACATGTCTTGGTACACCATCAACTATGATATTGTTGACTGAATTAAGTCCTGTCACCCTTCCTTGCCTCCAGCGTGATGTGCATCTTTTGTCTACTGGTTTGACCGCAACGACATCGCCCACTTCAAACTCAGTCGATACTTCCTCTTCTATATGCACTTGCGCAGAAGGGTGCCTCCATAAATAAGTGTGAACCGAGCTAGAAGGCGCAACACCCTCATCCTTCTGACTCTTCGCAGCCAAATTATACCAAAATACTGCCTGCAGAGGATCGCTTCCACTTCTAGCTGCAGTTCTCTTTATTGTTCGATGATGTCGTTCAACTATACCATTTCCTGCTAGACGGTATGCCGCGCGAAATCTTTGACGTACATTCCATCTCTTACACATATCTGCAACACTATAGGAACGAAACGCAGTACTATTGTCCATGAGAACTTCACTGGGCGGGCCTCTTTCCCGAAACACTTCTTCCAGATTTTTGACAATCGAAACTGCGTTCTCTGATTCGATTTCCCGCCACACGGCAAATCTACTTGGCCCGCAATCGATGAGTGTGAAGAAACATTTCCTACCGAAATGAGTGACATCAACTGCCAAGCGACTCCAATTTGTTGCAACATTGAGGTTACCCGCTTCATGGGTTGACGGCGGTGGGTCAATTGTCCTGCATTGTATGCAGTTACGTACGCATTTATCGACGTCCTCTCTTCTCACCTCGGGATCAACCAGCCGGGCAAGATGAAGCGTTCGCTCTACTCCAAAATGATGCTGAGCATGTAAAGCTTCGGGTAAAGTTCGGTTCAGGGGCGGCGTTCCTAGATAATAAAACTAGTTATTTTTATACTAACTATGGGCCGGAAAATCCGAATCTGAAAGAATTAGGCGTCGGAAAGCAATATTAACTGAATTAAACGACTTTAAAATTTTCTATACACAAACAGGAAAACAAGCCATTTTGAACGTATTCTCAGTATTATGACACTACAAGTCATAGAAAAACAAGAAAGATGTTACACCACATAAAATTAAGTGTTGCCATTAAGCAATAATATCAATAACTGATTTAAGTAATTATTTTTTATAAATTTTACTCACTTTTGTATCACAAACCATGTTACATAAACCTAGCGTAGCCGCTAAACTACTTGAAAACTGGGATGTTTTCTTGCCTTGACGCGAGTAGGCGCTATGAAGGGGGCACTTTCTTTTCTATCACAAACCATGTTACACAAACCCAGCGTAGCCGCTAAACTACTTGAAAACTGGGATGTTTTCTTGCCTTGACGCGAGCAGGCGGTATAAAGGGGCACAAACCATGCTACACAAACCTAGCGTAGCCGCTAAACTACTTGAAAACTGGGATGTTTTTCTTGCCTTGACGCGAGCAGGCGGTATAAAGGGGCACAAACCATGTTACACAAACCTAGCGTTTGGTCTAAGAATACGGCCGTTGAGATAGTCATAATTCATCAGGTTAATGTGTTATGTGATGAATTATCATGTGAGGAAGTATCGTGTCGGAAAGTTTTACGTTATTGATATTATTGCTTAATGGCAGCACTTAATTTTATGTGGTGTAACATCTTTCTTGTTTTTCTATGACTTGTAATGTCATAATACTGAGAATACGTTCAAAATGGCTTGTTTTCCTGTGTGTGTATAGAAAATTTTAAAGTCGTGTAATTCAGTTAATATTGCTTTCCGACGCCTAATTCTTTCAGATTCGGATTTTCCGGCCCATAATTAGTATAAAAATAACTAGTTTTATCATCTAGGAACGCCGCCCCTAAACCGAATTTTTTCCAAAGCTTCTACGCTTAAAGCACATGTTTGCTCTCCAGTTTCTTTTTCAAGTATATCCAACCTCTCTTCATACTCTGAAGATTGTAAGTCTCTTTCATGACGTTTCCTGTCATGGCTACTCTTTACCCAGGCCTTGCAGACCCTAGTAAGTACATCGGCTTTATTTTTACAAGACTCTACAAGGGTGATCGACAATGTGAGATCAAATTCTTCTACAATCTCCTTCACCAATCGAGCATCTCTGACATGCCAGAAACTTTTACACGACTACTCCCGGTAAGTGTGGATCTCACCCAGCACAAAACCGTTGCCGAATCTGTAATTATTTCCACAACTTGAAGATTCCACTTGAGAGCTAGGTTTAATCCCTTCAGGACAGCATCTAGCTCCGCTATGTTAATATGCGCTACATCGGTTGTCTTACGCAGCCATGCGGCGTCTTCAACAGTTCTTCCCTCAATTTCCAAGGTAACTCCAAGGGCCAGATTACTTGCATCACAATAAACTCTGGCATCACCTAATGATTCAGGCACTAGCCACTCCCCTTTTACAGGATCGTCAATTCTCACTCTCACCAGAAGCTCTTCAGCCGTTTGTTGGGCCCTGTCGCCAACGTAATCATCCCATGCCTGGCCTTGACACTCTCTCTTCATGAAACTGCAGGCTGTCCTTAACCATCCACACACAGGATAGTGCCCAGTCAGCTTGCCACAGATCGAAAATAATTCCCTTCTACTCAGGTGCGATCCTTCTTGCATTATGGGAATGTCATTGCCTCTTCTGAACATAAGACGTCCGACCTTATCACGTTCAATACGCAATCCGAGCACTCTTGCGCCCTCCAGCTTCTCGGGAGGCTTAGTTACGTGACCGTAAGTATGCAAGTGTGCCGCAACCTCTTCAGCTGATATTATGTTTTCATTCACTATAATGTCATCGATGTAGCTATATGTGCCCCGTCGCACCCTTTCGTCAAGCGAGAGCACCTCGTTTACAATCCGTGTCATGATTTGGGACCACACTTTAACCCAAAACCTAATCTTGTCAAGCAGTATGTTTTGCCTTTATACTTGATGAGTTGGTACTTCCAAAGTTTTTCCTCAATGTGCACTTGTAAATATGCTGATTGGAGATCAAGCAACTTTAGAGGTTCACGTAGCTTCCTCCACTTCCGAAGTGTCTCATCACACACTGCTACATCCTCACCAGTATGGCACTGAACACTCTCGTTGAGTTCACGATAGTCCAAGATAGGACGTATTTTTCCCTTGTTCTTTTGGATCACAGCCATTAAAGGAAGGATACCACCGGAGCTTCCCTTCCATGGCCTGAGCCAGCCCTCGGAGATCCACTTTTGAATCTCTTCTTCAAAAGCTGCCTCCGCTTCTGGTAACTTAGTGCTTCTATAGCACTCTACAGTGTTTTCTAATTCAGCAGGAGAACCTCTCCACACCCAACTCACGCACCAGTTTCTTCCGTTAAATGTAGCTTTAAAGTCCTTGTTCTCAACAGATATTCTGTCTGCCGAAGTTTCACCAATTCGACACAATTCGCACTGTACTCGTCTAGTCTGCTTCTTACGAACTCTACCCTATCGCGCATTATCGTAACACCACCCAGTTCTTCGATGACGTCCATGCCCAGTATAACATTGACTGCACTTAATATTTTTTTCACCACCACACAGTCTACCAGTAGCGACACACCATGCACTACTATCTTGGCGACACCTCGCCCCTCACAAAATACACGACTGCCATCAACAGCAATCACATCACAACCAGGACCTTGTACACTACACAGCCCACTCATCACTACTGTACGAGAACACCCTGAGTTAACGAGTGCACGCACCTGCTTTCCATTTATTGCAACTTGGATTATTGGTAGCGCCTTTAGTCCTGATTCAGAAGAGCTGCCGGCGCACCAGTTCTCCTGCTTCCGTTTCCCTTCTCACAGTGCCTGGCCAAGTGACCATCTTTTCCATAGTTCCAACAGACACTTTTCAGCTGCTCACAACAGAATTTGACCATGTGTGGCCCACCACATTTAAAACAACGCCGTCTTGCATTTGGAGATGTTGCGACAAATTTCTGTCGGCCCTGTCATGAATGAGTTTTTCTTTTGCCCTGTTTAATTTATCTTTGTCTTACTAACCTATTTTTTGCATTTTGTTTTTCCTGTTAAGCACTTGCATACTGCTTACTAACAACGTATGCATGGACACTGGAGGTCTAGATTCGTTCAAAATAAATAAATGTAGCTTCGTTTAACAAAAAAAATTAGAATCTTGCGAGAGCCTTGAAGGAGTAACCATCAGTTACCAAGGCGGGTAAGAGGTGGATTACCTCCACTGTCGGCCCTGAGCCACCGCCACGACAGGCTGATCCACGAGCTCTAGCACGCTCCATGATTGTTGACAGCGGCATTGTCTCTACTTTTGGCTGCGCGCGCAATTCACCTGATACCACTGAAGGCAGACCCACTATGAAAGCTTTCATGAGGAGAGCATCCGACGTCACACCCGCTAGCCTTGCCAGCCTCCTCAGGTCCGTCATATAGACGTCGACCGGCTCATCACGCCATGTGCGCCTCACGAACTCCTCATAGGCCAGAAACGGGTTTGTTGCGAAGGCACAAATCAACGCATTTTTGATGGCGTCACCATTGCCCTTATCCTCTGCACTCAGCTCATTGTAGACAGCAAATGCAGGTCCCTCCAGAAACATCGGGATGATCGCGCACACATCCTTTACTTCTTTAATTTTTAAAACCAACTCGACTTTTGTTATCCACTGAATAACGTCGCCCTCGCCATTAAAACACCTTAATAAATCTCCGAGTTTAATATTTGACATCTTGCCGAAATAGCTTGTATTCTAACTGAATGTCAATTGTCTTTTACATCGCAGAACGGTTGCGTTCACTACCACTGCTTTTGCAGTACTTGCATTTCACCACAATTTTCTTCGTTTTGTTTCATAAATAAATACCATTTGACAAAATGACGTTGTCTAACATTAACGGGGCCTCAAAAGAGGAGATGATTCAGATGCTTTCTGACGTTAATATTACTCCAGAACCCACTTTGTCCGCCATGAGAGAGCAAGCGCGAATCTACAACAGGAACCTAAAACAATATAGTGGTGCTTCTTCTCAACAAGAAGCAAGCAGTGATGAAAGTCCTAATACAACTACCAACATAACTAATAATTATTATCAGAATACAATTACAAATCCTTCCGTACATAGCTGGGGTGTTTAGTTTAACGGATCTTCAGACATCCGTGACTTTATACAACGT
The DNA here is from genome assembly GCA_929108145.2 of Limnephilus rhombicus. Taxonomy (NCBI): domain Eukaryota; kingdom Metazoa; phylum Arthropoda; class Insecta; order Trichoptera; family Limnephilidae; genus Limnephilus; species Limnephilus rhombicus. The sequence continues at coordinate 47,115,412 of OV815289.1, read as the reverse complement.
GTGGAGGAGTTATCTAGGTGTCGTCATATTGAGTTGTCGCTTGTTGTCACTTCGTTTGCTGACCTTTTGGAGGGAAGAGCATTGCTATGGTATCGTACCATTTATAAACATAATTTAACTTGGCTAGAACTGAAAAAACTAATTTTAACTCGATTTGATCCAATCGCTAACCAAACCGAAGCTTTAAAAGCTCTCTTCTCTATGAAACAGAAGTATAATCAAAGCGTAGTTGATTATGTTGAAGACGTGCAATTAGCTAATTTAAGATTAAACCTTCAACTTCCGGAAGAACAAATTGTGGATTTAGTGGGCAATAGCCTGTTGCTGAAATATGCACTTGTTATTGCTTATTTTGAGGATAAAACTTTAAATTCCTTAATCAGTGTTTGTAAGCGATTTGAAAAAAGTTCATATTTCCGACGATGAAGCAAATTCGGTCAAAGACAAGAATAAACCGTCATCCGTTCCGTTGAATAGTAATGCTGCACCTTCTTCTTCTTCATCTTCTGCACAATTTTATAAAAATAAATTACTTTGCGCTTATTGTAATACAAAAGGTCATTCCAAGCCTTTTTGTAGGAAATGGAAGTTTGATTCTCAGAAGAATCATACCCAGCGACAAGCAAATTCTGAACGACATAATTCAAAAAACTAGACGGGGGTCCCCCACATTCTGCTAGCGAGGATGCTAGGAGACCACCGATAGTTTCAAACTCTAGTACCAGTCCCATCGACCATGACATGGACGCATTGATGCCGATGATGACCAGCGGTCAAGATATTAGACCTCATGTTAATATTGCAATTAACAATTTAGTTTTTTCAGCTGTTTTAGATAGCGGAGCTAGTGTGAGTTGTTTTGGAGGTTCACTGTATAGGTTTTTCTTAAGTTTAGGTTTTAAGTTAGATAAGCTTGATTCTTACGTTACCTCCGCGGATGGTAAACATCAAGATGTAATTGGTACTATGCGGGTACTAGTTACCTATAGTAATAATATTAAGAAATATGTTAATTTTTTTTGTCATTCCGTCTCTTTCTTCCGTGATTGTCTTGGGAGTCGACTTTTGGAAACAGTTTGACATTGCTCCTCAGTTGTTTTCAGGAGCCAACAGTGGTCGTGATGTTGAGAATACTATAGGTGAAATTCGCAAGATCACGTCAGCTTCCCTACTGTCCCCTCAAGACAATCATAGGCTAAATAAGGTAATTGATAAATTTAAATCAATTTCGTTTGAAAAATGTGGACTGGGTCATACTCATTTAGTGCAGCACAAAATTAATACAATGGGAGATCCCATTAAGCAACGGTATTACCCTTTGTCTCAAACACGACAGCAACAACTTGAATCTCAACTTAAGGAAATGGTAGATTTAGGTGTTGTTCGCCATTCGCGTTCGGCTTGGTCGAATCCGGTTTTGATCGTGCCTAAGAAGGATGGTTCTGCAAGGTTCTGCTTGGACTCTAGAAAACTTAACAGCGTCACGACAAGGGATTCGTACCCGCTGCCATTTATTTCGCGTATTTTAGACAACCTACGTGGTGCACGCTTTATAACCTCTATTTATCGAAAAGTTTTTGGCAGGTACCTTTACATAAGGACTCTTGTTCTAAAACGGCTTTTGTTGTACCAGGTCATGGACTTTTGAATTCGTTAGGATGCCATTTGGTCTGAAAAATGCACCTAGTGAATTACAGCGTCTTGTTGATGCTCTTTTTGGTCCAGAGTTTGATGAAAACGTTTTCTGCTACCTGGATGATTTAATTATTATTTCAGAAGATTTTGAGTCACATTTAGAATTGTTAAATAAAGTTTTCACACGTATTAAAGAAGCAGGTTTAACAATTAATCTCAAAAATGTGAGTTTTGTAAGGAAGAGTTGAAGTATCTGGGTTATATTGTTGATGCAAAGGGTCTTCGCACAGATCCAGTCAAGCTAGAGTCTATTTATTTATTTATTGATTTATTGTGAAAAACAGTATGATCCATTTACATTTCACAAATAACAGTTTATAAATTACAGTTTATAATAAGTAAGTATATACATTTATTTGCATGGGTAAGTACATCAATACTATCTGATTAGCCAGATTTGTAAAATAGTATGCTTATTGCTGTCTTAAATTCTCTTTGGTTCAAATTGAAAATGTCAATCACAGAAGAAATGTGATTTAACAAAGTAGTTATTCTCCCCAAAGGCATGATCATTGGTAGGTTGGTCCTGCCCCTTGGAAAAATAAATAATCTGTGCTGTCTAGCTCTGATGAAATTATCAGGGACATAAAAAGAAATTCGTTGCAAATGTGCCCATTTAGTAGCTTGTGCGCCACTAACACCATTGCAATATTTCTCCTGACGTCTAGACGTTCTATCCCCAGCATTCCAGCGAGAAAATCAGAGGGATACAATAAAGGGTAATATCCGAACTCTCGCATGTAGAGGTATCGCATAAACTTTTTTTGCACCTTTTCTACATCATTTGAGTAAAGGGTATCTTCGGGTCCCCATATTATCGATCCACTCTCAAGAATGCTGCGAACCAGAGTAAAATAAAGCATTTTTATGACTGCCGTATTCGTAAAAGATTTCGAATTACATATAACAAAACCCAGCATACGCATTGCAGAGTTGCACACCGAATCGCTATGAGTTCGAAAAGTCAGACGCGTGTCAAAAGTGATTCCTAAATGTGTGTCAAAAGTCTTTCCTCTTTTCGGATACAAATTTCCAGAAGGATTTCGGATCATTCTTGACGTTGTTTTCGATATTATTTATGTAATCCTTATACGCAATATTTATACTACGTTTGATTTTAGATCGTAGAATATGTAATCCTTATACGCAATATTTATACTACGTTTGATTTTAGATCGTAGAATACAATTATTATATTCGAACTTACTCCACTCCTAAGAATTCTAAACAGTTAAAAGCGTTTATTGGACTTTGTGGATATTATAGACGTTTCATCAAGAATTTTTCCACAATAGCGGCCCATTTAACTAGACTCACTGGCTCAAGGGGTGAGTAATTTTTCTTGGTCTTCAGAGGCTGAAGACTCTTTTAACCTTTTAACCGCTAAAAAAATATACCTAAGCAGTCGTCCCCACGCGGCACTTTCTTTTTCGAATGTCATTTTTACATAGACCCTTTTAGAAAACAAAATCATTGTCAGGATTAATCCTAAAAACATTAATAAATCTTGATAACATCATCCTCCAATATCGAAGTATCAATAAACATTAATTTGAGATCAACTGAAATGAAGATAACGTTATAATTGCGTTAATATAAACACGCCGTGAATATCAACAAACAAAGCAATCTCTAACATGGCCGCTTCTAGCAACGTATGACGTAACATATAGCTACCTACTTGCTCGTGTAGTGAAATACGAGACGCGTCAAGAAGGGCCACTGCGCCGATGCTCTATTTTTATTAATTGTTTTTGTGTTTAATTCGTAGAACTCCATTTAATTTTTTGTTTTTTTTTTTTTAATTTAATTAAAATTTAATTTGATAATGTTATAATGTTTGCAAAACCATTTTCAAACTGTAAACTGAAACAGCTGTAACAAAAATACACACTAAAATACTTGCAGAGCTTGATAATAACGTTATCAATTTTAATTTTATCGAATTTTAAAAGATGCTATGGTTTTAGTTTATAGATACTTCTATAGTTAAAATTTTATTGATATTTATGTTGAGAAATTATTTTATATTGTTTTCACTGATAAATTTGCATTAATAAGATCGACATTTTACGGCAGTAAATCGCCGTAAAACGTTAATTTATGCGGTTGATATCGACCTAATTCGTATTATTATTTTATAAATCTAAATTGGTTTACACCGGAAGGCCGTATTTTTACGAATTTACTTCGATTATATGGATTTAAAGAGCCGGCTGCCGCGGAAATCGGCCGCAAATTTCTATTTTCGAGGAAATTTACCGTATTTTTACAAATTAACTCGAAATATCTGAATTCACAGGGCCGGCCTCTATGGAAACGGCCACAAATGTTTGATTTTAATAGAAATGGTGGGTATTTTTACGAATACTATGAACATCTTAATTAGAATGGATGCCTGCAATGCAAATCGATTAATTTCGATTTACGCGGAAATATCGTATTTTCTGTGAATCAAACGGGTATCTTAATTTAGAAGGCCAGCCACGACGTGATTCGGCTGCGAAATTTCGATTTACGCAGAAATATTTTGTATTTTTACAAATTTACTTCTAATTCCCGAATTAGAATGGCCGCCTGCAAAGGAAATCCGGTGCGATATTTCGATTTTCGTGGAAATATGGTATTTTTGTGAATTTATTTCAAATAGGTATCTAAATTTGGTGGGGCGGCCGAGATGGGATTCGGTTTCGGAAATTTTGATTTACGTGGAAATATATTGTATTTTTACAAATTTACTACGAATACCTAAATTTTAAGAACCGGTCACGGCGGCAATCAACCGCAAATATTTGGTTTACGCAGAAAATATTCGGTATTTTTGCGAATTTATTACGAATAGGTTTCTGAATTTAGAGGGCCGGCTAGGTTGAGATGGGAAAGTCAAAGGTTCAGCAGAAGAAGTTCTTGGCTGAACTGACGGGATTGAGACATAACTTTCATAATGCCCAACAAAAACAATATCTGTATCGTCATCAGTCATCACTTATTTCAAAAACACTTTCCGAATCTAACATTGCTTCAATATCAATTTCAGATAAGCCATGTGTCGACAATTTGAGTGTTGTTAAAAAAAAAGTTTTAAAATTCATAAGTTAACACACAAAACAAGATGTTTTTAAAATTGAATTAGTCAATTTTTAAATAATACAATTAAATAATTATGTACACAAAAATAAAGTAGATTTCAAAGTGGATATCGACGCACAAGTATTATTACTAATATGCTACGGGGTCCGCTCGAAAGAGACAATCAGATTCGCGCGCATTTTCAAAACTGTGACTGGCGGCTGGGGCCGCGCTCTCGGTTTTATTCATTTACCAAGATAAACAATGAAGTAGTTGATAAACATTCTCAGAGAGGTCGCACCACAAATGAATATTCTTATTTTTAATATAAATTTCGATCGTATACGGCATACATGTGCTTAGAAAACGATGTCGAAACTTGAAAATGACTGAAGTCAGCCGCCGCGCGGTGTGAGCCACTTGATGAAATGACTTTAGTCAGCCGCCGCGGTGAAAAGATTAAAAAATTAAAAAAGGCATTAACTTCCGCGCCGGTTATCAATTGTCCTGGTTTTTCACTTCCATTTACCATACACTGTGACGCGAGCAACGTTGGGATAGGCGGCGTGCTCACACAGGTCTTTGAAGGAGAAGAACACCCGGTTTCTTTTTTTTCTAGGTGTCTGAACATTCACGAGCGAAACTACGGCGTGACGGAGCGTGAACTCTTAGCGGTGTTAGATTCGGTGAATCACTTCAGGCCCTACATAGAGGGAGTTCACTTCACAGTAGTAACTGACCACTCCAGTTTGCAATGGCTAGTGTCTTTATCAAATCCGACAGGCAGACTTGCACGTTGGTCTACCCGCCTTTCACAATTTTCTTTTGACGTAGTCCACAGAAGGGTAAATTTAACACTGTACCCGACGCTCTTTCGTGTAAAGACGATTTAACTATTGAAGCCATTGACAACCTTCCTACAAGCACGGATAATTGGTACATTAACTTATTTACTAATTGTAAAAATAATCCACAACGTTTTAATAATTTTCAAATTAAGGATAATTGTTTATTTCGTCACTCTAAGTCCCGTTTCGCTCTACAGGAGGATACAGCTTGGAAGCTGGTTGATCCTTTTGAGGACCGTAACGCTATTTTAAGTAAAGAACACGAGTCTATTAGCTCTTGCCACCCAGGTGTATTCAGAACGTATAAGAAAGTTCAACTCCGTTATTTTTGGCCAGGTATGTATAATGATGTCAAAAAGTTTGTTAATAAATGTAAAACGTGCAAGGCACATAAAATAAATACATCTGTGCCGGCTGGCATTTCTACGAATCCAAAAATAGTCAACAGACCGATACAAATGTTGTCTATCGACCTTGTTGGTCCTCTTCCACGTAGTTACGCGGGATTTATGTACATTTTATCGGTTGTTGACGTTTTTTCGAAATATACTTGGATTTTTCCGATCAGAAATTCTACTGTTAAAAGCATTGTTAAAAATGTAGAACAATATATTTTCTTGGTACACGGTGTTCCGCAAACTTTTATATGTGATAACGGGTAACAATTATTACAAGCAATAATTGTCAGCCTGAAACACTCATTTACATTGAAAAATCTTCCGAGAAAAGATACTTGCCGCCAACGGGACTTGAACCCGTGTCCTTCCGATTGCCGGTCGAATGCTCTGACCACTGAGCTATGGGGGCTTATCAAATACCCGCCAAATAATTCAATATATACTAGTGTTTCATTCAACAATTACTGCTTGTTATATTTTTTCCCACCTGAAAACAACCAACTTTATTTTTGCGAGAAAGACATTGTTAGTGTTAAATCCCTCGCTAGGTGGCGTCGAGACAAACTATGTCTGCATTTATTGGGGAAATACTTAAACTTGTTAAATATGAATTATTATTTTTTAATTTATAAACTAACGTTTAGACAAGATTTTTATGCATAGCACAAAGGGTAACAATTATTACAAGCAATAATTGTCAGCCTGAAACACTCATTTACATTGAAAAATCTTCCGAGAAAAGATACTTGCCGCCAACGGGACTTGAACCCGTGTCCTTCCGATTGCCGGTCGAATGCTCTGACCACTGAGCTATGGAAGCTTATCAAATACCCGCCAAATAATTCAATATATACTAGTGTTTCATTCAACAATTACTGCTTGTTATATTTTTTCCCACCTGAAAACAACCAACTTTATTTTTGCGAGAAAGACATTGTTAGTGTTAAATCCCTCGCTAGGTGGCGTCGAGACAAATTATGTCTGCATTTATTGGGGAAGTCTCTGATTTAATTTATACTTTGGCAGATATGCAAGGAAACATAGTAGGAAATTTTCACGTCAAGGATATTGTTCGTTTAGACTAATTATTACTTTAAGTACATTATAGGAAGCCAATGTCGTGGTGTGTAAGACTACCAACCTTCCACTCCATTTCATTTGTTTCTTTATGTGTTTGTTCAGGTAATGTGTCTTGGAGTTTGGTACCTCCAAAGCATGTGGTCGGGATAAACGCAATATTCTAGTTTATTGATGATAAATCGGTTATTTACCCTCGTTCAACTAGAATCTGATCTCATGATCAGTGGCGCCCAAACCTTAAGTCATTATTTTTTTTTCTTTCTCCTTCACATGACTTATGCTTTTTCGAGTGATATATATATAATTAGATTGGATATGAGTATTTCTCGTTTTTTTTATTAGACACCCTGTCTATATTATTCTGTCAGTATTATCACTGCAATGCACACACGCACACACATTGGTATCGCATCTCTACTCCGTCAGTAAACGGATATTTTGTAATGTTTCCTGCTTTTAAATCTAAATCCATTTTTCTCTAGTTCAGTGGAGCTTTCTTTCCATTTTGTCGTCCCTCCGACATGCCTTATAACCAAAGATCCTCCAAGGAGCTAGAGAACAAAATATATTCTTAAGTGTAGTTCTTTGTGTAGCAGAGATTTGAGCAACTTTCTGGTATACAAAATGTGTAAATTTTCATATAAATAAATAGATTATATTTAGCTAGTATTTGCTACAATTAAGTTTGGTTTAGCTTTCCTTAAAGTGAATAATATTAAGTCATAGTTTATTAAGAACATTGTTATGTCTTTCTAACAAAAGTAGTACTAACAAAAGTAGTTTCTAACATAAGTAAAATATTTGTATTAGTCTCACTGCTGAAACACCAGTGTTTCTCTACACAATTTTGTACCTAGTGTCATTCAAATGTTTTGATTGATCACCAATTTAGATAGTGTCGATTATCACATGGATTTGTTCGATCACCAATACATATTGTCTGTACAAGAAATTTTGCCTTTTGCTTACTTTTGAAGTAATATTTTGAAGGATCTCCGCCTACGGTGTGATCTCAGTCTTTTTTCTTGTGCAAACTATATACACTGTTTTAGTTATTAAAATGGCTTGTACTCTATATATTTAATCATACTAGTTCAATACTAATTGCTAGGTTTTTTTGTTAAATTGTAATCCCTATGCATTCAACTAAACATTCTAGATTCTGTTTCGCTTGTCTTTGTGTTCCTACTGATACTCATTGTTACCACTTGTAGACCGGTATATCTTTGGTATTGTAAAACCTGATCTAATTTTTATTTTTGAAAAATAGGTATTTCTTATTATGTAAACCCTATTGTAACCACCTGTACGGATAGGTATTTCTAAATATGTAAACCCTAATCTAACCACTTTTAGTAGACAAGTTTTACAATCTTGGTCTAACTAATTCATTAATACACAAGTACTACTCATATACTTATGGTTCTACATTGTTATAAATCTGTTTTTTTAAACTGATAGTTGAATATCTCTGAAAGATATTCCTCTTTCTATGTTTATTGTCTGTTCTGTATTTTGTTGAATAAAATTCTATGTTAACCTATTAGACCTGTTGGACCTAGGTAGATAGAATAGTTACCTTTTCGCTATTAATAAATAGCCTAAATTCAGTGAAGTGAGGGCTGGTTGACCACCCTAAAGTGAAGCCTTTTTTAATGGCAAAATTTCCTGCTGAAGGAAAAGTGATGCTTTGTGCATATTTTTTTTTCTTTTCATTGGTTGTGTTCTTTATTTTTAAGATGTTCCCGATGTTAGGATGACATGAGAATAACAGGTCTGGGCTTCAGCCAGTAATGCCAGCACCCAGCTCCATCGTTGCTGAAGGTGTTGTGGACTCCTTATTCTCGTACCATCCTATTCTCATTGTTCTTTCAATCTATCTAGATTTATATGATTTATTGTTTATGATTGCTAATGGTTACTTTTTGTAAAATTTCTAGATACCTGATGGACCTATCTTCTAGTTAGTTAGTTAGTTAGTATACCTTTATTTTTATTTTATTTTTTTTACATCGGAACCGTGGATTTCATCTTTGGGGCCAAACATTTTCGTGAGAAGGGGGGAATTGTCACGTAAATAATTATCAATTTGTGATATAATTATTTACCTGACCACTAACCTGGTATTTTAAACAGCCCGTATTGGATTGGCAACACTTTTTTTCTCGCTGGTTTTGATACTTCCAGAAAACGGCGGCGTCTTGGGAACCGCCGCAGTTTCAACGAGTCAAAAAATATATATTTTTTTTTTTATTCCAGTTAAAAGAAAATTACATTTTCACTCATTTAACTAGAAATAATTATACACATTAAGATAAATAAATATTTCAATACAGCGCTATTCTATTTCATTATTTTGTTTATCAAGAATAAATATAAATAATTGTTTTTTAAATTTACCCAGTTTCTTTTCGTTTTTAATGTCATTTGGGAGGCAATTATATAAGTTGCCCCCCTCGTAACCAATGGATTGTTTACCATAGTTAGTGTGGATGGTATTTAAATGTATGTTATCGCGTTGTCGTGTAAAGTGTTTGTGTATTTGGGACGTTTTAATGAATTCTGTGTTTGTGTGTACGAGATTATTTTGTATTTTGTATATAAGGAGACATGTATTGTATTCATATAGTTTGCTTAATGTTAATAGTTTTGTTTCCATATATAATTTTTTTGTGGATGTTCTGGGATTGTAATTAAATAGTTTTTTGATTACCTTGTTTTGTATTACCTGTAATTCATTTATGTGTGTTTCACATGCGTTTCCCCAGATTTCAATCAAATAATTTAAATGTGATTGTACGAGACTATAATATAAACCTATTTTTAATTTATTTGGCAACAGATATGATAGCCGGCTAAATACGCTGATTAAGGGGATGATTTTATCTTTAATACCTTGTATGTGTTGTTTAAATGTCAAATGCTGATCAATGCACAACCCAAGATATTTTTCCTGGATCAGGTTTTGCAAGTCGTTGTTTTCAATTTTTAAGGGTACATGAGGAGGAATTATTTTACGGGTTGAGCTTAAGATCATGTATCCTGTTTTTTTAACATTCATTGTTAAAACATTTGATTGGAGCCAACTATTGATTTTTTCTAGATCTATTTGTGCATTTTCTAGTAAGATATCTAAATCTTTACCCCAGTAGAAAATTGCTGTATCATCTGCGTATAAAAAGATTTCACCATTTAAAATTAATTGCGATATATCATTGATATAGATTTGGAACAGTAGTGGACCTAGTATGGACCCCTGCGGAACTCCATAGTTTATTGGAACGTAGTTGCTATTTTGATTGTTAATGCTAACGAATTGCTTTCTATTGCTAAGATATGATTTGAGTATATTGAGAGCAGGACCAACTACACCAATTTTCTCGAGTTTCTTGAGAAGTATGTCGTGACTAACTGTATCAAAGGCTTTTTGAAGGTCAACTAATATAGATAAAATATAATTTCCACCATCAATGCCACTTCTAAGTTTACTGATTAAGTCGTTTATTGCTCCTAGTGTGTTCGATTTTTTCCTAAAGCCGTATTGTTTTTTATATAAGAATTTTTTTTTAGCAGAAAATTGTTTAATCTATCGTAAATTACACGTTCAAAAATTTTAGATAAAATTGGTAAGATTGAGATGGGTCTGTAGTTTGAGGTATTTGTTTTGGACCCACCTTTGTGAATTGGTATCACCTTAGCAATTTTACAGCTATCCGGAAAAGTTCCCTCTTTAAAACATTGATTGATTAATTTTGTTAAAGTAGGAATCAATTCTGTGGAGAGACTTAGCACTGTCTTACATTTGAGTGAATCGTAACCAGCACTTGCATTTTGTTTTAGAGATTTTAATATTTGACTTATTTCTAACTCCGTAGTAGGCTGAAGATATAAAGATTCAATGCTATCATGCATTAACGTTATTTCATTGGCTGGATTGTGTTTGATTTTGCCATGTATATTAGCGGCTAAGGAGGAGCCAATGTTGCAAAAGAAATTATTAAATTGGTTGCATATCTCTACATTGTTAGTGATTATTTTATCATTAATGATTAATTTAGTACAAAAATTTCTTGAGGTGTAAGATTGGTTCAAGGGTTAAGAGGTTAAGTTTAGTTTTTTTACTGTCATTTTCGCATTTTTTAAAAAGATTACTGTAGTGTGTTTGTTTTAAGTTTCGTTTTTTTGTAGTGACATTATTTCTTATTTTTACAAATTCTGCTTTTAATAATGTGTTATTTGGTTGTTTTTTTAGTTTCAGATGTAATTTATTTCTTTTATTGATTAATTTTATAAGGTCTTTGGTTTTCAGAGCCGTATCCCAGTTGCTTCTGGAGCGCGAGGCCATGCGCGCTGATCTGATAACGGTCACTGCGCAGCTTCAAATCGCAAGAGGAGAAACCCGATGCGAGCGAGAGGAAAACAAACACCTCAAGGAAAAAATCCTCCAGCTGGAGTCTGATCTTGGACCTGTCATGCGTAGAGTCGCTGTGGCAACGGAAGCTAGTCTCTCATATGCAGACATTGCCCGGAATAACTTTGCGGACGCTGTTCGAAATCGTCCTGATAAATCAGGACCTCCACCAATTACCCGCACGGGAATTCATGTAGGAAGCCCTAAACCTTCCATTTGCATATTTCCGAAATTAAACCAGGCTAAAGATAGCGAACACACAAAGCAACTAATGAAGGACAGTTTTCGACCCTCAGAACTAGGCATACGCGTGACGGGCGTCCGAAACATTAAAAATAATGGTGTTCTACTACAGACGGCGACAAAAGATGACCTCAAAAAAATTTTAAATGCCCCAGCTCTCGTCAATTCATCGACCCTGAGTGCCCGACTGCCGGCCAAAAGACTACCGAGAGTCATATTTTTTAACGTTCCCCGTGAACTCACTCACGATGACTTTCTGCAGAGCGCTCTTACCGGCATCTCTGGGATACCTGACGTTGGGAGTACTAAAGCGAGCTGCAAGTTCAGTCACTTAGCTGGCGCTCGCACAGGACCAACATGCCACCGGGTTTACGAAGTTCCTGCTAATCTGCGACACGTCCTAGTGGAACAGGGAAAAGTATTTGTGGACTGGACAGTGTGCCGCGTCCGAGATTTTATTGGCCTTACAGTGTGTTCCAAGTGCCAAATGCTTGGACACTCTTTTAAATTCTGTAAAGACCAAACAAGATGTGGTCACTGTGGCCAGGATGGTCACGCTCGAGATAGTTGCCCAAATACTGCTGCGAAGCCAGTTTGTGCCACCTGCACCAGATTTGGAAAACTCGCCGATCACCCTACCGGAGACAGGGAAAACTGCCCGGCATACCTAGCTGCGCTTTCGAGGGATTTCTCCACTATCAGCTATGGCGTCTAAATACATAGATGAAGACAGTGATGTTGACTTTAAGAGAACTAATAGGTTAGATCAGTGGACCAAAGAAATGGTAGAAAAAAATAGTGAAGTGGGAAGTTTTATATGTGTACAAGTTAATATTCGTTCAATTTCTAAATACTGGGATGTATTACATATGTACCTTCACGATTGTTGGAAAAAAATAGATGTACTTATGCTTTGTGAAACCTCTATTAAAAGTGAACATGCCAGTTTATATGAGATTCCAGGTTACAATAGTGTAAGCTATATTCGCGAACACAGGTCTGGTGGGGGTATTACTGTATACATCAGAGATACATTTGTTTTCACACAAAAGAAATTGGAAACTCAGGTATTTGAAAATATTTTCGGTATAATCACACTTCCAAATAATAATGAACTTACCTTACTAGCAATATATCGCCCACCAAATTTAAGTAAATTAGCTTTCATTAATGAACTTTCAACAATACTCAATAATCTTTCCCCAAATCACTGTGAAAATGTACTAATCTTTGGGGATGTAAATATTGATTTGTTAAACTGTCTTGACCCGCTAACCATTCAATATGAAAACTTATTATCGATGAACTATTTTACTAAATGTATCGATGACGTCACGCGAGAAGCGGTTAGTGCAGGAAAAATAACACGTTCGTGCATTGATCATATTTTTGTAAGATTCAAGAGTGGAAACAAAATCACTGATACGCTTTCATCGTGTGTGTGCGAGATTAATTTAGCCGATCATTTTGTTACGGCGATAAATATTCCATTTTTTAAAAGTAATAAGAAATTAACAACAACTAAAGTTTCAATTTTATCTCAAAAAAGGATCGATACAAGCATAAGGAATTTCAATTGGAATGAATTACTCTGTGAAAAAGATTGCATTAAGCTTTATAAACAAATAAAATGTAAATTTAACGATATTTATGAAAAAAGTAAGATATACATACATTTTCAGCCAAGAAAAAGACCATGGCCTATAAAACAGTGGATGACAAATGAAGTATTGGATAGCGTTAAAAAGAGAGATAATTTATATAAAATTTGGAAAAATTCACCAAAAAATAAGATTTATGAAAAACAATATAAATCTTTTCGGAATATTGTAACTAAATTAATATTTAAATGTAAATCTACATTTTTTAATGAAAAATTCAAAAATTATTATGGAAACACAAAGAATACATGGGATGAGATAAATAAAATATTAGGACGTAGATCTAAGAGTAATTGCGATGAAGTAATCTCAAGGTACTTACTAAAAGATAAATCAGCAGAAACAGTGTCGGACGACTTTGTCAACTACTTTTCGGACAGTATAAACTCACTAGTACATAAATGTGATCTTAGAGCATCAAATGTTGAACCAACACAGCTACCACATAGTCTTTATATACCACGTGCCACACTTTTAGATATTCAGAATATTGTAAAAATTCTAAAAAATTCAAAATCACCCGGAATAGATAACATCAGAATGTTTGATATTAAAAAACACATAGATATTTTAGGACCGATTTTGACACATTTAATTAACATAATATTAATGCAAGCCGTAATACCAGATGAGCTTAAATGTAGTATTATAAGACCTATATACAAAAGTGGCAGACATATTGACATAGGAAATTACAGACCGATCAGTATCTTGCCTGCAATAGAAAAGATACTTGAAAAATACATCTCCATAAAATTGAATAAATACCTCGAGTCTTTCTCAATAATAGATCCACACCAATATGGCTTTCAAAAAAAGAAGAGCTCTGAACTGTTACTTCAAGATTTTTCAAATTACATAAATAATGAACTAAACGATAAAAAACAATTATTAGTTTTGTTTATAGACAATTCGAAAGCTTTTGATACTATAGATCCAACAAAATTACTTAAAGTTCTGGAGGCGATAGGGGTGCGAGGACGTTTTCTTAAACTTTTGAAGAACTACCTTAGTGATCGTAAAATTCAGGTCAAAATAAATGGAAAATTGAGTAAAGTGGGATCATTGTCTACTGGTGTACCGCAGGGTTCTATCCTAGGTCCAACATTATACATAGTATTTGTCTCTCTTATGAATAAAGTATTTTCTTTTATCAAGCACTATGTATATGCGGATGACACAGCACTTGTCATCTCACATAGGGATCTGCTCACGGCCATGAATATGCTACAGCAGGACTTCATAGCATTACTAAAATGGTCTCACGACTCTGGCTTAGTTATAAATGCACAAAAAACAAAACTAATGCACATAAGATCGCCTCATGCCAGATATGCAATAGCACCATCATTAGTATCCCATAACTTTGACTGCATACACAATAACTGTATACAGCCCTGCGCCTGTGGAAGTATTGACCTAGTCAAAGAATATGTCTACTTAGGGGTGACGGTGGATTGTAATATGAAATGGGATATCCATATTGTTAAGCTATGTAAGCGCCTTCGAGCGATTGTAGGCAAACTTTATAAACTTAAATATTATGTACCCATCAAAACCATGAAACTAATCTATTTGTCCCTGGCTGAATCTAATGTGAGATATGGTATAACGTCTTGGGGGCACTCATGTAAAACAAACATCCAACATGTACAGTCAATTCAAAACGCTATGGTCAAATTACTCGTCAGCAAAGCAGTTTATGACCAGCGGCAAAATATCACAATTATGTATAAATCCATAAATGTGTTACCTATTAGAGCTCTTTTTTGGTATAAAATCTGTATGCAACATATCTTAGATAGCCCATACAAAACAATGGTGGATCACATGTACAATACTAGGCTTACACAAAATGAAGGGATGATAGTACCTAGATTTTCTAATAAACATGGCCAGCGAACTCTTGAACACATTGTACCACTTATTTTTAATATGCTGCCATATGATTTGAAAAAATGTTGCTCGACACCTAAATTTGCACTATTGTTTAGAACATGGCTATTGGAATCAGATTTTATGTATTGACTTGACTCCTCGTGCATTTTTAATTTTTAATTTTTAATTATTAATATTTATTTTATTTTATTTTATTTTATTTTTTTCTTTATACTTATTTATATTTTTATTATGTTTTTTATTAAATTGCAATATTTTTTTCTTCTATTGTAAAACATTGTATATTGTATCATGTTGTTGTCCACACTATTTTCCTGCCGACAAGCTACTTGCAGTAGCTTTGCAGGTGCAATGTAAACAAGAAAAAAAACTATTTTCTAATAAAAAAAAAAAAAAATAAAAAAAATCCAGTCTGGGTTATTTATGTTTTTTGTTTTAATCTTAGTGGTACTGTTAGAATTAATTTTATTTTTCAAGTAGTTCACAAGATTGTCATAATTTAATGGCGAATTGTCATTCATATTTAGATGAAAGGGATTTTGCAAGATATCATTCTTTAGATTATCAAGATTAATGTGTGTATATTTTTGGGACGATTTTAAAGATGTGCTTTTAACGTATGTGTGAATTACGTCAAGGAGTAGTATATTGTGATCAGAAATGGAATTATCACAGTTCGTTAGTGAGTATGATAGTTTTGTATCTGTGAGTATATGATCTATAATTGTGTTTGTATTTTCTGTGATGCGTGTGGCGTGTTTTTTGTTTATTTTGTTCAAAATAGTGTAATTATTAAATCTAATTGTGTTCGTATATTTACAAGTATATGTATTGGCAGAGTCAAGCAGATTTATGTTGAAGTCTCCAAATACAATACCTCTTTTATATGATCCTAGATGAGAGGATAGTGTTTCCAGGAAGTCTTTGAAAACAGTATTTGGTTTTTTAAATAATTTAAGTCTGATCGACATGTAAGAAAATCTTAAGGATAACCGCAACGTGTCCCGCGGAGTTCACGCGTCGCTTGAGGAGCGTGTTCAAGTCTTTTAGTTCGTGGAGAATGTGTTTGTTCCGATTTTTATGATAATTGCTATCTGCCAGCCGAGTCCAATGTGGAATCGAAGTTATTGGGGTAACTGTTGATTACGCGCCGGGATCGATTGATCCTTACAAACATCCGTCTTGTTGACTCCCGAGAAAATTGTCGTTCTCGCCCCGAAGGTTTTTGGAACCGTTGTTACGGATGGGACACGAAATTGTCGTTCTCGCCCCGAAGGTTTTTGGAACCGTTGTTACGGATGGGACACGTGGGAGCCTGGAAGCTCTGAGATTTTTGAGGCCTATTGAAGCAGCTGCTGAACCTATACCGTGAAAGGACGACCTTGGCCTTTCCCTGATGTCGAGTTCCCGTGAAGGTTGTACTCGAGAACCCTTCCCCTAGTGTGGGACGAAACACTTCGCCCTTCGTACTCCGAGATAGCATCCCCGTCGCATCGGCATCCTCAACGTGTAATAGAAGTAGATTAGCTTGGTTTAACCTCTGGTCCATCGGGTATGTTTTTGTTAATTTGTTACTATTCATTATTATTTTTTAATTTATAAACTAACGTTTAGACAAGATTTTTATGCATAGCACAAAGGGTAACAATTATTACAAGCAATAATTGTCAGCCTGAAACACTCATTTACATTGAAAAATCTTCCGAGAAAAGATACTTGCCGCCAACGGGACTTGAACCCGCCAAATAATTCAATATATACTAGTGTTTCATTCAACAATTACTGCTTGTTATATTTTTTCCACCTGAAAACAACCAACTTTATTTTAGCGAGGGATTTAACACTAACAATGTCTTCCTCGCAAAAATAAAGTTGGTTGTTTTCAGGTGGAAAAAATATAACAAGCAGTAATTGTTGAATGAAACACTAGTATATATTGAATTATTTGGCGGGTATTTGATAAGCCGCCATAGCTCAGTGGTCAGAGCATTCGACCGGCAATCGGAAGGACACGGGTTCAAGTCCCGTTGGCGGCAAGTATCTTTTCTCGGAAGATTTTTCAATGTAAATGAGTGTTTCAGGCTGACAATTATTGCTTGTAATAATTGGTACCCTTTGTGCTATGCATAAAAATCTTGTCTAAACGTTAGTTTATAAATTAAAAAATAATAATTAATATTTAACAAGTTTAAGTATTTCCCCAATAAATGCAGACATAATTTGTCTCGACGCCACCTAGCGAGGGATTTAACACTAACAATGTCTTCCTCGCAAAAATAAAGTTGGTTGTTTTCAGGTGGAAAAAATATAACAAGCAGTAATTGTTGAATGAAACACTAGTATATATTGAATTATTTGGCGGGTATTTGATAAGCCCCCATAGCTCAGTGGTCAGAGCATTCGACCGGCAATCGGAAGGACACGGGTTCAAGTCCCGTTGGCGGCAAGTATCTTTTCTCGGAAGATTTTTCAATGTAAATGAGTGTTTCAGGCTGACAATTATTGCTTGTAATAATTGTTACTATTCCTTTTGTCATATTATTTGGATACACTTTGTGTATGTTTTACAATACATTTATGGAATCTTCCCAAACATCTTGTTTCTTTTTACATTCTGGAACAAAAAAGCAGAACCTTCCCACATTACGGATCGCCAGGTGCCACATAAACCTGAGAGAAAGAGATAACCTTATAACCCGTAAGTTTTTTCCTGTAAATCGCTCTTGTAAGCGATTTATGGCCAAATTACCAATGTAAACGACACCAAAAGTCACTTAACGTATTTTATAGCAAGTTACAGAACATATTCTTTCGGAAGTTTTACGACAGGTCTAATCGCGGCCGCGCGAATTTCCAGCCTTCTTCTTACAGCTTATAAAATCAGTTTAATAAGCTAAGAGACTTGCTGCAAGAAATAGTTCCAAAATGCGCCGTTGCCGCCGTTGCGAATGTCAAAAATTAAAAGACAATTGTTTTCGTAGGATTTTTTTCCTACAAAACTAGTATTTATTTCCACTTATTTAAGTTTTCTGGAAAATGAGCATCCTTCTATTCAATTATCGGTCCAATCCTTTCCAATCTTAATGTTTCTGGTTTTAACATTTACGTATTTGAAATTTTTAATTCGATGTCGGTTGCTGTCAGCGTGTCAGCAGATGTCAAATAGCTGTCATTCGGATGAAACGAAATTAATTGCTGCCTTTGACTGCACAAAAGTGCGTGGAGAATTGTTTGATTAAAGCCAAAATCTATTTCAATGCTTTATTTGGGCCTTTTCGTCTTTATTAACAAAATCGCGTAAATTTGACAGTAGCAGGTCGTTGTTGACAGGAAGCCATCTTACCGCAAATAAATTTACAGATGTAAACGGTCGCATGAGCATTTACACAGGTCGAACTTCCGAATAACTTCCGTGATTATTAATTACCATAAGTCTGATGCATATGTAAACGCTCCTGTGAGTGACCTGTCAAAATCTTATGTAATCTGTAAATTTAATTAAGTAATTTTAAGTTAGTTAACTTCAGGAATCCCCTGACTATTATTGTTTAGAAATAAATGTTACAACGCTGCCATAAAATAAACTACGAAATCATCCACCGAATAAACATTTTTCAAAAAGGTTGGATGATCAAAAAATGCCCCGAATCCCCGCATTTCCCCCCGCAAAACGGTGCTGCCCGCAAAATACCCAATTCTTGATAAATCTTATAAATTCCCCGCAATTTGGGGAATTACCCACAAATCGGCAACCCTAGTTGTCAATAATAATCCAATCATTGCTGGTTGGGCGTTTACACAATCATAGTTACACTTACCTATATACATCTACATATAACATAGACACTGTGCTTGTAGCTTTGATTGTCACATATTCCTTACTTATCCATCCCTATCCTTTTTACCTATCCAATCCAATCCCTACGTTCCTGTCAATTTTCGTTACCATAACAATCAGTTAAACAAATCAGTGTGTCATCAATCGAACCTCGCGTAAGCATACAATTTTCCGCTCCGCATTTTCTACCAGCATATGAAAGTAAAATACCGCGAATACAAGTGTATGAACAAAGGCCACTCGTGAGAGAAGAGAGGTAGATACCACAAGATTCCTCAGTAAGTCCCTTCCTTCCTTTATGTGCATTCATTTCCATTTGTGCAGTGGTCTATTATACACTCAAAACACATAACAAGGTCCTTCGACATTCATTCATACAAAACACATCATTCATAAATACTTCTCGCAAAATCAATTGCCATAGGACATAATATTTTAGGACCAAAATAACACAAACAATTCGCCGAGCGCAGCCAATTATACTTGGCGCGAACCATGTTATTGGATAAAATTTTGTCATTATGTACCTGCTGACAAACTACATATGTAGTTTAGCGGGTTTAAATGTTAAGTACTTTAAAATTAATCTACATACCTATCTAATTAAATGAAGACAAGTACACTGGAATTTGCATCGCCTGTCAGGAATTCCAAATACACCCAAAACGTCAATAATACAGAGCGCATACAAAATAAATTTAAAATGTATCTCGGTTATAAATACAACAATAATTATATCTGCACTCCCCAATCCCTGAAATCCAGGCGAACGGTAGCTGACATGACATTTCTCCATAAAATAATACATAACGAAATAGACTGCCCAGAACTTCTAACCCAAATAAATTTTAACATCCCATCTAAAAGAACTCGCCACACCAAATTTTTTTACACAAGCAGTAATAATACGAACGCTGCAGCCAACTCCCCCATTTCCCGCATCCTTCAAACATTCAAGTCAATTAAAAAAACCACAAATACCGATATATTTTTTGATTCCCTCCCTCTATTTAAGAAAAACATTTCTAGCACACTGAATTCGCACACATAACACATACATCCACACACACCCATACACACATACACACACATACAAACACTCACACACACCCCACTCCTTCAATATTTTACTAACTTAACTTAGGTATAATGTATTATTTAGCTCACAAAAACATAAATATATACAAACATATGTCATTTGTAAAACTATTGTATTAATTCTATAACTTTGTAACTATTTTCCATTACGTAATTTATGTACTGTGTGTTTCTGCAAAATAAAAATAAAAATATTAGCGAAACTCAATCGAAAATTTGGAAACAGAAAAATCAGAAGGTAATTCTTAGTCGGTGTATGTTAATTTATTAATGGTAGTTCTTTCAATTAATGGTAGTTAATTTATGGTAGTTCTTAGACGATGATACAGTTAAAAGTGACCGAATTTGATATACCTTAGCTCAGTTGGTAGAGCACTTGCCATGTAAGTAAAGGGTCCTGGGTTCGAGTCCCAGAGGTGCCAATATTTTTTTCTGTCTCCAGATTTTCGATTGAGTTTCGCTGATATTAATTAAATATTAAAATTTGAGTTTTTACTCATAAAAAAGTTAAAAATAAGAATAAATATTCATCCTAGACTTGCAGAAAAGTCAATAGATGTCGCATATTAAAAATAAAGTGGTTAAAAATTTATCCAGACACTATCTAGATACCATTTAATTCGGGTTGAATCTTGCAATCATATATAAAGATAGCAGCCAATAATATGTGCGTTAAGAAAATGAAGATAATGTTGATAGTTCTTAGTCGATGTATTATACAGTTAAAAGTGACCGAATTGAATATAGACATCTTAGCTCCGTTGGTAGAGCACTTGCCATGTAATGAGGCGTTCAAACACATCACACGGATGAAGGTTTACTCGAGGAAATGTTCCATTTTCGTTTCACCGCATGTTCAGACGGTTAAAGCTAAGTCACACGGTTCATTTATCTTTCATTTCGTGATTTCATTCCGCCTCTTTCCCTCGAGTTAACTTTTGTTGTTCTTGTAGTGTTAAAAAAATATACTTGTGGATAAATTATCCTTTATTATTTAATTACACAATACAACTTAAAATAAGTACAATTTCAAAGGGAACTATTATGTGAGCAATACGACAAGCAAGTGCTTGGATTCAATGCACAAAATAGATTAACTAGTGGAAGCTAGAGTCGGGGTTTATATAGTCCATGCTGGTGCGCTGGAGTGGGCGTCGTCTTCCTGTTTTCGGGCTGCATGTCAAAGGGTCAATATGTCATCCTGATAATGGGGTTGTTGTCCCAGTGCACGTGGATGCTTGGTATTTCGTAACTCGATCTTTTATTTTGGGACTGCTAGGCATGGTGGCCGCGTGCTGTTTCAAGTACATCTGAATGTTCGTTGGTTCGTCTATTAATGGTCTTCTCCGAGTAACCGTAGAAGGGTACGTGTTGGTATGTCGTTTCAGGGATTGTGATTAGAGTATATCATCCCGGTAATGGTCCTTGGCGGGATGCAGCTGTTACCCATAAACTTGTAAGGTTATTAATTTATTTAGGCGAGATGAAGTGCTGGTTGTAGTAGGCGTACTGCTATGTCTTCCTGTAGATGAGGGTCGTCTTGGGTGGTTAACTCTCGAAATGAACCGTATGAACACGAAAGTGAAGAGACAGTGCCGAATGAAGCATTCCAACAATGTTACCAGTATTTTTGCACCATAAATTTTTTTTAATTCCAAAATAGGCCTCGGCTTGCAATAAAATCCATATTAATGGAATATTTGTAAACGTATCCAAAAACTAAAAACTGTTTTTGAAAGGTGATGAAATAGGCTTTCAAATTTTAATATTAGAAACAATCATTTAATTTTTTAAATACAATAATTTTTAATGTAAACTTTTAAAAGTTTTAAAAATGGCTCTCCTTGCGTTTTTTCTAACTAAAATTACTGGTAACGAAAAAAAACACACACACACATATAAATTATAGACGTCTTTGTGACCTCACTTTTTTGCCGTTTTATATAAAAATAATTCATAAAAAATTCACAAAGTTTCATAATTTTTTTTTTCAAATTTCGTTCGGAAATTTTGGTTTCATAAAAGTGTACATTCATATTATTTTGTGGTTAATTGTTAGATTGAATATATAGCGCAATATTTTCTCTTTCCAATACCGTGTAGATCATATTTTCACTATGATAGTAAGGGAAAAACAACGATTTCTATGAGACGTGTATGAGTTATTTCGAAAAGCGAACAAAACTGAGCATTTTGACGTCTAAACCACTCAGGCCACAACCACGCCAGAAAATTCTCGGCCGACTTTCGAATGAAATGACTGTTCACACACATCGTTCGCGTCACAATGTCATATCGTGATGTTAATTCCGATTGCGAATGAACACCGACATCCAACATTATTGAAATGCTTCATTCGGCACTATCTTTCATCATTTTCGTTCATCGCGTGTTCAGACGGGTCATTTCGAGGGAAAGAAGCGGAATGAAATCACGAAATTAACCGTCTGACTTAGCTATAAGCAAAGGGTCCTGGGTTTGTGTCCCAGAGGTGCCAATAACTTTTTCTGATTTTTCTGTCTCCAGATTTTCGATTGAGTTTCGCTAATATTGTCTTCATTTAATTAAATATTATAATTTGAGTTTTTAATCATAAAAAAAGTTAAAAATAAAAATAAATCTACTTATCTCTGGCTGAATCGACTATCCGTTATGGAATAACTTCTTGGGGACATTTTTGTAAAACTAATATAAGTTATATCCATATTGCTTTCAAATAATAAAAATTCAGAAAAACAGGTTTTCGTTTAAATTTTTTTATTTTTTATTATTTTTACATCTATCAAAGGCATTGTCAAACTGTATTTTTGAAAGAGTTCGATCAGTGCCATCGTCAAAGGCGGAACAGAATTAAAAAAATGTGAGCCGAATTTTTTTAAAAATAAATAAAAGTTTTTCTTTGAAGAAGAAGATAACAATTATAATCGAAACGAAAATATGAAAGAGTTTGTTCAGATTTTTATTGATATCGTCTTCTTCAATGATATTATATTACTGTACCTTAAAGGATAAAAAACGTAAGTCCTTAACAAAGTCTATGGCAATGAGTGGTTTATGCTTTAAGGTACAGATTACATTGATGGGAATAACCTTCACAAGTTATAAAAAGAGAGTTTTTATTATAAAAATTGAAAAGTTTTTCAATTTACTTTCAAAAACTGCTAAGAATTAAAAAATAAAATAAAAATTGCCAACTTCAAAATAATTTTTTAAAATGAAGTTACTTAATTCAACCAATTTTTCAAATGTTTTATAATTTACTTACCGTCTTCAAATCTTCCTCCAGCACACAACACTACACAAAACAATAAAAAGATGTTACTAGTCATTATGGTATAAATTGATTCAGCGGTCCGTCAGAGCTTTTAAAGGAGAGACTGTCAAATAACTATAGCAGTGATTCGGGCGCAGTGGTTCCAGAGCAACCTGTGGAAATAAAAATAAATACAAATACCATAAAATTCTCAATTACCTGATAACTGAAAAACTTTCATGACAATAATATCGAACCATAACAATAATGTTAACGAGAGTCTGAGAATTCAAATTTCAAAATCCTTGCAACTGTACAGGACGGTTCCGACGAGAAAGATTTATTATTCTCTTTGCCAGCATTTTAACTAATAATTCAATATCGATTTTATTTCATTCAAAATTTGTTTCAATATATTGCGCCAATCGAGTTAGCAATAAAAATGGCCAAACGCAAGATGATAAAATTATGTACTTTTGTTATTATTTTTTGATGATAAGTATTTATAATATTTCAATAAAATCTAAGCAAATTAAATGTGTAAAAAAATCTGAAACATTTTAGTTTGTAGGACCGTAAATAAAGAGACAAACTGAAGTGTTTTCGTCACAAAACGCGTGCGCGGAAAAATAGCTTTCCTAGATAATTTATTGATTTATTTTACTGCATGATTTAAAATAATTATTATGTAATACAACATTTTGTTTGAAAATAAAATAAAACTTAATGAACCCGGGCATTCCTGCTAAGTGGTGAACGACATGTGGTGACCGAAGGCAAGGGTGTTGGCTATCCAATAAATGGTTTCCGGGGCGTCGGTACCCATACCTGCCTCCCAAATTGTGTTTATGTACATAGATAAAACAAAATAGCAGGGACAATAGAGAACTCCAGTCCAATTTATTTATTTTTTTAATGAATAAAGACCTCCAAACTTAAATAACTGCACTTTTATTTTTATTTTTATAGTTAGTTTTAATAGTTAAAATAATTGTCGAAGTTTTAATTTTCCAAGACCCCCCTGGAAAGCACCGTATCTATGGTGGATTGTGTGACGTCTTCACCCACCGATAGTTTATTTATTTTCAAGTTGTCATTTTGAATCAGTGATGTTATGTCTAGGGAAATTTCCCTAGACATAAAATACTTTTTTAGGGAAAAGGGAAATCAGGACAAAATCTAGGGAAATTTCGAACTCTGACAAATTTTTATTACATATGACAATATTACTGGTATGATTTATATTTTTTTTTATACATATTTTATATATATATTTTTGTATACGTATATATTTTTTTTGGAATTCCTATGAATCTTAATTATTGTTCATGTACTTACATGCAATTTTATTTTTAACACTGACAACTCAAAATGATATTATGTATCTAAAAACCTCTGAAAAAAAAATTTTTTTTTTAAGTTCCGTTTTATCGGTGATTGCGGTTGATTTTTATTGTGCAAAGTGTTTTTTTTTATTTGGAATTCAGTGGTGAGTGTATTCGTACTTTTAAATTATTATTTCGCGTAGCAAAAAGTGTTTTATTTGGAAAAGCACAGTATTATAAGTACATTTACCAAATTCCGATATCTTCCCAATTAATTAATCATATTAATTAACATATAACAGGATTAGTGTTACACAATCAGGTGGCTACGTAGGTAATTGCGTAAATGTGAAATTCTAGGGAAATTTCACTTCGAAATCTAGGGAAATAATTTTTTTGGGCAGAACATCCCTGTTTGAATGAAGAATCCAGAAAAATCAATGGCGGAATCAGGCGGAATGCTTTGGGATGACTTTTAGGTGTGAGGTGTGTTTTTTATTCAAGATTAACTGCTTTTAATATAGAAAAACATTGGTAAAATGTCCACATTTCACCGGTACTGTTATTGTATTTTAACAAAGTGCAATATAAAAACAATAAATCATCTTTTTCATTGCAAATACAAGTGACATCGTAAGCCTCAAATTTTGTGTTCAGGCGTGACTGTACATTGTTTTATGTATAACACATACAGAAACACTGGTATTTATAATATCCTGATCATGACGATTGTGTAATAACTTGTATAGAAAGCCCTTTTAGCAAAAAACAATTCGAAAATACGACCGATGTATCGTAAACCAAATGTCAAATATTACATATGACCTATTTATGACTATGCTTAACCTCAAATATAGCCCTTTTACGTCATAATTTTAATTGTTGAGAGCCTAAATATTGTTTCCAATAAACACAATAACTATTATTTATCTAAATCTCTTTAACAATATGAAAATAACCAAAAAAACACGAAATGTTGAATGGCGTGCGTGTCTTTCGTGGCGTAAGGCGTAAGATTTCAAATGTCAATACATCTTGATACACTTATCAGGTTAACAGTGACGTCACCGTTAACCATTTCAGTAATGCCAACTTGACGCTGTGTTTGTCTACATGAACATATTTTTTTAAAGCCATAATATTTTTCACTGGAGTTCCTTATTGTTGCAGAATGATTAAGAAGTTCCAGTTTTTAAAACTTCAATTCACAACAAATCCGAGTTCATTGAACCTGACTTAAATCACTCACAGACAGACCCACAACATTAGTATCTATTTAATGATAGATGACGAATGAAAAATGGCGGGCGAGATTTTTTTGGAGAATATGTTTTACAAATATGATTTAACATAGAAACCATGTTCGACCCCTGATATGGAGAGAGTCGGTAAACATGAGATAAATTGTTACTGAGAGAAAATATTTTTAGTAATTCATGTGCTGCAAAGTGATTAAAACAATTTTAAAACGTAATAATTTTAATTTATAAAAAAACAACTTGTTACCAGGCGAGCGGAATGCTCGGCTAACAGTCAGCTGGCAGCTCGGGTATTATGCCTTGTTGCGCAACCTCCTTCTTTAGCCAACGTTTCGGACAGCATTACAGTGTCCATCATGATGGAAATGGATGGTCATGGTGGAAACTGTAACTGACTGTGCGAAACATTTTCTGAAGAAGGAGGGAGCGCAACACGGCATAACACTCCAAAAATAAATCACAATAAGATACGCTTAACAGAAAGTTAAGACAATTTTGAAGTAATACTTCTTTAGTTTTACGCTCGCTCGACTTGGGGGTAAGCTGGTGATGCGAACGGTAATCGATGCGAATGGTGATCGGGCGAGGCGAGTGGTTGGGCCTTTACGCACGCTTGACTTGGGGAGTGATAAGGATAAGGATAAGGATAAGGATGAGGATGAGGATAAGGAGGGTAACGATAAGATGGAGATATAAGTTAGTGAAGTTTTACTTCAGTCGTGTGGTCTAAAGCAAACTCGTTTTTTTATATTAGCTCCACACAGAACACCCTGAGAAAAATAATTTCCATCAGGGTCAATATCAACTGGAAGGATGCTGTGTAGAGGGTCTTTTGAAGGAAAGGAAGAGAGGAAGTTCTGGCAAGGATAAGAGTATGAGACATATATTATGAATCCATACCTCCCACTAGGGAGCAAAGCGATGGGTCAATAGAGTCCAGCTGGAGAAATCAAAACATCTTTCTCAGTCAGTCTCACTCGATCCGCCCCGCTACGCAGTAGGTGTGTCAGCGCATCCGCCGCCAAGACTCAAGTCACCAAACGTAACAAATCACTTAGGATGGCCTACGGCAGGGATGTTTGTTATCCAATAAATGGTTCCCAGGGCGGCGGTATCCAAATCCACCTCCCAAAATGTAATTGTTTACATTGATCATTACAGGTTGATGGACACTGTAAGGCTGTCCGAAACGTTGGTTAAAGAAGGAGGTAGCGCAATACGGCATAATATCCCAAAAATAAATAAGGATTATATACACTTAGATAGTTAAAACATATTGTCATAAGATGGATAAGAGTGAGTGAGATAAGAATATGTGACCAGTGACGCACCCAGGATTTTATCTTGGAGGGGTCTTAGTTAAAATAATTTAAATGTGCTAAATTCCTTAAAAGATATAAACATAAAGGTTTTACAGGTTTTTCTGAAGTTCACGTCACAAGTCTATTAGGATAGGGACATTATTAGGGACATGCCATGCCATTCTGTATCTTCTGTGGATGCGGAATAGATTCCATACGTAATCGACTGTTAAATTTGTGTGATTGTCTATGGCTTGCAATTGCTTTTTCTATGGGCTGATATGTCAGCTATCGGTGCTGTCACCGACTTCAACTAGTTTAATGCACAAAAGCTGTAAGTATACTTGATTATTTATTCATTTAATGTAGAGGTGGTAATAACGGCTCTTTTCCGATACCTAATATAACGAATAACACCCCAACTCAATAACATAGTATCAACCCTGTTATTTAATAACAGGCTGTTATTAACGACTTGTAGATAATGTAGGTAGGTAGATACATATACGGAACGGAAAACGGCCAACGGGACGACATCGTTATTCGTTACTCGTTGCTGGGGATGAGTGTTGAGTCGATAACGACACGTTATACGTCATATTGTGATCTTAAATCTTTACCTTTATTAGTCCTCGGAAAATAATAATTGTTCAGATCTCTGGTAATATGTTTTTTTTTGGCTACCAAAAATAATGGGATCGAATCTAGAGATATTTTTTAATTGTATGAAATTTGTACATGTAGGTACTCACGATCCTCACCAATACTTACGTGCAGAGCAGAGGTGCTATTGAAAGATGCACTCTCTCGTTACATTATTAATTAGCACTTAATACGTTTAGGTTTCATATATTTTTTAAAGTTTGAAAGTATAGATTTCATGGAAGTAAAAAAACTTTGAAATGGCAAATAATTCCAGCCTGGAATGTGGATATAAATCCACACTCCAGGCTGGCTGCAAATTTAAGCATAGTTTGAATGAGAGTCAATGTCTTCCCTCCACTACTTGTTGTCATGGTAACTGGTAACGCGGTAAACGACTGCATTGAGGTATGTTAAATAATAAAATTACTAAATAGATTGAATTTTTCATTAACAATTACATTCATGTAATATGAAGTGCCTTCATACACCAATCAAAATTCAAATGTATTATTCCATAAATATATATCTATACGTTCCTAGTTCCTAGTACCTACTTACATACAAAAAAACAAGTTTCAGATTGTTTTGATAACATACGAGTATATCATACAAATTATTATAATAAAATGGTCTTGAAAGTATAAATCGTACTAATAATATTATGAAACACTTTTATAACAACCAAGAGATCGATTGAATATTTAAAAAACATCTAGTTTATTTTTAATCTAGTCATCTATACTATGTGATATGGATAAATATTTAACAAAATTAGGAAAAAGCAAGTACGATCAATATATAACGATAATTCATCGATATAATTCGTATTTATCCTGCGGCCGATTGTGATATTAAATTCGACCAAATGGGTTTTACTAAGTACATAGAATACATTATCGGCTTATCAACTAGCAACGCAAATTGGAAAAACCAAAGTAGGGCATTTATGATCGAACGTAAATATTGACATTCTTCTCTTCAATTGTTGTGGTTCAATATTTTAAAATCACCAAAAATACCCAAATTTATGAAAATAGCCTAATGGCATGTAAGTGAAGCTAAATTTCTAAGAAATGTAGAATAACTAAATTATCAGTATTCATAACGCCACTTTGTCATTTAATTAATGCCTTAACCACAATAAAATGCCCCACGAACCAAACAATTTTAAAATGTTTACATATTTTTATATGTAGGTATCTCAGATAGGTTACAATTAAACAAATTCATTCAAAATAGAATTTGTATTGAGATTTTACTAGTTTTTATGGTATGTGAAAGGTATTTAATCTTAATACTTATATAAAACAAAGTCGGGTTATTTACACTATTTATAACGATCGGCTGGACCGATTTTGAAGATCTTTGATAACAGAATAATTATTAAAACATCGCAAAAATTCGCGAAAAAGAAAGTTATGATGAAAATTATTTTTTTCATACATTTTGTATGGAACGAATCCTCATATTTTGAAAGAACTACAGCAATATTGTGATAGATATTATATTTAACCAAATAATAATAATATTAATAATTCCAAAAATTCAAAAACGTCAAATGTCAATGCGCTGATTGTTTTGCTTTTGTTCTTAATCATATAATGCTGCCCCTCTTTCTTACACACTAAATTTCAATAGTCGAAAATGAAACAAACGGTGAACGTATGTCTCTGCACTCCTCCAAAGGACGATGATAATAAATCTCTGAAATGAAACGGATTTTTTTACGTAAGCTCCACTCAGGACCTATGTCATCTTAGGGGATGCTGTGTGGAGGTTCTTTTTAAGGGAGGGTAGGATAGGTCATTGTGGGAAGGAAAAAGGCATGAGGGGTGGGTAAGAATCTGGAGGTCAGTGTATCCGGGAGTGAATCCATCCTTCTGACTGCGGTGCAAGGCCATTGCCTTGACTGGAATTGACCTTTTACCTTGACTTTTCCAGCCCGACTCTTTCAACCCTTTGGTCGAGAGAATCCGGCTGGAAAGGTCAAAAGGCCTCCCTCAACCAGTCTCTCTCGATTCGGCCCACCACGCAGCAGGTGGTCAGACGCATCCGCTGCCTCGACACGCATAAAAGTCACCCCATGAACCCGGGCACCCCTGCTAAATCACCAAACGCAGCGAACCACTTGGGATGATCTATGGCAGAGGTTCCCGGGCGGCGGCATCCGTACCCCGTACCCGCTTCCTTTCAAAAATCCCCGTAAGTAAGTGAAAATGTAAGAAAATCACAAAAAATATAAATCCGCACACAACGCCATCTCTGATACTGACAAAAACAAAACACGAACAGTTGGGCATCGATAATTGCTTCATTGTGTAATTTTTAACTTAAAAAAAACTGAGGCGGTACGAAGTTCGTCGGGTCAGCTAGTTATTTATAAAAACACGCCGTAATATGACATTCCATAATACAAAAAAAACGACATGCATTACATACTTGATACTTGTCCTGCTTGTGTATATAAATACGAACCTTACAACTTTTCAAATCTATGAAATGCAAGTTTAAATTCATCTGTCTCTTCGTTTAAATTCAGGTAAGTACATACTTCAATCGATTTTCTGTTCGAAGCCTTGATAAAAACTTTTATACACGAAATATTTCACAACAAAAACTCCACAAACATGGAAACAATCAATACTTAAATAAATGCCACCTCTGGTCTGGAGCTCCAAAATACCTGAAAAATACCCTCGAATCTATGCAAAAACGGGCGGTCCGTTTAATAGATTCTCCTAACTAACAAACGGATTACAATCTTTAGAGCACAGGCGTCGGGTGGGAATGCTATCCTTGTTCTACCGGTATAACAATGGAAGATGCTCTGAGGAACTAGCGTCATTGATCCCTTCGGCACCGGTGCATACTCAGGAAACGTGCCAAAGCCACACGCGTGCCCAACATTTGTACATGGTTGAAATTTATCACATGAGAACGGGTCGTTTCTTCGACGCTTTCTTGTGTTCAATAGCTCAGCTGTGGAATGATTTGCCGGCCTCTGTGTTTCCTCCTTCCTACAATATGGGTCTCTTCAAGACCAATGTTCATTTGTTCATTCCTTCGTCTCCTCAAAAAGACCCTCCACACAGCATCCCAGATGACATAGGCCCTGAGGGAAATTATTTTCCTCAGGGCCTCCTGTGTGGAGATAACGTAAAAAAATGTCTATAATAATGTATTTATTTCTCCACAATCCTCTAGTCCTCTACATAATTATAAAACCACTACAATACATTGTTCTAAAACCACCACGGAACATTATTCACAGACGATCTGAATAATAAACTTGTATTACTTCTAATTCTAATGTTAAAAAAAAACGGAAGAACGGAATAACGAAGAATGAATTTGAATCGATAACCGAGCGTTAAAATAACGAAAGCATACAGAATAACTCAAATAACTGAACTGATCTAATATCTAATAACGAAAAAACGAAATAATGCCAATAACGAAATAACGAAATAACAGACAATACTTCGGTTCTATTCGGAAATTTTCGGTGATCGGCAATTCCTGGAACTAAGGTCTAAAGTCCTACTACGGTCGGCAGGTATAAAATAACGAAATTATTCCATACCCTGTTATTCGTTGCTGCAATAACAGGTGCGCCGTTATTTGAAGATACTATGTTATCCATACCTGTTATCGTTATATTAGGCGCACCTCTAATTTAATGCAGTCCTGAATTTGTCAATAGACCTTATAGGCCGCGGCCTAGGGGTGGCACAATTCAGGGGGCGGCGCTCGCTCGCTTTGGTAAGTCGTTAAGTTTTTAAACAAAAAACAAGTCACTGTTGATAAAGAAAGCTTTTTATGTATTAAATGTTAAATCTTATTTTTGTTAAAAGTCGCCTATTCCCAACACTCATTTCTATCCTAGGTTAGATAGTTTAGTATGTTTATGATACTGCGTGGGTGGTAAGGGTGACCTTTCTCACAGTGTCATTTAGCCCAGAACATTGTAAGGTTGGCGTTTTTTTTTCTTTTTACAGATTAACCAAAATATTTCATGTTGCTATACTAATGAAAAATGAGTGACGGAAGGAAGCGACTTGGTGGTGCTTAGCACAAAAAGAAATCTAAATTAAATAAAGATGAAAAATAACATCAGAAAACCAGGAAAATAAAACAGCAAGGAGGCATTAAGTATTACACAAGAGAATTCGGGGAGTGGGAGTGTAGTAAGGAAGATCAATATGGACAAATACTAGTACTCCGATTGAGCTGACGAGTCTACAAGGACGATTTACTAAACAGGCCAGATCAGTCCTGTTTAGTAAATCGTCCTTCTGATTCCGACATTTCTGACAATGAAATACCCTCATCGAGTGGCAGAAATTTGAGGTCAGGCAGTGAAGAAGTGTCTCTAGTCGCGAAAGCACTGAAATTTAATCAAGTGGGATGTTTTCTGATCATTTACATATTTACGAAAAAATCTATTTTTCAGAAAAATTAAGTAAAAGTAAGGAATTGGCATGACTATTCAGAAAGCAAAGGCTCCGTATTGTGCCAACCCTTTTTGGAATTTGGATCCATTAAGATCAGGACACAATTTAACCAGCAAGAGCAAGGTTGCAATGATTGGAAGAATGCAGATATTCGAATAGCTCAACACGAAAACTCTCCAAACCATAAGTCCTGTATTCTCGCTTTAAGATCTAGAGCTAGAGGTTTGATTCAAGGTTGAGTTCAATCTTCACTAACTGCCCAACTAAACAAGGAAATTGCTTATTTGGAGAACATTTTAAAGAGGGTTGTTGCTGTACTGAAAGGATCGGCATCAAGAGGTCTCACATTTAGACTATTTAATGAAATACTTGGTGACCCGCAAAGTGGGAATGACATAATGCTAATTGAATTAATAGCAGAGTTTGATCCGTTTTTAGCCAAGCATATTGAAAAACACGCAAACCAAGAATATGGAAATACTAGCTAACTATCAAAAACGCTCTTAGAGATTCATAAACAGAGAAGACTTCTCGAGTTTATTATAGCAGAGTGAAAAAACGTTGATTATTTCGAAGAAAGTGCAATTGAAATGAGCGCACTTAAGCAATACCAGGGCAACATTAAGAGTAAGAGGAACCCTAAGAGAAAAAACTTCATAGACGAAAAATCAAATGAGGAAATTGAAACAACCTCCAGAGGTTCTTTCAGAGTAAACACCTTTTTGGTCATCCTGGATGGACTTAATTAGACAGAACGCATAGAGAGAGCTGAATTAGAGAGAATGCATAATGCATACGTAAACTTCAATGAAAAAATTCATGTTTAACAAGAATGGGTGAACCCAAAGCTCTCAGAAAAAGCTCAGTTTCTTGTGCAATATTATTACAATGATTTAGAAGACGATTTAGTTCAGGAATGTGTACACATTCATGGTCACATTTCCTCTAATAAGACGGTAGAGAAACCCGAATCTACATCATTACTGAATCTTTTTAAGTTTTTGAAACAGTCTCTGTGCAACCTTTACCCGAACTTGGATGTAGCTCTCCGCATCGCACTTTGCACTCCGGCCACAAATTGTTCTGGAGAAAGGAGTTTTTTCTATTTAAAACGAGAATTACCAAAGGTCTTCATTGTCTTAAGAAAAACTTAACTCTTTGGTTCTTCTGTGCATAGAAATAAACTAAATTCTATATTCTATGAAGATATTATTGTAGAAGATTTTTAATTCTTGATTCATTTTACACTTTTCCTTTATGATTAATTCATTAGTTTATTTAATTTTTGAATACCTACTTAACCTATATTTGAATATTTATTTTGAAAATTGTGTTTCACTTTATAAAAGTCCACAAGTGAGTGATTATGATAGGTGGCAACTTCTGAGGAGGAGGAAGGGACGGCGCAAATGAAGTGGCCTATACTTATGAAAAGTATAAATACGGCCCTGATTTAATGTACGCTTAAAGTTGTACAGCATGGATTTGACATGAAGTACGTTGGACCGGGGAACATGCTACGCGCTATATTGTTACTCTGAGCTACGCGCTGGCAAACGAAGTCAGTGCAGCGCAGAAATCCCACTAGATCAGTGGTTCCCAACCTTTTTCTGACCAGGGACCATTTGTACTAGCCTATTTGCTACTTATAATCAGTGGCGTAGGCTAGCATGGGTGGCTCCCGACACGGGTGGCATAACGGGACAGGCGTAATGGGATTGGGTAGGACGGGTTCTCGCAGAATATTTACCACAACGGAGGGGGTAGGATGGGGTGGGGCGAAACGGAATACCATAATGGCCACTGACCGCAAGGTACATTATGATTAACTGAATATTGTCCCGATTTTTTAATTTAGACTTCTCAATCAGGGACCTCCCACGCGCTGGCTCGCTTATTGACTCGCGGACCATCTTCTAGCCTCTGCGGACCACTGGTTGGGAAACCCTGCACTAGATGGTACCCTTGAGTACGATTTGAACATGAAGGGCGTCTTTCAAATTATGTGTATTAAGTTAAATGCGCATGTTTTGGGTAAATATCAATAGAAACATTACCTATTGCAGAAGGAGCTCATAATTTTATGATTCTTATCAGATTTCGATCAAACTTGTTTGATAAATTATTCGATACAATCAACTACACTGCTAGACGGTAGGCAGTAACTTATTTATTTTTATTAATTAATTTTCAACGCCCTGATGGGCTTTTACATGACAAGTTTATGATACAGAGACAGTTTTTTTTTTTTAATAAAAAAGATAAACTATAAAAACATAACAAGTAAACATCATATGAAAGGTAGGTAAATAGATAAATTTAAGGAAAGATAGTGCATTACAATAAAAGAGAAAGTATCTTAGTTGTGAATGGCATAGAAAATAAATTAGTTGGTATGTTAGTAAATACAAAATTTACAGGTGACTGATTAAATGCCATAAATAATACATGTCAAAATGCAAGATACATAAAAAGAAAACGTTAACAAGTTTTTACAGGGAGATAGAAATACACAAATATACGCAATAGACCCTACGTGATGCTCCTTAGATATCAAAATATTCTACATAAAAATATTGTTCAGATATTTCTTGAATAACGGTAATAACTTATGAGACGTTCTTCATTGAAAGATGTCAAAACAATACGGTGTTCAATTACGCATCATTTTCATAACATGTGATCAGCAAAAACCTGCGGCAGGAATGTGAACTAACATGATTCAATATAAAATAGCACAATTTGCTGGTTATTCACATTTAGTAGTTTTAATTGTTGCTGCAAGGTTCGCTAGATTCGTACTGGGAGATTTATGGTGAGGATCATTTCCTGTTTTTATGAGACTTTTTCCCTACTATTCTCAATTATTATCTCTTGTTCAATAAAAAAAAATTATAAAATATTTTTAAGTTTCAGTCCACGGACGCACTTTTATATTTTTTATTTTATTTTCCCATTTTATGCATAAAATCTTTGATTATATAAATGTCTAGATAGAGTGTTGCGCCGTAACTCCGAAAAAAAGAACAGGCCAGATTTGAAACGCTTGTGTGCGTGACACGCACACAGTATAGGTAACTTATATTGTTAACGTTAAGCGCTCAACGTCACTGTAGGCGTGATGAGTGATACCAGCTCCCGAGTATTTCCCATAAAAGTGGGTAAAAAATATGTTTCGGTTTAGCGGGACCTATAATTCGTTTAATTTTGAATTCATTTAAGTAAGATAGTTTTCTACATATAATGATATAAATGAAAAGAAAATCATTGTTAAAAGAGATTTATTTTTGTTTGATTATTTTAAAAAAATAAATAAGAAATACAGAAAATAAGAAAGATACATTCATAGACGCTGCCAACTGGCCGGCAGGTATCGTTGTGTCTAAATTTAAATTTTTATCATCATCAAATAAAGAAGGTGGCCCACATCCAGGTAAATCCCTAAAAATGGTAAAACTATCTTGTCACACTAAAAAAGACAATGCAACTTTTTAAAACTAAAGCTATCGATAGTTATTATTTATTCTTAATGACCTTCCCTTTTAATTTGTTTTTTAAACAGTTTTCGTATAGATTTTACATCCCGGTTAATATTATCCAATTTTGTCTTATAGTGATATCTTAAGGCCAAATATTTTTCCACGGCCAAACTTATCAAATTAACTTGATGCAGAAGGCCGTAAATCTGATCGGTTTTTACTTCGAAATAATTATCGGGAAAATTTAATTTGAAGAACAGGCAACCCTGTAAACATGGCGTCAAAACATGGGGTCAAACGGCGTTGTCCTAAGACCAAATTACACTATTAAAACTGAATTGTTTCTTTAACTGAATGGTTATTTAAAGGTTATTAACCGATGTTAGGTAACATTTTTAGTTGTTTTCAATCGTCCTATGTAATTCCTGCACACTGATATAGCGCAAATCGTCATTTTCAAATGTCACACAACACGTGTTTACCGTACAACGATAGTGTCGCCACTGAGCGGACAGGCCGAGCTTATCTGCCAACCTTTGGCAGATATTTTTTTTGGCGCTTGGTCACTCGAGCGCTATATCTAGACATTTATATAATCAAAGCATAAAATAGGTTTCAAATTTTTTTTTCGTTAATCTTATATTTAATTTTTAGGAGTGTGTCGACTTCTTTTTGTTTGTTTGTTACCTTAGTAACCTATTTTACAATTTTGTTACTTCAGGTAAAGGTGAATTTAGTCCACCTCACGGATAATACGGAACGTTCGTGTTGTCGAAGTTCGATTCACGGATAATATGGAATATTCCCTATAGACAATCAAGTATGACATTTGTCGGAAGTACCAACCTTACAAAATAAATTCTCGTCAAAATAAAAACAAAAAGTACCGACTTTGAATTATTCTTGGGTTGAGATTCAAGCTGTAAAAGCTGAATGTTATCATTATTTAGATATACTTTCAGGTTTTGAATGGTTTGTTTGGCAAAGCGGGATTTGTCTAAAGGCCCGTCTCTTGTGAGCTCCGCTATTAACTTTCGCCGTGACATTCCCTTAAACATCACTATTGACATCATAAACATTGAAAAAAATTTTCATGCGCATTGGAAAACATTCCCATCCTGGATGAAGCGGGAAGGCAGGCGGGGATGGATGAAGGATTATTTCATTTATTGATAGCTGCTGCACCATACGGACGGTAGCGGAGAACAAATCGAATGAATTTTTTGGTGTTATGTCAACTGCGCGAACCTAATAATTGTGACTTTAAATTGTAAGTAAATACTATCATAATGGATGATTATTTCTTTTGTGAACTCACTTGTAAATAAAGTCTATCTCCACATATTATAAATTAAAATCCTCCGCGTCGTCTGTCTGTCTGTTTGCAATAAACTCAAAAACTACTGAACGGATTTTCATACGGTTTTCACTAATATATGTAGTGATTCATGAGGAAGGTTTAGGTATATAATTTGTCAAGGTTTTGTGTAAATTGGTTGAAACATAATTATTAGAAGTGTCGGATAAAGCCAAGCCGCCTAGGAGCTTTCACCAAAAACACTGCCTAATCGATTTTATATATAACTAAACAATGCATGGTGGGATATTTCTCTTTAAAAGATTTACAAAAAATTCGATGATGGCAAATATTTATCTTTTACGGATAGCTTACCATACCCATTCTATCTTCTAGAAAAATGGTCACGTACATTGCGGTAATTGAAAAGTTATTTAGACGGATACGGTATTAATCCTTAGCAACTTAAATAGTTAGTTACCTCAAGCATTTCTTGCACATTATTATAATCTTTCGCACCATCTCTACGTATTACAAATTAAAGTCCTCCGCGGCGTCTGTCTGTCTGTCTCTTGGCGATAAACTCAAAGATGGCGGTGTTACAAAGGTTGGATAATCATCCAGTAGATGGTGTTGTGTTTAATTAGCCACAGTCGGGTCAACTAGTTCATTTATAATTCGGTTTCAGAGACACGGAAGAAATTGACAAATTCGAATCGGTATTCTCTTCTTAATTCCTGATAAATGAATACTTAATAAAAATTCGAGGTAGGTAATATGGTCTAACTTGAAATCCGCGTGTTCTCTTTGATACTTCGTTTAGAATCTGATTAAAATCACTAAATTTCACATCAGAATTCGACATTTGACGTCTACGTAATTATGTAGGCACTCGAAATTCTTAAATAATAGCTTTAGGTCATGCAATAATCGATATAATTCGGAAATCTTTCCTGAACAAATAGGTATCTATTAAAATATTTGTGATTTCTCCCTGATGTAGCATCTCTTCTTCATCAGAACGCACTTTAATATTTATCCACTGTAGCGCTTTTTGCCACAATATGGCACTATTTAAAATACCTCGGATTGCTTTGCCGCCAGTTTTAGGCAAATTTTCCCTAGACGCATTTGTACTTAATTTGAATTATTGTGT
The DNA here is from genome assembly GCA_929108145.2 of Limnephilus rhombicus. Classification (NCBI taxonomy): domain Eukaryota; kingdom Metazoa; phylum Arthropoda; class Insecta; order Trichoptera; family Limnephilidae; genus Limnephilus; species Limnephilus rhombicus. Next base: position 47,077,003 of record OV815289.1, on the reverse strand, counting down.
CAAGTATGTTTTTTTTTAATGTGGGTCGAAAGTATTCAAAATGATCACCAAAAAATCACTAGCAATCCGAGGAAAAAGTTTTAAATTGGTCTGTCGCTAGAGTGGTTATGTAAACGTCAAACGTCAAATGTCAAGTGTTCATTGCGTACGCGTGGACAGGACCTACCTAAGGACCACTAGCCAAATTGTGTGTGACCGCGCGAACTTCGCCCCAATCTTTCAACCATGTTTCAACAAACGGAGGAGACGAAAAACAAAAATGTTTATAGTAACGTCAAAGCATTTGTTTGAGTTAATACTCGGAAGAGACCCGACTTAACGGGTATGTGTAATTATTCTAATACCTTTCTTTCCATGTTCTTCTGTTATAAATACAGGTACAAACATGTCAATGCATTCACTTCATAAATGAATAAATTTTAACACCCATTTATATTAGACATGGGCAGATTCATTCCCGGGAGTGAATTGATTCAGTCTGATTCCCCTGGCCTTTTGAATTGATTCCTTTTAATCGTTCCTTTAATTCAATTCCAAAAAGTAAAAAAAAAAACATATATAAATAAAATAAAAAATAAATAAAAAAATAAAAATACCTTGTTTAAGGGGTTAATGTAATATTTTAATGTGTAATATTTTTATGAAAAAAAAAGTTTTTTTTTGACACGAAAAACGTATTTATATTAGGCTAGAAATTAAATCTTAATAAACTCGAAATTGTTCTACTTCACGTGATGTAATGTACATAAATAAACATTTTAACAATTAAAGGTGAATATTTTGTGACAGTTGACCACAGCCGATTGGCCTTATAATGTTTGCAAATTCACATAATACGTGAATAATATTATTATTATCTACCTAACTTCTGCGTCTAAAAGTAGGTAGGTAATTCCAATAGCGTTGGTACGTACCGAACAATTCTTCTTCTTCTTTCGTATGGTGGGGGGTCAGAGGGGGACATCTAGGTCTGCGAGCCAGTCTAGGGCCTCAGGTGTTGCCCTGTGGACCTCATCAATCCCGCCGGGGAATGAATGGAGCGGGCATTCGTAGACCACATGTTCGGTGGTCTGCACCGCACCGCATTCACACGTCGCCGACTCTTTAAGGCCCCATCTATGCATCATGTGAGCACAACGGCTATGGGAGCACCTTATCCTATTGATGGCAGTCCAGAGTTTGCGAGGCAATGAGAACCCAGGCTGTCTCTCAGTGGGGTCTTGCACGAGATGTGCGTTTTTGACGTTGTCTGATTGCCACTCAAGCTTCCACCTATCTTCTGGGGTGAGAGGTGTTCGAAGGAGTCTTTCTCCTTCCGTCCAGAAGGGTTTTCGAGACTTTAAGCGGCATGCCGGGTGAGAAACGACATCATCGTGCAAGGGTATTTCGCTTTTTTGCAGCGCCTTCTTGTATTCCCTCAGTGTTGCAATCTCTCGCCTGATATTTGGCGGGGTTATATTTGCAAGTACGGGGAGCCAAGGAAGAGGAGTCGATTTTAAGGTTCCGCTGATGGTTCGCATTGTGGCATTAAGCTGAACGTCAACCATGGAAGTGTGGGCGCTTCTGGCCCGTACTGGAGCACAGTATTCAGCTGCTGAGAAAACCAGGGCAATGGATGTCGTTCTGAGCGTGTTGGCGTCGCATCCCCAGCTAGTACCAGCCAGCTTATTGACTAAGTTTAGTATTGTCCTGGTTTTTTTGCCCACTGTTTCCATGTGTTTCCGTTAATTCAGGCTCCTGTCCAAAGTTACTCCAAGATAGCGGGGATGGGGGTCATGGTAAATATTTTTTCCATCAAACTGAACACAGAGTTTTGCGTTTGCCTGTGAATTACTGAGATGGAAAGCTGTCACAACTGTTTTCGACACATTCGGCTTTAGTCGCCAATTGAGGAAAAATTCTTCCATAGCCTTGAGGTCAGAATTAAGGATCTCTTCTGCTGCATTGAGGGTTTTGGCTTGGACTGTGATGGCGAAGTCATCTGCGTAAGCAAATTTTCTGCCTTCAGTGTGAGGAAGATCTCGTGTATAGATGTTGAAGAGCGATGGGGCCAGCACTGAGCCTTGGGCAAGGCCATTATTCAGGTGCATTTTTTTTGCTTTTTAGCCCTCCTAGAAAAACCCTGAAAGTACGGCCAGTTAGTAGTTGCTCAATAAGTCGTACTGTGTTGCCATCCTCTATGGTGTCGTAGAGCTTGACAAGGAGGCCTTTGTGCCACACCGTGTCGTAAGCCGCAGAGAGATCAATGAACGCTGCCGCAGTCTTAAGCCGTTTCTGGAATCCAGATTCGATGTGTGTTGTCAGAGCTAGCACCTGGTCACAGCAGTTATCGCCTGGTCTGAAGCCAGCTTGCTCTTGTGGAACCACTTTCTCCAGAATTGGGGTAAGTCTGCGGAGCACCACTCGCTCTAGGAGTTTGTAAATGGTACTTAAAAGCGAGATGGGCCGATAGCTGTTTGGATCTTCTGTTGGCTTGTTGGGTTTGAGGATCGCAATAACTTTAGTTTTTTTCCAGATATTTGGAATTACTCCAGTTTTAAAAATTTCAGTAAACAGTTTTGCGATCCATAACTTTGTCCGTGGCCCAGCATGTTTCAGAAAGTCTGGAAGAACTCCGTCGCATCCAGCTGCTTTCCCAGCTTTTGTTGAAGTGAGGGCGATGTCTACATCATCAATTGTAACGGCGACCACATCGTTAGGGTTCACCGGCCATTTTAGTCGCGCCGCTTTCAGGGATTTTTTGAATGAACAATAACCAACTATGTAATGAAATTGACGGCGTGGCCAGTGGAGAGGAACGAATGAAACGCACGGGCCGATTCGCGGCGGGCAATGAAGAATGAATTACTAACTTTTGACTAGTGTCTGCAGTGACTCGCCAGCGGCGGATCTATTAAAGACTTTAGCGTTTCGGACAGACTCGTTCGTTTAGGCAACTTCGCGGCGCGCCGTAAACAATTGTTTACGGTACACATCATTCATTGAAATAATTTAACAGTAAAATAAATGGAAAATAAAAATTTATAGTGCTGTTAAAAATCATAGGATGCAAGGCCGAAGGTAAGGAATGAAGAATCAATTCCTTTTGAAATTGAGAATCAGATCGAGTGTGTCACAAGATTGAATTTATACATTTAATTCAGTTATTCAATTTTGCCCACGTCTAATTTATACATATATATGTGGCCAGCAATGGGGCGTAATTATCAGCCTAGCAGAAATAGAAGAAGAGGAAAGGTTTCCGGTCGCGATGAAAAAGGAGGGATGAAAGAGGAAAACAGAGCTGATTAGCTGCTAGTTACATCAAATTGTGTTGAAATCATCAATAAACCGTGATATACAGATTACAGACTATTAGACTAGAAGACGAGATAGGTAAACCCTACGTCATCGAGTACACGGATGAAACTACTTTGTAGTGATAATGGACATTTAGAAAACCTTAAAAAAGCTGGTCTCTTGGCAGGAGCCGCGCAGTCATGGAAATAGTCAGTGATTTTTTCTGAAAAAATTACGTCATCGAGTACACGAACGGGAATGGTTTCATATGATAAAGGTCAATTAGAAAATGAGAAAAAAGCAAGTCTGCCAACCGGCAGCCTGGCACGTTGGCAGGCAGCCGGCGTCAAAGTGGGGTAAAAAATAGTAAATTTTACGTCATCGAGTACACGAACGGGAATGGTTTCATATGATAAAGGTCAATTAGAAAATGAGAAAAAAGCAAGTCTGCCAACCGGCAGCCTGGCACGTTGGCAGGCAGCCGGCGTCAAAGTGGGGTAAAAAATAGTAAATTTTACTTCATCGAGTACACGAAAGAAACCAATGAATAATTTTAGTCCAGATCATTCCATTTAAGAACTATTGTTTTTTTTATCATTATCGTGACCATCGCAGACCACCTTTTTTAAGGTTTTCTGAATGTCCATTATCACTACAAAGTAGTTTCATCCGTGTACTCGATGACGTGGGGTTTACCTATCTCGTCTCCTAGTCTATATTATTTGACATTTTCCTGCATACCAAGTTATTTAGTGTTACAAAATTATCGTTTTATATGGCAATAATATTTTTTCATTGCATTGATTGATGATTAATTGTCTATGAAATGTAATACAAAAAAAATTTATATAAAAATGGCGTATACAGCGCGAGTGAAATATTTTTAACAAAATTAAAATGTATCACGCATATTATTATTATATTCCTTCCGTACACACAAGCATTTGCTTATTATGGGAGAATATTTAAAAAAAAATATGTATATTTGTATTTAATAATTGTATTAAGTTTTTTTATATACTTTCATTATATTTATGTATCTATTGTATGTATTGTACCAAAAAAACATTTTTTTTTCAAAAAAAAAAAATTTTTTTTCGTCTCCCCGACATAAATACTCACTTGAATGCAGACTTGCTTTTTTCTCATTTTCTAATTGACCTTTATCATATGAAACCATTCCCGTTCGTGTACTCGATGACGTAATTTTTTCAGAAAAAATCACTGACTATTTCCATGACTGCGCGGCTCCTGCCAAGAGACCACCTTTTTTAAGGTTTTCTGAATGTCCATTATCACTACAAAGTAGTTTCATCCGTGTACTCGATGACGTGGGGTTTACCTATCTCGTCTCCTAGTCTATATTATTTGACATTTTCCTGCATACCAAGTTATTTAGTGTTACAAAATTATCGTTTTATATGGCAATAATATTTTTTCATTGCATTGATTGATGATTAATTGTCTATGAAATGTAATACAAAAAAAATTTATATAAAAATGGCGTATACAGCGCGAGTGAAATATTTTTAACAAAATTAAAATGTATCACGCATATTATTATTATATTCCTTCCGTACACACAAGCATTTGCTTATTATGGGAGAATATTTAAAAAAAAATATGTATATTTGTATTTAATAATTGTATTAAGTTTTTTTATATACTTTCATTATATTTATGTATCTATTGTATGTATTGTACCAAAAAAACTTTTTTTTTTCAAAAAAAAAAAATTTTTTTTCGTCTCCCCGACATAAATACTCACTTTTGGTGATAATCAAACTAAAAAAAACTGTTTGAATAAGATATATTGCGTATTAACTAGTAAGAGATTCAATACATAAATAATATTTATTAGATATAGGTACCATTGTTACAACTAACATAACTGCATAATTACAAACTTAAGTAAATGCCCAGAAGGGCGAAAAAAATTAAACTAGTGTAGCCAGGCAGCGAACAGCCATAAAGTATAATTTTTGTTAAATTTTGCACTGTGGTATCACCGGGCACCACTCGCCAGCTAGGTGCGTGACAACGCATTCTGTTTTGCAAAACCATTCCGGTTCTCCGCCCTCTCTACCTGCTTTACCTCAAAGCCAGAATAATATTAAACTTGTACAAATTATTGTAATATAAAGTTTCTATTGTAAATTTATTGTGACTTGCGTTAAGGGGCCGTTCAAGTATTACGTAACGCACTGGGGGGGGGGGGGGTGTCTTGTGAAATGTTACTGTGCGTTACGAGGGGGGAGGGGGGTTCGAACAACGCGTTACATAACATGTTTTTCTTTATTTAGATAAAAAAAACTGGGGAATTAAAATTTTCCAAGTTGGCAATCCTTTTCGTTCTCGACATCTCTTGTTTCGTTTATTACCGCAAACGCGATTAAAACAAGAAAAAAAGGTATTTAAGCGACTTTCCAGTACTTTACGCAACTTAATTGTGACTTTCAGGTAAAAATTGTTACTTGGGCGTTACGTAACGTTTAGGGGGGGGGGGGGTATGGAAAAACGTTACGTTACGGGGGGGAGGAGGGGTCAAAAAATCTTCAAAAATTGCGTTACGTAATACTTGAACGCCCCCTAATATCAAAAGTTATTATTTAAACACCTCCGCACATATTTAAACACGCATCCAGTTTTCAGACGTGGGCAAACTGGTTACCCGATTGCCCATACTAGGAATACAATAATTCTGGTGTAGGGGCACTCTACTTCATTCTATGCCGCTGGTTGTAGACAGAATGCTGCGGACAGGCGGTCAATACTAGTAAAAATGTCAACTTGGTTCTGAAACAATGCACAATAACATAATGGCTAACCTTTAGTGTGACCTCTTATCTGATGTGCCAACACATTTACGTATTGTGTAAAATTTAAAGTGCTGTCACTCTGAAAACCTGACGCGAGCAACGATATCGTAATATTGGAAAACTGTTTTGATTTATTTTAGCATTGTTTTAATGCTTTTTAAAATAATTTTATTATCTAGTCGTTTGGACAACATTGATGTGGTGATAATTTGTATTTTTATAATTCTCCTGTATTTAGAATTAAAGGATATAATCGATTTTTAAGCTATTTTTAGAGGTTCTGTAAATATTTTTTTTACGCAATTGTTTAAAAAAATTTAACACGTTTTGTTATCTCATCATTTAGAAGAATAATTTATTTTTTATTTTTAATTTAACTTCATGAGTAAAACCTCAAATTGCAATATTTAATTAAATGAAGACAATATAAGCGAAAATCAATCGAAAATCTGGAAACAGAAAAATCAGAAAAAGATATTGACACCTCTGGGACAAATAAAATATTCATCCTAGACTTGCAGAAAAAGTCAATAGATGTCGCATATGAAAATAAAATGGATAAAGATTTATCCAGACACTATCTAGAGAGCATTTAGTTCGGGTTTGAATCTTGCAATCATACATAAAGATAGTTGCCAATGATAATATATGCGTTAAGAAAATGAAGATAATGTGGGTGGTTCTTAGTCGAAGTATGATACAGTTAAAAGTGACCGAATTTGATATCGGCACCGTGGCGCAGTGGTTAGCGCGTTTGCCCGGAAAGCAAGAGGTCCTGGGTTCATGTCCCAGAGGTGTCAATATCTTTTTCTGATTTTTCTGTTTCCAGATTTTCGATTGATTTTCGCTTATATTGTCTTCATTTAATTAAATAATTTATTTATTCAAAACATAATATTATTTTTTGATAAACAATATAGAAATTTTCTAAAAACTGCAACAAAAACCCCAAATATGCTGCGATTGCGGTAAGATCCCGTTAATTTAGTATTAAATAAATGTGAGCAATTTCTTAAGTGTGTTTTATATTTTATTACATTATTGTTATTCTTCATTATTATGTTAACACAAACTTGCAAAGATATAATAATAATATACCTATATGCTATTCTAATTTTGAGATCAGCGTGTATCTATACTGCAATGAAAAAATATTTTTTCCACTTTTATGTATTTTTAATCTATAATTTAAAAATGAATAGCTGAATGTGTTGCTAAGCGCATAACTTTCCAACGACTGCACCAAATTGGTAAATTCTGTTTTTTTGTGTGTTCGTTATTGTCAGGACAAGGTTTGTATAAAACTTCAGGTGAGCTCTGGTATTATGAACTTTGTATAAAAAAATTGCTATAGGTGGCAAGCGAGGTTTGAAAACTGAATGTATGGAAAATGGGAGGGAGGGAGAGATGGGGGAGGGGAACCAAGGAGGGGGAGGGGAACCTGGGAGGGGGAGGGGGGCTTGGGAGGAGGGAGGGGAACTCGGGAAGGGGGTTCGCGGGACGGTCGAAGGGGGGGGGGGGAGAGTGGAGTGGCGAGAGAGGAAGAGGATGCAGGAGAAGAAGGGGAGGCGGAAGGGGAACGGAACGAATGGGAAAGGACACTCAGGGAGAAACAATTTCTTAACATGGCATAGCAACGCATGCTGGGCACCAGCTAGTTTTTTTTATAAAAATGTACGTTACACAGCTTTACTTTAACACCATGAGTTAGTATTGCCATTTGATCAACAGTGGCGCCCTCCTATGTTTTTTAGTCTTATTTGACAAACTGTAACTTATAAAGAATTTTTTTTTTCACCAAATAAATGCTTATTTATCCAAACGAGATAAGAACCGTGCTAATTTTCAGAATGTTATTCCTTATCACTTCGTGAATGTACAGACTTATAAATAAAAAGCTTATTATCTATGCGAAAAATGTGTTTTGTGACTAATTTCTCAGTAGCCTTATCTGCAATGTTCAAAAATACTTATTTGGTGACAGTGGACTAGAGATAACACAGCGTTTTTTTAAATATCAACTTCATTGCGCCATTTTTGTTTAATATCAAGAATATTAATAAAGTTAAAAATAATTAATAACGAAAGCGAAAATTTCCATAAAAATTATTTTTATATATTTATTTTATATTTACATTTTACAAAACAATGCAATGATATTGGCCTCACTGGGTGGTTTACCCGTGCTGGGTGCTGAGGCCTCCATTTCAATGATATTGGCCTCACTGGGTGGTTTACCCGTGCTGAGTGCTGAGGCCTCCATTTCAATGATATTGGCCTCACTGGGTGGTTTACCCGTGCTGAGTGCTGAGGCCTCCATTTCAATGATATTGGCCTCACTGGGTGGTTTACCCGTGCTGAGTGCTGAGGCCTCCATTTCAATGATATTGGCCTCACTGGGTGGTTTACCCGTGCTGAGTGCTGAGGCCTCCATTTCAATGATATTGGCCTCACTGAGTGGTTTACCCGTGCTGAGTGCTGAGGCCTCCATTTCAATGATATTGGCCTCACTGGGTGGTTTACCCGTGCTGAGTGCTGAGGCCTCCATTTCAATGATATTGGCCTCACTGGGTGGTTTACCCGTGCTGAGTGCTGAGGCCTCCATTTCAATGATATTGGCCTCACTGGGTGGTTTACCCGTGCTGAGTGCTGAGGCTTCCATTTCAATGATATTGGCCTCACTGGGTGGTTTACCCGTGCTGAGTGCTGAGGCCTCCATTTCAATGATATTGGCCTCACTGGGTGGTTTACCCGTGCTGAGTGCTGAGGCCTCCATTTCAATGATATTGGCCTCACTGGGTGGTTTACCCGTGCTGAGTGCTGAGGCCTCCATTTCAATGATATTGGCCTCACTGGGTGGTTTACCCGTGCTGAGTGCTGAGGCCTCCATTTCAATGATATTGGCCTCACTGGGTGGTAACCCGTGCTGAGTGCTGAGGCCTCCATTTCAATGATATTGGCCTCACTGGGTGGTTTACCCGTGCTGAGTGCTGAGGCCTCCATTTCAATGATATTGGCCTCACTGGGTGGTTTACCCGTGCTGAGTGCTGAGGCCTCCATTTCAATGATATTGGCCTCACTGGGTGGTTTACCCGTGCTGAGTGCTGAGGCCTCCATTTCAATGATATTGGCCTCACTGGGTGGTTTACCCGTGCTGAGTGCTGAGGCCTCCATTTCAATGATATTGGCCTCACTGGGTGGTAACCCGTGCTGAGTGCTGAGGCCTCCATTTCATAAACAAAATTATACACAATACATGTGAATATAAATATAATATTGGTGAAAAAACGGAAAAAAGTAAATAAAAAACATACGACACATATAATTTCTCCACTTTGTTTACTTTATATAAGTATTACAAGCATTCGGCGATGGATGAAGAAAGTGCGGCTGGAGAGGTTAAGGTTAGGTCTACCTCAACGTGGGTAAACGCATTCGCTGCCAAGACCTGGACAAACCTCACTCCCTGAACCCGGGCACTCTTGCTAGGCCCGTATGCAGATACTCAATGATTGGTTCCCGAGGTGGCGGTACCCATATCAACCTCCCAAATTGAATCAGTCACAATACAAAAGCGAACCATGGACATTTTAAATTCATTATCAGCCTCAGGGTGAGAGGTCACTTATTTAAAGAAATATCAGTTATTGATGTACTCCAAGCCAAGATAATAAATGCTGCATCTATTAAATTAAATATTAATGTATTTAATTATTTATATGTATATATTCATTTATTTGTTTATTCATTTATACATTCACTCACTCAACTCACACAACTTCACTAAACTTCACTCACTTCACTCGCTCACTCGCTCATTCACTCACTCACTCACTCACTCACTCACTCACTCACTCACTCACTCACTCACTCACTCACTCACTCACGCACTCACTCACTCACTCACTCACTCACTCACTCACTCACTCACTCACTCACTCACTCACTCACTCACTCACTCTCTCACTGACTCACTCACTCACTCACTCACTCACTCACTCACTCACTCACTCACTCACTCACTCACTCACTCACTCACTCACTCACTCACTCACTCACTCACTCACTCACTCTCTCACTGACTCACTCACTCACTCACTCACTCACTCACTCACTCACTCACTCACTCACTCACTCAACTCACTCAACTCACTCAACTCACTCAACTCACTCACTCACTCACTCACTCACTCACTCACTCACTCACTCACTCACTCACTCACTCACTCACTCAACTCACTCAACTCACTCAACTCACTCAACTCACTCACTCACTCACCCTCTCACTCACTCACTCACCCACTCACTCACTCACTCACTCACTCACTCACTCACTCACTCACTCACTCACCCTCTCACTCACCCTCTCACTCACTCACTCACTCACTCACTCACTCACTCACTCACTCAACTCATTCAACTCACTCAACTCACTCAACTCACTCAACTCACTCAACTCACTCAACTCACTCACTCACTAACTCACCCTCTCACCCACTCACCCACCCACCCACACATTCACCCACAAACAAGCGACAAACATACATTCATTTTAACATATATATATAGATGAAATTTTACGCCAATTTTTATGGTTATTTCAATTTTTTTTAAGGCTTTGGATCAATTATTAAATTAAATATAAATTTTAAATAAAATTATTAAAATAATTATTTTACTAGAAGTAAGGTGCTCACTTTGTACTGATGGACACGTCCACTTAGAGCATGCAATACCGTTATATCGTTACCACAATTTCGCGAATTTCGCACTGATTTTCAGATTTGATTGAGATTAGGAATGCGAGATTCGCGATTAAAAAATGAAGAATGACAGGGAACCCGCTACGAACAGTACGTCGGGGAATTCCCGAATTCCCTACAGCGAACTAACGTTTGTAGTCTTACTCAGTCTCAGTTTCACTCGCAATTACTCACAAGTCGGACAATTGAGTGACTAATCTGTCCTATTTTATTTGTTTACTAGGTGAAAGCGTGAAAAATTATGATTTTGACTAATATATTAGCGTATTATACTCGTATCCGTTTATCAAACTTTTTTTTTGTAAAAAATGAATACTATAATTAATGGTATTGAATTGAAAAACTTCAAAAGTTCTAATACAGAATGGAAACATTTTTTGAGATCTATAGATCGCCAATCAGCGAAAGTGTAAACTCTGTCCAGTTATTATTAAAACTAGTGGACGATCAACAAGCGGAATACATACTCATTTATGCACTAAGCATGGAATTGGAGCTAAAAATGTTAACTCTGACGAAATATCAGAAGAGGATGATTATCCTAGCGCAACACAAACTACGAGCCGCAGCCAATCTACCGAGGTAGCAGCTACAATCTCAACCTTAATTGACGAGGATGACCACATCGAAAAACTACTATCTGATTGAAAAAACTGATGGCACAAGATAGATTACCATTTAAAGTTTCCTAAGTTCAGAAGATATACGTCTCTGTTACTAATTTCGCAATATCGCAAATTTTGCGGTATTACATGTCCGATATCGCAATATCGCGGTGTTGAATATATATTTGACCGGTCAGTGGTTAAGTGGGCATCGCGTTTGGGTCCCACCCAGCCGTTCCATGTTTGATTCCTAGGCTGGCTAAGTCCTCCATCACAACTCAAGCAACATTTTTGGTGGTAGTAGGAGATTTTCAAATATTGTCGGGTTATTCGTAACCCGGGAATGTTTGTCTTTCTTTTAAAAAAAATAATAATACTGCGGTATTGCATGCTCTACGCCCAAAATGTCTTTCTACCACAATAAACACACACACACTATTCACGACGTTTTTTAAAACTGTTTAAAGTGTAGATAATTAACTTGCGTCTCCTCGGGTTCACTGTCTGTAATCTTTTAGCTACTGACAAGTCCTGTGTAAATTCCAAGTAAATTGAGGTTGAGTTTGAATCACGAACTGATACTGATAAGTTTTTTTATATGTCATGTATATTATCGAGGCTTCTGACTCACACAATGTTGTCATTTTTGCCTCATCTGTTTTTAAATTATAATATTATCATTATAATTTCTAATGATCTTTAAAAGTTACTTAGAGTCCTTTTATATTCATTTCGTATAAAAAAACACTTTCAAATATTTTCCAGTTTACATGATCCCTTTTTTTATTTTTTATTGTAATCTTTATATTTTTATGTTACATAGGTAATTGTGCTGTGCCTGTCTCACTAGGAGTTCCTGTGTTGAGAGCAGGCGCATTTTAACATAAATAGTTTAAGAATAGTTTATAAAGGATAACAACAACAATGTTATTTACATTTAGAGTAAAAGTACAAGGACAATCAGCATCGTATCAATGGGTTAGCATGCATTAGTAGCTTCTAAAAATATTGTTGATATATGATCTGTCTTTGCTAGTGATCCAAAACTTTGTATCTGTTTTGTATTTTACGTGATTAGTGTGCTGTCTAATGGTCAGTGGAAGTGTATTATAAAGTTTTGTTGCAAAGTACCTGAAGTTTCTTTGACCAAACGTTGTTTTGGCGAAAGGGATAAGTAAGAGATTTTGCCCTTTGGTTCTCGTATCACGAACAGTTTGGATATTGCCAAAAACAGTTCTATGTTTGAATAGATAAATTAGTATATTTTTGGCATAAAGTTGCCTAATGTCCAAAACACCGATTCTCCTAAAGATTTCATCCGAACTGCTTGTGATCGGTAGTTTTAGAATAATCTTTATAATTAGTTTCTGGGCTTTAGAGATCGGATCAATGGCAGCAGCGTTTGCTCCTCCCCAGGCTATGATACCATACTCGATTAGAGATTGACATAGTGCATAGTAAATTGTTTTGAGTTGGTTCAAATTAAGAAAGTTGCGAGTTTGTCTAAAAAGGTATATAGATTTTCGAAGATTGTTTGCTGTAGTGATAATATGTTATTTCCACTTTAAATTATTGTCAAAAATAATACCTAAGTATTTGATTTTTGTAACACGTTCTAGATAGGGGCAATCACATATATTAACTTTTGACAGGGGGCAAGCACATATTTGAATATTATTTTCTGGGTTACTCAGGGACGGATTAATACTAAATTCAATGTATTTAGTTTTAGACACATTCATTGTTAGTGTATTATTGTCTAACCATCTTTTAACAATAGCTATGCCCCTGTTTGCTTTTATGTAAACATCATACCAGTTATGTACTTGATTTGAAGAGGAGAATCGTATCATCAGCGAAACTAACGATTTTGGCATCAATAGGTAGATTGCACCGTTCATTTATGTAAATGAGGAATAACGTGGGACCCAGGACGCTTCCTTGAGGCACGCCAAAACTAATTGGCAGTTGATTGCTGAGGCAGTTGTTGATTTTTACACTTTGTTTACGGTTTGAAAGGTAATTTCGAATAATACTAAGTTCATTCCCATTTATTCCAATGTTTGATAGTTTTTGTATTAGTTTGGAATGTGAGATAGTATCAAATGCTTTGCATAGGTCTAGGAATATTGACATGCATTTTGATCCCTTGTCTAAGTTTTCATTTAAAAAATCTGTAACTGTCGCAATGGCATCGGAGGTGCCTTTATTTTTCCTGAAGCCAAATTGGTTGTAGGATAATATATTATTTTTTTCAATGTATTCGACTAATTGAAAGTTAATTGCTTTTTCAAAGACTTTGGAAAGTGAATTTAGTAATGTTATTGGACGATAGTTAGTTATATCCGCTTTAGAGCCTCCTTTATGTATTGGAATTATGATTCCGTGTTTAAGTTTATCGGGGAATTGGCCTTTTGCGATGCTTAAGTTAATGAGATTTGTAAGGGGAATGGTGATTTCTGGTAAAAGTTTTTTTAAGGTAATATTTGAAATATCATCCAAGCCAGTTGAAGATGAGTTCTTTAATGAGTTTATGATCATCCTAGTATCTTCATTCGAAATTTGTTTTAGACTAAAATTCAAGTTTTTGGGCCAATTTGTATTACAGCCTTGTGTGCTGGAATTGGGAGAACTTTCACCGATATTTTTTGCGAGTTCTTCACCTATTTTTGAAAAGTATTGGTTTGCATGATTAACAATAATATTGGGATTACTAGAAAAACTAATTATTTTATCATTTATAGTGAGTTGTTTCAAGTCATTTATAGGATTAGGTTGAGAATGAGAGGCTTCTTTAAGTGTTTTCCAAATTTTTTTAGGATCATTATTACAATTTTCTATTTTCTGTTTGTAATATATCTCTTTGGCCTTTCTTATTATTTGGTTACATATGTTTCTATATCTTTTATAAAAGTTTTGAAGTTGTATATCGTAAGGATTATTAATTACTTTTTTGTGGAGCTTGTTACGTTTACAAATAGATTTAATAATAGTTTGGTTTATCCATGGCTTAATTGGTAAAATGTTATTAGGTATATGTTTTACAGTAATATTAGTTTGTTGGTTAATGGTAGTTTGTAGGTAATTTATAAAGTATATCCAGGCATCATCTCGATTTGTAATTCCAAATAGTTCTGACCACGATTTACTCCTTAGCGAATGAAGAATTCCATCGTAGTTAATTTTTTTAATGTTTGTTGTGTTTTTTTTGTTTTTTGTCTATCTGGTTGCATAACTGTAAGGCAAGTATGGTGGTATAGTGATCAGTTAGTGTAGATTCGTATACGATAGATGTTATTGGGTAGTTTGATTTGACCATGAAGTGGTCAATACATGAGATGGAATCCAGTATAGCACGTGTAGGAGTGTTTATGGTGCTTTGAAATCCATGGTATGAGAGTGTGTTTAGGTATTCTTGGCATTGCGGATGTTCGTTTTTGGGCAAAATATTTATGTTGACATCACCAGCAATAGTACAATTTTTAATATTACATAAATTAGTTAAACAGTTATTGATCGATTTTAAGAAAGGTAACATATTGTAAGAGGATGGAAAACGGTATATTGCTAAGATACATGTGTCGTTATTGAAATTTATTTGTAAGCAATTTGCACCACTGACTTGGATTTCTTTGAAAAATAGACCAATTAAGTCAGATCTATTATACACAACAACTTCATCATTTTGTTTTGTATGCATTGAAGTGCTGTGATGGTCATATCCTTTCATCATTTTAAGTATATAGTTATTTGATAGCCAACATTCAGTTAGAATGAGAATATGGAAAGAGGTTCCAATATTATGTAGTTGTAGCAGAAATTCATCAAAATTCTTTGAAATTGATCTAATATTTTGTTGTAGGATTAGAAGAGAGAAAGAGTTTTGAAATTTGGATTTGACGTTCTATAATCTGTGATGAAATCCATTTTTGGATTGCAAGTTTAACAATAGTTTGACACTCGTAGTCATTTACGAAAGTCTCCCCATTTTTTTGAGATCGTTTTCTACCAGAATCAAACAAAAAAATATTGGCAAAGGCTCTAAAAGGATATTTTCTCAGCAACTTTATTAACCAGTGACGAATTTATCTCTCTTCCTTTGTAAATCTTGTATATTCTTCAATTACCTGTATCAAGTGTGTCTAGTCCATTTAAAAATCTATTGTTCATTGATTTCCGTGTTCTTATGTAAAAATAATTTTTCCTTAGATGTATAATGTTGTCCTTCCCGAAATGAGTTTTATTAAACTCATTGGGAGTAATGTATTATAAATTTTATGTAATAATTTTGTAATATATTATCTCTAATAAATAAATAAATAAATAATTGTTTATCCGGATTATTTTATCGCCTGGTCCTTTGCGTACCATCAGTTTACTGGATTTAAACCATACAAATTGGAAAAGCAATTTTTTGGCCCTTTGCTTAGCTTTCCACATTAGCTCCTTAAAATAAGGCGAAAGCACTTCGCTGATGTAAATTGGTGGTGAGGTTAATGTTTTGGACGTGTTTTTTAAAGAAAGTAACGATTCCCTTTTTTTTGGTTATGGAAAGAAATATGAAGTTTAGTCGGGGTGTTCGGTCGGCGATCTTGGATCCTGGTCACCAGGCGAATGTCTTCTTGTGGCAGAGGCAGTCCCAGCGAGCTATCCGGAGTGCAGCTCCCGTCGGTTGTTCGCCCGGCTGCAGCTCCATACCCGCCATCTCCACGCTATCGGAAAACTTCTCCTGCTCTAATTCAGCAAGTCTTCCTTCAAGGCTGGATATTCTATTGTTTTGGTTATGGAAAGAAATATGAAGTTTAGTCGGGGTGTTCGGTCGGCGATCTTGGATCCTGGTCACCAGGCGAATGTCTTCTTGTAGCAGAGGCAGTCCCAGCGAGCTGGCTATCCGGAGTGCAGCTCCCGTCGGTTGTTCGCCCGGCTGCAGCTCCATACCCGCCATCTCCACGCTATCGGAAAACTTCTCCTGCTCTAATTCAGCAAGTCTTCCTTCAAGGCTGGATATTCTATTGTTTTGGTTATGGAAAGAAATATGAAGTTTAGTCGGGGTGTTCGGTCGGCGATCTTGGATCCTGGTCACCAGGCGAATGTCTTCTTGTAGCAGAGGCAGTCCCAGCGAGCTGGCTATCCGGAGTGCAGTTTCCGTCGGTTGTTCGCCCGGCTGCAGCTCCATACCCGCCATCTCCACGCTATCGGAAAACTTCTCCTGCTCTAATTCAGCAAGTCTTCCTTCAAGGCTGGATATTCTATTGTTTTTCTTCTCGTTTTCCTCACGTAAAGAAATATGAAGTTTAGTCGGGGTGTTCGGTCGGCGATCTTGGATCCTGGTCACCAGGCGAATGTCTTCTTGTAGCAGAGGCAGTCCCAGCGAGCTGGCTATCCGGAGTGCAGTTTCCGTCGGTTGTTCGCCCGGCTGCAGCTCCATACCCGCCATCTCCACGCTATCGGAAAACTTCTCCTGCTCTAATTCAGCAAGTCTTCCTTCAAGGCTGGATATTCTATTGTTTTTCTTCTCGTTTTCCTCACGTAAAGAAATATGAAGTTTAGTCGGGGTGTTCGGTCGGCGATCTTGGATCCTGGTCACCAAGCGAATGTCTTCTTGTAGCAGAGGCAGTCCCAGCGAGCTGGCTATCCGGAGTGCAGTTTCCGTCGGTTGTTCGCCCGGCTGCAGCTCCATCTCCGCCATCTCCACGCTATCGGAAAACTTCTCCTGCTCTAATTCAGCAAGTCTTCCTTCAAGGCTGGATATTCTATTGTTTTTCTTCTCGTTTTCCTCACGTAAAGAAATATGAAGTTTAGTCGGGGTGTTCGGTCGGCGATCTTGGATCCTGGTCACCAGGCGAATGTCTTCTTGTAGCAGAGGCAGTCCCAGCGAGCTGGCTATCCGGAGTGCAGTTTCCGTCGGTTGTTCGCCCGGCTGCAGCTCCATACCCGCCATCTCCACGCTATCGGAAAACTTCTCCTGCTCTAATTCAGCAAGTCTTCCTTCAAGGCTGGATATTCTATTGTTTTTCTTCTCGTTTTCCTCACGTAAAGAAATATGAAGTTTAGTCGGGGTGTTCGGTCGGCGATCTTGGATCCTGGTCACCAGGCGAATGTCTTCTTGTAGCAGAGGCAGTCCCAGCGAGCTGGCTATCCGGAGTGCAGTTTCCGTCGGTTGTTCGCCCGGCTGCAGCTCCATACCCGCCATCTCCACGCTATCGGAAAACTTCTCCTGCTCTAATTCAGCAAGTCTTCCTTCAAGGCTGGATATTCTATTGTTTTTCTTCTCGTTTTCCTCACGTAAAGAAATATGAAGTTTAGTCGGGGTGTTCGGTCGGCGATCTTGGATCCTGGTCACCAGGCGAATGTCTTCTTGTAGCAGAGGCAGTCCCAGCGAGCTGGCTATCCGGAGTGCAGTTTCCGTCGGTTGTTCGCCCGGCTGCAGCTCCATACCCGCCATCTCCACGCTATCGGAAAACTTCTCCTGCTCTAATTCAGCAAGTCTTCCTTCAAGGCTGGATATTCTATTGTTTTTCTTCTCGTTTTCCTCACGTAAAGAAATATGAAGTTTAGTCGGGGTGTTCGGTCGGCGATCTTGGATCCTGGTCACCAGGCGAATGTCTTCTTGTAGCAGAGGCAGTCCCAGCGAGCTGGCTATCCGGAGTGCAGTTTCCGTCGGTTGTTCGCCCGGCTGCAGCTCCATACCCGCCATCTCCACGCTATCGGAAAACTTCTCCTGCTCTAATTCAGCAAGTCTTCCTTCAAGGCTGGATATTCTATTGTTTTTCTTCTCGTTTTCCTCACGTAAAGAAATATGAAGTTTAGTCGGGGTGTTCGGTCGGCGATCTTGGATCCTGGTCACCAGGCGAATGTCTTCTTGTAGCAGAGGCAGTCCCAGCGAGCTGGCTATCCGGAGTGCAGTTTCCGTCGGTTGTTCGCCCGGCTGCAGCTCCATACCCGCCATCTCCACGCTATCGGAAAACTTCTCCTGCTCTAATTCAGCAAGTCTTCCTTCAAGGCTGGATATTCTATTGTTTTTCTTCTCGTTTTCCTCACGTAAAGAAATATGAAGTTTAGTCGGGGTGTTCGGTCGGCGATCTTGGATCCTGGTCACCAGGCGAATGTCTTCTTGTAGCAGAGGCAGTCCCAGCGAGCTGGCTATCCGGAGTGCAGTTTCCGTCGGTTGTTCGCCCGGCTGCAGCTCCATACCCGCCATCTCCACGCTATCGGAAAACTTCTCCTGCTCTAATTCAGCAAGTCTTCCTTCAAGGCTGGATATTCTATTGTTTTTCTTCTCGTTTTCCTCACGTAAAGAAATATGAAGTTTAGTCGGGGTGTTCGGTCGGCGATCTTGGATCCTGGTCACCAGGCGAATGTCTTCTTGTAGCAGAGGCAGTCCCAGCGAGCTGGCTATCCGGAGTGCAGTTTCCGTCGGTTGTTCGCCCGGCTGCAGCTCCATACCCGCCATCTCCACGCTATCGGAAAACTTCTCCTGCTCTAATTCAGCAAGTCTTCCTTCAAGGCTGGATATTCTATTGTTTTTCTTCTCGTTTTCCTCACGTAAAGAAATATGAAGTTTAGTCGGGGTGTTCGGTCGGCGATCTTGGATCCTGGTCACCAGGCGAATGTCTTCTTGTAGCAGAGGCAGTCCCAGCGAGCTGGCTATCCGGAGTGCAGTTTCCGTCGGTTGTTCGCCCGGCTGCAGCTCCATACCCGCCATCTCCACGCTATCGGAAAACTTCTCCTGCTCTAATTCAGCAAGTCTTCCTTCAAGGCTGGATATTCTATTGTTTTTCTTCTCGTTTTCCTCACGTAAAAAAATTGTTTCAATCTGTAGATCCTGCATGTGTTTGAAACTCGCGACTAAGTCTTCATATTGGTTGCCAATAAATTCATTGCTCCTCTTTAGGTCGCTGATTTCTTGTTCGAAATTTTTTTTAATTTACGTTATTTTACTGTCAAAGTGTTTGGTGATACGAACATACAAGGCATCAGCTTCTAAGCCGGATGACGCACTTGGTGAGCTTGGTCTGCTTTTACATTTTGGACAGTTCCATGTCAGTTTGTCCGAGATGTTAACGCAGTGATTATGGAACGAGATATTGCAGTTGGCACAGGTGAGAGCATGGTCATTTTTGGAGATTATGGTTAGGCAGCCTTCACAGTTCATTTTTTATTGTACCGCACACTGAATCAGTCACAACACTGATATGGTTATTTATTTATTTTATTTATTACAAAAACATACGGCACAACATGTGCCATTGACATAATTATATTTATATATATTATAATACAATAACATAAGAAAGTGACATATAAATGTAAAGTTAAACATAAAAACAAAAGGTAAAAGAAAGGAGTTAAGGTAATGAGTAGTAAATAGAACTATGATGTATAAAATGAAAGTATAAAGTAAAAGTGTAAACTATAAAATATAAAGTATAATGTAAAAGTAAAAAGTTAAGATAAAAAGTTGAAAGGCAGGAAATAACATAAACTATAAGTTACCTTTTTAAATAATATAAAGTACAAAAGTTATAAATATAAAAAAAGTATGACAAGTAAACAGTAAGAAATGCTCTTAGGAGCCAAATATTGAAGATAACCAATTTAAAATATATATATATAATAAATAAAAGGAAGGTATTACGGAGTATACAAAGCGATATGAAAAATAGGTACCTATGATATGTTTCTAAGCCATAGGTATTAGAGTGCATACTGGTAGGACATAATATTATGGTTACATGATTATACTTATTATTTATTATGTAGTACTAGCAGATAAATTTTGTCTAATGCATCTTTTGTATGATGACAGACTTTCGGCATGATCGATATAAGCAAATTCATTACCTAAAGTGTGTAAACGATGTATTATTGAATTTTGTTCTGCATTACTGAGAGTGTTGTTGCAATAATAAGGTGTTTTGAGTCGAGTTGTTCTACTAGGTACATGATAATTTATTAACGATACCAATTCAGGGGAGTCAAACCAGTTATTGTTTATTTTAAATAAAAAAATAAGATCATTGAGTATTCTTCTATCTTTTAACGATAAGAGTCGCATTTTTTGTAATAGAGAATCATAGTTTATGTCATCCGCGGGAATTCCTAATTTGAAATTAATTGATCGGAGAAATTTGCGTTGGATTTTTTCAATGGAGTTTGCGTGGCTTTTGTAGAGAGGGTTCCATATGGGGGAATTATATTCCAAATGACTCCTAACCAGAGTTGTATATAGTAATTTAAATGTATGAATGTTTTTGAAATCTTTACATAGTCTTAGAATGAAACCCAGCATTTTCATAGCTTTATTAGTAATGATATCAATGTGGTTGATAAATAGTAGTTTAGTGTCGAAGGTTATTCCAAGGTCCCTTATTACAGGTACTGACATTAAACTGTGATTGTTAAGTGAATAACTGTATTTGATGGGGTTTTTTATTCTAAAGAAACTCATGATTTGACATTTCTTAATGTTAAGTGTAAGTTTGTTAATGGTACACCATTCTGCGATTTTTACAAAATTGGATTGAAGGGACAAGCTATTTATATAGTTATAGTTATATAGTTATAGTTCAAGCTAGTTATATAGCAGAACTGTTTTATTTTCCGATTGTATTTGGGCACTTAGGTATGATTGAAACGTAAAACTTAATATTCAGATGATATTTTTAAATTTGTTTGGATGAATTTCAATTGGGATAATTCCCTTTTGTATTTAGTGGTAGTGTAATTTGATGCACTGTTTTGATTAAGATGAAAATGACAGATCGATTGCAGATTAGTATTTTGGCGTTCTGCGTCAATTTGAGCACTTTTCCGATGATTACAATCACTTTTTTAAAACTCTAAATGCAAAATTTAACAGAGCAATGTTAGCTGGCTGTTTACAATCTGACGTATTATTGTTGTATGATTATAAATAATAAATAACTAATATAACTAATAAATTTCATTATTCTCGATATGGCATGAAACTCAGTTGAGGCTATTAAATTCTGAACTTCCGATGACTTCGAGGTCATTAGTATTGTAGCTCTCTGTCGTTCATATTTAATGCACTTCGATAATGTGTGCTCGACATATTCAATTTGTTCACATATCGAGCACATTGGAGAATCAGAGAGGCCTATCAAACACAATATTCTTCCCATTAGTGCATGTCCGGATCTTAATCTAAAAATGATTCTCATTTCCGATCTTTTCAGATTAACCTCAGTGAACTATGGTCTTTTAAACGGTTCGTTTTGGAGATTTCTGTACCATATTCCTTTATTGGTAGACAACATTTCAAAATGATTATTCCACATATTATTACAAATGGAATTTATTTTTTGGCAGTAATCTTCGGCGTCTGGCGTCCAGTCGTAGATGATTCCATTCACGCATGCTTCGTTTGCCAACAAATCCGCCTCTTCATTCCCATTTATTCCTACATGAGATGGAATCCATTGTAAACATATGGACACATCTTTCTGCTGTAACCACCTTATTTGTTCAACAATATTGTAGGCTATTTTCCTACAGGGAACTCCTTTCGGAATACTTTTAATACGTTGAAGTGCACTTTTAGAATCACTTAATACTCGTATTACAATTTGTTTCCACGTATTTTTAATTGCATATTCCACCGCTTCTTTGATTGCTATCAATTCTGCATTCATAATACTCTCCTTCACCAACACCGTAGTCAATGGTCTAGAAGATAAATCACAAGTAGATGTTCTATATACCGACTTTTCTAAAGCTTTTTACAAAGTAAACCACGCTATCCTCATGGCCAAGCTATATGCTATAGGTATACGAAACCCATTGCTATCTTTCTTTAATTCTTATTTAAGCAATAGAAAACAAAGAGTTAAAATAAATAACATTGAATCTATTATTATTGAAGTAACATCCGGCGTACCGCAAGGAGCACATTTAGCCCCGCTTCTCTTCAACTTGTTTATAAATGACATTATTCGTATTTTCTCTCACACACGCTTTTGGCTTTTTGCTGATGACAATAAGATCCTAAAAATAATCAAAAACTACCATGACTGCCTTCTTTTCCAATCAGATATTGACTCTTTCAATGACTGGTGTAAAATTAATTGCTTGGAACTAAATGTCGATAAGTGCAAAATTATGTCCTTCTACAGATCTAAAAATCCGATTGTTTTCGAATACAAATTAAATAATAATTGCCTAACAACTGTTCAATCTATTAAAGATCTTGGTGTCTCTCTTGATAGCAAGCTTTCTTTCCGGGAACATATAAATACGATTGTTAATAAATATCTCAAACTACTTGGTTTTATCACTAGAACCACTTCTGACTTCAAAAACATAAATACCCTAAGAACTCTTTACTGCTCCTTGGTTCGCCCCCATCTTGAATATGCTTGTATTATATGGTCTCCTTTTTATGCTGTCCATATTCGTCATATTGAATCCGTTCAACATCGGTTCCTAAAGGGAATTGCTTGGAGGCTAGGATTAGAGCGAGGCAATTACTCGTATGCTGAAATTGAACAAACTCTAAACCTTTCTCCTTTAGAAGACCGTCGGATAAAATCTGATCTCATTTGTTTCTTCAACATTATTAACTGTTTAATCGACTCGCCTACATTACTACAACTCATCACATTTAATATACCTTCTCGTAGACTCAGAAATAAAGACCTGCTTTTCCTCAATCAGCACTCGACTAACTATGGTTATAACTCACCACTGTCCAGAATGTGTAGACTGGTCAACTCACGTCAAGACCTTGATTTTTTTGGTATTAGCTTAAATGATTTCTGTCGCTCTTTAAACAAATGAAGATATGTAATATTCACCCTAATTTTTGCAAGGTCTTGACGTGACTTGACACTTATTTTTCTTCTATTTTCATTGTTTGTCTTTGCTTTCATGTACCATCCGAATCCTTACATTGTTCATTTCTATACTTCGTGATACTTTGTTTTAAATTGGACGTTAGTCCGTAAATAAATAAATAAATAAATAAATAAATAAATAATAGTGCAATTTTTATTCAATTTTATTTGATGGGAAAAATTGTTTGGCATTGAGAGGAAAGCTGCTCCAACTTGGTCTGATATTTTTGATCCATCAGTGAAGATCTGGTTGAATCCAGAATACTTTTTAATTAGCATATCGCTTACAATATTACTAATTTCATTTGGTAAGAGTAGTCTTTTGGGGGAATTAAAATAAGTGGCGCACCACAATGTGTTGATAACTGATAAGTTATCAACACATTGTGGTGCGCCACTAGAGAAACTATCATATCATTTATTTATTTCAACATATTTTTAATTAGCATATCGCTTACAATATTACTAATTTCATTTGGTAAGAGTAGTCTTTTGGGGGAATTAAAATAAGTGGCGCACCACAATGTGTTGATAACTGATAAGTTATCAACACATTGTGGTGCGCCACTAGAGAAACTATCATATCATTTATTTATTTCAACATATTTTTTTATTCTATTTTTATTTTTTATTATTGAGTTAGTTTATACTGCATGAATATAAACTAATAAGCACAATGTAACATTTCATTTGATAAATTTAAATATTTTTACAGTAAGCATAACATTTATTTTTAAATACATTCATTCTTTCTCCATTCTTCATACTTTCAGGCATTTCATCATACATCTTTAGTCCTCTGTACATTAGGCAGTTCTGTGATTTTGATTTCTTCATTTGTGGCAATCGAACTCTGTTTATATTTCTTGTTTCGTAATTATGAATGTCTCTATTAAAAACAATTTCATCCTTAAAGTATTTTGGCATTTGGTTTTTCATAATTTTATGCATAAAAATTAACACGTTAAATAGTAGTCTCCTTTTTATTGGAATCCAATTTAGCTCCTCTCTCCTTTGATTAATCCTTGCGTATTTGCCTTTCCCCAGTATACATCTCATAGCTTTGTTTTGTATAACTTCTAGTTTGTTCAAACTTCCTTCATTGGCCAAATATAACATTGTAGAGCAGTAGTCCAAATGTGGAGCAACGATAGTTTTATAAATGAGCTCCGTAGTGTTTCAATTTAATTTACGTCTTAGTCTTCTAAGAAAATTTACCTTTTTTGATACCTTTTTTAGCACATATTCAAAGTTTGCTGTGAAAGTCAGTTTTGAGTCGAGTATTACACCCAGGTATACGGCACAACATGTACTATTAACATAATAATAAACTCCAGTCCAATTTTTTTATTTTTTTCACTGAATAAAGACCTTCAAACTTAAATAACTGCATATTTATTGTTATTTTTATAGTTAGTTTTAATAGTCAAAATAATTATCAAAGTTTTAATTTTTCAAGACCCCCCTGAAAACCACCGTATCTATGGTGGGTTGTGTGACGTCAACACCCATCGATAGTTTTATTTACTTTCAACAGGTGTCATTTTTCATGATAATTATACGGAAGAAAGATGATACTCTTCGATAAGTTAAAACATTATTTAGGTTGAATTATTTATTCATTATATTATATTTATTATATTATTATATTTTGAATATTATTACGGGAGAGTGGTATAAAAATTGTTTGAAAATATTATTTTTTTAGCTTTTAAAATCAATATTATCAAAAACGAAGAAGAATCACCCACAAAAGTGTAGGCAAACGATATCAGCTGATCGATTGCGGCCATTTTGATTCTACTCCAATTTCGGCCTATGTAGCATTATGATATAGTATATTTATACGATTTTTTCGTACAATTTAAAGTTTTTCAAAATTTTAAATAATAGAGATACCTCTATTTTTGATACTGAATTATTTAGGCTTAAATATTGTTTCAATAAACACAAAAACTAAATCTCTATAAACAGTATGAAATGACGAATAACATGAAATGTTGTTAATATGTTGGCTTGTGTCATACCTACATAATTAAAGTTTCAATACATTTTTTTTTTTTTTTTTTAAATTTAATAAATGTTTACATGATACATTGTTGGTATTTTTTGACTACCACACTAGGCTATTGCCCGTGTCGTGGTAGTCATACATGACATATTATTTTATATAAACAGATAAAAAAATATGAGAAGAGGAAAGAAAAAATAACATATTTAGGGATAAGTATAACTAAAAACAGATAAAAATAAAGATATAACAATTAAAAGTAAGCTAAGAAATAAAGAATAAAAAGATAATTTAAAGAAGATTGAAATAAACTCTGGTAAGCATTATTATTCTTGAGATAAAAATAGAAACAAAAATTGGTAAGTATTCTTCTGCACGAGAGTACATGTTTGTAGTCGCTTTTGATATTCTTTCTCTGAAAGAAGTTGGAAAGAGTGTTAGAGAAAGTAAATTTTTTTGTTTGTAATTTTTTTTTATGTAATGTTAAATTAATTAATTAATTAAATTTGTATTAATTTTTTATATTAATATATTTGTTTTTATTGTAATATTAAGCTCTCATGTGTTGTTTGAAGAAATCTCTTCCCTTTTCAAATATCCAGTGTTTGATACGGGCTTTAAAGAGAGATTTAGAATTATTCTGTGATTTTATATCGACACTCAGAGCATTATACATTTTGGGAGCGATAAACCAGAATTGTCGTTGGGCGAATGAGGTTTTTGTTTTAGGGACCACGCAACCCAGGTTTGATGAAAAACGTGTGTGTGCTTGATGTTGTGGAGCCACCAGTAGATTTTTTTGGCATATGTAACATATGCTTATCTTAGTAAATATCTGTCGAATGTCTAAGACCTTGATTTTAGCAAAGAGTTCATTTGAGGGATGGGTAGGTTGGCATTTAAATATGATTCTCAAAATTAGTTTTTGAACTGTAATAATTGGATTGATAATGGATTCAGCACAACCACCCCATCCCACAATAGCATATGTTGCTATGGATTGGAAAAGGGCAAAGTATACGGTTCTTAGGGTCTGTAAATCTAAGATGGACCTCTAAGGGAGCAGAATATATGGCAGAGTTTACGGAGTTTTTTTTACTGTGTCACTTATGTGAGCTTCCCAACGCAGTTGGTTATCTATGATTATCCCCAGATATTTGACTTCCTTTGATGATTTAAGAACAGAACAAGTGCAATTAATATTAGGTGTGATTTCTGGAGTGTGTAAGTTGAGTGAACATGAGTGAATGATTGGTTTAGGGCAGTTGTTAGGTATATTATTTTGACGTATGGAAAAAGTCATATATTGTGTTTTGTCGATGTTTAGTGTGAGGAGGTTAGTGTCTAGCCAATGCTTTACTTTTATTAGGCCATTATTAGTTTTGTTAATAACGGATTGCCACGTTTCATCTTCGAATATTAAGACCGTGTCATCGGCAAATGATAATATCTTACCTCCAATATTCATGGCACATAGTGAGTTAATGTATATAAGAAATAAAATTGGTCCTAGTATACTGCCTTGGGGTACACCATAGGACGCTGATAATTTATTACTAATATGTTTTTTATCAGATTGGATAAGAGTTTGTTGTGTTCGGTTTATCAGGTAGTTTTCAAACCATGAGTGGGCTACTCCAGTTATTCCAATCTGTTGTAATTTTTTTAGTAGTAAGGGATGGGAGACCGTATCAAATGCTTTTGCAAGATCAAGAAAAACAGCAAGTGGTTTGCGACCAATGTCGAGATTACAAGAAACTATCTTTGTGAGGGCGGCTATTGCATCTGAGGTGCTCCTACCTTTGCGAAAGCCACATTGGTTATCCGACAGTATTTTGTTATCTTCGAGGAATTTGCAGAGTCTACGTTTCACCGCTTTTTCTATAATTTTAGATATTGTGCTTAGTAAGGATATTGGTCGGTAGTTATTTACAGATAATTTATCACCGGCTTTGAAGATTGGGATTATTGTGGACTGTTTTAGGGAGTTAGGGAAGATGCCAGTTTTGAAGCTTAAATTGATTATGTGTTTAAGAGGGGAGACGATATATTTTTGGATGTTTTTAATAATTTTTGCCGAGATGTGATCTATTCCGGTGGAGTTACTGTTTTTAAGAGATGCTATTAGTTCTATAATTTCTGTTTCAGTGGTGGGAGTGAATTGAAATGGCTGATAACTCAGAGTATCGATAGGTATATTCTTTGCAAGATCTTTCTCTGAGACATAGTTTCTGTCTAAAATATTTTTTGCTAAGTTGGGTCCGATATTGGAAAAAAAATTATTGAAATGGTCAGATATTTTTTTAGGTTCAGAATTTACATGTATCGTTAATAATAGGAGTGTCGGTTTTATTAATATTAGCTATATCTTTTAAGATATTCCAAAATTTTTTTTTATCATCGGTAGCTTCACTGATTTTTTTTTGTAGTAATCTCTTTTAACCTTTTCAATTATTTTTTTGCAGTTGTTTCTATAGTGTTTGTAGAATATGAGAGAAGTATAATCATTGGGGTTTTTCCTACAGAAGTTATGAATCTTATCACGTTTCCTGATACAATGCAGAATACCAGTAGTGATCCATGGTTTGAGTTTTGTGTCCGTTCGTTTTTTTTTACATTTTGTGTATGATGTTGCATTAGCTAAGTGGTTATGTAAAGTATTTATAAAAAAATCGCATGCAGACGTGGCATCAGAACAAGAATAGATAAGTTCCCAGTTCTCCTTCGAAACATGATTTAGAAGAATTTCATAAGAAATGTTTTTATGGGGTTGAGTGTTATGGGGTGGTTTATGTTTATTTTTTGAGATGGAAGTGATGATTGCACAGTGGTCTGTAATAGTTGATTGAAATATAATTGATTTATTGTCTAGTTTACTCTTAACAAAGACATGATCTATACAACTGCAATTGTTTGAGTCTGGTTCTCCTGTTGGAGCGGTGACAGCAGGGAAGTATCCTAATAAAGTTAATACATTTAGGTATTCATTGGCTTGAGGATGCATGTTGTTGATTATATTTATGTTCATGTCACCTATTATATAGGTGTTTTGGCAGTGTTCTATGTTTGATAATATTACTTGTAGTGATTGTAAAAATGGTGTTATGTTGCGTGTGTTTGGAGATCTGTATATGGTAAGAATTGTTATGAGGTTATCAAGTTGAATTTGAAGACAGTTTGCGTTTTGAATTCTGACCTCTTTCACTGAGTGTTCGATGTGATTTTTAATGTATACAATAACGCCATCGTTTTGGGTTTGGTTATAAAGTGTGTTGTAGTGATTGTAGTTCCTTAACGTTTTAGGAATGAAATATTTTTGAATCCAACATTCGGTCAAGACAATTACATCGAAATCTAAAGCAAGATCAGCAAGAAGAATTAGTAATTCATCAAAATTTTTGTAAATACATCTTATATTCATTGAGAAAATTTTAGGGGCAGAGTTAACTGGTAATAATGGACGAACTACTTCAGAATCACTAGTTGATGTACATGGGATAGGTGTTGTTTTATCAAGTAAATCTGTTAAGTCTTCCATTTATAATTTTTTTTTATCTTTGCGTTAATTGGTAATTGTAAAGAGGCAGTGATAGTGGTGACTTTGAAAGTAATGCAGGGATTAAGTTGTTGTAGAGACATAGTGTGAAGATATAATTTATACCGGGTTATTTTAAAATTAGGAGTATATAAATAAGTATCGGAAGCGATGGTTAAAAGTATACGTGGAACACAGGGAATTTTAAATAAAGATTTAGTGATAAAGACTGTGTTTATAGTTAAAAACAAGAAATGGTTAAGTAAAGAAAGAAAAAAATATTTCCAAAAATATCTATTGCTGGCAGAACTAAAAACAATAAAATTTGCGAAGGTAGTTTCACTCTTGATAGTACTTTTAGTTATATTATTTTGAGTGATTGTTTCAATGTTTTGAATATTGATAAAATAAATTGAACCATAGGTTTCTGTTGTAGGTAATAGTTGGGAAGGATTTTGACAGTTATTCAAAGCGATAACAATAATAGTAATAACAGTGACCTTCATAATGGTTACAGTAACATAAAAAGCAGTAAAAGTGTTCTTTGTAATAAGTACAGTTATAAAAATCTGACATATGGAGTTAATATCAAAAATACAAAATTTATCTATATATTGACTGGTGACGCGTGATGTCAGCACTAACCGTTCAGTGATAACAACTTTATCTATATATTGACTGGTGACGCGTGATGTCAGCACTAACCGTTCAGTGATAACAACTTTGTGTTTTGACGAGAGGTTTAAAAATGCACTTTTTAATCATTTTTTAAGAACTCTACGTTGAATATTATGAAATAAATCTTATATATTCAGAATCAGCGTTCATTGGTCTGTATGAACATATTTTTTAAAGCCATAATATTTTTCACTGGAGTTCCTTATTATATTTATACATAACTAGCTGGTACCCGGCATGCGTTGCTATGCCGTAATAAATAAATTGTTTCTCCCTGAGTGTCCTTTCCCATTCGTCCCATTCCCCTTCCGCCTCCCCTTCTTCTCCTGCGTCACCTCCACCTTCCCTCTCCCCACTCCACTCCCCCCCCCCCTTCACACGTCCCGCGAACCCCCCTCCCGAGTTCCCCTCCCCCCTCCCAGGTCCCCCTCCCAGGTTCCCTTCCCCCTCCCTGGTTCCCCTCCTCCATCTCTTGCTCCCTCCCGCTTTCCATACATTCAGTTTTCAAACCTCGCGTGCCACCAATAGCAATTTTTTTATACAAATTTCATAATGCCAGAGCTCACCTGAAGTTTTATAGAAACCTTGTCCTGACAATAACGAACACACAAAAAAAAGAATTATCCAATTTGGTGCAGTCGTTCGAAGGTATGCGCTTAGCAATACATTCAGCGATTCATTTTTATATTATATATAATACAATAACATACCTAAAGCTGTGCACAAGAAGCATACGGATGCAAGTATAAAAAGGTAAATTTAAAATAAAACAATAACTTTGTAAACACCACTTTTATTTTTATACTTTATGCCGACCGGGTTTCGCTACAACCGTAGCTTCATCAGGGCAGTCTAATACTCTACTAACATTAGGTTACATTTGTGTTATAATATATATTTTACCAAAAATGGGCTGGACTCGTCAAGTGGAGGAGGAAGAGGGAGGCATAGATGGAGAATTGGGAAGGGAACGGACGTGTTCTTTATCAATAGGGAACAATCTTAGTATGGGACTTTTATTTAAATTAAGTTGGTTATTTACTACCTTACTATTAGTGTTTATGGCTTTCCTAAGTTCAAGTGCCTCTAAATTATCCGAGGTAAATGTTAAGGTAAATGTTCAGGAGAGACAAAGAAACACTTTTTCTGTAAGTATGGTCTCATTACATCTTCAGATATCCGTGCTGGTAGATAACAAAAAAGTAATTATTAAATCAATTAGTTTTATTTTAAAAACGAGCACATAAAATTAAATCTATAATATAAAAATGAATCGCTAAATGTGTTGGTAAGCGCAAATCTCGAGATCGGCTGAACCGATTTCGCTAATTATTTTTTTAGAATACTCCTTGAAGTACGAGGATGGTTCTTACGGAGAGAAAAATTAAGAAAATTGCGCAGAAAATTGGATAATTTCAGAAAACATGAGCATGTTTGACAGTTCGCGTGTTTGAGAATGACATTTTGCAAAACATTGATGGTACAATCAGGATTCTATTTTTGAAAATCTTTAATAAATTTATTTAAAGTAGGTACTCCCCTAAAAGTTTGAATCGAATCAAGAATTTTAGATATTTTAAATAGGTACCTTTGTTAGGTACCAAATTTAATATACATGAAAAATGGAAATTTGAATAAACATTGTAAAAGGTGGCACACGGGCTGTATAATAACTGAATGTACTGGGATTGAATATATGGAACGCGGGAGGAGGGTTGACGGGACGAGGGAGCGGGAAAGGGAAGAAGGGGAACGCGGGAGGGGAAAGAGACGTGTGAGGGGGGAGGGGAGCTGGACGGTGGTTAGCGGGACGGGGGAAGGGGGGAGGGGAATGGAGTAGGGAGAGGGAAGGTGGAGGTGGAGGTGACTGAGTGGGAACGCGAGAGGGAAAGAGGATGCAGGAGAAGAAGGGGAGGCGGAAGGGGAACGGAACGAATGGGAAAGGACACTCAGGGAGAAACAATTTCTTTATTAAATGGCATAGCAACGCATGCCGGGACCAGCTAGTATTTTATATTTAAAGCCTTTAAAAATATGTAAAAGAATGTAAGGCTGATGTAAGCATAATGAATAAGATTAAGAAAGGGACCCTCAGATGGTTTGGGCATGTAGATCGAATGAACGAAGAAAGTAGTGTAAGAAGAATATACGACGCGAATGTGAATGGTAGAAGAAGTCGGGGACGCCCGAGGAAGACATGGCACGATCAAGTGAATCAGATACTTGAGTCGGGCTATGTCAAAAGTCAGAATAATAGAACAGAATGTATGAGACGATGTATGAATGTGAGTGAGGCAAAGAGTGTGTGCCAAGTCCGAGTTGTTTGGTGGTCCGTCCTCTCTGAAACGGCGTGATGGTTAGTTAGTTAGTTAAAAATATTGTTTAAAAAAACGTTGACTAGAGTCAAACAAAAGCACGGACTTAAGTACTTCTGCTTCAAAAAGTGAAATAATTTGTTATGATATGTGGTGTATTATGAAAGTATCAAAATTTGAAATTTGTTAATTTTCATAGAAAACGTAGTAATGTTAGAGGCAGGAGTGATTCAAATCCATTTGCATCCAGATTTGAGTCATAATACTCAAAATGCAACTAAATCAAAAAGATGCAAGTCCATGTACATCTTTCTGCTTCTGAGATAGTTGTTGCATCATCCGTATACATTTTCGAAAATCCTATTTTTCTTCATGATAGAACTTGTATCTTTCTGCCACTGATAAACATGATAATTTACTTCAAGTCCGCATCAAAAACTCATTTCTTCAAATTTTGGACTTGCATCCGTATGCTTCTCGGGTACAGAAATAAAATCATCAAAATCAAGAGAGGAAATTAGGAAATTTTTTATGGACATAACGCCGTCGCCCGGTTTCCTCTCTAGTCAAAACCAGTTTCATCTTCTGAATGTCGGAGGAGAAAGAGGAGTCCAATAGACTACGAAGAACCACATAAAGATTATTCTATCTCATTATCTCTCAGGCGTATGTGTTTGTCTTTTTTAGTGTCGTTATTTTTCGTATGTAAAATGTATTTATAGCTAGTAATTAAATCTTAAAATTAAACAGTTTTTTTTTCATCCCTAAAGTTTCAATAATTTTATTTAATTTATTAAACTTAAAATTGTTCCACTTCACGTGATCTAATATAAACATACATTTAACATTATAAGTATTTTATGACAGCTGAACACAGCTTATTGGTCTAATAATATCGGCATATTTACATAATAATATATCTACCCAAGATCTACGTCTAAAAATACAATACACTAATAAGTGCATTATTTT
The DNA here is from genome assembly GCA_929108145.2 of Limnephilus rhombicus. Classification (NCBI taxonomy): domain Eukaryota; kingdom Metazoa; phylum Arthropoda; class Insecta; order Trichoptera; family Limnephilidae; genus Limnephilus; species Limnephilus rhombicus. Next base: position 47,044,168 of record OV815289.1, on the reverse strand, counting down.
TGCTTCTCACTTTTCTAGCTTATGTTCATTTTTCGACTAACTATGTAATGAAATTGACGGCTTGGCACGCGGAGGAATGAATGAACTGCACGGACGGATTAAGGGCCGGCATTGAGGAATGAATTAGTAACTTTTGACTAGTGTCTTGTGTCTTACCTCGGAGTGACTTGATGAACTCGCGAGCTGCGGACCTAGTAAAGACTAGGATGTGTTTCGGACAGACCCGAGATTGACCAAAACCTCCTAGGGCCGTCTATTTCAACAGAAAGTTAAATCGTGTCCTAAAGTTAAATTTTAACTGTCAGTTAAAGTAACGAGGATGTTAAGACCAAGTGTATTTTCGCTAAAGTAATAGTTGTCAGTGTGGCCAGTCTTAAAAGCAGAATATTCATCAGAATTATGTGATAAAACCCATTGAAATATTTTTTGATGCGGCAACACCGTAAACTAAATCAAAACAACTGTCAAAATATGAACATATCCGATTGTATTTTGTGTCGAGTCATAGGATCTGACAGCTTTGTTCCGATAAAAAAGGATTTGTATAAATATTTACAAATAAATAACAACCTAATTGTAATAACCGTGGCCGGTTATCCCATTACCTTTGGACTCCTTAGTGATGGATCCAGATTCCTCAGATATGATGATCTCAGTATGGGGTGTGTGTCAATAATAGACGTGGGTAGACTATGTGTATTTAATCCGAGAATACTGTACAAGGTTCTTCTTAGGAAGCTGATAACAAGAGAGGACAAATGGACAACATTCACGCCTTTTATACGTTCCGCATTCTGCCTCACTCATACACGCATGTCTCTTTCATACTGCAAGACATACGTTCACTACATCCCTCCACGCTTAAATCTGAAGACAGTTACACAACATGATGCTGATAATTATTTACAATACATACAATATTCCAATATTTTTTTGCCATTGTGAAAACATCATCTGCAAATTATTGATATTTGTAAAATATAATATCTCATTATTACTTCTTTTATCTGGAGGATAGCATCACTTTATTTTATTTCCATTGTGAAAATATAATAAAGCTTTCAACTTTTTTATAAAATGTGGGAGAAGAAAAGTTTTTAGTAATATTTTGTAAATAAAATTGATATCGGTTTATACACCGCTAATAAATTTTTTTGGTTGTAATCACTATAATATAAATAGCCAAAAGTTTAAATACTTTTAAAAACTAATTCTTTAAAACTGTTTGGCACCACTGTGTACTAGTGCCTATATCTACATGTTTATGTACTCAGAGCCCAGTGCCACCAGAAAATCACTGTAACAATAATAATTTACTCTAGTGACCAGTGTAATTCGGCGGACTCGAAACATAAATTTATTCCAAAATTTATTTGTACAAAAATTGGTTTGAAATAATGTACCTACCAATATTACCACGTACACACAGATCTTCATTAAAATCGTTATCATTTCTTATTTGCATACTCTACAAAGTACTTACTTCGACTTTATATATTTTATAATTATATCATTTTTATATTCTTTCATGTATTGCCTTCTATGTTCTATACTTTTCATATTATTTTTATATTCTACTGTATTCTTTCATACTCTTTTATACTCTATAGTAATTTATTGTTTCCATACTCTTTAGTTATTTACATTATTTTATATTCATTTGTTTTCTTTAAATTTCTTTAATATTATTATATATAATATGTATATTTATATATTTTTATTTTATTTTTTATATTCTCGCACATTTCTTTATATTGCATCTTTTAATATACTGTATATGAAAATCGACCACCACAACACAGGCATGTGCCTAGTATGGTGGTCGAAAAATCCCCAATTCATGTAATGAATAATTCAAAGAATAAAGAAACTTTAAAAAAAAAAAAAAAATTTACAATGTAAGTAATTCATTTGTCTCATGTTGAGTCGAGAGCTGAGTCCTGTCTTCATTGACTCATCTGTGTGTCCGTGGTCGTAGTCGGTCCTTCCAATTTCCCGACGTGGAAGCCACTGGATCACTGGAGCTGGAAGGAGAAGGAGAAACACCCATTAGTCTGTCATCCGGCACAAAGCTGGAGACATCGTAATCGTCATACGACAGTCTCTTCGTCTCCGACGCGATATAAGGATTGCTGGGTTTCTTTTCCCATGATACACACAAATTAGACAACTGATCAAAATGCCTTTTCCAATACATAAGTTTACCATTTAAATTTACCTCAATTATATAAAGTTTTTTTCCTAATTGTTTATGTACTTTCCCTGGTACCCATTTATCATTGTTTTGGTCTCTGAAATCTCTAACCATTACTTTTTGATTAATCGAAAAACCCACCGATTCTTTATTATTTCTCTTATAATAATATTTCTGATTTTCCTGACATTAAAACATTTTAATTTTAGTTTCTTTCTTAATTATATTATCCTTATCTCTCCCCCCTCTCGGTACAAAACTGTTTAAGTTAGACCTTAGTTTCCTTCCAAACATTACAACTGCAGGTTCTAAGCCAGTTGTACAGTGTGGTGCATTTCTGTAATCAATTAAAAAAATTCCTAATTTTTCCTCATAACCTGACTGAAACTTATTTCTTATCATCATTTTTTTTTTTTAAATTTTACACGTTCGAACCGCGTTTTCTGCTAAACCGTTTGATTGTGGATGATTTACCGGAGTAGTTAAATGTTTGATGTTATTCATCTCACAAAACTCTTTGAAGTCCGCTGACATGAAAGCGGCTCCATTATCTGACACTATTGTCTGTACCCTCCCGAAATAAGTAAATAAACCCTTTAATATTTTAATAGTGTTATACGAATTTGGAGAATTTACCTCTACTCAGTCTAACCATTTTGAGGTTGAGTCAATAATCACAAGAAAATATTTATTTGCAATTGGGCCCGCATAATCAATATGCACCCTACTCCATATTTCTTCAGTTATAGGCCACGGAGTCAATTCGCTCTTTGGTTGAGAAGGTTGAACCTCTGAACAAATTTCGCATCCTCTCGCTAAAATTTAAATATTTCCATCTATCCCTGGCCACCAAAATATACCTCTGGCTAAACCTTTCATCTTTGCTATACCCAGATGAGATCTATGCAATAAGTTTAAATTTTTTTCTCTTAAAATTACTGGAATTATTAGCCTATGATTCCAGAAAAAACAATCATCAATTATGGATAATTCATTCCGTTTAATCCAGTAACTCCATTTTGAATCATCCTTGTTAATTTTATTTGGCCACCCTGTTCTGAGATAATGTTTAATTTCCAATAAAATTCTATCTGTACTTGATTCCGATTTAATTTCCTCGACATCTATAGGTAAATCTCGGTTATTTTTGAATAAACTTAGAATTTAGACCTCCGTAGTCCAGTGGGTAAGACTCTTGACTCACAATCCGGAGGTCGCGGGTTCGAACCCGGCATGCGCAAATAAATTTTATTTGATTAATTTGTGTTATTTCACAATTAATTCATTTAAAATAATATATAGTATATTTGCGGCATGTTCCAGAGTAGAAGATACTATCAGTATCGCCCTGGTGTAAGACCACCATTCAGAATTGAAACGTTGCTTAAAAATGGCTTTAGCCGTGTTTGGTGACCAGATCTGAATAGCCAGGTACTTCCCCAACCTTCCTCTTCCCCACCTCCTTCCCCTCCCCACTACCTTCAGCCTCACAACATACCCCAATTGGGGATGCCATAGTCTCACTGGCTCCAGACGGGAGCAGTTGAGATTCTTGTGCGGTATTCACTGTAAAAAAAAAAAAATTGAGTATCAAAGTCATTCTCTACGTGAACTGGTTCCTCGACAGGAACGCGAGACAAATAATCCGAACAGTTCAATGCCGATTTCACGTACTGTACTTTATAATTGAACGACGAAAGAATTACACCATAACGTTGAAGTCTGTTACACGCTAATACTGGGATACCTTTCTTATCACCAAAAATTCTACATAACGGTTCATTATCTATTTCTAAAATGAATTCCCTTCCATAAATATACTCAAAAAAAATTTTTCAACGCAAACACAATAGCTGTTGCTTCTAAGTCCAAAATTGAATATTTCTTTTCTGCTTCAGTTAATTTTCGAGAAACACAAGATATCGGTCTCTGTAAATTATTATTGTAACAATGCAAAAGTGTCGCCCCCAACCCTTTTGTTGAGACATCTGTCACAATCTTCAGTGTTACATCCGGATCATAATGAGCTAGCACTCTATCATCACATAAAATTGAATTAATTTTATTAAAAGCTTCCAAGCAATTTTGATTAAAATCAAAATGTGTATTTTTCCTCAATAAATAATGTAACGGATCTAATAGTACTGACATATTAGGTACAAATGACCTGTAAAAGTTTACTAACCCCAAAAAACTTTGTAATTCAGTAATGTCTTTAGGTTGCGATACTTTACTAATAGCGATAGTTTTGTCTTTCAATGGTTTAATTCCTTCTTTTGAAACTTCAAACCCTAGAAAAGTTACTGATGACGCCTTAAAAATACACTTGTGAATATTTACGCTAAATCCACAATCTTTTAATATATTTAACACTGATGTTAAATTCTCATTATGTTCTTCTTTCGAATCTCCTGTTACCACAATATCATCTAAAAATATAGCTGTTTTTTTCAAACCTTGCAAGCACGAAGCTATCGTTTTACAAAAAATAGCCGGCGCGCTATTAATCCCAAACACTAATCTCGTGAATTTAAACAATCCTAAATGAGTAGATATAGTTGTGAATTCTTGACTTTCCTCATCTAGTTCTAATTGTAGATACGCTTGCCGCAAGTCAATCTTGGAAAAAATTATTCCACCCGCCATTTGAGAAAACAACCATTCTATCCGTGGCATGGGATATTTATCTACCACTAGCTGTGGATTTATTGTTGCCTTATAATCACCGCAAATCCTAATTTCCTCATTACTTTTTACTATGGGAACGATTGGTGACGCAAACTTACTATAATTTACCGGAACTAAAATACCTTCCGATTGCAAACGGCCCAATTCCGATTCAACCGTTTGCTTTTAAAGCAAACGGTTTATTTCTCGGATTGCAGAATTTCGGTTCCGCATTCTCTTTTAATTTCAAATGCACTTTATATTTGTTGAATCTACCCAGTTTCTCCGAAAAAACATCCGGGAATTTTCGAATTAATTTATCTACTACACTACTATTACTCTCAACCATATTGTGAGAAAAATTTTCACTTCCCTCCTGGGATAAAGTAGATTGTAACCCCGTAAATCCAATATTAAACTTTTTAATGAAATCACGCCCCAGAACAGTAGTTGTTCCATTTTTTACTACGCAAAATTCTAACATTTCCCTACAACCGTTAAAATCAACTGTTAATAAGATACAACCCAATAAATTCAACTTACAGTTAGCGTAACCCGTTAAGGTTAAATCCTTTGATTTTAAATCCAACTGTTTGAAATGTTTAACATAATCTTTGTCTGTTAAAATCGAAATTGCCGCTCCTGTATCCAATAACCCGTTTAGTTCCACAATATTCACTAATATTTTGCACAATATTGGTTCACAATATACTGAGTTTATCCGAAACATTTTTTATGTTCCTGCGTATTAACAAACACTGAAGAAATATTTTTATTATTTAAACCGCAACATATTTTACTAATATGCACTTTGCCTCTGCATTTATAACAAAATACGTCTTTCAATTTACAATTTACTGATTCGTGATAACTACCACAATGTTTACATTTCATTCGGTCTGCTGATTTCGCTCTGAACGATGTAACATTCTTGTCCGTAGGTCTAGAAAAATGTTTACCCGCCGAATTTTGTTTTTGTGACAAATTGTTCAGTCTATTTTTAAAAACTTTATCTACACTTTCCGTTTTAATTTGCTTATTAATTACCTCGAACGAATCCATGGCAATAGCACATTCTATAACTTTTTTTAATGAAAAGTTTTCAGCCTCTACATATAATTTCTCCTTAATATGCCCCACTCGAAGACCGGTGACAAAAACCTCTTTTAAATTATATTCAAGTCTGTCTTCGAATTTGCAAAATATAACGAGATTTCTTAACCGTGCTATAAAATCATTAACAGATTCTGTACTTTTTTGTTCCGTAGCAAAAAAAATTTCGCGCTCCTTGAACACATTTCTTTTGATACCTACATGATTCTCTAGTAATAACAATAAATTTTCGACCGTAATATCTGTAATTTTTTTAGGAAAACACAAATCAATCAATAAATCTATTGTCTCTGTGTGTAAATGAGATATTAAAACCGCTCTCTTTTTCTCTACCGAATTTAATTTAATTGACAAGGATGAACTGTTTGTACTGAAGAACGAATGTCTCCAGCTTGTCCCTCAAATGACAAAACCTGGGCAGTTCTCCTCCCTCCATTTCCACACAGATGCAATCAATTTAAAAAAAAAAACAGAAAAAATTACAAACAGCACTCAACTCACGACTCTGATGACTGGATGCTGCCCGATCTCGCCCTTCCGCGACCCGTCTCTCGCTCCTGAACCTTAGTCTTCCTTCTATGCGCCTTCCGTGAGGTCTGCACCAGGTCCCAGCTCTTCTCCTGAAGATCCGGAACTGGTGTAGCCACGCCTTACGCGAATACTCCTCCAGGGCCTTGATGCTTCTAGGATGCTTCTTCTGCTGCTCTTGCTTCCTTCCTGCTCCGCAATGATGTGGAGTCGTGATCTGGCCTTTATATGCCCGATCACAGGTTGACCATTGTAGCTTCCATCTCGGATGCTGTGGTTCCTTTTCGGCTGCCCAAATGTGATAATGTGGCTGCTCGTGGTTCCTTTTCCGACCGCGCCAAATGTGATGATTTGGCTGCCTGTGGTTCCTTTTTCAGACCGCGCCAAATGTAACAATTTGGCTACCCGTGGTACTTTTTTCGACCGCGCCAAATGTGATGATTTGGCTGCCCGTGGTTCCTTTTTCAGCTGCGCCAAATGTAATAACCGTGGCCGGTTATCCCATTACCTCTGGACTCCTTAGTGATGGATCCAGATTCCTCAGATATGATGATCTCAGTATGGGGTGTGTGTCAATAATAAACGTGGGTAGGCTATGTGTATTTAATCCGAGAATACTGTACAAGGTTCTTCTTAGGAAGCTGATAACAAGAGAGGACGAATGGACAACATTCACGCCTTTTATACGTTCCGCATGCTGCCTCACTCATACACGCATGTCTCTTTCATACTGCAAGACATACGTTCACTACACTAATATACAATATGAATGTAATTTACTTTCCAGTAGTTGTGATATCTCCTTGAATTTGAAGTGTCACATATTTTACAATATCTTCAATTCAATTTATTTATGGTATCGAAAACATTAGAAAAACATACATTTTATACCTTTTTTAAAATCCGTTGGTAAGAGTATTATATTAAACGTAAGTAGTAGGTGTACAAAATATACTTGCATTAATAGAGCTTGTCTTTTAAAGGCAGCTTCACTCGCTAAATATGTCGATATCAGAAACGATTCAGTTCAGGCCCTACCTACTAATGTTATATTTTTGTAATGTTTAAGATACAATAAATTGATTTGATGATCTTGTAAAACTTGCGATACATCCATTATTAAAGCTTGTCTTTTAAAAGGCAACGCTAAATATGTCGATATCAGAATTGATTCTGTTCAACAGCAAGATTTTTTCGACATGCGGTGCCGCGCTAAAAATTCGAGATCATCCCAGATAACCAAATTATTGACGCGGGGTTGAAATGTTTTTGGTTTTCGCTGCAAGACATATTGGAGGAGGTATTCATCGTCACTATCTACAATATTTATCATGATTACTGATTAGTATATTAGTAATCAATGTTGTAGCACGCAATTTCGTACTTTACCTCGAACAGAGCTGTCAAATATTCCAATATGGCGGAGTAACTCTAGAGTAACTATCGGTTTTCGGAAAGTAAATACAAAAGTTAAAAGTAACGTTAGACAAGCAGTCAAATTGATTGAAAAACGTATTTTGGTGAAATTTTACTTTCGTAACTGCTTTTTGCTTTACTTTTTACTTTAGCGAGTGTTGAAACAGACAGCCCCTAGACTGATTGATGTGGGACGATGACATATGACGTCATTTCTGGGACTGAGATTTACTAGGGACGATGACTTCACAAGTTCACAAGAAAATCAATTAAAAACGATGATCTGACATCTATTGTCAAACAACCAAAACAGCTACCCCAACCACAGATACCGGAAAGTGACCTGCCCAATAACACAGAAAATATCATAACCGAAAACACAGATGGCGGTAATAACCAAAACAAAAAATGCAGCATTTTAAGTTCTGAAATATTTACCTCGGAATTACAAACATTTAAAACAGATGTATTGAAATTTGTTGAGCAAAAATTCGATTCGTACCTAAATAAATATGAAGCAATCGTCCTACAGAACAATGAAATCATCAAATCCATACAATTCATTGGTGACCAACAACAAGAAATGAAAAAACGACTAGATATCATCGAAAAATCAAATGATAAAGTCAACTCTGAAGTAATCGAACTAAAAAATCAGTATGCTGTCTTACAAAATATAATCTCCAAACAAGATGAAAATATTGATCGACTGGAGTACCAAAGCCTTCTCTGCAACATCGAGATTAGAGGAGTTCCCGAAACAACCATTGAAAACAACTTGGAAATAATGAAGAAAATATCAAATATTATCAACTACAATAATACTTCCGCTCCTCTGCAAACCGACATCACAAACATTTTCAGGCTGGGACAAAAACATCCAATAAAACCACGAGATCCATTATAGCTACTTTCAAAAACACTCAAGCACGAGACGCCTGGTTAGACAAAGTCAAAACATATATTAAATCGACTAATAGCAACTCGAACAAGCTTAACACAGCAGATCTAGGATAATGTTATGATAAAATATTTGTCAATATATCTCGCAGTTTATTTTATCATAGATTTAGGCAAGCAGGTACCTAATTTCGAGAGGTGATTAAATAATATTTAAAAAATAATAAACTTCAACATAAATTTATTTTTTGAATGTTGGAAGTAAAATCATTCAATTATTTCTTTTTGAATAAGGTATAAAAATCAAAAAAATTTGTTGAGAACTCACTCCTCAGTATTTAGTCCGTGGTGGTGGATTATTTACTAAAGTCTTACGTGATTCTTATTTACGTGTTATTTCGTTAATATTATAAAAGTAAAACGATTGTTTATTTAACCGAAATGGTTCTTTATTAAAAAGGCCGCGACCAATATAAATCGTGGTGCCGATAAAGTATTTTTAATACACATTTTTGAGATCGTAATAACCACAGAATATAACCAAAGGATATAATTTGAATTTACTTGCCAAGTATCAAGGCAATATATCTAAAAATATGGAAGATTAATAAATCACAAGGAGACTTACCTGTCTAATGACGAAGGAATTATAATCTTGCCTGAATTTACAAATATTCCATGGCTGGAGTGAAATGTTGGAGCAAATACTGTTTTCAGCTGACTACAGTTCAAGGTATTTTGTCAGACTTTACAACATGAGAAAAACCAAGATTTGTTATTTAGTTAGTTAGTTACTTGAATTTTCGGTCGATCCAAGGGAGGTGAGATTAAGAACTATAAATATGTTTTAATGTCCCAATTATGTTTTAATAAATCGATTATTTCTTATTACTTATCAATACTGTCTATTTTATTTAAAATCCTTCTATTTTAACCTTAAAGTTGTATACCAAAGGCCCTGAGAGAGGATTATTGCTTACCCATCTGCTAGCCTGGTTAATCAACCAGTAACGCCCCTTTAAAAATAAAGCTGGCAGATGTTATTTCCCTTTTACAACATACCTTTTAACATTTTATTATACCCGTGATACGATATTTATGAGTTAACTTCCTTATGTACTAAGATCACGATGTATTCGCGTAACAATTTGACACACTCTTATCTTTCTTAGTAACAATACTCGCAAAAAAGAAATCGAATCTACATTTCGGAACACCTAACTCCGAAAGGCAAATTTCTACTGGCCCAGACAAAAAAATTTGCTAGAGATCATCACTTCAAATATACATGAGTGAATTCAGGTCGTATTTTACTCAGGCAGACTGATGACTCGAATATAATAACAATTCGCAATGACGCAGATATCGTACGAGTAAAACGCCAAGTAATATGACTAACGACACTAAGTATGCCTAACTCTAATGTCCGGCTACTCAATTATAGTATAATGAAAATTAAAAATCTCATTATCATATTTTCTCATCACCCACTCTACTTCTTTAATGCACATTATAGTAAAATGGATATAATTTGTACCGCTTATAATTCTGCAGATTGAATTATTACGATATGTTCTAATGAGATAACAAAATTTTCCTCTACATATGAGAATCCACACCTAATAAATATGCTGGTATTGTGTTTCCCTACTGTACAACCGCACTCACTCACAAGTACTGATATACTATGTCTTATTATCCACCCAAATCATAAATATCTTCATTAATAATATTATTCCTATCTTGCCTATCACAAACTCCATTACTATAATAAGCATGACACGTATTTGTAACTTTTAAAATCCAACTGTAAACTTCTTTAACTATACCTTTTTCATTATATACAAATTTCATTATATTTTCAAATTTCAAATTTCATTATATACACAAAAACAGAATATAATAGCCACAATACTTACATACATACTTTCAAAATATTTCATAATGAAAAGATTTTTCCATTACGACAGTCCTTGCCTAAACTTCACTTGAAATAACAAAATATAAACTATTTACTATTGCTATTGACTCTCAGTATCAGAAAATTATCACTTATATCAATATGAATGTCATTGAACTCTGGAATTGTATCATAACTATGAACAGATATTGTAAAAATTTCTCACTACAACTACAACTTTTAAAAACCTATGGTACCACTTACTCAAATAATTTCTATCACCTTACCATCCTCTTTCATAAATACAAAATTAGTATAATTATAACCACAAGTGAAACTAAATTTTGCATGTCATTGCTTATAACCACAACAAATTATATGCATTCCACATACCTTCAACACCAACGCTGAACCAACCCTCCTTACTTGTCTAACTCCACTTATACGTGTAATCCATTCATTCCATTCTTATATATATATATATTTTTTTAAATTGTACAACAGATTTTTATCCAATTACTGTACACTTTTCTCATTTTAACAGTATTAACACCTAGGAAGATGATTATTATACAAAAAAATCTTAAGGCTATCTAAAGAAGAGTTATATATATCTAGTGTTTCCGATATTTCGTTCAACAGCACCATTCCTCTTGTCATGCTATGCTGTGCTAGAACATCTGTTCTGCCGTATGGTATTTTGAACAAGTCGTGTCGACGACTACGGCTGAAATTTTCAGGTACGTATAAGCCATAACATTCCAAGAGGAATGGGCTGTCAATACGATTATGGATTATGTTAAAACTAAGAATTGCAAGATTTGCATAACGTCTAGTTTCCAAGCTAAATCTATTTGTTGCCTCAAGTAATTCCATATGGTGCATGAATCTCGGGAACGTTCCATTCATCCGCGTATAGACATACCTAAGGATTTTTTTCTGAATTTGTTCTAGCATATTAATATATTTCGCTTGGTGCGGAGTCCACACACCACTGGCATACTCCAGCTTACTTCTTATGACTCCATCAAACATGGCTATCATTGCATCTGGGTCATCAAATTGCTTACATATTCTGATGATGAAACCCAGGAGTTTGTAGCATGCTGGAGTGAGCCATGATATATGATCCGAGAATGTCAGTTTGGGATCAAAGACGATACCGAGATTTTTAAAGCTATTGACTCGGCATAATGTTTTCCCTTTAATGTTGTATTAAAAAACTATGGGCTTCTGGGAGCGGGTATATGTCATAGTTACACATTTTTTATATTGAATTCTAATTTGTTTTTTACTGACCATTCTGCAATAGCATCAAGGTCAGATTGCATTTTTAAGCAGTCATAGTAACAGATTATTTCCATCAAAAGTTTGAGGTCATCTGCAAATAGAAGACATTTGCAATATTTTACACAAACCTGGATGTCATCTATAAGTATAAGGAACAGCAAAGGACCAAGGTTTGAACCTTGGGGAATTCCTGATAATGCCGGGAATTGTTTAGATTGATGTCCATTTATTATTACATATTGACTTCTAGCTTTTAAATAGGACGCGAAGAATATAAGTGTTTGTTGATCGAAACCAACTTTGTACATTTTAAGTAGTAAAATATCATGATCAACTCGATCAAAAGCCTTGGCAAAATCCGTATACACTACATCTGTTTGGTGTCTCGAGTCCAGTCCGACGGCCACCAATCGCGAAAATGTTAACAAATTTGAAACCGTGGATTTTCTTGGCATGAAACCGTGTTGGTTTTCTCCTAGAAATGGCATAATTTGGTGATGTAATTTCTTGTAAATAATCATTTCAAATATTTTTGGTATAGTTGACAGTACAGCTACTGGTCTGTAATTCCTTATATCAGACTTGTCTCCAGCCTTGAAAATTGGGCTTACACGCGTGAGTTTCCAAGAATGAGGGAAACAACCAGTCGATATGCTAAGATTAAATATATAGCTCAGCCGTTGACAAATGGTTTTTGACATATGAGCAATTATATTAGGGGGTATTCTGTCTGGGCCTGCAGCCTTGTCGAGCTTTAGAGTTCGAGTACAGGAGTCTACTTCCTCTGGACAGGTTAGCTCAAGACCGATTTTACCAATATTCCAGGGCCTCTCGGTTCGAGTAAAGTCTAGATTTAGTTGAGGAGCTATCTGGCTGTATACTGATTTGAAATAATCAGCAAATTTTTGGCTTACTATTTCGGGATCGGAAAAAGTTTCCGTTCTATCACTCAAGTTAATTTGGGTATGTGGATTTGCCTTTTGGGATTTAATAAAATCCCAAAAACATTTGACATCATTTTTGATCCCATACTGAACTTTTTCTAAATACTGACGCTTTGCAATTGCTATATCTTTCTTAAACTCGGATCGCATCGCAGAGAATAACAAGTAATCCGATTGATTCTTGTGCAGTTTATATCTTCTGCGGTGCGATTCTTTGATTTTTAATTTATCTATTATTTTTTTAGAGAACCACGCCGGATAATTTACATTTTTACATATTTTTTTCCTAATGGGAACACATATTCAAAAATACTGAATAATACATTGTTTAAGTACGCAACTGCGTCATTTGCTTCCGATATAGTATGTAGATAGTTCCAATCAAATTCTGAGAGTATGTCGCATATTAACTGCATATCTGCTCGCTTGAACTGGAACTGATGGTTGGAGGTTGGTACTAGTGCCGGGCGGATAGCGCTGTTCCGCAGCTGACGCCGGTTACATTTTGTCCTGGTTAATTTAGTATGAATTGCTAAGGTCGGATGAAATTTATCTTCGTTGACTAAGGGTTCATCACATCGACTTACGTCGCAAATAGTCGTGTTACTTAGTACTAGATCAAGTATTGATCAATTAGTGACTTGGGCATAACTTTTGACTCTAAATTAAACTTCATATCCCATATAAACTCAATCTATAATAAAGGTATCAAAATGCTTGGCTTCGTTCTTAGAAATTCCAGAGGTTTCAAGAATATTTCAACTTTAAAAATTTTGTATACATCCTTAGTATGTAGTCAAGTCGAATATAACTCCTCGATCTGGTCCCCCCATTTTAAAATACATTCAGATTCAATCGAAAAAATTCAACACAAATTCTTAAGACACATTAATTTTAACCTCGGTATTCCCATTGAAAACATAAATTATAATTACTTGATGAAAGAATTAAATTTACTAAGACTGTCAGATCGAAGAATTATATCAGACTTAATATTAATGTTCAAAATTGTAAATGGTAGAATAGACAGTCCTGATCTAACTAAGCTCATTGAATTTCATATTCCCACGAGAACCACTCGTTCTAAAATCCTTTTTAAATGTAACAATAATCGGACTGAGTACACGAAACACTCACTTTTACCTAGGTTGCATGAAGTTACTAATAGATATGCAGATGTGATAGATCTATTTAACTGCACGGAACATAGGTACAAGACGGCCATGCTATCATATTTTTTTAGTCACTATTAATTTTATTTCTATTATAGATTTTTGCATGTAAATGTATCTCTGGTGTCACTTCCCAATGTATCGTCACAATTAACTGTTATACATACACTGTTTTACCATTACTAATATTTTGAATGTAAATTTGTGACATGTAATTAATGTTTATGGCATTCTTATGCCGTTTGTATTAAATAAATAAATAAGTATATTGTCAAAATGATTTTTAATTTCATTTTCTTGTTTGAGGTTATTGGAGTTCAAGAAATATAAGTGCTCTAACATAACCTCTTCGGGTTTGTTATTTAAATTGAAATCCCCAATTATAAGGACGTTTCGGTCTTTTAAAATTCTTGATTGACATTCCTGATCAATATAATCGTAGAAAGTTGTGCGATTCTCAGAGCCATTGGTGCAATAAAAGTATACAACACAAATATAGGCGGTAAATTTATTTTTTGTTACCTTCACCCATATGTGTTCGCCTTCCTTTTCGAGTATTTGTATTCTCTGGGACGTAAGTGTATTCTTAACCGCAATGCACACACCACCACCGCGTGCATCATTATCTCTGTCCCGCATGTAGACACTATAGCGCCTGTCGAACAATTCCGAATCGAAGACATTGGAGCTCAAGCAGATAATTTCGAAGTTTTGTAGCAGTAAATTCCTCGAAAATTCTTCCGTCTTAGTATTTAGACCTCGAACATTTTGGTAAATTATTTCCAAGCTTGCCATCAGATACTCGTATGTTCCTTATTAGCCGTTTGCAAAAATTTGTATTTACTTACGGCAATGCCTGTTGGCCAGACTGATGGGTTAAGAAAAGTTTCTTGATTTTTTTCCGGGACGCCTATCTTAAACGAGCTGTAATTTCCTCGAGCGTTTAATTTCACTATATCAAATTCGGTAGATATTATCGTTTTGAGGTAGTCCTCGATAGCTGGTACCTCCGTTCCTGAGGTAAATCTCCACACGTGAATGTAAAACTTTTGTGCAACTGCTCGTAAAGTTGAGTCTATTTTTGTTCCCGTAACGATAGGCAGACGTTTACGTGGCTTACGTTTTACTGTCTGCCACTCGGTGTTGTCAATGACTTTGGAAGGATTGTCCTCACTTTTGGGAGAAGAAGTAGAAGGAGACGGGTGGGACTCCTCGTTGAACAAGGTTTTTTCGGATATCTTTGTTTTGCCTGTGGTCACCGCCACTTTACTTGGTCCTGCCTTTGCAGAGCTGCCGGTGTTTGCGGGGCCTGGTTCACTGGTTGATGATCCCTTGCTAGGTTCGGTCCGTCTATCCGCTTCGTACCTAAGCGTAATAGCTTCAAGTTGAACGATTTTGGCGCACAATTTGGCAATGGTGCCGCCTTGCTTAGAAATAAGTGAGTTTTGCTCACCGATTGTATTCTGCAGTTTTACAATAATTTCAGCTAGGTACTCTACCTTATCAGTCACATTATTGACAGCTTGGCTCACTGTTTCCCAGGCTTGGGTTGATCTTGTTGCCATTTTTAATGTGGAGCACTGGTTAATACGTTTGAACGACAAGATGTCACAATGAGATAATAATAACATACTATGATTCCTATTCTTGCTTCATATATAAAGTTATAATCATACATATAAGTTTCATACTTTCAATGCACTTAATAACCTTCATGTTTGTAGATCTCCTATGTATATTTACTTGTCTAATTATTGTTATTCTTTCAAACACAGAAGACACTATGCACCTGCAAAGACCCATTTCGAATAATATTTGTCTTGGTCTTACAATATACTTATACATTAACCTATCTTACCCAGTCATTGATGAACTCAAACACCCACCATACACAGATGCCCATAATGGACCCAATAAACCCAATTGATAACTTTCTTAATATCACGGCACATACGACAAACAACACAAATGCATTAAAAAAAAATTCCTCCAAACCAGAAGCTCTAAGAGTATTTGCCATGAATATCCGTAGCCTCAACAAAAACTTTGATAACCTACTTGTTCTACTTACTGACATAGGAAATGAATTTGACATCATTGTTCTGTCAGAGTGCTGGATTAACGTTAATTACATTCCGAAATTATTAAACAACTCTACTCTGTGTACAACACGTCTCAGCACAGGTCCCAATCCGATGGGGTCATAGTTTATGTCAAGTCTAACCTAAAACATGCAGTATCCGAAATTTCAGTCGACCATGCAAATTGTCTTAATATCTCAATCGATAACTTAAATATTCTCGCAATATACCGCTCCCCTAAGTCCAACAATGTCACCCCTTTTCTCTACTCTCTCGAAAAAAATATCGATGCAAAAACTAAGGATCTTGTCATAATCGGTGACATCAATATTTCTTGAACAAAACAAATTACTATCACCATCCCAATATGGTTTTAGAGAAAATCTGAGCACCAATGATGCCATAGAAAATCTAACAAGCATGGCCATAAAAAACATAGACGATGGGAAAAAATGTTTAGCTTTATTCATAGATCTTCAAAAAGCTTTTGACACAATAGACCATAAAATACTACTAACTAAACTAAAAAAAATAGGAATGGCCGAATCAACAATTAACTTATTGGAGTCATATATAACAGGGCGAGAACAACAAGTACAAATTGGCAAACAAAAGAGCAAACTTCTATCTTTAAACTATGGCGTTCCTCAAGGAAGTGTACTGGGACCGATTCTGTTCATTATCTACATCAACGATTTAACTAACCTTACCATTAAAGGAAACGTAATCAGTTTTGCTGATGATACTGTTTTATTATTTCAAGAAGAAAATTGGACTGATACATTTAATGAGGCTGAAAAAGGGCTTAGTGCACTTCAAAATTGGCTTAAAATCAACTCGCTTACCCTTAATATAAGCAAAACAAAATATATAACATTTTCAATGAACTCAAGGGGCCAACCAATAAAATCACTAGAACTAAAATTACATGAATGCCATGGAAATAATATACAATGTTACTGCCCCGTCATCGAAAAAACACAAAACATAAAATATCTCGGAGTAATAATTGACGAAAATCTTAGATGGGACCTACACATCAAAGGTATTACGGAAAAACTCACAAGCCTTATATATTTCTTCAAAAATCTAAGAAACGTGCTAAATAAAAAGGATATGAAAAAGGTCTACTATGCGTTATGTCATTCTCGAATTGAATATGGAATCATAGGATGGGGATCTGCTGCAAATACGTACCTACACAGCCTGAATACGATTCAAAAAGGAATCATAAAGACCATATTGAAAGTACCAATTAGAACGCCTTCAACTGAAATTTTCAATAACTTTGACGTACCAAATGTACAACAAATATATTCCAAAAATATATTATTGAAGCTCTTCAAAAATAATGAATCCTCTACTAGACCGTGTATGCATAACACTAGATCGAATAAAAATTATATAAAAAATATTCCAAGTTATAAAACCACATTTGGACAAAGAAACTATACATACTTTGCAACAAAACTCCATAACATCCTCCCCCAAGACATAAAACTAATAAAAAATCCAATTGAATACAAATCACGAATAAAAATATGGCTTAAAGAGGTCAATGAGAAAACCCTAGGGAAGACGCTAAAAACGACATAGAAGACAAATGAACTATATTTAAATAACTTTAGTCCTCCCCGGCACAGGACCCCCTAGTGAGGAGGAGTAAGAAATACAATATTTTGTACTTAATTTCACATTTCATTTTGTATGTAAAATTTTTGTATATAGTCGCTATAATAAAAAAAAAAAAAAGACATACTAAATGAATCCAGCCCCCACGCTACAAATTACCTAAACCTAATGGCACTACATGGCCTTTTACCAAACATCAACATACCTACCCGAGTCACCCTCACTACTAAGACATGCATAGATCACATTATGGTTAGATCAAAGCGAACTGCTAATTCAGCTGTATTCGAATCCACTATAACTGACAATTACTCAACCATTCTCGAACTACATAACTCAAAATCTTCCCCCCCTAAGTCCAATAATTCTTCCCACAAAACTGTTGATATGGATCATTTAATAAAGTCTGTAGAAGAAGAAAAATGGGAATCTACCCTTCTTTCTGAAAATGTCAACGACGCTCTTGAAAATTTCTCTGCATCACTAACTACCCACATTAACCACGCTACTTTCCCCATTATAATGGCATCAAATAAAAAAAAGAAACTAAAACCATGGATTACAAATGGCATTATCTTCTGTATACGTAAAAGAGACAGACTCCATAAACAATCCGTAAACAACCCAGACCCTCAACTCTTGCGCTTCTATAAAAAAAGTATCGTTACATTTGCAATAATCTCATAACAATAACCAAACAAAACTATTACAAAAAAAAAATTGAAGAATCAGGATATGACAGCAAAATAATTTGGAACGTAGTCAATGACATCTCAGAAAACAAAAAAACCTCACTCAAAATGCAATCACTCACCATAAATGGGAAAAATATCCAAGTCCATGATGACCCAAAAACCTTAGCCGATCATGCCAACCATTTTTTCACTAACATCGGCACGAACTTAGCCAACAAAATTCTAAAAGTAACAAACAAAACACAAAATCTCTTAACCTCACGGGCAAGACAACAGAGCTCTCTGCACCCGGAACTAATCCTAGACCCTACCTCCAATAAAGAAATAGTTGACACAATACTCACCATTAAAACAAACAGTGCTGCTGGTAATGACAATATTTCTCCTAATATAATAAAACACATAGTTCACTTTATTACAACGCCGTTAAAACATATCGTTAATCTAAGTTTTAAAAGCGGTTCTTTCCCACACCTACTTAAACATGCAACAGTTATCCCAATCTATAAAGGTGGCGATAAAACAAATATTGAAAACTATAGACCCATTTCTTTGCTAAGTGTCCTGTCAAAAATCATTGAAAAAATTGTTAAAAGTAGGCTTGTCTCCTATCTTGATTCCCAGAAGTTTCTCTCGCCTAATCAGTTTGGCTTTCAAAATAATTTAAATACAGAATCTGCAATCTTAGACTTGACGGATAAGATCTCTAACAGCCTGGACGAAGGTGAATCCTGCTTAGCCATATTCCTAGACTTAGCCAAAGCATTTGACACGGTTTCCCACCCCATACTTCTAGAAAGACTATCTCAAATAGGCATCCGAGGTAGAACTCTTAACTGGTTCTCATCATACCTAACCGACAGATCGCAAGCTGTGAAAATTAACAACACAACAAGTAACCCCTTACCAATCCACTTCGGAGTCCCACAAGGAAGTGTTTTAGGCCCTATTCTGTTCCTCATCTACATCAACAATCTCTGTAACCTTCCCATAACCGGGAAACTGATATCTTTTGCAGATGACACTGTACTGATAACTAGACACAAAACCTGGAAAGGAGCATTCGACATAGCTCAAAACGACATACGCCAGATAAAGAAATGGTTAGATGATAATCTCCTAACCCTTAATGCTGGAAAAACAAAATTCTTAACCTTCCGTCTTTCTGCTGCAACCCAACCTACCAACAATCAGAAGATAATAATTCACTCCTGTCTAAGAACCTGCACTTCCTGTAATTGCCCAAACTTGGAACACGCCACCCACATTAAATATCTGGGGGTCATCATTGATCAACACCTTCGTTGGGATCAGCACTTGGCCAGTCTAACCCCACGCATCCGCAAACTCTCTTATGTTTTTCGAACCCTAAGAAATATCCTTACTACCTCAACTCTTAAAACTGTTTACTACGCTCTCTGCCAATCCCTACTAGCATACGGCATTATAACTTGGGGTGGCTGTGCACAATCTATCATCGAACCTCTACTAAAAGCCCAAAAAATGGCTATACGTGTCATTAACAAGCGACCGACAAGATACCCCTCTAAACGACTCTTCGTCGAGTATAACGTCTTAGACATACGGCAACTCCGTCTAAAATTTATGCTTATACATTTCCTGTTCAAATACAAAAACAAAACTCTCTTACAACACAACTACACCACCAGAACAATAACCAACAGACACTACAATGTACCTACACTACACAGTACACACCACGTCAGCTCGAAAGACAATTTTTCTTCCTAGCTCCTAAAATCTTTAACCTTATCCCTGAAAACCTAAAAACGTTGAGTCAACCCCATTCCTTTAAAAAACAAATAACGAAATGGATCCTTACACATGGAATACATTGCAATTTTAACACCCATTCACTTTACACTCTATCAATTTAATCACCTTTCAGACAAAACATAATATATCTCTATTTTCTAAATTAGCGGCATTGTATGTTCAACATTAATTAGTGTGATCTATAGCTAACAACTCCTCAAATTTTTCATTTTCTAATAATTCTCTAACTTCTCCATCTTCTTCTTGTAACCCAATCTAACTATAAGTATATCATTATGTTATTATAGAAGATCTGTGTGCATAGTATTAGAGCAGGCAAAATATAATTCGGAGTTCGGCGTTTACATATGACACGTCTTTCTGTCGCGCCGTAATTAAAAATTTTTTTTCGCATGTTTTTATTCACTCTCGCACGAAATAATGAGTGATACCGTGCTCTTTGAATTGAGAAGCATCATTCTCGAACAAAACAAAACAATAAACGAATTATTAATCCGTGTAAAGTCCGTGGAAGAAATATTAAATCGACAGGCGTTAAACAGTGTAAACATTAATGGTCTACCTACACCTCCCGCTACCGCCGTCTGGGCTGACACCGCCCGCCGCCAACCCGCACGCTGTTACACTAACCAAAGAACGTATGCGCACTAGGGTGGCCACCAAGGCCAAAAATAACGCAAATCATATCGAAGTCCCCACTACCAGCGGCGCGATCCCCAAAATACTGACGACGGATTCACGCATTCTAACTTCCGAATCTGAAGCGAAAACCGCGCCAAATAAGGAAGAATGGATGAACGTCAAGCGCAAACAACGGACATGCAAGAATCTGATTGTCGGTAATGGAGATAAATCCTCTAGTATCAAGGTATATCCAAGGATAAGGAATATCATAGTATCTAGAATTTCAAAGGACACCACAATAGATGATATCCGAGCGCATCTAGAGAAAAATAATATAACAAACTGTGAGATAGAGAAATTCATCGCCAATTCTCAGGAATACGCAGCGTTCCGTATAGGAGTAACAGATGTGTTATACGATAAACTTTTGCAGGAAGATTTGTGGCCCCGAGGAGTACCGGTAAGAAACTACCGTTACTTAAAACCGAGACAAAATCCGGTTGATCTTAACCAAAATTGAGGCAAACAAAACGATTCTGCGGCCACTAAATGACTAGAGAGCAGAGTTAAAGCAAATTCATTCCCCTGCACAATGTATTATCAAAATGTGCGGGGATTGAGATCCAAGACCGACGACTTCTTACATAGTGTTATTATACAAGACAACGACTTTATATTATTGTCAGAGACCTGGCTCAATGACAGTATTCATAATTGTCAACTGTTCGATGAACGATATGACGTCTTTAGAAAGGACAGAACTTCAGGCCAATCAAGAGGAGGAGGAGTGCTACTAGCCGCGAGACGTGACCGCGTCAATCAATTCCAGAGACTCATGTTTCTAGAAAATGATGGCGAAAACTTATGGATTAAGGCTAAAATAAATGAAATTAGTATTTATATATGTATAGTGTACATTCCACCGGCTTCTCAGAGAACTACTTACTCTGATTTTTTCGATAAAACCATAGCTAATTTTAACTTTTTAATAGATAAAAAAATTATTATTGTTGGCGATTTTAACTTACACTACTGTGTGAGTCACAAAGCAACTCAAACAGATTTGTTATATTTTATGAAACTATTTCATTTGGAACAGAAAAACTTAATCACTAATATAACGAACAGGACACTGGACGTTATTATCAGTAATTTTGACTTAAAAGTGTTCAAATCCGTATACTCACTTGTTAATGAAGATTCATACCACCCATCTTTATGTATAGAATTCACGCTCAATGTAAGCAAAGCTTATTATCGAAATTTATTAAATGACGACAATGGAAATTGTGTTAAGCGAGGATGGAACCTAGAAGTGATAATTTCGAATATTTTTTATGTTTACTTGAATTCTCACGACTGGAAACCCTTATTAAAACTTAAAGATGCAGATTTAGCAGTAGAATATTTTTATAATGTAATTTATGACCTTTTTGACATGTGTTTTGAGAGAAAGCGTGTACCTTGTTTTAAAAGAAGATACCCTAAATGGTTTAATGGTGAGATTATTAGTGACCTGAAAAGGAAATGCAAACTTCACAGAAACTGGAGGCGCACCGGATTGATGAGATATCGGGAAAAGTTATGTATTCTACGATCTAAAATCAAACGTAGTATAAATATTGCGTATAAGGATTACATAAATAATATCGAAAAAAACGTCAAGAATGATCCGACATCCTTCTGGAAATTTGTATCCGAAAAGAGGAAAGACGGTGG
Organism: Limnephilus rhombicus; assembly: GCA_929108145.2. Lineage (NCBI taxonomy): Eukaryota > Metazoa > Arthropoda > Insecta > Trichoptera > Limnephilidae > Limnephilus > Limnephilus rhombicus. The sequence continues at coordinate 47,021,496 of OV815289.1, read as the reverse complement.
GTTTCTAAACTCAGTGTCATGGAACGGAAGTACTCATACTGGGCCCGATATTCCGGAAGCATTTGCGAATTACTTTAAGTCAGTCTATAGCGAACATAGTGCAGAATTTGACTCATACACCCCAGGCGGTTACTCTTCACTAGCTCAAAATGTTGAAATTTTAAGTGTAAATAAAAATGATTACCTAGCTGCAATTAAAAAACTGAAACCAAAAAAATCTGTTGGACCGGATTTTATTAACACAATTGTCCTGAAGGGTTATGCCGATCCGTTAATGGTACCGCATTTACATATCTTTAATATTTCACTTAACTCCGGTAAATTCCCCGACCGTTGGAAAATCTCAAAGGTCACGCCCTTACACAAAAATGGCGATAAATCATGTGTATCTAATTACAGACCTGTGGCAATTCTTTCGGCACCGGCCAAATTATTTGAACTCGTGATACAAAAACGTATATACTATAAAGTAGAACCATTTCTCATAAACCAGCAGCATGGGTTTAGAGAGGGCAGGTCTACGACGACCAACTTAATGGTATTTACGGATTACATCTCAAATATATTGGACAACAACGAACAAGTAGATGTCTCATATAATGATTTTTCGAAAGCTTTTGACAAAGTAGATCACCTCATATTACTGAATAAACTTGAAAGCTTCGGCTTCTCATACATGCTGCTTTTGTTCTTTCATAATTATTTGTCTAACAGAAAACAATACGTTGTTTACGGGCAGTTTACATCGAAACTCTACGCCACACATTCTGGGGTCCCTCAAGGGTCTAATTTAGGACCACTTTTATTTTTATTGTTTATTAATGACATAGGGTTGTTTATAAGATTTGTAAAATTTTTGTTATTTGCGGATGACATTAAACTATACACCTGTATAACGACAAATGAAGACTCCATTCGTCTACAAAACGATATCGACGGTATAGTAGAGTGGAGTCATCAAAATAAACTTCTTTTTAACAGTAGTAAGTGTACAATTATGTGCATTACAAGGGCAAAGCGTACTTTATATTTTAACTATAAAATGTCTGGTACCTCTATAAAACATATCTCGATAACGAAGGATTTAGGAATCACTGTAACAGTAATCATCAGTATGGACCTTCTGATTATTCTATTTAATGGTAGAGTGAGAGATTCTCTGCAGGATTGTGGGAATAAACGAACACAGGTTCCAACTTGTGAGGTTTCATTGGTTTAAGCAATAAAAGAGCTCATTTCCAAAACATCCAAATCCCAGTATATTTTTATAAAGAACATAACAATGTTGCCCTTTTGAGGGGCCGGGTATCACATCCCCAAAAACATAACAGATTCTGACAATTTAACAGGAACATAATTAAGCAGAAAGAAATGTCGTACCTGCGGACCATGGATCTTTATCTACATACTTCTACAATGACGCGAACTCTTAATTTACTTGAAGATAGCGCGTTGATGTTCCGCGGGCCATATTCTCACGCAATCTCCAGGATGGGAACCAGGAAAGACTCCCCAGAAAGGCCAGAGTTTGAGGACTCCCCGCCAGGGAGTAGGGTCCAAGATCAGCACCAGTGCTCTGGTTGAGCCCCTCGGATAACCACGATTTCCGTCAGCACGCCTCATCAGGAAATGAACGCCAAGTAACCATCCGTCACAAATATGAGCAGCAGTGACCGTACCAGGTCATAAGAACTCTCCCTCGCGACGCTCTTCAATATGCCGGTCGCGATTATATAGGTAATTTACAACATCGTTATGCCGCGGACAAATATCGGTCACAATGGCGGCGGCCAAACACATTAGAAAACAGCGTTCCGATCACATCAGAAAGGAGCGTTCGCAAAAAGTGCATCGATGTGCATCGCGATTAAAATCGTTTTAAACAAACAATTTGTAACAAAGGGATTATCCCATTTTTAAATCCAGAACTATCACTTAAGTGACTAGTCGAATTTGCACCGGCTTCCTGTACGGTGCGAATCCAAAAAGTACCGCCGGAAGTTTAACAATAATTTTGCCAATCGAAAAAATCCAAAATACGGCGATTCAACAATTAAAGTAAGCGGCCAGGTGAAGGTTTACTAAGTCAGGCTAATAATTATTATGAAGTAATAATTATTATCGTGACAATTCCCCCCTTCCCGCGAAAATGTTTGCCCACAAACATGAAAACTACGCCCGCAAAACCGAAGAAACTAACTAAAGGTAGGTCCAACAGGTACTTAAAAACAATTAAAATAAATACTTAGTAACTAAAGACACAATCTTAAAACTAAGTCAATTAAATCTAGATAAATTAGAAAACAATAACAACAATAAAATGGTACGAGAATAGGCGGTCCACAAGCACCCTCTGCATTGATGATACTAGGTGTTGATGAAATTAGCTGTCGCTCAAAACCTTCCATTCTCGGGTCATCTTAACAAGAGGAACAACATAAGAAAAGGAGAAAATTAAAGGGAAAAAAAATTGTTATGCTTAAGGCATCACTTCTCCTTTAGTAGGACACTTTGCCATTATTAGGCTTCACTTCAAGGGTGGTCAACCATCCCTCACTTCACTGAATTTAGGCTATTTATTAATAGCGAAAAGGTAACTATTCTATCTACCTAGGTCCAATAGGTCGCATCGAAAAATATATATAATACCTATGTATTATTGACTTAGTTAGAACGAGTTATAAAAACTGTCTACTAAAAGTGTAAGTGGTTAGAATAGGGATTGCACATCAATTACCTATCTATCAAAGTTATTTTTCAGATTAGGATTTACAATTACGAAAGAAAAAACCTATCTATCAAAGTGGTTAAAGTAGGGTTTACATATACAAAAAACCTATTTTCCAAAAAAATTAGATCAGGATATTCAAAAATAGAAAACAAACCTGTCTACAAAGGTGGTGATAAAGGTTATCGTTAGGAACACAAAGAAAAGCAAAACAGAGTCTAGAATGTTAGGCTTAAAGCTTAGGAATTACAAAATTATCAAAATACCTAGCTATAACATAGTGAACCAACAAAAGTAAACTTGAACCAATGCTAAAAGAATAATAAAAAATTATTTACAATTTACACTGCTCGGGGAAATATTGTTGTAAATAAACAAGCAATACTTATCATGTTTTTTGGTGATCGATCTTATCTTAAAGATAGACGACACTATTAAGGATGAGTACAATCAAAATCATTTGATTGACCCTAGGAATACACTTGCAAAGTAAAACACTGGTATTAGCAGTAAGTCACAATTCCAAGGAATATACTTGAAACTAAAATGTTTACATATAATAAGCTCTCCCATGATGGGGTAGAGTTCAAATTTCCATTTTGAAAATTCTTAATAAGAAGTATGCCGAAGCATTACTTTCTTCTGAATTTATGCATAAAAATAACCTTAATTAATTAATTTATTTTTTAAGACTAGAACTTAAATCTAAGAAATACCAATACAAACACCAATAATAATAATAACAAACTTCGTGTATTGGAAAGTTGCTCAGATTTTCCCATACACGAAATTTAAGAATGGCTTTCCTCAAATTTCTTGGAAAAGCAAAGGGAGCCTGGAAGCCTCTAAACAAAAACATAAATAATACAATTCCAAAGAACTTGAGGAAGTACACTGACTTAACTCTAAGGCAGATAATAATAATATACATAATATTAGCGAGATGTGACGAATCGTGTGTTATAATATAAATTGTAGTTGTAAAGACAAAGACGAAAGTCTGCAGTATAGAATACTCTCTTAATTTTAAAAGAAATGTAGCTAATTAAAAAAAAAAATCTAAAAGTTAAGGTCAATAGACACAATACAAATTAAACATAAAATTTTGGGCGCCACTGATCAGAAGATCAGATTCCAGCTAAACGAGGGTAAATAATGTATTTATCGTCAAAAAACTAGAACGTAGTGCTCATTCTGAGCACATGCCTCAAAGGTACCAAACTTCAAGACATGTGAGCAGAATAATCACACAAAGAAACAAATGAAATGACGTGAAGGGTCGGTAATCCTGCACACCACCACATTGGTTTCCTGTTATAAAAAAAAATAAAAAATTATAATATCAATTAGTCCAAGCGAACAATATCCTTGACATGAAAATTTCCCACAACTTTCCCTTGCATATCCGCCAAGGTGTAGACTAAATCTGAGATTTTACCTATAATGATATTGCGAACAAATCTAGGCGCCAGTTTATGAGAAAAATAATCTGGACCACTAGATTGGGCGAAATTTTTCCTCCAGACGACATCACCAACTTCATATATTACCGACTTACGGCGCAAGTTATAGTGATGAGCATTCTTTTTAAAAGCTTGCAACAGCGCATTCGAAACTTGATCGTAAATAAAAGCTAATTCTTCCAATTTCTTAGCAAATTCGCCTCTAGATTTTTCTAAGGTAGAGTCCGCGACACCAGAAGAAACATTAATGTTGTGAAATTTACCGTCAATGATTTGTTCTCTTCCATGCATAAGGAAGAAAGGCGTGAAACCTGTAGCAAAATTAACCGTATTATTTAGAGCTGATTGAATCTGTGGCAGAAATCTAGACCAATTACGTTGGTCAGATTCGGTCAAAATAGACAACGCAGTTCCAATAGTTTGGTTATAACGTTCAACGACATTATTTTGCGGGGTGTAATAAGCGTTGTAATAAGGCATAGGAACATTATAATTAACTAACAATTGTTTGAATTCTTTAGAAACAAATTGTTTACCATTGTCACACACAAAGGTTTGTGGAACGCCGTGTACAAGAAAAATAAATTGTTCAACGTTTTTAACGATGCTTTTAGTGGTTGCATTTCTAAGGGGAAAAATCCAAGTATATTTGGAAAAAACGTCAACAACCGATAGAATGTACATAAATCCAGCGTAACTGCGTGGAAGAGGTCCTACAAGGTCAATAGACAACATTTGCATCGGTCTGTTGACTAATTTTGGATTCGTAGAAATTCCAGCCGGCGCCGATGTATTTACTTTATGTGCTTTGCACGTCTTACATTTACTAACAAATTTCTTTACATCGCTATACATACCAGGCCAAAAATAATGGAGTTGAATTTTTTTGTATGTTCTAAAAACCCCTGGATGACAAGAAACATTTGACTCGTGTTCCTTAGACAAGATAGCGTTCCGATCCTCAAAAGGAACAACCAACTTCCAAGCTGTATCCTCCTGCAGAGCGAAACGAGACTTAGAATGACGTAATAAATAGTTATCCTTAATAAGAAAATTATTAAAACGCTGAGGATTGGTTTAACAATCTGAAAATAATTTATTGTACCACACATCAGAGCTAGGGGGAACAGTATCCAGGGCGGAAACAGCTAAATCGTTTTTACGCGAAAGGGCATCAGGTACAGTATTTAACTTACCTTTTCTGTGAACTACATCAAACGAATATTGGGAGAGACGGGTGGACCAACGTGCAAGTCTACCTGAGGGATTCGATAACGATACTAGCCATTGTAGGCTGGAATGGTCTGTTATCACTGTGAAGTGAACTCCTTCTATGTAGGGCCTGAAGTGATTGACCGAATCTAAAACCGCAAGGAGTTCGCGCTCCGTTACGCCATAGTTACGCTCGTGTTTATTTAGACACCTAGAAAAATATGAAACAGGGTGTTCCTCTCCATCGAAATTTTGTGTCAAAACCCCTCCAATCCCAACGTTACTTGCGTCACAGTGGATAGTAAATGGTAACGAAAAATCAGGACAGTTAATTACTGGAGCCAAAGTTAGGGCTTTTTTTAATTTTTTTAAGGAGTCTTCCGCCTCCGGAGACCAGGTAAAGTTACTCACCCCATTCCGTGACCCAGTTAGTTTTGTCAGAGGTGCCGCTATAGTTGAAAAATTTTTAATGGACCGTCTATAATACCCACAAAGACCAATAAAAGCTTTCAATTGTTTAGAATTTATAGGAGTAGGATAGGTTCGAATTGATTCTAGTTTTACCGGATCCGTGCGGAGACCCTTTGCATCAACTATATAACCAAGATACTTTAGTTCGTCTTTGCAAAACTCACATTTTTTAAGATTAACTGTCAGACCGGCCTCTTTTAATCGATTAAAGACCTTAGTCAATAATTCTAAGTGTGACTCAAAATCCTCCGATATTATAATCAGGTCGTCCAAGTAACAAAAAACGTTTTCGTTAAATTCGGGGCCAAAAAGAACATCTGCAAGACGCTGTAATTCACTCGGAGCGTTCTTCAATCCAAATGGCATCCTAACAAACTCATAAAGGCCACGCCCTGGTACAACGAAAGCCGTTTTAGCGCAAGAGTCTTTGTGTAAAGGAATTTGCCAAAAAGATTTCGAGAGGTCTATAGAGGATATGAATCGTGCACCCCGAAGATTATCTAATATACGTGAAATATAAGGCAAAGGGTAGGAATCTGTCCTGGTGACACTGTTGAGCTTCCTCGAGTCCAAGCAAAACCTGGGAGAACCGTCCTTCTTTGGTACTATCAAAACTGGGTTTGACCAAGCCGAACGAGAGCGGCGGACTACACCTAAGTCTAACATTTCTTTAAGTTGCGCTTCTAATTGATCCTGACGAGTTTTTGACAAAGGATAATAACGCTGCTTAATAGGCTCCCCCGTTGTATTAATTTTGTGCTGTACTAGGTGCGTGCGACCCAGACCACATTTTTCGAACGAAATAGATTTAAATTTCTCTATAACAATGTTTAATTTACGATTATCTTGGGGAGACAGTAGGGAAGCTGACGTGATTTTACAAATCTCACCCACAATATTTTCAGAAACATGACTATCGTTTACTTTTGGAAACAATTGAGGAGCTACGTCGAATTGCTTCCAAAAGTCAACACCTAAAACAATGACAGGAGAAAGAGATGGAATTATGAAAAACTTAATATACTTCTTAATATTATTATATGAAACAAGTATTTGCATAGTACCTATAACACCCTGACGTTTGCCATCCGCGGTGGTAACGTAGGAGTCTAATCTTTCTAACTTAAGGGTCGGGTATCAAACCGCGCTGACGCTGCAGTTAGGTATTTCTTGTACTTGTAGACAAACACGGCCGCAGCTGACCGCCTGCGTCTGAGTAGAGGAGATGTGGGTATACTAGACACTACGGACTTAGGAAATAAAAATACACTTGCCTTATAAAATTAAAATTTAGTTCCTACTATAATAATGGATACAGCTTAACATACTAAGAATCATATTGTGGAATAGCGTGGATAGCTCATAGAGACATTTGCGCCTGGGTCAACTGCCCATTCACTGCAGTTAGGTATTTTTGGTAGTTGCAAACAAGCTCGGCCGCCGCGATCTACTGTGTATTTCGGTTAGATTCAGGCACGGCTGGTGAGCATTTTGATAAAATACGGAATAAAAATACACTTGCTTTGTAAAATTTTAATTTATTGCCAACATAATTGATACAGCTCGACAGACTATAAATCATATTATGCAAGGGTAAGGATACGTGGACTTTTTTTAGCCCCTGGACCTTTACAGACGTCTTAGTTTTTGACTCAATGTGACATAGAATCTAATGGTGTTTTGATGTGGAAAAAATTTTTGGTTCATATATTGTTTGTATAATGTTATTAATTTTTTTTATAATTTTACCAAAAAATAATGGGTGTGAATAAGTTACTACAACCAGTTTTTACTCTGCGCCTTAGAAATTAAACAACCGGTAGTTTTGTTTTTGAAAGTTTATTTATATGCATACAAATTTTTTTTAATACCTAGTAAGAAAGAATATATTTTACAATTGATCTTTGATATATATAAAGTAGAACGAAGCACATTTAGAAAAAGACAGTCAAAAATATAAAGAAGTTCAGACAAATTTTTAAGAAACAACTAAATGTTTTATTTTTATTTTTATGTACCTTACAAAGTCCCAGCTGTTATCAATCGCCTGGGGCCAGTGATTGGGGTATGTTGTGAGGCTGAATAAGGTGAGAGGGGAATAATATAGGGGAAGTACCTGGCTATTCAGATTTGGTCACCACACACGGCTAAAGCCATTTCAAGCAACGTTTCAATTCTGAATAGTGGTCTTACACCAGGGCGATACATAAAGTATCTTCCACTCTGTTTTTTTATAGAAGGCTGTTGAAAAGTTTTTTTTTCTTTGTATAAAACACGCTTAACTCGTGTTGTGCGTGTTACAGGTAAAATTGCAAATGTTATATATAAGTTCAAAATAAATTAATTATTACCCACAATTATTATAGTTATTTCACAGCATTATCCAAAAATAACAAAGTTACTATTATATACTTGTTTACTATTATATAATTTTACAATTGAAAAATGTCCTCCACAACACAGGTGAATTGCTAGCGTGGAGGACATTATACTATACATTTGTAATTTAAACTTATTAATAAAAAAAATACAAAACAATACAGAGTGATAAGTGTTAGCTCCTCATTTATTCATAAGACTGTCATTTTGTAATGACATCATCCTTTCTCCATGTCTATTATCGATAATTCTAAACATTCACAAAAAGTGTGGTAGATCATTCATTATAGCAAAAAGTTTATATGGAAGGCATTACTCAGGCCGCTTATGTTTATTTAAAAAAACTTACATGTTCACTGATAGTTTCTGTTATAACGACGTCATTTATATTGCTTCTGCTGCTTTCCTAAAAAAACATATAAAATAAATTTTTTTGTAATAATACAACCCAGAATTTACCCAACATCGAAATTCATTCGATTTATCAATGGATCTGACAGTCGTTGTTTTCAATAAAACTTAGTTACAATTTGAACGGAATCGGTAGAGAACTCAAAATGGTCGTCGAAATTATGCATTTTGACATTAAATTCGAGTTCGGTGAACCCCAAACTCCTTAAACCTGATTTTGAACCAAATCGTCAAAGTACTTAAGATATTCAAGATGGATGCCGAAATTTTGCATTTTGACATTAGATCCGAGTTCAGTGCACGTCCAAACGCCCTAATCCTGATTTTGAACCAAATCGGTAGATAACTAAAGAAATTCAAGATGGATGCCGAAATTTTGCATTTGGACATTAGATCCGAGTTCAGTGCTCACCAATACTCCCTAATACTGATTTTGAACCAGATCAGTAGAGAACACGAGAAATTCAAGATGGATGCCGAAATGTTGCATTTTGACATTAGATCCGAGTTCAGTGCACGTCCAAACGCCCTAATCCTGATTTTGAACCAAATAGGTAGATAACTAGAGAAATTCAAGATGGATGCCGAAATGTTGCATTTGGACATTAGATCCGAGTTCAGTGCTCGCCAATACTCCCTAATACTGATTTTGAACCAGATCGGTAGAGAACACAAGAAATTCAAGATGGATGCCGAAATTTTGCATTTTGACATTAGATCCGAGTTCAGTGCACTCCTAAACGCCCGAATTCTGATATTGAACCAAATCGGTAGATAACTACAGAGAAATTCAAGATGGATTCCGAAATTTTTAGATGTCAAAAAGCAAAATGCCTTCAGTCCACCTTCGAACTACCTGTGATAGAAATCAGTAAAAAAATTAAATTTTTACATTATTCTCCCTTTCTTCCAGTGGGAGGGTCTATTTTTTATGGCACGGTAAGCAAGAATTCCTTTATTTTTACCCATTTTGAAGGTACCTGAAGTTTAAAAAAAAAAATCTGTAAACTGTAAATCAAGTTTAAAATAATTTATTAGATAATAATAAATATATTTTATTTCTACTTACCCGGTTACTGTAACACCTATCTCCTCAATGATTCCTTCGAAAATCGAATAAACAGCGAACAAAATTGCTGCAAAAAAAATATGCGTGGTCTCACCTTGACCGCTATCTCGCAACTGAATGAATTCTGTGAAATTCAACCGTTATATAAGACATCGCGCGGCGTATTATTTTGCCATACATTTTTGTATGGCGGAGAATAGTTGAAAAATTCAGAAAGTTTAGGCGAATTACAATAAAAATCTAGATACACTGAAGTGTTTTTAATTTAATAGCGTGTTTTAACATAGTGTTTACTCTGAGATTACGGAAGGATTTTTGGTAAAAATGTTTACAACAGGTTCAGGAGAGATAATCGCGAAGGCCTTTTTCAGCGTTTTAACTAAAGTTGCAGTATGTATAACTTATAGAATTTGTAAGATAACAGTAAAAAAAATTTAATCACTAGTAACTTTACACATTTTTCTAACTACCCGTATATAATTTTCTAGTATTGCTGCTACGAGACGTGGATGCTACTGCTAATGCGGAGCGATGTTTTCCAAACCCGACCCTTAAATCCTAAACTAATAAAAAATTTGAAGAGTGAGCCCCCAAAACAACTGACAGAGGCTCCACTGTCCAAAAGACCTGAAAAAACTAAATTTTTAATTTGAATATTAGCATGAGGTCTAACATCTTGTCCGGAACCAGTCACCGGCACGCTTGCGTCCAAGTCACGCCTAATGAAGTGGTTACCCGGGCCAGAAACTGAGAGCGGTCTCCCGACATCCTTGCATGCAGAATGCAGAGGACCACACTCTAGTTTTTTGAATTTGGACGAGTGGTGCCAGTTTGACGTTTGTCAGAATCCCGGTTAGATTCCGACTTCCACTTCCTACAATAAGGGTTAATGTGCCCCTGCATATTGCAAAATGTGCACCGAAGTTTACTTTTATTAAAAGTAGTTGATTGTGTAGAAGAAGCAGACGAAGAAGAAGTAGAACAATGTTTTGAAGAAGACGTGGCTGGTTGAGAAGTTTTAAAGGTAGGCATTTTTTTAAAATAAACCTCCTTGGTATCCGATGAGTCCGACAAAGGTAAATTTCTTTCAAAACGTTTACAAACTTTAATTAAAGATTCTATGTTCTTATCGTCAAAATAAGCTATTACAATAGCATACTTAGGAAGTAAGCTATTACACACCAAATCTACTATCTGCTCATCCGGAAGAGGTACGTTGAGTTTCATGTTGGCTAATTGTACGTCCTCAACGTAATCTACAATGCTCTGATTGTACCTCTGCTTCATCATGAGAAGGGCTTTGAGAGCCTCTGTTTGACTGATATTTTTGTCGAAACGCGTCAAAAGTAAATTCTTTAATTCCGGCCAGGTTAACGATTCTTTATAAATAGTACGAAACCACGATAGAGCCCTTCCCTCTAAAAGGTCAGAAAAAGACGTAACGACCGCAGGAAACTCTATGTGACGGCTTCTCGTTAATTCTTCAACACGAAGTAAAAAATCTTTAATATCCGAGGACCCATTAAATTTAACCCCCCAATTATGAATGGAAGGGCTTTGGCTAACATTGGAATAATAATTATTCACAATATTCGTCGTATTTCGCTCACATACCTCGAGAAGAACAAAATTATTAACGACCGTCAATACGGATTCCGGCGGAACCGCTCGTGCGGTGATCTTCTCGCGTATGTGACGCATGTTTGGGGGCGATGCCTGGAACGTTTCGGTGAGACCCAAACGGTTGCACTGGACATATCCAAGGCCTTTGACCGGGTTTGGCACCGAGGACTTGTCAACAAACTGCATTCTTACGGACTTCCCGCATCCTTGTGTACGTGGATTGCCGACTTCTTGAGGGAGAGGTCGATTCAGACGGTAGTCGATGGTTTCACCTCTTCCTCTCACTCGATAAATGCTGGCGTCCCGCAGGGATCGGTTCTGTCTCCAACTCTGTTTTTGTTGCACATCAACGATCTTTTGTCATGTGCACCAATTCACTGCTACGCGGATGACAGTACAGTTCATGATAGCTTTTTGTTTGACAAGCCCCCAAAGGGCTCACAAACTCCAACAGCTCGTAAGGCTTTGAAGCAAAGAATGGACGGTTACCTCGAGAGTGTTTTCTCTTGGGGTAAAAATAATCTCGTTGAATTTAATGTTTCAAAGACCCAATCTTGTCTGATTACGTCTAAAAGGGATCGCAATGAAAATCTAGTCTCTTTCAACGGAAGCAATCTTCCGAACAGGCCCTCCATTGATATGCTTGGTGTAACCCTAAGTGACCAGCTCAGGTATGGGGGCTCCATCGAAGCCAGAGTAAAGTTAGCCTCCCAAAAACTGGGCGTACTATTGGAGGGGACCCACCACTTTCCCAACGGCGTTATAAGGAAACATATGGTTTCCTCCTTCACCGCACACGTCAAGACTCTACTTTTTTTTGAACGAAGCTACATTTATTTGAACGACTCTAGACCCTCCAATGTCCATGCATACGGGGTTAGTAAGCAGTATGCAAGTACTTACATTAACATTATACAAAAGATAAATAGAAGTAGCAGCCCGTGGAATAATTCTTCTTAAATAGGTAACATCAAAAAGAGATAATAGTGTTAGTAAAAGAAAAAGAAAAATAAAAATAACGGCTATGACCAGTCGAAGAAACCTTCTGTGAATAAAATAAGTAATGAGGAAAAAACAGTTATATGATTATGTTATAATGTAAGTAATTACTATAGTAGCGGAAATAAAATAAAATATATTTAAAAAAAAAAAGCCAGAGAAAGTATTCCATAGACCACCGGGCAGTCCCAATGAGAATGCGTATAGCTATCGGCCCAACCGCAGACGATGCTCGAAGTCCGCGTCCTTTAGCCGGTTCCCCGATTTTGCCTCGAAGAAATGTACTTGGGAGAGAAGGGGAAGTTTTTGAAGACCTTGAGGAAAGATGAGCGTCGGGTTACCGGAGGGGGGACGGAAGGACATCGAGACCGCACGGTTACGCCTCAGGCCAACGCATGTCGATGGGGGAGGCGCGGGCGGATCGCGGGAAGACCGCTCTGTTGTATGTTCGCCTGGCAATGTGCATGGACAGGGTCTATCCCACCCCCTTTCTATGGGGGAATGACGATACATAACATGCACAGTTCAGTTGCACCACCAAAGAATGGAAACCAAAACTAATCAAGAAAAATAGAAAATAATAAGAGCATTTATACATGTAAAACATAATTTCAGAATCAGTACAGAGTGATAATGTATCAAGCGATACTGTCATCACTACCATCGCTCACCAAGATGACCTATCGAGGTAAAAACATAAATCATTGTTAGCAGAGACCAGAGAAGAAAAAAAAAATAGTCAAACATAATCAGTAATTTATAGGTCACATAAGTTATATTATAGATAGTTCAAAGCATATTCACTAAATAAAGAGTAATAGAGGAGGACCGAAGAAGACGGGAGCAATACGTGTAGCACCTGAAACAAAGATGAATTTAGTCAAGGTCGGCGACTCTAAGTACAGGCCATCTCTCTACCCAGGACTTGACAAACTTTTTCAAGCATTCGAAATTCTCTTTGTTCGACACAAGGTCAGCATTCCACGCTGGTCTTGTTATTCCGCGCAAACCATCCAACATTTCCTCTCGTGCTTCCTTCATCAACTCGCAGTGCCATAGAATGTGCTTGGCGTCTTGGTTAGTATCACCACATGCGCAGTTTGGGTGAGGAGAGAGGGTCAAGCTATGAAGCCGACCCCTGAACTCCCCATGCCCAGAAAGCATCTGCGTCATGTAGTGATCTAGTTTAATGTATGCCCCTTCCATTCTGGATTTAACTGAAGGAAAGAAGGAGAAAGTCCATCTGCCCTTCGTCGACCTATCCCATCGCTCTTGCCATACACTCAGCGTCCTCTCTCGCATCGCTTTGAGCAAGCCAGGGAGGGCCACTACTCCTCCCAGTGTCAGCTCGACTCCCAGGTGGACAGCAGCCCTGCCTCTAATAAGTTCCTTTTTGGTCAATATTTCCCTAATTTCAAGGTCAATCGGCAGGACGCCGGCCAGAACCGGTAATGCATCTGAGGCCACAGTCCTATAAGCGCCCAAGAGCGCCAACAGAGGAGTCCGCTGACCCCGTTTAAGAGCCGAGTTTATCAAGACGTTATCCAAGCGATGCTCCCACACAGAGGCAGCATATGAGACTTGCGACACATATACCCCTCTGTACAGCAGGCGAATCGCCGGAGAACGCAATCCCCACTCGGCAGTTGAGAGTCTTCTCAGTTTCTGAAACAGGGCCTGGGCCCTGTCGGAGGCGTTCTTGACGTGGGCTAGGAACGAGGAAGATCTGTCCAAAATTACGCCTAAATACCTGGTGTTTTCTGCAAATCAGATGGGTGTGCCTCCCATTCTGATGAAGGGGTTCCTGCCTCGGCTGAGCATGCCCTTCATAAGGAGGCCCACGGTCTTGTGGGGAACGAAGTTCAGTCTATTTCTCTGTCCCCATTCAAGGATCACTTGTAAACCTTCTTCAGCCTTAGATTCCACTTCCCTTCTACTGTTCCCAGAGACCAAAAACAATTTGTCATCTACGTAGTCGACCGATATACAACCTTCAGGCAAGGGCAACCTGGAGGAGTCGTCAAACAAGATTTTCCACAGGTCGGGTCCGAGGACCGACCCCTGCGGACATCCCATGTCGACTGTTCGAGTGATTAAAACGTCCCCGTGCCCTATGATAACTGTCCTACCACTTAGGTAGTCACTAATAATCTCAAACAGTTTACGCGGGCAATTCCTGCTTTTCAGCTTGGTAAGTATCATCGGCCACCACGCGTGATCAAAGGCACCCGAGATATCCAAGAAGTTGCCTATGACGTACCTCTTTTGGCATACCCTCACCCATTCAAGCGCATATTTAATGGCGTGCTCCGTGGATTTGCCGGGGACAAAGCCGAATTGAAGATCGCTAGGCGGCGTTAGGGTGAGGTGTAGACGGTGCTTGATGATGTTTTCCAATATTTTACCTAGAATTGGCAATAATGTTATAGGTCTATAAGCTCCTATGTCCGTCTTCGGCTTACCGTTGCCCTTTGGTATAATCCGGAGCACGCCCTTCTTCCATTCCGTAGGGAATTTTCCTCTACGCAAGCACGTCTCCAACACCTGGTAGAACTCCTCTTTGGCGTGGATCCAGACATTCTTCGCAATTATTCCATTCAATCTATCAAATCCCGGTGCCTTTTTTGGACCCAAACCCTTAATTATTATCTCCACTTCGATTCGACTTAACGGTGGCACGCCGTTCCCCTGGGCGGGCTCACTAGGTGGTAGCCGTGACAGATTTCTAATCTGTTTATGGTGAACACTTTCCCCTATTACTGAGTCTAACGGAACTAACTTGCCCAGAAGTGTCTCAAGAGTGGAGGTAACATCGACACTCTCAACGTTCCCGAGCACCACGCTCGACAAGTAACTTTCAGATCCTTTTCCCGTTTTTCCAACGACGCTGTGGATTTCCCACGGGTTGGCGTTACCCACTTCATTAACCCAATTATGCCAGGCAGCTCGTTTTGCCGAAAGGACACCCGAGCGATAGGCACCTCGTGCGGCCCTAAAGCGGGCTTGGAGGACAATAGCCTCTTCGGGCGAGCATAAACTCTGCCTGACCACACTGAGATTTTACCACTAAGCGCTTTTAAATGTACCCTTCAGCAAAGTCAGCTCTTGTGTCCACCACGGCGTCCTAATAGCCTTTTTAGGGTTAGTTCTTCCCAAAGAGGCTTCTGCGGCCGATACCACCGCCGCGTTGAAAAAATTCCCCAAATTGTCCGGTTCCCTAGCTGCTACGTCGTGAAAGCCCCTTAATGATTGACGTAGCGCCTCCCCGAATTTATCCCAATCCGCCCTTGTGGTTCTGAAATTCCACGTAGACCGTGAAGCTTCTGTCTTTGGAATACCCACAGAAAAGGTTATAAGTCTATGATCAGAAACTAACGCACACTCGTGAACTTTCCACTGAGATATTTTAGTCGCAACAGATCTAGAACATAGAGTGAGATCAATGTTGCTTTCGCCTCCGGCTCCTGAAAAAGTAGAAAGCATGCCCGGTTCATTGAGGATGAACAGACCTTGCGCCGCAATAAGGTCTTCGACAGCAAAGGATCTTTCCGTCCGAATTCCGTTATAGTCGAACCAGAGAGGCGATCGCGCGTTGAAGTCTCCACCGATAATTACGTTTCGACCTCTTAATTTGTGAAGCGCTCGCGTTAAGCTCAAAATATGTGGTTCAACAGGATTACCGTATTTAAAGTAAACGGAGATCACGATGATTTCCGTGTTAGCTAATTTAATGGATACACAGGTTTGGTACTCGTTTGAGAGCCTTCCCAAGAGGAGGGGTCTGATCAAGGAAGTATTGACCAGGACACCCGCACCCGGAGAGGAACCCACTTCGAGCACCGCACCCGGACTATTAATTCCAGGAGTTTTGCCTTGCCACACGTACTGCTCCTGAATAAGCATGATGTCTATGCCAAGGTCAGACATCACCCGCTGGGTCTCCAGGGTGGCCACCCGAGATCTTTGCAGGTTTGCCTGAGCAATGGTGAGGGAATTAGCGCCCGCCATAGTCCGTCATACGTACTTGGACCTCTATAGCCGCTCTGTGGGCAGGGCAAGCACGATCTCCCGTAGAGTGGTTCGCCGGTTTTTTAAACCTTGAGCAGGTAGCGCAGACAGCGGCCAGTGCTTTTTTGGGGCAATCCTCATAGTCATGGCCGGTTGCGGCGCAGTGGCGGCATGTTGTCGTCTCCTGGGTGCAAGATTTGCTCACGTGGCCAAACAAGTGGCATTTATAGCATCTCGTTGCACCCAAGTAATTCCGAACACGGCAGGCGTTCCACCCAAGGTAGCAATGTCCGCTGTCTATTAGAACCTTCCTGCAGTCAGGATGACACGTAATAATCATATTCATGGTAGGGGCATCCCTCTTACCAAAAAGTGATACCCTCCGCATGGTTCTGAGGTAGTCGTCCTTAGTGAGGGTGCAGTTCCCTGTGATATTATTTACGAAGATCTCCTCAAATAGGGCGGCATCTTTTGAGACGTCACCCCTCGGGACGTCATAAAGTACAATTTTGGGTAGGCGGCCCTGTGGACTGATCATTTTTATACCACTAGCAGAGAGTTTCTCGGCAGCCTTCTGTATATTTTTCAACCCCCCGGCACTGGATGTTTGTAGGAGAAAGCCTCCTCCCTTAATACTTCTAGTGCGGACCGCTTGGAATCCGTCTGACTTTGGATCTAGGATGGAGGTGATCACTTTTTTAGTGTCCTCCGACGTTTTACCTTCCGGTACCGTGGGGTAGAACAATACTGTCGGCTGTTGAGGAGGTAAGCCGCGCTCCTGTCCATCGACAAAGATCGAGGCGCTAGGTGTCGCGCCAGCCGCACTCGCGTACGTTCTTTTGCTCGCGTTTGTTTGTTTTTCGCCTGAGGGGGAGGCAGCAGTCGGTTTATGTTTGATTAAATGGTCGATTTTTTCAACTAAGCCAGCTTGAGAGGTAATGACTTCCTCGAGAGCGTTAGCCCTTGCCTTCAGCGACGCATTCTCCACAACCAGGATAACTAGGTCTCTC
The DNA here is from genome assembly GCA_929108145.2 of Limnephilus rhombicus. Classification (NCBI taxonomy): domain Eukaryota; kingdom Metazoa; phylum Arthropoda; class Insecta; order Trichoptera; family Limnephilidae; genus Limnephilus; species Limnephilus rhombicus. The sequence continues at coordinate 47,004,123 of OV815289.1, read as the reverse complement.
TTGATTATGTCGATCGCTTGAGCGACAACTTGTTTCTCCTCCTTATTCATTTTGTTCCTACCCTCCGTGACGGCACCTGTAATTTTTGCGAGGTTTTCCCAAAACTTATTCAGGAAATCTTCGAAAGGTTGAACTTCCTCAGAGCGTGGGCGCTTTTTGTTTATTTGAATTGGAGACTTACCTCCCACTCCCTCATTAACATTACTGCAGAAGCCTGCCGTAAGTCGCCGAGGATCTGACTCCTGATCCTTATCGGGAGACTGCGTAATCATATCAGCAATCTGTAAGGACAAGCCCAAGTTAGTTTTATCTCTTACCGGGGATTGATGAGACGTTCCCGCAGTAGGGTCTGTGGTCTCCAGTGAACGAGCAAATTCCACAGCATCCTCATATTCCATCTCCGCCAGACGTGCCCTGTGGGCCATTTGGCGGTCTAGGTCTTCCGAGATCCGCTTTAAAATCTCATCTGCGCGGTCCATATCTTACCTCAACATAACTTACCGTAGTTTTAAGAAGTGAATTTAAATGTAGATAATAATTACACTCCGAATGCAAGATTAAAACAAATGAAATTACGGGATACGACACTTATTCCGTAGAGTTTCACAGCGCGGTTTTAATGGTATAACTATTTCCACGATTCGTTTTCACTGGGGAAAGTTATGGGTATCTACACTTTTTTGAGGAAAAAAAAATTTAAGTTTGAATAATGTTTTTCAGAAAAATAAATTTGAACACCAAGTACACTTATTCGATAGAGTTTGATAGCGCGCATTCACTGATATATTTTTTTCTGCGGTCCGTTTCCGTTCTCCAGAGTTACAGACTTCGACACTTTTTTGTGGGACGCCAAAAGGCTCCCACAGCCGGTAGGCTTCTAATGGAGTCGAATATTTTATGTTTCAACACGTTATTCAATTCGGCACTGTTATTTCACACTGTATACACACTATTACTATTTAAAATTGGGCAGAAATCTGCTCAAAGAAACGATTTAACAAGGGCGGAGCGCGGGTCGGTATGATTCGCGCAACGGAGCAATGTTAAAATAAACTGTCCCGCACGGTGACGAAACTGAAACTGGGCGTACTGTACAGGGCCCGCAGATACTTTAAAAGTACACAACTGCTAACACTGTACAAATCGCAAGTGCGCCCCACGGTTGAATTTGGCAGCCACCTCTGGTCTGGAGCTCCAAAATACCTGAAAAATACCCTCGACTCTGTGCAGAAACGGGCGGTCCGTTTGATAGATTCTCCCATCTTAACAGATGGATTGCAATCTTTAGAGCACAGGCGTCGGGTGGGAATGCTATCCTTGTTCTACCGGTATTACAATGGAAGATGCTCCGAGGAACTAGCATCATTGATCCCTTCGGCACCGGTGCATAGTCGGGAAACACGCCAAACGCGTGCCCAACATTTGTACATAGTTGACATTTGTCACATGAGAACGGGTCGTTTCTTCGACTCGTTCTTGTGTTCAACAGCTCGGCTGTGGAATGATTTGCCGGCCTCTGTGTTTCCTCCTTCCTACAACATGGGTCTCTTCAAGACCAATGTTCATTCCTGCCTCTCCTCAAAAAGACCCTCCACACAGCATCCCAGATGACATAGGCCCTGAGGTAAATTATTTTCCTCGAGGCCTCCTGTGTGGAGTTAATGTAAAAAAAAAAAAAAAAAGTATTTGTAGTAGATTTGTTTGTACCCTCAACTTCAGATTCAGCTGTCGGGTCAGGACATTCTCTAATTTTTTTATTATACTCTCTCGCTTGTTCTCTCATAGCGGCTACAGTTGACTCCGGGACGATATGTACGTTTTCCAAAAGTAAGGTCAACTCATCTTTAGTTGATCCATTAATGTTAGGAATCGCCATCGTGTATTTTTTAAAAAAAGGAAAAAAAAATCAAAAAAAATTAATAAATAAAATATATTAATTTTAAGTAAATTAATATTACTATTGCAATTACCGGATACCCTGTAATGAAATTTTCCAAAAATAATTATTTGAAAAATAATCGAAATTATTTAAAAAAATATATATATACATATATTTTATAATACGAAGTACCGGACAACCTGTAATGTATTGAAAACAAGTACAGTTTTGTAGTTTAATTAAATTATTTAGTTTCAAACTAATTAAATTTTAAGTTGCTTGCCGAAGACAATGACAGCATTGCAATACGTAAACAAACCAACTGTATTGTGATCTATAGTATTTAAACGTCATACAAAAGAACAAAAAAAAACAATGACGGGAAGTTAAAGTTTTTTTCAAGTCCTTTAAATAATATGAAACAGGTTTCCAATAATAATAATCGGACCCATGTCCCTGTATACTGCCGAATAGATTTATATTTTGACAATAAGTCGGAATAATAATAACTCCCAGCGCGGTTGTTTGTTGCAACCATTGATATATATATACTAGATGACTAATGACCGCGCCAAAGCATTGCCACTGTACATATGTCCAAAAGCATATGCCCCGCTAACGTCAGTTCAGTGCTCATTGTGACGCCGACCGACTTGTGCCGGACGATACGCGATCAAACTGTCACCAAAATGGTTAAATGCGTCGCGAAAAAATGCGATTCAACATAATAAAGCAAGTGGAATTACTTTCCACACCTAATTTTATTGTTTACATATTCACATTTAATAAAACAAAGCAGAAAATGAAATAAAATGTCAAATACTCTAATATAGGTTCAGTGTTGCCACTAAAAAGTCGTTTTGGTTCTCCCACATTAATGGGAGAATACATAATTTATGGAATAAGTTACTATGGAGGTAACCATATTAAAATACTTAATAAAAATTATGTTTTGATCTTCATACAACATACTTCATTAAAACTTATTTTAGTTTATTAATGAATAATCTAGTAAATAATTATATTTTTTTACGTATTTTATATTAATATTTTTGCAGGGCACCATAAGATGCAGCACGCCGTGAGAAGTGGGTGGAAATAATTCGATTGCTGAGAAAAGAACTCTGAAAACACTTTTGAAACAATTTCTGTTTGAGTATTATATACTATTGGTTCAATAAAAAATATTGGAACAAAAAATGACTTCATTATTTCATTAGTTGTGCACTCTTTTAGTCATATAATGAAAAATACATATTTAAAATAATTTAAATAAGTTTATTTTATTACAAACTAACATAAAAAAAACTATTTCATTGTTTATTTTGGGTAAAATTTCACATTGTAGGCAACACCAAGCCGCTATTGCAGGTTTGCGTTTCTGGCTTTGTCTAATCCTAGCGGTGGTAATGTTCTCGTGACTTGTGCAAGTGAGACGAATATATGTTTACTTTCAAATGTTTAGTGATTCCAAAGCTACGTCGTTGCAGTTGTAGAGTGGTTACGCTTTTTTCGATGAGCGGTAATGAAGTTTGCTTCTCTATTTATATACCTCAATGGTTGCAACTAAAAGATTATTAAAACAATAATTTAATACAGACTGCAATGGGAATTACGGTTAACTGTACGCAAGATACGAACTTACTAAAGTATTCTATTTGCTTCAATTAGCATTTACTTGATAAATATAGCTGAACGGATCCTTAGTTGATAACAAACAAAAACATTTGACATTTAACAGCCCGTAAGTACTACTTGAGTCAAAACCAAAGCTATCATGTTGAGATTGTAAACAAACACTTCAAATCTATGAAATGTCAGATTGACATTTACAAAAACTCTTTTATTTGGAATCAAAATTTACTTGTCTACCGGAATAACATAATAGACAACGCAATATGTTTTTGTAAACACCAAAAACATTCATATGGACGAATAATTTATAACTACCGCCGAAGTCAAAGAAAGCGTATGACGAACATGGCTACCAAATAACAGATTTAATCGAACCCGAAATGGTAGAAATTCGTACACTGCCGAAGTCAAACATAATTAATTCGGCCGTCAATAATGGCTGCAACCGGAAATTAGTCAAATTCACAAATATTATTTGAGAAATACGTCACATCTCGGTAATATTGATATTTTACACAAAAAATCAAGTAAAAATACCAGAAAAAAACTGCATTTCCTAGGAGCACCTGAGAAATTATTAATTGAATAGATATATAATTTCCTAAAACGGTCGAGCGCTAATTGCAACATACATATTGACATGTAAAAATAAAACCAATGTAAACACACAAAAAAGAAACTGTATTTATTACGTGCACCCGGGAATTTATCCAAGACGTTGGGCGTCACTGTAACAGTAATCATCAGTATGGACCTTCTGATTATTCTATTTAATGGTAGAGTGAGAGATTCTCTTCAGGATTGTGGGAATAAACGAATACAGGTTCCAACTTGTGAGGTTTCATTGGTTTAAGCAATAAAAGAGTTCATTTCCAAAACATCCAAATCCCAGTATATTTTTATAAAGAACATAACAATGTTGCCCTTTTGAGGGGCCGGGTATCACATCCCCAAAAACATAACAGATTCTGACAATTTAACAGGAACATAATTAAGCAGAAAGAAATGTCGTACCTGCGGACCATGGATCTTTATCTAAATACTTCTACAATGACGCGAACTCTTAATTTACTTGAAGATAGCGCGTTGATGAACCGCGGGCCATATTCTCACGCAATCTCCAGGATGGGAACCAGGAAAGACTCCCCAGAAAGGCCAGAGTTTGAGGACTCCCCGCCAGGGAGTAGGGTCCAAGATCAGCACCAGTGCTCTGGTTGAGCCCCTCGGATAACCACGATTTCCGTCAGCACGCCTCATCAGGAAATGAACGCCAAGTAACCATCCGTCACAAATATGAGCAGCAGTGACCGTACCAGGTCATAAGAACTCTCCCTCGCGACGCTCTTCAATATGCCGGTCGCGATTATATAGGTAATTTACAACATCGTTATGCCGCGGACAAATATCGGTCACAATGGCGGCGGCCAAACACATTAGAAAACAGCGTTCCGATCACATCAGAAAGGAGCGTTCGCAAAAAGTGCATCGATGTGCATCGCGATTAAAATCGTTTTAAACAAACAATTTGTAACAAAGGGATTATCCCATTTTTAAATCCAGAACTATCACTTAAGTGACTAGTCGAATTTGCACCGGCTTCCTGTACGGTGCGAATCCAAAAAGTACCGCCGGAAGTTTAACAATAATGTTGCCAATCGAAAAAATCCAAAATACGGCGATTCAACAATTAAAGTAAGCGGCCAGGTGAAGGTTTACTAAGTCAGGCTAATAATTATAATGAAGTAATAATTATTATCGTGACATCACTTTTGACACGCGTCTGACTTTCCGAACTCATATCGATTCGGTGTGCAACTCTGCAATGCGAATGCTGGGTTTTGTTATATGTAATTCGAAATCTTTTACGAATACGGCAGTCATAAAATGCTTTATTTTACTCTGGTTCGCAACATTCTTGAGAGTGGATCGATAATATGGGCACCCGAAGATACCCTTTACTCAAATGATGTAGAAAAGGTGCAAAAAAAGGTTATGCGATACCTCTACATGCGAGAGTTCGGATATTACCCTTTATTGTATCCCTCTGATTTTCTCGCTGGAATGCTGGGGATAGAACGTCTAGACGTCAGGAGAGATATTGCAATGGTGTTAGTGGCGCACAAGCTGCTAAATGGGCACATTTGCAATCCAGATATTCTGGAACGAATTTCTTTTTATGTCCCTGATAATTTCATCAGAGCTAGACAGCACAGATTATTTATTTTTCCAAGGGGCAGGACCAACCTACCAATGATCATGCCTTTGGGGAGAATAACTACTTTGTTAAATCACATTTCTTCTGTGATTGACATTTTCAATTTGAACCAAAGAGAATTTAAGACAGCAATAAGCTTACTATTTACCAAATCTGGCTAATCAGATAGTATTGATGTACTTACCCATGCAAATAAATGTATATACTTACTTATTATAAACTGTAATTTATAAACTGTTTTTTGTGAAATGTAAATGGATTATACTGTTTTTCACAATAAATCAAAAAATAATTAATATATTTTTTATTTACTATCTAAGCAGCATTATATGTATAAGACTGATTACTGTGAACTATATATCAATAATTCCTTAATATACTAGTAATAACTTATCTTTTCCAATAATTCTTTAACTTCTCCACCTTATTCTTGTAATCCATCTTGTTATTATTGTAGTTCATATAACTACATAAACTCTCTTATTGTAGAAGAATTTGTGTGCATAGTATCAATTAGTGAAAAATTCAACCTATACAAATGAATGTATATCCGCAAACTATAAACTTCACCCGCTATAACACAGGGTCATCCCTAGCATGGAGGGTGAAATATCACAAAAAACTATTTGTACTTTCGATAATTCATGTATTAAATAAATACATAACAAGTGAAAAAGATTTTTGTTTTAATTCCTGAATAAAGCGCTTCGGACAATCTCGATAGCGATAGACTCGATACCAGGGACGCGGACCTGGGACGGCGGGGACCTTAGGACCATCTCAGGACTATTGACTAGGACAAATGATTAATTCCTTGCGTGAAATGAACGCTCGGACAACTCGGTTAAATCGGGGCCACGTTTTGGGGATTTTGATGAATTACGGGTGTTTTTAGAATGGCGGCGCGCGACGGTAGCAGGATACGAGTCGTTCACAATACCTTCGACAACTTTGCATAATATTTAAATCCTTTACGGAACACATTATTCATTGAAATAATTTTGTACTAGACGTTTGTACATAAATTAAATATAATAGGGAGCTGGCCACAATGACACGCCAATGGAGTTTGGTACGCCAGTGGATTTTGGAACGCCACTGGTCTTTTAAATGAATTTACTACTTTGACAAAAAATGCTTCTAGGTATAATGGCAAAACTGATTTGAGTACTGGATTAAATTAAATATTTTTCACTTTGGAGACTGTGGGAGACTGGGGTTTTTAGGATTTTAGGTTACTGGGATACTGGGAGAGGTAAACTGAATCTACGACTGATTAAAACACTTGAAAAGAGTTTTTTTCGTTATTTGTTTTTGGGGTGTTATGCCGTGTTGCGCTACCTCCTTCTTTAGCCAACGTTTCGGACATCGTTGCAGTGTCCATCATCAGGGCAGATCCGGTAGATGTGTAATTTTAATTTTAAAACTTATCTGACTTGAAAAGAGGTTTGAACTTGGTGACTGTTGGAATCTTGAGTATTGTTTCTTCTTGGCTGATAGTTTTGAACTGACTTCCTACCGGTTTGACTTCTATTTTTATAGGGCAAACTCAGGTCGGACTTTTGGGGGACAGAACCTCCTTAATTTTTCTAAGGTACTTGTTTTGGGTAATTTCCCTGGTCGCTACGATTGGAAGTCAGCTGTGTTAAAATTATGTGTGATAGTTTTTGCCAAGATTTTACCAACTCAGGATCCCAAAGCTTCACATCATTTTTATTGTGTTTACAAGAAAAGGTACAAGTATACATATGTGATATAAGGTACAATTTTAAACAGTAAATATTTTTCTTAAAGTGCAACAATCACTGATAGACGTCAGTTTTTGGGTTGTTTTTGTAGTATATACTCATTTTTAGGTGATGATGTTTATTTCTTGATCCAAATTATTCCCAATTTCTCGAAATTGAGTTCAAAATTTTTCGGAAGATGAATTCGCTGTCGTAAATATTTACGATTCAGATTTTTCCTTTGTTCAGAATTGACCAATAGTGGCTCGGCTGGTCGCATGGTGGGGGTGACGTAAATAGTCAGCCATTTCCTTGGCGTTGATCATTGCTGTCTGGAGTCCCTTGTGGAAGCATTAGGTGGTTATTCAGATGTGTTTTCCAGTCCAATGAGGCTGCTACATGTATTCATTATCAATTTCATTTATGTTTTCAATTGATTAGTTAGTTAAAGGACATAATAGCGTTGTAGTCATTAAGTCATTTGGAAGGGGCACCACATGCACATTATTCCGCTAGCCAATAGCAGCTCTCAGATTGTCGTGCTGGCGGCATGGTACTCTGTGGGAGCGTAAATTCCATTCTTGAATTTCCATGGTTGTCAAAAGCTTTCGCGCACTCGTTAGATGCACACGGATTCCTACGACACGTTCGATACAAATTTAACAGTAAAATAAATGAAATTAAAAATTTATGGTGCTGTTAAAAATCATAAGATACAAGGCCAAAGGTAAGGAATGAAGAATTAATTCCTTTTGAAATTGAGTGTGTCACGAGATTGAATTTATTAATTTAATTTGGTCATTCAATTATGCCCACGTCTAATGTCAGCTGTCCGTTAACGGCGAAAAGCTATCACATTTAAGATTCGCGGATGATTTGATAATCCTCTCGCTGACGAGTGCAGGCCTGCAGACTTTAATCAACTAGATAGAGAAAGCCGAAAGGTGGGATTAGTCATGAACCCAGAAAGGCCAAAGCTATGACAAATGGGAAGCAAGAACCTATCAGGATCAATAACAATCTGATCGATCGACTATGTGGATGAATGTGTATACCGGCCACCAAACATTTCGGTAAGACCCAAACGGTTGCACTGGACATTTCCAAGACCTTTGACCGGGTTTGGCACCGTGGACTTGTCAACAAACTGCCTTCTTAGAGACTTCCCGCATCCTTGTGTACGTGGATTGCCGACTTCTTGAGGGAGAGGTCGATTCAGACAGTAGTCGATGGTTTCACCTCTTCCTCACACTCGATAAATGCTGGCGTCCCACAGGGATCGGTTCTGTCTCTGACTTTGTTTTTGTTGCACATCAACGACTTTTTGTCATGTGCACCAATTCATTGTTACACAGATGACAGTACAGTCCATGACAGCTTTTTGTTTGAAAAGCCCCCAAAGGGCCCTCAAATTCCAATGGCTCGGAGGGCTTTGAAGCAAAGACTGGACGGTTACCTCGAGAGTGTATTCTCTTGGGGTAAAAATAATGTGAGAATGGTTTTGGTGGTACTCCTGCTGTTCAAATGTGCAAGAGCGAGACGCCAGATACAGGGTATAAAAGGCGATTAATGATATTGCTCGCTATCCTTTATCTCCGACAGCTCTATTAGCTAGCACTTAGCTTTACAACACAGACGTGTCAATATTAACTAACTAATATAACCAACTCGTCCATACGCGTTTCATTAAGATCAGCAAGGTCTCATCTTACGCCTACACCAATAGATAACAAATAACTTCGTTGAATTTAATGTTCCAAAGACAAAATCTAAAAGGGATCGAAATGAAAATCTAGTCTCCTTCAACGGAAGCAATCTTCCCAACAGGCCCTTCATTGATATGCTTGGTGTAACTATAAGTGACCAGCTCAGATATGGGGGCTCCATCGAAGCCAGAGTTAAGTTTATCCTTTCGTTATACCTTAACTAAATGTAATTATGAAATATTCTTCAACTAACTATATCAAGTGTGTCTAGTGTGTTTTAAAATGTATGTACTTTTCATTCAACTCCCCTTTAAATAAGTTTTCTTTTGTAATTTTTTTTTCTTTAACTGTGTCCTTCCCGAAATGAGTTTTCTTAAACTCATTGGAAATAATGTGTTGTAAATATTACGTTAAATAAAATAAAATAAAAATACCCTCTCAGAAACTGGGCCATGTACCGCAGATACTTTAATCTCTACAAATTATAAATTAAAGTCTTCTACGTCGTCTGTCTGTCTGTCTCTCTGTCTGTCTGTTCACGATAAACTCAAAAACTACTGAACGGATTTTCATGCAGTTTTCACTAATATATAGAGCAGGGTTTCCCAACCTTTTTTTTGCCAAGCCTCCCCGAACCAAAAAATATATTTTCATACCCCCCTTAATTAAGTTTCAACGAAAATAAAAAAAAACACTTTTTTTTTACATTAACTAAATTATTTATTTGAATTTCAAATAGGTACAATACAGATACCATATATTTATTTATTATGGATCTTTAATAGAAGAACGTGTACACTTTTAATCATTAATTACTTTTACATTTACATTTCTTAGTTTTTCTTTTAATAGGCCACTTGCATCAAATTTTTTTAAATTTTTTTCCGGTTTAGGCAGATATTCTAAGACATTCGGTTTTTTTTTTTTATCGTATTTTTGAAACACTGGCGATTTTTTGAAAATTTCAATCCGAAAAATCAGCCATTTTTTATAAACCGGAAAGACGGGACATAATTTTATAGGTGCGAAAAAATGATAATTACATAGCAAAAAATCATTTAAAAATCATTTAAAAAAAAGAACGTTTTCCACAAGAAAGGGCACAGGAGAATAGCGATGCGTACCAAAAATATTAGATCTCAAAAATGTTTTTTTCCTTGATCCATCTTATTGATCATAAATCATTATAATGTTCAACATCTATATTACTAAAACCAATGTAATAAACCTGTACTTGAAAATTATAAAAATAATAAGAATATTTTATAATTTGATTTTGTTAAAATCGGCACTTTACCATTATACCTCTAAAACACGTAAACGGCAATAAAATGTACGGGGTTCTCTTCACAACATCTGTCAAAAAGTCCAACCAAATGATAAGTTCGCAGAGAACAAACAATAAATCTAGTGAACGTTAAATGTCAAATTCAAAAATTCGCCTGAAATCAAAGTGTTGCCAAATAAAAAAAACGAAATCAGTGTGGAATTTTACAAAATTAAGTGGAACATTTTCGGAGACGGGACATTTTCGTATAGTGACGTCACGGGCCCAAATAATGGATTTATTTATTTAAAAATAAAAAAAACTGTACATTTCTAAAAAATTTTACTAACATTTTCGTAATCTTAGTAAAAAAATCTATCCACACGATTTTTTCCAAGTCGTTATGAAATCCATGCAAGTGGCCTATTATACGTAAGATATTTTATTTGATTTGATTTATTGGGGGGCTAGAATTCCAACAATCCATGCGCTTGATAGCTGCAAGACGAGTTGTTATCGAGCCTCCTAAGTTAAGTAAATTCTAATGTAAAATCCATGCTAATTTGTACAGCGCTCTTGAGGCGATTTTTCGCAAAAACAGCGCTATATAAGTTGTCCAAATTTATTATTATTCTATTATTATTATTTTTATTTATTTAAATTATATTTTTATAATTAGATAATGTCTAAAAACTTTCAAAGTAATTATAGAACAAATAAATAAAAAATTTTAAAGTACTAATACGATACTTGAGCTTGCATGATCTGTACCAGTTGGTCGATTCTGGATTCAGTCTTTGCTAGAGCTATAGTTAAATCGCTTAGTTAATTTACCTTCGCGTTCCTAAAATAAATGCAAACGTACCTATTACACACCCCCTGTCATTTCTCTACGCCCTCCTGGTTGGGAAGTCCTGATATAGAGTGATTCATGAGGAGGGTTTAGGTACGTAATTTGTTGAGGATTTGTGTAAATCGATTGAAACAGGACGATAATTGTTGCAAGTGTCGGAAAAAGTCAAGCCGCCTGGAAGCTTTCATCAAAAACACTGCCTAATCCCTTTGAGATATAACAAAACAATGTATGGTGGGATATTCCTCCTTTATAGATCTACAGAAAAGTTAGATAGATACAGTATTAATTAATCCTTATCAACTTATCTACGTTAGTTACCTCAAGCATTTCATCATCTGTACATATTATAAATTAAAGTCCTCCGCGGCGTCTGTCTGTCTGTCTCTTCGCGATAAACTCAAAGATGACGATGGTTGTAAAGGTTGGATAACCATCCAGTAGATGGCGTTGTTTTGATAGTCACAGCAATGCGTGGCCGGGTCAGCTAGTAGAACACAACTGCTAACCCTGTACAAATCACAAGTGCGCCCCACGGTTGAGTTCAGCAGCCATCTCAGGTCCGGAGCCCCAAAATACCAAAAAAAAGGAGAAACTGTGCAGAAACGGGCGGTCCGTTTGATAGATTCTCTCATCCTAACGAACAGATTGCAATCAATATAGCACGGGCATTGGTGGGAATGCTACCCATGTTCTACCGGTATTTCAATGGAAGATGCTCTGAGGAACTAGCGTCATAGATCCCTTCGGCACCGGTGCACAGTAGTACTGGGCGTTGACGATAATTCTATCCAACGCCAACGTCGTTATCGTTGGCAATTTTCAACTGTTGAAAATAACGTCGACGTTGACGCAACTATAATAGGAGATCGACACGATACTAACAAAAAATATATCAAAATCGTATTAAGGAATCCCTTTTAACGGGTGGTTCCCCGAATCATTGATGTATTATTAATTATTATTATCTCTATGCCCCACGCGACACATACGTAATAATAATCCTATAATAACGTTGAAAGTTGAAACTGTTGGAAGACGTTGGTGGTTGTTGAAAATATTATCCTGTTGAAGATATATTTTGCTTGTCACTGATAAATTCGCTTGTTGCTTGGAGCTACGTATCGGCCGTATTGGACGGGAAAATAAAAAAAAACGTGCAGTAGGTCTGTACATTACCAAAAGACATTGTGTAATTGGGTATAATATCGTTCACGAAGTGTGATCTCTTGACCCTTTTGACTTAATCATTCTAACACCGTTGAAAACAATAGGTACAAAACATTGACGATTATCAGTAGGTTATTTTTTTGCTTGTCGTTGATAGATTTGTTTGTTCCATGGCGCTGAGTATCGGCCGTATTGGATGGGAAAATAAAAAAAAACGTGCAGTAGGTACGTACATAACCAAAAGACCATTTAAAATATCGAGTAATGTTGTTCACGAAGTACAAACTCTTAACCCTTTTTATTTATTAGGCAGTTGAATCGTTGACTGCGTTGAATAATATTCGCATGTAGGTATTATATTTCAACTGTTGGCGCTAATTATTTTCAACAGCGTTGGACGTTGAAATAATATAACTATTGTTTCCAACGGCTAGTTATATTTTAATACAGTACTAGTGCACAGTCATAGTTGACATGTTCACCCGTTCTCAAATGAGAAAGGGTCGCTTCTACGACTCGTTCTTGAGTTCAACAGCTCGGCTATGGAACAATTTGCTGGCCTCTGTGTTTCCTCTTTCCTACAAGACCTATGTTCACTCTCTCCTCAGAGAGATCCTCCACACAGCATCTTCAAAGATGACATAGACCCTGAGAAAGATGATATAGACCCTGAGAAAGATGGCATAGACCCTGAGAAAGATGGCATAGACCCTGAGAAAGATGACGTAGACCCTGAGAAAGATGACGTAGACCCTGAGAAAGATGACATAGACCCTGAGAAAGATGGCATAGACCCTGAGAAAGATGACATAGACCCTGAGAAAGATGGCATAGACCCTGAGAAAGATGCCATAGACCCTGAGAAAGATGGCATAGACCCTGCGAAAGATGGCATAGACCCTGAGAAAGATGACGTAGACCCTGAGAAAGATGACGTAGACCCTGAGAAAGATGACATAGACCCTGAGAAAGATGACTTAGACCCTGAGAAAGATGACGTAGACCCTGAGAAAGATGACGTAGACCCTGAGAAAGATGACATAGACCCTGAGAAAGATGACTTAGACCCTGAGAAAGATGACATAGACCCTGAGAAAGATGGCATAGACCCTGAGAAAGATGACGTAGACCCTGAGAAAGATGACATAGACCCTGAGAAAGATGACGTAGACCGTGAGAAAGATGACATAGACCCTGAGAAAGATGGCATAGACCCTGAGAAAGATGACATAGACCCTGAGAAAGATGACGTAGACCCTGAGAAAGATGGCATAGACCCTGAGAAAGATGACATAGAGCCTGAGAAAGATGACGTAGATCCTGAGAAAGACGACGTAGACCCTGAGAAAGATGACATAGACCCTAAGAAAGATGGCATAGACCCTGAGAAAGATGACATAGACCCTGAGAAAGATGACGTAGACCCTGAGAAAGATGACGTAGACCCTGAGAAAGATGACATAGACCCTGAGAAAGATGACGTAGACCCTGAGAAAGATGACATAGACCCTGAGAAAGATGGCATAGACCCTGAGAAAGATGACATAGACCCTGAGAAAGATGACGTAGACCCTGAGAAAGATGACATAGACCCTGAGAAAGATGGCATAGACCCTGAGAAAGATGACATATACCCTGAGAAAGATGACGTAGACCCTGAGAAAGATGACGTAGACCCTGAGAAAGATGACATAGACCCTGAGAAAGATGGCATAGACTCTGAGAAAGATGACATAGACCCTGAGAAAGATGACGTAGACCCTGAGAAAGATGACGTAGACCCTGAGAAAGATGACATAGACCCTGAGAAAGATGGCATAGGCCCTGAGAAAGATGACATAGACCCTGAGAAAGATGACGTAGACCCTGAGAAAGATGACGTAGACCCTGAGAAAGATGACGTAGACCCTGAGAAAGATGACATAGACCCTGAGAAAGATGGCATAGACCCTGAGAAAGATGACATAGACCCTGAGAAAGATGACGTAGACCCTGAGAAAGATGACGTAGACCCTGAGAAAGATGACATAGACCCTGAGAAAGATGACGTAGACCCTGAGAAAGATGACATAGACCCTGAGAAAGATGGCATAGACCCTGAGAAAGATGACATAGACCCTGAGAAAGATGACGTAGACCCTGAGAAAGTTGACATAGACCCTGAGAAAGATGACGTATACCCTGAGAAAGATGACGTAGACCCTGAGAAAGATGACATAGACCCTGAGAAAGATGACGTAGACCCTGAGAAAGATGACATAGATCCTGAGAAATGGTGATAACAATTTATATTTGTGACCTATATGAGTTGTGTGGATCGTATTTTTTAAGGAAGGGAAGGAGAGGAAGTTCTGGGAAGGAAAAAGGTAGAGTGGTGGGTAGGAATCTGGGGTTCATCGTGTCTAGGAATGATGGACGCATGAATCCATCCCACTGTGGTGAAAGGCGATGTGTCGAGAGAGTCCGGCTGGAGAAAAAGGTCTCCCTCAACCAATCTCTCCCGATCCATTCCGCCACGTGCTAGGTGGGCAAACACATTCATCGCCAAGACCTAGACAAACTCACGCTAATAAACCACTCGGGGTGACCAATGGCAGAGGTGTTGGTTAATCCAATAAATGTTTCCCGGCGTAGGAACTGAACAAGTTGTCCAGAGTATGGAACTGATTGTGCAGTAGTTTTGTGTTAGCTACCTTTGTATTGGTGTAAGTCTGGGCGAGTGGAGGCTGGCCTTTTTCAGCTAGATAGTCTCCAGCGCCAGGTCTGGTCTCCGAGGGTAGTCCAGACTGCCCTCGGAGCTGTCGGTAACGGACGACAAGTTGAAACAATTATAACCACCCTGTAACGGACGACAAGTTGAAACAATTATAACCACCCTGTAACGGACGACTAGTTGAAACACTTATAACCACCCTGTAACGGACAAGTTGAAACAATTATAACCACCCTTTTTTTTTTTTTACAGTGAATACCGCACAAGAATCTCAACTGCTCCCGTCTGGAGCCAGTGAGACTATGGAATCTCCAATTGGGGTATGTTGTGAGGCTGAAGGTAGTGGGGAGGGGAAGGAGGTGGGGAAGAGGAAGGTTGGGAAGTACCTGGCTATTCAGATCTGGTCACTAAACACGGCTAAAGCCATTTTCAAGCAACGTTTCAATTCTGAATGGTGATCTTACACCAGGGCGATACTTGTAACCTTATCGCGTGCGTGATAAGATATGTGTATAATCTACCTACAACTCGCACCGGCAAGAAGGAACCAAATCGACATTAATCAATAAAATAATAAGTCTGCTGTTTAATAAGGACATTTATTGATAAGCATGATAACAGGTAGAGCAAGAAACATAATTCTCAAAGCGTGTCAGGTATGATCCTGATAGAGGTTAAAACATTTAAATAGCAAACGGTAGGAAATCTATGCCATCAAGCTATGGAGAATTTAATCAATAGGGCGCCAGCCAGGGAAAACATCCTGACATATTTTTTAAAACAGTGACCATAATCTAAATTATAATTATATTCATTTGTCTCACGCGCAATCGAAGTTTCCAGAAACCACCCAGCTGCGTGCGTAGGGCACGACCACCTTCACTTCACCGGCTCTCCACGCCAACTGACGGTTGCGGATATCCCTCAAACTATCGAACCCCGAAACTCAGGCGTGCCACCGTCGGGAATAAACATGCGTAGTTATCACAATGCGGAACCATTCAGTAGCTACCTGCTACAATATCCCCCCACGAATCCTCCTGGCGCTCGGGGAAGAAAAACGTACTCGCAGACCAAGTGATGAACTGATTCAATTGACTGCAGGCGGCAAGGAAGAAGACCAGGCCCCGGATGTTTACTGGAAATGCTGTTCCTCCAAGGTGACGTTGCTGGAGAACAGATTCAGGAAAGACTTCAGCGAACGGCCTCACAATATGACTTCTGCACACTTCGTTGCACATGATTGTGGATTATAGCCCGAAAGCGTTGTAAAGAACGGAAGTGTAGAAAATCCTAGAAGCATCTTCAGGAACCAGAGTGTTAATGCGCCTCATCAGCAATCTTGTAAGGATGATGAAGTGTCCAGTAGGGAAAAAGACCGAGGTCCATGAGGAGAACTTTTGAGATGTTCCTCCCACCAAGTAATGTTATAGAACAGCATCCGCATAAGTGGCGATGATGTCCAAGGTCCTTGTGGAAAACTTTAGAGATGTTCCTCCTGCCAAGTAATATTGCAGAACAGCATCCGCATGAGTGGCGATGATGTCCAAGGTCCTTGTGGAAAACTTTAGAGATGTTCCTCCTGCCAAGTAATATTGCAGAACAGTATCCGCATGAGTGGCGATGATGTCCAAGGTCCTTGTGGAAAACTTTAGAGATGTTCCTCCTGCCAAGTAATATTGCAGAACAGCATCCGCATGAGTGGCGATGATGTCTAAGGTCCATGTGGAAACTTAAGATGTTTCTCCCGCCAAGTAATGTTTCGATACAGTAACCGATACATACAATATATGAAAGCTACATAATATAGATAAGAAAAAAAATTCAATATTAAAAGGTAAACCAGAATGACATCATGAATAATCATTATGATTGCCAATGTTTGGTGACTAAGGCACTGCCATCTATTGACCCAGGAATGGGTAACCCGAGATCCAAACCATTTGAGAAAATTAAATAAATAAAAGTTGCTACCAAAATTAAACAAAATGTCCAAAGTAACCAGTAATTTTAATATTGCATCAAGAGGTCTGGAGACGTGCCTTGAGCTCAGAGGCAGGTCCCGAAAGCTCAAAATGGAACATTAAAACTGATTGTAACATTAAAACCAAGGCTTATCGCCAATCACATTCAAAATTAATTATGTACGAATGGAAAACATTTAATTCATGTAGGAAAAGTTCCAAATGCTTATATAGAATAATAACAGTCTCCAACTAGTGGGAAAATCATTATAAATAACAACAAAAAAAAATTGATGTATTGAATATTACTTAAAACACATGCAAAATTATATAGTAATATAAGACAAAGGAGTATCGAATATTATTTATCACATATAAAATGATCACTTGTGAAAAAAAATCACGTATATATAAAATGACATGTAAAATCACGCTACCGGAAAACTGACATTGCCTGTGGATTTCCTAAAATCCAAAATAAAATAGTTTTACCTACCAATAAAACTTATATTATGTACCTAACCTCATTTAAAACCTATATTGAGAGAAGCATTCTCAAATCCCCTTTCGCGTGGCCTTCCCCGATCTTTTTTAGTACCTTGTGGCTGTCAAGTGGTCACCAGATGCTAAACAAAAGTATCTACATACATCTAACTTTTGTTTATGGCATTTTTTTCTCATTAGTTCTCACCAGGCAGTGATTGCCTAAGTTTTAAATGAGGTTAGGTACATAATATAAGTTTTATTGGTAGGTAAAACTATTTTATTATGTATCCTGAACCGTCATTTAAAACCTATATTGAGATCTGTTTGTTATCGACTGGTGACCACTAACGCTAATGTGATGATATTAAAATATGTTAAACACTGGAATACCTACTCATGTGTTACAGTGGGTGGAATAGAGAAGTCACAGACAATGCCCTATTTACCTCTAGAGAAGTGTTAACTTCTCTTCTATAGAATTTGGCAAAGGTGTCCCGGCTCCTCCAGTTCCCTCGAGCCAGGATGTCATCCAGTCTAAAATTATCCAGCCAGTTAAGTGATGCCACTGCTGCCCGTACGCTTCCCGGTGCAGCTGTGGTCTTAGCTTCTTTTAGAATCGTTTTGACCCAACGGTCAATGGCTGTTCTTGAAGCTGCCTTAACTGCTCCTGATGTAGTGATGAAGAGTTCTGTTAAATTCTGCTTTGTTTCTGTCTTCTGTCCGTTCTTTGGAGATTTCAACCAGTTCCTTAATCCAGTATGTTTGGTCTATATTTGGTTGATTGCCATTTAACAGCCTAACAACCTGACTGTTGGTACGTAGCGGAGTCTGTTTTGGAACCGAAAACTGGCCATAACGAGACCCCTTCCTCATCTATGGATAATTTGTCTGGTGAACACTGTAACAAGGTCAGGTCATGCCCTCTTCGTCCCGAAGCTAATAAAAGTAAAGTCGCTGCCCTGCTTGATGTTTCAAAGAGATTCAACTTTTTGGGTGGGTTAGCTTCTAACCAGGTCAACACCACTAAAGGATCCCAGATAGGAGATTTAGCCAATTTAGGATGTCTTAATGCTGCGGCCTTGAGTACTTGTCTGACTAGAGGATGTGAACTTCGGTTTCCTTCTTCAGGGCTACTGAAAGTTGTTACTACCGATTTATAAAGTCGAACTGTGCTGGGAGAGAGACTATCTTCTAGACTAAGATCTGTTAAAAATCGTGCTAGGTTGCTTCCTGTAGGGACGTTGCACCTAAGCCAAGCCGGTTTGTATGTTTTAAGGGTGGACTCTCTCCAACCCGACTTTAAAAAATCTTTCTGTTTATCCGACCAATCTGTTAATGACTGACTCCACCCCGGCACTTCCACACCTCCAAAATGAAATCCTCTACTTGTGGTGGGGGTTTCAAGGTTCTGGTGTCTATCAGCACTTCTATCAGTTTCAATATGGGGAATGGAGGACTCGCTGCTCGATTTTTTAAGTCTGGTCTCCAGAATACCTTCTTCCATCTCAGGGCTACAATCAAGTATAGGTCCTTGACCCGGTTCAGGTGTGCTAGAACTCTCGGCATAAGGCACGGCGGGGGGAACAGCCAAACTAGAGGAAAATCCCACTCTTGAGTCCAAGTGTAAAAAATGGAGGTCTTCACTCAGGAGAATTTCTTTGGGTAGACTGGTTTTTTATAAATGAAGCACTTTTTGGTTTTCACTTTAAGTTCTTGATTTTTTATTGTTATGATGTGAATATTTACAAACTGACGACAATAACTTTCCCTCACCCAACGGACAAGGGTTCAGTAGCATTTTAAATTCTTAGTGCAAGTTTTTGTAAAGAAGTAAAGTAATTTTACCGATCCAAGCCTTTTTAAAGGCTTGGTACATCTATATTTTACCTTGTCTGTTGTGTGAGAAAGGGACAAAAAATGAAATGATTCTATCGACATCTAGCGAACAAATCAGATAATTCTTGGATAGCAATCCAACCTTTGATGGTAACTCACGTATCCTGATTTATAAGCGTTCATTTTTAAGTGTTTTCACCCTTTTTTTTAAATATATGGATCTACAATCCTTTTTTGTTTTTATTATTTTATATATCACTCCCTACCACACTCAAGTTTTTATTGGTATCCACCTTTTAACACTGTGGTTTTTAATACTGTTCAACGTAAAATTGTTATTGCACTTTTTTACTTTCAACGTACAAATTTTTATATATTTTTTTTTACTATTTATTATTATTTATTATTTTTGTCCTTTTTTATGCACTCATTGTTTTATGCACTCATTGGGGATGTTGACATCTTCAGCTCCTCGTTATCGTCTATTGGCAATAGACACAGCTTTGAAATCGCCCTCTGAGTAGTTCCATGCGATGTTTTGAGAGTTGCCACACGCACCCTCCCGTCAGCTCCTGGATGAACTGCAATTACACGTCCGAGTTTCCACACACATGGTGGTAGGTTGTCTTCCTTCAAGACCACCATATCGCCTGGTTTTAGCTGCGCATTAGGTCCGCTGGTCCACTTCGTTCTGCCTTGGAGCTGAGCCAGGTATTCCAATCGCCACCTCGACCAAAAACATTGTATTAGTAAGGATAACTTTTGATAGTTATTCAGCCTGTTGACTGAAATATTTTGTAGATCTTGTTCTGGAATCGCCGCCAAGCTTTCACCAACAAGAAAGTGACCGGGACTGAGGGAGTTTAGGTCATTTGGATCATTTGACAATGGGGTAAGAGGTCTAGAATTTAAACAAGATTCAATCTGACACAAAACGGTATTAAATTCCTCATATGTTAATAAGGAGTTACTTGCTACTCGTTTCAAATGATATTTCACAGATTTTATCCCGGCTTCCCAAAGGCCTCCAAAGTGCGGCGCCCTTGGCGGAATGTACCCCCATTGAATTGATAGCTTTGATAATGATCTCTCGATTTCATCGCTAGAGCTTGACAAAAAATCATAAATATCCCGTAGCTGATTGTTCGCGCCTTTAAAATTAGTAGCATTATCTGAAAATAATTTACTCGGCCTTCCACGGCGCGCGATAAAGCGTTTCAAAGCATTTAAAAAAAACTTTCTGTATTCAAAGACAGAACAAGTTCTAAGTGTATGGCTTTTGACACCATACATACAAATAAACATATATAAGCTTTTACGTTACTAGTTTTTCTGTGAGTACCCGACTTAATCAAAAAAGGTCCACAATAATCGATCCCGCTTATCGTAAAAGGTTTAGATTCCGTTATCCTTTCGGCTGGAAGGTCTGCCATTATTTGCTGCATCGTCTTTGGATTTGATCTATAACATATTATACATTTCCTTATAATCTTTTTCACTAATTTTTTTCCCATTATTGGCCAGAACTTTGGGGCGGAATATGTTTAGATTTAAAGCCAGGACTCAAACCAATTATGAAGTTGAGTTACCATCAAAGGTTGGATTGCTATCCAAGAATTATCTGATTTGTTCGCTAGATGTCGATAGAATCATTTCATTTTTTGTCCCTTTCTCACACAACAGACAAGGTAAAATATAGATGTACCAAGCCTTTAAAAAGGCTTGGATCGGTAAAATTACTTTACTTCTTTACAAAAACTTGCACTAAGAATTTAAAATGCTACTGAACCCTTGTCCGTTGGGTGAGGGAAAGTTATTGTCGTCAGTTTGTAAATATTCACATCATAACAATAAAAAATCAAGAACTTAAAGTGAAAACCAAAAAGTGCTTCATTTATAAAAAAACCAGTCTACCCAAAGAAATTCTCCTGAGTGAAGACCTCCATTTTTTACTATTTATTATTATTTATTATTTTTGTCCTTTTTTATGCACTCATTGTTTTATGCACTCATTGGGGATGTTGACATCTTCAGCTCCTCGTTATCGTCTATTGGCAATAGACACAGCTTTGAAATCGCCCTCTGAGTAGTTCCATGCGATGTTTTGAGAGTTGCCACACGCACCCTCCCATCAGCTCCTGGATGAACTGCAATTACACGTCCGAGTTTCCACACACATGGTGGTAGGTTGTCTTCCTTCAAGACCACCATATCGCCTGGTTTTAGCTGCGCATTAGGTCCGCTGGTCCACTTCGTTCTGCCTTGGAGCTGAGCCAGGTATTCCAATCGCCACCTCGACCAAAAACATTGTATTAGTAAGGATAACTTTTGATAGTTATTCAGCCTGTTGACTGAAATATTTTGTAGATCTTGTTCTGGAATCGCCGCCAAGCTTTCACCAACAAGAAAGTGACCGGGACTGAGGGAGTTTAGGTCATTTGGATCATTTGACAATGGGGTAAGAGGTCTAGAATTTAAACAAGATTCAATCTGACACAAAACGGTATTCAATTCCTCATATGTTAATAAGGAGTTACTTGCTACTCGTTTCAAATGATATTTCACAGATTTTATCCCGGCTTCCCAAAGGCCTCCAAAGTGCGGCGCCCTTGGCGGAATGTACCCCCATTGAATTGATAGCTTTGATAATGATCTCTCGATTTCATCGCTAGAGCTTGACAAAAAATCATAAATATCCCGTAGCTGATTGTTCGCGCCTTTAAAATTAGTAGCATTATCTGAAAATAATTTACTCGGCCTTCCACGGCGCGCGATAAAGCGTTTCAAAGCATTTAAAAAAACTTTCTGTATTCAAAGACAGTACAAGTTCTAAGTGTATGGCTTTTGACACCATACATACAAATAAACATATATAAGCTTTTACGTTACTAGTTTTTCTGTGAGTACCCGACTTAATCAAAAAAGGTCCACAATAATCGATCCCGCTTATCGTAAAAGGTTTAGATTCCGTTATCCTTTCGGCTGGAAGGTCTGCCATTATTTGCTGCATCGTCTTTGGATTTGATCTATAACATATTATACATTTCCTTATAATCTTTTTCACTAAATTTTTTCCCATTATTGGCCAGAACTTCAATCTGATTATTGCCAATAATGCTTGAGTACCTGCATGCAAATGTAAATGATGGTAGTTTTTTACAATTAATTCGGTTAAACTATGATGTGGTGGCAGCAAAATTGGATGTTGTTGGTTTATTGACAGTAATTTTCCTTTGGAAAGCCTGCCGCCTACGCGAAGTAAATCATTATGCAAATAAGGATTTAGTGAGTGCAAATTACTACTTTTTAGGACATCCTTGCCCGACTGCAAGGCACGTATCTCCTCCCTGAAGGAATAAGCTTGCGCTCTGGATATTAAAACATTCAAAGAGTCATTTAATTCACTTACTTTTAATTGACCATAACGCCTGAGCGATGGGTTCCTACAATTAAATAAAAACCTAAGTAAATAACCTGTTACTCTTTGCAATTTGGTTAGAGATGAGTATTTCCTAAAAATGTCCCAATCTTGCGTTACTGATGCCAACACTACAGTTCTTGTTTTCACCTCAGGTGGATCTATGCACGTAGATTCTCCGCATGGCCAACCGGATTCTGTAAGGGTTAGCCAATCGGGTCCGTGCCACCATATGGTGGATGTCAATAATTGAGAAGTCCTACTACCTCTGGATAGTACATCTGCTGCATTGTCCTCTGATTTCACATGCTTCCATTGTGCTGGTCGACTTGATTCTTGAATTTCGCTCACTCTGTTAGCAACAAAGGTGTTCCACCTAGCTGGTTGGTCCCTTATCCAACACAAGACTATCTGAGAATCACACCAGTAAGTAGTAGATACATCTGGCATACCAATAGCTCCCTTCACATAATTAATTAATCTTACTAACAATATAGCTCCACACAATTCTAGTTTAGGTAGAGATGTGCTTTTTAAGGGTGCCACCCTTGATTTAGATATTATTAGATTGGAGTGGATTCCACCCGAGTCATCGGTGGAAACCATATACACGCAGGCCCCGTAGGCTTTCTGCGATGCGTCACAAAATCCATGCAAATGCAAATTCACATGATTTTGACAAATGATTTTCCTAGGTACCTTTAAATTATTTATCTGCGGCAATTCTTCTATATAAGTTCTCCAAACTTTCAAAATTTCAGGGGGTATATCATCATCCCACTGAGTTTTGCTCTGCCACAAACGTTGCATTAATAGCTTCGCTACTACCGTTACAGGTCCTATCAGACCCAGGGGATCAAAAATGGATGCTATGCAGGATAACATCTGACGTTTGCTTCTAATTGGTTTTGTTATGGGCTCTACAGTATATTTCCAATAATCCTGCTGATTATTCCAAGAAAGACCTAATATCTTTCCTTCCTTTGAGTTATCCTTTATAATCATATCGCTAACCTCCTCCTGATTTGAGCATAGCGACGACAAATTTGACCGCCACTTTCTTAGGTTCATGCCAGCGGATGCTAGAATAGCAGATAGTTGCTTCTTGATTAATAAGCAATCTTCTTCACCAATGTCGCCAGCTATTAAGTCATCCATGTAAAAATTTTCTTTAAGAATTTGACTGACCTTGGGATTTGTGTTTTGATTTTCATTTCCTAGCTGCTCCAAACATCTGGTGGCTAAGAATGATGATGGTCCCAAACCGTAGGTGACTGTATTCAGCTGATAATGTTGAATCTCCTCGCTGGGTGAGTCTCTCCAAAGGATACGTTGTAAGTCTCTATCCTCCGGTTGCACTAATATCTGCCGGTACATTTTTTCTATGTCGGCCGTTAACGCGTACTGATGTTTTCTGAAATTCAATAGATGTGCACATAAATCCTTTTGCAATATCGGCCCAATCATGAGGGCATCATTTAGGGTAATTCCAGTTGAGGATTTAGCCGATCCATCGAATACGACTCTGGTCTTAGTAGTTGTACTAGATTCCTTGATCACCGCATGGTGAGGCAGATAGTAGTGTATTTGATTTGGTGACGGTGGTTCACATTGCGTCATATGACCTAAGTCCTTGTACTCCTGCATAAAATTCTTGTAATCTTTCATTAATTCTGGGTTTGAGGCTAATTTTTTCTCCAAATTATACAATCTCTTCTCCGCCATAGGGAGAGTTTCGCCTAGCTGTTTCGCACAGGGGCGTTGTGGTAAACTTACTATGAAACGGCCTCTGCCATCTCTTTCATGAGTAGCTGTGAAGCTTTCTTCACATGCTCGCTCCTCGTGATTCCTATGTTTAATAGGACTTAGCTCCTCTAATTTCCAAAAATTTTCAATTTGCTTATGTATTAAGTTGAGTGAAAGATTACAAATTTTTACTGGCCTCTTTTCTGAAGTGAAGATGTGTCCCGAAACCAGCCATCCAAATTCGGTTCGTTGCAATATTGGTCCGGAATCTTGAATCTTCATCCGGTCAGAGTGCAGAGTCTCCCAGAAGGTGTCAGCCCCGATCAACATGTCTATCGGGCCGGTTTCATTAAAGTTTGGATCCGCCAATTGCAATCCTTGGGGAATGCCGGTGCCTTTTTTCTGAAATGAGATTTGCGGCAGATTACTGGTCACCTCCGACAATACTAGGCATTCAATCCTTTTTGAATATGGTGAATAATTGGAAGATATTTCCAAATCCACAATGTTTTTAATATGCTGTATTTTATTATGAATTCCGGTAATAGGGATATCAGTTTTTCTAATTTTTAATTGCAATTTAGAAGCGAATTCCTGGCTAATGAAATTAGACTGTGCTCCGGAGTCCAACAAAATTCTAGCTTTAATTGGATTTCCTTTATTATTTCTCACGTTAATCACTGCCGTTGATAATAAAATGAAATTGTTGGACGTTTTCGTTGCATGATTGTTAACAAGAGGTTCTTTTGAAGAAGTATCGCTTCCCTGATGACTTTGCATTTTATCTTCATTTTGTAAATGTAACAAAGTGTTGTGTGAGTTCGCACCACACTTGCGACAATCATATTTACTTTTACAATCTTGAATTTTATGTCCTACCGCCAAACATTTCAGACAAGCCTTCAAACGACGTATTGTTGTCATTCTATCCTTTATTCCTAGATTTAAAAACTTTTGACAATTATAAATTCTATGATTTTGATTACAATTAATACATTTTAAATGTTGCGATGATAACGAAACATAAGTTTCTTTTTGAAAATTAGAAGAAAATCCCTTGGCATGATTCTGTCGCTTGTCGTTTGGTGCTGAGAATTCTAAAACTTGCACTCGTTCGTATAGACATTTCATGAACTCTTCATAAGTGGGAATTTTATTTTTTATTGGATATTGTTCCCAGCGCATTCTGGTTTCGCTATCCAATTTATTTGACAAAATATGAATTAATAATATATCCCAACTTTCAGTGGGTAGATTTAAATTATTTAATGCCTTTAAGTGCAATTGGGCTTCATCTAATAATTTTCGTAATGCCACATGATTTTCTGATTTTATTTCTTGCAATTTAAACAATGCATTTACATGTTTATTTATTATTACCCTGTCATTCTGAAACCTATCCGTGATCATTTCCCACGCAATGAAATAATTATCACGAGTTGTAGGTAAAGACGCAATCAGTCTTGCCGCATCATCATACAAACAAGATTTCAAATAATAGAATTTCTGAATAACATCTAATTCGTCGTTGCTGTCAATTAATGAAATGAATGCATCCCTGAAATGTAACCAATCTTCGTAATTTCCGCCGAACCTTGGTAGCTCTAAAATTGGGAGCTTGACGCTTTTGGAACGGACGACTTTACCGGTTTCGTTTAATCTATCCTTGGCTTTTGCCAATACACTATAATATGAGTTTTCAAACATTTCTCGTTCGTTCCCTTTTTCTAATTCATCCTGCGATAATGTTTCAATTTTTTCTTGCAACGCTTCGAAAATGTCTAGTAATGGTTCGAATTTTTGAATGCGTATTTCGACTTCAGAAATTAATAACTCCCTGTTCTCTAAGTAATCCTTGAATCTGGTTAATTTGGCTTTACATATGCCGCGCTGGGCAATTAACACTTTTAAATCCATGATTTTTGTAAATAACAATCAATTTAACAATACTCACTGATCGTTCTGGTGTGGCCCAATCCTAACCACGGTTAAACACTAAAAACTTGCACTGTCTTTTACTCGAGATAGTTCCTTTTGTTTTAACAAAACACTAGATGCATGTATTCAACAACAAAGAAAATCTATTGTTATTATTTTGTTATGAGAGCTCGCGTCGGAATTTGACTTTTTACAGATGGCGGAATCACTTCGTGCCTACCGCCCTGCCTTACCGACTGGAACAATACTTCGGTAGTCAAAATAACGTCCAACGTTCGCTTTCAGATTATTTGAATAATCAATTAATACATTTCATGCATTATAATAATTATCCTTCTGTTTTTTGCGGTAGCATAATCATATGACTAGCCACAAAAAACCTTGTTAGTTTCAGTTGCAAATAAATAACGACAGTACTTCGTACTCGTCGCCTGCTCTACTGACAGAATCGAAACATCAACATCAAAAACAAACCAATGAAAACACATAAAAAAAAAACTCCGATCTTTATGTTTTTTGCGACACTATAATCATAGCCAGCCACAAAAAATCTCGCCAATATCAAATTTTACAATCAGCCCGTTGCGATTTTTTATATCAACAACAATAATACCACACACACGCATCAATTTCTCGACTACACACACTAGGGAACAAATATACCTCAAATATCGATGTATTTAATACAAGTTTACCGTTATTCAAGAAATATCTGAACAATATTTTTATGTAGAATATGTTGATATCTAAGG
This sequence comes from Limnephilus rhombicus, assembly GCA_929108145.2. Lineage (NCBI taxonomy): Eukaryota > Metazoa > Arthropoda > Insecta > Trichoptera > Limnephilidae > Limnephilus > Limnephilus rhombicus. The sequence goes on along the minus strand of OV815289.1, from coordinate 46,976,818 downwards.
AGCATCACGTAGGGTCTATTGCGTATATTTGTGTATTTCTATCTCTCTGTAAAAACTTGTTAACGTTTTCTTTTTATGTATCTTGCATTTTGTCATGTATTATTTATAACATTTAATAAGTCACCTGTAAATTTTGTATTTACTAACATACCAACTAATTTATTTTCTATGCCATTCACAACTAAGATACTTTCTCTTTTATTGTAATGCACTATCTTTCCTTAAATTTATCTGTATACCTACCTTTCATATGATGTTTACTTGTTATGTTTTTATAGTTTATCTTTTTTATTAAAAAAAAAAAAAAACTGTCTCTGTATCATAAACTTGTCATGTAAAAGCCCATCAGGGCGTTGAAAATTAATAAATAAATAAATAATAAATAAATAAAATACCGAAGTGGTCTAACCGAATTTGTTTTTTCTATGGGATCAAATGGATAATTAGGATGGTCACTTGCCCTTGTTGTGGATCCGCTTCATCAGAATTCTCCTGGTTTATTGCTGGTTCATGTCTGGCTTTCATTGATTTTTTGATCTGGTTCCCAGGATCGTATTCAGCCGAAAAAATCGTATCCGCTCGTGGGATCATACGGCTCGAAGGATCAAATGTAAAAAATGGAGGTCTTCACTCAGGAGAATTTCTTTGGGTAGACTGGTTTTTTATAAATGAAGCACTTTTTGGTTTTCACTTTAAGTTCTTGATTTTTTATTGTTATGATGTGAATATTTACAAACTGACGACAATAACTTTCCCTCACCCAACGGACAAGGGTTCAGTAGCATTTTAAATTCTTAGTGCAAGTTTTTGTAAAGAAGTAAAGTAATTTTACCGATCCAAACCTTTTTAAAGGCTTGGTACATCTATATTTTACCTTGTCTGTTGTGTGAGAAAGGGACAAAAAATGAAATGATTCTATCGACATCTAGCGAACAAATCAGATAATTCTTGGATAGCAATCCAACCTTTGATGGTAACTCAACTTCATAATTGGTTTGAGTCCTGGCTTTAAATCTAAACACCAAGCATTGACAAATTTTGCCTCTTTGTCGAATGCATTGAGGGACACATAATCTTCTATGACGTGGGCTGTCTCTGATGCATACAGATCTATAGTTGGCGCCCCCCATTTTGCAAAAACTAATTTTGTTGCAGCCGGTAAAAGATGCCATTTCGGAGGTTCACGTTTTCAGGAGAGTTGATACCTCGTTGAACCTTCCCGGTAAGTAGTGGGCAGACAGTGAAATATGATACGTGTCTGCCATTTGAAGGACTTGACGAGTCGCTTCAAGCAATGTCTTAGATCGTGTGTCGCCTTCGTTGCGAAGGTATGCGACCACCGATTTGTTGTCTGACTGGGTAAGAAGACCCGAGTCTGACAGCTCTGGCCCGTGAGGAGTAAGTGCTGCCAGCACGGCGAGCATTTCCTTGACATTGCTGTGGAGTGGTTGTTGTGTTTGGGACCAACCATTCAACCTGAGGTCGTTTAGCTGCGCGCCCCATTCCCAGTCCGAGGCATCAGTGGTGAGGTTGTGGCGAATTCCCGGCAAGTAGTGGGCAGACAGTGAAATGTGATACGTGTCTGCCATTTGAAGGACTTGACGAGTATGTATGTAAGGTATGCGACCACTGATTTGTTGTCTGACTGGGTAAGAAGACCCGAGTCTGACAGCTCTGGCCCGTGAGGAGTAAGTGCTGCCAGCACGGCGAGCATTTCTTTGACATTGCTGTGGAGTGGTTGTTGTGTTTGGGACCAAGCTCCATTCAACCTGAGGTCGTCTAGCTGCGTGGGTTTGAATGCAGGTAGCTTGCTTGTAACATGCGAAGGTTAAGCCTGCCTCTACGAATGGTGAAACTAGCAAAATTGAGGGTACCCAAGAGGCCCTGGGCCTGCTCAAGTGACCATCTACCTAGATTAATGTATTGTTTCAGTAACTTTGTTATTTTCACTCTTTTATCTTGCGGGAGATCTTTTAAATCAGCCCTTGAATTCCACATAATTCCCAGATATTCAATTTTCTGAACTGGACTTGGAGTGGATTTAAGGAATTGTATTATCCACCCCAGAGTTTGTAACATTGAAATAGTTTCAAATTTATGAATTTTCAATATATTAATATACTATCAAAAAATTCTCTAAGTAGACAATTATTCTGAGACCTTTATCTCTTAATTTTTGCGCTATCCAATTGGTAAGATAAGTAAAAACCTTTGGAGCAGATAATAGTCCAAAGGTAAAGGCAAACATCTCATTTGAAGTAATTCTCCTTAAAAATGAGTCTCAAGAAACGGCGATGGTTCCACTTTAACCATCCAGTCCCCCGGTTGAATAAATGGTGCAATCTTATTAAATGCCGGTAGCTTGCGACTGGCACACTCCCTAAATTTGCCTATAGTTAAAAAATTGTTCAAGCGACGAAGGTTGAAAACTGGTCTAAATGACCCGTCTTGCTTCGGTATGAGAAACATCCGTGACAGAAATGAAGGAGATATTGAAGGCGATGCCAATATCTTTTCCTTTTTCATTTCGTCTATTTGTCGCGTCATTTCTTTTGTGATATGAGTTTTATATGTGGAACTTACCGTGTCTGCCAGTATACTTAGCATGGATTTCTGACGGAAGGGTAGCTTGTACCCTCGCAACATCGTTAACAGCATCGGTGGGGCTCCTAAATCATCCCAATTGCTTAGGAACTGTCCTAACTGTCCCCCCTGAAACTCTCTCTGGATAGTCAGACCATCCTTGTTGCCAAAATTGGCCTGGTTGGTCCTCTCTTCCTCCTCTGGACTCATGTTAGTTGGTTCGCTCACCACGGAAGGCTTTGCTATCGCGAAACGTCCTGCCTTCCCGAAAGGGCCTGCTGTCGCGAAAAGGCTTCCTCGCTGGCCCTTTATACTTGGGCAGCTGCGTGCTGGTTGATGGTTGAGAGGCGAAGCTCGAAATTGGGAGGCATTTATCCAGCCCTCCCATTCGCTTAATCTGAGATTCCAATTTGCTTGGGTCAAAAAGATAACCCGCTGCTGGAGGAATATTTTTAACCGCTTCCCGTACACACAGACTCTTTACTTCATTGAGGATTGCGTCCCTGTGATGCTGGATCGCGTTTGCTCTCTTTCCGCAGACCCTCTACAGAACATCTGTAATCACTGCCTGCTACTCTGTATCCGGAGTCCTTCCTCTACTCTCCAGTTCACAGTTCCTGCAGAGATTTTCTGAGGCACTCATTCTGCAGAAAGAGGGAATGGCTCAATGCCCCACAGAATTTATCTATTAACGAGACCAATCCCTAGAGAAGTTGATGCACCACTCTCCCCGTGCATCTTCCGATCTTCTGAGTCATGCTCGTATTAATTCATGGACAAGCCGCCGCATTTTTATGCACAGATTACGGAAATTATACTTCATTTCAACAATTATTACAAGAAACAACTATTTACGAACATAAAATAGGTTATTAGGTTCTTAGTTTAGGTAAATGAAGTAATTAATGCTTTTTTGGTTTGAAACGAAACTTCGCAAATGTCATTTTCAAATTTTATGCCTATTTATCATTTAAAGTGTAGCGGATGCGGCGGCTTGTCCATACTTTACCAAGCTCGTTTTTGAAGCCATAAAGTTTTGAATAAATGAGCTTATATGGCTTATATGCTTCACTTGGGCCGAAAGATGATCGATCTTTTTTCGCCAATTTCGGCAACTTTCACTTCGACTCTTTTGGTCAAATCACTTTATTTATTTCCTATACTGTTGTAGCAACCACGCATTGTTGCTACGTCACGTGTTGGATTACGCCCGAAACGATCGATATGTGGCGAGCCAACTTAACTACCTGCGCTGTGAGAAGTACTTACTTAAGAATTCAAATTCAAGCAATTCAAATTCCAATTCATTTGAACAGCAAGCTGAAACAAAAGGATACTGATTATTATTTTTTTTCTTTAGTCTGTCACTCTCCATATGTTGATAACATTGTGAAAATTTTAATGGCACATAAAAAAAACTATCAACCGATGATTCTAGAGTTTTCTTTTAACTGTGTTTACGTAGCACGTACAATTGCTACATTGGTGACACCGACGTTCACATTAGTGACCACGAAGTTTACATTTGTGAATCCGACAGTGAGCACGACGCGTGCAAGTACGTCTACCGCGAGCACGTCGCGCACGAAATAAACTCTTCGGTGATAAATTTCGCGCACCAATCATCATCATGTCTCTTGTGAGCGGAACATCTGAGGACAGCCAGCAACCAAGTAACCAGCAACCCAACATCAGGAATCCACCGCCTGAGGTCAACCGAGTGGCAGTACGCATTCCGCCTTTTTGCCCTACTGACCCAGAATTATGGTTCGCTATGGTGGAGCGCAGCTTCGAGGCAGCAGGAGTGACCGTGGATGCCACAAAATTTGGTTTCATTCTCGGAGCCTTGGAGCCCGCCCACGCCCAAGAAGTCCGGGACATCATTGTGAAGCCCCCTGAGGTCGGTGCATATGCACTATTAAAATATGAACTAACCAGACGCCTCAGCTCCACGCAGGAGCAGAAGATAAGGAGACTTCTGGAACATGAAGAAATCGGAGACCGTAAACCCTCCCAATTCTTGAGACACCTGCTCAAGACACTCCGCTTGACAAGGTGGCCAGCTTGGCCGACGCCATAGCAGACTATGCTGGTAGACCGGCAGTTAACTCAGTGGCTGTTCCATCGTCCGAAGATTCATTGGTTACACAGATGGCGCGGTTGATGCAGCCTCTCCAACAAGAGCTCGCTACCTTGAGGCGCGAAGTTTCGACACTACGCTCTGGCCAGCATAGGAGGAGCGCCACCCCGCATCGTTGGAGCAATCGTTCCCGCAGTCGGTCCAGAGGTCGTCAGCCCGAGGGAACATGCTGGTACCACTGGAAGTATGGGACGAAGGCAAGCAAGTGCACCAAACCCTGCAACTTCCAGCAGGAAAACGCGCGGGGCCCAAACTGATGGCGACCAGCACCAGCCCCAACCAAGTCAGTCGCCTTTTTGTTACCGACAGGGTAACCCGTACCCAATTTCTTATAGACACCGGCGCAGATCTCTGCGTTTTCCCACGACGCCTTGTCCAGGGACGCCCCACTAAAGCGACATACGAACTGGCAGCAGCAAATGGCAGCACAATCGCTACTTATGGCAGCCTAACGCTCAACCTGGATCTGGGATTGCGACGCGACTTTACTTGGAGCTTCGTCATTGCAGACGTCTCCAGGCCAATCATGGGGGCAGACTTTCTCGCCAAGTACGAGCTACTGGTGGATGTCCGAAATAAACGGCTGCTGGACCAGGTGACGAATTTGACCATCACGGGAAAACGAAGCGACAACAAGATCGCTTCCATTAAGACGGTCACAGGAACGTCCCCGTATCATAAGCTTCTTCAACAGTTTCCTGACATCACTCGCCCTGACGGCGCCAGGAGGGAAGTTCGTCACGCAACACTGCACCATATTAACACCACGCCAGGACCTCCAACAGTCGAACGCCCACGACGCCTTGCTCCTGACAAGTTAAAACGCGCCAAGAAGGAGTTCGAGGCCATGGTCCGTCTCGGAATCGCTCGACCTTCCGAGAGCTCTTGGGCATCTCCCTTGCACATGGTACCCAAGAAGGACGACCAGTGGAGACCATGTGGCGATTATAGAAGATTGAACGCCAGAACTATTCCGGACAGATACCCCGTACGCCACATCCAAGATTTTGCACAGGCACTGAGCGGCACCAAGATCTTCTCAATGATTGATCTGGTGCGGGCATATAATCAAATCCCTGTGGCTCCCGAGGACATTCCGAAAACAGCAATCACTACGCCATTCGGACTCTTCGAATTTCCGGTGATGTCTTTCGGCCTCCGCAACGCAGCCCAGACCTTCCAACGCTTCATGGACGAGGTTACCAGAGGCTTAGATTTCTGTTACGCCTACATAGACGACATCCTTATTGCCTCAACGTCAGAGGAAGAGCACCTAGCCCACCTCAAGATATTATTCCAGCGCCTGCAGGAATATGGTGTTGTCATAAACACCGCCAAATGCCATTTCGGCCTGACTAAAGTCAAATTCCTAGGATACCTGGTGTCCGACGCTGGCACTTCACCCCTCCCAGATAAAGTGGAGGCCATCAACAACTACAGCCAACCAGCTTCAATCAAGGATCTCCGCCGTTTCCTGGGAGCAATAAATTTTTACAGAAGATTCATTCCCAACGCCGCGAGGACACAAGCTCCACTCAATGACCTCCTAAAAGGGAACCAAAAAGGCAAACAACTCGTGTCTTGGACTGCCGAAACAGTAGAAGCTTTCAGCAAGTGCAAGGAAGCTCTGGCCCAGGCAACCCTGCTCGTTCACCCGAAGTGCGACGCCCCACTCTCTATCGTCAGCGACGCGTCTGATACTACAGCCGGTGCCGCACTCCACCAATTCGTCGCAGGTCACTGGGAGCCTCTAGCATTCTTTTCGAAGAAGTTTTCGGCAGCTGAAAAGAAATATGGCGCATACGACAGAGAACTACTAGCCATCTATCTCGCTGTGAAATACTTTCGCCACATGGTGGAAACAGGTCGTTCACCATATTTACAGACCATAAGCCTATCACGTTCGCCTTCCAACAAAAAGCAGACAAATGCTCACCAAGGCAATTCCGCCATCTGGACTATATCAGCCAGTTCACAACTGACATCCGACACGTCTCCGGAAAAGACAACATCGTCGCGGATGCTCTCTCCAGGGTCGAGACGATAAATACTCCTTTGGACTACGCAGCGCTGGCAGCTGACCAGATGTGCGACCCTGAACTGGAACAACACTTGCAAGGAAGTTCTAGCCTACAACTTAAAAAGATTAATATTCCGGGTACTGACGCGCATCTCTACTGTGACGTCTCAACTACCATAGCCAGACCCTTCGTCACGAAGAAGTTCAGACCTGCGGCATTCAATGCGGTCCATCAGCTGGCTCACCCTGGAATTAAGGCCACGGTTAAGCTCATAACTCAACGTTATGTCTGGCCGGCCATTAAAGCTGAGACTATTAAGCTCGCACGCAATTGCCTTCAAAAGCCAACGAAGCAAGATTACACGGCACGTGTCAGCACCCCTGGGAGCCTTTCCCAGACCCTCCGCTAGATTCGAGCACGTCCACATCGACATAATCGTCATGCCTTCTTCAGAAGGATGCCGATACTGTCTCACATGCGTAGACAGATTCACGAGATGGCCAGAGGCATTCCCGATCCCAGACCAAGAGGCTGAAACAGTGGCGCGTGCTTTCTACAAGGGCTGGATAACAAGATTCGGCACTCCACTCCGCATTACTACGGACCAAGGGAGACAATTTGAGTCGAGGTTGTTCAGGCAGTTGAATTTCCTGGCAGGCACGACGCAAATCCATACAACTGCATACCACCCCGCAGCAAATGGCATGGTGGAACGATTTCATCGTCAACTGAAAGCAGCGATCAAGTGCCATCAGAATAACCGTTGGACGGAAACACTTCCCACCGTACTCATGGGAATCAGAGCAGCTTGGAGAGATGACCTCGCTACAACCTCAGCCGAGCTAGTATACGGCGAGCCGCTCCGCTTACCCGGCGAATTTCTATGTACAGCACGACCTAATGTTAACGACGACACCGGAAGCTTCCTAAAGAAACTACGGAAACATTTCAACGAGCTGAGACCAGTTGAAGGTACCCGCCATGGTTATGGACATCGTTTCGTCTTCCAAAATCTTCCCACAGCTTCTCACGTCTTTCTGAGGGACGACACAGTCAAGAGCCCGCTTCAACAACCCTACAGCGGCCCTCATAAAGTCGTTCGTCGGCACGAACGAACATATACCATACTGGTAAAAGGGAAGGAAATCACCGTGAGCATCGACCGCCTCAAACCAGCATACGTTGCTCAAGATCTTGAGAGTTTCACATCACACTCGCAAACCGCATCAGAGTCACCAGCCGCCACATCACAACCAACCCTTCCGTTGTTCGATGGCAGTAAGGATCGGACACACACAACCACTCGTTCTGGAAGGCGGGTTCGATTTCCCGATCACCTCGGTATCTGACTATTCCTCTTTCCACCGCAGCCATGTCTGCGTTGTCTGGGGAGGGAGTCCTGTAGCAACCACGCATTGTTGCTACGTCACGTATTGGATTACGCCCGAAACGATCGATATGTGGCGAGTCAACTTAACTACCTGCGCTGTGAGAAGTACTTACTTGAGAAGTACTTACTTAAGAATTCAAATTAAAACAATTCAAATTCCAATTCTTTTGAACAGCAAGCTGAAACAAATGGTACCTATTCTTATTTTATTTTTCAGTCTGTCACACTCCATATGTTGTTAACATTGTGAAAATTTTAATGGCACATAAAAAAAACTATCAACCGATGATTCTAGAGTTTTCTTTTAACTGTGTTTACGTAGCACGTACAATTGCTACACTGTCATCTCTACCGAATCGGATGAGGAAATTTCGGACCCGCTCATTGTTTCAAACACAACACAACACAACACATGTCAATCACAACACAAGATACATACAAACAAAGAAAACAGACAAAGAAACAAAGGACCCAAAATGCAGACAATCTTTGTTGTGTTCACCACATATATTGTCATTTATCGGTCTTAAACTCTGTTTTTAATTTTAAAATACTTCGAACAGCCTCGCTGTTATAACATAAAGTATGATTTTGAAATAATTCTTGTTTTTGGGGAAAAATCGTTATAAATTCGAAGCTACTACAAAACGAAAATGCCAGCGACGGAATTTAATACGCTAATGAGAAAAAAATGCCATAAACAAAAGTTAGATGTATGTAGATACTTTTTTTTAGCATCTGGTGACCACTTGACAGCCACAAGGTACTAAAAAAGATCGGGGAAGGCCACGCGAAAGGGGATTTGAGAATGCTTCTCTCAATATAGGTTTTAAATGACGTTTCAGGATACATAATAGATAATTATTAGTTTCTGAAACTCTCGCCTGTGTAAACTGCACGGCCAATTTTCCGGAAGGGTGAAGTTGTTAAATAGAAAATACCAATATTAATAATTTAGAGCGTCTACGCACTACATTTTTTGTTTTTAAACAAGTGTGAGTGTAATATGTTTTAATAACGCAAGCTACAATAAATACAACAGAACAATCCTTAGTACGCACCAGATACATAATAGAAACATGGTTTATGACCAGGGAGTTGAGATAAACAATCTTCCTAAACCAGGAAGTGAATATATATCCGTTACGTACTACACTCTTAAACATAAATAAACATGATCCAAAATTCAATGCCCGAAAAAAAGAAAAAGTCATCTTCGCGCGTTAAATTTTACATAAACAAAACCCAACAAAGGGACACACAGACAAACACAACCCCAACAAACAACAAATAACAAAAACAATCAATGTGAAGACACAAGTGTTATGTCGTGTCATCACAAAGAAGGAACAATAAAATTTGCATGGCAACGGTGGCAGAAGCATGCAAAAAAACTAACATTATTGTAAACAGCAGAAAGCAAACTCTTTTGTAGATTCGCCTTCCCATTATAAAAGAAAATTATCCCGCAGATCAACCGGAGTGTTCAGACTTGAGAATATCCTTCACATGGAAAACTCCCAGCTTTTTCCCATTCATGTCTGCCAATTCGTAGGCAACAGAGGAAATCTTCTTAATCACCTTACTCCTAATGAATTTAGGGGCCAATTTTGCAGAGAAATGTTTACTAGCATCAGACAGGACAAACGACCGCCTCCAGACTATGTCCCCGAGGTTGTATTGAACATCCCTGCGACGCAGGTCATATTGACGTTTGTTGCGTTCGTAGGACTGTCTCAGGGACGTGCGTACCTGCGAAAAAATGTTGTTCAATTCCTGTAAATCATGAGCCCAAGAGTCACGTTCTGAAAATTTGATTTCTTCTTCATTGAAATCCACCCCCAAATAGTCCTTCCCTGAAATAATTATTTTCCTACCAAAGTTGAGGAAAAACGGAGTATACCCTGTGACCTCATAAACCGCAGTGTTGATAGCTAATTCAATTTCAGGAATAAAGTTCGCCCAAGTTCGGTGATCAGAGCCAACGTATGAAGCAAGAGCAGAAACTAAAACCTTATTTACTCGTTCAACAGGATTATTTTGCGGGTGATATCTACAGTTGTAGAACAGGTGACGAATGTGAAATTTGCTGGCCAACGCCTTTATGTCACGAGAAATGTACTGAGGTCCATTGTCCAAAACTATAGTATCCCGAACACCAAATTTGTAGAAGATGTCATTCTCCAGAATCGAAGCAATATTACTACCCGTAGCTTTCCGGAGTGGGAAAAGTCTTGTATATTTCGAAAAGAAATCTGACACTACCAACAAATAAGTATATCCTTTCTTGTAAGAACTAGGATATGGGCCAAGTAAATCTGTCGCTATCATCTGCCAAGGACGCTGAACCAATTTAGGATCTCCCATAAGACCTGGAGGTAACAAGTTCGAGCTTTTGTAACGTAAACAAGTTTGACATTTGGCAATGAACGATTTAACAGCAGCCGCCATCTTGGGCCAATAATACTTATGTCTGATCCTGTTTAAGGTTTTTAAAATGCCGAAGTGAGCGCAAACCGGCGGAATATGGTGCTCTTTTATGACACTAATTCTGAACTCTTTAGGGAGTACTTCCTTCCAGTCATAAGACCTGTGAAGCGCTTCCATACTTTGAATGTGTTTAAATATCTTGCCATTTAAAACCTTCCATACCGGATACTTCTCGGGATGTGTTACGATTTTATCCCTCAATTTGACATACCACTCATCAGAAGTTACAAAGTTCTGATCTAAGGATTCTACAAGTAAGGGGTCACGGGATAAAGCATCAGGAATGACATTGTCTTTGCCATTTCTATGTACAATCTCAAAATTGAACTGTTGCAGTCTGACTGCCCAGCGGGCCAGCCTTCCTGACGGCGACTTTAGTTTCGTAAGCCATTTAAGACTATAGTGATCCGTGATAACTTTTACCGGAATGGGAGAGCCTTCGATATATCCTCTAAACTTTTCTAACGCGAAAATCATGGCATTCAACTCTCTTTCAGTTGTAGAGTGATTTCTCTCCTGAGCTGAAAGCGTTCTTGAAATAAACGAAATGGGATGTTCAATCTGATTATCATCCATCTGCGTTAAAACTGCCCCGAGGCCTATACTCGACGCGTCACAACTAATAGTAAACGGTCTATCAAAGTTCGGACATGCAAGAACTGGCGCGTTCACCAGGATGTTCTTTAATTTAAGAAAAGCAGCCTCGGCCTGCTCATTCCATTTGAACTTTTTCCCCGCGAACTCCTTCTTCGTGAGATTATATAAGGGTGACGCAATTATGGAAAAGTTAAGTATGAACCTTTTATACCAAGAAAGAACACCTATGAATCTGCGCAGACTCTTTTGAGTCGTAGGAGTGGGAAATTCAACTATAGCTTTAACTTTGTCCGGATCTGTACGGAGCCCTTTGCTGTCGATTACATAACCCAAGTATTTCAAGGAATCCCTGCAGAAAACCGATTTTTGAACATTTATGGTAAGACCGGCGGCTTGCAATCTCTGTTTAACCTGTCTTAAAAGATGAATGTGTTCTTCAAAAGAGGAACTGATTACAATAATATCATCTAGGTAACAGAAAACTTTCCCGTCGAATTCCAGCCCTAACACCTTATCCATTAATCTCATCATGCGTGCGCTTGCCCCGTGAAGACCGAATGGCATGGTAACGAAATGAAATAATCCTCGTTTGGGGATTGTAAAAGCCGTTTTTTCTTTAGAACTCTCATCCAATGGAATCTGGAAAAATGCATCATTAAGATCCAAAGTCGTTAAGTAGCGAGCTCCCCCCAAACTGTTAAGAATGTCCGAGATAAACGGCGTCGCGTACGCGTCACGTTTTGAGTTTGCGTTTAAAAGTCTGGAATCCAAACATAGTCTGAAGGAACCATTCTTCTTGGGGACCAGAACAATCGGATTATTCCACGAGCTGTTACTAGGTTCAACCACCCCTAACTCTAACAATCTGTCTAGCTCGTTATGCACTTTAGGAAGTATGTGCGGTGAAATCGGATATATCCTTTGCTTAATAGGAGAACAATCACCCGTGTCGATTGTGTGTTTTTCTAACGAGGTTCTACCTAACCGATTGCCTGAATATTCCTTGAATTCATTAATTACCTTATCCAAAACAGAACGTTGAGAAATTGATAGGTTATGAGCATTTTCCAACCCAACAGCATCAGCTATGCGCTGTTTGTTCCCCGTCTCTTTGCAAGACATTAACTTAGAAATCTTTGGACAAATATTAAATATCTTCCAGAAGTCACAGCCTAATATTATATTCGCTTTATCTGTGGCATGACAACAAAGTTAAAAGCTTTTTCCACCCCATTGACACAAACCGGAAGCGAAATCTTGTACGAACAACTTACAGAATGCCCTGTGGCAGATACTAAAGAGAAACTGACATCTAACTTAGACAGTTCAAAACCTGAATCTAAAAATTTTTTGTGAAAGTTATTCCCCAGAATTGAAACTTGTGAGCCTGAATCCAACAGACCAGAGTAAACAAACCGATTAACTTGAAAAGAGATGTAAGGACGCCCGTCCCTGTCAGGCGCTCGCACCTCCTTCGCAGTTCTAAGATTAGCATAAAATTTTCTTACAACCTCGAGCCAGGAAGACCATTCCCCGGAAGCAATCTCGGCAAACGACGGCGTCCCGACGTCCGCTGATAGAATCTCCCGGGAAATCAGTTTTTTGATTGATCTCGACAGCCGCAAGCTGGAACCTTCACCCCTGGTCTGCCGCAGCGGAAACATTGCACCTTCCTGGAATGAAACCTTGACGGGCTAAGATTATCATTGTTACCATAACGATTTTTATTGAAATTGGGATTTACATTTCCAGAATCTCTAAAATTAGCATTGTGAGAATTACGTTGATTCCTCCTGAAATCGGAATTTGCATTCGCAGAATTTAAATTATCATTCCGCCTCGCAACATTATTATTCCTAGGTTGCGATGTGCACGGAGAATTCCTGTCACCCGAACGGCTATCAGCCAGCTCAATCATCTTCCCAAGCTTCTTGAGCGTAATAATGTCAGGAATTACTGAAAGAGATAATTTTTGTATGTACCTAAGTAACATATTGCATTGCATGATTTCAAGTAATTCTACCTCAGATAATTTAGTAGATAGACGGTTATTTAGTACAAGAATGCGAGTTATGAAAGCACTAATATTCTCTTTTTGCAATTGAAGAGTAGATCGAAGTTGAGCCAACAGTCGCCTTTCAAGATCGAGAAGCTCATATTCATCCTTTAATGCGACAACAATATCCGCCCAGGACGAGAAAGACGAGCGATTCACTCTAAACCACAAGAGCGCATCACCTGCAAATAACTCCACAGCTGACGAAAAAAGTGAAGAGGTACATACATTCCTTGCTTGAGCAAGTTCCTCGATCCTTTCTATGAAGTCCCGCACACAGGTCGACCCATCATACGTGAGATTCCATTTATATACCGGAACGGATGGTGATGAAGAAGGAAGAGAAACCGGAACGGAAGTAGCCGACGTTTCTCCTTGTTTCGCCATTGTGCACTGTGCTTTGCTTCTTGTTAAAACGCCACAATCCATAACCTAACTTATAGCAAGGAAGAAACAAAATTATTAGTCACATGCAACAACAACAATCCACACAAAAATTACGATGCCATCCACGTGCAAAACCAAATAAAATTAGGTTAAAATTTGAAAAGCGCTTTCACGCTGGTGAGTTGGGGAGATTACAAACTGTGTAAAACTATAATTAACATAACCGTTTGAAATGAGGAGATCGTGCCCTCGCCACAACATTCGAGAAACCACTCCCCCGCATGAGACAAATGAAATATCTAAAAATTCTAAATGATAAATTCATCATAACCTCAACGGCATAGACCCAGCAAAAAAATATTTCACCTCTAGATTCCACAAAGCAGTTGGGCCGCCATTTTGTAACCTTATCGCGTGCGTGATAAGATATGTGTATAATCTACCTACAACTCGCACCGGCAAGAAGGAACCAAATCGACATTAATCAATAAAATAATAAGTCTGCTGTTGAATAAGGACATTTATTGATAAGCATGATAACAGGTAGAGCAAGAAACATAATTCTCAAAGCGTGTCAGGTATGATCCTGATAGAGGTTAAAACATTTTAATAGCAAACGGTAGGAAATCTATGCCATCAAGCTATGGAGAATTTAATCAATAGGGCGCCAGCCAGGGAAAACATCCTGACATATTTTTTAAAACAGTGACCATAATCTAAATTATAATTATATTCATTTGTCTCACGCGCAATCGAAGTTTCCAGAAACCACCCAGCTGCGTGCGTAGGGCACGTCCACCTTCACTTCACCGGCTCTCCACGCCAACTGACGGTTGCGGATATCCCTCAAACTATCGAACCCCGAAACTCAGGCGTGCCACCGTCGGGAATAAACATGCGTAGTTATCACAATGCGGAACCATTCAGTAGCTACCTGCTACATACTAATAGTATCTTCCACTCTGGAACATGCCGCAAATATACTGTATATTATTTTTAATGAATTAATTGTGAAATAACACAAATTAATCAAATAAAATTTATTTGCGCATGCCGGGTTCGAACCCGCGACCTCCGGATTGGGAGTCAAGAGTCTTACCTACTGGGCTACGGAGGTCGTATTGCTAAATATTTAGACTATCTGATCCATAAGCCGGCCTAACTGAAAAAAAAATTTCAATTCCGTGGACCAAAAAGTTTGCAAAATTATTTTTTTGCACTATCTATCTATTAGGATTGCATGAGAACCGTAGCTAGTGTTGCCATCTGTCCGGCTTTAGCCGGACATGTTTGGCTTTTTAGGTCGTGTCCGGCTAAATATTCATATGTCCGGCCAGTACGGCTTTTGTTAGACTTTTTGTTAGTGTAACGCGGTGCACGCAGCGCCTGCAGAACGAACGCAACGCAACCTATCCAAGGTGCAACGGTGTTACGGATGAGGCGGGGGTGGGCGAGTGTGGCTATTCTTGGTTCGAGAGGGTTTTGTCTTTAGTCGGCTCATTAGTGGCTCTTTTATGTCAATAAATCAAAATCAAATGTATGGAAACTTCAGATATTTCAGTCAACGAAGTAATTGACCAGTGTTCACAAATAATGGACAATATAAAAAATGATAGACTGGAACAAAATTTGTGCCCAACTAAGTTAACCGCAATTTTACGACATTTATCGAAGGCTCACCCAGATCGCGTGGAAGAATTCAAAGAAAACATAAATAATATGAGGCCCCTAGAAACAAAGAGGGAAGTGTCCACCAAAAGTCAAAAATGAGTTGAATATGCAGTTTCATAGAGAAAGGTTCACTCTATCTCGATAATATTTCTATTTGTAACATAAACGTCAATAAACCATAGTATTTTGGCTTTAAAGTTTTGTTGTTGAAACAAATACGGCAGTGTCCACCTCCTTCCGAAACAAAAGCGGCAGTTTTTCAAATAGCCAATCAGGACGCTCTATTCATAATGGCTGCCATACTGTAATTCATACAAACTCGTGCGGAAGCGTAAGTGAGTTGTGGCACTGATAAGTTATTTTTTGGGTTGTAATAATCATTTATTGTTAGTGGACGTTATATATTCCAAGAATGGAAACATTCCCCGATGTTTTGCCACCAGAATCAGCGAGGAAACGTGTCAAACAACCGCACAAATGGAAGGCAAACATTGCCAAGAAAAAGAGGTAAACCGCCATTATGTTGTAGGCAATGTCAAAATATGACATTTTTTGTAGATTTGTCTGAATTTGTTCACAATTTTTTTTGTAAGGATGTGGATCGAGTTGGCTAGGCCATGTACTTTGATAACTAGACTTGAATAAATAATTGTATAATAATTAATATAATATTTCAAATTTATAACTAATTAATTTAAAAAAATTTATTTGGTAGAGATTCATTTCAAATTTAAATTGTGTTTTTTAATAATAAATGTTGTTTTTTTTAATAATAAATAATAAAAACTGTCTATTTTCATTAAAATAAGTATGTAGGTATTATTAGAAACAGCTTATTACTTTAACATCTAACTATATTATAGCGATACTTTTTATTAAAATAATATATTTTTTTAAATTACAATATGATATTATTATTTCTTTATTAAGAATAATTCCTTTTTATGTTACTTACTGTAAAAATAAAATTACCTGGTTTATTATCTTTTTGGTGTAAAAAATACACGCTTTTAAAGTTGATTTTTTTTTTATTTACCATTAGTAATCACTGATCCCCCTTACTTATAATCGTAGCGTCACTAATAAGCATCACATTATGTCATAAAAGTGAAAAACCTGGTTTAAGGCCAATCTTACGAAGCCAAGGATTCGTCGGCGGATACCGCAATTATAAGTAAGGGGGGATGACTACTAAATAATAGTACCTAATCGTTTTAATATTATTCACAGATATTCTCCAACGTGTCTACCATCTGCTCCCACTTGTAACCACAAAACTTCAAAAAGTTATCAATGCAGGAGCATTAAAATGTCAGATTTGCAGCATTTTAACAAGATTTTTTACTCACAAAAGGAAAAAAAATATCAAGATGCACTAATATTAAAATTTTGTAAACCAGTTGCCATTAAACGTCAGCGACCTCGGAAAGGCACTTACAAAACAAAATTTTCATTTAGATTGTCCGACGGCTCTGTAATTCCAGTGTGTAAACAAACATTTCTCAAGAGCATAAATATTTTTAAAAAAAGGGTGCAACACATAATGGAATGTTTTTATAAAACTGGCAAAATAGTCACGGAAAATCGTGGTGGCGATCGTCGGAGTCGTCATTACGTGGAAAAGTTAGAATTCACCATGAATTTTATAAAGAAGTTCAAGTGCACTGAAGCACACTACTGTCGAAATGCTTCAAATCTTCGAAGATATTTATCTGCTAACCTCAGCATTCGGAAAATGTATTTATTGTGCAAGAAAGAAGCACAAGAAGATAAAGGAATTACCATCAGTCATTCATACTTCAGGAGTGTGTTCAATAAAAAATTTAATTTGGGGTTTGGAACTCCTCGCACTGATGTTTGTTCCACATGTTTACAATTGTCGGAAAAACTAAAACAAACTTCGGATGAACGTGAAAAAGTAGATCTGATGATAAAAAAACGAGTACATAAAAAAAAATATGACGAGTTTTTGAAGTATCTACAGGAAAGGAGAAGTGATTTGGTAACAGTTTCCTTCGACTGTGAAAAAAATCTCGTGTTACCAAAAGTGCCTGACCAACAAGCCTACTATAGTCGTCAGTTATATTTTTATAACTTTACGACTGTAGTTGGTTCATCAAAAGAACCCTTAACCAAAGAAAATGTATTCAGTTACTGTTGGTTGGAAAACACTCATGCAAAGGGATCCAATGAGATAGCATCTGCAGTATACCATAGATTGAAGAATCTCACATTAGATGGGATCAAAACAGTAAGACTGATGGCTGACGGATGTCCAGGCCAAAACAAAAATTCCATAATTATTGGCATGTGTATGCGATGGTTTTCTGAGGCTCCAGCTAGTCTAAAAAAAATTGAATTGATTTTTCCGGTAACTGGACACTCTTTTATGCCAGCCGATAGAGTGTTTGGTAATATAGAAAAATACATAAAAAACACGAAGAAATTATCCGACCGGAAGAATACTACAATATTGTATCCAATTTTGCTACAGTAATAAAGTTGGGTACCGAAGTAGAAGTAAGCGAATGGAAAAATGCTTCGCAACTTATTCTGAAGCCTACGTCGTCATGGGCATCTCGATTTTCGGAGACAAAAAGGTTCATTTTGAAAAGAAACCGCAATAAAAGTAACATTCTTTTAAGAGGAGAAACAAATTATAGATGTGACCTATCATCTTTCTATAACATATGCAAGAGGAACTCATCTGCAACTATGATAAATCCTAGTTTGATTGAACCTTATAAAGTTTCAGTTAATCCATTAAAATTACGAGATGTCGCAAAACTACTAAATACCCACTTTGGGGGTGACTGGAGAAATATTCCTGTCTTGGACTTCTACTCCAAATTAATTCCAAATCCTTCGTTTGTACCTCAAGAAGAAGAAGAAGATGATTCTATCGACGTAGAATGTAATGCAGGATCAGCAGAAATCGTGTCAGACTCTTTAATGATTTAGTTATTTTAATTTTTTTGTTATTTTATAATTTAGTTAACTCTTCTAATTTTTCTTTTTCATAGTGGATTTAATTTTACCATTTAAAAAAAAAACTAATATCTTTTTCTCAGAATTTATGAATATTCCTAAATTTGATAAAACTTTAAGCTGTTCATATAATTTCCGTTTCAATAATTATTTTAATAAAAAAGTCTTATTTTAAATATTGTTTTCTTACATTGACTGCAACATCTTCAAAATAGTCATTTAAATCAAAACTGGCAGTGTCCAACGGTTTGTGAAACAAAACAGCAAGTGTCCAAATGTTTGAAACAAAAACGGAAGTGTCCATCAAAAAAACGAATTTTTTAAAGAAACTAGGGCATTTAGATACATAAATGATTTGAAATATTATTCTTAAACCGGTTTACTTACATAATATTAAATGTTCCTTCCAGATTGATGATTAACGGACTAATTAAACGTTTTTTTCAGTTTGCCAACAATTTGACAAAGTGGACACTTCCCTCTTTGTTTCTAGGGGCCTCATATGTACAAAACTGCCAAAGACCACCTAAACTCTTGGACAAGTGAATTAAGTGCCGAATTGAAACACTTTAGTGGATGATTTTAGCTGAGATACCAAGCTGCATAAAATGAACTAATACCTAGATCGATATCTTCCGGCTTTTTGTTCCCAACTGGTTTCAACACATAAATATACCATTTAAACACTATTTTACTTTCTATCCAAAGGTGCACCAATTTATAGGAATATGTAAAAAAAATATTAAAAACTCAGTTCAATCCAATAATGCAGAATTCAACAAAATTATTGAAAATAACTGGCCAAATTATATAAAAATTTTCACAGATGGTTCCAAACTCAGTTCGGACTCCCATTGTGGGGCCAGTGTCTATGCTCCTCACAGGAAATTGTGTTTCCCACACAGACTTCCCAAAGAATGTTCCATTTTCTCTGCTGAATGCATAGCTATCATAGAAGCTTTACATCTCGTCAAATCTCTCAACATTAGAAATGCCCTCATCCTTTCAGACTCACTTAGCTCATTACAAAAAATAAGCGCATCCCCTCTCAATTCCATTAGTGACTCTCTTACCTGCTCTATCAGAGACCTCCTGCATTCCTTGTCGCTGGCTCACGTGTCAGTGGTCTTGGCCTGGATCCCAGGACACCTTGGTATTGTTGGAAATGAAATGGCTGATTCTATTGCTAAGGAATCCACTGTTCATTGTCCATCAAATAGCATTCCTATTCCTGTTAGAGACTATTTTCCTATTTTAAAAAATAAGTTACAACGCCAATGGTCCTTTGAATGGAAATCATCCTCTCTGTTAAAAGGTCACCAGTACTCTTTAATTCAAACTTCTATTCCTGTCAAGCCCTGGTTTCACAAATACACTTCAATGCCTAAAAAATACATCTCTTCCATTATTCGAATGCGTTTAGGTCATACTTGTTGTCTTAGCCATCTCGCCAGATTCCACATAGTCAATTCGCCTTATTGTGATTGTGGTTCAGAGGATACTTTAGACCATAATTTTTTTGAGTGTCCTATCAATGACCAATTTCCAAACTTCATACCTGAATTGTTAAAACTTAAAATTGAATTCCCTACCAGTGTACCCTGCCTTCTTAGTCTCAACTCTCCTGAAATTCACTATTTGTTAGCAAAATTTATTTACAAAAATGGCCTCAACATTTAAGCATCAATCAGATTTCTCTCTCTTCCATACGTATACATTTGTTTCTAGCTGTGTTATTATGTACAGTTGTACAGGTTCCTTTTTTTGGGAATCTGTACATCTTCCTACTCTACAATTTTGTAATGACTATTAATACCAACTCTGTGTGTTACTCTGTATGAAAATGGAAGTATGGAATATGTACAGGTTACTATTTTTGGGAACCTGTACATCTTCCTACTCTTCAATTTTGTAATTATTATTAATGCCAACTCTGTGTGTACAGTTGTATAGGTTCCTATTTTTGGGAACCTGTACATCTTCCTACTCTACAATTTTGTAATTACTACTAATACCAACTCTGTATGTTAGTACAACTTGTATAATCTTATGAAAATTTGTCTTGGCCCATTGTCTATAAGTATTTGCTAATATAATTTATCTATTCCATGTAAAAAACTGAAATAGTAACTAATTTTAAAAAAATATGAAAATGTAACTAATTTAAAAAAACTGATAATGTACTTTAAAAAAATCTGAAAATGTAAATAATTTAAAAAAATTGATAATGTAACTAATTTACAAAAAAACTGGAAATGTAAATAATTTAAAAAATATGTAACTTACTTTAATAAATGGCCAAGATCACCCTTAATGGGTGAAAGCCAAATAAACAATTTAAAAAAAAAAAAAACTGTCAAAATGAAAATTTTATTACTCTGACGTCACATACCATCGACAAGAATATAGAAAAGTAAAAATACTTCCATAAACAATATAAATCCCTACCCAATTTATCAGCCTAAAAATTATTTTAAAAATAAAATGAAAAACTCATAATTGCATGTACCATTTTATTAAAATAAAATACAAATACAAAAAAAACGGAAATACAATCATGCGCAACCTCATTTAGAGAGAACTGATTACAATATCTTAGTAATTCACCTGGAATGGGAAGGTTTTTAACCTTTAATATAAAGATATGAACAATAATAAAAAAGGAATTTAGGATAGATTTTTTTTTATTAGCCCACACGGGAGGCCTTGAGGAAAAAATCTCTCAGGGCCTGTCATCTTTAGGGATGCAGTGTGGAGTCTTTTTAGGGGAAGGAAAAGGAGGAAGTTTTGAGAAGGAAAAATGTACAGAGCGGTAGTTAGGAATCTGGGAGTCAATATGTTCAAGAGTGATGGATGTATGAGTCTATCTGTGAAGGGGATGGGTCGACAGAGTATGGCTGCAGAGGTCTGGAGATAATGTAATAACAGAGTGTGCAATTCACACACGGTACAAGTGAAACCTTCAGAAAACTAGAGTAGACAAGAGTGGGGAGGCTAAGAAGCACCGTACAAATAATAATAACATAATATTTGTATAGCGCAGTATTGTGTTATTTCACTTCAAGTGCGCTTAAATATAATCAACTTAAAAGTAATTCTATAGTGTTCCTTACGAGTCCTTACAAAATATTGATAAAATAATAAGAAACAAAGAATATACAGTATACACAAATCAATGCCAAGAGAACAAAATTAACAATAACCGTTCTGTTTTGGCACAGGTGGGTGGCACACATAACGATAAACTATCTCAATCAACAGGAGCCATGAAAAGTGAGCTCATAATCAAAGCGGCCAATGCGGTAAGTTTTCATTCTATCTCTTTCTCTCACAGGCTAAATCTTATAGTATTATGTGTTCGTCTCTTTTCAGTGTCGCTATTTTTCATTTTATTGAGTTTCAAATCACAACGGTGCTAAATAAGTTTTCACTTCAAAAACAGGAAATACAAGAATATAGAACTAAAATATGATTGTGCTTTCCTACAATAGAATTGAATTATCTATCTATCCGCTATCCGTTATTTTTACCATCCTCTTGAATTGCTCAGTTGGTATGAATCTGTAAGCCTGCACCAAATTGTCCCATGAAGCTAACTTTTTGATACCGTTCTCATAAAATGTCAAATCCTTATCTAAAAGGTTGTTACGAACACACTTCAAAAGGTGGGGTGCGTCAAAGAAGGGAAAAATCATGTTTCCATTTACCATAAAGTATCCACCCTATATTCTGTTTTATCCCTTAGGCAACTTGTTCGAGTGTCTTCAAGCAAGGCTTTCACCACCCTACTGTTAACGGTGCCTTGGTCACACACAGTTGCAACGGGCTTGAAACCACAATCGAACAATTTGCCTAAAACAGTTAGAAGAATTTCTTTCAAGTCAAAATAATTAGTTCCACTTTCTGAAAACGAAAAAAAAACTGGCTGCTTATAAGGAACGGTCAGGCCTTTAATCATTAAAACTAGAGCATGATCAGCAAATTTTTTTCTTCTTGCATCACCTTTATCCTCTAACCCTTCAATGATTCCACTATGTACGTTGAAATTTATGTGTGGAAAAATACTCATCTCATCAAACATTAAAATGCAGAATTTGTTTATGTCATCCATAGAATCTGCTTTCTTTTTCAAAAAGTTAAATAAATGTTAGTTAATTCCCGGTTTAAGAGATATTAAGGACAATTCTTTTTTTTAAAGTTAGAGGTGATGGTAAAGCAAACATTTTTGAGAGTAATCGATAACATTTTGGCCCTTCCTTATAGACAGCAAGTGCCAAAGACTTATCCGCGCGTGTGTATCTTCGACCTTTTTTTAAACGCGGGCTAATTTTTGCTTGCGAGAGAACGAACTTACGGAGCACCGGATTTAGAATTGAAAGAGCATCTTCCAAGCAGGTACCCTTCCTAAAGCGCGTTTCAATAGCGAGGCGTTTCTTGAGTGTACTATTTTTCTTTTGTGCGTATCTAAGTTGTCGCCTTATCACCATCATCTCCAACCGCATTTTCTTCTTTCTTGGAGATAGCGTAGCGATTGGCCCAGTAAAAGAAGAGATTGAGCGACTCTGAATATCTAGAAAACACAATATTTCAGGCCAATGATTACATGATTCAAAACCAAAGGTACCGAACAACGCTGATCAAATAAAAAGCTATAAATATGCTTACTTCGAGAACCTTTATTTTTACGTGAAGCTGAATTGCTGCTGGGTCCAGGGGGGAACATGATTAGTTCTGAAATAAATATATTCATCACATTAACCAAAGTTCGCAAACAAAACATAGAATATTATTTCCTTTAATGAAATATAAATACAGATGTATACCTCCATAATCTTCCACTACTTTTTTGGCAGCAAGAGACATGGTCCTCGGTTCAGGGGGGAGCACGTTTGGTTCTGAAATAAATATATTCATCACATTAACCAAAGTTCGCAAACAAAACATAGAATATTATTTCCTAATGAAATATAAATAAAGATGTATACCTCCATAATCTTCCAATACTTTTTTGGCAGCAAAAGACTCGGTGCTCGGCCCAGGGGGGAACACGTTTGGTTCTGAAATAAATAAATTCATTATATTACCCAGCCTCATCCAATGAACTATATCCTACCAGTGCAGAGTATAAAAGAGAAAATAAAGGAAGAACGATCGCGCGTCTCGGATACGCCTGTCATTTTAAATATCTTAATAATAATGGAATTACTGTGTTTGAAGAAATAATAAATGTATTGAATATCTTTATAATAATAAAGACTCGGTGAATCAACATCTATCTCTCCACCTTTTAAACTGTAGTTGTGTTCTTGGACAGCACGATTCGTGCTGGACAACACTCTAGGTAGAACATGTAGTCTCCTACGTACGTTTACCTTTTCTTTGGGTAAACCCCCATGTTTTCCGATTCCAGGAAGATTAAGGGTCGGCAAAGCGTCTTTTTTTAACGTGCCATTGGAATTTTTGCATTTCTTAGCGAAATGGGAACCACATACATACCCACAACTTGTCAAAATCGGGTAAGCAATGAAGTCTGATCTGCCGATTCTCCACGCCCATTCCCGATAACGACTCTCATTAGTTTTGCAGCTTGGTACTCTGTGTCGAACTGAAACACTATCCTCACAGCCTTCAACACTGCAACGAAATTTAGGAAGCATTTTTTCAAAATATTTACTTCGATGTTGTTCGGGACAATGTGCTATTTTGACATATAATACCATAGAATCCTACTAGAAATACTACTCAGTTCTAAACAGTTTTTCTATGGAAATTTGGACCAATAAAATGATATGGTCATTAATCATACGTCACACACCACGTGATCGACACGAAAAAGTTCGGAGTTATACCCCCCGCCAAGCTGGGAGCACGTAGCAGAAACGATTAGGCGTGGGCGTTATTTAACGTAACTAGATACAATAACTAGTTACACGGTATGTAACGGAAATAACTAGTTTCGATAAAATTGCAAGTAGTTATTTTTGTAAATGCGTTATTTCTGTGTTGGGTGTGATGTGAGTAACTGATTGCTTAGTAGTTTCGCCGCGTTTCACGTTTCGCATAGTTGCGTTTTCCGGCCGGCCGAGCGTGCAAGATTTTGAATGGAACATTTTCGAGTAAGCGGGAGTGGGTTCCGTTTCTGGGAAGCGAGCGACTATTTTTTGATTTAAAGTAAAATAATTCAGTTTGTTTTAGTTCGTCGTTGTACTTGTGTATAATATTGAGCACTTTTGGTAAATTTTCGATCGCACTGTCAACGCTTATTACGAACAATTTTTAGAAAAAAACCTTTAGATTCACCTTAATTACTATAAAAGGAACTTTTTTGCATTTGGGGTGGCGGAAAATAATGCATTTTAAATTTCAATTGCGTAAAGTGAAATTTTATCAAAATTAATCATACATACATTTAATGCAGTCAGTCCTAAGTCTGAATAAAGTATGAAGGGAAGTTAATTTCATATACGTTGATTTCACTGTATAGCTACAAACACTTGGATACTAGAGAGTGCTTAAATTTAGTTTCGTTTCGTGTGTAACTTTATAGTTGGTGGGGTATACAGTTTCGTGTGTAACTGAAGCTGAATGAAAATAACTAGTTACAACAATAACCTGTTTTGAAACAGGTTACGTCGACCAAGAAACTAGTTTCGTTACGTTTCTTGAAAACGGCGTAACGACCCGCGTCTAGAAACGATAGACATTCTGTCTAAAAAATTTTTAGATGACAGTAAACTTTTTAACCAATGGCAGAACTTTGCGATTCCAGGCCATGACGCCAATACTGAAAGAGTTTTCTATTTAATAAACGCCCAGTGGATCAAGAAACGCTATAAATTGCAAACAGAAACAATTGCTAAGATGATGTACATATTGTGTAATTTAAAAATGACGTGTCAAGAATTTTATGAAATGATTTCTAAAGAAAACGACGTTTTGGATAAAGTAGGTGAAAAGGCCAAATATACAAATTTGGAGAAGTCGAGATTTTAATTTTTTTTTTCGTTTTTGTCCACAAGGATAGATATATGTTTCATTACTTTGGTAGGCGGTTTTTAATTTGGTAGGCGGGTATGGGTACCGCCGCCCTGGGAACCATTTATTGGATGACCAACACCTCTGCCACAGGTCACTCCAAGTGGTTCGCTACGTTTGGTGACTTAGCAGGGGTGCCCGGGTTCTTGGGGTAATGTTTGTTCAAGTCTTGATGGCAGGTGCGTCGGCCCACCTTCTGCGTGGCAGGCCGGATTGGGAGATGCTGGTTGAGGGAGACCCTTTACAACCGGTTACTGCTGTCCGGGCCGCTCGGTAGTACAGAGGCCCGACCCTCAGGCTCACGACTGAGGGTGGGCTGCCCCATCAACGAGTGTAAAAACCCCGCCGCTGCTGTTGTGCCGGTTCGTGACCGGAGGGGACCCAGCAGTAGCCTTTGGGGCGCATCGGGTGACCTCTCCAGCCGGACTCTCCCTATCCATCGCCTTGCACCGCAGTGGGTGGATTGGATTCATTCGTTCGTCACTCTTGGACACTCTGATCCCCAGCTTCCTACCCACCCCTCATACCTTTTCCTTCCCAGACCTCCCTCCCCCCACACCCCATCATAATAATATTTAATAAAAATCATGACAACCCAAACAACAAAAATTAACAGCATTACAGCGGCGAGTAGTAGGCGACCCCGGCGCAGGCCAAAAATGTTGGTGAATTACACCAACATTCGCGGCCTGCATACCAATTCAAACTCCGTCCACCACCACCTTTTTTCTCAACGCCCCAACCTACTATTCCTGTCTGAAACGCAGATAGCCGAGCCTGTAGACGCCTCCTATCTGGACTGCCCGGGCTTCACCCTCGCAAGCAAGTTCAGACCTAAAGGAGGTGTCTGTCTCTATAGTCGAGCTGACGTCAACTGTGTGTGACTGTTGAATCTGGAAAACTCCAGATTCGACGTAATGGAACGTGTGATCAACGACAAACTGCTCACATACCTCGAGAAGAACAAAATTATTAACGACCGTCAATACGGATTCCGGCGGAACCGCTCGTGCGGTGATCTTCTCGCGTATGTGACGCATGTTTGGGGGCGATGCCTGGAACGTTTCGGTGAGACCCAAACGGTTGCACTGGACATATCCAAGGCCTTTGACCGGGTTTGGCACCGAGGACTTGTCAATAAACTGCATTCTTACGGACTTCCCGCATCCTTGTGTACGTGGATTGCCGACTTCTTGAGGGAGAGGTCGATTCAGACGGTAGTCGATGGTTTCCTCTCACTCGATAAATGCTGGCGTCCCGCAGGGATCGGTTCTATCTCCAACTCTGTTTTTGTTGCACATCAACGACCTTTTGTCATGTGCACCAATTCACTGTTACGCGGATGACAGTACAGTTCATGATAGCTTTTTGTTTGACAAGCCCCCAAAGGGCTCACAAACTCCAACAGCTCGTAAAGCTTTGAAGCAAAGAATGGACGGTTACCTCGAGAGTGTTTTCTCTTGGGGTAAAAATAATCTCGTTGAATTTAATGTTTCAAAGACCCAATCTTGTCTGATTACGTCTAAAATGGATCGCAATGAAAATCTAGTCTCTTTCAACGGAAGCAATCTTCCGAACAGGCCCTCCATTGATATGCTTGGTGTAACCCTAAGTGACCAGCTCAGGTATGGGGGCTCCATCGAAGACAGAGTAAAGTTAGCCTCCCAAAAACTGGGCGAACTGTACAGGGCCCGCAGATACTTTAATAGTACACAACTGCTAACCCTGTACAAATCGCAAGTGCGCCCCACGGTTGAATTTGGCAGCCACCTCTGGTCTGGAGCTCCAAAATACCTGAAAAATACCCTCGACTCTGTGCAGAAACGGGCGGTCCGTTTGATAGACTTAACAGACGGATTGCAATCTTTAGAGCACAGGCGTCGGGTGGGAATGCTATCCTTGTTCTACCGGTATTACAATGGAAGATGCTCCGAGAAACTAGCATCATTGATCCCTTCGGCACCGGTGCATAGTCGGGAAACACGCCAAACGCGTGCCCAACATTTGTACACAGTTGACATTTGTCACATGAGAACGGGTCGTTTCTTCGACTCGTTCTTGTGTTCAACAGCTCGGCTGTGGAATGATTTGCCGGCCTCTGTGTTTCCTCCTTCTTACAACATGGGTCTCATCAAGACAAATGTTCATTCCTTCCTCTCCTCAAAAAGACCCTCCACACAGCATCCCAGATGACATAGGCCCTGAGGGAAATTATTTTCCTCAGGGCCTCCTGTGTGGAGTTAATGTAAAAAAAAAAAAATACATATTTGTAAGGAAAATTTTAGTTTTCACCAGAAAAAGAGGGATGTTTTGTTTGTTTGTTTTATAAGTTTATTATTATTATGTTATGTCTACAGACAGAAGACTCGGTATTCTTTATTTTGTTATTGACAATAATGACATATTCTATATAAATGCCAAATGATGACAAAAATAAGACTAATTAATGATTGTTGTTATTAAACTTGTTAATGTGTGATTAATAAACAACTCTAACTTGTAACAGATTTTTTATTATTATGTATAAAAGTTATGTCCAAAATTACGTACGTATTTCCGGCTTTTTAAGGGCAAAATGTCCGGCCTAATACAGCGCAGTCAGGCTTTTTTATTTTAGAAGATGGCAACCCTAACCGTAGCTTCAAAATGCTTTTTTAAAGTCTCAATACGACAATTTTTCACCGAAATACAGCCTGTCAAAAATCACCGAAAAATTTGTTTTTTTTGCTCCCTTCATTTTTTTTTAGTAGTGTATTATCTGCCTACATTGACAGGTAAAGCCAAGCCAACAATTTTTTCTTTACCATCGAAACTAGATAAATTTTCGTGGACCCCCTTTTTTTATCACGCCAATGTAGACCCCCGTCGAGTCTTCCGTGGACCCTGGGGATCCACCTGGACCACTTTGGTAATCACTGCTCTAAAGGAAAACAGTTTTTAGTTATCGGATAAGTTCAGAAATATTCCATTTATTTTAGTTTTTCTGCATTCCAATAGATTTTACTGCAGAGCAGAAATATTTTGGGTAAATATTCGGAACAAACGTCAACGGTTATGTAATGGGATTGTGTATGTTATCTTTACTTTAAAAAACAGCCTAGGTTTTTGAATGGTTTGTCTGGCAAAGTAGGGTTTGTGTAGCGGGCTTGTGTATATTATCTTAATTTTAAAAGTTTTATAAAAAAAAAGTGCATATTAACCCTTGACGTTTGTTCCGAACTGCAAACAGAGTGATTTGACAGTGTGAAAGCAAATTTTCAATTTATGTAAATAAAATTAAAAATGTAACATTTTCAATCTCCCGAATGCAAATAGTTGTCTTTTATGGTAATTAAGAAGAATCTAAAAGTTTTATCAAAAAAAGTGCGTATTAACCGTTGACGTTTGTTCCGAACAATTACCATATTTTGACCCTCTGACCGAATAAAGCCGAGGCCTGGGGGATTTAAGCAGGTCTTGAAAGTTACAAATTAAAGTAACAGGTGTATAAGTCGTTGAGCTGACCTCATCTAAATATAATTCTTGTAAATTATCCACTTTTACAGTCCTCAGGCAATGGGGGGCCATTGCAACAAGTTCTTTAGAATGGAGAATATCTGCCTCATAAGTTCCACCCGGTCCCTAACGTAATAATTCAGGTCCTTTTCATAAAAAAAAGAAAACTCATAGAGCACGCCTGATTACGGAGGCAATTGAAATTCACAAAAATCCTTT
This sequence comes from Limnephilus rhombicus, assembly GCA_929108145.2. NCBI lineage: Eukaryota > Metazoa > Arthropoda > Insecta > Trichoptera > Limnephilidae > Limnephilus > Limnephilus rhombicus. The sequence goes on along the minus strand of OV815289.1, from coordinate 46,947,746 downwards.
AAATATTAATAGAGACGACGGAGCTAAACTCAATATTATTGTAGAAAGCAATCACTTTGTGGTTTGACATATTTAATAAAATAAAATACTTTTTTGTTTAAAACCACGATATTTATTAATTTTTTAACCGACCGGTTTAGTATTAATTTGTACCCTGAAGATGCTTAAGTTAAGCGAAACCGGTCGGTTAAAAAATTAATAAATATCGTGGTTTTAAACAAAAAAGTATTTTATTTTACTAAACTCAATAGTTCATGGTATCCGGTAATTGACGGTTACATCAAGGCTAAACGCAAAAAAACATGTTGAAGTGTATTGTAGCGCCAGCTCGTAGAGGAGTGGAGCTGGCGACACGGTATCGCTCCTAAGTAGATAAGAACTAACATCACCCCTAACTATTACACATCTGCCCTGATGATGGACACTGCAACGCTGTCCGAAACGTTGGCTAAAGAAGGCGGTAGCGCAACACGGCATAATACCCCAAAACCTAATAACAAGATAGACATTCTGTCTAAAAAATTTTTAGATGACACTAAACTTTTCAGGCACTGGGGGGACATTGCATAAGTTCCACCCGGTCCCTAATGTAATAATTCAGGTCCTTTTCGGTGTCGTCTTCAGCAGCCACCATTGGCACAATTGGCGCAGATTGCGGCTTCTCAACTCTCTCCTTGATTTTTTTTTTTCGATTTTATGGATTCTTTCGTAATCCTCTAACTAGATAGGGCTTTGCAATACCCTTCATGTTTCTAGCTGACTAGTACTGCGGCTCATTTGGCCTTATTACTATTACCATCTGATGGTTGTCTTTAATTGACTGAGTTTACGTTACATTATTGTGCTTTATGAGGAAAAATTCTTAACTGGATAAAAAACCTCATACAAATTCAAAGAAAAGGAAAAACAGTAAGTTGTGAACTTTTTACTCAATTTTACTTTTTAATTTACTGAATGTAAATATTTCATTGCTTGTCCGTGTCCTCTGCTGCGGTCTGGTGTTGTTGCGTCTTCTACCTGCGGGCATGAAAACATAAAATATGGGGTTCATTTCATAGGCGGATTTACTCTACGCCTCTGGTTTGTAAGGAATGAATAAGGGTTTTAAGGAAAAAGGATACAACAGTACTCATGGAAACTGCATGATAAGGTGCTTAGGCATTCGATGCTTGTATTTGAAATTTAAGTCAGCTTTTTTGTTGTAATCACCCAGCCCTCTAATAAGCGGATTTTCTTGATTTAGTGTGTTGTGAAATTTGGTCGTCAAGTCGAAAGCATGTTCCTGAAGGGTAGGAATTTCTTCCTGTTCGTGTAGTCGTCTTAGGTTTGTATACATTGGTGTATCGTAGGCGATTTTTATACATTTGTTCTGCGTTACTTGTAATTTATTGTATGTCGTGTGTGAGATGTTAGACCACACAGGGATTGCATATGTGAGGGATGGGCGAATTAGGCTGAGGTACTGTGATGAATTGTATTGATCAACAGTGAAAATTAGGAAATATCGTAGCTTCCCAATTTAATTTAAAAAGAAAATATCAATTACTTATAAAACGGACACGTCTACGACATCTATCGGATTAGAGTAAAGTGAATTCATATTTACGGTAGGGATCTATAATTAGACAAAGTGAGACGAGTATTGATGAAAGGATCACAGATGGTATCAACAAATAATCAGAAACAGGGGCTCCCCAATATACTTTAGACCGAGATATATTGACAGCCAATTGAATTGCAGCAAAAGCGATTAAAAACCAATTCAGCCTATCAACGGGAAGAGGGCCGAACCCATTTTTAGAACAAAGGAACGACCTTTGGACTTAGCAATTAGTAATGTGATTAATGAGTTTGATGTTCCCACCAAACCGAGAGGTGAATAAACTCCATGGGAAGAAATAATCTGTTCAGGGACAAAAGAACGATGACCCCAAGAAATGTTATGATTAACTGGTACGTTCCAGGGATCAGAAACCCTAGTTCTCGAACGCATTAAAACATATCAGGTGCGGAAAAAAAGGATACACGTAAACACGATGCAAAAGTTTAAGTGAAAAATTGCAAAGCAAGTGACGAAAACGTATTGTAAGGCGTTAGGGAGATTTCCATCTATAATACGATTGTTTGTGACGACCGGAGATGATCGATTCGAGGGAAAACGTGCTAAAGGAAATGGAAATGTTGAAAAAACAATGGAAAATTATTGTTATCAATTCTAGACGGAGCTAGGATATTACGATGAAAGATTTAGGGAGGAAACGTCAAAAAAATGAGAGTTTTAAAGAATAGGCGAGGGTACATTTCAGATGTCTAGAGCAGTAACAAGTGTTAGAGAGGAAGATAGAGTGCAGTACGGAGGGGAGTGGAAAATGCTGAAAAACATTGCGATAGAAAAACTCAGGAAAAGGAGTCATTTTACGTAATTAAAATGGAGTTTATAGAGTAACATAGTACGCGATTGCAGATAAAAAATGAGGCATTACAATGGTTGTCGATCCCAGATGTATTTTGTTGTGATAAACAAGGAATATTCGAACATGAAAATTGTTTATATAAGGGCAATTAGCCGTTAAAAAGGTAATAAAAATTATCATGGGTCTTATGAAATATTTACGTTAGAGAATTCTCATAAAAGTTAACGACACTGAAATAAAAAAGGATTTATTGCCAGGTGGGTACAAGAACTAATGTATACAGCTGTCAAGACATATGGTTTATGGGATTTTTCGTAAGAACGGGACAAAATTTGGGGGACGATCTCTATGAAGCAATAAAAATGACAGGAATTTAAGGGCCGAAGTGGGGGTATCTCCTATAAAAATGTTAAAAATGATATATTTATTAATAACAAATAGAAAATGAAATTTTCCAAGAGGCAGCAAACATCAAAAAACGATATGGTTATATCAGGGAAGTACGGGGAAGTGAGGGGAAAGGAGATACGACAGAGAAAAACAAAGGAAATCTTAGATTAACAGTGAATAAAATAAATACGGCTTGAAATATAAAAATCTATAGAGATATGAACAATAACGTAAGGATAAATAAGGAAATTCATGGAAAGAGTGTCGTGAATAAAAGAAAATTCGAAAAAAAAATGGAAAATTCAAATATACGACGTAAATAGAGAAAATTCGGTTTTAAATGGAAAGGTTCATATAGAATACAGAAAAACTCGAGGAAAAATAATAAAATAAAAATGAACAATTTGCGAGAAAGACTTCGACATGAAGATATCTCTGATAGGCGAATTTGGGGACAGATTTGGAACATATGGTAGATGCCGTACGCACGGACATGTTACGGAATAGATGAAAATAGAACTTTAAAATTATTAAATTCAAGCTAATTTTGTATGAACACCAGGACAAAGGAAGTTGGGCCATTAAACATGGATCTTACTAAATCCGGATCTTGTAAGTATGGGAGTACGAGACAGAATTTAATGTATCAAACGCAAAACGTACTAAGAGACCACATTCGACAATAATGGGGAGGTTTCAAGAAATTACGAGTTGATAGTAATTAGATTGGTTTATTACAGGAGATTCAGATACGATCTTTTGGACCTGAGAGGGGTATAAAAGTCTAGACAAATGCCAGTTGAGGACAGTCTACGGTCGTGGTCGAAAAGTTTGTAACTTCGCGGAACGTGACGAAACGGTGGGTGATTTAAATTTGAAAAATTCTAAGTGATAATTATTTTGATACTTAGAAAAATTTTCACATTCTAGTCAGTGATCTACAAAAAAAAATACTTTGCAGTTAGAATCAGTGAAATAAGAATAAAGCCAACGCATTAATTACTTGTGAAAAATAAAAGTGCTCGTGATAAATACAATTTGTTTTAGTGGAAAATTCGGATTTTATAATCACTTAATATCGTATTTTTAAACTTAGAAATTTCGCGTTTAATATTAGTGCAATAAATAACTGAAGTGATGTGATAATTTAGCGTGATGAAGTTATAATTAAATACGTGTGTTCAATCTAAGTGAAAGTGTTCTAACAAATAATAAATATTTAAATTAATTATCTTAAATAATAATAATAAAACAAAATAATATTTTATTAATACATAAAATTTCGGAGGGATAAAAATTTAATTTAACAACAATTTACCATCTCTAAATTAATCGTGAAGTAACTATCATTTAAAGTGTTATCTAACCAACGAGTTTTGAGATAAAATACAGTTTAGAACGATAGAGTTCATACATCATTTTAATTAATTAGATTAATTGAAAAAAAAAAAATTTGAAGTCAAAAAGATTTAATTAAATTTAGGAAAATAAAAATTAATTTAGGAAAATTGCAGCAAGGTTACCGTGTATTTCCCGGTCGGAAAAAACCTTGGTAGGGGTAAGTCTTTTCCGTTATAAAATTTTACAGATTCCAAGGAGATAGCGGAATGCAGCAAACATTGGTATTTGGATTAATTATTTGACCAAGATATTACTCGCTTAATATGTGATATGTAACTATATTAAAATATTATAAGTATAATAAGTATATTTTATATATTTATATATGTAAGTATATAAACATATATATATGTAATTTTGTTCCCAAGAAAAATTATAATAAAAAAAAAAAAAAAAAGAAAAACACTTATATAAAAAGAGGAAAAGGGTATCGATTCCTACCTCTGAATTCATCAATAACTATTAAAAGTAGTTATGTGCGATAAATTTACAAATCAATATTTTATATTTAATGTTATGTATGTATTAATATAATTTCAGAAAATCCAGAGCATTTGAAATAAGTTATGATATTAGAAATTATTTCAATCAAAAAATAATTATACATATCAATATTATAAATTATTTATTGAGACAAAGTATATATAAATGAATAAATATGTATACGTAATCGGGTATCAGACTAGACAATTGCGCTAAGTACATCATTATCAAACAAAGAAAAAATTTTAGAGTCATCTCACACGTCTCCGGAATGTCTAAAGTAAACATACCTCATACGCTTGAATCTAGGTCACGAGGCCATCGAGAATGTTTACAAAGCTCAAATTGTTTACAAAATATGTCGGTCACTGGGTCACTAGTTCGAATACAGTAAAAAGAAAAAAAAAAATGACCTTGATTAATGGATATCGTACTTAGGTATTAACTTCTAGGAACGGGATAAAAATAATTACATTGCGCAATTATTAGGAACAAAAGGAAAAAAAAAATTTAAACACTATTTTTAATTTGAACGTGAAGAGGTATCTACGGATCTAAGCAATTGAAAATTAACAGATTTATTATAGCAGTTCAAAAGGATGTATTGAAGATTTACATGAAACATTTGATAAATCACGGGATAGTTCAAAAGGGTGTGTTGAAGATTTACATGAGACATTTGATAAATCACGGGATAGTCCAATAGGGTGTATTGAAGACTTACATGAAACAGTCGAAAAATCACGGGATAGCTTAATAAGGGGTAATGAGGATTTACATGCTTCAATTGAGAATCACGGGATAGCAAGAATTTATCAAAAGTTGAACACTGGAGGGGAGGGAAAGAAAAAAAAAAAATACAGTTCAACCAACAGAAGGCAGTGTTCGCTTCTGTAACAAGGACCATTAATCAAACCATAGAGATGGCGGATCTCTCAAACAAAACCGTCAACAAAACCAAACAAAAGCTTGGAGTTATGGCGAATCTCCAGAACACATCGCCAGATAAGATCTTATTGTACTAGTATATATTTATATGTCACCCACTATTCTTATGTATCTATTCGGTATCAATCTGAAAATTTCACAGAATTGATGGGCGAGATCCGAGCTCGGGATGCGTTGCAAGTAGTTTCGCATTGCGAGTTATAAACCTTCCCAAAACGTATGTTTACATATATATCTTTTTATGTACTGTTCATTGAATGAAACGAACTCACTTACAATTAGTGCTTTAGGCCTGTCGGGTCACTCTCGTCTCATTTCTTGAACGTGGAGGGAGGATTCACGACCCGTAACTCCACACAAACCCGTGAGTATATGATTGCATATAGGACGAAACCGGTTCGCCCTAAGTAAATAGTAAACTTTGGAGGAGTAGGAATTTGGAGGTATCTGGGCTTGGGGGAAGACCTGAAGGCAGTGCATGATGGCGAAGGAAGGTCAATTGGGACGCGATAACTTAGGTATCAATCAATTGAACCGTGCCAAAAGACTGTGCGAATTTTGGGTTGACTTCTAATCACCCTGCTTACTTGATGGAGGCTGGAGCCAAATTTTGCCAGAAAAAGGGTTATTCTGAGTTCGTCAAATATGCAATTAACTAATTACATTAACCTACTAAATCCATCTTTATATGTACCTTATAGCAGCTGAATCTAAACGGAGGGGCGCCCAGCAGATACGAGATACAATCATAATCAAATTTACTAACATTTAACCATTTGAGTTATATTTAATTATCTGTTCAATTAGTCATGTGTAGTTTCGATTAGTATTGCTTATTCATGAATTCATTAGGATGTAGGGAATCATAATAAACGTCAAAGGGAAGTTAGTTCATTTAGAGAAATACTTAAGGTTAAATTTGCAAGAGAGAGACCAATACAGTTTTGAAATTCAACACTCTGTTTAGAATCAAGAGGGTTACCACAAAATTTAAGGTAATTAAAGTTCTATATCATAAATCAAAAAATTACACAACGTTTGATGGAGTTTAATTACAACCTAAATACGAAAATATTTACGTTCAAAGTCGTAAATAACGTATTTATTAGTTAAGTACATATATCGCTAAAGGTATGTGGTACAAGGGAGCTTTAAGTAGCTTTCTGTAGTTATCAGAGGAAATAAGGGTCCAATTTTATAAAGGCTTGTGTGACGTAGGGGAGGAATTTTCCATCCCTACCACACATATGCAAAGCCTTAAGAATTTAAATATCGATCAGAGCCAAGAGAAAAGGCGAGAATATTACAACTGTCTTGCCGATGACAGGAGTAAATAAAATACAGACAAATATAAGAGAGTATGAAAAGACGAAACAACACAACTGCACAGCCGTGACAGGAGATCAGAGTTTTACAAGTTGTTTTAGAAAAAAAAAAAAAAACTTTTATTGGTCAATCTATTGCAAAAAAAAAAAAAAGTGAAAAAAAAATAATAATAATAATAAGTAGGACGTTATGTTAAATGAAGTGATAATAAAAATAAAATAAAAATCAGAACAGTGCGCCGTTAAATAAACACGAAAAAAATATATAAATAAATAAATAAACAATACTTTTAAAAAAAAAAAAAAAAAAAAAAAGTGTTAACGAATAAACTCTACATGTTTTAAAATAATTTATAAAAGTGTCGATAAAGTTTAAATCAAGTGACCATGAATTTGTTGATTGCTTATGAGATTATAAATATCGTAACAAAGAATGTAGGTCAGATACAAGCGTAAACAGTTTATTCAAGGCAGGCCATAATTTAACAGAATAATGGTATTGACATTCCTGAATCCAGAATGTTAATGACCGTAATGTAAACAATCTGATGCGAGATGCCGCGGTGTTTGTAAGCATCGAAAGATTGATAACCTAAGCATCGAAAGTGATAACAAAACATCGAAAATTTTTGAAGTAGGTGACATCGGGGGTAACGCGTATCTCTATAAGAGATTGTAGAATAAACAAACTCGAAAATGATATCAACACTCGGTTACGGAAAAAATAAACAGACTTTACAGATAAAAACGGGGGAACTTACCTACATAAAGTGACCCTTTGTTTATAGTTAATGTTGTGGGTTTGTATGTGAGGATTATCACATAAAAAGTCATAACATAAAAGATAAGGAACATAAAATAAAAATAACATAAAATATTTGATTGGGGATAGTGTCGAGTTGAGAGCTTTAATATCACAGACGAATGTTTTATAGGTATATACCTATTTAGGGGAACATTTGATCATTCGGACCAAAAAAGGAGGGGATTTGACGAAATAACATCAAGATAGGTATTGCGAACTCTAAATAGATTTTGCGAAAATATCGTAGGTATTGCGGAACTTGAAGGAATGGTTGGCATTCTAAACAATGAGTAGTTATTGGTTGAACGAAAATCACGGGATATTCATTAACATTGGAGTAACAATATTCATTCCGTTTTTTTTTGCAATTACCTACATTTATTTGAAATGAAGAGTGATGGTAGAGTTGATCTAATTTGGGTTACAATCATCATGCAAACAAATATAAATAATTGAAAATATTGTGTTTTATAGGGGGACAGGTTCCAAAAAAAAAAAATAAAAATAAAAATAAAAATAAAAATAAAAATAAAATAAATTATAAATATATATAGGTATATTTATAATAAATAGTTGGTATTGAGTTAAATTCATTAAAAATTTTAAACAAAAAATGGCGGAAAAAAGGAAAGTGGATGCGACGGAATTAGAAGCTAAAGAAATACCGTCGGGAGATGAATTACGGGAAATATTTAGACGTTCAAAGAGGTCTAAGTTACGAGTCGAGGATATGATAGAAGTCGTTCAGCCAGAGGGGGAGACCGACACAAAATCGGAGGAACAGGGCGAAAAATAAGCGAGAGTGTGAAGAGAGACTCACACATGGTATGTTACAGAAAAAACCCGAGGAAAAGGAACAAGAAAAGTTAACGAAGTAAAAGGAAAAATAAAAAAATAAAATAAAAAATATAGAAAAACGAGAAAATTGAAAAAAAAAAAAATAAAATAAGTAAATAAATAGAATAAGGAAGGCAACGTAATTTACATAAGGTAATTTAGAAAATTAAAATAGAGATTATAAGGTTGTCGCTTAATAAGATAAAAATATAAACATTAACCGGGCGACACTCGGAAAATAAAGAAAATGGTTGGGAAACGTGGAACAAGTAGGCGAGCCCAGGCTTTAGTGACAGCAATCGGGGAAAATGTCACAACCGAGACTTCAACAATAAACATAGGAGATATAACTACAATAATTCAGGCAGCTTTGGCACCGCTCGTCAATAAGATGCAAGAACTCGAGAAACAATTGGAAAGCCCAGCAACAGTGGCGGTGATAGGAGAGGATAGTGCGCCGAAAAGCGTTCTCCAAGTAGTGGAAATGTTACCACAGCAGGAACGACCATCATTCTCCGGTGGAAATCAAAATCCCATTAGTTTCCTGGAAGATTTAAAAGAATACACTAGAAAAGTGAAACGAACGGATCCATTAGTCGTCGTACGGGAAAATTTGAAAGGGGAAGCTAAATCGTGGGCAAAATTGTACAATAAACGATGGGAGACTATGTTAGATTTCGAACGAGATTTTTTAGCTACCTATTGGGGAGACATAAAGAAAAATGAAGTTCGCCGTCGTCTTGCAGAAGGGGTATATGATGCCAAGAAAAATATATCCATGCTCACTCATTTCGCAAACTATTGGGAGCTAGCGAAGGCTTTAAAGATTACTGACACACCGTTGGGCATAGTTGACGAGATTATGAGACATTATCCGAAGGAAATTCAATCGCTATGGTTTTCGGGGCAATCAGGAGATGAGATTGTCGCCGCTGAGTTTCTACGAAAACTAGATACAATGGTATGTACACCAGAAGAACGGAACATGAAGAAGAGGAGTGGGGAGGAATCCAGCAAGAAGGACAAATACCGTGACCGTTACCACGCCATAAAAAGGAGGATACACGCAATTGAAAGTGTGGGCGAAAACGCTAGTTGCAGCAAGTGCACCGAAGTTAACAGCTCACCAAAAGAAAATTCTACAATAACTACAGCCGGGAAGGAGCTAATGGTCGCAGCCAACTCGGGAGATAAAAGGAGATTATAGCGCTTTACATTTAGCTAGATATTACACAAGTAATAAGAAACAAAAATCAGGTTTACAGTTAGTGGAAATCAACGGATAGCGTGCGAAGTTTACAAATATTTGTAAATGTTAATAAATAAATAAACGATTGAGAAATACAAATAAAATTATGTTAGGATACATTATAATTGGGGAGGGGGAAGAAAGAAAATTACTAAAATATTAGATTATCAGATTGCTTGCGAGGGGCGGATCGTCGTTAAGTCTTTGAGGGTGAGTGGACAAGTTCTTAATAAGCGACAATCATATTCAATTATTGAAATAGAGTAAGGCAAATAAATTCGTTAATTTTGATTTTCTAGTTGAAAAAAAAAAAATTTTTACTTTTTTTTTATGTGTTAGTGAGAAAAAAAAAAATGTTAGATACGTAAGAACACTCAAAAGGAGAGAATTAGAGATATTATATGGCACACAAAAGGGACATTTTGGAAAAAAAAAAATAAACAATGCTTAGGGATTTTTTTTTTTGAAATATTGAAATAAGAAAGTTTATCTATAGATATAGGGTAGACATTAAGTATAGAGATAAAAAGGTAACATTTGAATTAAGGTATAAATAGTTTAGATTTCAAAAAAAAAAAAAAAGGAAAAAAAAGGGAACGCTGAACCAATTTGAGGATAATAAAGAACATTTATAAAAATTTAAATATTAGAGTGGACAACACTTAGGCTAGAACAACTTTGGATGAATTAAGAAATTACAATTAGAAATTAAGAATTATAAAATAAAGTTTAAATAAATAAAGAAAAAAAAAAAAATTGCTGGAAAATTTATATGAAACATGTATACCACTGATTGTCGGATTGGGTGAGGTCGTGCGAAAACCCACATTTCACAAAAAATATTCATACTTACAAAACAAAAAACAATTAATTGCACACCAAGAGACCACCCGCTTTTCAGTTGTTCGAAAGGTCGCGAGATTGTAAACAATCTTTACTTAAATCATTGTAAGGGAGGTCTTAGTCCAATTTGGTTGGGGACCACCAAAACACGCGAGTCGAGGGGCGTGTTCCAGCAAAAAGAAATTAATTTTGAATCTATCAAAATTAAAGAAAATTTCATAAAGTAAAATCTACGCGAAAAGAAAATAAAGAATACAATGAGATTCAAATTCAAGATTGTTAACAATCCGAACAGAATGAGGAGGGGGAGATAGGAAGTAATAGGATACGGAAAAGAGATAGGGGATAACAGAATGAGGAGGGGGAGATAGGAAGTAATAGGATACGGAAAAAGATAGGGGATAACAGAATGGGGAGGGGGAGATAGGAAGTAATAGGATACGGAAAAAGATAGGGGATAACAAAATGAGGAGGGGGAGATAGGTAGTAATATGACACGGAGTAGAGATAGGGGATAACCAAATGAGGAGGGGAAGATAGCTAGTCTAAATTTGAACACAATTTCGGTGTCTAACGAAAAAAAAAAAAAAAAAAAAAAAAAAAAAAAAAAAAAAAAAAAAAAAAAAAAAAAAAAAGAAGAGGACATTAAAATAAAATACAACGTTAGCCACAGCAAATTGAGTTCAGAGGAGGGAACTGTGATGAATTGTATTGATCAACAGTGAAAATTAGGAAATATCGTAGCTTCCCAATTTAATTTAAAAAGAAAATATCAATTACTTATAAAACGGACACGTCTACGACATCTATCGGATTAGAGTAAAGTGAATTCATATTTACGGTAGGGATCTATAATTAGACAAAGTGAGACGAGTATTGATGAAAGGATCACAGATGGTATCAACAAATAATCAGAAACAGGGGCTCCCCAATATACTTTAGACCGAGATATATTGACAGCCAATTGAATTGCAGCAAAAGCGATTAAAAACCAATTCAGCCTATCAACGGGAAGAGGGCCGAACCCATTTTTAGAACAAAGGAACGACCTTTGGACTTAGCAATTAGTAATGTGATTAATGAGTTTGATGTTCCCACCAAACCGAGAGGTGAATAAACTCCATGGGAAGAAATAATCTGTTCAGGGACAAAAGAACGATGACCCCAAGAAATGTTATGATTAACTGGTACGTTCCAGGGATCAGAAACCCTAGTTCTCGAACGCATTAAAACATATCAGGTGCGGAAAAAAAGGATACACGTAAACACGATGCAAAAGTTTAAGTGAAAAATTGCAAAGCAAGTGACGAAAACGTATTGTAAGGCGTTAGGGAGATTTCCATCTATAATACGATTGTTTGTGACGACCGGAGATGATCGATTCGAGGGAAAACGTGCTAAAGGAAATGGAAATGTTGAAAAAACAATGGAAAATTATTGTTATCAATTCTAGACGGAGCTAGGATATTACGATGAAAGATTTAGGGAGGAAACGTCAAAAAAATGAGAGTTTTAAAGAATAGGCGAGGGTACATTTCAGATGTCTAGAGCAGTAACAAGTGTTAGAGAGGAAGATAGAGTGCAGTACGGAGGGGAGTGGAAAATGCTGAAAAACATTGCGATAGAAAAACTCAGGAAAAGGAGTCATTTTACGTAATTAAAATGGAGTTTATAGAGTAACATAGTACGCGATTGCAGATAAAAAATGAGGCATTACAATGGTTGTCGATCCCAGATGTATTTTGTTGTGATAAACAAGGAATATTCGAACATGAAAATTGTTTATATAAGGGCAATTAGCCGTTAAAAAGGTAATAAAAATTATCATGGGTCTTATGAAATATTTACGTTAGAGAATTCTCATAAAAGTTAACGACACTGAAATAAAAAAGGATTTATTGCCAGGTGGGTACAAGAACTAATGTATACAGCTGTCAAGACATATGGTTTATGGGATTTTTCGTAAGAACGGGACAAAATTTGGGGGACGATCTCTATGAAGCAATAAAAATGACAGGAATTTAAGGGCCGAAGTGGGGGTATCTCCTATAAAAATGTTAAAAATGATATATTTATTAATAACAAATAGAAAATGAAATTTTCCAAGAGGCAGCAAACATCAAAAAACGATATGGTTATATCAGGGAAGTACGGGGAAGTGAGGGGAAAGGAGATACGACAGAGAAAAACAAAGGAAATCTTAGATTAACAGTGAATAAAATAAATACGGCTTGAAATATAAAAATCTATAGAGATATGAACAATAACGTAAGGATAAATAAGGAAATTCATGGAAAGAGTGTCGTGAATAAAAGAAAATTCGAAAAAAAAATGGAAAATTCAAATATACGACGTAAATAGAGAAAATTCGGTTTTAAATGGAAAGGTTCATATAGAATACAGAAAAACTCGAGGAAAAATAATAAAATAAAAATGAACAATTTGCGAGAAAGACTTCGACATGAAGATATCTCTGATAGGCGAATTTGGGGACAGATTTGGAACATATGGTAGATGCCGTACGCACGGACATGTTACGGAATAGATGAAAATAGAACTTTAAAATTATTAAATTCAAGCTAATTTTGTATGAACACCAGGACAAAGGAAGTTGGGCCATTAAACATGGATCTTACTAAATCCGGATCTTGTAAGTATGGGAGTACGAGACAGAATTTAATGTATCAAACGCAAAACGTACTAAGAGACCACATTCGACAATAATGGGGAGGTTTCAAGAAATTACGAGTTGATAGTAATTAGATTGGTTTATTACAGGAGATTCAGATACGATCTTTTGGACCTGAGAGGGGTATAAAAGTCTAGACAAATGCCAGTTGAGGACAGTCTACGGTCGTGGTCGAAAAGTTTGTAACTTCGCGGAACGTGACGAAACGGTGGGTGATTTAAATTTGAAAAATTCTAAGTGATAATTATTTTGATACTTAGAAAAATTTTCACATTCTAGTCAGTGATCTACAAAAAAAAATACTTTGCAGTTAGAATCAGTGAAATAAGAATAAAGCCAACGCATTAATTACTTGTGAAAAATAAAAGTGCTCGTGATAAATACAATTTGTTTTAGTGGAAAATTCGGATTTTATAATCACTTAATATCGTATTTTTAAACTTAGAAATTTCGCGTTTAATATTAGTGCAATAAATAACTGAAGTGATGTGATAATTTAGCGTGATGAAGTTATAATTAAATACGTGTGTTCAATCTAAGTGAAAGTGTTCTAACAAATAATAAATATTTAAATTAATTATCTTAAATAATAATAATAAAACAAAATAATATTTTATTAATACATAAAATTTCGGAGGGATAAAAATTTAATTTAACAACAATTTACCATCTCTAAATTAATCGTGAAGTAACTATCATTTAAAGTGTTATCTAACCAACGAGTTTTGAGATAAAATACAGTTTAGAACGATAGAGTTCATACATCATTTTAATTAATTAGATTAATTGAAAAAAAAAAAATTTGAAGTCAAAAAGATTTAATTAAATTTAGGAAAATAAAAATTAATTTAGGAAAATTGCAGCAAGGTTACCGTGTATTTCCCGGTCGGAAAAAACCTTGGTAGGGGTAAGTCTTTTCCGTTATAAAATTTTACAGATTCCAAGGAGATAGCGGAATGCAGCAAACATTGGTATTTGGATTAATTATTTGACCAAGATATTACTCGCTTAATATGTGATATGTAACTATATTAAAATATTATAAGTATAATAAGTATATTTTATATATTTATATATGTAAGTATATAAACATATATATATGTAATTTGGTTCCCAAGAAAAATTATAATAAAAAAAAAAAAAAAAAGAAAAACACTTATATAAAAAGAGGAAAAGGGTATCGATTCCTACCTCTGAATTCATCAATAACTATTAAAAGTAGTTATGTGCGATAAATTTACAAATCAATATTTTATATTTAATGTTATGTATGTATTAATATAATTTCAGAAAATCCAGAGCATTTGAAATAAGTTATGATATTAGAAATTATTTCAATCAAAAAATAATTATACATATCAATATTATAAATTATTTATTGAGACAAAGTATATATAAATGAATAAATATGTATACGTAATCGGGTATCAGACTAGACAATTGCGCTAAGTACATCATTATCAAACAAAGAAAAAATTTTAGAGTCATCTCACACGTCTCCGGAATGTCTAAAGTAAACATACCTCATACGCTTGAATCTAGGTCACGAGGCCATCGAGAATGTTTACAAAGCTCAAATTGTTTACAAAATATGTCGGTCACTGGGTCACTAGTTCGAATACAGTAAAAAGAAAAAAAAAAATGACCTTGATTAATGGATATCGTACTTAGGTATTAACTTCTAGGAACGGGATAAAAATAATTACATTGCGCAATTATTAGGAACAAAAGGAAAAAAAAAATTTAAACACTATTTTTAATTTGAACGTGAAGAGGTATCTACGGATCTAAGCAATTGAAAATTAACAGATTTATTATAGCAGTTCAAAAGGATGTATTGAAGATTTACATGAAACATTTGATAAATCACGGGATAGTTCAAAAGGGTGTGTTGAAGATTTACATGAGACATTTGATAAATCACGGGATAGTCCAATAGGGTGTATTGAAGACTTACATGAAACAGTCGAAAAATCACGGGATAGCTTAATAAGGGGTAATGAGGATTTACATGCTTCAATTGAGAATCACGGGATAGCAAGAATTTATCAAAAGTTGAACACTGGAGGGGAGGGAAAGAAAAAAAAAAAATACAGTTCAACCAACAGAAGGCAGTGTTCGCTTCTGTAACAAGGACCATTAATCAAACCATAGAGATGGCGGATCTCTCAAACAAAACCGTCAACAAAACCAAACAAAAGCTTGGAGTTATGGCGAATCTCCAGAACACATCGCCAGATAAGATCTTATTGTACTAGTATATATTTATATGTCACCCACTATTCTTATGTATCTATTCGGTATCAATCTGAAAATTTCACAGAATTGATGGGCGAGATCCGAGCTCGGGATGCGTTGCAAGTAGTTTCGCATTGCGAGTTATAAACCTTCCCAAAACGTATGTTTACATATATATCTTTTTATGTACTGTTCATTGAATGAAACGAACTCACTTACAATTAGTGCTTTAGGCCTGTCGGGTCACTCTCGTCTCATTTCTTGAACGTGGAGGGAGGATTCACGACCCGTAACTCCACACAAACCCGTGAGTATATGATTGCATATAGGACGAAACCGGTTCGCCCTAAGTAAATAGTAAACTTTGGAGGAGTAGGAATTTGGAGGTATCTGGGCTTGGGGGAAGACCTGAAGGCAGTGCATGATGGCGAAGGAAGGTCAATTGGGACGCGATAACTTAGGTATCAATCAATTGAACCGTGCCAAAAGACTGTGCGAATTTTGGGTTGACTTCTAATCACCCTGCTTACTTGATGGAGGCTGGAGCCAAATTTTGCCAGAAAAAGGGTTATTCTGAGTTCGTCAAATATGCAATTAACTAATTACATTAACCTACTAAATCCATCTTTATATGTACCTTATAGCAGCTGAATCTAAACGGAGGGGCGCCCAGCAGATACGAGATACAATCATAATCAAATTTACTAACATTTAACCATTTGAGTTATATTTAATTATCTGTTCAATTAGTCATGTGTAGTTTCGATTAGTATTGCTTATTCATGAATTCATTAGGATGTAGGGAATCATAATAAACGTCAAAGGGAAGTTAGTTCATTTAGAGAAATACTTAAGGTTAAATTTGCAAGAGAGAGACCAATACAGTTTTGAAATTCAACACTCTGTTTAGAATCAAGAGGGTTACCACAAAATTTAAGGTAATTAAAGTTCTATATCATAAATCAAAAAATTACACAACGTTTGATGGAGTTTAATTACAACCTAAATACGAAAATATTTACGTTCAAAGTCGTAAATAACGTATTTATTAGTTAAGTACATATATCGCTAAAGGTATGTGGTACAAGGGAGCTTTAAGTAGCTTTCTGTAGTTATCAGAGGAAATAAGGGTCCAATTTTATAAAGGCTTGTGTGACGTAGGGGAGGAATTTTCCATCCCTACCACACATATGCAAAGCCTTAAGAATTTAAATATCGATCAGAGCCAAGAGAAAAGGCGAGAATATTACAACTGTCTTGCCGATGACAGGAGTAAATAAAATACAGACAAATACAAGAGAGGATGAAAAGACAAACATCACAGTACAGATGTCTTTTCCTTCTTGTAGCTAGTGAGCTCTTTCTGTTGAAGATTGGGCTTACCGCGCCAATAGCTTTTTGCGTTTTTGACTTCGCAATGTCGAGATGTTTTTTCCAGTTTAGTCTTGGTCCATGGTGAGTCCCAGGTACTTTACATCGGATTTCCATTCGAGTTCTTTCCCACCCATGAGAATTTTTATTTGCAGATTTTTTCGTTGGCGTCGGCGCGTGAATGTTATTGCCTCCGTTTTGGCTTCATTGAGTTTTAACCTCCACATTTTGTAATATTTAGCGAGCGTATCGAGTCCTTGTTGTACGTATTTCGCTGCTAGGTTGGGGTTTTTCGAGGTGGCATATACCGCCGCATCGTCTGCGTAGAATGCGCTTTTGCAATTCCCATTTAGAGGTGGGATGTCATGGGTATACAGGTTGAAAAAGTGTGGTATGTTCCTTTTTGTAGATAATGCATCGCCCACTTTGACAGTGAATGTTCGGTTTTCCAAGTACTCTCCTTCTTAATATTGGCTCTCTTTGTCTTCTTTTGCCTGCCACTCAACATTTTAAGCGATCTTTAATAAAAATAATAATAAATAACGTCGAACTGTATCGTAACCTAACATTTTACGCTTTGAGTTTTTTTTTTATTTTTTATTAACTAAATTACAGAATACATTTTGTACAAGAAATTTGAGTAGACCCACAAAGCTGTCATATGGCAGCTTGTCTGCAGGTTCTAACAATTTAAACATTCTTAATATGATATCTAAGAAAATATTTGTAAATACATTTATAGTTTTAAGGAAACATTAGAATAGATCACATAGTAATATTAGATAAATTAACTTACAACCATAAATATATAAGATATTTCAATATACCTGCCAAATAACAAGATATGTAGGCAGCTATATTAAGATATTCAAAGATACATGGAGTTTTCGTTCATTAACCATAGTTTTATCATTTTAGGACATAGTCTCTCATTTTTTTCAAATTTTATGTTTGTATCGGGTGTCATTGATCGATAATATTGATGTTTCAAATTCCATTGTCGTCTGTTTGTTGAATCAGCTCCCTTCGCCTGCCCGTGTTGATCGATGGTTTGTTTTGGGGTCGGCATCCTGCGTCGGTATTTTTAGCAGAGGTGACGCGGCTGCTACAGGGTCCGCCCCCAGTGAGGTGGAGCCTCACGATTCATTAAATTTTTACTGGTCCGCCGCTGACCCTCAGCTCCTCCAATGCCTGACTTCTGTAATGCTTCCGGCATCTCCTCCAAGTGTAGTATACTCCCACCAGTAGCACTGCTACTGATAGTATGCTGAGCGTTGCCCATTGTAATTTGTGTGTTTCCACATGAATGTCTCCTGTCTGGGCGATGATGACTTCTTCTTTGCTTGATGCTTGTCCCATGATGTAAGGCGTGCTGGTTGTCGACTGAAGCAATTTTCGATTTGTAGCTTCTTTTATACCAAAATCGTTTCGAAATAATTTATTAAAACTTGCTGACAGAACATCCTGTATGTGCGTTTCTGAGATTTGTTTAAACCGCTGCGTGCGACTTTTTGTTATCGCACTATTATTTTTTACGTCGCCTGGTGTCGTCATGTTCGGTGAATGAACGGTCATTGTATCGTCAGCTGTTATTATGGTTCGCTTCGGGTTTCGCTTATATAATCGCATTCTTGTGTTTGCATAACACATTTGAAAAGTTTGTTATTCTTTCTTCGATATTATGCTTTGTATTTCTCGGGAAACTTGACACTGCGTCCACTTCTTGTTGTCCTTGAACTTGGTTCCTGTTTCGTTATTTTTTTCGTTGTTTTCTTATCTGGTACTGATACAGCTGATGGCATAATAGCAGGAGTTATAGATGATTTTCCGTCTTCGATAATGTATGCTGGTTTTATACGGTCTATAGTAACTGTTTTTTCCTTCCCATTTATGAGAATGACGTAAGTTCTCCCATTGCGTTTTATAACTTCGTATGGACCGCTATACGCTTGTTGTAATGGTCCACGAATAGTGTCGTCTCGTAGCAGAACGTGGGTTGTCGAATGAAGATCTTTGAATATGAATGTTCGTCAATTGTTATGGCGTGTTCCTTCTACCGGTTGGAGATTATGCATTTGTTGACTAAGGTTTTTTCACGAAACCGGTTAAGTCATCCTTGTCGGAAGATCTCGCGTTCAGGAATTCTCCTGGAAGGCGAAGCGGCTCTCCATATACAAGTTCTGCTGATGTGCATTTCAAATCTTCTCGCCAAGCAGCTCGTATCCCCATTAGCACGGTTGGTAATGTCTCTGTCCATCGGTTGGTCTGGTGACATTTGATAGCAGCTTTCATCTGGCGATGTAATCTCTCTACCATCCCGTTTGCCGCTGGATGATAGGCTGTCGTGTGGATTTGTTTTGTCCCCGCCAAGTGATTAAGTTGTCTGAATAATTTAGATTCGAATTGTTTTCCTTGGTCGGTAGTTATCCGGATTGGTGCGCCAAAACGAGTAATCCATCCTTCATAGAATGTGCGGGCGACCGTTTCCGCTTCTTGATCTCTGATGGGGAAAGCTTCAGGCCATCTTGTGAATCGGTCCACGCACGTCAAGCAATACCTATATCCTTCTGATATTGGCATAATGACGATATCGATGTGTACATGTTCGAACCTTGACGAACTCAGTGGGAAGTTGCCTTGTGGAGCGCTTACGTGTCGCGTTACTTTGTTACGTTGACAGGGTAAGCAGTTTCTTGCCCATTTGTTGCAATCTGCTTTAATGGAAGGCCATACATAACGCTGTGTTATGAGTTTGGTCGTGGCTTTTATTCCCGGGTGAGAAAGGTTGTGTATCGCGTTGAATGCGGCTCTTCGGAATCTTGTCGTAACGAATGGTCTCGATTTCCCAGTTTACACGTCACAGTATACAGATGTGTTCGTGTCAGGAATAATGACTTTTTCCAGTCGTAGAGACGATCCTTCCAGAAGATAATTTTTCACCTCTTCGTCGGTTTCTTGTTCTTTTGCCAACTCGGCATAGTTAATAGGTGTCTCGATGGCGTCGATTCTGGATAATGCGTCAGCGACTATATTATCCTTGCCGGATACGTGTAGTATATCCGTTGTAAATTGTCCGATAAAATCGAGATGTCGGAACTGCCGTGGACTGCATTTTTCTGCTTTTTGGGCGAAAGCATACGTGATTGGTTTGTGGTCTGTGTATATCGTGAATGTCCTTGCTTCAACCATATGGCGAAAGTACTTGACCGCTAAATAAATAGCAAGTAGCTCTCGGTCATACGCTCCGTACTTTCTCTCTGCTGGGCTCAGTTTTTTCGAGAAGAATGCCAAGGGCTCCCACTGGCCATCCACTCGTTGTTGCAATGCTGCCCCGGCGGTGGTATCGGACGCGTCACTTATGATGGCCAATTGGGCATCGCTCTGCGTATGTGCCAGCAATGTCGCTTGCGCTAAAGTTTCTCTGCATTCTTCGAAAGCCTTGATGGTTTCAGGTGTCCAGGGCACTGGTGTTTTGCCCTTAGCGTTTCCTTGTAGAAATTCGTTGAGGGGTGCTTGAGACTCTGCGGCTTTGGGTATGAACCGTCTGTAGAAGTTCAATATACCCAAAAAACGTCTCAGGTCCTTTGTAGTTGCCGGCCGTGTGTATTGTCGGATTGCCTCTACTTTGTCGGGTAGTGGTCGCGTACTTTCGCTGGAGACCAAGTATCCTAGGAATTTGACACTTGATTCTCCGAAGTTACATTTCGCAGCATTGACGACTACTCCATACTCCTGTAATCGGCGGAAAAGGATTTCTAGGTGCTGCAGATGTTCTTCTTTCGAAGTCGATGCAATCAGTATGTCGTCAATATACGCATAGCAGAAATCCAGTCCTTGCAAAACTTCGTCGATAAAGCGTTGGAATGTTTGTGCGGCATTCCGTAGTCCGAAAGACATATAAGGAAATTCGAACAGTCCAAATGGGGTTGTAATTGCTGTTTTTGCGATGTCTTCCTGCGCTACCGGAATTTGGTTATACGCCCGGACCAGGTCAATTGTAGAAAAAATTTTCCTACCCCGGAGTGATTGGGCGAAGTCCTGGATGTGGCGAACAGGGTACCTGTCTGGTATTGTTCTAGCGTTCAAACCCCGGTAGTCGCCACAGGGCCTCCACTGGTCATCGGTTTTAGGGACCATATGGAGTGGTGATGACCAGCAGCTTTCGGAAGGTCTGGCGATTCCCATTCGCACCATGGTCTCGAACTCCTTCTTGGCGGCGCGGAATCTGTCCGGTGCGAGCCGTCTGGGTCTTCCGCTGACTGGAGGTCCTGGAGTCGTTCGGATGTGGTGTTTCGTTGCGTGCCGGGTCTCTCTCATCTGGCCATCGGGACGAGTTAGGTCGGGAAATTTTTGTAGTAGTTGGTGGTAGATGGTCGATCCCCTTACGGTTTTTACTGAAGCAACTCCGCAGGTGCTGCTACCTCCTTGGGTTGATAATTTCGTCATTTGATCTCGTAAGCGGCGGTTCTTGATGTCAACTAGTAGCCCAAAATGTGCTAAAAAATCAACGCCAATGATGGGTTTGGAGACATCCGCGATGACGAATCTCCAGGTGAAGTCCCGCCTGAGTCCAATATTCAATGTCAAAGTGAGGTCTCCGTACGTAGAAATAATGGTTCCATTGGCCGCTGACAATTCGTACGGTTGCTTGTCGTAACGTCCACGGAGTTTATTTCTGGGGAAAACACAGAGATCTGCGCCCGTGTCAATCAGATATTGGATTTTGGTGTTTTTGTCGGTGATGAATAGGCGGCTTGAAGTCGGGCAGGAGTTACTGGCCGCCATCAGTGCTTGCCCTGTTCGTTTCCCGGGCGGAATGCGCAGGGAGCTCTGCACTTTTGAGCGTTTTCTCCGAACGTGCGATGGTACCAGCACGTGTCCTCTTCATTTTCTCCGTTCCTGGTCTGCGAGCGTGGGCGGTAGCCTTCGCTTCTACTCTTCGAGCGTGTCCTCACCCGATCCCGACTGCGGAAGGTTTCGCGGGCACGTCTACCATAAGTTGGCTCGGGAGCATTGACTTTTTGTATCTCGTTTCTTAATGTCGCCCGTAGGTCTTGTATTTCTGCCTTTAAAGTCATCGTCAGCCTCTGCAGTCGGTCTTCCAGTTGTGCATCAAAACCGGGTGTTATTTCTGCGATATGGGCTCTGCTCGTGGAGTCTGCGATTGCGTCCGCCAAGTCAGCCACTTTATCCAGTACGGCGTCCTTCTGTGTCGTCAGTACCATCTGCATGGTGTGAGGAAGACGGCCCATCCACAGCGTTCGGAGTACGTCGTCTGGTACTGCTACACCCGCTAGGGTGCGTAGGTGGCGCAGGAATTGAGACGGCTTTCTATCCCCCATCTCTTCGTGTTCTAGGAGCCGGCGGGTCTTCTGTTCCTGTGTTGAACTTAACCGGCGGGTCAGTTCGGTCTTCAGCAGGAGGTAGGCACCGGTCTCAGGCGGTTTGAGAATGATTTCTCGTACCTCGGCAGCATACCTTGGCTCCAAGGCTCCCAGGATGTACCCAAACTTGGTTTGATCGGTGACGATGCCCGAAGCCTCAAAACTCCTTTCTGCCATGCAGAACCACATTTCCGGGTCGTCTGGGCAGAACGGTGGGATCCTCACTGCTACTCTGCTGATTTCGGCCGCCGCGCTTCCGCTCGATCCCGGTTGTGCCATTTTGGTGCTGTTTCAATTCGCTGCTGGTGCTGTATACTGGGCCTCTCGTTGGCTCTTCGGCTGATGATGAAGGCGATGTTGCGTGTGTTCTTCAGGGTCACCACTGTAGGTATTCGTCGTCTACTTCCGAGAGAATGTACAGCAAACGCAGCAGAAGATTTAAATTGATTTATTCAATAATTACAAATAAATGCAAGTCGGTAAATATAGTACAAAGTTTTAACACGGCGAGAAAAACAGAGTCGATCAACGTGGGTAAGTGCGTGAAGTGAGTCCTCTCCATCGGCCGTCCGGGGTTTATATACCGGGTGATTCCTTTGTTCTCGAACTTCTCAGTGGGGTGAAGCGCGTGCGTCTTGACCCCCAGAGTTGCTGACGGTGACTCCATAGTTCATTTTTATTATTTGTCAATCTTACACGGGTTGAGTATTTTGTTTACTCGTCGTTTGGACGGATGTTTCTCGGTATGCCTTTGCTTAGTCCGCGGCTTTCGTATCGGGTGTCATTGATCGATAATATTGATGTTTCAAATTCCATTGTTGTCTGTTTGTTGAATCAGCTCCCTTCGCCTGCCCGTGTTGATCGATGGTTTGTTTTGGGGTCGGCATCCTGCGTCGGCATTTTTAGCAGAGGTGACGCGGCTGCTACAATTTTATTGAAAATCACTGGTATTAGATATTCAAGAGTACGGCTTCCATATTTATTTAATATTCGAGGAGTTTTTAGGCCCTTTCCTTCTCTAAATCTTGTGGTGTGTTTGTGTACAAGTAGGTGTTTGTAAGGGCTTTCCCCCATATTATTCATAATAGTAGTGAACCAGTGGAGACCTTTTATTGGAGGTAAGCTCTCTGAGCCATACAGTAGTTTTAAGTTATGTCTCTGTTTGTAAATGTTTGTTGTGACAATTTTTTTATTATGGCAGTTTGTAAATTTTCAATATATTTAATGTAAGTAGTGCTTGCATGTCCCCAAGTTCGAATACCATATCTAAGGATGGATTCGACCAAAGAAAAATATATGAGTTTATGTGATGTAGAGTAATTAAGTATTTCATATGGAAAGAATACGATAGATGGCGGTAAGCATGTAGCTTGCACCATAGCTCGCCAGATGGCATTGGCGTACAAGAAGCAGTCTCGGAGATAGACTTGACGAGCTCCACTGGCAAGGCCGCAGAGATTTACCTACCCCCGAATAGTAAACAGTCGTAGCTATCCAGCTAGGTTATTCCAGTAAATAAACACTTTTATATTCAAAGAACCGTATTTAATAATTACTATCTGCCGAGGAAAGGGCAGACATAACAATTGGCGCAGCCGTATAAGTATAATTGTGTGGAAGTTACGCGTGCGAATAATAATTGGTGCTGGACACGGAGGACTAAGTCACTGCTGGAGTGACTTGCAGTTTTGGCAAGGAATCGGAAGAGATTCTGCTCGAGATTAAGGAGCATTTGGTTCCGTGGCTACGGGCTGGATAAGAAGATTTTTGTTTTAGGAACAGAAGTGAAATACCGCAAGGAGGCGATCTGGTTGTGGATCATTGGATTAATCAGAAGTTTCAAGGTCAAAACGGATCATTGGGTTAATAGTTTCAAGGACGAATCATTGGATTAATCAGAAGACAAGGATAAAACCCAGAGGGAGACCAGAAGAGTTCCTGAGATAAGTATTTTTGCTTCTTTGAGAGGGATTATTTGTTATTGTTTTCTTGTTAATTGTTTTTGCCGATTTATTTGTTGGGAGTTATGGAATCGGGTAGAATACCACCGTTTTGCCATCTCTCCGGAGACTGGGGATTGTTTCGACTTCGGATAGAGCAATTTTTCGTGATCCATGATGACAAAGCGTCTGTGGAGAAAAAACGGGCTTTTTTATTGAATCTCCTAGAATCAGAAACGTTGACCTTACTAATTAATCTGTGTTTTCCAAGTAAAGTAACGGACTTATCTTTTGATAAACTTTTAGCGCTTCTCGACAAACATTGTAACAAAAATCGTTCAGTTTTTAAAGAACGGGAGAATTTTTTTTTAGCAAGACAACAACAAGGCGAGACGATAAGAGATTTCGCGGTTAGACTTCGTTCTTTAGCAACGTATTGTCAATTCGAAACGAGGCTTGAAAAAAACCTTATAGACATGTTTGCAATCGGGTTGTTACCGGGGCGCGCGAAGGAGAAAATTTTCGTAGAAGGGCAAACGTTGTCGTTTAATGAAATAGAAGGACTTGCAGTTAGTATGTCAACTTTGGATAGTACTAATACAGTTAAATCAGAAGTAAACCTAGTAAAAAAACGAGTTACTAGCGATGGGTTCAAGCGAGATCAGCGTAGGGAACGATCGACGAGTCCCAAGGGTAGTTTTAACACGAAACCAGCTTATAGGTTAGGATCAAATACAGGTACGAATTTTAGATCACCCGTGGGTAGTGTTAAAAAACAGTGTTTTATTTGCAAAAGGAATGATCATCTTTCGTTTGATTGTAAATTTCGTAATGCGAAATGTTTTAAATGTAAGGGCGTTGGGCATTTACAGAAATTTTGCAAGAATAATCCGATAAATCCCATTTTTGAAAATCACAGGGATAGTAAAGTTTTAGTTGCGTCAATTAGTCCGATTACTGCTGAAATTGAAATTAATAACAAGAAGTTTACGGCAATGATTGATTCCGGTTCATCTTTATGTGTGATGCCGGAGGGTATTTTTAAACGACATTTTAGTTCAATCATTTTGTCACAAGACAAGCGGATTATTTCAGGTTATGGAAATAATCGTTTAAAAGTCGTAGGAAAGGCGATTTTTGATGTGAAATTTAAGGGTAGGAACAAAAATATTAGTTTTATTGTAGTAATAAAAGGAACAGAATTAATTGTGGGAAGAGATTTTATGGAATGTTTCGATCTTGGGATAACTTCTCAGGAGACAATTAATTTAGTGACGCCGCAAATGAGGAATGGAGAAAAGTTTATTCAAGATTACCCGGAAGTGTTTTCGCAAAAGTTGGGAAGATTTAACAAATATAAAGTCCATTTTAAAGTAAACCAGGAATCGGATCCAATTTTTTTCAATGCAAGGCCGGTTCCTTTTTCTATTAAAGGGAAGATCGAATCCGAATTAAGATCGATGGTAGAAAAAGGTATAATCTCCCCGGTTACAAGTAGCGAATTCGCTTCACCGATTGTTCCGGTGGTCAAGAAAAATGGAGATATAAGAATTTGTGTAGATTATAAAAGGAGTCTTAATTTGATTTCCAATTTAGAGAAATATCCGATGCCAAAGATTGAGGAGGTCATACATCAGGTTAGTTCGGGCAAAGTTTTTGCAAAATTAGACCTTAAAGAAGCATATTCACAGTTAGAATTAGCGGATCATTGTAAAAAGTTTACAACTATTAACACACACAAAATGGGGGTATGACACGATATCTTTTTTCATCGTTTTTGTAGATTCGGGCTGAAAAAGGAGGTCTGCTCTATTTTCGGTTGGTAATGCCGATTTTCGTACAGATTGGTGGCGGTACTTTTGACATCTGTCATACTCATCTGTCATTTACGTGTTGTAACATTTTTAGGGATTGGTTTATTTATGCATTTTTATAAGACGGATAGAAACGAGGTTTTAAAGCTATTGCTTTGGCATCTGCGGCAGTTTTACCGGCGCTGCAGTGATTTAAAAAAGGCGAGTGACTCACAGAATAGATCGGAAGTTGTAGAGAGAACCGTGGCTTCTTCGGCGTAACGAACACGGCGCACTAAATATGCTCAAAACAATGAACTTCGTCTAAAAAATCGTCCGGTTTCTTTAAAAATATGTATTTGAGATTGCCAGACGCGGTGTTCGCTGGAGATCGCCAAAAAAATTCAATTAAAATTGAATTTCCCAAGCTGTCTGGATGCTCTAGATGGGAAGCACATTGTCTTCAGGGCCAAAAGATGTGATGGCTCTTCTTTTTTAATAATAAAGGCCAACACAGCATTGTTTTAATGGCGCCTAGTAATTTAGTGACGGTATACCCCACCAACAGTCTTGCATTGGTGCAAGACTGTTGGTGAGGTATACCGTCAATGCTCACTGAATCCTGCTACAACAATTGTCTAACAATATTATGAAACAACAGGCACAGAGGGGTTTGCCCCCTGAAAGCGGATTTTCAATTACCATCTAGGCAGACCAAGACGCGTGCTTGAAAATGCCTGGGATTGGGATTTTGGCAAACAGGTTAAGAATATTAGCTCCAATCAACTTCGGCATGGGTAAAGTTGAATCCATTACGTGGACAGTGTGTGCGCTTCACAACTTTCTTAGAAGAGAAAATAGCAGCATGCGTGGAAATTATGGAGCAAGGGCACCAAACTTATTGGGATCCGTTGTTGAACGTTGAGCAGCAGGCAGCAACAGACCTCCAGCAAGTGCTTCATACTTTTGGGATCTTTTCATAGATTTCTTCACCCTGTTCCCTGGCAGATGTTGAATATACCTATACCTATAAGTCTAAATCTTAAAGCACTACTTACTTTAGTTGTAATCAATTTAGGAGGCAGATATCGGACCATCGAACCATTTATTGGATAACAACACCTCTGCCATAGGTCACCCCAAGTGGTTTTCTATGTTTAGTGATTTAGCAGGGGTACCCGGGTTCATGGGGCAAGGTTAGACCGGTTCTTGACAGTGAATGCATCTGCCCACTGGCTGCCTGGCAGGGCGGATCAAGAGAAAATGGTTGAGGGAGTCCCTTTCTCCCTTTGACTTCTCCAACCATACTCTCTCGGAACATCGCCTTGCAGCGTAGTGGAAGAGATGAATTCACAAGTCTGTCACTCCTGGACACACTGACACCCAGATTCCTATCCACCCCTAATACCCTTTTCCTTCCCAGAACTTTCTCTCCTTCCTTTTCTAAAAAGACCCTCCATACGGCATCCCCAAAGATGACATAGGCCCTGAGGGCTATTATTTTCCTCGGGACCTCCTGTGTGGAGCTAATGTGAAAAAAGTATAAGTTGTGGGTAAGATATAATAAGTTTCAAAGCTCCTTTGCCCCATTAATCCAAATACAAATAGTTAGTCAGCGTCCTTGAGTAAAGTTATAGTATTGGTACAGGGATGGGATACTGTCAGGATTCACATTCCAGGTGTTAAAGGATAAATGGCTAAAGCGCCAAGCAGCTGGAAAGGAAGAGTGACTCAAGAAACGTACAGCTGTATGGCGCTCGAGCCATTTTTACCTTTGCAACTGTGCGACGCTTTAGCCATTTGTCCTTTCCAGCGTCAATATTATTAAATAAAGTCCTCCGCCGATATTTTTAAAACATTTTTCATTGAACATATCAATTTTGTGAAATTCTTATTTTAATTTATCATAATTTGGAAGGCATAACAACTGTTTTCATGAAATTCATAATAAATACCAACATACTTAATTTTTCTATACTTTATCAATTATCAATATTAAACAATCAATACAATACAATAAGTACATATATTATATAGTTAAATACATATTAGGAATAGTCAACATTTTCAGAAGTCTTGCTAATGCAGTATTGATATGAAATCTTTAGGCAACTGGAGCGGCGAATCCTTCCTTTAGCTCCTCCACATATAATTTTCGACCTCCTTCCGGCCGGGCTGTTGTGGGGAATCCACACCCCCTCTGCCGCAAAAAATCTTTTAGCAACTATGAAATTCTGAAACAAAGAAGATACCCTTTATGTTTCACGCACTTAATGACTGTATTAAAAATCACAATATGTATTATCATAAAGTATTTAAGTGTTTTTTCACAGGGAAGTTCTTGGAGATTTCATTCCTGCCAGTGAAGTATAGTTTTTTTTACATTTAGTTAGAAAGATTATTCCATAGTAAACAATATTAGGTAGAAACCAGGTTATCCTTGAAGTTCCTGTCTTCCTGAACAGATTTTTTTTTAAATGAGACTTCGCTAGTAATTTTTTTATTTTTTGGTTTTTATATATATACACATGTAACATAATCATGAGTAATTAAATATGCAACATTGATTAAAAAATTGTAAAAACACATATATAATTTCATTACATTAATAATATTTTTTTTACAATAGCTCCACACAGGAGGCCCTGAGGAAAATAATTCCCCTCAGTGCCTATGTCATCTTTGAGGATGCTGTGTGGAGGATCTTTTTAGGAAAAGGAAGGAGAGAAAGTTCTTAGAAGGAAAGAGGTAGGAATCTGGGGTCGGTGAATCCAATAGCGGCAGACATATGAATCTATTCTTACCACTGTAGTGCAAGGTTGGTGGACAGAGGCATCCGCCGCCATTATCTGGACAAACCTCACCCCCATGAACCCGGGCACCCCTGCTATGTCCCCAAATGTAGCGAACCACTTGGATGACCTATGGCAGAAATGTTGGTCATCCAATAAATGGGACAGTACTCATACCCGCCTCCCAAATTGAATATAGAAGGAAACCATTCGTAGAAGCATGCACTCACTTGAAAAAATTAATGGTTACTTACTTTTGTGTCAAGAGTAAAGCGTTGATAGATTCCACTTAGTAATATTCATGTCTCCGGCAACCACCTCAATTATGATCCAGTCATCCTTTCCATATCTCACATCAAAGTAGACTGATCCATCCAAGACAAAATGGATCTCTTCATCCGGGTGCAAATGTTCTTTGAAGAATGACTTATCGTAATTTGGCAGACACTCCTTGAAGCAAGTTATCAAGAACTCCATCAGTTTTGTAAGTATCGCAGTTGATCTGTGGAGAAAATATGGTGACAGCTTAAAATTGGAAAAGAATAATGTTAAAATATTATATTTTAGGTACAAATTAATACAAGCTATTGTATTACCTTGAAATATTCAACAGTCTGTTTGAAAAGTTCATGAAGGTTGAGGAATTCAGGAGGGTTCCTCTGGCGTTCCAACTGCTTGGAGTTTACAAAACTAACTGTCAACCAAGCGCGCACCATTTTTGCTTTTTATAATAACTCAATTACCTCATTTGACCAAGTTTTAGAGCAAGACATTATGATAATGGTCCAAAAAACCAACGATTCGCGATATAAAGACAACAAACTGCGCACAGAAACTGCAAATTATGATGTTGTTTATCGCTATAACAATATTTTGATTTCGAGTGTTCGACACGGATGACATTTTTAAAAGGTGTTGCCATTTTTTGACGTTTTAACGTCTCAAAATATTATTACTTTTTCTCTAACGGCAACTAGCTGCATGATGAAAACGAAGACGAAAATCGGCACTACCAACCACCGGTGGTTGGTAGTGCCGATTTTCGTATTTTTTTCATCCCGAAGGCATAGACAAACTATGAATATCATAGAACTACCCAACCACCAATTGTTGGCACGTTGGTAGTGCTGATTTTCGTACTGTTTGGTATTTATATTTCGGCGGTATTTTTGAAATCTGACATCTGATTCGTATTGTACTAACTTGTAACACATTAAAAAATTATTCAAGGCAATAAGAAATGTTAATGATTGCCGTATATTGTCCAATTACTTGTTCAAACTTTTTACATGGTGTCAAGATAATAGCTTACAATCCAACATAAACAAATGTCACATTATGAGATTTTGCTGAATAATGAATCCATTTTCATTATTCCATTAGTCATATTTCGTTATTAAAGGAATGAACGAGCACTGGACGTTTTAGAAAGGAAAATTTTGAGGCGTATCTTCGGACTGGGTTTAGAAAATGGATTTTGGCGCAGACTCTTGATGCTTTCGCTCGATGCTCGGTCAGAGAATGACCGAGCATCAAGCACCAAAGTCCCTGCTGAACTCTAGACCGATAAGGCGAAGGAGTCTGGGAAGACCAAGATTAAGATGGAGCGACAACGTCCTCAAAGATATATCTACCTTAGAGATTCTAAACTGGAGAGAGCTGGCACAAAACCGAGATAAGTGGAGGAAGACTCTTGAGGATGCCAAGACCCACCAGGGGTTGTAGAGCCAAGAATGATGATGATGAATATTTCGTTAGTTTCTGTATTGGAAATTAATGAGTTGGGCGTATGGTTTTATTTCAACAATAGTTCAGCTATACATTCAGTTCAACAATATTACAATACAAGCTGGCTTCTTTACGTTTTCGTCATCAAATACAGCTAATTTATATAGAGAAAATGTTTAACTCTGGATGTGCAAAAGAGCGTAGATAAAATTTTATTAAAAGGCTGATAAATTTTTTTTAATTCTGTCTTTCTTTTTCGCTATTTTCATGAATATATATATATATATATATATATATATATATATTGTATTCTTATGTATATTTGTAAAAGCCCTAATTCTAAGAGATTTCTTATCAGTGGTGAAACAAAGTCAAATACTTTTCTGAAATGAACGAGTTTTCCACCCAGTAGTATTGAACCTATAGAACTATAAATTTTTAAAATTTTGCTCTAAATTAGATTTTTTTTTAACCTTTTTTGAACAAATATATTGCAGACATTTTTGTTGGGTAATTTAATTTGCTAATCTCCGAAAAGCAAGTAATTCCAATCGGATGTGCCAATTATTAGATAAGTTCAGTAGTTTTCTCCTGTTTTAAAATCTTGTCTCATAAATAACATATTATGTTATGTTACTTATGTATGATTCAGTTTTTACCACATGAATGAACATTAACTTCATAAGTTCCTATTAACTTGCTTTTGTCTATTATACTTGGTATTAACTAGTTCAGATCTTATTATTTAAAATCAATACCCATCACGGTTTTATTATTTTTCTTATTTGTTAAGAGTTTTATTAGAGGTATTTATCTGCTGTAACGCAATGTATCTTTTCATACTTGATATACTGTTATTATACTTACATACTGTAAATATATAAATGTGGAATTCCGTATAAAAGCGTGATAGGGTGATAATAAATTAATAAGTTTTATGATATATTACATTGATGGGAATAACCTTCAAATGTTATAAAAAGAGAATTTTTCCTATAATTTTTTTTAATAAGTTTTAGAGATAAAGATAAAGCATATTT
This sequence comes from Limnephilus rhombicus, assembly GCA_929108145.2. NCBI lineage: Eukaryota > Metazoa > Arthropoda > Insecta > Trichoptera > Limnephilidae > Limnephilus > Limnephilus rhombicus. The sequence continues at coordinate 46,916,076 of OV815289.1, read as the reverse complement.
TAAAGTTCCCTTGAGGTGATAAATGGCCCTATGGAATTTGATTGTACTTTGCGTCCTTCAGTGAAGTTGTTGCATTGATACAGGGATATCGTCATGAATTGCAGTGTTGTGAATGTTGTTTGTATTGTAAATTTATTACATTGAATGTTATTTGTAATGTAAAAAAATAAAAGAAAAAGTTTGTAATCAACCAGGCTATAATAATTAGCAAATTTGTAAAGATGCATAAATGTACAAAAGTAATAACTTATTACGCTGCTGTGTTTGGCCGCAGCTGGTCTAGGATTATGTTATATGGCATCTGATAATCTACATTCCACCTGATTCCTAAAAAAAAAGATTACAAATTACAAACTTTATAATGTTATGCGTATAAACCATATTTGAAGAGGGCCTTAATAGGCTGAAACCGTCTACAGTCAGAAATAAATTAAGTGGAAAAAAGTTTTAAATTGTTTTAATATAATATTATTGTGATAATAGTATGCAATTTATGAATTCAATTTAAAATACCAGAATATGTACATATGTTGCTGTGTGGCTGCCTGGCCGCAGCTGGTTTAGGATTGTGATGGTCCATTGCAACCTATTGCTGATGGCTTAATGGCCTATGTTCCACTGAATCCTGAAAAAAAGATTAAAAGTGTTGGCATGACTAAGAACGTTGCATCAAGTACACCCCAGAGTAACTAACCATCACCGTTTCGCCGAGAGGCAGAGAGGATGGACCGCCAAACAACTCGGTCTTGAAACACACTCCTTGCTTCACGGTAGTGCCATGTCTTCCTCGGGCATCCCCGACCTCTTCTACCATTCACATTTGCGGCATATATTCTTCTTAAACTCCTTACCTCGTTCATTCGCTCTACATGCTACAATAATTATATATACTATACTTATAATCTTACTCATAATATTACAATAAAAACACATAAATTTGTTTAAGACCACTTTTATTTTTATCATAATATTACACTTACAGCAGCCTTGCATTCTTTGCAGATCTCCAAGTTTCTTACACAATCATCCATGGTTTTTACACACATTCGCAGGAATCTCATTTTTACAGCGTCCAGTCTACTTGAATCCTTTCTCTGCCAGTTCCATGCCTCTCTCTGCCAGGTACAAGTAATCTCCTCAGGGCAGGTACCAGCACTCCATTGTGGACTGCCAGCTTCCCTTCTTTGGAGTTGTTCAGTCCTCCATTAATGGAGTTACCAGCATTTACCCATCTCCCGTAAACAAACTTCCCAGATGCACAAACTCATCCACCTACTATATTAAACACTGTTTTTTTACTCTCTCTTTTAAACACCATCACTTTAGACTTACATTCATAATTATTATTATCATTAACTGATTCTTCATACATATTTGTTCATCTTAGACACGAGAGACTGTAGATCTTTCATACAAATCAGCAAGGCATCATCAGCATACGACGGGCAACATACTTTCAGATTACTCAATTAGAGTAGATCGTGACAATACTGTTTAACCAACTCAGCCAAAAGTAGATTGTGATAATATTGTTGAAATGCATGTAATTAATTTCATTAAATATATAATGATAATTTAAATTACCAGTATTTTCCCAGGTAATCTCACTATCAGCGTAAATCAAGCACTGCGAATTTGCCTGAATTTCCATTTCTATGTTGGAGGTAGTCGCCCTAAATTATATAGGTTTGAAGTAGAAGTTGGTAGCAGGTGTGACCACAGCCTCCTAAAATATATACAATAAAGATTTATGAAACAGTTTTTAAATTATGTAATTACATAGAATGTATTTCCAACATAATTGTTTATACACAGTCAAAAGTGAGAATAGATGTTTAGGTACTGGTTTGTCTTCTAAATTTCTATTATAATTAATAAATATTGCACTCGAAATTAAAATGTTTAATATTTTCACTCACGTTTGACGTGGAAGCTCTTGAAAATTTTCTTTCAATGTTCTGTTGTGCAAACAGACCGCAAATATTACATTTTTTCTTCACTTGAGCTGCGCATTGTATTTCCGATGTTTATTTGAGCACTGTACGAATTTTTCATTGTCTGAGAACTGACGCGTCTCAAGTCTATTACCTCATTTCAGCATGCATTCATCCATTCATCATTATGAGGGTTCAAATGCAAACGAACAACAACTGACAACATAAATAAACCAATTCCTCCTAATGGAGCGCGATATAAAATTCTCGTGACAGGTGACAGCTGATCATGTGTGTTGTTTGCAGTGATGCCAACTGAAATATTGATGAAAATAGAGATCGTGTATTGCGAAAAATTTGGTCCCTGGTCTCGATACGGGAATCGGGCTGAAAAAAGATGTCGTGTCATAGGTCTGTTCCAATATAACAGGTTGGTTTTTGGGTTTAAATCGGCTCCGGCCATCTTCGCAAGAACAATATCAAGTTGTTTACAAGGTTTAAAAGGCGTAGCCTTTTACCTAGACGATATTATTATTTCAGGGGTCGATGAACTTGATCTGTATAATAATATTTGCGCGGTCTGCGAGCGGTTGAAAGAATGTGGTCTATGTGTCAATACTGGGAAGTGTCAGTTTTTTGTTAAATCTATAGAATTTTTGGGATACGTTATTTCGGGAAGGGGCATTGAACCGCAAAAAGATAAATTGGAAGCAATTAAGAATGCGCCGTACCCATCCGACGTGCATCAATTGAGGAGTCTTTTGGGATTTTTTAATTTTTATCGGAACTTCATACCGAACATGTCATCAATTTTAGAACCTTTGCATAATCTTTTAAAGAAGAATGCAAGGTTTGATTTTGGGAAGTCATGCATTGACGCAGTAGATAAAGTAAAGTATCTAATGGGTTCTGATAGAATTCTCACTCATTATTTTCCCAACCTTCCTCTTAAGTTATATACAGACGCGAGCAGCGCAGGCCTCGGGGCCGTGTTATTGCACACATTTGCGGACGGTTCAATGAGACCGATCGAATTTGCATCAAGAAGTTTGTCTAGTGCAGAGAAGAAGTACAGTATTCTAGATTTAGAAGCGTTAGCTATTGTGTTTGGTTTGAACAAATTCTTTCAATACCTATTCGGTCGGGAGTTTACTTTATGCGTAGATAATATGCCTTTGATGAGGATTTTAGGGGAACACAAAAATATTCCAGTTTTGGCGGCTAACAGATTGCAGCGTTATGGCATTATATTAGCCGGATTTGCGTATAAGGTAGAATTGGTTAAGTCATGTCATAATCATGCGGATTTTCTATCTCGGCTTCCGGTAGAAAATTCTCAAGAAGAATTTGAAGATGATTATGGATCAGATTTTGTGTGTTATGTAGATAAATGCGAGCACATAGATATCAAGCTCATTTCCACAGCTATAGAGACAGACACGGTTATTCAGGAAGTTTTAACGTGTTTGCGTAAGGGCTGGCCAAAACGAGTTGGTCGAGATGATGTACTGTGGAGATTCTGGGTTAAGAGAAACGAAATGTCCATAGTCAAGGATTGCCTTTTCTGGCAACATAGAATTGTCATTCCGAGTTCCTTACAAGAACATGTGCTAGAGTTATTACACAGATCTCATTTAGAAATAGTTAAAATGAAGGGCCTAGCAAAAGCTTATTTTTGGTGGCCATCACTGAACAATGACATTGAAAAAATGGTTCTAAAATGTGATGATTGCGCGGCTATGAGGCCGGCACCTTCTAAGAGTCATTTGTCAGTGTGGCCGAACCCTGGGGCAACTTGGAGTAGGGTGCACGTAGACTACTGCGGGCCGGTAGCAGGAAAAATGTTTCTTGTAATTTGTGACGCTTTTTCCAAGTGGATCGATTGCTTAGAGGTTCCAAGGGCGGATTCGTTTAACACGATTAAGGAATTGAGAAGAATTTTCTCTAATTTTGGTAACCCTGATTGCATAGTTTCGGATAATGGAACAGCATTTTCTAGTGTAGAGTTTAAAGAATTTCTTAAAGAGAATAACATAGAATTTTTAAATTCACCGGTCAAATTCCCTCAGTGTAATGGACAAGCTGAAAATTCAGTTAGAACGGTAAAAAATTTTTTAAAAAAAATTATGGTTAGGAATAATTTTCCAGTAAATTATGGAAGTAGATTATGTGATTTTCTATCGGATTATCGAAATTCGCCACATTGCACAACGGGATTAGAACCGGCAGTCTTGATGTTTGGTAGGAGACTGAAATCAACTTTCAGTAGTTTAATTCCTAAAACCACTCAGGAAGATGTGTCAGAACAGAGAAAAATAGCTAACGATAATATAAAAAGGAGTCAAGATAATCAAATAAGGAATTATGGGGGCGTAAAAATTAGGAATTTACATGTTGGACAAAAATGTCTGGTCAAGGACTTCCGTCAGGTGAATAAAGTTGGTTGGGTTAGAGGTATTGTAGAAAGGAAAGTGGGTAAAAAAGTTTATATCGTTAGGATCTGTGGTACTCCGTTGACTTGGAAGAGGCATATTGATCAGTTGAAGAGTTTATCTGTGAAATGGGAAGAGGAGAGTGAAGATAATAACCCACCTACCGCGTCTGAGGTCACGAAATGCGCTTCAGACGAGTTGGGAACCTCAGCTTTGTTGAAGGGGCTAACGTGGAGTTCTCTTGATTTCAGATTACCAGCGGATGATCGTGAGCAAACTACTCAACTAAGACCTTGGGAAGGAAGGCTCCGTTCAAAGCGTTCATAAAGGTCCCTCCCAGAGAAACAGAAATATTTAAGTTGAAATATTTAAAATCATGACTATGTTTGGTTGAATTTAGTGTATAAAATCGTGTATAAATGAAATATTTAAAATCCTATTTTTTTTTTGTCAATTGTATAACTTCTTTGAAAAGAACATGTCTTGTATTTATTGTAGCCAGGGCTTGAGGTTAGGTGGGGGAGGGTGTGATGTAGAGTAATTAAGTATTTCATATGGAAAGAATACGATAGATGGCGGTAAGCATGTAGCTTGCACCATAGCTCGCCAGATGGCATTGGCGTACAAGAAGCAGTCTCGGAGATAGACTTGACGAGCTCCACTGGCAAGGCCGCAGAGATTTACCTACCCCCGAATAGTAAACAGTCGTAGCTATCCAGCTAGGTTATTCCAGTAAATAAACACTTTTATATTCAAAGAACCGTATTTAATAATTACTATCTGCCGAGGAAAGGGCAGACATAACAGTTTAAGAGTACAATGAGGCAAAATAAATTTTAATAGAAGCTCGTTAAAATCTCTTTGTAATTCTTGTATAGCTATTTCAGGATTTTCATTTGAAACAACAAGAGCAGTATCATCAGCAAAAATGAATCGACGAGTTTTTTTGAAAATCTTACACATAGCAATTACATATATAATATATAATTTTGGACCTAGAATTGACCCTTGCGGTACTCCCGATTTGATGTATCTTGATTTACTAATTATATTTAAAATCTTCACACTCATTTTTCTATTTGTCAAATAGTTTTTAAAGAATAAGAGGAGTTATAGAAGTCATCCAATTATTATTATTACCCCGGATACCTATAAATTCAAGTACTTTAATTATTTGTATATGGCTAAGTGTGTCGAAAGCTTTTGAGAAATCAATAAATAGAACCAACACATGTTGTTTACAGTTTAGTTGTGAATTTATATGATTAGAAAATTTTTCGAGCAATTTATCGCAACTTTTATTTTTTTGAAAGCCATACTGGCATTCATCAATAATACTCAGATTATTTAAGTATTTATCTAAATTTATTGATATATATTTTTCTAATATTTTTTCTAATGCAGGAAGTAAGGAAATCGGCCTGTAATTGTTTATTAAAGAGTGATTCCCATTTTTAAAGATAGGCCTTAAAATACTATATTTTAGTTCATCGGGAATATGGCCCGTATCAATTATTCTGTTAATTAAGTGGGCGATTATAGGACTAAGTAATTTAACATGTTTTTTCAAATCATACATACGAATTAAATCTATGCCTGGTGTCTTGGAATTTTTCATACCTCCGATAATTAATTCGATTTGCTTTGTATTTGCTCGTGGTAGATACATTGTGTGATTTAAATATTCCGGCGTGTATTCTGACGCTCGGACATCACATACATGTAATAACTTATTTACCCCCTCATCAAAAAAGTCTGCAAAATTTTCTGCCACTGCATCTTTCGATTTAGATTTTAAGAAATATTTTGATATGACTTCATCACAACCGGATTTATCTTTCCTTCCTAAAGTTTTATTAATTTCATTCCATGTTTTTTTAATGTCTTTGAAACAGTGATTAAATTTATTGTTATAGTATAATTTTTTTGTCTTTATTATTTGTTTATTTAATTTATTTCTGTATTTTTTTAAATCGATTTCATATATTTTGTTGTTAGGTGAGTTTTTCCATTTCCTCCAAAGAGTATCTCGTGTTTGTATATTTTCAATGAGGCTATCATTCATCCAAGTTTTTTGATAATTGCGATATTTTTTATTAAATTTTGTTATGTTACTTAGTTCATAAATATTTTTAATTTTCGATTTCATTTCTTCGTACAATACATTTGGTTCAGATAATTGTAGCATTTCATTCCAATCAGTGATTGAGATAAATAGATTAACTTTTTTTTCAGAGAGTGCAGTATAGTACTCAGTGTGCGATATGTCTGAAGTGTGTTTGTCGTAGGTAGAGAAATAAATCGTCGTTGCAATGGGCCGTTTTCTGAGTAATTCCAAAATACCCACGAGATGGCAGCACGGTGTTTAGCGGTCCTCCTGTCATCTAATCAGTGAACCAAATCTATGGACTGACACACTGACGTCTTTCAACGATCTGTCATTTCGATAGCTATTTGCAATTTGTTTTCCGACAAGTTTAGCCAAACCAAGTTTGCTCGATTTGTAAGTAAAATGCACAAAAAGTAAGATGCTGCTCTGAGCCACAGACCATGCTGCTCAACGGCCTCAACACTAAGCAGGCTCTCAACGACGATGGACTCCTTATCGTAGCGCTGGTTCTGCCCTTCAAACCATACGTTGAATGTAAGATATGGATTTTATTATACCTCTAATACTTTAACCAGGGATTTAACCGGTCTTTTAAATGTGATTAATTTTAAGTAAGTGGTTCTATGGCACCCCCAATCAGGGTATGTTGTGAAGCTGAACCGAATGGGGGAGGAAAGAATATGGGAAATGTGGAGGCTGGGAAATGCCTGGCTATTCACACCTGGTCACCTAACACAACTATTGCCATTTCAAGCAATGTATCGCTTCTAAATGGTGGTTTTTCACCGGCTGTTTAAGGAAGGGCCTTAAAAGAATGGAATTTTAATAAAGATCTTGAAAAGACAACTATTAAATAAGGGAGGAGAGGGAAATATTCCTAGTATGTAGGGAAATATTGCATGAGAACAAGTCGAATGCTGCTGTCATCTACTGTGGATGGATGTTCCGCTCTTGTCCGGCGAATTTCTTGATGGTGAACCGATACCAAAGGGATCTCATCAATTTATTAACATTATCTGCTAAGTGTATTGCCTAGATCTGAATAACCAGACAGTTACCAATTTCCTCCAGACTCAAAAGCTGCTGTTTTGTTACTCTTAATTTTTCATTATTTTTGACATAGGTAAAAGCAAAGCTTAAATCTCAAAGCATAAAGCTCGAGGCAAAAATCTAATCGCTTAACACTCAAAGCTTAGCACAATCTTTAATTTCTCCTAACTATGTCTAGGGCATTGCACTGGTCGTCTTCTCTCGGATTCCTTGTACTATTCAATTATAATTTTCAGACGAATCTGACCACATGACGAAGGAGCGTCTGCCCATCCGAGGCCACACATTCGAGGAGCACGTGGAATCCTTCACCAGCTACTGCGCTACTACCGTGGGGCTCCAGGTCATGCAGTGGTCACGCGTTTCCTACCTCTGCGAGGGGGACTTCAACCAGTCCTCCTGGCTGAACGACTCTACCTTCCATCATCAAAAAGGACCCAAATTTCCCCGAAACCACGGCTGAATTGAAGTTTTAATAGGTTTACTTATATTACCTCTTATCACCTTTGTATTTTGATATCCCTCATCTGTGAAATAGATTATATTTATATTTCTATTGAATGTTTACAAATAAAATATTAGCATAGGAAAAATCAATTTTTTATCAAGTAAATTCTAAAAATAAATGTTAATATAGTATGGAGGTTGGGAGATTTCTACACTAGTTGCATATTTAATTTGATAATCTTATTTTCTTTATTTTAACAGGTTGACTGTTCACAAAGTTGCTCACGCGTTGACCGACGCTACAACTATACTTTAATATTAGGATGTAAAATAAAAATTTAAAAATGCTAAAACAATAAATAATTTATGCATAATGTTAATTATTTGTTGTACTGATATGTTCTTCTATGTGTATAATGTTTATAAATGTTTTACGACACATTTATATTATGTCTGTAATTATTATTTTTTTTAATTTATAAACTAACGTTTAGACAAGATTTTTATGCATAGCACAAAGGGTAACAATTATTACAAGCAATAATTGTCAGCCTGAAACACTCATTTACATTGAAAAATCTTCCGAGAAAAGATACTTGCCGCCAACGGGACTTGAACCCGTGTCCTTCCGATTGCCGGTCGAATGCTCTGACCACTGAGCTATGGCGGCTTATCAAATACCCGCCAAATAATTCAATATATACTAGTGTTTCATTCAACAATAAAATAATAATTAATATTTAACAAGTTTAAGTATTTCCCCAATAAATGCAGACATAATTTGTCTCGACGCCACCTAGCGAGGGATTTAACACTAACAATGTCTTCCTCGCAAAAATAAAGTTGGTTGTTTTCAGGTGGAAAAAAATATAACAGGCAGTAATTGTTGAATGAAACACTAGTATATATTGAATTATTTGGCGGGTATTTGATAAGCCGCCATAGCTCAGTGGTCAGAGCATTCGACCGGCAATCGGAAGGACATGGGTTCAAGTCCCGTTGGCGGCAAGTATCTTTTCTCGGAAGATTTTTCAATGTAAATGAGTGTTTCATGCTGACAATTATTGCTTGTAATAAATGTCTGTAATCTTGTTCTTTTCATATTGACCTCGAGAAATAAAAGAAAGTTTTTTTTATTTATTTATATATTTGTTAAATTATTTTGTGTTATTTTGTACAATTAAACAACAATCTTTTTTAACCATGGCAGTAGATGTCGTGCAAGGCCGCAGAAAACCATGACAAAACTGGAGCGACACTCAGTCTTTATTTTAATAAAAGAAATATAATAATGATCTTTTAGTTATTTTTTTTTTGGGGTGTTATGCCGTGTTGCGCTACCTCCTTCTTTAGCTAACTTTTCGGACAGCATTGGCTAAAGAAGGAGGTAGCGCAACACGGCATAACACCCCAAAAATAAATAATGAAAATACTTTTGGCCGTGAAAATCTTAAAACGTATCATAATAATGATCGTTTATTTCAAAATGTTGTGCAATGCAATACATTCCATATTTTTAAATAGTTCAAACATTGACAAAATAACAATGCATTCATACACAGAATGGAACAGAAATTAAATGAAAAATATAGTATATAATAATAAATCCAACAAAATATGCAAATATCCATTCATGGGGGATATTTGACAGGCTCCCATTTCCAGAAGGGCATTAGCGGGGACTCCATCCAGGCAACCATGGCAGTGATGATGGTATTCTTCGACTGGCATACTCTGCGCCATAAGCTTTCCCTTGGTTTTGGTTTTGTAGAATTCAAATATATTTTTTCACGTATCAGACGCCTTTCCTGTCAGTTTCTTAATTCTTTACCCCTGTACAGTACATCTGAAAATAAAATTAGGCTCAAACTTCCATACTTACATGATATAAAATACAAAACGGTCTACGTTAAGAAATAATAATACTTAGATTTTTTTCTTAAAACACTCCTACTGAAAATTAAATTACAATCACGAGATATACATACATGGGACGAGAAATGCAAAGCAAATTAGATTGCCAACAAAGAAGAATCACCCGCCTATAAATCTCGTGCCAGAAAGTTTGATAACCGTGTAATAAAATTATTGCAATAATTGAAAATGTTTACTTAATATTAAAAAAGGAAATAAGATATTATGTCTACCATAATTATTTGTTAGTTGTGGTTGACTACACTTGTATTTAAAGGTACGTTGGTCAAATAATGTCAACTGCGAAAGAAGGCAAAACATTGTGTATAAAATATTGTGCATTCTATGTCAAATGTTTCTTTACGTGTTCATTACACTATACAAGTAGTATCTGTATTATATTGGGGATTCAATTATAGTAAGATATTAATTGAATGAGTCATGTACTTACTGTTATGGTTGATATTATTGAATACATAATCTGTGTCCCTGAAATGAGCTTTACAGACAACAGAATCAGGAGTCGGTGCCCATTTGAAATGAACCTAATTGAATGAATCCATTGCGCTTTCAAGTCTTTCAATCTTTGGGAAACTCGTGCCCAACCCTATTCTACACATTGGAACACTACAACAGGTTGACAGCATTATTATAATATTTAAAAACACTAAAATGCGTCAAACGGCCTAAAAATGTATGGGATCTGACAGTTAAATAAAATAGTTGGACCGGTAGGACTATTAGCGAACCTAGCGGCCAAAATCGTGCGAAAACGGCCCATTAGGTAGTGGTCAGCTATTATTGTTTCACATACGCACGAACTGATTTCTATGGTCTCTCTCTCTCTTATATAGATATGGTCTAGACAAGTAGCCGTTATACAGTTTGACAATACTGCTTCTCGTGTCACATCGTTAATAGTTTTAACCAATCCGAAGTTGGCCATTAGGTTTTCGTATTGGATTACAATCGGTTCGAGTTCATTTAAAATGTTTATGTTCGTATCGCCAAGTAATAAAATGGATTTTTTAATGTCAATACTGTCCAATATAGTTTCCAGTTCATGGAGAAATAATTTTTTATTTGTGTTTGGAGGTCTATACATTGTGTCACATAAATATTATGTGACTAGTGCAGTTCTTGCCTATTTGTTTTTTTGTCTATGGTGTTTTTTTTTTTGAGACTGGTAATTTTTTTGAAAAGACAGGAGCTCTTTTGTTTATGGTGACTTCCTCCCGGGCAGCTATGGGCTAGCTGTGCGTGAATTGGTCACTCACTGGAAAAGTGTTTTATTGGATTTTATCATGAGAATCTAAGTCGATTTTTAAACCTAAAAGAACGCGGGGTGTTTTTACGTAACACGCGAGGTTCGTGTACGAGTTATTTATAGTGGATGACGTGAAAGTCCCACTTTTTTTCCGATGTGGCTGGTTGGCCGTTTTGTGGAATTATTTATGGAAAAGGAATCGTGAAGTGAATTGGTCCTGGTGTTGGCTACTATAATATGCCTTCACGACCCCGCGTCGCAAAGTCACGGTCTGCTAACCGTAATACGCCAGAAGTGGATACTGTTGGGGGCCACGTGCCTTTTGATTGGAGTTCGTCGAGATGGCCCGTGGCTGAATGCGCTCCTTGGAGGTATAGCGGCCTCCTGCCCAATTAGAAGGACGACCTTGGTGCTCTGGATTCCGCGCCGTTCCCATATGGGAAGACTGGAGTTCCCGTCCCGTCTCGTGTTCTCTCATTGCGAAGCAAGATCGCGTTCGTCTAACGGGGTTATTTCCGTATAGTTAGTTTAGCGTGTCCATTAGGAGTCCATCTGGTATGTGTATTTTTTTATATTTCCTTTTGTTACCTTGGTATGAAGTTTGTACACTTCCATGTTGCTTTTTGGTTTGGATTCAATACATTTTTATAAAGTTCATCTTCTTTTATTTGACTGAAAACCCTACCTACATGACAGATAACTACTTGGCCCACTATCCTGAGCCCTGGTCTCTGCTCTGCCGCAAAGTTACATTTTATACGAACATGATATGTTTCAGTGGCGCTTCCAACGTGTAAAATCAGTTATTTTCGGTGCCCGAAACGTACTTTTCTGTCATGTGGGGTGGATTTTCAGAATTTTTGCTGATAATATTAGAGATGAATCGGTGTGTGTGCGCATATATTTGGTTATATATCTATCTTGTTGATATAGAGCTTGATTAACTTATCGCCTCTTCATCCCGTCAAATGACATTAACCGGTCTGCAGAGACACTGTGTGTCGTATTATTGTTATTAATTATTGTTATTGCCGTCAAATGACATTAACCGTTCTGTAGAGATACTGTGTGTCACTTAATTGCTATTAAGAAAATTAAATTTTGAAAATACATTTCATTATGTTATATTCTGTTTCTGTTGAATATTATTGTTTGTTGACCTTTTCGTAAGGCATCTGATTACTTTGACACCAACTTTAAGTGTTGCCATTAAGATAATGTTAAACACAAAATTCATTCATAATATCTCTAGAGGTGATAACCGAAATATTGTTGGGAACATTTTTTCTGTTTACTGGCAATTCTGTTTTAACTGTCAGCTATCTATGTTATGGTTTATCGAAGCCGAGCTGTCAATTCTTGTTGACATTTGTCAGGTTATGTGCATTATTTACTTACTAAGCCGCGGAAGTTCATTATTGAATACATTATTTTTGTTTTTTAAACATAGGACGACTTGTGACAGACATTTATCATAAATAATTGTTTATTATAAGCTTGCGGTTACTAAAATATTGGGAGAATATAGTAACGGCACTATTCTTGTTCGCATTTGTGTCCGTTTATACCTTCATACATATAAAGGGAGTTCGTGGAACGTATGTTATAAAAATAATTATTATTTTAAAATATTTACTGCATTCTAAGGTGGTTTTAAATAAATTATAAATGGCTTCATCGCTATTGAAAATCAATGACTATTTATCGAGTTCATACGTACAGGGTGTTTGGTAATTGACGTGTTACAAATAAATAATTAATTATAACAGTTTGGTTAATCCTATTATTACATTTAATTTCATATAATTATTTGAGAATAATAATTTAATTATAAATTAAATTAAATTTTTTTATATACATGGTTAGACATTTATCATAAATAACCGACGATCTTTTGCGTTCTGTGCACAAGGATGACAGAAGGTCGTCGTCAGTTACACAATATGGACGCATATATTTTAATGTCAAATTTTGGCGAGGATTTTAGACCTCATAAGTATATTTTGATTAAAATCCTAGTTTATTTATAGGTATTTATAAGTAGTCGTTTATACGTAGTTAGCTATATTTATTTATAGGTATACTTATCTTTATAATTAATACTATGCATATATTAGTATTAGAATAATACTACCTTCATATAATTAGATATATTAAAAACTATTAAGTTTTTTTAAATATTTTCCTTTTTATGCGGTGGCATGAGGGAATACCAAACCTTCATACTGCTTCATTTAATTACATTTGTTTCTTTTGTGATTGTTCTGGTCTCATGATTTGGAGTTTGGTACCTCCAAATCTTGTGCTCAGTACAGACACTTAATTCTAGTTCATTGACGATAAACCGTTTATTTACCCTCGGTAAACTGGAATGTGATCCTTGTGGTCACTGGCGCCCAAATTTTGTTAGTTAAGTCTTTCTTTCCTCCGTTTATATGCTTTTCTGTTAATAATAACATGCACTAGTTTCGAGTTTTTTTTGTATTATTAAACGTATGATTATTTTGGTAATAATATACTTATTCACATAAGTACACACACACTGATTTCATACCTTGTTCCATCTGTTTAACGGATTTAGTTGTAATGCTATTATTTTTAAGTTTATGCCCTTCTTTCTTCAGTCCACTGGAGGCTCTTTTATTGCCCATAGCCCATAGAACCTCCAGGGAACTTGAGAAGAATTATCTTGGAATTTTGTGTTTCGGAGACTTGAGCTACTTTCTGATGCACAAAAGTTCTGTTAATTATACTATTAATTGATAGTTAAGTATTCATAAGTTTAAGTATTGCATAGCTTTCCTATAAGTTCTTTATATAAATCTTAGTTCATAAGAAAGTTGTTTCTGTCTCTAACAAGGAAAGTACTGCTTTGGCATGCTTAACTAATAATTAATTCCTTTGGAATTATCGCTTTGCCTCTAATACAGGAAAGTGTGTTCTGTATAGTTTTAACTCTAAATAATATAAACATTAATGTCTTACTGTTAGTATCATTATTAAACTTTAAATTAAGTATTACTAGTGTCATTCATTAAAATTTTGAATTGATCACACCTCGAATAGTGTCAACTCACTGAAAGCCATAGTTGATCACACATTTTGTTTTGTTTGTACAAGAAATGCTGACTTTTGTGCACTCGTGGAGTGTTTTTTTTTAAGGGATGCCAGCTTGGGTATTACCGTGGTCTCATTTTTTTTTACAAACATTGTCACTCTTTTGAGTTTTTGATGCAGGTTGTTTAATGGATTTTTGGATATCCTAAGCTGCGAGCTTAACTTTCTGTTTTGCTGTTAAGTACCAATTGACTTTTGTCATGATCTAATAGTTAGGTATTGTGTTATGTAAATCCTAATCTGACCACCTTGATTGGCAGGTATTTATTGTTTTATAACACCTGACCTGATTTGATTTTTGAAAATTGGATAATTTAAATATTATTCTAGTTTGACGACCTTTTTACATATAGGTATTTCTTCGGAATTGTAAATCCTGGTTCAATAATGACAGTTAGTTCTTGTGTCATAGTTTTGCCAACATTGAACTCCATTGTTCTGATTGAAAAATGTATATTTATATAGATATTTTCTTAATTTAGGCTTCTTTAATTTTAAGTATTTATTTATTTTTAAGTTTTATCTTAAGAATGTTAAACCGGATGGACTTAGTTAGATAGGTTACTTTTTTTGCTATTCAAATATAGCGTAAATTCAGTGCGAGTGAGGGCTGTTTAACCCTAAAAAGTGAAGCCAAATTGGCCTTTATTTCCTGTATAAGGAAAAGTGATCAAATTTTTTTTCTTTTCTACAATTTATTTGTTGTGTTTTTTCTTAAAATATAAAATGTTGAGTATTTTATAAGTATAAATCTTGTTAAATTGACACGAAAACAACAGGTCTCCTTTTTTTTTTTAAAAATAAATTCAAAACTTTGTTTAATTTAGTAGATGATGGTTGACTCCTTGTTTTCATGCCTTTCTTTTCTTGTTTGTTCTTTATTATTAAGAAATTTAATTTTAAGAGATTTACCTTTAAGAAATTTAGTTCTAAGTTGTTATTTTAATTACTAATTAATGTTATGTTATCAATTTTTTAGATACCTGATGGACTCATAGTTTAGTTAGTTTGTGGACTTAATTTTTCATGTTTGAGGGCAAACATTTTCGTGGGAAGGGGGGAATTGTCACATAAATATTATGTGACTAGTGCAGTTCTTGCCTATTTGTTTTTTTTTGTCTATGGTGTTTTTTTTTTTTATGACTGGTAATTTTTTTGAAAAGACAGGAGCTCTTTTGTTTATGGTGACTTCCTCCCGGGCAGCTATGGGCTAGCTGTGCGTGAATTGGTCACTCACTGGAAAAGTGTTTTATTGGATTTTCATGAGAATCTAAGTCGATTTTTAAACCTAAAAGAACGCGGGGTGTTTTTACGTAACACGCGAGGTTCGTGTACGAGTTATTTATAGTGGATGACGTGAAAGTCCCATTTTTTTTCCGATGTGGCTGGTTGGCCGTTTTGTGGAATTATTTCTGGAAAAGGAATCGTGAAGTGAATTGGTCCTGGTGTTGGCTACTATAATATGCCTTCACGACCCCGCGTCGCAAAGTCACGGTCTGCTAACCGTAATACGCCAGACTTGGATACTGTTGGGGGCCACGTGCCTTTTGATTGGAGTTCGTCGAGATGGCCCGTGGCTGAATGCGCTCCTTGGAGGTATAGCGGCCTCCTGCCCAATTAGAAGGACGACCTTGGTGCTCTGGATTCCGCGCCGTTCCCATATGGGAAGACTGGAGTTCCCGTCCCGTCTCGTGTTCTCTCATTGCGAAGCAAGATCGCGTTCGTCTACCGGGGTTATTTCCGTATAGTTAGTTTAGCGTGTCCATTAGGAGTCCATCTGGTATGTGTATTTTTTTATATTTCCTTTTGTTACCTTGGTATGAAGTTTGTACACTTCCATGTTGCTTTTTGGTTTGGATTCAATACATTTTTATAAAGTTCATCTTCTTTTATTTGACTGAAAACCCTACCTACATGACAGATAACTACTTGGCCCACTATCCTGAGCCCTGGTCTCTGCTCTGCCGCAAAGTTACATTTTATACGAACATGATATGTTTCAATTGCCAATAGATGTATACGTTTATGTTTGTAAATAGAAATAGTGCCGTAAACGCATTCAAAATTAGTTGTTACTATATTTATTTTTTCGAATGTAAGATTATCCTTCACGTATACAATAATTCCGCCACCCGATCTTTTTGTACGACAAAAATAGTAAGAGTTGAAACCCGATATTTTGTATAGATTTACATTATTTTCATTTATCGACGTTTCACATAGCGTTATTATGTCAATATTTCGCAAAGAACTATAAATAGTTAGGAGGAAAGAATCAAAATGTTTTGATAAGGATCGAATATTAAGGTTAATGGCAGTTATATTATTATTTCCTAATACATGTTTATTTGACCAATTTTCAAAATTGTGAGTACGTTCATAATCAATTTCTGATATGTCAAAATCTCCGTTCAAATCACCCATACTGAATAATTTTTAAATATGCGAGAATAGTATGTAAACATGTGTGAAGATTTATAAAGGCAAATTATAAATATCAATGTTTTTATAGCAGCAAGCATTAACAATATATTCATAGTTAGATTTTGGTTTTGATCAGAACATATTTGGTTTAATAATTGACAACAATAAATATTTTTTCTGCATGTACAAGTAAACAAATGATAGACTAACATCAACATACATTTCAATACTAGCGTGTTAACACTATGGTTACCGGACAATAGGACAGGACGCGGGTGAAATGCAGATCCCGCCAATGTGGGGGATTTTAATAAAAATGCACCTTCTAGATGAGAAAAGTGTGGAAAAGTTGAATAAAAAAGAAATTAAGGTGCGCTTGGCAAAATTGAGGGAGATACAGCCGTTTAAAGAATGAATAAAATGACACTTCGTGAACTTAAACTACGCCATTTTGTTACTATTATGTTGGTATCTCAGACTTGCTATTCGAAGGTTGATACGATTGTAGCCAACTTCGTGTGATATATAATAAGGCGCGTATTTATGAAAAACAGAATTAATAATGGTCACAAACCATGTTACACAAACCTGGCGTAGCCGCTAAACTACTTGAAAACTGGGATATTTTTCTTGCGTTGACGCGAGTAGGCATTATAAAGGGGCACAAACCATGTTACATAAACCATGTTACACAAACCTAGCATAGCCGCTAAACTATTTGAAAACTGGGATGTTTTTCTTGCGTTGACGCGAGTAGGCGTTATAAAGGGGCACAAACCATGTTACACAAACCGTGTTTAGCGTAGTCTTAGGTTAGGTTACTTTAATTTGGAAGGTGATAAACAGTTTAAAAAATCGTTTAAAAAAAGTACGCTAGAAAAATTTCATAATTACGCGTCTCATCTATCACATGAAGTCGGCTACAATCGTATCAACCGGTTCTATACTCGGCTATATCATCAATGATGTTGGCGCAAGCGATTCTGACCTTGATTTCATACAAATTCTGTACATAGAAAGGTCAAAATCGCAGACAAACTTTTTTATTTCGAAATATTTTTTTCGCGCATGCGCAAAAGCTGCGCGCTAATGAGCGTGTCCGGCCGATTACAGGTTAATAGCAAGTCTGAGATAACAACATAATAGTAACAAAATGGCGTAGTTTAAGTTCACGAAGTGTCATTTTATTCATTCTTTAAACGGCTGTATCTCCCTCAATTTTGCCAAGCGCACCTTAATTTGTTTTTTATTCAACTTTTCCACACTTTTCTCATCTAGAAAGTGCATTTTTATTAAAATCCCCCACATTGGCGGGATCTGCATTCCTCTCCAGGACGCTCCATGGACGCTCCGTAGTTTCATAGATAAATTTGGCAGAATGGCAACTGAAAAAATCAAAACGTTTCAAATGTTTCTACCTTAAAAAAAATGCAAGTAAATGGAATATTTCTGAACATATCAAAACTGTCTTTGAAAGGTGAAGAATTACGCTTTCAAATTTTATGGTTCAAAATAAACATACCTTTATATTTTTAAATATGTATAAAAAATTTGTCTTAAAAAATAACGAAAAAAAATGAAACACATACATATTTTATTCGATAAATGTATATCAAACGTTATCGACGGCTCGCTTTTTTGTCTTTTTTATGTAAATAATGAATAATAAAATCTCAAAGTTCAATTTTTTTTCAAATTTTGAACAGCAATTTGAAAAAAAGTGTTTTGCCTTTCTAACACCGTTTAGAACATATTTCTCACTCTGATAAGCCTCGATCACATTGAGCGAGTTTACAAGCTACTAGCCGGTAAGTTTAAAAGCGGGTGAATCGGCGAGTGAGATTATCATGATTACACACAAAACTGTCTACTCGCTCAGTAGTTGACAGTATAGCAGTAAAAAAACGACATTTTGAAAAAAAAAACATAGCTCGCAGCTAGCGCCACACGCTGACAGTTTCGAAATCAGCTGTTGGTGTGCCGCCATCTTGAGCGAGTAAAGTTGACTACCTTTCAACTTTTTTCGTAGATTGTCCACAATCTGCTATTACACTGAGCGAGTTTACTAACAGATAGTGAATTTCCCAGATAGTAGCTTGTAAACTCGCTTAATGTAATCGAGGCTATATTAAGGGAGTTACAGCGATTTACGTGAGACTATGTTAGCTGGGACTCAGACAAATATGGTCTCCTGCCATTCAATGGGCTAATATATATGTTACGCAATAATAAATTAGATCTTTAGAGCTTGTTATCAAATGGCGTGAGTATGTTATCAAGCCTGAGATGTTGCTGCACCCTAGACAGAAGACGCGGCGGGCCTTGTTGTCGCGGGAAAATGATTCTCCAAAGCTGATGGTGCGGTGGACCATGTTAGCTGCGAGATGATGGGTCCTCGAAGGCTGCGGGCGCACCGGCACAGGTTCTGAGTCGCCGGGGAGCTGGCCGGTAGGCAGGTACTCAAGGGGATTTCAGAGTCTTTGTGAAGTTGGGCTACCCTCAACCATCTGGGGGCGCCTAGGGCTATACGTATGGCTTTATTCTGGAAAGTTTGAAGTTTTTTCAATAAGGGGATTTCAGAGTCTTTGTGAAGTTGGGCTACCCTCATCCATCTGGGGGCGCCTAGGGCTATACGTATGGCTTTATTCTAGAAAGTTTGAAGTTTTTTCAATAAGGGGATTTCAGAGTCTTTGTGAAGTTGGGCTACCCTCATCCATCTGGGGGCGCCTAGGGCTATACGTATGGCTTTATTCTGGAAAGTTTGAAGTTTTTTCAATAAGGGGATTTCAGAGTCTTTGTGAAGTTGGGCTACCCTCATCCATCTGGGGGCGCCTAGGGCTATACGTATGGCTTTATTCTAGAAAGTTTGAAGTTTTTTCAATAAGGGGATTTCAGAGTCTTTGTGAAGTTGGGCTACCCTCATCCATCTGGGGGCGCCTAGGGCTATACGTATGGCTTTATTCTGGAAAGTTTGAAGTTTTTTCAATAAGGGGATTTCAGAGTCTTTGTGAAGTTGGGCTACCCTCATCCATCTGGGGGCGCCTAGGGCTATACGTATGGCTTTATTCTGGAAAGTTTGAAGTTTTTTCAATAAGGGGATTTCAGAGTCTTTGTGAAGTTGGGCTACCCTCATCCATCTGGGGGCGCCTAGGGCTATACGTATGGCTTTATTCTAGAAAGTTTGAAGTTTTTTCAATAAGGGGATTTCAGAGTCTTTGTGAAGTTGGGCTACCCTCATCCATCTGGGGGCGCCTAGGGCTATACGTATGGCTTTATTCTGGAAAGTTTGAAGTTTTTTCAATAAGGGGATTTCAGAGTCTTTGTGAAGTTGGGCTACCCTCATCCATCTGGGGGCGCCTAGGGCTATACGTATGGCTTTATTCTGGAAAGTTTGAAGTTTTTTCAATAAGGGGATTTCAGAGTCTTTGTGAAGTTGGGCTACCCTCATCCATCTGGGGGCGCCTAGGGCTATACGTATGGCTTTATTCTGGAAAGTTTGAAGTTTTTTCAATAAGGGGATTTCAGAGTCTTTGTGAAGTTGGGCTGCCCTCAACCATCTGGGGGCGCCTAGGGCTATACGTATGGCTTTATTCTGGAAAGTTGAAGTTTTTTCAATAAGGGGATTTCAGAGTCTTTGTGAAGTTGGGCTGCCCTCAACCATCTGGGGGCGCCTAGGGCTATACGTATGGCTTTATTCTGGAAAGTTTGAAGTTTTTTCAAAAGAGACTCTGAAGCGTGGTGACTTGAGACTGAGCTGAACAGAGACGGCAGCCGCCTTAAATAGCACAGCCGACTTGTTTAGTACTTTCCAGAATCGCCGGGTAAACGGTGTATGCGCGCAAGGTTTGGAAACCTCTCGAAGATTCTCGCTGCTGTGCTCGTAAGTGTAAGACTTGAGGCCTTTCGAGTAGGTGGTAGAATAATTAACCGGCTAGGTAGTTATTATTGGCTGTAGGTAGATATGTCGTCGCTTTAGTTCGTTTTACTCCAACAGACTTAAACGTAATTCGTGAGAAACAGCGCTGTAAAGTTTTTTTTACGAAAAAGGCATATAAAATTAAATTAGCTAAATTGTAAGTCTACTAAAATGTTTTAAAGTATTACAAATTGTTTTTTTTTTAGTACAATATGTTCTAAATGTATAAAATTACGCAGAAAACACGTTTTTAATTTGGATGTTGGCCAAAGTGACGAATTCTTGTTTGCGAAAGTTGGATATTGGACAAAGGACTCTGGATGTTAGACAAGAGCACGTACTCTTGCGTGAAGTTACTTTATCTAACGTGCTTGGTATTACAGGGAGATCGGAAAGCATTTCAATTCATTGAACTTTGATGGGTACTTATGGATTTAGCTTATGTTTTCGCGGTGAGACCTAAATATTCGGGTGTGATTTTTAAATAGTTTCTTATAACATTCGACAATTTTTTAGAAATAATTTGTTTCTTGGTTGTGTTATGTCCTATACGCACCATCACTAATTACATTGTGACATTCCATTAGTGCACCGGTTATGCACCGCCACTAATTACATTGTGACATCCATTAATGCACCTATTGATTCATTCTTAATGTATTGAATACGGATGTATTATTGTCAAACATAAATATCCAGTTTTGCCAAATTACCCTAATTGCAACTTTCATAATTACTTTTGGCATATATAAGCCAGCACCAAAGTACTCACTTCAGATCACTCTGTGTATCAGTTCAAGACTCAATTCTACTGTGCTTATTGTATCTCCGGTATTGATATTAAGTTCCGTCAAACTTTAAACATAATAAACTATTCTTTACGAAAATCATCAAAGTGTTATTTGATTTAAATTGGTACACAACAATTTTGGTGGCAGCGGTGGGATTACTTCAACAAACGACAAACTGAACTTTGTCGGTCCTTAGCAGTTTAAACCGAAGGAACAACCCACAACAAAGAATTAAATAAATTGTTCACCAAATAATTAAAGTCACTCAAAATACGAGGCACCTCAAAACCTCCAGAGTCACTTCAAGTCAAAAATAACACACCAACGAAGTCTACAACACAGAAGCCTTCATCACAACAGAAGATCATCATCAGCACCTTCATCACATTCCGCAAGAGGACCATCACCTGCACAAGGATAAAGAAGAACCCTCAAGACTTGGAAGAAGATGAACATGTTGTAAGGAAGAATATTATTATTTTTAAACGTCAATCTTTTATGCTTTTTTACAAAGCCTTACTTATCTTTTATGCTTTTAACAAAGCGCATTTATATAGACAAATATTTTATAATTTTTCAATAAACTTTATAAATTGTCAATTTTAAGCTTTTTACAAAGCATAATCCTCACAACGACTTAAAAGTCAAAACCTTTATAAAGGTCATTTTAAAATTTTTAAGAAAAATTTAATTTCCAAAATGTTTCCAAGTGTTTCTAAAACCGAATCGACGAACGATAATGAATCTAAGGTTAACCCTCCCCTTTTTACCACAAGTGAATTGTTTAATTGGATCGAGAAATATGACGGCTCTAGAATTAAATTAGACGACTTTATTAGTAATGTTAATGCGGCGTTTAGACTTGCTAAGCCCGAACAACACTATAGCTTATTAGAGTACACAAAAAAATAACTTACTGGAAAAGCAAAAATCATGTCAGAAATAAAAGTAACGCCAACGTGGGAATCCTTAAGAGACATCCTACAAGATTATTTCTGTCCCACTCAATCTGTAGCGCAATTAATACTTGAAGCTCAAACCTTTAAACAATTGCCTGACGAGAGTATAAGCGATTTTACATTTCGTCTAGACATCTTAGATAATAAATTTGTTAGGGCTATAAAATATGAAAATGAAAATAATCCCCACTTGCTAGTCGGCATGTTCAAAATGAAAGACGACATTTGCTTGAGAGCCTTCCTCGGAGGAGTCTCGCGTGAATATCGCACTCTTTTGCTTATTAAAGATCCACAGCCACACTTAGAAGCATCCGAATTCTGTCAAAGAATAGAAAATGAAAACAAAATAAATGACGAGCGGGAATTATTTACAAAAAAAACCTAACTTTTGCACATATTGTAAAACTAATGGTCATACAATTACGAACTGCTATAGAAAACTAGACAGAAATACTAACCCACAAATTAACGACAACACATTTATGGAAAGGCACGAACATTCACGTCCGATAATTTCGTGCAAATATTGCAAAAAATCATGTCACTCTATAGAAGAGTGTCGACTTAAAAATTTTAACGGAAATAACAAAAATTACGATCGTCCTAATTATAGAAATACGCCCAATAATGCAAATTATGAAAGGCACAATGACCGAAATACACATAATAACAGAAATTACGAAAGAAATAGCGATCGCAACAACACCGGTTATGAAAGAAATCAAAACCAAAATAATAATTACAAAAATAATAAACCTGAACATCGCGTCCACTTCCATCGCGATGATTCAAGTGATCATAACGAACATATACACGACGAAGAAATTGAAAACGACTGTAATACGGCATCCACGAGCCAAGTTCATATAAATGATAGCGCTAATTTAAACTACTAAAATCTCATGTAAACTACCGTACTATGGGACAATCATCTTCCAAAGGTAGCATATTTTCAACTAATCCACATACCTTATCATACATTATCATTAACAGTACACTTTCTAAAAATACGAATAAAAAATTTACCTTTCTCTTGGATACTGGAGCAAATATCTCCCTGATAAAATTAAACTCCTTGAGCAAAAACCCAATCATCAATAAAGAAAAAACAATTAAGCTTACTGGCCTCGACATTACAGATAAATCCCTAAATACTCTCGGATCGATAGAAATCCCTCTTCATTTCAATTCTAAATCAATCCCTCACATATTTCATGCTGTATCAAACGATAATAATAACATACCTTTCGACGGAATATTAGGAAGCGATTTTTTAATTAAATTCAATGCAAAAGTAGACTATGAACTCAACGAACTAAGATTCGAGAAAGTCGTATTACCACTCCATTTTAAAATTAAACATAACGACAAAGTTATCATTCCCCCTAGATCCGAATCTTTCATCGAAATCGAAGTAAATAATCCAGATATTGGTGAAGGTTTAGTTAATGAAACTCGTGTAACAGACGGTATATACATATGCAAGTCATTAGTCTCAATATATGGCAAAAATAAAGCCATAACATCTATTGTCAACACAAACGACGAACCAGTTCAAATCGAAGAGATCAAATTAACACTTCTTCATGCAAATTCTTATAACATATATCATACACAAGAAACCCATAATACAAACGATTCCAGAAAGGATAAATTAGAGTCACAAATCCGAAGTGATCACCTCAATAAAGAAGAACACGAATCTCGCTTAAATATTTGTCAAAAATATAATGATATTTTTCATCTAGAAGGAGATAAATTAACATGCACAGATTCCGTTAGACATACAATTCCGGTGACATCACCGCACCCAATATTTACTAAAACGTATCGATACCCCGAAGTCCACAAAAAAGAAGTTAATTCCCAAATAAGTAAAATGTTAAAGGGTGATATAATTGAACCGTCGTGTTCTCCTTGGTCTTCTCCTGTATGGGTAGTAGAAAAGAAAGCAGACGCTTCTGGAAAGAAGAAGTGGCGAATTGTCATGGACTATAGAAAGTTGAATGACATTACAGTCGGTGACGCTTTCCCATTACCCAATATTTCAGATATTCTGGATCAACTTGGTCAATCTAAATATTTCACAACATTAGATTTAGCATCAGGATTCCATCAAATCCCAATGGATAAACTCGATTCTGATAAAACTGCTTTTACTATTCCACTAGGACATTATCAATTTAAAAGAATGCCATTTGGTCTCAAAAATGGACCAGCCTGTTTTCAAAGGCTTATGAATAACGTCTTGAGCGGATTACAGGGAATAAAATGTTTTGTTTATCTTGACGACATTGTCGTTTACGCATCATCACTCCAAGATCATAATTCGAAACTTACCGAAATATTTAAAAAACTTCGACTACACAATCTTAAATTGCAACCGGATAAATGCGAATTCTTGAGAAAAGAAGTTGCATATTTAGGTCATATCATATCAGACAAAGGCGTTAAAGCTAATCCTGAAAAAATAAACGCAATTATAAATTATCCAATTCCAAAAAATCAACGCGATATAAAAGCTTTCTTAGGACTAGTAGGTTATTACCGTCGATTTATTGATAACTTTTCTAAATTATCTCAACCTCTCACAAAACTTTTAAGAAAAAACGTTAACTTTCATTGGACCGATGAACAAAAAAACGCATTTGATAATCTAAGACAAAAACTTACCACAGAACCGATTCTACAATACCCTAACTTCGATTTGCCGTTTAACTTAACTACGGATGCATCAAATACATCAATAGGAGCTGTTCTCTCGCAAGGACCAATAGGTAAAGACTTACCGATAGCTTACGCTTCACGCACTTTAAATAAAGCTGAACAAAACTATGCAACTATAGACAAAGAACTGTTGGCCATAATATGGGCTACGAAACACTTTCGACCCTACCTTTACGGTAGAGAATTTAAATTAATTACCGACCACAGACCCTTGGTTTGGTTAGTTAATGCAAAAGACCCCTTACGCGCGCGTTGGAGATTGAAACTAGAAGAATATAATTACGAAATTATATACAAAGCTGGTAAACTAAATAGTAATGCAGACGCACTATCTCGCATTATCCTCGAAGAACCAAAAACAATACTTAACATATCAGCGAATCCTAACCCCAACTCTTACGAAGAATTTATAAAATCTCATTATTCAGATAAAAATACTGATATCTCTAATATAAGAGAAATCGATCACAACTTACTAACTTACAAAGACAACAGCTCATTTTATAAGTAATGATAAAGAAATGAGTCAAGAATTGGCTAGAGAAATCGAAAGAAGACAATTGACCAATTCGGAAATAAATATGATTACTGAACATTATATAACATTATCACAACTTGTATCAAATGTGGAAATCGAAATTTCTACATATACAGATGCAATTTTATTCTCCAAATCTAATATTTTACACCCAGCTGTAATCTCACCATCCAATCTAATAAAACTTCTTCAACAATCCCTACCACATTTACCACTTGGTACTTCATATCCGTTTAAACCGGAGATGAAACATTTTCCTTACATCACAGATCTTTTAAAATTGAATGTTATCTCTTTTAACAATAAACTCATGTTTTTTCTAATTAATCCCCTTGTGAGCGAAAACAAATTTAACATTTTTCACATAATACCTCTTCCAATAAAAAACGTAAATGATTTTGTGTTCATAGAACCAACGTTCAAATATTTATTCATCACTGACTTAAAAGACATTTATACATCTACGAACGATCTAAAAAACTGTCATATTATTGATAATACTAACTACATTTGCGAAAAATTTAACAGCATCTTTACAAGTGCTACTCATCCAACGTGAGAAACAAGCATGTTAAATCCATTATCCACCCCTCTTTGTAATATGAAAATAACCAAAAATCATAAATATGAAATTTACCACAAACTCGAGAAATCTAATTCTTGGATTTTTACGCTATCCAAAGACGACAATGGACACGTTATTTGCAATAACACAATCAGAGAAACAGTCATTTTAAAAAATACAGGTATCATATCACTTAACGGAAATTGTAAACTATTTACATCAACTACTAGACTAATCCCCGCCCAATCATTCATTAGTGAATTCGAACACATTCTTCCTTCATTCAATATTCTTGAAGATGAGTGTTGTAAAAAGAATCGATCCAATTCAATTTTTAATAACACTATTCCACATGTACCCCTACTAAGACTTACCAATATAAACTTAGACGAATTACAACACTCGAGCGAGAGGTTAAAGAAAATACAATTGGAAATTGAAAATACTCAAAAAGGCACAATTTTTCACAAAATTTTAAATAATAATTATTTTATATATACAATACTGTCTTTAGGAAAAATACTTCTCTGTTTTATAATATATAAAATCCTTAAATACTTAAAAAACCTGTATTTCAACAACAGAAATGATAATTATGTTCACCCAATAGAATATTCACAAAATCCTGCAATAAATGTAAATCCAATACTAAATATGATAACTTGTTGTAGAACACGTCAATGTTCACGAGAACGTGACATTGAATTGACAACTGTAAACAATACTGTACCATCAGCACCTGTCATAACTCCTTTGCGCAGAAGTGCAAGATTTCAAACCTCAAATCAATCATAAAAATGTATATGAAGATCCTTTAATCTTCCTGAAAATATTTAAAATTGTATAGAATCATGAAAACAATTCATTTAGACTAAGATCAAGGTACAAGGTATTATATACTTTTAAGAATAACTTAAATGGTAAAAGGCAATTTGAATTATATAAACTTATACATTAAGAAATTCACTACTCTCTGTACTACTTAACTAATTTAGTATTGTGAAATTATATTTTAACTCTTCAAACTATAATTTCAAATTAACGATGGGGGTGTTATGTCCTATACGCACCATCACTAATTACATTGTGACATTCCATTAGTGCACCGGTTATGCACCGCCACTAATTACATTGTGACATCCATTAATGCACCTATTGATTAATTCTTAATGTATTGAATACGGATGTATTATTGTCAAACATAAATATCCAGTTTTGCCAAATTACCCTAATTGCAACTTTCATAATTACTTTTGGCATATATAAGCCAGCACCAAAGTACTCACTTCAGATCACTCTGTGTATCAGTTCAAGACTCAATTCTACTGTGCTTATTGTATCTCCGGTATTGATATTAAGTTCCGTCAAACTTTAAACATAATAAACTATTCTTTACGAAAATCATCAAAGTGTTATTTGATTTAAATTGGTACACAACAGTTGGGAAACAAGTTTCAAGAGTAAGTTTTTGTAGAATAATAACATCGTAAAATCATCAATGAAAACGTACGTTTTCAGACAATTATACTTATTAAATAATGTTTCAGACGTGTTTTATTGTTGGCTGCTAGTCATCAACCGTTAGTCATCAGATAGGTCCTACGATTATTAGTTATTATTTGAGAGGCGGGTATGGGTACCGCCGCTCCGGGAACCATTTATTGGATAACCAACACCTCTGCCATAGGTCACCCCAAGTGGTTCGCTACGTTTGGTGACTTAGCAGGGGTGGCCGGGTTCATGGTGTGAGTTTTGTCTGGATCCTGGCGACGGATGCGTCTGCCCACCAACTGCGTGGCAGGCCGGATCGGGAAAGACTGGTTGAGGAAGATCTGTAGACCTCTCCAGCAGGACTCTCGGAACATCGCTTTACCCTCAGTGGGGAGGGATTGATTCATACGTGCGTCACTCCTTGACACACTGACTCCCAGATTCTTAACCTCCCCTCATACCTTTTTCTTCCCACAACTTCCCAAAAATGACATAGGCCCTGAGGGGAATTATTTTCCTCAGGGCCTCCTGTGTGGAGCTGTGAAAAGGTCTCCCCAAGTGGTTCGCTGCGTTTGGTGACTTAGCAGGAGTGCCTGGGTTCATGGGGTGAGGTTTGTCCAGGTCTTGACGGCGGATGAGTCTGCCCACCAGCTACGTGGCAGGCCGGATCGAGAGAGACTGCGTGAAGGAGTCCTTTGGACCTTTCCAGCCGGACTCTCTCGACCCCAATGCCTTGCATCGCAGTCCGTCACTCCTATACACACTAACCCCCAGATTCCTACCCACCCCTCATTCCTATTTGCATGTACAATAGACTATATACATAGCAATTTAGATCAAGAGTATAAATGCATAGCGATATACCTAGATTTAGCTAAAGCTTTCGATTCAATCTGCCACCAAACGCTTTTTAAAAAATTAGAAAACATAGGCATCAAAGGCAAGGAACTCCAACTATTAAAAAGTTATATGAGTAACAGAACACAGCAAGTAAAAATTAACAACCATATTACAAGCCACTACCAATTACATATGGAGTTCCACAAGGAAGCATACTAGGGCCCGTTCTTTTCACTATTTACATTAATGAACTTTGCAGCATGAAAATAGATGGTGAAATAGTTAGTTATGCAGACGACACAGTTTTACTCTTTAAATCTAAGGATTGGAAAAATGCATACAACGTAGCGAATTTAGGAATCACGCGAGTGAAATCATGGCTAGACTCAAACATACTTACACTAAACATATCGAAAACAAAATTCACAACGTACAGTATAAATAGCACAGGACAGCCAAAAAATAACACAAACACCATAAAAATACACAAATGTTTAAACACCAACATTTGCGTTTGCCCTCCTCTAGAAAAAAAAGAACAAATAAAGTATCTAGGAATCATAATTGACCATAACCTTAGATGGACACATCACATCCAACAAGTCACAAATAAACTCCTCAAAACGATACACATTTTCCTAAACATAAGAAACATATACAAAATACAACAAATGAAAACAATATATTTTGCTCTATGTCAGTCTATAATAGAATATGGAATAATTGCTTGGGGAGGAGCAACAAACTCAGCTATCGAACACCTGGAAATTGCGCAGAAAACGATCTTAAAGGTAATACTTAAAAAACATAGACTTACTGATACAGACCAAATATTCAACCGTTGTGACGTACTAGACATACGACAATTATATGTTAAATCGCTACTAAATTACATTTTTGACCAAAAAAACAACCTTCAACAAACACAAAATATCACAAACAGACCAGTTAGACAAGCATACAAAGAAAACTTAAAAACTCCGACGGTAAATACAAGCTTTGGACAAAGACATTACCAATATCACGCTATAAAAGCATTCAGCAGTCTAACACTTGAAAATAAAATTGAGGAAAACAAAAATAAATTCCGACACAAAATTACAAAATGGATTAAAGACCAAAATAGACAATACTACCAAAATATCATAGCATAAAATAACAAAACATATAAGTAACACACAAAACCAATATAAAACACAATCACCCACAAACACACAACACGTATTAAAAATATCGTTTTTAACCTTATATAATATTATTTATTCTTAATTTTACGTTAATTCTAAATCTCTAATTTTTAACTTTAATTTATCTTAATCGTATGTTTTTTTAATTTACTTTTTTCCTTTTTTTCACCAATATTATGTATATATTTATTTATATGTATTGTGTATAATTTGGTTTATGAAATGGAGGCCTCAGCACGGGTAAACCACCCAGTGAGGCCAACATCATTGAATTATCTAAAAAATGTAAATAATATTGCATCAAATAAATAAATAAATAATATTTCCATCCAAGAACTTCCTATTCTTCCTTTCCTCAAAAAGACCCTCCACACAGCATCCCCTCGTAGGCCCTGAGAACATATATTGTAAAGCATTTTTGCACTAAAACAAAGCTATTCAAATTATCCATATAAGATATACTCGTATTATTTTTATCATATTTATTACGGCATATAAATCTGAGATTTAGTATGATCAGACCCGAAAGGTTGGATTGATTTACGTGACTTTATTTTTATGTTAATACTGCACAAGAGTCCCAACCGCCTGGACCAAGCATACCCAATTTTGTGAGGCTGGATGTAGCGGGAAGGGGATGCAGTTATGAAGGTTGGTAAGTATCTGGCTATTCAGATCGAGTCAACAACCAGGGCTAAAGCCATTTCAAGCAATGCTTCAATTCCAAATGGCGGTCTTACATCAGGGTGATACTGAGAGTATCTTCCACTCTGGAACGTGTCGCAAATACAGCATGTATATATATTTATATGTATATATTTTTTTATTGATTTGTGTTATTTCACTATTTAAACATAAAAAAACACATATACACGTACGTTTTTTTGAATGGTTAAAGTTGTGAAATATGTATATATATTTTTAGATTAGCTCCGCACAGGTGGCCCTGAGGAAAATAATTTCACTTTGGAGGAGTCTTTATAAGGAAGGTAAGGATAGGAAATTTGGGAAGAAAAAGGGTATGAAGGGTGGGTAGGAATCTGGGGGTCAGTGTGTCCGGGAGTGACGGACGTATGAATCCATCTCTCCAATTGCGGTGCAAGGCGATAGTCGGGAGAGTCCGGCTGGAAAGGTCAAAAAGCAGTCTCTCTCTCGCCACGCAGCAGGTGGGCAGTCGTATCCGCCGCCAAGACCTGGACGAACTTCACCCCATGAATCCGGCCACCCTTGTTAAGTCACCAAACGTAGCGAACCACTCGGGGTGACCTATGGCAGAGATGGTGGTTATCCAATAAATGGTTCCCGGGGCGGCGGTACCCATACCCGCCCCCCAAAATAAACAAATCTACCAAAATAAAAATTACTTGTGCACGATGGGATTGAAATTTGCGACATCCGGATCGCTAGTTGAGAGTCTTACCCCTCGACCACAGGAGGCCGTCGTGTGGTAACAGAAGTGTAGTATCCAACATTTTTAAATAAAAAGTTAACTCGAAGGATTTTGAAACACAATAGATAGCTACAAGTTCTTTATAAATGTGTAAAACTATAGACAACAAGTTCTTTTTAAAAATGATCCTATGTTCGAACACATGGGATGTGATTTACGTCTATTACACAATACAGACTTGTAAAAAAAGAGGTCATAAAACAGTCCTAACCACTAACCACATTTTTAGCTTCATAACTTGAGAATCCAGAATTCAGAATTTGAGGTACCACTTGTGGGGCCAAATTATTAGAAGGGTTACAAAAGGGGCTGAAATAAAGAACTGGAAATGGATCTAGGTAAAAAAAAGTCAAATGAATGGGATACCTAATCATTAAAAATGTGCGAATAGTAATAACGTTTTTATTGAAAATCCAAAGCTCGAACAAAATAAAACTCGAATAGGTAAGAAATAAACAAACACATAAGAAATATGAGGCACTCAATGTATAAAATAATAGAAATGCTTTCATTGTCATTCGTACAATTCTCCCATGAAGATTTCAATAATAAGATATTTATAGGTACACATATACAACTGATCTTTGGCACTAAATATACCAAAAATGTTTTCATTGTTACACTAAGATTTGGTTGATTAAAATAATAAGATACTTTAGGCATTAAATGTACCGAAAACAAAAACTTCTTTATTTCCTTATTCTAATAATTAACATGTTTTAAATATCTCAGGTAGAATTCTGACACAAATATTTGGTAGATAAACACATAGATATTAGGTACTAAAAGCAAAAAAAACTCCTGCATTGTCTTTATTTTAATAATTGCGATTTGTATTACAAGTAGGAATTCTTACACAAACATTTAAGTAAATAATTAGGTAAAGGTAGATAAACATGAAGCTATTACTCACTAAATGTGCCAAAAACAAAAACTCCTTCGTTGTACTTATTCGAAAAATTGCCTTGTTTTAAATATCATAAGTAGAATTTTTACACGAAGATTTGGCTGATAAATATACAGATATTTTAGGAACTAAATATACCGAAAATGAAAACTTCTTCATTTCCTTATTCTAATTGTTGGCTTGTTTTAAGTATCTGAAGTAGAATAATGCTTTCACTAAGATTTGGTGGATGGACACATATATAAGGTACTGTAATACATCAGTCCTTATTCTAATAATTGTGTTTTTTATAGGGAGATAATACAGGGAGTCCTTTTGGCCAACGTGTGGATGTTGGATAAATACGCTCGAAATGTTGTTTCATTTTGGAGGTCGTAAGACAAAGTGCGTTTTGAAAACCCCCTAAATAATTTTTTTAATTTTTTTTTTCATTTGCATTGTATACATAAAGACTTTCTGAGAACTACTGCATACTTAACTCAATTTTGCTAAAAATGGTCTGTTGGAGTAAAACGAACTAGAGCGACGATGTGCTCAGCGGCACCTTGCGCGGTAGGTATGTACATCCTGAATGTTTGATGGAGTCCAGTGGCGCTGTGTTAGATTTTACAAGAGCGGGTTAAGTGACTGCTACACATTTTTTAGATTCACGCGATGCTCTCGCAAGCCCAGCCGGCTCCAAGGAACCGGTATGGGGAGGGGGAAATAATACGCTTTTATCACTTGGGGCAGGTCTATATATATTCATATTTCTATGATTATACTACAGATAATATACAAAAATCGAAAATATTCTATTTTGGGGGTTATGTGTTTATTGTGTAAATGTGTAGATGGCAAAGCGAATAAGTAAGACGATTCAATACTTTCAAGTTTATTAACACTATTTACAGACACATAAATCTCCAATTTAAATATATGCAATAATAAAGTAATGTGAAGGGCGAACAAATATTAAAGACCAGCGAGTCTTGACCGAGAGTTAAAGCAGAATGAATCGTTAGTTTTTGATGCAAGCGAGGCAAGTTGCTTGAGGAAAGGTCTGCATCCAATTGGTGCCTGAGGGACCAATCGGGTGGCCAGACGATGCAGAATAGTGTCCTTTGTTCGTCCTCCACATCAGCCCCCTTCCCGAAGACTCCTACACCATTACAACCCCTAGTGAGAAGGCTCCAGGGGTTGGTCAACGTCGGGACCTGTGGGCATGGAAAGTGAATTGTTAGAAAATTCAAGAAATGTACCTATTATGGCAATGTATTAGTCTCTTATATTGGCTGAGATATAACAAAGTTTTAATTGAGTTGATTTTTAATTTATTATAATAATTTTGTTTAAAGATTTGAAAAATTTGAAAAATTATTTTATCAGACTTATTTGGTTAAATATTAATTGATAAAAGAAGATAATATTTAAAAAAGTTTCTAACTCTAATTGAAATTAATAACAGCTCAAGTTGATTGCAATGAGTAACTGTTATAAAATAAATGACTCATGATAGGTAAGGAGGTAGGTACTTCGGCCAAGCGCAGCGCATTAAAGGACTGGAGTACATAGGTACCTAATGTTTACATTGAAAGAGCTCGTAATGCTAATAATAATAGTGTTCGCTGCCTATTGTTGATTTTAAGTAAATAATATTTCTGTATAAGTAGACTGTGCGTTCGCTAATTACTTGCTAATAGTATTTATTATTAAGCGATAAACTCATTTTGAACAAATAATAATAGTGTTAGGAATGCAGTAAATTTGACTACTTGAAAATAGATGCATGATGTTAATTTAAATTCAGTTAAGTTATGACAGGGATAATTGCTATTAGAAAAAAAAAAATTGTTTTTTTTTTTTTTTATATGGAAGTGCACAAAAAATTATTTTATTATTATTGTTGTTTTTTTTTTTTGGAGAAAAATATTTTTTCTTCTTTCTTCTTTCTTGAGTAACATGGCGATGCGACTGATTACTGGTTGCTGTCGAGTGTTACGGGCAATGGTTTTGGACATGTTTTTGCAGGAGCTGTGTAATGTTGTTTGCTCTGGAAGTAGTCAAGCCGTAGGTGCAAGGTTTGTTTTTTCTGGTGTCTCCAAGTGACGATACGTTGTTACGTGCAGAACCGAAAAATTATGCTGGATCCAGCATTGCCGCGAGGTGCGGTTAGCAATGGTGGAGTTGGTTTGCGGGGGCTAGTTGCTGCCGCGAAACCGGTTTGGCTGCTTGTTCTGGTTGAACAGAGGCAAGGCCCTCTGCCTGTTCTGGTTGAACAGGAGCAGAGTTAGCTAGACTAGTTGCCGTAGCGTGATACTTCTGTGAGTGAAAACGGCGACATGCTTCACACCGCGCGTCGTGGATTATGATTGTTGTGCCAAAGTTGTTGAAGATTTTTGAAATATCGCAATTAGGGCGATGATTTTTCGAAATTATTCGAATTGAATGTGCACGGCGCTATACATTTGTAGGCTTTTCTTCCAAATTGATTGTGGTAAAAACAATATTGGTTTGTAGTTCCATTTTGTTGAGACGAGTTCCGTCTGGTTGAGTAGTTCGCACGAGTTGGCGAATAATTATTGTCGCCTGATTTCTGGCGAGAGAATGTTTGTCGGCGAGACTGGTGTTGTGAGCCTCGACCATGTTGTGACTTCAAATGATCGATTTCGCTGGTTAAATCTGCGATTTGTTTTTGGAGCATGATGAGGAGTTTCTCGGTAGAAGTGTTGAGAAATCCTTGATGAGAGCTGTCGACACGGCATGTTTCGGGTTTGTTGTAAACTTCGAGGATTTTGTCAGCTTCTTCTGCCATGATGGAGAGTTATTCCTCCGGAAATATGGAAAGGATTGTTTGAATATTTTGCGGGAGTCGTTGCATCCAGATTGCGCGTGTAATTGCGTTGTCTGCGAGACCCGGACCAGCCAACAAGGAGGTAGTTTGACGCCAATACGATGTTGTTCAGGAGCATCGTGAGGTTTGCTTGAGGAATTTGAGGAGTTTGCTTCGTCGGTAGACATGTTGCCGAGGATTGAGATTACTGAATACCATTGGAAAATATTTTGCGACAATAAAATACTAATTTAAAAACCTGTAATACAAATTATAAAAGGACACTATATTTTGGGGTCAGATACAGTACCTTATACAAGAATACCAGTTTAAAAAGGATACTCTTTTAAAATATATTCCGTTGTGCGGCGACAAAGGTCCGTGATAATAACTCAGCTACCGTGAGGCTGCTAATTACCGACTGTGAGCTGCAGGCTGTCAGTAGGTATTTGACTGAAGATTCCTCGATGATGAATTTCCTGAAATGTAAATTTAGGCAAGCTTAATCCATTGCAAAAAATGTTTTTTTATTGTGGGTCGACATAAATTTATTATTTGAAAACAGTGTGAGTAGTACTTTGTTACTGGTTGTAGGTAATATTAATTTAAAATATTGATGACCGTGCGATAATTGATTGCAAAAAAAAAAATTTTACAATAAATATTGGCAAGTAAGAATAAATCGTAATTTACGATATGAATGTTTAAAATATGTCAATATAATATAAATTATTGTAATAGTGATAATAGAAATGATAAAGATACTCACAGATTTAATTCGCCCGGGATTCTGCCTTAAACCTTCGGTCAAGAGGCTTGGTTGTTGATTCACTTTATAGTTAAATTAGTGTTGATTACGATTGCATATTAGATATTATTTCGCGTATTTCGTTTATTCACAGAGGTCACCACTTTGGGGGTTATGTGTTTATTGTGTAAATGTATAGATGGCACAGCGAATAAGTAAGACGATTCAATACTTACAAGTTTATTAACACTATTTACAGACACATAAATCTCCAATTTAAATATATGCAATAATAAAGTAATGTGAAGGGCGAACAAA
Source organism: Limnephilus rhombicus (assembly GCA_929108145.2). Classification (NCBI taxonomy): domain Eukaryota; kingdom Metazoa; phylum Arthropoda; class Insecta; order Trichoptera; family Limnephilidae; genus Limnephilus; species Limnephilus rhombicus. The sequence continues at coordinate 46,880,132 of OV815289.1, read as the reverse complement.
TATTAAAGACCAGCGAGTCTTGACCGAGAGTTAAAGCAGAATGAATCGTTAGTTTTTGATGCAAGCGAGGCAAGTTGCTTGAGGAAAGGTCTGCATCCAATTGGTGCCTGAGGGACCAATCGGGTGGCCAGACGATGCAGAATAGTGTCCTTTGTTCGTCCTCCACACTATGTTTACTCGAATTTTATTGTGGGACAAAAATGTCTAATAAGATTTCAGGAAAAATAATAAATTAATATGGGTAAAGGGAATAGTTACACATAAAATTGGAAAAAATTATATTTGATTAAAACTTGTGATTCTCAATTAGTCTGGAAACGTCAGGTGGATCTGATGAGAAACTTGTCAGTCAGTTGGAGCGATGTTGCCTCAGATTTGCCAGATTCCGCGTCTGATGATACTAGTCCAAGCGATGACCGTAAAAATCCCATCCCATAGGCCACATGAACCAAATAAGCACTGGGCTTTAGCCCCAAATAAGATTAGTTAAAAAAACGCAATCATCCAGATTTCGGCCCGGGAGGAGTCCTGGAAAGCGACGACTTCCGGTGTCATTTTTGGGATGAAAATATCCTACGTGCCACATTACCATAACTAACGGCAAAAGGTGATCGCAAATTTGTTATGAAAAAAAAAACCATTCGGCCAACTTTTGTGTGGGGAGAAGTACCTAACAAATGACATTATAGGTATCCTCCAGATGCGGCAAAATATCTCATCGGCCACACGAATGAAATCAATGTCAGAATTTAGATAAAAATTCCCTGTTTACGAATATATCGTTCGGCCGAAATTCGGCCGAGGAGAACCTTGTGATCTACGCGATTATTCGAGCGAAAAATGCCTTTCTTCTAGCGACATTTTTAAATTACCCGCAGATAATAATATGAAATTAGCATCTCATTACTGTAATATTAGAAATAATTAAATGTAGATGTATTTATACATCAATACAAGTACTACGGGGATATGAAAAGCAAATAAATCTATAACAAAATCATTTTTAAAGGCCTAGGTACCTTCTTTACACTTACTCGATTAGTGAAGTCACTAAACCACGCCCTATTTATTAATTCTAACTCTGTAAATATTAGCGTACGCGTCAGCCATTTTGATGATTATTTTCGTGAGGTTTTTGTTAAATGTAATATGTTGGGGAAATGATCCATTTTGCATTAATTGTACGCTTTTATATACAATACTGAGCAAACCTTTGTGCCAATCGTTACCGGCATTTCATGCTTTCACAGGCTGTGATTACACAGCCTGTTTCCATCGCAAGGGTAAATCAAAACCCTTGCATATATTGGAAAGCAATCCTGAATTTCAGTCGGCGTTCAAAAAATTGAATGAAAAATTTGATATGAACGTTGATTTTGAACTTTAGACGCAATTCAGGAATTCACTGTACTTTTATATGGTATAAAAAATTGCAACAGCGTGGATATTGCGAGGGTGAAAATGTTTAATAATACATATGACACAACAAAACGAAATTTTTTCACAAAAATTAAAAACTTTAACTCTAGCTTAATTCCACCATGTTGGAAGACACTACAAAAAAAAATTTCGAGGACCATATACATCAATTCAATGTGGGGAAACGCAACGGAGTACAACTGTACAATATTAGAAGCGGAGAGTTGTGGGTGGATTAGCACTGTAGTTAACACGTTCGAACCTTTGTGGTATGACGGCGATCCCACACCCATAAGAGTTGACGATATTTTAGTTGAAAGCGATAGGGATTCAGATGATGAAAGAAATGCATTAACTAACTCTTCAGACGAAGAAAGTGAGTAAACAATCAATAAATGTAACTATGTAATAAATCTAGTCTAACTTTATAACATTTATTTATAATAAACACTTGAAAAAAATTACATTTTTATGAGAATTTATTTGAGTTTAACGCCTACCCCAGAATAAATGCATTTCATATTATGTTTATTATTCCTCTTCTTCTTTCCCTCACAAATTTCCTTTCGCCTCACGATACTCTCAAGTTATTGGGGGTGCCGCAGTCTCACTTGATGCGTGTAGTAGGAAGGTCAGGTGAGACCCTTGTTAACTTGAGCCTTGTCAATTTTTATTTTTTTTACATTATAATAAAAGTAGGTGCCTATAAGTACATTATTTTAATTTTTAAAAATGTAGTTGTGTGCATATTTTACACTCACAATATTGTTTCCATCTAATCCCACGGAACACAGTCATTAGTCATTATGCATATTTAGATTTTTATATTTTGTATTAGTGTTGTAAATATTTTAGTGTAAAAATAAAATCTGTGTAAGCATATTTGGTTTGACCACAAAGTGTAAATATGAGTAAAAAGTAGATAATCACAACAACAAAAGCATTACATAAAACCGCACTAAAATATATATCAAAATGGGTGATACTTGTGCTAATGTTTATATGTATATGTGCATAAATAATAATTAAGTTACACATGCTCTTACTACACCGCAATATAATATTGCCTATGTCATCTTTGAGGATGCTGTGTGGAGGGTCTTTTTATAGGAAAAGGAAGGAGAGGCAGTTCTGGGAAGGAAAGAAGGTATGAGGGGTGGGTAAAAATCTGGGGTCGATATATGCCAAGATCCGGACAAACCCTACCCCATGAACCCGGGCACTCCTGCTATATCACCAAATGTAGCGAACCACTTGGGTGACCTATGGCAGAGGTGTTGGTCATCCAACAAATGGGGCGGTACTCATACCCTCCTCCCAAATTGAATACAGAAGGAAACCATTCGTAGAAGCATGCACTCACTTGAAAAAATAAATGGTTACTTACTTTTGTGTCAACAGTAAAGCGGTGATAGATTTCACTTAGTAATATTCATGTCTCCGGCAACCACCCCAATCCTGATCCAGTCATCCTTTCCATATCTCACATCAAAGTAGACTGATCCATCCAAGACAAAATGGATCTCTTCATCCGTGTGCAAATGTTCTTTGAAGAATGACTTCTCCTCGTAATTTAGCAGACATTCCTTGGAGCAAGTTATCTGATCCTCATGTGTATACCCTCGATCACTCTTATCTTTTATCAAGAACTCCATCAGTTTTGTAAGTATCGCAGTTGATCTGTGGAAAAAATATGGTGACAGCGTAAAATTGGAAAAGAATAATGTTAATAGGTATTATATTTTATGTACAAATTAATACAAGCTATTGTGTTACCTTGAAATATTCAACTCCTGTCTGTAAAGTTCATCAAGGTTTAGGAATTCAGGAGGGTTCCTCTGGTGATCCAACTGCTGGGAGTTTACAAAACTATCCGTCAACCAAGCGCGCACCATTTTTGCTTTTTATTATAACTCAATTACCTCATTTGACCAAGTTTTAGAGCAAGACATTATGATAATGGTCAAAGAACAAACGATTCACGATATAAGGACAACAAACTGCGCACAGAAACTGCAAATTATGGTGTTGTTTATTGCTCTCACAATATTTTGAATTTTGACAGTGATGACATTTTTAAAAGGTGTTGCCATTTTTTGACGGTAAAATCGGCACTACCAACCACCGGTGGTTGGTAGTGCCGAATTTCATATTTTTTTCATCCCGAAGGCGTAGACAAACTATGAATATCATAGAACTACTCAACCACCAATGGTTGGCACGTTGGTAGTGATGATTTTTCGTACTGTTTGGTATTTATATTTCGGCAGTATTTTTGAAATCTGACATCTGATTCGTATTGTACTAACTTGTAACGCTTAATCTAAAATTATTCAAGGCAATAAGAAATGTTAATGATTGCCGTATATTGTCCAATTACTTGTTCAAACTTTTTACATGGTGTTAAGATAATAACTTACAATCCAACATAAACAAATGTCACATTATGAGGTTTTGCTGAATAATGAATCCATTTTCATTATTCCATTAGTAATGTTTCGTTATTAGATGAATGAGCGAGCACTGGACGTTTTAGAAAGGAAAATTTTGAGGCGTATCTTCGGACTGGGTTTAGAAAATGGATTTTGGCGCAGACGTTACAACAATGAGCTATATACTCTGTGGAGCTAAACGTCTCAAAATTTATAAAACTAGGAAGACTTTGGTGGCTGGTACATATGGAGAGAATGACCAAGCATCAAGCACCAAATTCCCTGCTGAACTCCAGACCGATAAGGCGAAGGAGCCTGGGAAGACCAAGATTAAGATGGAGCGACAACGTCCTCAAAGATATATCTATCTTAGAGATTCTAAACTGGAGAGAGCCGGCACAAAACCGAGATGAGTGGAGGAAGACTCTTGAGGATACCAAGACCCACCAGGGGTTGTAGAGCCAAGAATGATGATGATGAATATTTTGATAGTTTCTGTATTGGAAATTAATGAGTTGGGCGTACGGTTTTATTTCAAAAATAGTTCAGATATACATTCAGTTCAACAATATTACAATACAAGCTGGCTTCTTTACGTTTTCGTCATCGAATACAGCTGATTTATATAGATAAAATGTTTAACTCTGGATGTGCAAAAGAGCGTTGATAAAATTTGATTAAAAGGCTGATAATTTTTTTTAAATTCTGTCTTTCTTTTTCGCTATTTTCATGAATATATTATATTCTTATGTACATTTGTAAAAGCCCTAATTCCAAGAGATTTCTTATCAGTGGTGAAACAAAGACAAATACTTTTCCGAAATGAACGAGTTTTCCACCCAGTAGTATTGAACCTATAGAACTATAAATTTTTAAAATTTTGCTCTAAATTAGAATTTTTTTAACCTTTTTTGAACAAATATATTGCACAGACATTTTTGTTGGGTAATTTAATTTGCTAATCTCCGAAAAGCAAGTAATTCCAATCGGATGTGCCAATTATTAGATAAGTTCAGTAGTTTTCTCCAGTTTTAAAATCTTGTCTCATAAATAACATATTATGTTATGTTACTTATGTATTATACAGTCTTTACCGCATGAATGAACATTGCAGGCTTATAAGTTCCTATTAACTTGCTTTTGTCTATTATACTTGGTATTAACTAGTTAAGATCTTATTATTTAAAATCAATACCCATCACAGTTTTATTATTTTTTTTTTTATTATTAAAAAAAAAAAATAATAAAAAATAAAAAAAAATTCTTAAGAGTTTTATTAGAGGTACTTATCTGCTGTAACGCAATGTATCTTTTCATACTTGATATACTGTTATTATACTTACATACTGTAAATATATAAATGTGGAATTCCGTGTAAAAGCGTGATAGGGTGTTAATAAATTAATAAATTTTATGATATATTACATCGATGGGAATAACCTTCAAATGTTATAAAAAGAGAATTTTTCTTATAATTTTTTTTTATAAGTTTTAGAGATAAAGATAAAGCATATTTTAAAGTCCCCTTGAGGTGATAAATGGCCCTATGGAATTTGATTGTACTTTGCGTCCTTCAGTGAAGTTGTTGCATTGATACAGGGATATCGTCGTGAATTGCAGTGTTGTGAATGTTGTTTGTATTGTAAATTTATTACATTGAATGTTATTTGTAATGTAAAAAAATAAAAGAAAAAGTTTGTAATCAACCAGGCTATAATAGTTAGCAAATTTGTAAAGATACATAAATGTACAAAAGTAATAAGTTATTACGCTGCTGTGTTTGGCCGCAGCTGGTCTAGGATTATGTTATATGGCATCTGATAATCTACATTCCACCTGATTCCTAAAAAAAAGATTACAAATTACAAACATTATAATGTTATGTGTATAAACCATAGTTGAAGAGGGCCTTAATAGGCTGAAACCGTTTACAGTCAGATGGAAAAAAGTTTTAAATTGTTTTAATATAATATTATTGTGATAATAGTATGCAATTTAAGAATTCAATTTAAAATACCAGAATATGTACATATGTTGCTGTGTGGCTGCCTGGCTGCAGCTGGTTTAGGATTGTGATGGTCCATTGCAACCTATTGCTGATGGCTTAATGGCCTATGTTCCACTGAATCCTGAAAAAGAAGTGTTGGCATGACTAAGAACGTTGCATCAAGTACACCCCAGAGTAACTAACCATCACCGTTTCGCCGAGAGGCAGAGAGGATGGACCGCCAAACAACTCGGTCTTGAAACACACTCCTTGCTTCACTGTGGTGCCATGTCTTTATTTATTTATTTGTCTATCAAGACATACACAGTACATTATAATACAGATTATAAGGTATGTTAAATTAAATTATTACATGGTTATGTACCTATTACGTAAGTCCATAGAATGTCATTTGATAATTACGCCTGAGATATGAACCGGTCTTAAAACTTAATTATTGAATGAATGAAGTAATAATAATAAAAAGGAAGAAAAGAGGGGGGGGGGGGGGAGATAAGGAGACATTTTGAAATCAAGAATTATATGCTCACTAATTGTGATTGACTGATTAAAGTTTAATGAAAAGTTAAGTGTAAGTAATTTTAAAACAATTATATCACGCCAAGAAATTTAATAAATTAGTTTTGTATGTTTGCAAGGAATCATGAAAAATGTCTAAGTGTAGTAATTTTTCATAGTGGTTATAAGTTATGATTGCGCGAGTAATTGGTGAGTTACTCGCTGCATTAGTGTTATTGGATTCTATATGAAAAAGAGAAGTGTGCCTGGTACGCCTCATTGGGACATTTAAACCAATAGTGGATAGCAATTCAGGAATATCTATTTTATTATTTAGCAGGTTATACAGAAACAGCAGATCTGATAATGTGCGTCTTTTTTGTAAACTTAACATGTTATTTGTAGTTTTGTTGTATTTCTTGAATAAATATTTAGAGAATTTATTCTGTATACTTTCTACTATATCTATGTACACCTTATATTAAGGATTCCATACCGGGGACGCATACTCCAGTGGACTTCTGACCAATGAACAAAACAACATTTCAAGAGTCTTAGCACTTTTGAAAACTTTACATATTCTTAATAGGAAACCTAGCATCTTGTAGGATTTTGATATTATGTGTTCGATATGCTTATCAAAAATTAATTTGTTGTCTAAATAAACACCTAGATCTTTACATGTAGACGTAGATTGTAAAGGTTTATTATTCAAGTTGTAAGAATGGATGATTTTATTTTTATTTCTAGTAAATGTAATTGAGTGACACTTAGAAATGTTTAAGGAGAGTAAATTTGATTCACAATACGCGCACAAATGATCAAGATCGCTTTGTAATTCTATACAATCAGATAAAGACTGTACAGGTTTAAAAATTTTCATATCATCCGCATATAACACAAAGTAACTATTTTGAAAGCATACATAGATGTCATTTATGTAAATATTAAATAAGAGTGGTCCGAGATGCGACCCCTGGGGCACACCCGAGACGATTTCCGTTAAACAGGATGCGAAACCGTTGACAACCGTGATTTGGTGCCGATTACTGACATATGATGCGATCCATCTATAGAGATCACCGTGAATTCCTAGACTAAATAACTTCTGTAAAAGAATATAGTGATTAACACGGTCGAATGCTTTGGAATAATCAGTATAGATGGCATCTACCTGGCATCGCATATCCATTTGAGCATGAAGAAAATTTATAAAAGACACAAGATTCGAGGTTGTGGAGCGATTTCTCATAAAGCCATGTTGATTAGTTAAGAGTGAAGGTGAGATGGTAGAATATAATTGATCGTAAACAATTTTTTCCAAAACTTTACTTAGAATGGGTAATTTGGATATAGGTCGATAGTTGGAGACATCATTTTTACTACCATTTTTAAAGATTGGGGTAATCAAGGCTGTTTTCCACTTGTCAGGAAATGTTCCTTCAGATAGCGATAGTTTGAAAATGGCAAAAATGGGGGGTGTCAGTTGTTTACTACAATAATTTATAAAGATTCCTGGAAGTTGGTCGTTCCCCGGTCCCTTTTTGATATCGATGGACTTAAGGTATTTGAAAGTTATGTCTTCATTGATCTCGATTGAGCTAATAACGCTATTTGAATTTAAACAGTCACTGGCATTGCTTGTATGAGCAGGTTGAACATTCGAAAATACAGAACCGAAATACTCGGAAAATAAATTGGCTACTCCTTTACTGTCATTAGCAGTTTTTTCACCATAAATCATATGATCGGGGATGGTAGGAGATTTTCTTTGAGAATTGACATAGGACCATATTTTTCTAACATTATGCTGTATGCCGGATTCTATCGTAGAAATGTAGGTTTTGTAAGCCGCTGAAGCGACCGTTTTTTGTCTTTTGCGAAGCAAAGAAAATGACAGATAATCAAGAGGGTTCCGGTGACGCTTCCATGCTCTAAAGAATTTTAATTTTTCATTAGTTATTTTTATTAAGGCTGCCGTGTACCATAGTGGATATTTTCCAGATTTCACAACTTTCTTGGGAATAAACACATCGACAATTTGTTCAATTAAAACGTAAAATGAATGTAACGCTGTATTTACATCCGGTGCATCTATAACGGTAGACCAGTTGGTCTCATTCAGTTTCTCATTAATCTCGGTGTAATCTGCTTTATGGAATAATTTTATTGTTCGAGGAGTTGAGAGGGTGGATGTTAGTGGATGGAAATTCTAGCTCTATAACCAATGATTTATGATGAGCATCCTCTTTAACTAAAGGGTGATCGGCAAGCGACACCTTAGCTGGAGTGTTACAGAAAACGAGGTCCAAAATTCGTCCATAGTTATTAGGTAAATTGTTAAATTGGGTTAAATTTGCAAAATATAAGCAGTTAAGTAACGTGAGTGAACATTGGTCTCTGTTAGTTGACATTTGTTGATTATTCCATTTAAAATTTGGCATATTATAGTCGCCTATGATTAGAAACTGGTCATTGGGAAAACGGATTGTTAAGTCAGAAATAGTATTTGTATGACTGGTAAATAATGCTAATCTTTCTGAAGACGTTAATTTTGGACCGACACTAGGTAAGTACACGCAGCACATATGGATGTTATAACAATGATGATTTGATTTTGATGTATTGACAGTTATCCAAATATCTTCAGCGTCTGAATTCCAAGAGCGGGGGGTAACAAAAAAATCTTTTTTAATACCTATGATTACGCCTCCACCAGTTGATTTACCAGTTCGATGGATATCCCTATCATTTCTGTAAACAGAATAGCGGTTATCAAATAATTCCTCATCTAGGATGCTATCAACCAACCAACTTTCGGTAATAAAAATCAAGTCATAATTATTGAGCAGCACATTCTGATGAAATTCCAACGTTTTTGAGCGCAAACCTCTTGCATTTTGATAAAAAATTATTAAAGAATCAAGCATTGAGAAGTATTGTTAATTACTCATGTAACCTTGTTTTCTGTAAAATATTTTTGAAGAACATCAGATTCATGAAGTATGTTCACAGTCATAAGTCCACTGGGCAAAGCAAAACATAAAAAAAACTTCCTCGGGCATCCCCGACCTCTTCTACCATTCACATTTGCGCCATATATTCTTCTTAAACTCCTTACCTCGTTCATTTGCTCTACATGCTATAATAATTATATTTACTATACTATACTTATAATCTTACTCATAATATTACAATAAAAGCACATAAATTTGTTTAAGACCACTTTTATTTTTATCATAATATTACACTTACAGCAGCCTTGCATTCTTTGCGGATCTCCACGTTTCTTACACAATCATACCTACATGGTTTTTACACACATTCTTATTATTCGCAGGAATCTCATTTTTACAGCGTTCAGTCTACTTGCATCCTTCCTCTGCCAGTTCCATGCCTCTGCCAGGTACAAGTAATCTCCTCAGGGCAGGTACCAGCACTCCATTGTGGACTGCCAGCTTCGCTTCTTTGGAGTTGTTTGTTAGCGCCAACGGTGTTCAGTCCTCCATTAATGGAGTTACCTGCATTTACCCATCTCCTGTAAACAAACTTCCCAGATGCACAAACTCATCCACCTACTATATTAAACACTGTTTTTTTACTCTCTCTTTCAAACACCATCACTTTAGACTTACATTCATCATTATTATTATCATTAACTCATTCTTCATACATATTTGTTCATCCTAGACACGAGAGACTGTAGATCTTCCATAAAAATCAGCAAGGCATCATCAGCATACGACGGGCAACATACTTTCAGATTACTCAATTAGTGTAGATTGTGACAATACTGTTTAACCAACTCAGCCCAAAGTAGATTGTGATAATATTGTTGAAATGCATGTAATTAATTTCATTAAATATATAATAATAATTTAAATTACCAGTATTTTCCCAGATAATCTCACTATCAGCGTAAATCAAGCACTGCGAATTTGCCTGAATTTCCATTTCTATGTTGGAGGTAGTCGCCCTAAATTATATAGGTTTGAAGTAGAAGTTGGTAGCAGGTGTGACCATAGCCTCCTAAAATATATACAATAAAGATTTATGAAACAGTTTTTAAATTATGTAATTACATAGAATGTATTTCCAACATAATTGTTTATACACAGTCAAAAGTGAGAATAGATGTTTAGGTACTGGTTTGTCTTCTAAATTTCTATTATAATTAATAAATATTGCACTCGAAATTAAAATGTTTAATATTTTCACTCACGTTTGACGTGGAAGCTTTTGAATATTTTCTTTCAATGTTCTGTTGTGCAAACAAACCGCAAATATTACATTTTTTCTTCACTTGAGCTGCGCATTGTATTTCCGATGTTATTTGAGCACTGTACGAATTTTTCATTGTCTGAGAACTGACGCGTCTCAAGTCTATTGCCTCATTTCAGCATGCATTCATCCATTCATCATTATAAGGGTTCAAATGTAAACGAACAACAACTGACAACATAAATAAACCAATTCCTCCCAAAGGTTCGCGCAGAAATATACCAATCCGCGTTCGCGATATAAAATCCTCGTGACAGGTGACAGCTGATCAGTGTTGCCAGCCGTGTCTTGTAAAAAGTCACCTAAAATATATAAAAAAGTAACCTTTTTGTGCGAAAAATAACCTTTCATATTTTTGTGTGATAGTGGTATGGTAAAAAGTTGATGGAATACATGAGGTGCTCAGTATCAAAGTGGGACATAAGCCATTTGGATTATTTTTCAGTAGAGCGAGTTTTTTGTTTCAAATATACCGGTATGAAAAATCTGATATTTTTTCTACCTGCATAATCCTTGTGCGTAAAGAATCACAAGCCATAATACATAACATTCTATAATTTAATACTCTTAGCTGTTTTATTTTTAAGTTTAAAAATGCTTATGTTCGCTTTTGATACTCAGATGAGCAATTGTCCTTTTATGAAACGCATGAACTTGTAATTGTCCGTTTTTGATACAAAGTCTTACAAGGGTTCAGGGTCCACAATATGAAATAAAAGGCTGTTCAAGTTCATTTTCAAGAAGTTTATTTTTTTAATAATAAATTGTAACAACCAAAATTACCCACTTAGTGATAAAAATAAGCCGTACTCAAAATAGCGGGTACTCAAAATGCAAAAAGTCAGATTGAGCGATCAATTAGATTTGTCGAGTGAGCGAGACGCTATGGTTAATTTGTAATTTACACAATAGTGTGAAAGAGAAAGATGCAAAGTTTTGCAATATGTGTATAGTCTATGGTTTTGCATGCCGTTAGCCAACATGAAAAAAAAAACAAAAGAGCGTTCCGTTTGACGTTGGTTCTAATTCCGTAGGGAATTAATTCTACGAATTCGAAAAATCACCTAAAAGTAACCTTTTGAGTAGTGTAACCTAAAATAAACCTTTCGGAGTTAAAAATCACCTAAAAGGTTACAAAAGTAACCTTCTGGCAACGCTGCAGCTGATCATGTGCATAAATATACTTGATACTAACCCCTAGATCGATATATTCGGGCTTTTTCCTCCTAGCGGTTTCGTCACCAATTTATTATTATATATGTCTATCGATAGCACTAATAGACTAAAGATAGAGGAAGTTTATTCATCTACCATAGACAATATAATTGCACTCGACCTACTGCAACCTATTAGCCCAATAAATTATTTAAAAACAAAATGATTGGAATGAAAATGTTTCTTACTACATTAGACAAATGAAACACTCTGGGAACATCTTTAAATATGTTTATTTTCAGTAAAGACAATTGATAATAAATAACACATAAGACAATTGATAATAACACAAAAACTAAGGTATCCGAACCGACCTAACCTCAAATTAATTTACGGACGAATGCTGAATGTTGATATCCTGGTCCTGGTACTGGTTCTGATCCTGGTCATCTTGTAGATACTCCACTGACCAGCTACCTTCACCGTCAGACTCACATTCGACATCGGAAATGTCTCCTTCCAGTGCAATAGTTATTTCTTCATGTGACAAACCTCTAACAGCCATCTATAAAAATGATAACAAAAAGTTATACATAGTCTACCGGAAAACATTAAAATAAATGGAAGGAATGCAGATCCCGCCAATGTGAGGGATTTTAATAAAAATGCACTTTGTAGATGAGAAAAGTGTGGAAAAGTTGAATAAAAAAGAAATTAAGGTTCGCTCGGCAAAATTGAGGGAGATACAGCCGTTTAAAGTATGAATAAAATGTCACTTCCTAAACCGATACTACGCCATTACCAATGTTTGGTTTATGCCGAAAACGATGTTTTTACCGCGTTTTAAGTGGAGACCTTTAATCTGGAAGGTGAAAGAAAGCGCGGGTAAAGTTCGGTTTATGGGCCAAATTCCTAAAAAATAAAACTAGTTATTTTTATACTAATTTGGGGTCGGGGAATCCGAATCTGAAAGAATTAGGCGGCGGCAAGCAATATTAACAGAATTACACGACTTTAAAAAATTTTATACACATACAGGAAAATAGCCATTTTGGAAGCATTTTGATTCCTAGAAAATCAAACTAGTTATTTTTATACTAACTATGGGCCGGGGAATCCGAATCTGAAAGAATTAGGCGGCGGCAAGCAATATTAACTTAATTACACGACTTAAAAATTTTCTATACACACACACACGAAAATAATCATTCCGGAAGTATTTTGACACGTGTAGTACAAAGATCATAGAAAAACACGATAACATAGATGTTTAACACACAAAATTAAGTGTTGCCATTAAGCAGTAATATTTATAACGTAAAATAACATGTTTATATTTTAAGTACTTATTTTTTATAATTGATTCTCAAATATTTTAGGAAGGTACACCAACTAGTATTGTGGAGTTTTTATGCCTTGACGCGAGTAGGCGTTATAAAGGGGCACGTTCTTTTGTATCACAAACCATGTTACATAAACCCGGCGTAGCTGCTAAACTACTTGAAAACAGGGATGTTTTTTTGCCGTGACGCGAGCAGGCGGTATAAAGGGGCACAAACCATGTTACACAAACCTAGCGTAGCCGCTAAACTACTCGAAAACAGGGATGTTTTTTTGCCGTGACGCGAGCAGGCGGTATAAAGGGGCACAAACCATGATACACAAACCTAGCGTAGCCGCTAAACTACTTGAAAACAGGGATGTTTTTTTGCCGTGACGCGAGCAGGCGGCATAAAGGGGCACAAACCATGTTACACAAACCTAGCGTAGCCGCTAAACTACTTGAAAACAGGGATGTTTTTTTGCCGTGACGCGAGCAGGCGGTATAAAGGGGCACAAACCATGTTACACAAACCTAGCGTTAGGTTAGGTTAGGTTAGGTTAGGTTAGGGACGCGAGCAGGCGGTATAAAGGGGCACAAACCATGTTACACAAACCTAGCGTTAGGTTAGGTTAGGTTAGGTTAGGTTAGGGACGCGAGCAGGCGGTATAAAGGGGCACAAACCATGTTACACAAACCTAGCGTTAGGTTAGGTTAGGTTAGGTTAGGTTAGGTTAGGGACGCGAGCAGGCGGTATAAAGGGGCACAAACCATGTTACACAAACCTAGCGTTAGGTTAGGTTAGGTTAGGTTAGGTTAGGGACGCGAGCAGGCGGTATAAAGGGGCACAAACCATGTTACACAAACCTAGCGTAGCCGATAAACTACTTGATTGGTGGTTATTGTGCCTATGCTTACTGAAAATTCATATGTATGTTGATTGTTTAGTTGGAATTTATATACTGCAGCGTCGACAAGCAATTATTTGTTAATAATGCCTAAAGGAACCAAAATTTAAAAGATTTTACTGGCAGAAGTACACCAATAAGTACAAGTAACGTGATGCTACCCAATATATATTTGTTTTTTTTTGTGTTTTCAACAACATTACAGTATATCATTTATCAATTATTATTGAAATATTTTTTCAAGTAGTTGGCGGGTTTTTTGGAGTTTTTGATTTATTTTTAGGGATAAATATTTTTGAGAGTTGGTAACACTGCCGGCACATTTTTCGGTACATTCGTTTCCGGAAAATTAATTTTGTCTGTGGTTTTAATTCTTCACCAATTTAAAATGATGAATTTACTGAAAATTTATCAGATTTGTGCTGACAAAAATGAAATGTTGGCTAAGTTAGTCGAATGGGGCCTCATTCCTCCAAATGGTACATTTAATTGTCCGGATTGTGGGCAAGCGCTGGAGTTAATATTATTGCTTAATGGCAATACTTAATTTTGTGTGGTAAAAACAGCTATGTTATCTTGTTTTTCTATGGTCTTTGTACTGCGTGTGTCAAAATACTTCCGAAATGATTATTTTCATGTGTGTGTGTATAGAAAATTTTAACGTCGTTTAATTCAGTTAATATTGCTTGCCGCCGCCTAATTCTTTCAGATTCGGATTCCCCGGCCCATAGTTAGTATAAAAATAACTAGTTTGATTTTCTAGGAATCAAAATGCTTCCAAAATGGCTATTTTCCTGTATGTGTATAAAATTTTTTAAAGTCGTGTAATTCTGTTAATATTGCTTGCCGCCGCCTAATTCTTTCAGATTCGGATTCCCCGACCCCAAATTAGTATAAAAATAACTAGTTTTATTTTTTAGGAATTTCGGACATAAACCGAACTTAAGCCAGCGCGGGTAAAGTTCGGTTTAGGAGCGCGGAAAGCGATTTTTTAAACTGTTTATCACCTTCCAAATTAAAGTAACCTAACCAAAGACTACGCTAAACGTGGTTTGTGCCCCTTTATAACGCCTACTCGTGTCAACGCAAGAAAAACATCCCAGTTTTCAAATAGTTTAGCGGCTACGCTAGGTTTGTGTAACATGGTTTATGTAACATGGTTTGTGCCCCTTTATAACGCCTACTCGCGTCAACGCAAGAAAAACATTCCAGTTTTCAAGTAGTTTAGCGGCTACGCCAGGTTTGTGTAACATGGTTTGTGACCATTATTAATTCTGTTTTTCATATTTACGCGCCTTATTATATATCACACGAAGTTGGCTACAATCGTATCAACCTTCGAATAGCAAGTCTGAGATACCAACATAATAGTAACAAAATGGCGTAGTTTAAGTTCACGAAGTGTCATTTTATTCATTCTTTAAACGGCTGTATCTCCCTCAATTTTGCCAAGCGCACCTTAATTTCTTTTTTATTCAACTTTTCCACACTTTTCTCATCTAGAAGGTGCATTTTTATTAAAATCCCCCACATTGGCGGGATCTGCATTTCACCCCCTGATTTTGGCCGGGGCACACGTACACTTCCGACCGCGTGCCTCGCCCCCAGGCTAAAGCGGCATGCGACCCTCCCGCCGAAACGCCGTGTCCGCCTGCCGGCCGACCCCTTGCGCTAAAAAGTCACCCCACTTCCGCGGGCCAGTGTTGCCAACAGTTAGCTATGCTAAATTGCTAGACATCTTACAAATGTTGCTAGATTGCCAGTTTTTTTTACCCCAAAAAGTTGCTAGAAGTAGCTAAACGTTACAGTAAGTAGATAAGGGAACGTACCCATACTATGTGACCAACTTTTTGCAATTTTTAACCCCCCCCCCCAATCTTCTAAATTCTGACAATCGTTTTATTTCCAGGTTTTATTTGGATAAAACAAAACAACACAAGGTAGAATAAGAGTAGTGCGTACTATTTTGGTTGTATTCTGTCTGTCGTAGCTACCTACTAGCTAGCTAGCGCACAGAACAATATTACAGTGCCACAAAGTTATCTGTTCCGGTGGTGGTGTCGCTAGTTGTGAACAAATATGTCATAGAAATATCAAAGATTGTGGCACTGTACTCCAAAAAGGGAGAGCTAGTGCAGCAGGAAACGGGGATTTTCCGGCTAACGCCACTTATAAGCTGGGAACATACTAGGCCCACGCCACGCCACGCGACGTAGGTAGACGTCATCATTTCCATATCTGGACTACTTACCATCCATACATTTTCTATGGAAACGGGTTCTTTAGAATCACACTAGTTCCACGCAACGCAAACCGACGCCCCCTACGCGACGCGGATCTGCCGCAGCCAGATTGGCGTGGGCCATGTGGAAGGTGGAGGGGGTATGGTCACGCCTACTACGAGATGATTTTACATCTTTCTGGTGTTATCTAAGCATCTAACGTTATGTTTCGCAATATCTGTGGTTGTTTTTTGACAGATATTATTCAAAAATGGATGACGAACAGTTCATTGAAACTGGACGGCACGAAGTTATTTATAAAATCAAATTACAGGATTATAGAGATTCTGCATACGCAGTGCAGCTTGGGAGGAAATTTCAGCCATTCATGGCATTACTTTCAATATTATACCCCTATCATGAATGACTATCAAACATGACATAGACACACTGCCAGTCTTTCTCTGATCCGAATGGACTTTCGTGTTTTCTTTTTTTATGTCATATTCAATTATGAGCTCTTCAAATACCACTTTACTCATACGGAAGTACATGAAGAATCGTCCGTCGTCAGATTCTAGTTAATTAGATTAGTTAACTAGATTCTACTAAAGTATGGAACTCTCCAAACATTTGTCTTTGTTTGTTAATGTTATGGACCCAAATACTTCTCACTTTTTTCTTTTTACGAGAATATTGATTTAATAATAATAATCGTAGCAAATCATCTTCAAATTCACTTTCAAGACATGGCAAAGCTGTCATCTGCTGAGAAGAGAATCACATAAACATAACCTAAAAAATAAATGTCAAATGTGTCAAATCAAACGCGCCTGCGCACAACCAGAGACCCCTTGTCACGTGGTCACAGCGACGCGTACGTACGTCGGCCAGTGTGAACGGGACAGGAACGTTGCGTCGCGTTGCGTCTGTTCAGTATGATCCTTGCTATACCATAGCGTCTATGACCATAGAGTCGCGTTTGTTTTTTACTTTTAACTATACGACGTAGCGTTTTATGTTCTCTCATGACGAAATCGAAATATCAAACAATGACGAAAAGTTGCTATAAAAAGTAGCTAAAAAGTTTAGCAACAAGTTTCATTAAAATGTAGCTGTCTGACATCAAATAATAGCTAGATCTAGCTATAAAGTTGCTAAGTTGGCATCACTGCCGCGGGCAGGCCAAAGCGCCAGTTTTGACCATAGATTATAGAAATATTATAGAAGCTCCATACAACTGTGCCCTCACGAAGGTGGATGTCTATGGTGTTCGCCAAGCAGCCCGCCGAAACGCCGTGTCCGCCTGCAGGCCGAACAGGTACACTATTTTGGGTAAAAAAGTCGCCACACTTCCGCGGGCAGGCGAAATCGTTGAATGGGTGACCTTAGGCGACCCTCGCGCGGAAGTGTACGTGTAAACTGATTTTCAAGCGTTCGGAGCGAACTGTGGTGTGTCGCGGGACATGTCGAGCAGTTCAAAAGTTTTTGCTACAGTTTTGACCATAACTAAGATGATACCTATCACCAATCACATGCTTGTCAGCTGTCACCTATCAAGTTTTGACGGAAAAAGTTCGGTTTATGGGCGAAATTCCTAAAAAATAAAACTAGTTATTTTTATACTAATTTGGGGTCGGGGAATCCGAATCTGAAAAAATTAGGCGGCGGCAAGCAATATTAACAGAATTACACGACTTTAAAATTTTTTATACACATACAGGAAAATAGCCATTTTGGAAGCATTTTGATTCCTAGAAAATCAAACTAGTTATTTTTATACTAACTATGGGCCGGGGAATCCGAATCTGAAAGAATTAGGCGGCGGCAAGCAATATTAACTGAATTAAACGACGTTAAAATTTTCTATACACACACACATGAAAATAATCATTTCGGAAGTATTTTGACACACGCAGTACAAAGATCATAGAAAAACAAGATAACATAGCTGTTTTTACCCCTCAAAATTAAGTGTTGCCATTAAGCAGTAATATTAATAACGTAAAATAACATGTTTATATTTTAAGTACTTATTTTTTATAAATTTTACTCATACTTCCTCACATGATAATTCATCACATAACTCACATTAACCTGATGAATTATGACTATCTCAACGGCCGTATTCTTAGACCAAAAGTGTGAAAATTCGTAATCTTAACAAGTAGTGACGTAAACCGGTCACCAATATCAATGTTATTATATGAATCAATGTGAATAGATAACAGCAGAAAAACATACCTTATAAATCGAACAAGTCTTCTTCATCCCAGTTTTCAAGTAGTTTAGCGGCTACGCTAGGTTTGTGTAACATGGTTTGTGATAGAAAAGAAAGTGCCCCCTTCATAGCGCCTACTCGCGTCAAGGCAAGAAAACATCCCAGTTTTCAAGTAGTTTAGCGGCTACGCTAGGTTTGTGTAACATGGTTTGTGCCCCTTTGTACCGCCTGCTCGCGTCACGGCAAAAAAACATCCCTGTTTTCGAGTAGTTTAGCGGCTACGCTAGGTTTGTGTAACATGGTTTGTGCCCCTTTGTACCGCCTGCTCGCGTCACGGCAAAAAACATCCCTGTATTCGAGTAGTTTAACGGCTACGCTAGGTTTGTGTAACACGGTTTGTGCCCCTTTATACCGCCTGCTCGCGTCACGGCAAAAAAACATCCCTGTTTTCAAGTAGTTTAGCAGCTACGCCGAGTTTATGTAACATGGTTTGTGATACAAAAGTGAGTAAAATTTATAATTTATAAAAAATAAGTACTTAAAATATAAACATGTTATTTTACCTTATTAATATTACTGCTTAATGGCAACACTTAATTTTGTGTGGTAAAAACATCTATGTTATCTTGTTTTTCTATGATCTTTGTACTGCGTGTGTCAAAATACTTCCGAAATGATTATTTTCATGTGTGTGTGTATAGAAAATTTTAACGTCGTTTAATTCAGTTAATATTGCTTACCGCCGCCTAATTCTTTCAGATTCGGATTCCCCGGCCCATAGTTAGTATAAAAATAACTAGTTTGATTTTCTAGGAATCAAAATGCTTCCAAAATGGCTATTTTCCTGTATGTGTATAAAATTTTTTAAAGTCCTGTAATTCAGTTAATATTGCTTGCCGCCGCCTAATTCTTTCAGATTCGGATTCCCCGACCCCAAATTAGTATAAAAATAACTAGTTTTATTTTTTAGGAATTTGGCCCATAAACCGAACTTTACCCGTTTTGACAGTTTTAGCGGCGGTGACAAATTATTTATATGAATGAAATTGTAAACCAGTATTTTAATAAAAAATTACCATATTATCAGTGAGGCTACAAGCATATTATAATTATTTTGATAATGTTTAAAAGGGTGAAGTTAATTATTTTCATAAGTTAATTAATTATTTTCATTAGAATGATGCCACCAAGTGAATTTACAATAAATTGTAGAATAACTTAAGTGTACTTATTTTACAGTGTTGTATAAATTCAATTACAATGTAATTCTCATCCAAGACAGAAATATTTAGCAGTTTATTATGTGTACTGGCATTATTTAGCGTTGTTTTAACAACTGTGGTAGAGAGAGGTGCATAATTTGTTAGTATGAATATAAATGAAACAATTATTATAAATGAAACATTTTGGTTATAAAATATATTTTTATTTACACACTACTTACATTAAAAAACAGAAGAAATAAACTATAGCTGTGATTACTTATAAATTAAAGATTGTCTCGGTTATGCTAGGATTTGAAAAACAGATCATACGTTGATATTTTTTTTATACTAACTCCACACAGGAGGTCCTGAGGAAAATAATTTCTAAAAGTTGCTGTGTGGAAGGTCTTTTTGAGGAGAGGAAGGACTGAACATGGGTCTTGAAGAGACCCAAGTTGTAGGAGGAGGAAGCACGGATGCTCGTTCCACCGCCGAGCTGTTGAACTCAAGAACCAATCGGAAAAATGACTCGTTCTCGTGTGAAATGTCAGGACCGGTCAGTGGCTGAGTTGGCAATCCAACACGCGTCCCACCCAGGCATCGCGTGTTCAATTCTTCGGCTGGCTAAGTCCTCCTTCACGACACAAACAAAATTTTCGGCTGACTGTGTTGGTAGTAGGACATTTTCAAACATTGTCAGGTTATTCGTAACTCGGGAATGTTTGACTTTCTTTAAAAAAAAAACATGTCAACCTTGTACATAAAATATAAACTCTTTTTTTTTAAAAAGAAAGACAAACATTCCCGGGTTACAAAAATCCTGACTATTTTGCTTGTGTCGTGATGGAGGACTTAGCCAGCCAAGGAATCGAACAATGGGACTCCTGGACGCGAGGCCAACTCAGCCACTGGGTCGGTCATGACATTTGTCACATGAGGAAGGGTCATTTCTATTTCTCGTTCTTGAGTTCAACAGCTCGTCGGTGGACTGATTTGCCAGCCTCTGTATTTCATCCCTACTTATCTCTTCAAGATTCCAAGCCAACTCAGTCACTGACCGGTCGTGGGAACTACATTGGTGATGCATACAACTCAACTAGCACACTGCAATGATAACACCTCCCATATAAAAATTATAATCTTTTACTATGACGGGAACAGCACTTTCAAATAAATATACAAGGGCGGATTTAGGGGGGGGGGGGGGACGGGTGACCCCCCAAACGGTATTTTTGTGTACTGTGGAGATTCCATCACAGTACAGAAAACTATCTTTATTAAACTTTTAATTTTTCTATTGTTTTAACACTTTCATAAACCTTTCTATACATACTTGAACTTGTTTATTTCTAACAGTAATTGTTGATTTTTTTGCCTGTCCGCCCCTTGTGCCCCCCCCCAGAAAAAAATCCTAACAGTGATTGTTGATTTTTTTGCCCGTCCGCCCATTGTGCCCCCCCAGAAAAAAATCCCGGATCCGCCCTTGTAAATATATGTGCAATTTAAAACCCCTAAAATTATGAAAAATTGACTACTTAATGGCCTGTATGTCGTAATATAAAATACATATCGATCATTCAGTTCATTGGTCAGACAACTCCGAAAAATCGATATTTAAGTTGAGTATGCAGTTATTTGCAAAAGTGTACCCCTATCTGGTACAATAACACAAAAACTTGTAGTAAATTAAACAAAGTGTTGATGTTTTCTGGGTCGATAGTAGGATATTTCAAAATTTTCTTACTAATGTACCGGACCCGGACCATTATGCCTCCCGGGGTTATTTTGTATTATTTTTAGTATGTAAAACACAGACAAGTGTAAATAATATTTGATTTATAGTGAACATTCAAATGTTCCTTTCCTCATTTTATCTCAAAACTTAGCATTTGGAGATATCTTATTAATTAACTGGACGATCGGGATCTGTTCTAGATATTTTTTGGATAAAAAATAATATTCAGTTTGTACGAGTATTTTGGGCTCAAATACAAATTTAAAATTTGTTTGAAAAAGGCTGCGCTTTAATCTACGCATTCACAGATGGCGCCAATCAAATTATTTTAGGTTTTTAATACTTTTTGCACGTTTTGCTTTAAAATTTTGAGGTGAATTAATTGTTTGCGACCGCACATATTTAATATGAATAAATAGTTTTGTCCATAAACAAACCCAAATCTTTCATGAAAGGCTGAAAAATACAATATTGGATTGAGTCACCGATACAAAATTGAATTTTTCAGCCTTTCTTGAAAGATTTGGGTTTGTTTATGGACAAAACTATTTATTTATATTCATATTAAATGTGTTCGGGCGCAAACAATTAATTTACCATAATATTTTAAATCGTAACGTGCAAAAAGTATTAATAACCTAAAATAATTTAATTGGCGCCATTTGTGAATGCGTAAAAATAAATTGTAGAAGAGCTTGTGTGTATTTATTTACTGTAGTTGTATCAATTCAATCACAATATAATTCTCACCAAATAAATTTCCTTAAACTTAAAGAAATATTTAACAGCTTAGTAACTGGCACTATTTAGCGTTGTTTTAACAACTGTGGTAGAGAGAGGTGCGTAATTTATTAGTATGAAGATAAATGAAATATTTTTTTATAAAACATATTTTTATTTACATATTACATTAAAAAGTAGCAGAGATAATATAGCTATCATTACTTGTAAAATTAAAGGCTGTCTTAGTCACTTTATTTTTATTAAAGTTTTTATTCCAGCAGGACTGGGAGGATAGTGCAATCCCAGTCTGCCATATTACATAAACATATATATATATATAATATAATAAATTCAAAATCTAAAAGAAATAAAATGTGCTTACATATTAGGTCGGTTCCTAATTGATTAATGCTATGATTTGAAATTTTTTTGCTGGAGGTGAAACAAAGGTGCACCTTTCACATTGAACCTTTGTTTGCTTTGGAACACTTTGCACCTGAGGGAAATGTTCCAGCCAATGTACCTGATACCTTCCACGGGGCGCGGATGGGACTGGCGTACCCTTCCTGGGGCACTAGAACCTGCCTCCGCAGAGGGGTCCACCTCTACGACGTGCACATGTATCCAGCAATTAACCAGATTAAATACAATTCTCAAGTAGAACCGAACAGATCATATATGATTTTTTTTACATTAACTCCACACGGGAGGCCCCGAGGAAAATAATATCTAAAAGATGCTGTGTGGAGGGTCTTTTTGAGGAGAAGAAGGAGCATGAGCATAGCCAGGTTTTGATTTGGGGTGGGGAAAAAATAAAAATCTAGAGTAGGTAACAACTTATTCATGCTTAAGGCTTTATGAATGCAGATAATAAGAACTGAAAAAAGGAAAAACCATCCTATGAAGTGCTGTAAATTTGAAAATGCGACTCAGTGGACAATCCCGGAGCTCATGCATCGGCAGGCCAGGCATGGGGCAAACGCTCCACCTTGCCCTACCGTGCCTACGCCCATGGGAAGGAGTGAACATAGGTCTTGTAGGAGGGAGGAAACACAGAGGCCGGCAAATCATTCCACAGCTAAGCTGTCGAACTCAAGACCGAGTCGTAGAAATGGCCCGTTCTCATGTGACAAATGGATTCTAGATCACTAGTAGGATATTTCAAAATGTCATAATAATAAATTTCATACTAATAGACCGTTAAGTCTCCCAGTGTTATTTTACATCATTTTAAGTATTTAAAACAGAGACAAGTGTAATTAATATTTGATTTATGGTGGACATTTGAATATATATTCTCAAAACTTAGGATTTGGAGATGTCTGACTAAATCAACTGGACGATCAATATCTGGACTAGATATTTAATACACATTTGAATAAAAGAATATTACACAATGTCAGTGGAGACTTTGAAATTACGGTTTGGAGGGATACCCTTTATCAACTTTCTAACTACCTTCATCACCTTGCACCGCAGTGGGAGGGATGGATTCATACGACCGTCACTCCTGGACACGCTTACCCCCAGATTCCTACCCACCCCTAATACCCTTTTCCTTCCCAGAACTTCCTCTCCTAAAAAGACACTCCTCACAGCATCCCCAAAGATGAAATAGACCCTGCGGGGAATTATTTTCCTCACCGTCATACCGGGCAGTCTTCTCACCCACATTACTGTTTTTGCCCATGTACATCTCAAAATCATAGACGAGCCCACCTACCTGGCTACTGCCCACTGGCCACACTGTGACTGGCTACCGCTCGGGAGAAGGCTTTGATGCCCCACTCGTGTGGCTTATTTTTTTATGTATTGCTTCAAATTACTTCTACCTTTGAACAGTATCATGAGCTCGTCTACAGAATTGAGCTCCTCAGGTTCCACCTTGACCTTATTTTCATGCGGGGCATTTAACAACGGCCTTATTTTTAATAGTTTGTCGTAACCCTGGCATCCTCTCGGAATCTCCTCTCAGAACATCATCCTCTCGGAACATCCTCTGAGGTGTCAACGTGTTATTGCTGTTTAAATGAAAACACAACCGCAACTTAGTGAAACGATTTCTAGGCATGACAACCCAGTAAAGGTGGAATGCCGGATACTTGAGGATACCCATCATGATGTGCATTCCTAGAAATCAGTTCATTTCGTTGACTGAGGTGTTTACACTAATGCTATTTTTTGTACAGAATACAAATTTGTCTGCTCAACAATATTTTTTATAGTGTTTTCATCTAAGAAACATTAAAATATTGTAGACAGACATATTCAGTGGTGGGTTTGAAAAGGTCACATCACAGTGAGAGTCAACATGCTCGTAATATTTCTTGATACACCGTAGATCAGCTCTCCGTCCATGGGAAGTTGAGGCTTTACCGGGCTGTCCTAGGGGTACAGTGTACATTGCAGGACTCTGACTCCCCCCCCTGTGGCTGCTGTCTCTCTTCCAAACTCTATAAATGAAAAAATATTACTTCATAGTTTCATTTAAAACCCAGACATGTTCATCGTTTTATAATAACATCAAACGCAATAATCGCTAGCAATAAGAAATATGTAATGATAAAAGTACTTGATGGATTTCTACCAATGGATCCATTCCAAGAGGCTTGGCTCAATGCATCCCTCTGCAGGATTCTGGAAAACTTCTAAATATTCCACTGGCCAGCCCTCTTCGCCTTCTCCTCCGTCTGACTCCTAGCCTCCTTCCAGTATCATGGTGATCTAATCATGTAACAAATTTCTGATGTTATATAAAAATAAGTTAGATGTAATATATAAATAAGAAGTATTTAAAATAAATTAATATAGGTATATTGAAATAATCAAAATAATATCAAGTAAAACAAACACCAACGACCAATGCGCCAGCTCGGGAACATGAATGTTTTTTTCCAAAAACAAAATTAAAAACCAATGTTTTTGAATGGAAATCATATTTATCTATTAGATTAGACATGTAAAATAAAGTAATTATTATTTTCAACTTTATTTTTTACCTATGGTGAAATCCATGTGAAATCCGAGATGTCAGCTGTCAAGCGTCAAGCGTCAAACAAGCGCATAAATAAACCAATCCCTAGATCGATATCTTCGGGCCTTCTCCATACTAGAAGTTTTGTCATCACTGTCACCAACTTAACCAAAAATAAAATGGTCCACCAAAGACAATAACATAGAGGAGTTCAAGGCCATTTGCCACCATAGACAATATAATTGCATTCGACCTACTTTATTAATTCATTAGCCAAATAAATTATTAAAAATAAAAATACTTGAAAGCAGAAAAATGTTTGTTTCCCCAAGAAAACAACGTTCCATCTGACAAAGCCTGAGGGAATGAGCTTTACATAAATTTTTAAAGCTCATTTTCTCAGCAGGGAGCTTTGTCAGATGGAAACCTGTTATCCTGAGGAAATCAAAAATTCATGCGTTAGTAAAAAACCTAAAATACTTGAAATATGAACTCCTTATAAAAGGAAAACATTTTCAAATAATGATTATGGTTTTCTACGACGAATTTACATTTTTCTGCTTGAAAAATGATAACTCGGGGGTACATGTTTAAATTCTTTTTATTTTCAGAAAGACAATCGATAATAGCACATAAAAACACTGGTTCGGTGAATTCGATGAATTGAAAAATGGTTTGAAATAGAATATCGACAAAGGAATGGAAAGGAAACATGGCTAAAGCGCCATACAGCTGTGACATTAAAGATTAACGTAAACAATAGCTGTATTGTTTGTTTATATACATTCATCTTCAATGTCACATCTATATAGCGTTTTAGCCATTTTTCCTTTCCAGCAGTCACCGTACAGTTCTTGTAGAATAAAATAAAAAATCTACATATTCTAAATTTCCTTTCAACCGAAATTAAACACAGTACCTATACCTTCATCGGGGACCCATTTCAGCCATCTCACAGTAAAAACCGCATCATGTGTTCTGAAAAAAATATATCACATTAAACAAAGTTTGTGAACCGAATATACAGTATTTTTCCCTTGTGATGACATACTTTGTTTATCACAAGGGAAAAGTATTCTCACTTCTGTCCATATGAACATATAAATAAGTAGCATTATTAATTTTACCTGCCATTAACAGTGTTATGGTCTGCCAAACAATGTTATAAGGTGTTCCTAACGTAAAGCTCCAAAATCATTCAAAGTCTGGAACATTTTCTGAAACAATATTTGTGAAACATTAACCACTCGGACCCATAAGCTTGTTTTAACGATAATATAACATTAACAGACATATGTATGACGTACGAGGCGTACGTATTACAATTATACTTATTAAAGTAAAATTGAAAGAAAATTTTATCAATACAAATGTCATTTAACCTCAAATAGATTTACAGATAAATTAAGCTGAATGTTAATGTCTCATGTAATTACCTGATTTCTGGATCAATTGCGGACACATTTGAAACATTTTTCCACCTCTGGAATTCCTGTAAACGATTTTTAAATGAAATATGCCCATGGCGATGTCAACAACACAAATTCATGTTCGTTTGATAATCGCATGACGCAATTTGACGTTTAAAGTTAGACCTATCTATAATAAAATTCAGCTTTATCTATAAGAATTTGGTTCACTCCTGTCAGTTTCAAGGTTAAAGCCAAGATTTACGCCCCTGAACAAGCGTTTCGATTCGAATTCGAAGACAGTAATATTTTGTGTTGCCAGTACGCGATTGTTATCTTTCTCAAGCTATACGCAAAATACGGGGCTATTTGTTTCATACATAAAAATGGATTGAAAAACTATTATACAGTGTAAAACATTTGATGTAAATTACTAAAATTCACAATTTTGGAAACTAAATGTAAACTACTAAGGGCCAGTTGTTTCGGAAAACCTGAACAATCGTTCAGATTCTTCTTGATTTTTCAAATGTAACGCAATCATTCCGTTGATTTTTGTCAAATCAGAATTGGGTTGTTTCAAATTAAATTTAACATTCGTTACATTCGAAAATTTCACACAGTGTTCCCCGCCGAATCGGACTAATTATTCCAGAGAAATCGAAAGGAATATTTTTTAACGCTTGCAACACTCACAAGTTGTTTATGAAATTCGTCGCCTGTCAGAGTTTACCGGCCTTTATCGTAAGCCGTGCGTAATGTTTATCTACAAATAAAACATAAACGCTTAAGAGTGAGTGCTTTTTTTATTAGAATACAATTAATTACATGTACAGTTAAGTTAATATGGTAACATGCAATCGTATTACTTAAATATTCTTCCTTTTCAGATCAATTTTATGAGTCTCCGGAACGGCTACAGTTGAAATGCTCAAATGTCGCCAGAACCATATAGGAAATGAATTAAATTCCTATGGAAACTATAATTAAAGCTCACCATATGACTGCCAAACGTGTACATGCTATGCTTGATCACAAACACATCGTGAAATACAGGTTAGTTGTAAATATCTTATCAAACTTGTAAAATATTAAATATCTTATCAAACTTGTAAAATATCTTATCAAACAACGTCTGATACGATTGTTTAAAGTGTATAGTTAATTAATACAATTAATAAATATGCAAACAATGTAATAATATCGTTCGGTCGGTTTGTTGTCGTTTGGTCATATGTCATATTCTATCAGCACTCTCCATACGGACACTTCGGAGCGCCGCTTCAGACCGCTGCGCAGGCGCAGTAAGGTCTCGCAGTGAATCTCTCGCTAACTTCTCTCACGGCGCGGCGGCGTGGCGCGCTCCGAAGTGTACTTGTAGTTTTATTTATAAAATGCTAACGTATTACAATTACATTATGATTCTTGTTTTAGGGTCATTGCAGTCCAAATAAGAAATGCATATGTTCTGGAGGAATACAACAGAATTTACGATATTTTGACGAGTCTGCGTTTTGGATACTGGTTGTAGGTACCTCCAAGCAGAACCAAATGATAGAAGAACCAAGGAACTATTGTGGTTCACCAATAGTGAAATCTAATGTATACACGTGAAATGCATAAATGGTTTTCCTCGGCAAGAACCATTGCATAATGTACTTTTAATTTGATGTAGGTACATTGTTTTCATATTACTGCTTGTCATAATAAGATGGCAGATTAGGTTTCGCGTCGATAACCCGCATAAATCTACTAATTAAATATAATTTCTGACTTATTATACATATACACATATACTTATTACTTACAACTTTTATAACGAAGAAGTTTTACTTATATAAATAAATAAACATTTGAACTGACATGGTTTCGTTTTATTTTGTACTTAAAATAAAGTTGTAACATTGAACACAAAAGGATTTTTATTACCTATAAAATACTGTTCATATTAGGAATGACTTTGTAAATTTAATACAGCTATGATTAGAGGTAATTAACTGAAGATTCCTTTACACAACATATTTTAAATGTTTTATAAAGACATGTGTTTTAATCGCCTTATTAGTATCAGGTAAAGATTTATGTTAATATGCTAGGTCATGACTCCAGTTCCCAAACTGCAATTTTCTTTGTGAGGGTTGAACCAGTTATATATAGAATATTGTGATGGCGCCAGTCCTTTATTCTGTATTTATGAACTCTACTGTGGCCCGAAGCGCTGTTTTTAATTTAGGTACTTGGCCAAAAATCATGTAAGTATACAATTGTAACACACTCAACTTCTTTTATGAAATCGGAAGTTGACAGAAATCAGAAGGAACCTTCAGTTGTCACCACGTACATACAACAAAATCTCTATGTTCTCAAAGTAAATAATCAGGAAAGATTGGGAAAAATGTCAATCACGGGGAAAAGATTTCTTTTATTATGAATTATTGTAGACTCATAAATTATTCAAGGATAAATATAACACGAATAAGATGGCAATAGATTGTAACATCATCGGTTTACACAAGAAATAAGTTTGTATTTTTTTTCAATGTTTTCACCAGTGTTTACGTCATTTTCAATCTCTGAAATAAACGATTTTCGACAATATTATACATCGAAAAGATATCTAAACTTGTTCTTTTGCCATCCTGAAGTTTTGATCGTTATGTTTTATGCAAAAACAGTCCAGCCATAATCACTAGTTTCGGTAGTGCATAGTGCCACAGAGCTGCACAAGCTGTCAGATAGCAAAGTTTCGCACGTCTGCGCATGCGCTCTCAATCAATTTTCCACTAACCGCCGGAATTCGAGCGGTTACATTTCCATCAAATTTGACCTGAAATTTCACTTGACGAACGGTGAAACAACCCAAATTTCGTTGATTGACGATTCATTTGCGATTTGACGGTTCATCAGACGTGATTTTTTCCGAAACAACTGGCCCTAAGGGCCAGTTGTTTCGGAAAACCTGAACAATCGTTCAGATTCTTCTTGATTTTTCAAATGTAACGCAATCATTCCGTTGATTTTTGTCAAATCAGAATTGGGTTGTTTCAAATTAAATCTAACATTCGTTACATTCGAAAATTTCACACAGTGTTCCCCGCCGAATCGGACTAATTATTCCAGAGAAATCGAAAGGAGTATTTTTTAACGCTTGCAACACTCACAAGTTGTTTATGAAATTCGTCGCCTGTCAGAGTTTACCGGCCTTCGGCCTTTATCGTAAGCCGTGCGTAATGTTTATCTACAAATAAAACATAAACGCTTAAGAGTGAGTGCTTTTTTTATTAGTATTCAATTAATTACATGTACAGTTAAGTTAATATGGTAACATGCAATCGTATTACTTAAATATTCTTCCTTTTTAGATCAATTTTATGAGTCTCCGGAACGGCTACAGTTGAAATACTCAAATGTCGCCAGAACCATATAGGAAATGAATTAAATTCCTATGGAAACTATAATTAAAGCTCACCATATGACTGCCAAACGTGTACATGCTATGCTTGATCACAAACACATCGTGAAATACAGGTTAGTTGTGTTTTATACTTTATTGGACAGGCTTGAAGAGGATCCTTTTTTGCGAATAAAATATCTTATCAAACAACGTCTGATACGATTGTTTAAAGTGTATAGTTAATTAATACAATTAATAAATATGCAAACAATGTAATAATATCGTTCGGTCGGTTTGTTGTCGTTTGGTCATATGTCATATTCTATCAGCACTCTCCATACGGACACTTCGGAGCGCCGCTTCAGACCGCCGTGCAGGCGCAGTAAGGTCTCGCAGTGAATCTTTACTAACTTCTCTCACGGCGCGGCAGCGTGGCGCGCTCCGAAGTGTACTTGTAGTTTTATTTATAAAATGCTAACGTATTACAATTACATTATGATTCTTGTTTTAGGGTCATTGCAGTCCAAATAAGAAATGCATATGTTCTGGAGGAATACAACAGAATTTACGATATTTTGACGAGTCTGCGTTTTGGATACTGATTGTAGGTACCTCCAAGAAGAACCAAATGATAGAAGAACCAAGGAACTATAGTGGTTCACCAATAGTGAAATCTAATGTATACACGTGAAATGCATAAATGGTTTTCCTCGGCAAGAACCATTGCATAATGTACTTTTAATTTGATGTAGGTATATTGTTTTCATATTACTGCTTGTCATAATAAGATGGCAGATTAGGTTTCGCGTCGTTAACCCGCATAAATCAACTAATTAAATATAATTTCTGACTTATTATACATATACACATATACTTATTACTTACAACTTTTATAACGAAGAAGTTTTACTTATATAAATAAACATTTGAACTGACATGGTTTCGTTTTATTTTGTACTTAAAGTAAAGTTGTAACGTTGAACACAAAAGGATTTTTATTACCTATAAAATACTGTTCATATTAGGTATGACTTTGTAAATTTAATACAGCTATGATTAGAGGTAATACTCAAGATTCCTTTACACAGCATATTTTAAATGTTTTATAAAGACATGTGTTTTAATCGCCTTATTAGTATCAGGTAAAGATTTATGTTAATATGCTAGGTCATGACTCCAGTTCCCAAACTGCAATTTTCTTTGTGAGGGTTGAACCAGTTATATATAGAATATTGTGATGGCGCCAGTCCTTTATTCTGTATTTATGAACTCTACTGTGGCCCGAAGCGCTGTTTTTAATTTAGGTACTTGGCCAAAAATCATGTAAGTATACAATTGTAACACTCAACTTCTTTTATATCTTTTATGAAATCGGAAGTTGACAGAAATCAGAAGGAACCTCCAGTTGTCACCACGTACATACAACAAAATCTCTATGTTCTCAAGGTAAATAACCAGGAAAGATTGGGAAAAATGTCAATCACGGGGAAAAGATTTCTTTTATTATGAATTATTGTAGACTCATAAATTATTCTAGGATAAATATAACACGAATAAGATGGCAATAGATTGTAACATCATCGGTTTACACAAGAAATAAGTTTGTATTTTTTTCAATGTTTTCACCAGTGTTTACGTCATTTTCAATCTCTGAAATAAACGATTTTCGACAATATTATACATCGAAAAGATATCTAAACTTGTTATTTTGCCATCCTGAAGTTTTGATCGTTATGTTTTATTTACGTTTTATGCAAAAACAGTCCAGCCATAATCACTAGTTTCGGCAGTGCATAGTGCCACAGAGCTGCACAAGCTGTCAGATAGCAAAGTTTCGCACGTCTGCGCATGCGCCCTCAATCAATTTTCCACTAACCGCCGGAATTCGAGCGGTTACATTTCCATCAGATTTGACCTGAAATTTCACTTGACGAACGGTGAAACAACCCAAATTTCGTTGATTGACGATTCATTTGCGATTTGACGGTTCATCAGACGTGATTTTTTCCGAAACAACTGGCCCTAAGTGTTTTTTTGAAATGAAAACTTCGTCAGCACGACAAGCTTCGCAAGCCTACTTACAATTAATGCAAAAAAACCAGTTTATATTTCTTTCTCAATAAATGAATTCAAAACTTAACCCAACATTAATATAATTATACACAACAAAAAATGTAAGAAAAAAGTCTGTAATAATTCATGTACCATATTAAACCATACAACTAAAATAAAGTACCTCGGTGTAATAGAGAACTCCAGTCCATTTTTTAAATGAATAATGACCTTCTGACTTAAATAACTTCACATATTTTTTTAGAGTTTGTTTTAATAGTTAAAATAATTTTCAAAGTTTTAATTTTTCAAGATCCCCTGAAAAACACCGCACTTATAGTGAATCGTGTGACGTCATCACTCCTGAAAAGTTTTTCAACATGTGTTCATTTTGTATGACGGTTATATGGAAGAAAGTATGGTACTATTCGATAAGTTAGAACATTATTTAAGTGGAATTATTTATTTATTATATTACTAGCTTTTCCTGCGGCTTCGCACGCATGGTGTAAGGGGGGTTCCCACTTCGCCTCTTCCACCTCCCCCCCTCTCACCGCCCTCCCTCCCACCCCCCCCCCCCCCCTCTTCCCCCCACCAATCACTAATTCATTATGGAATCATTGGACGGAGAAGTGCATAGGAGAAAATTGTAAGTCCTGTAAAAGTGGTACAAAAATTATTTCTTTAAGTAATTTTGAAAAGACAACCTACATTCCCTTCAGCATATTTTTTTTCAAAATGTAAGACCTCCATAAAAAAGATTCAATATTACAAATAATATTCAAAGAAAATTTAATACTTAGATTTTTTTTAACTTATCTCATCATTAAGGCATAAATTTAACATCCAAATTCCTCTATTTTCAACACAACAAATGCAAAATAGTTATATTTACAAAGACATAAAATATTTGAATAGTCTTCCCGAAGAAGTAAAAAAAATAACAGATTTCGTATCATTCAAGAAAAAGGTCAAATTATTCTTTAAAAAAAATAACAACCATAACATCATCAATCAAAATTTTATAACTTCATTTCATGCCATCTCCTCTCCAGCTTCTTATCTGACAGATCCCAATGCGTTAAACTCAATACCACAAAGAGCCAGAATTTGCCCATTAGTTACGGGGTCCCTCAAGGCAGTGTTATAGGTCCAACGCTCTTCCTAATATATATTAACGAGTTATGCAACCTAGATATCGATGCCACTATTGTCAGTTTCGCCGATGACACTGTCCTACTCTTCCAAGCAAAAGATTGGCTTACCGCATATTCCAAAGCGGAGGAAGGAATTCAACAGGTAAAATATTGGCTTGACTCGAATATATTAACTCTAAATGTACAGAAAACCAAATACTTACTGTCTAGTCTCACCAATATCCCAAAGTCAAACCCAGCCCCGCCATTAAAAATACACAAATGTAAAAATTCATCTCTAAACCGAAACTGTGACTGCCCACGCCTAGAGCAAGTAAACATTATCAAATATTTAGGAGTAACCTTCGATACACACCTGAATTGGAAGCAACATATACATATTACTACAAACCAAATCCGAAAATCTATATACTTTTTCAAACAAACACGCAATTTCCTTCACCTAAAACTTTTAAAAACAGTATATTACTCATTGTGCCAATCTCACATCGAATACGGAATTCTAGCCTGGGGTAATGCATATTCCAATGCCCTTGATCCCATCATGAAAGCACAAAAACTAATCATAAAAATAATTCTTAAAATGCCGCTTACTACCAGTACTGATACTATCTTCAATTCCTTCAACGTTATGGACATAAAACAGCTCTACTCAAGATCCATATTACTTAATTTACACAAAAACAACAAAACACCATACAAAGCTACACAAACAATACACAATACCCGAGCCAAAAATAACGAACTTCTCCAAACTCCTTTTTTCAAAACCACCTTCGGGCAAAGACACTCTAAATACATAGCTTGCAAACTATACAATACACTACCAACTACGATCAGACAAAGTGACTCCTTTACAAAATTCAAACAAGATATTAAAAAATGGATTATAAGTATTGGACGCCACACTATCACAAATATCTGTAAAATAAATCACACATAGACATAAATAACTATTCACATACAACCTAACCCATATAAAACAAATGAAAATAATGGAATCCTGTCAAATTTAACCTATAAATAGACTAGGCAGAATTGATTTCATTACTCCATCTCCAACATTTTATTTTTATTTATTTATTTACATATGCATATATATTAACAATACATTACAATGTGAACATTTGTCTGTCCAACTGGGTAGAATACCCGTTTCAGGACAGCCAAATTGTATATTTAGTTCATAATATTCTTAACAAAGGAATAGTTTCGTTCAAGATATCAAGGGAATTTGCTTCTGTCAAGACAACTTTTGAGAACACTAAGAATTGTATATAAATAAGGGATGGTTTCTTTATGTCTTTAAAAGAATCGCAAAGATGTGATTTTTTTCAAGGTCAATTTGGAGAACGTAAATAAATGCATTCAGAGTGAATGCATTTATTAATGTTCTAAGAGTGTTTTCTTTAGTGAGATCACAAGTAGGAGATTCTTTCCAGGCCATTTTAGAGAACATTTACAATTGCATAATCAGAATTTACACATTTATAAACCAATATTTGACATATGAATTCACAATGTATTTATAACTGTTTAATTTTAAAGTACTATAATTTTTAGAATTTCTTAAATAGTAGAAAATACACAATTATAATCCAAATATATGACAAATGATTTTTCAACCTCGTTTTGGAGAACATTAATTTATTTAGTTGTTTATTTATTTCTTTTATTTTACGCGCAGAGGGCTTTTACATAAATAATAAATAATAAAGGCAGTACCTCCATCTTTAACATGAGAAAACAAATAGTTTAGATAAAGTTACGATGTGAATAAAAAGTATATAAATTAAATTAAAAAAATGCAACAAAAATTTTTTACAGTGAGATATATAATATCAATATGTTACGATTAGAAAATACGTACATAATATGAAAATCCAACCAACAAATTTAAAAGTGAACCAAGGTTTGCAAAATTGCAACATTAACCGTGTCTTTACACCTATAAGTATGTTTCGCTGTGCCAAGCCGATGCGATGTATCGATGGTACCGACCTCCTGTACCTCTCTGTGGAGTTGCAGGAGTTCGAAACCATCGGACCTATCCAATTTCGAACTCAATATTTTAGGTAAAAAAGTTAACCAATTTTTTTTTTTTCAATGAAATTACAAAGGCATTACATTTAATAACATTAATAATTGCATTCCGAATAAGTTAATGGTTTCTTTCGGGAGATCACAATTATGATATTTTTCTGGGTTAATTTGGAGAACATTTGCAGTTGCATTATTAGAATTTACACATTTATACACCATTATTTGACATATGAATCCCCAATGCATTTATGACCATTTTATTTTAATAAATGTACTATTATTTTTAGATTTTCCTAAGTAAAAGAAATTACCCATTTATAAACCCGACTAAATGAATATGAATTTCCAATGTATTTATATAGAAATTTTCAAAACTTATTTTTGAAATGTCTAGTCGTTATTTTACAAGAGTCAAAGACCAGTCCTTATTTTACACGGATCAAAAAATAGAGTAAAAGTTTTATTTTTATGCAATAATATAAACTTTTTAGTACATATTAGGTATGTGAGATTGTGTTAGCATATGTTCGCTCTCGACTCTCCCCATATCCAGAAGCCAATTGCTAACCAATTTCCGTAAAAAGCTTGTACTTTTCAGTTTCCAAGCATCGGGTATGAAGTTGAACAATTTAGGCCCTAAGTAGGAGTATTGTCTTTGGGCATGTGATGTGTTTGTAGTAGGCGGAATTACTGGATTCCTCCCTGCATGACGGGTGTTGTGGAGATGATCGATGGATGGATAGTGGTGTCGGTGTTTTTGTGTATGTAAAATAATTTTTCTTATGTATAGTTGCCGTACATCAAGAACTCGTATCTCTTTAAATAATAGCTCACTGGGATACCTAAATGGTTTCTGAAGGATGATCCTTAAAAGTGATTTTTGTGCTTTTGCTAGGGGATCAATTATTGTTTTGGAACAGCCGCCCCATCCCAAGGATGCATATTCTAGCAGTGAGTTACACAAGGCATGGTACATTTGTTTCAGATCTTTTACGCAAAGAATATTTCTAACAGACATGAATAGATGAGTAAGTTTTCTAATCTTTGTGGAAGTCGAGACAATATGTTCGTCCCATCTCAGAGACTTATCTATGATAATTCCTAGATATTTTATACTATCGACACATTCTAAGTTTAAGCATTTACATGAGGTCCGGTCAATACAATGGTGAATAATGATGTTGTGTATTTCTTTTGGTTCTCCTGCTTGTGTTGATCTGAAACGGATGTATTTGGTTTTATCTAGGTTAAGTGTTAGGAGATTATTGTCTAACCATTGTTTGACCTTGTTTAACCCTACTTCTGCTTTACTGTGAACAACATTCCAGCTTTTGTCTTCAAATAGTAAGACTGTATCATCAGCAAAGGTGATAATGTGGTCGGCAAGGGAACTGTTACATAGATCATTTATATATATATTGAATAGAAGTGGTCCTAAATTACTGCCTTGGGGTACACCGAATTTAATATTAGCTGAATCGCTTATAGTGTCATTGATGAACACTCTTTGGCTCCTGTTATCTAAATAGCTACACAACCAATTGAAGAGCTGACCTTGTATACCGATGCGCTGTAGTTTAATCTTCAGAATTTTGTGAGAGATAGTGTCGAATGCTTTTGCTAGATCCAGGAAGAGCGCAATGCATTTTGTACCCCTATCTATGTTATTAGAGATAATTTTTGTCAAATTGGCAATGGCATTTTCAGTGCCTAAACCTGGTCGGAAACCGTATTGGCTATTGGAAAGGGTGTTGTTGTTTTCTAGGTACAGGCTGAGCCGATTCTTAACAATCTTCTCAATAATTTTAGACACAGAGTTGATCAAAGAAACTGGTCGGTAGTTGTTAATCTGTGATTTATCCCCATTTTTGTGAAGTAGAATAACAATTGATTGTTTTAAATGATTTGGGAATTTTCCAGAGTTAAAGCTTAGATTACAAATGAACGATATCGGTGATTTATAAAATAACTCTCTTTAAAAGATTTATTACCCTTCCAATCACCCTTCTGTTTTAATTCTATTCATAATATGTATTTTACCTGAAATATCCTTGTAATTACTATATTCATTTATATACCTGTACGCCTGTCTCGACACAGGTATACCCTAGTGAGACAGGCATACAAATAAAACCATTGTAAACATATTTTATTATAGATAAATAAATAAATAAATAGATAAATAAATAAATAAATAAATAAATGCCATATTAAAATTACGTCACAATATCCTAGTACGTAAGATTATATTTATTGTACACTCTTTGTAAAATTATGTAATAATAATTAAATAATTATGAAATAACTCCTACGCCAAGCGCGAGAGCTAGCACACTTAATTGGCGTAGACATTTGTTAAAATATGTATTTCACTCAGTGATTTTACCCCCCCCCCCCCCCAACTTCTACAGGTACTTCTTCTTCCGCAGATTTTCAAGTGCTGACCGGGGGGGGGGGTGGGTAGATATTTTCTATTTTTTTATGCCGATTATAATTCCATGTGCCGAGTACTCTTTCAATAAAATCATGCTTATAAATTCTACTACAAATTTATATATAGCTGCTCGCAGAAATTGAGAGTGGTATGCCTGTAATAGAATTTGCATCTTCATCACGCATACGTATGGAATGCAACTCAAATGCAAAGCTTCACTAGGTACACGATGTATCGGCAACTTAATGTTATGTTGATAACACAAAACTGGTTTAAATTAAACCAAATATGCGGTGTATCAAAACTATACCCAGAACAAAAAGATGGTTTTTCTTTGATTCTAGCGGCACTTACATTCTGAACTGGTTTTAATTAAATCTGTATGCAGTGAATTGCAACTACACTCAGAACATGATAATGGTTTTTCTCTGATTCTGGTAGCAGGTACAGGATACAGAGTCTGCAACTAGAATTTTATAACTGAATTTCGAATAAGATAATATTTTGCTTTGAATCGTATCAGCATATGAATCCTCAAATGGAATTTTACATTCTGAAAACTGGTTTAACCCTTCGAATAATAAGAAAAAATATCTGTAAACTTTTGCCTGTCAATGTTTGTGTACGAAATTTCCGGTCCTTCCCATGTATTTTAAATGTTCCTTTTTATTGTTTTTTTATCCTTTTGCAAAATTGAAAACAAAATTGTTCTTAAATTTAGATATAGTAATTTTTCCTGATGTGCTTATTAGAACATTATTGTTTTTAAATATTAAAATTTTGATATTGAAAATGTGGATTGGCTCAAAAATACACGCTTGCGAATATTCGAATTAAAGTACCTAATAGAATAAACATAAAATTTTAAATACAGATTCCTTTTTTTTTTAAATGTAATAAAACTGTATCTTAACTATTTATCGCAATCACAAATTTATTTTAATTAAATATGTGGTAAATAATTTCACAATTTTATTTTAAAATTAAATGTGTGGGAAAATTTGTGTCTCCTGTGATTAGACGGGTTAAATTAAATATATATTTGGCGAATTAAAACTACACTCACAATATGAAAATGGTTTCTCTTTGATATTGGCTTCACATACATAGTCTGCAACTAGAATTTTATAACTGCACCTCGAATAAAATAACGGTCTCTTTCGAAATGTATCAGCAGATGAATATACAAATGAAATTAATTCGTTAATACATTCTGAACACAATTCTGGTTTTAATTAAGAATGAATCTGTTTGCGAGTTATCAGCTTTAATTAATATTACTCTCATAATATGCGTACGGTTTTCCTGTGAATTGTGAAATTTGCAGCTTAAAAAATATAATTATTGATATTTTTAATAAATAATAATAACAATTGTTGGATTCATAAACGAAAGTATCGTAGAACATTTTTAAATTATGATTTGAAATGGTTTAAATTTTTCCAAGATAATATTATTATTTATTGTGAAAATTTGCCGCCCCCCTTAAAAGTGCCGCCCGGGGCGGGCCGCCCCCCCCCCCCCCCCCCACGCTACGCCACTGATTTCACTATTAGTCCAGTCAATGAATGGTCCAAAAGGAGGTGTAGAGTGCGTGAGCAGGAACCTAAGTGATTCCTTCAGAAAGTTGTTCAGGGTGCTTAGGGTGTGAACATACTAAAAGTCCTGACATCTAGGTGGTGAACTAGAGGGGGGAGGGCGGGGGAGAAGGTCGCAATTTTCGAGTTTCCGCTTATATCCCGAAAACGGGGCGTCGCAGAGGAAAATTTTCTTATATTAAGTAAAAGCTCATAAAATTATCTACAACTTTTATTCTATACGTAATTTTCGAAATCCTAGCTGTTTTTGAGTTACACGCTCCACAAATGTAGATATTTTCGAAAAAAATCATTTTACTTCACATTTTTCATCAAAAATTCCTTCATATCGTCTAAAATATC
This sequence comes from Limnephilus rhombicus, assembly GCA_929108145.2. NCBI lineage: Eukaryota > Metazoa > Arthropoda > Insecta > Trichoptera > Limnephilidae > Limnephilus > Limnephilus rhombicus. Next base: position 46,840,601 of record OV815289.1, on the reverse strand, counting down.
CACCAAAGAAAGACATTTATTTAAAAGAAGTCTAGAGAATTTAATTGCCTTTTAGAATATATATATATATATATATATATACATATGCAAATTAATCTTCAACCAGTAAATATTTACAGCAATTTTAAGTTTTTCAGTAAAATGTCATCATTTAAAAAACAAGCTGTTTTCATATTATTGCTGACACACTACTTTTGTTTGTAACAGAATTTGGGACTTATAATAATAATAATATGAACATTTATTCATCAGTAGATATTTTTCAATGTACATTTTCTTCTTTGATTCTGTTTTTGAAAAGGTCACTGCTCAGCTATAATTCAGGATTTCTCGAGGTGATGGGTTGAGGGATTCTGGCTGGAGAGGTCAAAAGACCTTCTTATAAGGATGGACGATATATATCGTTGTATTGTAAACACTCGATGTATAGTAACGATTCATCGTATTGAACCGATGTATTGTTAATACTTCAAAATCGAATATATATCGATGTGTTTTATTCGCAAATAATACACAAACTATGAGATGAGACTACACATATAAAACTTTTATTTTTTCTTTTATCAAATTTAATTTACAGAAATCTATTTTCAATTAAATATTAAGATTAAAATATAAATAACAATAATAATTACAAAAAATTACGGTACCTAGAGTAGGTGCCTTATGAAAGTTACTTACATGGTTATATTCAAATCATTTTATTAATTTATTCATATTATTATTAAATAAAAAGACGTTGTGAACCCATAGTCCCGTACTAAAGTTCAAAATTTCAAGAACTACATTCCTGAATTCGGGATTTCACTCACACGACCCATGCAAACAATAAACAAATCATATCCACTCAAAAGTAGATCATTTGGCGACCGCTAAAATACAATGTCTTGTTCGATATGGTTTTTTGAGAAAACCGTGGAGGTATAAACGACCCAAAAAACCACGCATCTGGTAACACTGAATGGCAGATAAATTAATTATTGAATAAAATCAGTCAGCAAATAGCCATAAACAAACAAAAAAAGTCAAATACATCTCGCGCGGCACCCGCTCCAACCGTGTGAACGCTCAACGGGCCAAACGCTGAATACGAACTGGCGAGTGATTGGAGCGTTTCGCCTGCGAGTCGATACGTACGTTTCCGTCAACGATTCGGAGCGAAGGAGCGAGCGAAGTGTGCTGAGCAGGGGCGTATATCTCTGTATTAACCTTGTAACTCCAAAAAATATCGGGTCCATAGATGAACTGAATTGTAGATAGTAGGTAAACGGAAATGACAATTACGCCATTGAACCAGCATATCCGGTTTGGTTTATGATTGCATTTGTCAGGGTGAATAGTCAGTTGCGTTATACCAATACGTAAATATTTTGATTTTAAAATGGTTCTTGCAAAAGCACTTCGAGGAAGTTTTAAAAAGCCGTGCTGCGTTAAAGGCTGTGTGGACAGATATTCGATTCGACATAGATATCCCAACAACATAATTAAAGAAAGTCAGTTTCGTGAGTGGTCGTAATGACGACGAAAATGCAGGTGATAATCTCTCATCCGTTATTACATTTGTTTTTATGTTTCATTTTGTTGTTTTTTTTTTGCCTAAAACTGTATTTATTTTTCATTGTAGACCCCAACTCGACAAAATCTCATGACATTAAGTATTATGAAGCCTTGGGACCACGATTACGTCAAACTTCGTAAAGGTATGTAATCTTAAATTGCATCATTATTCTTTTTTATATTTATTCAGATTTAATTCATGTTTGCTGAGGACAAAGTTGTGGAAATTATTGCAAAACGTATAATCGCAAATGGTATAACGCTATGGTTTGTTCACAAACTTTGGTTAATTATATTGATTTCAGTGCATAATGACTTCCCAAGGGCCATCGGTGTGGTTGTTCCTGCCAAAGGGTGTTATATTTCTTGAAAGGGAAAAAATAAAGTAGTTTTTGTTCCAAAATTTTAGCTAATTCGTACATATATTTATTTCAGATCAAAATGTCTACGAAGGCACCAGCAGTGAGATTGTTCCTGCCGAAGGAGTCCCAGGAGTTAACGAAGGTATGTACATTTTGTATACTTAGGCACACTGAATAAAGGACGGTCTGAGTAAATGAACTTGCACCATTTCCAATGCCTTTAGGCATCTACGGTACCCACCTGACCAGTGAATCAGATACTTGAGACGGGCCATGTCAAAAGTAAGAATAATAGAAGAGTATGTATGAGACGATGATTGAATGTGAGTGAGGCAAAGAGTGTGTACCAAGACCGAGTTGTTTGGCGGTCCGTCCCCTCTGCCTACCCCTGCGGGGAAACGGCGTGATGGTTAGTTAGTTAGGTACATATGGCATGCCCCAGACGTTCGCTATTTGGATAATATTTTGTTTTAAGAATCCAAAAAGTTTATTACAAAGCTCCTGGATATTTGTTGAACGGGAAAAAGTATTCTACTTTTTGTTTCCAAACTTTGGTTAATGTGTTAAATATATTTATTTCAGAACAAAACTTCTACCTAGGGACCAGCAGTGAGGTTATTCCTACCAAAGGGATACCAGGAGTTACCGAAGGTATGTATATTTGTTTTATATTTCTTGAAAGGGAAAAATAAAGTTAAGTTATTAAATAAAGTAGTTGTAACTTGCCTCACAAATTTTTAGTGACAGGGTGTCTGCTGCCCTAGAAGCATTAAACCATATATGTCCAGAGGCGTTTACAAAAAATCCATTGGACACTTCACGAGTTTTGCAATTCTTTGATACACTATTCGATAGTGTCAATGGAACTTCATTTCACACCAAAGGGGGCAAAAAATATCGTGTGGCTTTATCAAATTACTCCCCCCACTTTCAATATTGTGGAATGAGTCGTTGCAAATATTGCGCACGATGAAATACGTCCATCAGACGACAGGGGCAAATATTAGGACTTTAGCTCCAGTATTAAATATCTGGATTTTTTCCATCCACGGCATAATGGAGTTGTGGAAATTTCTCGAAAATATAGGTTTCAAATATTTAAAATGTAGATATCTAAACCAAGATCCATTAGAAAACTTTTTCGGTTCGATACGAAGTCGTGGGGTCCGAAATTCGTCCGCTACCTTATTTTCAGCAGCCTATAAATCATTAATGATTTGTAATTTGTGGTCCACACGTTCACCGGGTATGAATTGCGAAGCTGTAATTGAGCCGTCCTTCTGTCTAACATAGAAGATTTTATTTACACCCAATATTCAACTTTAAATCTAAATTTAACGTCTTTTTTAACTATAGCGGACATAGATGCCCAATTTGGTGAAATTTTAGATTCATTTTCCATACAAAAAATGAGTATTGACGCCTACGTCGCTGGATTTTTGTTAAAAAAGGTGTTGAAATATATTAGAAATTGTAAAGAATGCAAATCATCTTGCATTGGTGATCCGTATGATTCCTTAAATGCCTTTATTCTGAGCCGTGAATACCGCATCACGGAAAGGCTCAGCCTTAATTATCCAACAAAAAATTTTGCACTAAACGCTTTGAATATTCGTTGTGTCATTGAGAATGTACTAAATCATTATTGCGAAAATATACATCTTGTGCCCATTATAAAAAATACAATTTTCAAATATATATGTTTTGATTGGATTAATTGTCAAGAGCATAAAAAAAATTTGACCGAATCTATTGTGAATCGCCGTGCCCTTTAATATTAATGTTTGGTGCGGAGATATTAATAAAAAAATATCTGGAAAAGATACCAGACCTTATAATGGATCTGATTCCATCAGGAAAAAGGCAATGTTGAGGTACACAAAATATTCTAAGTATAGAGAAAAATGGTCGTCTTAGTATTTTTTTTCTCCTTATTTACATTTATTTATATACATACATATCTCAACTCAACCTATTGTAGTAATATATTGTTTGTCAAATTCTGTGTCTTTGTGGGGGCGCTTAGTACTTTCTTGAATATATTTCAACACCTTCTTTAATTAAAATATGTTTAGTATTTACATATTTTTGTATAAATTTTTTGTGCTTACATATTTTGACCGTGCATCAACTGAGGAGATGACTCCCAAGGCAGCAGCTGCATAACCCTCCTGCGCCTCCCCCGTTGCCTTGAGCAGGCCCGAAGACTGACCGTAGCGGACCGGTGCCCTTACACCCTGCCTCTGGTGACCCGAAGCTAACTTTTTTCCCTAGGGTCTTCAGGTTTCTTTCCCCCTTAATCCCAACATTCTCTTCGAGGGCCTACCGGGAAGCCGGCTTGGGATGCTGACGCCGAGTCTTGCTTGCGACTGGATTGATGTCCGCTCATCCTCGGCGGGACTGCCTTCTCTCAGAAGGAACTCTTCTTCCTTTATATTAATAAACTTTTATTTCAGATACATCAAGTGGCGGAGATGAGACGTGATACAGTGAAATAAATAATTAACAACATGTACGCACTCGCATACTGCCTGCTGACAATGTATGCCTGGACATTGGAGGTCTAGAGTCATTTTAATAAAAAGTAGAGTTTTTACAAAAAAAATAGAGTCCTGACGTGTACGGTGAAGGAGGAAACTATCTGTTTCCTTAGAACGCTGTGGGAAAGTGGTTGGCAACCTCCAATGTTTACATATTTTTGTATAAAGCTCTTTGTTTTTGTGTTTTTAAAATTTTTTTTGTGTACTGTTTTTGTGCTTGTAATTTGTGCTATTATTTTTTATGTATTTGTATTTATTGTACATTTTATAGAAAAGATTATAGAGTTAGCGTATTAAGCCAAATAATTTATTAATGGATATTCCGTTGGATATATGAATAATTATATAATACTGTTAATTATATGACAAGTACAATGAATGAATACATTATGGCCCAGTCAGCGTTAATTTCTGACTCATGCTCAATCTATGGGTGGAACCTCCTACGCTGCATTTTTATGTATTGTTTATCCATTGTCTTTTTAAAAATAAAAAATATTTAAAACATGCACCTGTGAGTTTTTCATTTTTCTAATGTATTGATTTTTCATCTCCTCAGGATAACAGGTTTCCATCTGACAAAGCTCCCTCCTGAGAAAATGAGCTGTAAAAAAACTATGTAAATCTCATTTCCTCGGAACCATCTTTGGCACATGGAACCTTGTTGTCCTGGGGAAAAGTTTTTTTTCGTTTTTCTGCTTTTCAATTTTTTTTTTTTAATAATTTATTGGGCTAATAAAGTAGGGCGAGTATATTGTCTATGGCAGGCCTCGTACCATTGTCTATGACAAATGGCCTTAAACTCCCTTCTACCAAGATCGGGATTGTTTTTCTGTGGTGAAGTTGGTGTCGACATTTGTCCCATAGAAAAGGCCCGAAGATATCGATCTAGGGATTGGTATATTTATGGTGCTGAGACTCGCAGGCCCAGGGGCGTAAAACTTGGCTTTAACCTTGAAACTGACAGGAGTGAACCAAATTCTTATAGATAAAGCTGAATTTAATTATAGATAGGTCTAACTTTAAACGTCAAATTGCGTCATGCGATTATCAAACGAGTTTGAATTTGTGTTGTTGACATCGCCATGCGCATATTTAATTTAAAAATCGTTTACAGGAATTCCAGAGGTGGAAAAATGTTTCAAATGTGTCCGCAATTGATCCAGAAATCAGGTAATTACATGAGACATTAACATTCAGCTTAATTTATCTGTAAATCTATTTGAGGTTAAATGACATATTGATAAAATATTCCTTCAATTTTACTTTAATAAGTATAATTGTAATACGTACGCCTCGTACGTCATACATATGTCTGTTAATGTTATATTATCGTTAACACAAGCTTATGGGTCCGAGTGGTTAATGTTTCACAAATATTGTTTCAGAAAATGTTCCAGACTTTGAATGATTTTGGAGCTTTATGTTAGGAACACCTTATAACATTGTTTGGCAGACCATAACACCGTTAATGGCAGGTAAAATTAATAATGCTACTAATTTATATGTTCATATGAACAGAAGTGAGAATACTTTTCCCTTGTGATAAACAAAGTATGTCATCACAAGGGAAAAATACTGTATATTCTGTTCACAAACTTTGTTTAATGTGATATATTTTTTTCAGAACACATGATGCGGTTTTTACCGTGAGATGGCTGAAATGGGTCCCCGATGAAGGTATAGGTACTCTGTTTAATTTCGGTTGAAAGGAAATTTAGAATATGTAGATTTTTTATTTCATTCTACAAGAACTGTACGGTGACTGCTGGAAAGGAAAAATGGATAAAACGCTATATAGATGTGACATTGAAGATGAACGTATATAAACAAACAATACAGCTATTATTTATGTTGATCTTTAATGTCACAGCTGTATGACGCTTTAGCCATGTTTCCTTTCCATTCCTTTGTCGATATTCTTTTTCAAACCATTTTTCAATTCATCGAATTCACCGAACCAGTGTTTTTATGTGCTATTATCGATTGTCTTTCTGAAAATAAAAAGAATTTAAACATGTACCTCGAGTTATCATTTTTCAAGCAGAAAAATGTAAATTCGTCGTAGAAAACCAATCATTATTTGAAAATGTTTTCCTTTTATAAGGAGTTCATATTTCAAGTATTTTAGGTTTTTTACTAACGCTTGAATTTTTGATTTCCTCAGGATAACAGGTTTCCATCTGACAAAGCTCCTTGCTGAGGAAATGAGCTTTAAAAATTATGTTAAGCTCATTCCCTCAGGCTTTGTCAGATGGAAGGTTGTTTTCTTGGGGAAACTAAAACATTTTTCTGCTTTCAAGCATTTTTATTTTTAAATAATTTATTTGGCTAATGGATTAATAAAGTAGGTCCAATGCGTTTATATTGTCTATGGTGGCAAATGGCCTTGAACTTCCTCTATGTTATTGTCTTTGGTGGACCATTTTATTTTTGGTTAAGTTGGTGACAGTGATGACGAAATTTCTAGTATGGAGAAGGCCCGAAGATATCGATCTAGGGATTGGTTTATTTATGCGCAGGCCAAACTCTGCGTGTAAACCCCGCTATTGTATTGCATGTTGAGAGTATGTGCGCCAAGTTGTTATTTTGAACTACGTCAAACTACGTATAGTACGTATTCAGTGCAGTAGAAAGTAGAAATTATTTTGTATCGTTTTTACTTTCAAAAACGCGTTTTAACATGTTCGATTTTTCCTCCCGATGGTGTCGCTGTTCTACTGTCATTGCATTGCTATGTTTATTATCATAAATGAACTAATACCTAGATCGATATCTTGGGGCTTTTTGTTCCCAACTGGTTTCGACACTATTTTAACTGTCAAAATGAAAATTTTATTACTCTGACGTCACATACCATCGACAAGGATGGTGAAAAGTAAAAAAAAAGGGTACTACCATAAACAATATAAATCCCTACCCACTACCTAATTTATCAGCCTAAAAATTATTTTAAAAATAAAATATCCAGGATGTTAAAAGTATTTATTTATTAATCTACGTAATATGTATAAATTCACAAAATAATATACAAACATATTTTAAAGGTGTTGAAAGATATTCATTACAAAGCAGTCATTTTAGGATAATTTTATAGGATTTTGCTGATTTCCAAAAAAAAGGATGTTCATTGTGATGTCTTATAAATAATAAATAAGAACAACAAGACAAGTAAGATAAATGAGGACAACAATTTCATCCTATATTGAGCATACTTTAAATATATTCATTCAGAGAGAGCCGGAAAGAAAATCTTCAATACTCGTAGCGATGCGTTCCGTTGCATTATTTTGTTGGGCTATCTCAATTGACGCCTGGTCCCCGCCATTTGCAACTGCATTCTCCTCTTTCTGGGTGAGAGTTGAGACTTCCTCTTACCTAGAAAAACACAATATTTCAAACAAATTACCACATTATTCAAAACAAAACCATGTAAAAAGGTAGTCCAGTTAAATGACCAACTTTACCATCATGCTGTTTCCGCAGGGGTGGGCAGAGAGGACAGACCACCAAACAACTCAATCTTGGCACACACTCCTTGCCTCGTTCACATTCATACATGGTTTCATACATGCTATTCTATTATTCTGACTCTTGACATGGCCCGACTCAAGTATCTGATTCACTTGGTCATGCCATGTCTTCCTCGGCTTCTTTTACCATTCACATTTGGAACGTGTACACTATTTTCCTCGTTCATTCGCTCTACATGGCCAAACCATCTGAGCGTCCCTTTCTTAACCTTACTCAGTATGCTTACATCAGCCTTGCATTCTATGCGGATCTCCACGTTTCTCACACGATCGTGGATGGTTTTACTACACACATGCCTCAGGGATCTCATTTCTACAACATTCAATCTACTTTTTTCCTTCCTCTGCCAGTTCAATGCCTCACTGCCATACATCAGGGCAGGTACCAACAGTCCATTACAGACGAGGTGATTTTTCTCAAAAACGGTGCTATACAAATCATCCAAATATTATTAAAATGTACTTATAAACGTACCCAATCTGAGCCAATCTCTGATTTCATCATCTGCCTCTTCTTTGAAGTGGTTGATTTTGTCCTCGTCGAAGGTAAAGCTTGTGGAAGTCCTCCTTGTATCACTGATATTACATTCCGGTATTGATTATCAATTATTTTATCTAGAAAAACACAATATTGCAGGTCAATTTTCACATTATTCTAAACAAAAGATACCAGACGCCGATTACCAAGCGAACGCTCACCCGGGATGCTTTTGAGGAACGAATTGCTGCTGCCAGGCTTCGGGACACTCCTTAAGTGGGTCGGTAACTTATGTCGAATTGAATCAATATCTTCACAGCCTTCGAAACCGCAATGATATCAAGGAATCATTTTCACAAATATTTACGCCGGCGTTGGGAGGTTAGGAATATTCGGTTCGAACAATGTGCTATCTCTATTTGACATATAATGCCATAGATATCCTACTTAGATATACTACTCAGTTCTCAACAGTCTTTCTATGGAAATTTGGACCAATAAAATGATATGGTCATGAATCATACGTCACGACACAAAAAAGTTCGGAGTTATACCCCCCTGTTTATTATGCTCAAGCACAGTGTTGGGATTACCGAGTCCGCATTTAAAAGTGAACGCAGCCAGTGTCAGTGAAGAAGTGTTAACTGCAGGGTCAAATTTCACTTTGGATTGTGAGGGAAATCGTCCGATACATTGGGAAATTCTCTCAAGTCAAGGTGGTTTATCAGATACAAGAACAACTCAAGAAGGAAACGCAGAACATGGATACAGTGCTAAATTACATTTACGTTCAATAGATGTCAGAGATGTGGGCTCATATACTTGCCGTTTCAATTCTTCAGATAAACTTGAAACAAACATAATAAAATTCGTGTATATTTATGTAAAAGATCCAGCAAAACCTCTCGCTCCTACAGATAGCTATGTCAAAGGATATCATTTAAAAAATTTAACAATTCCTTGCAAACCCTCTGCACCAGATGCCCAAGTGACGCTGCTAGTTGATGACGTGCCGATTATACCTGGAGAACCTTCAGCAGAACTTGAGGGCAGGATTGTAACATACGACCCACAAATCGGATTTACCATCCCCGATATCCAAATGCATGATTCACCACACGACTTTAGCTGCCGAGGAGTTCTAAAAACAATCGAAGAGACACGCACCTTCACAACATCAATAATGAATCATATGGATCCGCTGCCAAAACCACAAATAACCCTGACGCAGTCAGAAGGTACGATTGTAGTACAGTGTGAAGTTCGTATTCACAAGGACAACAATTTTTCATTGCAATGGGTATACCCAAACAACGACAGCATTAATCTAAAACGAGTAAGCAACAAAATTTGCCGACACGCAACAGTAGCAGACGACAATTTAAATGTTTCATCTACTTTAACGTTTGTCAACACAACAGAAGAAGACATGGGTTTGTTTAAGTGTGAAATTAGCGATCCAAATGGAAACATTAATTCCGACGAGATTTTACTGTCCGAGGATTGTAAAATAGTTGCCGATCAGAATTTTTGTTACGTCATTGTAAGGTTTATGAAACTTTTGTTGCTATTGCTAGGAACAATCGTCCAGAGGAACATGTATTGCCCATGGAACTGTGATTCTGTGGCGAACGTTACATCAGGTCTCCTTTTGTAATGTCGAGGATACTTACTGGACTCCGAGGAAGGATCTTGCGTTCAGTGAAGTAATGAAAGAGTTCGCACACATATAATTATTAATTTAGTCTTTGACAGACAACATTTACGTTTTAGAGATCGCGGTAGGAAAGAAATGGAGATGTGATTTTTAATTTAGAATTTTGTCGCGTGTTCTCGAGCAGGGCGCCGTAACTAGAATGACGTAGGTTACTTCTGTCGGAACGGTGTTTACTGGAACTAAACCGGTCATGTGACCAATGTTGTCATAGTTTAAAGAAATAATCAGTTAATTTATAACAGTACTTAATCGCATTTCCATAATTCTAAGGAAGCGGCATAAACATTTCGGAACCTATTATAAATGCGCCCAAAATGGCGGCTGTGCATCGTTTTTTTGAGGTCCACGACTGGACAAACAGCTCCTGTAATTTTTGAATTATAATAAGCCAATATTTTTTTTTGATTTCATATAATAACTGCTATAGAAGTACTTAGGATTTTTTCAATATATTAATATTTGGTCAAATGGTGCACTTCCAAAGTGAAAAGTGAAAAATTTGCATAAAAAACCATCAGGTAATTGATAATAACAAATGAACTATGCAATATAAAAAAAAATCCTACGTACTTCTATAGACAATGTATTTTTCAAGATATGATAAGTTTTAAGATTTTCACGGCCAAAAGCATTTTCGTTATTTGTTTTTGGGGTGTTATGCCGTTTTGCGCTACCTCTTTCTTTAGCCAACCGGATCTGCCCTGATGATGGACACTGCAACGATGTCCGAAACGTTGGCTAAAGAAGGAGGTAGCGCAACACGGCATAACACCCCAAAAACAAATAACGAAAATTTTCAAGATATATTCAAAATTTCAAGTAAATCAGTTGAAAATTGTTGGAGTTATGTTTCCGGCAAATTTAAAAAAAAGAGTTTTGAGATACACGCGTTTGAAGTTTTGACTAGTAGACAATCTTGGAATACTTTCAATCTGCGATGCCTGCTCCGTAAAATTTATCCTTCCAGATCTTCGTCTTGCTTTTCTTTTCTGCTTGATCTTATAGCGATCCTTGCCTCTTTTACCCGTTCAGACAGCGATCTCTCTGAATGCTTTATGCGCTATTGTCCATTACTTGTTTACTAAGTACTAAACTAAGTACTAAAATTCTAAAATCGAGTACTTGGAGATTTTGCCCGACCCTAATATTTTGGGACATCATTTTTGAGGTCTTAGGGGACAATTTAAAAAAATAAAAATTAAACATTTTTCGAAAATCCTAGAGTGGCCTGACCCCTAAACTGATATACTAGTCGTCGCTCTAGTTCGTTTTACTCCAACAGACCATTTTTAGCGAAATCGAGTTAAGTATGCAGTTGTTCACAGAAAGTCTTTATTTATGTAATGCAAGTGAAAAAAAATTATTTAGGGGGTTTTCAAAACGCACTTTGTCTTACGTCCTCCAAAATGAAACAACATTTCGAGCGTATTTGTCTAACATCCACACATTGGCCAAAAGGACTCACCGTTTTTAAACCGGCCGTTCAGTCAAATTTCATAGGAATTTCTCCAACATCCAAGCTGTATCTTAGCCAACGTGCGAAATTCAAACTCTCGGTTCCGGGCGTATTGCTCTAACAGACCACACAGCCAATAGCAGCGCAGCGGAGGACCACGTGATGCTTTCATTCCAAACATTCGTTCGTTTAGCGCCACGAAAGTAAATATCTTCACTTATGATTACGCTAGTTACCAAGTTACTTTGGTGGTTTTCTAGGAGATTTCTCCAGCTCATTTCAACTTGTCGTCCGTTACAGGGTGGTTATAATTGTTTCAACTTGTCGTCCGTTACAGGGTGGTTATATTTGTTTCAACTCGTCGTCCGTTACAGGGTGGTTATAATAACCCTTGATAGTAAACTACAATATAACCTTCATATACAACAAATCACAAATAAAGCTGCTAAAATGTTAGGTTTTATCATAAGAATCACAAAACTTTTTAATAGTATCAACATCATTAAGCAACTCTACTTTGCCTATGTACGCTTGCTTGAAAATGGCTTTAGCCGTGTTTGGTGACCAGATCTGAATAGCCAGGTACTTCCCAACCTTCCTCTTCCCCACCTCCTTCCTCTCCCCACTATCTTCAGCCTCACAACATACCCCAATTGGGGATGCCATAGTCTCACTGGCTCCAGACGGGAGCAGTTGAGATTCTTGTGCGGTATTAACTGTAAAAAAAAAAAAAAAGGGTGGTTATAATTGTTTCAACTTGTCGTCCGTTACAGGGTGGTTATAATTGTTTCAACTTGTCCGTTACAGGGTGGTTATAATTGTTTCAACTAGTCGTCCGTTACATGGTGGTTATAATTGTTTCAACTTGTCGTCCGTTACAGGGTGGTTATAATTGTTTCAACTTGTCGTCCGTTACAGGGTGGTTATATTGTTTCAACTTGTCGTCCGTTACAGGGTGGTTATAATTGTTTCAACTTGTCGTCCGTTACAGGGTGGTTATAATTGTTTCAACTTGTCGTCCGTTACAGGGTGGTTATAATTGTTTCAACTTGTCGTCCGTTACAGGGTGGTTATAATTGTTTCAACTCGTCGTCCGTTACAGGGTGGTTATAATTGTTTCAACTTGTCGTCCGTTACAGGGTGGTTATAATAACCCTTGATAGTAAACTACAATATAACCTTCATATACAACAAATCACAAATAAAGCTGCTAAAATGTTAGGTTTTATCATAAGAATCACAAAACTTTTTAATAGTATCAACATCATTAAGCAACTCTACTTTGCCTATGTACGAAGTCATTTGGAGTTTGCGTCAGTTGTTTGGTCTCCATTTTATAATATCCATACAAACAAAATTGAAGCAATTCAAAACAAATTCCTGAAATATCTTTGTTACAAGTCATATGTAAGATTTAATAATTATGCAGAGGCAGCTTCATACTTTAAAATTGATTCATTGAGTGTACAAAGGCATCATATGGATGCAATATTCCTGTATAAGTTAGTTAACAATAATATTCAATGCCCAGAGTTGCTAAATAAAATTCAATTTAATGTACCTGCGCGTACAACACGCTCTTCTGTCCTATTCAGGGTTGATCAATGCAAGACAAACTGTAAGCAAAATTCTTGTCTGAACAGACTATGCAATAGTTACAATAGCATATTATCCAAGGTGGACATTTTCAATTCTGAACTTTCCAAATATAAGGGGTACATAAAAGAGTATTTCTCTGATGTTTCATGAATATGTTGTGTCTATGTTTCTATCGTTTATACTTTAATTCTGTTATGATTTTATTTATATGTACAACGTGGCTTCTTATGGTTACCAATGTATTGATATTTTTATGTAAATTTTAGTTTTATATACTTAATATTTTGTTTTATAAATTTTTTGATCTCATACTCCTTTATTATAAATTTTATTATTTAAAATTTGTTATTATGCTGTCTATCAGAGGTAAAGTCACATGGAGGAAATCCATAATTGGTTTTATTTTGGCTACACAAACATGTACAAACTGGAAAAATGTGAACTGTCGATTTCCCGAAAATAAATAAATAAATAATTGTTTCAACTTGTCGTCCATTACAGGGTGGTTATAATTGTTTCAACTTGTCGTCCGTTACAGGTGGTTATAATTGTTTCAACTTGTCGTCCGTTACAGGGTGGTTATAATTGTTTCAACTTGTCTTCCGTTACAGGGTGGTTATAATTGTTTCAACTTGTCTTCCGTTACAGGGTGGTTATAATTGTTTCAACTTGTCGTCCGTTACACTGTGGTTATAATTGTTTCAACTTGTCTTCCGTTACAGGGTGGTTATAATAACGTTGTCTTTTTAGAGAAAATATTGTAAACAATGCCAAGTTCTATATTATGGTGAAATATCGTACTAAAAATTGAAATAACTTTCGTCGCTGTTTTAATTTGATTTAACCAATTAAATTATTAAAACGAGTTGATTGAAATTGAAAAAAAATCAATTAACGAAGAGAAGAAGGTCGACATTATACGGAATACTCTCGGAGGGGCGTATGTGTATAAAAAGGTGTCGGTATGTTTATCTACCTATACGTAATTATTTAAATCTTCATGTAAAAATACCTATTTACGATATTTAAAACAATTATAAGAATAAGGATATTGAATGCGTAGTATCGGTAAGTTTATCTACCTACACGTAATTATTTAAATCTTTGTGCAAAAATACCTACTTGTGATTTTTTTTTTTTTTTTTGGTACAGTACATACAATAGATACATAAATATAATGAAAGTATATAAAAAAACTTAATACAATTATTAAATTCAAATATACATATTTTTTTTAAATGTTCTCCCATAATAAGCAAATGCTTGTGTGTACGGGAGGAAGTATTATTTGTTAGGTTATTTTGATTTTTTTTTTTAAATTTAGTTTATATTAAGAATAAGAGAAACATATGTGTGTATATGTATATATTTTTTAAAAATTATTATTTATTTTTTTTAGTTAGGTTTTCAGTATTAGTTTTCAGTATTTTCAATATTCTAAAATAACACTAGATGTGAACATACTTATTTTATATTTATTAAGTCTTTATCAAAAAGTACTTGTACCAATGAGCTCTAGATACAATCACTTTTATATTGTTAAATATTTAACATTAAATTCCTCAATCTATACTCAAAATACTTCTCTTGTTAAACAAAACAAAAAAAAAAAAATTTCTTACTGGTTGAAACCTACAAAAGATTTTAATTATTGTATTGGTTTCATAAATGAAGTTATTCTATTTCGCTCTTTTTTCATGTTTACCGGACAGATAATAAAAATATGTGTTAAATTATTTATTTATGTATGGGATTTAACCAACCTAACAATAATATTAAATTTTATTGTTTTATCTAAAAATAAAATATTTGTAATATTATGTAAGGTTAAAAGCATGGAAAACCATTTTGTATCATTATATTATACTAAGGGCTGTTACTTTAAGAAAAAGAATTGTGGTATCTTTGATAAAAATAAATGCTTTATCATATTTTATATTAATCATTGCTGTATTACGCTAAGTATAAACACGGATATCAGAAAAAATATGTATGTAATTATATCAACTATTAAATTGAAGCTTACACTTAATTATGATATAGAGTTATTTCTTATAGAAATATTTCAATATATAAAATCAACCAAACTTCGTATCACAATCTTATTGTGTTGCATCAAATTTAAATATGAATTAAATGGCTCAGAATAATTTCTCGTATATAGATAATGATAACGAAATAGAATGTAGTACAGTAAATAATTTAGAAGATTGGATAAAAAAACAAAACATAAATGCGTCTGACAATCTTGTTTGTATTCAATTAAATATAAGATCTATACAAAAATATTGGAATATATTGCATATATATTTACTTAATTGTTTGAAGCATATTGACATTATAATGCTATGTGAAACATCTATTCAAACTGAAATTACGTGTTTATACAATATTCCCGGATATAATGCATATAACTACTGCAGGACTGATAAGTCAGGAGGAGGGATTATATTATATATAAGAAATAAATTTGAATTTAGACCAACATCGTTCCAATCACTTCATTTTGAAAATATAACGGGAAAGCTCATACTCCAGGACAAAACCAAAGTTAATATAGTAGCTATCTATAGACCTCCTAATTTGAGTAAATCTTCTTTTTTAACGGAATTATCATCGTATCTTGATACAATTAATAGTAAGGAAAATATGATCTTACTTGGAGACATAAATTTAAATTTGCTTAATGACCAAGATTATATCATAACTTCATATGAAAACTTACTTACTAATCATTATTTAACTAAATGCATTAATGTAGTAACCAGAGAAGCTGTATTAAATGGACAAATTAGTCGCACGTGTATTGACCATATATTTGCCAAATTTAGAGGCAAAAAAATAACAGCTTGCGTCTGTGAAAATAATATTGCCGTTCATTATATCACTGCTATTAATATAAAATCTCATAAACGTCAGGTAGACTTTTCAAATAAGTATATTCAAATCATCTCACAAAAGGTTATTGATCGGTATATCAAAGATTATAACTGGAGTAAACTTATAGAGGAGAGGGATTGTATTTCATTATATGAAAAAATAAAATCTTTATTTAACAATTTTTACAAGAGTAGTTCTAAAACGATAGTGCAAAAACCGAATACACGACCTTATGCAATAAATGAATGGGTAAGCAGTGAATTATTATGTCATATAAATAAAAGGGATAAACTTTATAAAAAATGGAAAAGTACACCAACAAACAAAACATATGAAACAGAATATAAAAAAACACGAAACCTTGTCAATAAACTCATAAATAAAGATAAAACGAACTACTATAATAATAAATTTAAAAACTGTTTTAATGATACAAAAAAAACCTGGGACGAGATAAATAATATTTTAGGACGTAAACCCAAAAACGATTGTGATCAAACTATAACACGATATATGTTAAAAGATAGAACTGAGGATTCTGTGTCAAATGATTTTGTGAATTACTTCTCGGATAGCATCAGCAACATGTTACATAAATGCAATCACAAAGCTACTAATATAGTACTGGAAGAACTACCTCACAGTTTATATATACCAAGAGCTACTATAACCGATATTGAAAACATTGTTAAAAAAATGAAAAACTCTAAAAGCACAGGTATTGACAATATAAGAATGTTTGATTTAAAAAGAAATATAAAAACTCTTGGGCCAATAATTACTCATTTAATAAATTTGATAATAAATCAATCAAAAATTCCACAAGAATTTAAATGTAGCATTACTAGACCAATATTTAAAGGTGGAAAACACATTGAACTGGGAAATTATAGGCCTATTAGTATTCTACCAGCATTAGAAAAAATTCTTGAAAAATTTTTATCAAATAAATTAAATAATTATATTGAAAAATTCTCTATCATTGATCCAAGTCAATATGGTTTCCAAAGAAAAAAAAATACTGAAAAACTACTGCAAGATTTTTCCAATTACGTAAATAACCAATTGAATAATAAATTACATGTTATTGTTTTATTTATTGATAACTCTAAAGCTTTTGACACAATTAACTCCAAAAAACTGCTTAAAACACTAGAAAAAATTGGAATAAGAGGAAATGTGTTAAATTTATTTAAAGATTATCTTACAGATAGAAAAATATGTATCAAAATAAATAATACTTTTAGTAAAACAAAAAATGTATCTGCAGGAGTTCCACAAGGTTCCATATTAGGACCTACACTATATATAATTTATGTAACCATAATGAAAAAACTTTTCTCTTTTGTGAAACATTTTGTATTCGCAGATGATACGGCATTGGTCATATCACATAAAGATCTAAAAATTGCAATTGAACTCATGCAAATTGACTTTAATCAACTCTGTAAATGGTCACATGATGCAGGACTATTAATAAATGCTAAAAAAACCAAAGTAATGCATATAAGATCACCTAATGCCAAATTTCAATTTAATCCTAATATTATATCTCATAATTTTAATTGCATTCATAAAAATATTCCAACTAATTGTAAATGTGAAAGCTTAGAATTAGTTTCGGAATACGTGTATCTTGGTGTTACTGTAGATTGTTTTTTTAAATGGGACAAACATATAAAAAAAACCTGTAAAAGACTCAGATCGATTGCTGGCAGAATGTACACATTAAATTTTTTCCTATCAATTGAAACACTTAAAATAATTTATATGTCACTAGCAGAATCTATTATAAGATATGGATTAACAATATGGGGAAATACTTCTATAACCAATCTGAAACAAGTGCAAGTTGTACAAAACGCAATTGTAAAATTATTGGTCGTCCCTAATATTTTCAAACAGAGACAAAATAAACCGTTGCTGTTTCAGAGTGCCAAAATTTTACCTGTTAAGGCAATACTTTGGCACAAAATTATAATTCAACATATATTTACCCCGCAGCATAAAGAGAAATTAGAACATAAATACAGCACTAGATTCACGCGTAACGACGGGTTAATAGTTCCGAAATTTAACAATAAGTACGGACAGAGAACGTTTGAATATATCATACCGAAGATATTTAATTTATTACCTGACACTATAAAGCAATGTAATTCTATGAATAAGGTTAAATATATGGTGAAAAATTGGCTATCGGAAAAAAAAGATTTATATTGATTTTGATATGTATGAAAAAATGTTGTATCTGTAGATATAAGATGTAAATTTTAAATATGTATAAATATGTAACTAAAATATAAGCACCTGTTGACAAGCCGATTAAATTGGCTTAGCAGGACTTGTTTGTTGATTATATTATGTATTATCTATTATTTCAAAAAAAAAAAAAAAAGTATATTTTTTTAATTGTGTTTTGAAATTTTTGAAACTGTCCAAAGGATCTTATATTTTCTGGTAATTTATTAAAGAAATTTGTTCCCAAGTATTTATAGTTTTGTTGACCCAAAGTTTTTTTACAAATGGGAATTGGTAACATGTATTTTTGCCTGAGATTTACTGTGTATTTGAAGGGTATGGATTTGTTTAGGATATCCTCTTTGTAAACTTGTAAGGTTGAATGATACAGGAAGAGGGTATTTAATTTTCTGACTTTAAATTCTTTGAATATGAGTTCAGATGGATATAGAAATGATTTTTTTAATATTATTTTAATTATTAGTGTTTGCGCAATGTAACTAAAGCGACGTAGTGTAGGCGGGTGATGAGATCTTTACTGATCTTAAATGATACCGCGCGTGAACGAGTATGTTATATATTTGCACAATTAGGGCACATATGTGTTGTGCAGCTGTGAGTTAGCTAAAGGAGCTGTGGGAGCTAAAGGAGAGCGAGCAGTACCAACATCACCTTTTATACCCTGCATCTGCCGTCTCGCTCTTGCATATTTGAAAAGCAGGAGTACCACCAAAAACCATTCTCACAATAAATAAGAGAAATTGACTAATTTTGAATGATTTTAATAAATAGAATTTTATTTATATTATTGAGTTTTATTTATTACTAGCTGACCCGACGAAATTCGTACCACCTCAGAATCAATAATTGTTGAATTAAATTCAGTTTTTTTATTAAGTTAAAAATTACACAATGAAGCAATTATCGATGCACAACTGTCCATGTTTTGTTTTTGTCTGTATCAGAGATGGCGTTGTGTACAAATTTATATTATTTGTGATTTTTTTACTTTCCATTTGCTTACGGGAATTAGGGAGGCGGGTACGGGTTCCGCCGTCCCGGTAACCGTTTATTGGATAACCAACACCTCTGCCATAGGTCACCCCAAGTGGTTCGCTACGTTTGGTGATTTAGCAGGGGTGCCCGGGTTCATGGGGTGACGTTTGTCCTGGTCTTGGCGGAGGATGCGCCTGCCCACCTTCTGCGTGGCGGGCCGGATCGAGAGAGACTAGTTGAGGAAGGCCTTTTGACCTTTCCAACCAGACTCTCTCGACCCATTGCCTTGCACCGCAGTTGGAGGATGGATTCATACTTCCGTCACTCTCGGACACACTGACCCCCAGATTCCTACCCACCCCTCATACCTTTTTCCTTCCCAAAACTTCCTATCCTACCCTTCCTTAAAAAGACCCTCCACACAGCATCCCCTCAGTAATTATTTTTCTCAGGGCCACCTGTGTGGAGCTTATGTAAAAAAAGTGATTCATTTCAGGATTTATTATAATTATTATATTTTTCCTTTGAAGCGGTGCAGACATACGTTCACCGTTTGTCTCATTTTCGGCTATTGACATTAAGTGTGTAAGAAAGAGGGGCAGCATTATATGATTAAGAACAAAAGCAAAACAATCAGCGCATTGACATTTTTGAATTCTCTCACTATTTAATATTATATTTATCACAATATTGCTGCTCTTTCAAAAGATGAAAATTCATTCCATATAAAATGAATGAAAAAATGAATTTTCTTCATAACTTTTTTTTTGTGAATTTTTCCAATTTTTTATAGTTATTATGCTATTCAGAACGGAGACAAATCCAACAAATCAAAGATCATAAAAATCGGTCCAGCCGTTCTCGAGTTATAAATGGTGTAACTAACCCGAATTTGTTTTATATATTAAGATGACACATCCTATAGAATAGTGTAGTGAGACGTATAGATGGCCTCCCTGGATGAAGGGTAAGGCTCTTGACTAGCGATCCGGATGTTGCGGATTCAAATCCTGGTGTGCCATTCACTTATTTTAAAATACTATAAGTTGTATATTGCGGCACATTCCAGAGTTGAAGATACCGAGAGTAACGCATTTTTTTTACAATAGCTCCTCACAGGAAAATATTTTCCCTCAGGGTGTCATCTTTGGGGATGCTGGGTCTTTTAAAGGAAAGGAAGTTCCGGGAAGGATAAGGTATGAGTAGGAGGGGTGGGTAGGAATCTGAGGGTCAGTGTGTGCAGGAATGACAGACGTATGAATCCATCCCTCCCACTGCGGTGCAAGTTGATTCTAAAAGAGTTCTTCTTGAGAGGTCACAAGGTCTACCTCAACCAGTCTCTCCCTATCTGGCCCGCCACGCAGCTCGGATAAATCTCACCCCATTAACCCGGGCACCCCTGCTAAGTCACTAAACGTAGCCAACACCTTGGGGTGACCTCGTATTACCTTCCAAATTGAGAACCTTGGTGCGAGATCACCATTCAGAATTGAAATGGCTTTAGCCGTGTTTGGTGAATAGATCTGAAGGTGTGGGATGGATTAAATTCAAATCCGTAACAGGAATATTGCGTGACTCCAAAATGCCTATAAAACTTAAAGGAAAGATATACCAGACTATTGTAAGACCCGCGATAATGTAAGGCTCTGAATGCTGGACTATGTACAACTCCTACTCTAGGCAACTCCAAACAGCAGAAATGCGAATGCTTAGATGGTCGGCAGGAGTATCACTAAAAGATAAGATTAAAAGTTCACGCATTCGTGGTAGCCACGGACACTGGGTGTCACAGACATAAAAAAGCTGGAGGAACCACAGTTGAGATGGTATGGGCACATAAGACGGAGACCATCAGACCACACAGTGAAGCAGGCAATGTCTTGTCTATGGAGCGTCATCGACAGTCATCCACAGCCTCACAACATACCCTAATTGGGGATGCCAGTCTCACTGGCTTCAGGCGGTTGGGACTCTTGTGCAGTATTCACATAAAGAAATGAAAAATAGACATCCAACTTCATAGACTTGCTCTAATAAAAACAATTGATCATTTCAACTTCATTGGAACTGGAGGCAAAGGATGTGACCAGAAGAATTGGAGAAGCCTTTGAATAAACTGTGACATCAGATGTAAGTTGATCAGAGTACCGCCGCCCCGGGAACCATTCATTGGACAACTAACACACCTGCCATAGGTTGCTACGTTCGGTGACTTCAGAGATGCCTGGATTCACGGTGAGAATTGTCCAAGTCTTGGCGGCGGATGCGTCTGCCCTTCTACTGTGGCAGGCGGGATTTGAACAGATTTGAGAAAAACCTTTTTACCTTTCCAGCAGTACTCTCTCGACCCATCGCCTCACGCCGCAGTGGGACGGATAATTTTAAACATCTGTGACTCCTGACACATTGACCTCCAGATTCCTACCCACCCCTCATACCTTATTCTTCAGGTGGTCCCTTTTTTACAATAACTCCACACAGGAGGCCCTGAGGAAAATATTTTCCCTCAGGTCCTTCGTCATCTTTGAGGATGCTGTGTGGAGGGTCCTTTAAAGGAGAGGAAGTTCAGGGAAGGAAAAAGGTATGAGGGATGGGTAGGAGTCTGGTCTGGAGGTCAGTGTGTCCAGGAGTGACGGACGTAGGAATCCATCCCTCCCACTGCGGTACAAAGCGATGGGTCCAGAGAGTCGGGTTACTCTCAATTAGGCGTGCTCTATGTGTTTTGGGATGCTGTGTAGTGGGTCTTTCTTGAAAAGGAATAAGAAGTTCTGGGATGGGAAAACTTGAGTAGTAATTTACGGGTCAGTGTCTCCAGGAGTGACAGGTGTATCTATGCATCCAACTGAGGTGCAAGTGAATAAGTCGAAGGCCTCCCTCAACTAGTCTCCCGATCCGGCCTGCCATGCAGTTGTCACCCTATGAACCCGATCACCAAAGGTAGCGAACAACTTGGGCTGTCCTACGGCACGGGTGCTGGTTATCCAATAAATGGATTCTGGGGCGAACCGCCGCTCTCCGAACTGAAAAAAAAATGAACTGAGACATATTTTTTGATTGAAATGGTTTTGATTTAGTAAATGAGGGAAAATTAGAAACTAAACACTTTCTTAATACTAAATATACAGTTCACAGAACTACTCGTAAGGTATCCGCAAGGAGTAAGTACTGAAAATCTGTCTATTCAGATCTGAACACCAAACAAGGCTAAAGCTCTTTCAATTCTGAATTAAATTTTAATTTTTCACAAAACATGGTACACTGGTATGGCAACATTTAGGAAGATAAGGTACCGCTTTAGTAAAAAATGGTGAAAACTAATGGTACGGCCACACTGAGGCCAACTTCAAACGTTTGGACGATTGTGTGGAGGAGTAGTTTGTGCGTTGGAAGGTTGGAGTTGGAGTTTGCCAGGAACTTGCACGAACTTTGAACTTGAACTTTGCCGTCCACACATTAGTCTGCGAACGGCAGGCGATCAAGACATTAACAGATTTGTAGGTACATGAAAGTTACTAATTATTATGGATTATAAGGACATAATCTTTCGACAAGCTTAAAATGAATATTTTTTTAGAAAAACTAGTGTCCGACCGAAACTGGACTTTCTACCGAAACCAAATCTTCGGTAGGTATCTGTCTCAGTTTCGGCCGAAACTGAAACTTTTTTAGATATTTAAAAATCTATTGTTTACTGAAATTTGGCTTATTTTTTACACTTTACGGACTAACAACACGTGTTAAATGAAATAAAAAAACAATAATTAAAGTGTGAAAAAATATTTAATTTTATATTACTGCTATAAAACAAACAAAAATTAACAAAACATGTTAACTACTTCTTGAAAAATAAACTCACAACACAATCAACTCACCTGATGATGACGGGTGACACGAGAGCCACGAACCCACCCGAAGTCAGCCAAACGATACGTGATAATTCACGAACTCAGAGTTTCGGTGCAGCTGAAGTTACAGCAGATTTTCTGCTAAAACTAGATTTTTTTGCCGAAATCGAAACTGAACCTTCGGTCAGTCACTAAAAAAAACCCCTTAGATTCACCTTAATTACTATAAAATACAATGTTTTGCATTCGGAGTGATGAAAATAACGTACTCAAATTTTCAATAGCGTAAAGTGAAATTTTATTTTGAGTACCTACGAGATCTCATCAATTTTCAGCCATTCTCAACAAATTTCATTTTTTTTTATTTATTTATAAGAATATTGTACATTTCTTAGTTTTTTTGTGGTGTTTCATCCGCCATGCTAGGGATATCCCTGTGTTATGGCGGGTTGAAGTTTACAGATTTGAAATTATACATTTGTAATGGTTGATAAATAAAATTAGAAGTTGTACAGATTAAATTAAATTGCAAAATTTTATAATAATAATATCTAATTAATTAATAATAATGAATAATAATTATAATAATTATGATAATAACAAAAATAAGTAATAATATTGTAATAATAAGTTGATAATAATAGTTATTAAAATATAACATATAAGAAATAGTAATTTAATTATTTGTTGAATTAAGGAATTAAGTAATAATAATAAGTAATAATATTGTAATAATAAGTTGATAATAATAGTTATTAAAATATAACATATAAGAAATAGTAATTTAATTATTTGTTGAATTAAGGAATTAAGTAATAATAATAAGTAATAATATTTTAATAATAAGTTGATATATAATAATAGTTATTAAAATATAACATATAAGAAATAGTAATTTAATTATTTGTTGAATTAAGGAACATCGTTTATAATCATCATTTCTAGTTGTAAGGATCCATTGTGCATTGTGATAAATGTTTTTTAAAGGTGAGCGGTTGGGTTTCGGTTTTTAAGTTCTCAGGGAGAAGGTTAAATATTTTATGAGCTAGGTATATGAAATGTCTTCGTGCTGACGTGGTATGTAGTGTCGGTACATTGTAGTGTCGGTTGGTTATTGTTCTGGTCGTGTAGTTATGATGTAAGAGAGTTTTTTACTTATATTTGAACACGAAAATTTTAGATGGAGTTGCCGTATGTTTAGAACATTATATTCAGTGAAGAGTCGAGTGGAGGGGTATCTTGTCGGTCGCTTGTTGATAACACGTATTATCGTTTTTTGAGCTTTTTGTAGGGGATCAATAAATTTATGAACACAGCCGCCCCAAATTATGATACCATATACTAATAGGGATTGGCAGAGAGCATAGTAAACTCCTTTTAGTATTGTAGGAGTAAGGATATTTCTTAGAGTTCGAAAAACATAGGAGAGTTTGCGAATTCGGGGGGTTAGACTGGCTAAATGCTGATTCCAACGTAGATGATGATCAATTAGGACCCCCAGGTATTTTATATGGGAAACTTTTTCCAAATTTGGGCAAGTACAGGAAGAGTAAGGTCTTGGACAAGAGTGGATTGTTATTTTCTGGTTGTTAGTAGGTTGGGTAGCAGCAGACAGACTAAAGGTTAAAAATTTTGTTTTACCAGCATTGAGGGTGAGGAGATTATCATCTAACCAATTCTTTACAAGGCCTATGTCATATTGAGCTATGTCGAAAGCTCCTTTCCAGTTTTTATGTCGAGCTATAAGCACAGTATCATCTGCAAAGGATATTAGTTTTCCGGTTATGGGTAGGTTACAGAGTTTATTGATGTATATTAGGAATAAAATTGGGCCTAGAACACTTCCTTGTGGGACTCCGAATTGTATTGGCAAAGGGTTACTTACGGCTACGTTATTAATTTTCACGGTTTGTGATCTACCAGTAAGGTATGAGGAGAACCAGTTAAAAGTTGAATCCCGGATGCCTATTTGAGATAGTCTTTCCAGAAGTATAGGGTGGGAAACTGTGTCGAATGCTTTGGCTAAGTCTAAGAATATGGCTAGGCAAGAATCGCCTTCGTTCAGGCTTTTTGTGATGTTCTCAGTCAGATCTAAGATTGCAGATTCTGTGCAAATTTTTTTTTGGAAGCCAAACTGATTGGGCGAGAGAATCTTCTGGGTTTCCAAATGGGAGATAGGTCTACTTTTAACAATTTTTTCAATGATTTTTGATAAGACACTTAGCAAAGAAATGGGTCTGTAGTTTTCGATATTTGTTTTGTCGCCACTCTTATATATTGGGATAACCGTTGCATGTTTTAGTTGGATAGGGAAGGAGCCGCTATTAAAGCTTAGATTTACAATGTGTTTTAACGGTGTGGTAATAAAGTGAGCTATGTGTTTTAGTATGTAAGGTGAAATGTTGTCAATACCTGCAGCACTATTTGTTTTTATGGAAAGTATTGTGTCAAAAATTTCTTTAGTGGATGTGGGGGCTAAGATAAGTGTGGGATGGAGAGAGTTCTGTAGTTTTACCCGTGAAGTTAGAAGGTTTTGGGTTGTATTTGTGGCTTTAAGAATTTTGTTGGCTAAGTTCGTTCCGATGTTACTAAAATAATGGTTGGCGTGATCGGCTAAGGTTTTTGGGTCTTGGTGGACTTAGATATTTTTCCCATTAATTACTAGTGATTGAATATTGAGTGAAGTTTTTTTTATTTTCTGAGATGTCATTGACTACGTTCCAGATTACTTTACTGTCATATCCTGAATCTTCAATTTTTTTTTATAGTATTTATGTTTGGTTATTATTAACAGGTTCGAACCAATTTGTTTATGGTATATTTATGACGATTAGTCAAAATACGCCAATGCAAGGTTCATGGAAAATGCATTTTAACAAGGTTAGCTCATTTTGAACGTGTGACGTAGCTTGAAGTAAAACACTGCCACTTAGGGTTGCCAGACATCCTTTATTTTAAAGGACGTCCCGTATTTCAAACCCAAAAATTGATCTTATCCCCTAATTTGAAATCTTCAATAGAGGACAATACTTTGTCCTTTAATTTGGAAAAAATGAATCAGCGCGGTTTCTGTATACTAAAGCCTCTCCTGACGAAAATTATAGACGATAAGAAGTGTGAAAGTGTTCTTGAAAATTGGATTCTGATTCTCAAACCTACGGATGAATACAAGAATCTGCTAAAAATAATACAATACGTATTTTCCATCCCAGTTTTTAACGCCCAAGCCGATAGGATTTTTTCCTTGTGTACGAATAGGTGGACCAAAAACCGAAATAAGTTAAATATTGGCACTGTAAAGTGTAAAAGCAGAACTTCAAATAAAGTCGAATTTTAACATGAAATGCAAACAATTTTATAATTTCATTATAGAAAACGAAGAAGCTCTTAGAGCAGCCAAAAGTAATACCTAGTATACTTTGTAAGGGATCAAGTTCTGGTACAATATGATATGAGTGTAATTCTATACGGCAGAGCAGAGACCAGAGCTCAGGATTGTGGGAAAGGTATTTTTTCTGTCAAGTAGGTGAGAAATCAGAAAATAAAAGAAGATGAATCTTATAGAACTATATTGTAAGCAATAAAAACAAACATGAGGGGGCAAATTTTTAAAAATATACAAAGCAAATCACATACCAGATGGACTCCGGAACACTCTAACCTAACTAAAAGAATTCACGACGGATGACGTCCGCGACGTTGCTTAGTAGAGAGAAGACAATTCCAGGCTCCTTAACCGGGGACGTCGCGCAATCCCGAAATCCTAGGTCATCCTTCTTAGGAAGAAGGCTGCTACGCCTCCAAGGAGTGCATTCAGCTTCGGGCCATCCCAACAAGCTCCATAAAAGAAACACGTGGTCCCAACTGATCTCCAAGACCTGCGTCTCTCGGTAAATCCGTCATCCGTCCGTGACTTCACGGCGCGGGGTGACAAAGGCATATTCTGCCACCTCAAGGACCAATCCTTTTATAAGTTTGTTTCCAGAACACATTTCCACAAAATGGCCAACTGCCAACAACGGAAAAAGTGGGATTCACATAACCACTAAAAAATAATGCCGTACACGAACTTCTCGTGTTACGTAAAATACACCCCGCGTCTTTTTAAGATAGGATCGACCTCAATTCACATGATATAATCCAATTGAAACACTTTTCCAGTGAGTGACCAATTCACGCACAGCTAGCCCATAGCTGCCCGGGAGGAAGTGACCATAAACAAAAAGAGCTTCTCTCTTTTCCAAAAAATTACCAGTCTCAAAAAAAAACACCATAGACAAAAAAACAAATAGGCAAGAACTGCACTAATCACATAATATTTATGTGACAATTCCCCCCTTCCCACGAAAATGTTTGCCCTCAAACATGAAAAATTAAGTCCACAAACTAACTAAACTATGAGTCCATCAGGTATCTAAAAAATGATAACAAAACATTAATTAGTAATTAAAATAACAACTTAGAACTAAATTTCTTAAAGGTAAATCTCTTAAAATTAAATTTCTTAATAATAAAGAACAAACAAGAAAAGAAAGGCACGAAAACAAGGAGTCAACCATCATCTACTAAATTAAACAAAGTTTTGAATTTACTTTAAAAAAAAGGAGACCTGTTGTTTTCGTGTCAATTTAATAAGATTTATACTTATAAAATACTCAACATTTTATATTTTAAGAAAAAACACAACCAAATAAATAGTAGAAAAGAAAAAAAAATTTGATCACTTTTCCTTATACAGGAAATAAAGGCCAATTTGGCTTCACTTTTTAGGGTTAAACAGCCCTCACTCGTACTGAATTTACGCTATATTTGAATAGCAAAAAAAAGTAACCTATCTAACTAAGTCCATCCGGTTTAACATTCTTAAGATAAAACTTAAAAATAAACAAATACTTAAAATTAAAGAAGCCTAAATTATGAAAATATCTATATAGATATACATTTTTCAATCAGAACAATGGAGTTCAATGTTGGCAAAACTTGGACACAAGAAAATACTTTTCTGTGTTATAAGTAATATAGAATCAGTATACAAACTGTCTATCAGACGTGGACAGAGTAGGGATCTTACATTGGATCATCTAACTGTCATTATTGAACCAGGATTTACAATTCCGAAGAAATACCTATATGTAAAAAGGTCGTCAAACTAGAATAATATTTAAATTATCCAATTTTCAAAAATCAAATCAGGTCAGGTTTTATAAAACAATAAATACCTGCCAATCAAGGTGGTCAGATTAGGATTTACATAACACAATACCTATCTATCAGATCATGACAAAAGTCAATTGGTACTTAACAGCAAAACAGAAAGTTAAGCTCGCAGCTTAGGATATCCAAAAATCCATAAAACAACCTGCATCAAAAACTCAAAAGAGTGACATTGTTTGTAAAAAAAATGAGACCACGGTAACACCCAAGCTGGCATCCCTTAAAAAAAACACTCTACGTGTGCACAAAAGTCAGCATTTCTTGTACAAACAAAACAAAATGTGTGATCAACTATGGCTTTCAGTGAGTTGACACTATTCGAGGTGTGATCAATTCAAAATTTTAATGAATGACACTAGTAATACTTAATTTAAAGTTTAATAATGATACTAACAGTAAGACATTAATGTTTATATTATTTAGAGTTAAAACTATACAGAACACACTTTCCTGTATTAGAGGCAAAGCGATAATTCCAAAGGAATTAATTATTAGTTAAGCATGCCAAAGCAGTACTTTCCTTGTTAGAGACAGAAACAACTTTCTTATGAACTAAGATTTATATAAAGAACTTATAGGAAAGCTATGCAATACTTAAACTTATGAATACTTAACTATCAATAGTATTGTAGGGAATGATGCTCAACAGCCTAATAATTGGTTTTATGCACGGGCAACTCAGTCACCGCGCCTGCGCGAACTCCGTTCCGGCAAAGCGAACGGAATTCATTCGTTTCTCGGCTACCTGACGCGCTAGCTGTTTGCTCGAGTATCTTCCCTATAAACCTTCCAAGTTAATACTTGTAGTATTTCGTAATTTAAATAAATGTAACTTCAGTATTCAGAAACATTCCTTTCATTTTTGGTGTATTTGGTAACCCATGGAGTCAGATCAGAGAAGTGTGAAGTAAGTATAACCACGCGGATCGCTGAACGGAAATAGCAGATGACATTATTGGATCTACCCACATTCATCTCAACAAACCACCAAATAACCACCAAACTGGTGACACGACTCACACAAGAAGAAATGGGAAACTCGCATACAGCAGCCGTCAGGAGTCGGGAAGCGAATCCTGAGAAATCACGCACCCGGTGAGTCGCATTTTATTTTTTTAATATTTAAAGCATTTCTTAATTTAGCTTCAATTACGTTCAATGACCACCGGGGGACCTCAGTATTTTACAAATATAATATGCTTCGTTTATGCTATCAAATAATGACAGTGATAAACGAGCATTTGGTTTAAAATGAGTTTTAACTTCTATTAAAATTAACAACGTGCTTTGTTTTTCAGCTAAAACATAATGTTTTTTTCATATACCCACAAATTTCAAGTTAATAATTCTAATTGTGAAATGTAAATTGAATTAATCGCGGATTGTGAAACCCGCCATTTTTATCACAAATTTATGAAGTAAAACGGTATAAAACCGTTGCTAACCATTTTGTCTGATATCATCTAGCTGTCTCATGAATCCCTGTCAAAGATTATGTATTTTTCCTTGTTTTGTGCATTAAAAAGGACTAAATTCGCTGGCCTTCCATTTCAGCTAGATTCACAAGGGCGAGCGGTTAAAGGCGGAGACACACATCACCGCTTGGAATCTTCCGGATAAAGGCAGAGCCACACCGGCGAGTTTCGCGGACCAGTTTTGCCGGGAGAAAGGCAGAGAACCGATCTCACGAAAAAGATGACTCATCAGACACGTGAAAGTTTTTAAAAAGTTTTACATTAATCTAATTATTTTTTCCAGCATTTTAGAAAATTGTTACATTAATTGATGCGTATACAATATGTTACAACTTAAATGTGTTGCCTTTGAAAAATCTGCAGAGCTCATGTAATCTAATTGCATCTCGAAAACGTAACTACCTACCAATAAATTTATCATCATTTAATATATTTCAATAATATTATTAAAGTTTAGCACTTTTCATTTTGATGATAATATTAAATTTCATGAGTTTTGGAGATTTTTATACATATTTTTTGCTCAAGTAATAAATTTTAATAATAGTATTACAATATTAATCGTACGGATGATTTTGTCTTCTTACTTTCTGGCATCATCTAAAATAAAATATTAAAAATTTCGGTTATTTTTAAACTTTTAATATAATTTTTAACAGATTTCAAAAAATTTTAACTTTTAAAATAAAAACATTATCAATTTGCAACAAACAATTTTAGAAATCATTTTTAAACTTATATGGGTATTAAATTAAAAAATTATTTTATACATTCACACTTCCTTTGAAATTTTGCCATATCTGCTGCGAATTGTTCTGACCAAATTGGGAGATGTTTACTATCGAAAAGGAAAATAAAGAAGAAAACTCCAACGAATCAAACTCAAGTAATCTCATCGTAACCAACGAAGGAAACGCCAGCAGTTCAAGCGTTTCTGATCCTCCCACAATCCCAAGCGGCAATCACAGCAAAAACAACATGGAAGGAGACAGCAGACCAGCATCGGACGTACACCCAGTTTCAGTACGCTTACCGAGCTGTTGGAAGTCTAATATTGCTCTCTGGTTGGCCCAGGCCGAGGCACAGTTGCATCCAAAAATGTCAATTTGGTGCCTCTACCGTAAATTTTTTGGGGCATACAATTACACCAAAGGGGATGACCCCTATTAAAGAAAAAGTGAAAGCGATAACAGAATTTCCACTACCTAAAACCGCGAAGGGTCTGCGCCGTTTTTTAGGTATGCTTAATTACTACCGGAAGTTCCTACCTAATGCTATCCACACTCAGGCGAAATTATTTGACTGTATAGCCGGATGGAAAAAGAATGACAAACGAGAACTTACATGGAGCTCGGAATTAACCGCAGCGTTCGAAGATTGCAAAAATCATCTTGCAAATGCAGCGTTGCTAGCTCATACGAATCCCAACTCCAAAATCGCTATCATGGTAGACGCTAGCGATACGGCGATCGGAGCCTCTTTACAGCAGTTAAACGGCGACACATGGGAGCCACTTGGATTTTTCTCTAAAAAATTCACTCCAGCTCAGAGGAATTACAGCACATTCGACCGCGAGCTAACAGGTGTCTACGAAGCCGTAAAATACTTCCGCAATAGCGTTGAAGGACGTAATTTTAGTATATATACTGACCATAAGCCAATCACCTATGCCTTTCACAAGAAACGAGCCCCCAGCTCTCCACGGCAGGAAAGACAGCTGGACTTCATCGCACAATTTTCGACTGATATTAGGCATATCTCCGGACTGGAGAATGTAGTAGCGGATACCCTGTCTCGGATCGAGGAGATAAACTGTCCCTCTACAATTGACTATGGGAGAATGGCAGAAGCGCAGTGTCAAACTGACGATCTAATTAAGGCAAAAGATGACACCGGTCTCTCCCTACGTCAAATGGTGATACCTGGCACAGATAAATCGTTATGGTGCGATATATCAACTGGTCATGTCCGACCTTTCGTTCCAGAGTCTATGCGAACCGAGGTCATAGAAAGCGTACACAATGTCTGTCATCCAGGCATACTCGGAACAACAAACTCAGTAAAGTTGAGGTTTGTGTGGCCCAAGATGGCGAAAGACATAAAAATTTTCGTTAAAAACTGTATCCCTTGCCAAAAAGCGAAAGTCTCAAAACATACAGTAGCTCCACCATCAGCTTATATCTTACCAGAAGACCGCTTTCGCAACGTACATATCGATTTAGTTGGACCTCTTCCAGCATGCAATGGATACCAATACCTGTTGACAATGATCGACAGATTCACACGTTGGCCTGAAGCAGTACCATTGAAAGACATGTCTGCAGAAACCGTCGCAAATGCACTGATGGACCACTGGATAGCTCGTCACGGGACCCCGGAGACGATAACCACAGACCAGGGCCGTCAATTTGAAAGCTTTCTTTTTAAGAAACTGGCCGAGAAATTGGGAATTAAACATACAAGGACTACGGCATACCACCCACAAGCAAATGGCTTAATAGAGAGATGGCACCGTACTCTGAAAGCCGCTCTTAGTGCGAGCGGTGACCCGAACTGGTTGGAGACTCTTCCGCTCATACTACTCGGATTGAGATCGGATGAAATGTTCCCCAGCTGAACTCACATATGGTAGAACATTAAGATTGCCATGTGATTTCTTCACCGAAACACCTAAAGAAGAACCCGACACTTACGTAGGTCGACTTCAAAGAAAATTTGAAAACATCAAGCCAACACCTACCACCGCCCATGGATCAAGGAAATGCTTTGTACATAAAGACTTATCTCTAACTACCCATGTCTTTCTTAGAACAGACAGTGGAAGAAGGCCCCTTCAAAATTCATACGAAGGACCTTATAAAGTGGAGGAACGCGACGATAAAACGTTTGTAATCAACGTAAAGGGCAAAAATAAACGTGTTTCCATAGATAGGTTAAAACCAGCCTTCCTACCTGTAGAGGAAAAGGTACCAGTAGAAGAAAATATTCCTGTTGCTACAACTGTCCAGGAACCACTCCCAGAAATAAAAAGAACAAGATCTGGTCGTAGAGTCCATTTTGGCGACCGTTACCGGTCGGAAAGCAAATAATTGGCAAAATTGGATATAATTAATTCTTTTCCTTCCTACAGATCCCATATCAAATTAAAAATGACTACCAAAAATAATATTTAAAAAAGCATATACAAAGCTTGTATTATCTTAAACCGTATATCTGTAAAATTACTGATAACTAAAGACTTCAATTTTGAAAAAAAATTTTGAACTCTAGTACTATTATTTGTTTTATACAATACATATCGGTCATCAAAGTGATGAACCATTTAACCAATGAAAAATTTTTCATTTTTTAAAATCATGTAAACCATGTAACTAGTTTTAAGAAAAATTTAACACTTTAAAGTGTGTAAAAAACGATGTACTCAGACAATAGTCATTTTTTTAAACTTAATATTAACATAGCGTAATATGTCTTGTATTGACCACATACTCAATATAACACATATTAACGTTAATAATAACCGTGTTTTAAAAATAAAACATTCCGCAGCTTGCGATGAATATATAAATAGTAAATCTAGCCACTCCGCTTTATGCGTTGAAGTTTTTATAAATTTTATACAACTTTTCTTTAAAAAACTTGTATAGAATGTTAGAATGAAATTTTTACTTGTACCTATTTTTAAGCAAACATAAAACATTGTATATCAATCAATGAAACCTTATCCAGCAATAATCGCTTTTCACAATACTTATACAACTTATGCTAAAAATAACTTCTTATAGGTTTGTATAATTATTGTGTAATTCAATCTTAATATATTCTATATTGAACATGTTCCCAATATGGAATATGTTAACATATACATATAAACCTAGTATCTAACATTGTTAAATAACTTTCAACTAACAAAAGTGTCATATATAAAACAATTCTTAATTCAACTTAAACATTAAAACTTTTATCAAATCATGCATAGTTAAAATGTTTTTACCTTTGGTAATTTTAACCATGGTCACTCAGATGTGTTTTAAAATGATACTCACCATCTGACTGAACACTTGTTGAATCTTTATATAAATAATATGTACTAATTCTTTTCAATTGTTTACGGTAGCGACTAAATGCTATTAGTCAATTAATAATTAATTGCCATAATTTTTAGAAAATAACAGATCTACTCTGGACGATCCATACCCAGTCTAGTTCCTTTTGATAATAATAAACTCCATTTGTATGTCGAGTTGATAAATGCGCTCCGGTAAACAATTGAAGATAATTTTTATTCGTCTTTCTAAAAAAAGGAAAACAAAAACAATTCTTGTATGTGCATTTAAGTATAATAAAATTTAATATCGTAAAAAAATGATCAAATAATTGATCAACTTCTATGTACACATGACAGTTGTTTTGTTGTATCAAATTTTAAATTATGTAACAGTACATTAAAAATTAGTGTAATTTCTTATAAGTACTTACTTTATTATAAATAATAGATAAAAATTTTACTGAAAATTTTCCACATTCAGGGTGATGTGAGGTATTCTTTCGTATCACAAACGTGATGTAACACATTTATTATAATATAGAAATATGAAGTACTACATTGGTACCTACAATGACTTCACTATATAATCATTTCAACATATTTCTTGACTATATTAAATACATGGCTAGTTGTATAATGTACACTTATATGTTCCTTTTGTGTTTTTAATAACTTAATATATTAATTAACTTATAGGAAACTTAGATATTTTGGTTTCATAACTACCATTTTTATAAATTCAAACAAAAAACTTTTGTAAATAAATTTTTTTTTTGCCAAAAATGTATACTCACCTATTAACAACTAGTTGAAGCATTATCCTAGTTAGTAATCCTTTATTGCTTTCGTTGAGTCAATTCAAATATTTAGATTTTAATAAAACTTTTACGTATATTTAAGTTCATATTTCTTGTATAAATATTTAATAAACCTGCTATCGTTTTCAACTGGCACCGCATGAACATGTTGTTCAAATTTTAATACTTATGTTATCATAATTCTTTCCAACTGTTTACTGAAGCATATAAATGTTATTAATCATTTAATAATTATTTGCAATAGCTTTAAAATAAAAGTAATAATAGGTCCACTCTGGATGATAACTATACCCAGTCTAGTTTTCTTTAATTACAATAAAACTCCATAAACATGTTGAGTTAATAAATAAGTGCTCCAGTAAACAATTGAAGATAATTAATTTTTTTCGTTTTAAAAAAAAAAATTTAAAAACCATACTGGTTTATACATTTAAGCATTGCTCTTATATATCTTATTTAAGTTTATTTCATTTTTTATCGCTAAAAAACTGGGCGGGAGGTATGTAGGGAATGATGCTCAACAGCCTAATAATTGGTTTTATGCACGGGCAACTCAGTCACCGCGCCTGCGCGAACTCCGTTCCGGCAAAGCGAACGGAATTCATTCGTTTCTCGGCTACCTGACGCGCTAGCTGTTTGCTCGAGTATCTTCCCTATAAACCTTCCAAGTTAATACTTGTAGTATTTCGTAATTTAAATAAATGTAACTTCAGTATTCAGAAACATTCCTTTCATTTTTGGTGTATTTGGTAACCCATGGAGTCAGATCAGAGAAGTGTGAAGTAAGTATAACCACGCGGATCGCTGAACGGAAATAGCAGATGACATTATTGGATCTACCCACATTCATCTCAACAAACCACCAAATAACCACCAAAGTATAATTAACAGAACTTTTGTGCATCAGAAAGTAGCTCAAGTCTCCGAAACACAAAATTCCAAGACATTTCTTCTCAAGTTCCCTGGAGGTTCTATGGGCTATGGGCAATAAAAGAGCCTCCAGTGGACTGAAGAAAGAAGGGCATAAACTTAAAAATAATAGCATTACAACTAATTCCGTTAAACAGATGGAACAAGGTATGAAATCAGTGTGTGTGTACTCATGTGAACAAGTATATTATTACCAAAATAATCATACGTTTAATAATACAAAAAAAACTCGAAACTAGTGCATGTTATTATTAACAGAAAAGCATATTAACGGAGGAAAGAAAGACTTAACTAACAAAATTTGGGCGCCAGTGACCACAAGGATCACATTCCAGTTTACCGAGGGTAAATAAACGGTTTATCGTCAATGAACTAGAATTAAGTGTCTGTACTGAGCACAAGATTTGGAGGTACCAAACTCCAAATCATGAGACCAGAACAATCACAAAAGAAACAAATGTAATAATGTGAAGGGTTGGTAGGCCTGCACACTACAACATTGGCCTCCTTAAAGAAAAAAAACTAATCTATCCGAACAATATCTTTCACGTGAAAATTACCTACAGTTCTACCTTGCATATCTGCCAATGTGTACACTAAATCCGACTCTATTTTTTATAACATTACGAACGAATCTAGGTGCCAACTTATGGGAAAAGTAATCCGGACCACTGGATTGAACAAAATTCTTCCTCCAAATGACATCACCTACATTATAAACCACGGATTTACGGCGTAAATTATAATGTTGGGCATTCTTTTTAAAGGCCTGTATTAATGCATTTGAAACTTGTTCGTAAATAGGAACTAAATCTTCCAACTTTTTTGCAAATTCGGCTCTAGACTGATCCAAAGGTACGTCCACGACACTAGAAGAAACATTAATTTTGTGTAAATTGCCGTCAATAATTTGTTCCCTGCCGTGCATAAGGAAAAAAGGCGTGAAACCTGTTGCAAAATTAACAGTATTATTCAAGGCTGACTGAATCTGAGGCAGAAATCTGGACCAATTACGATGGTCAGACTCGGTCAAGATAGACAAGGCAGTCCCGATAGTTTGGTTATACTGCTCAACTACATTATTTTGCGGGGTGTAATAGGCGTTATAAAAAGGCATAGGAACATTATAATCAGCCAACAATTGTTTGAACTCTTTTGAAACAAATTGTTTACCATTATCACACACAAGGGTTTGTGGAACACCGTGGACTAGAAAAATAAATTGTTCAACATTTTTTACAATGCTTTTAGTAGTAGCATTTCTGAGTGGAAAAATCCATGTATATTTGGAAAAAACGTCAACAACCGATAAAATGTACATAAAACCCGCGTAACTACGTGGAAGAGGTCCAACAAGGTCGATAGACAACATTTGCATCGGTCTGTTGACTATTTTTGGATTCGTAGAAATACCAGCCGGCGCAGATGTATTTATTTTATGTGCCTTGCACGTTTTACACTTATAAACAAACTTTTTGACGTCGTTGAAAAGTAACGGAGTTGAACTTTCTTATACGTTCTGAATACACCGGGGTGGCAAGAGTTAATAGATTCGTGTTCTTTACTTAGAATGGCGTTGCGGTCTTCAAAAGGCACAACCAGCTTCCAGGCTGTATCCTCTTGCAAAGCGAAACGAGATTTAGAATGTCGAAATAAACAATTATCTTTAATTTGGAAGTTATTGAAACGTTGGGGATTATTCATACAATTGGAAAACAAATTACTATACCAACTATCCGAAGTTGTAGGCGAAGAATCTATGGCAGCAACAGTAAAATCGTCTTTACGAGAAAGAACATCTGGAACAGTATTTAATTTACCCTTTCTGTGCACCACATCAAAAGAATATTGGGAAAGACGCGTAGACCAACGTGCAAGCCTACCAGTTGGATTGGACAACGAAACCAACCACTGCAAACTGGAGTGATCCGTCACCACTGTGAAATGAACTCCTTCTACGTAAGGCCTGAAATGATTGACTGATTCTAATACCGCAAGGAGTTCGCGCTCCGTAACGCCGTAATTTCGTTCGTGAACATTTAAGCACCTAGAGAAAAAAGAAACAGGATGTTCTTCACCGTCAAACACCTGAGTAAGCACGCCGCCGATCCCAACGTTGCTCGCGTCGGAATGGATAGTAAAGGGCAAAGAAAAATCAGGGCAACTAATAACGGGAGCAGAAGTTAGAGCTTTTTTTAATTTTTTAAACGCGTCTTCCGCTTCTGGAGTCCAAGAAAAATTACTTATTCCCATTCTAGAACCAGTGAGTTTTGTCAACGGGGCCGCAATAGTAGAGAAATCTTTAAAAAAACGCCTATAATAACCGCAAAGACCTATAAAAGCTTTAATTTGCTTCGAATTCTTAGGGGTAGGGTAAGTACGAATACATTCTAATTTAACGGGGTCTGTACGAAGACCTTTCGCGTCTACGATATAACCTAGATATTTTAACTCTTCTTTACAAAACTCGCATTTTTTGAGGTTAACTGTTAGACCCGCATCTCTTAATCGTTCATAAATTTTATTCAAAATCTTCAAATGTGACTCAAAATCTTCCGAAATAACAATCAAATCATCGAGATAACAAAAGACGTTCTCGTCGAACTCAGGACCAAAAAGAGCATCCACAAGACGCTGCAATTCGCTAGGAGCATTCTTAAGACCGAACGGCATCCTCACAAATTCAAACAGACCATGGCCTGGTACAACGAAAGCCGTTTTAGGACAGGATTCCTTATCTAAGGGAATCTGCCAAAATGATTTGCTCAAATCAATCGATGAAATAAAACGAGCACCCCTTAGTTTATCTAAAATACGTGAAATGTAAGGGAGGGGGTAGGAATCTGCCAATGTGACGCTGTTCAAGCGCCTCGAGTCCATACAAAACCTGACAGAACCATCCTTCTTAGGAACAATCAAAACTGGGTTTGACCAAGCTGAACGGGAACGGCGGACAACACCTAAATCCAACATTTCTTTTAATTGTGCTTCTAATTGTTTCTGGCGAGTTTGAGATAAAGGATAGTAACGCTGTTTAATAGGATCCCCTGTTGTATTTATTTTATGACGTACTAAATGGGTTTTACCTAAACCACGTTCTTCGAAAGAAATTGACTTAAACTTAACTATAACCGAATTTAATTTGAGATTGTCTTTGGGGGACAGCAAGGAAGCTGATGTTAATTTGCGAACCTCACCGACAACCTTCCCAAAATTAACATTGCTGTCAACTTTTGGAAACAACTGAGGGGCCACGTCGAATTGCTTCCAAAAGTCTACTCCCAAAACAATTGAAGAGGACAGCGACGGTATAACGAAAAACTTAATATATTTCTTAATATTATTATACAATACTAGTACTCGCATAGTACCAATTATATCCTGACGTTTGCCATCCGCGGTGGTAACGTAGGAATCTAACTTATTTAACTTATACCCTAAACTTATGAAAAAATTATAAACAGAACCCCCGAAACAACTGACAGATGCTCCACTGTCTAAAAGTCCTGAAAAAACCAAATCCTTAATTTTAATATTAACATGTGGTCTAACATCTCGTCCACAATCAGCTAACGGCACACATGCGTCCATGTTGTGCGTGGTAAACTTAGATATATTACTAGTAACTGACGACGATCTTCTGTCATCCTTGTGCACAGAACGCAAAAGATCGTCGGTTAGTTTTTTTAATGAGATTTATTCGCGACGTTATGCTTAAGAGAGTCCCTTTTCCATTTTTGACAAAATTGTTTCGTATGACCTTGTTCCTTACAATAGAAACAATTAAAAGTTTTCTTACTATTGAAAGCAGAACTAGAAGAAGACGCTCGTGGAGAAAAGGTAGCTTGATTATAAGTAACACGGGGAGAGTGCGAGCCTTGAGCTCGTGGCGGGTACGGCGGTTGAGAATATGGAACCCGCGGAGATGAATTAAACTGTGGTACGGGTTTGTCTACTGAAAGCTTATCAAATTTACGGCACACATTTACTAAAGCTGAAAGACTCTTTTCCGAGAAATAGGCAATGGCCAAAGCGTATTTAGGTTGTAGACTGTCACAGACTAAGTCCACCAATTGTTCCTCAGAAAGCGGAACATCCAACCTTAAGTTTGCTAACTGAACATCTTCGACATAATCCACTATAGCCTGGTTAAATTTTTGCTTCATAGCGAACAAGGCTTTTAAAGCTTCCGTTTGGTTGGTACAAACGTCAAAACGAGAAATGAGGAGCTTTTTCAAAGTTGACCAAGACAAAGAGTCATCAAAAATAGTTCTAAACCAGGAAAGAGCTCTTCCCTCTAGGAGGTCAGGGAAAGAGGTAACAACCGAGGACAACTCCACCTTCCGGCATCTGGATAATTCTTCTATGCGTAAAATGAAATTCCTG
This sequence comes from Limnephilus rhombicus, assembly GCA_929108145.2. NCBI lineage: Eukaryota > Metazoa > Arthropoda > Insecta > Trichoptera > Limnephilidae > Limnephilus > Limnephilus rhombicus. The sequence continues at coordinate 46,800,526 of OV815289.1, read as the reverse complement.
ACATCCGAAGACCCAGAAAATTTTAAATCCCAAGAATGAACGGACGAAGAAGAAGTTGGAGGAAAAGGCGACTGGTAATAATTATTAATTACGGTTGTAGTCTTTTCTAAACTAACTGTATTATCATTACCTATATTCATATTGGAACCACTTCCTGTATTATCATCACCTATATTCATATTGGAAGCACTCCCCTCTTTCAAACTTTTATTAAAAGAGCGAGCCTGTTCGCGCATACTTGATAATGTAGCTTCCGGAACGATGTTACGATCCGTTAACAATTTTATCATTTCTTCCTTGGTTACCCCATTAATATCGGAAATCGCCATTTTTAAAGAATAAATAAAAATTTTAATTTAATTTATAATTAAATTATTATTCTCAAATAATTATATGAAAATAAATGTAATAATAGGATTAACCAAACTGTTATAATTAATTATTTATTTGTAACACCTCAATTACCAAATACCCTGTACGTATGAACTCGATAAATAGTCATTGATTTTCAATAACGACAAAGCCATTTATAATTTATTTAAAACCACCTTAGAAAGCCGTAAATATTTAAAATAATAATTATTTTTATAACATACGTTCCACGAACTCCCCAAAGTATGAACGTATAAACGGACACAAATGCGAACAAGAATAGTACTGTTACGATATTCTACCAATACATCGGTTACCGCAAGCTTAGAATAAACAATTACTTATGATAAATGTCTGTCACAAGTCGTATGATGTTTACAAAACAAAAGTAATGTATTTAATAATGAACTTCCGCGGCTTTTTAAGTAAACAATGCACATAACCTGACAAATGTCAACAAGAATTGACAGCTCGGCTCCGATAAAGCATTACATAGATGAAAAATAGACAGCTGACACTAAAAATGAAATTGCCAGTAAACTGAAAAAATATTCCCAACAACAATTCGGCTATCACCTCTAGAGATATTATGAATTAATTTTCTGTTTAACATTATTTTAATGGCAACACTTAAAATTGCTGTCAAAGTAAACCGATGCCTTACAAATCGGTAAACAAACAAAAATATTCAACAGAACATAACATAATGAAATGTAAAGTTAATCAAGCTCTATATCAACAAGATAGATATATAACCAAATATATGCACACACACACCGATTCATCTCTAATATTATCAGCAAAAATTCTGAAAATTCACCCCACAAGACAGAAAAGTACGTTTCGGGCACCGAAAATAACTGATTTTACACGTTGAGCGCCACTGTAAGGGATCAAGTTCTGGTACAATATGATATGAGTGTAATTCTATACGGCAGAGCAGAGACCAGAGCTCAGGATTGTGGGAAAGGTATTTTTTCTGTCAAGTAGGTGAGAAATCAGAAAATAAAAGAAGATGAATCTTATAGAACTATATTGTAAGCAATAAAAACAAACATGAGGGTGCAAATTTTTAAAAATATACAAAGCAAATCACATACCAGATGGACTCCGGAACACTCTAACCTAACTAAAAGAATTCACGACGGATGACGTCCGCGACGTTGCTTAGTAGAGAGAAGACAATTCCAGGTTCCTTAACCGGGGACGTCGCGCAATCCCGAAATCCTAGGTCATCCTTCTTAGGAAGAAGGCTGCTACGCCTCCAAGGAGTGCATTCAGCTTCGGGCCATCCAAACAAGCTCCATAAAAGAAACACGTGGTCCCAACTGATCTCCAAGACCTGCGTCTCTCGGTAAATCCGTCATCCGTCCGTGACTTCACGACGCGGGGTCACAAAGGCATATTCTGCCACCTCAAGGACCAATCCTTTTATAAGTTTGTTTCCAGAACACATTTCCACAAAATGGCCAACTGCCAACAACGGAAAAAGTGGGATTCACATAACCACTAAAAAATAATGCCGTACACGAACTTCTCGTGTTACGTAAAATACACCCCGCGTCTTTTTAAGATAGGATCGACCTCAATTCACATGATATAATCCAATTGAAACACTTTTCCAGTGAGTGACCAATTCACGCACAGCTAGCCCATAGCTGCCCGGGAGGAAGTGACCATAAACAAAAAGAGCTTCTCTCTTTTCCAAAAAATTACCAGTCTCAAAAAAAAACACCATAGACAAAAAAAACAAATAGGCAAGAACTGCACTAATCACATAATATTTATGTGACAACTTTTAAACGCAAAAAGACTAATAATTAAGGTCGTACTACTTACTTGGCTTCGATTAACGACAAACTACGTTACATTGCGAATCAACATTGCTCTTTTTATTAATAAATGTCGCTACTGATACCATAATAGCATTTTATTTAAAAAAATATTGATGTCCTTTATTTTCATCTTATGTCCTTTATTTAATCGTATCAAATCCTCTAATACATAAAAGGGGAGCTGGCAACCCTACTGCCACTTGTATTGCAGTTACCAAGCTGTTACAGTTACAGTTGCAGTTACCATTTACTTGTATTGCAGTTACCAAGCTGTTACAGTTACAGTTGCAGTTACCATTTACTTGTATTGCAGTTACCAAGCTGTTACAGTTACAGTTGCAGTTACCATTTACTTATATTGCAGTTACCAAGCTGTTACAGTTACAGTTGCAGTTACCATTTACTTGTATTGCAGTTACCAAGCTGTTACAGTTACAGTTGCAGTTACCATTTACTTGTATTGCAGTTACCAAGCTGTTAGTTACAGTTGCAGTTACCATTTACTTGTATTGCAGTTACCAAGCTGTTACAGTTACAGTTTGCAGTTACCATTTACTTGTATTGCAGTTACCAAGCTGTTACAGTTACAGTTGCAGTTACCATTTACTTGTATTGCAGTTACCAAGCTGTTACAGTTACAGTTGCAGTTACCATTTACTTGTATTGCAGTTACCAAGCTGTTACAGTTACAGTTGCAGTTACCATTTACTTGTATTGCAGTTACCAAGCTGTTACAGTTACAGTTGCAGTTACCATTTACTTATATTGCAGTTACCAAGCTGTTACAGTTACAGTTGCAGTTACCATTTACTTGTATTGCAGTTACCAAGCTGTTACAGTTACAGTTGCAGTTACCATTTACTTGTATTGCAGTTACCAAGCTGTTACAGTTACAGTTGCAGTTACCATTTACTTGTATTGCAGTTACCAAGCTGTTACAGTTACAGTTGCAGTTACCATTTACTTGTATTGCAGTTACCAAGCTGTTACAGTTACAGTTGCAGTTACCATTTACTTGTATTGCAGTTACCAAGCTGTTACAGTTACAGTTGCAGTTACCATTTACTTGTATTGCAGTTACCAAGCTGTTACAGTTACAGTTGCAGTTACCATTTACTTGTATTGCAGTTACCAAGCTGTTACAGTTACAGTTGCAGTTACCATTTGCCTACCCCCTCGGTGAGCTAACCTTGTTAACCATTTGGACCCATAAGCTTGTTTTCAAGCTACCTACAACATTGCCAGATATATGTATGAGGCGTACCCATAGATTTACATATATGGTAAAGGTAAATAATCCACAAGCCGCCACACGCCGCTACACTTTTAATAGGCATAGATTTTGAAAATTAACTACCGTTAAACTTAATAATCAAAATAAACATCGGTTTCAGTCGGGTTGGACACAAAAATATTCCTAAAAATTCTATTCTAATTTAACCAAAGTTAAAAATTTCCCATATAAAACATCTCCATTGCCGCCGTGGTTTTTTTTTTGTTTTTTGTAAGGATTTGACATTTGCAAAGTTTCATTTTAATCTAAATACGCATGAATTACTTAGTTTACCTAAACTAAGAACTTAATAACCTATTTTGTGTACGTAAATAGTTGTTTCTTTTAGTAATTGTTGAAATGAAGTGTGATTTTCATAATTTGTGCTTAAAAATGTAGCGGGTTACAATGACGTTATATAAATAGACTTGCCATAGTCTCACAAACTCAAGATATAATAATAATAATAATATAAGTTTATTCCAGAATGTATGCAGGGGAGTGCAATGCAATACAATTCATATTTTAAAATAACAAAAAAAGATAAATGATAAGTTAAGGTAAAAAGTAAATAACAACACATAAATTAAATTAAATAAACGAATAAGCATGAAAAATGAAACTGAAAAGAAAAAATGTTGTAAATATCAAACACTAAAATGATTTTTAAATAGCCGTTTACGGAGGGTATTTCATCGTCTCCCGTCTCCAGAGGGTCATCAGGGGAGATTCCATCCAGGCAGTCATGGCGGTGATGATCGCATTCTTCAAATGGCGCAGTCTGGGCCATAAACTTCCCATGCGGTGGCGGAGAAGTGCACGGAATGTATGTACTCGTCCCTCCAGGAACATTTCTGTAGCACTGCAGTATCTCGGTAGGCGGAAAAGCTGGCGATAGGCGTTATTGTAAGCAACCTTTAACTTATGCCATTGGGTTACAGTGTAGTCAACCCACAGTTCTGATGTGTATAGCGATATAATGTGGCAATTAATCAACACTCTTTTGTTTTCAGCGATTCTCAATAATTTCTTAATTCAAAAGTTATTCGTGTATGATAAAGATAGACGCTTAAAAGAATATGTGCATATGAACGAAACAAAAGATAGAACGTGGGCGGCATTTTCGTATTCAAAATTCAAAAGTTCCGTCGAATACTGTCTCAAGGCCGACTAAAGTAGGAGGCCTGGGCACCAATCGAATTTTGAGGTGTCAAATAGCTATAATGAACAACGATAGTTTGCAAATGGCGTTGATTGTTATTGTATTTGTTGTTTCTGCTGATTTGTATGTTGTTTTACCGCAGGCAAGTAAATAAAGAATCATTATATTATTATTATAAAAAGTAAATTTTACTTAGCGACGGCATCGACTTTGTAATTTGGCTGTTGCGCATCCAGACCTGTACTTTAGTAGGCCTTGAGTTCCCTAATGACGCATAAAATCTTTGGGCGGAAAGCAATTGTATTATTTTTATAATCGATAATAATAAGTAATTTGCATGTATTTACAAATGAAATGTTATTCCTTCGCTTTTACTACTGTTTACCGTGTAATGGAAACATTTTCTCATCACATAGGAGGGAATTTTGGCGCTTTTTAATGCAATTTACTTACTAGTAGGACACGACCTTACTCGACGCGTGGCAGTTTAGTACTAAAGTACTAGAAATCGAGTACTCTACAATTGTCTTGTTGTTGGCTTCCCATTTTGAGATTTCTACCCCGCGTCTAAAGTATGTAACGTCTTTGGCAGGTTATGGATTATTTCATTAATTATAATACAGAGAAGAAAAATTATTATTACAGTGTCACACAAATTTAATTTCTTCAGATCTGAGTCTGAAAGTAACCATCACACTTTAGCGTAAGGAGTGTGGTGAACCCATCGCTCAGGGAGTGGAAACACCAACCTGCAATAGCCATCCTTGGGATGGCTATTGCAGGTTGGTGTTGAGTGTGAGTTAGGTGTGAGCTACCGTGCTCAGGCAGGACGACGCGAAAAAGAAAGGCTCAGTGACTGCCGCCAGCGACAGTCGCTTCTGTGACGACAGCTTTTTTCGCTCCCGAACCGCTCTGTCTGGCTCGTGTTTACACAGCCAGACACCTGCTATTGTCAGCCGGCCGGACCCCGACCGGCTCACTGCTTAGGCCACCGCGCCGCCAACTGCCTTTTTCAAGGCAAAGAAGAATAAGAAGGACGACCTGGCCCCACCGAGAGAAGAAGCCCCCAAGACCACCCCCGCAATCCTAAAGCGGAAATACAGGACACCTGCCGTGCGGATGATTCCCGCGTGGCTCCTTTCTGTCATTCCAGAGGACACCACCACATATCGGACGAAGACTGGGACCATCAAGGTCCCCAACTCCCAACCACTGCAGCCCCATCCCGCTGACCCGAGGACGAAGCCGGCAGCCATCCCCCTACCGCCCCCTAAGATGCCCGAGACCGCCACCACAGCCGGGCCCAGCCGCCCCCCAGTAGGTCCAGCTTCGGGCTACGTTCCGCCCCCCAGATTCCAGCAGCCCCATCAGGACATGGAGATGACCAGAGAGGAGGAAGGTTGGACGAGGCCGACCAACCCCATAAAGAGGCCAGGATCCCCGCAGGAACCCCGGGCGGTTGTTATCGGCAACCGCTTCGGCAACTTGAAGGAAGTATCCGAAGGCGGCGGCGCGTCGCAGGTGAAACGCGCCAATACTAATACATCTTCTTCCTCCACAGGTACCACGGGCGCCGCCAGGAAGGACCGCGTCCCCCCAGTCGTGATGACCCTAGGGACCCTCTCGCATGGACAGGTCACCTCAGCGGTGCAGGGCCACATCGGGCACCTGCATTTCGAGATCCGGTATAGACCAGGGGGAAAGGTTAACATCCTCCTGCGGAGCATGGCGGACCACCGCGCCCTCACCAATGGGCTGCGAGCGGAGGCACGCGGCTTCCACACCTACACGGCGGAGGCAGACAAAATGAAGAAGGCAGTGATCAAGGGCCTGCCTAACGTGGCCACGGAGGAAATAGCCGAAGACCTAACGAACCAAGGCTTCGCCCCCGTCAAGGTCACCAAGATGACGACCACCACGGCCGAGTACCCAATGTACTTGAATGCTGGCCCATGTTTACTTCAACAAGGAAGTAAACATGGGCCAGCTGAGGGCGGCCGTCAAATACCTATGCCACTGCAGGATCCGCCTGCAAAAACATCGCAGCAACCACTTGCAGCACGGGACACAGTGCTACCGCTGTCAGAACTTCGGGCACGGGTCCCGCAACTGCTCACACACCGCAAGGTGTGTGAAATGCCTAGTGGAGCACGCCTCCGCCGAGTGCCCCAAGACCACCAGGGATGAGCCCGCCGCGTGCTGCAACTGCGGAGGCCCCCATCCCGCCCACTATAGGGGCTTTTGAAGCACCCACCACTGTCCCGCCCCGGTATAGGCGACTTATTGTCGCCCCTTCGGAGCTCTCGCAAGAATCTACTTTTTTTTTTAAAAACGACTCTACATTTAACATTTGTATAACGAATCTAGAGCTTCAATGTCCCCGCATACGTTGTTAGAGGGCGGTATGCAGGCGCGCCTACAGGATTGCACTGTTATAGTCACTTCTACAATTCTAAAGCCCATGGAGGTAATCAGCCTCACGGACAGTCAAACGAGTTGTTAGTAGCCTCAACCAAAAATAAAGTAAAGAAAAAAGAACAAAATATACAGCAACCGTCGTGAGTAATAAGCTCACGACAGCGGATGACTATGGTCAATCCAGCGGGCGGCGCCGAGCACTGTTCAAAATAAAAAAAGAAAAACAGATAACAGAGAGTATATACAGTGAAGAAGTGGTATTGCCACACTCTGTCAACCGGCAGTCCCCGAGACAGTGAAGAAGGATGAATGTCCGGCCTCCCGACAACCGGCGGCGTCGTCCGTAAGCCAGCTAACCGGTGGTGCCTAGACGAGAGTAAATGGAAGTCAAGGATGAAGACCCTAGGGAGAAAAGCGTCGGGTCGCCGGAGGCGGGACGGACAGCTTTCGGTCGCCGTTCGGCCTTCTCCCCAGCCTCTTCATGTCACGGGGGGTGGCGCGGAAGACAGGTGCAGCTCCACCAGTTCTGTAGGGTCAGCCAGTAAACATAGGCGGGGACACGCTCCAGAGTCCTACCCCTTAATGGGGAAGAGGACGGTACATAACAGACAACGGAGTTCAGTTCTCGCATTTAAACGTAACTGAAAGAAAATATACAAGTAACCAATCCAAAAAAACGAAAAAATAAAAGAAAAGCGTGTAGGAGTCATCGCTTGGTGTGAAATTTCACCAATTAACTAACAAAAAAAATAATTCAAAAGCATGAGGGTTGCAGTAAAACATAAGGTAATGTAATCGTAAAAATAACAAAGCTTGAGCGTTTAGTTACGCTAGGCTTATAAAGCCTAAAAGAAAAGTTAAATTTGTGAAAGCATTAAAACCCAAAATATCAATTTAAGCAGTAAACAACCAAAAGCAAAAAAAATATGTACAGGTGTAAAAGTGTAAAGCGCAAAACATAAAAAACATAGTAAAAGAAAAGAAAATAGAAAACTGTACATCCTGGCAAAATGGTAAAGAGTAAAATCAAAGAAAGTCCGTGGTAGATCAGGAACAAGTACACCTAGTGTCAAAAATCTCTAGTCAGCGACTCTAAGCTCAGGCCATCTCTCAACCCAGACCCTTGCAAATTTCTTCAGACACTCGAAGTTCGTCTTATTCGAAACCAGATCAGTATTCCATACTGGTCTGATGGGTACGTCCAAACCATCGAGCATTTCCTCTCTAGCATCCATCAAGATCTGGCAGTGCCACAGAATGTGCTCGGCTGACTGGTTCGTACATCGGCATGGGCAGTTGGGATGGGGAGACAGGGCGAGGGTGTGAAGTCTCCCCCTGAGTTCCCCATGCCCGGACAGGAGCTGGGTGATGTAGTGGTCCAGTTTGAGATATGCCCCTTCCATTCTGATTTTAACTGATGGGAAGAAGGAGAAAGTCCATCTTCCCATATTCGATCTATCCCAACGGACTTGCCATTCTTGAAGCGACAGATCCCTCATTCGTCGTAGCAGCCCAGGGAGAGTCCCCGGCCCACCCGGAGTGAGAACAACGCCTAGGTGAGTAGCCGGGGTTCCTCTGGTTAATCTCTGCTTAGTGAGCACTTCCCTGATTTCTAGATCGATTGGCAAAATGCCGGCCAAAACAGGCAAAGCGTCAGAAGCAACGGATCTATACGCCCCGGAGAGTGCCAACAGAGGAGTTCGTTGGCCCCGCTTGAGAGCCAGGAGTATAAGCGAGTTATCCAAGCGGTGCTCCCAAACAGACTCGGCATACGAGACTTGTGCCACGTATACGCATCTGTATAGAACACGCAAAGCCGGATTACGCAGTCCCCACTCAGCTGTGGAGAGTCTCCTAAGCTTAAAGAAGAGGGCCTGAGCCTTGCTGGATACATCCTTGACGTGAGCCAGAAAGGAGGACGAACGATCTAGTGTGACGCCTAAATATTTCACAGTTTCACGAAATTGAACAGTAGAGTCCCCCATTTTGATGACGGGATTTCTTCTTCTGCTGAGAGAGCCCTTCATCAGGAGGCCCTGGGTCTTGTGGGGAGCGAATGTCATCTTGTTTCTTTTTCCCCAATCGAGGAACATGTTCAAACCTTCACTGCCTTTGCTTTCAACTTCCTTTCTGCTGTCCCCAGCGACCAAATACGTCTTTTCATCAACGTAGTCGACAGAGATGCATCCTTCAGGCAAGGGTAACCTGGAGGAGTCGTCAAAGTTGATGTTCCACAGGTCAGGTCCGAGAATGGAGCCCTGCGGGCATCCAATGTCAGCTTCCCTCTCGATCAAAAAATCTCCAAAGCAGATCGAAACTATTGGGGCTGCCCGAAGAGGGTGGCATACGTCGCCTCACTACAACAACACCAGCGACAGCTCCGTCGGGAGGCGCCAGGAGGCAGGACAGAGGTGCCAGGAAGCAGGACACATCCTCATGCGCAACAGACGACGAGGAATGATGGACGCACCTGGGCCCAAGTAGCCGGAGGAGCCTCAGGCCCCCAACAGCGCGAGGAGCAGCACCAAGAGCAGCCCCGCTCGCAGCCCCGCTCGCAGCCCCACTCGCAGCCCCGCTCGCAGCCCCGCTCGCAGCCCCGCACGCAGCAGCCCGCAAGAGAGGCAACCGCCGCAGATGATGACGCCGCCCTGATGATGGCCCTGCTCCAGGGACTGATCCGCGTGCGACCCCAACTGGCCGTTTGTAATGACGAGCTCGAGAAGGCTATGATTCTCATGAATCTCATCAGGTCCACCATCAATGTCTGATCCCCAGATGATGAACGTCCTCCTGTGGAATGCCCACAGCATCCGTTTTAAAATTGACGAATTGCTCGCTCTGGCAAACAATACTAACATTGACATTTTTCTCATTACAGAAACTCATCTCAAACCCGACATTCCCCTGAGAGTGCCCGGCTTCGAAGTACACCGAGACGACCGACCGGAGGGCGCAGGCGGAGGCACCGCCATATTCGTTCGTCAAACCATTACATCTACAAGAATCCCTACTCCGAAGTTGAAGCATACTGAAGCCACGATTATCGAAGTCACCATAGAGGATAGAGCGCATACCATCATCGCCGCCTACTGCAACCATCCCAACCTACTGGTAAGAGAAGATCTCGATAAATTACTTAATTTGCGCCCTATTGTCATTTTAGGAAGAGATCTGAACGCCAAGCACAATTATTGGAACAACTACAGAGGCAACGCGAATGGGAAAACGCTCTTTTCACATATGCAGACACACAACTACACGATAATGGCGCCGGACAAACCGACTTTCCACTCAGCACGCGCAATGTACCCAAGTACTCTGGATATCGTACTTGAGAAGAACGCCAAGACCATCTCGCCATTGCGCACGCTGGACGAACTATCATTCAGACCACCTGCCCGTGAGCTTCAGTATAGGAGGAACGACTTCAAGGAGCCCCAGAAAGCGGCGAAACTACAAGGACGCCGACTGGGAAGGATTCAAAAAAGAGATTAACGAACGGATACATCTCACGTCGGCAACCCTGCGCTCAAAGGAAGAGATCGACGAAGCCGCAAGCACTCTGACCGAAATCATCCAACTTGCACAAGACACCTTCATCCCCCTCAAAGACGAACAGACATACACGATCAAGCTTCCCGAGCACGTCTTATCGCTCATTAAGGAGAAAAATCGCCTGCGACGCATCTACCATCAAACGCGCGACGGCTACTTCAAAACGGCTTACAACACACTACAGCGGGAAATCAAGCAAGAGATCACCGACCTCAGACGCGAACTTTGGACGAAGAAAGTTACGTCACTCACGCCAAAGGACAACAGCCTATGGAAAATGGCAAAAGCGCTGAGACACGAGGATCACGCGATTCCCCCGCTAGAAAAGCTAGACGGATCAGGGCTGGCACTTTCACTCGAAGAAAAAGCAAACGCGCTCGCCGATGGATTCGAGAGAGCCTACGCAGCCACGGACGGCCTATCGGACCCGGAAACGGATCGACTAGTAGAAGAGTCTCTAAGAAACCTCGAACAAGCCGAGTAGACGAACGCCGCCGATATCCACTTCAGCACACCGAGCGAAGTAGCCGTCATTATCAGGCGATTGAAAACAAATAAGGCGCCGGGAAGCGATCAAATACATAACATCCTACTGAAACATCTACCTCAGAAAGCCATCATCTTCATCACCAAACTGTTCAATGCCTGCCTCACCATCGGACATTTCCCTGAGATCTGGAAAACGGCGACCGTGCTGCCCTTTTCCAAACCAAATAAGGACAAGAAGCAGCCGACAAACTACCGGCCGATTAGCCTACTCTCTACGCTGAGCAAGGTATTTGAACAGATGATTCTCAACAGACTTTTACCACACCACGAAGACACTTTGCCAGACGAACAATTCGGATTCAGGAAAAGGCATTCCACCACCCATCAGCTATCCAGAGTAACGGAATTCATCGCGAGAAGATTCAACGAAAATCGCTACACCGCCGCTGCATTGCTAGACTTGGAAAAGGCATTTGACACCGTTTGGATAAAAGGGCTCCTGCACAAACTACACAGACTGAACACGCCCATATACCTAACGAGAGTGATACAAGAATACCTCAAGAACAGATCCTTCCAAGTCTTCATCAGGAACGCGCTGTCGACACTACGTGAGATTCCAAAAGGCGTGCCACAGGGAAGTCTACTGGGACCTCACCTCTTCAACATCTTCACGCACGACATCCCCCATGACGAGAGATGCAACCTTTCCATCTATGCAGACGACGTCAAACTTTACGTTTCCTCGACGCAAGCAGACATGGCAGCCATATACCTACAGAGGGCGCTCGACGCACTCGTAGAGTTCTACAAAAAATGGCGACTCAAACTGAACGAGGCGAAGACCGAAGTCATAATGTACTCGAGGAAAAATAAAATAAGAACACCAGACGTCAACATCGAAATGGGAGGACACGTCCTAGAATGGAAAGATGAGGTCGTCTACCTGGGCCTCACAATGGACTCACGTCTCAACTGGAAATCTCACGTAGCCAAGATGCACGTGAAAGCCAGAAAGGCAGTCGGCGCGATGAAGCCAATCTTCAACAGAAGAAGTCCGCTACTTCCCAGAACCAAACTCCTGATCTACTATTCGCTCATTCGACCGGTACTGACTCATGCTATCCCCGTGTGGGGCAGCATCTCCCACTCTGACCACACAAAACTACAGACTTTACAAAATCTCTGCATTAAAATCACGTACAACACAAGACTCAGAACAAACTTGAAAAAACTACATGCAAGAGAAGAAATACCGACCTTATTTGAATACACACACAGACTGACCGACCGATTTTACAAGTCACTTCAACATAGTAAAAATAAACTCATCAGAGAAATCGGTCAATACAATGCACCTAGCGATCTCCCTTTCAGGTACAAACACAAACTACCCAAACATATTCTGATGGACCTTAATCACATTTGGCACAATCCTGAATCAGACGCGGATGACTGAGCGATCGGTAGGTATTCCCCACGGACATATGAATATACATGGACTGCCCTAAGTGATAAAAACGTATTATTTCCCCCTCCACATGGCGCCGGCTGGAGCTCCGCCTTGGAACCGGCTCGCTCCATGGGGAGGGGATAGAGCCTCGCTTGAATCTAAAATGTGTGACGTCATTATTCTTACCGTGAACAGCTAGAAGGTAACATCCATACATTTAACGAAATACAACGCCAAAACGGTAGCGTATTCTATACAATATATCTACATATCAATGTGCACATAGCGAATGTGGGCGGTTCTCCAGTGTGCTCGTCGCTGGTTACAGGGGTAAGTAAATTATGAAACATTTGTAATAGTGTTTTAACTAAACACGGCAACAAAATATTGCTATGTGTATTGGGGCGAGTCTTTTTGGGGCGAGCATTTGGCCTTAGCAAATATGTTATTATCGTGGCAAGCAATTCGCGCTCCCATGTAAAAAGGTCTATTCATTCAAAGCAGATTTTGCTTTTAAGAACTAAATGGTGATATTGTAATGCGAGATGCCTATTTACTGTCAGATTGATTGTATAACGAATCACAGTCATCTTTCCCCTCTTCGCCCTCAATGGTTTGGTTTGACCCCTCACCTGTAACTGCTTGTCTATTCATTTGGATGTCTATGGTACTCCCAATCACCAGACCCCTCCCCACAACTTATGTCTATATATTTATTTATATATTTATATAATAATATTTATTTTATCGATATGTATGCAAGTTTATCCTAAAAATTCCCATAAAGTATATATCACATAAAAACAGACACCCACACCCATCACCACAAAATGCAGGATTTCATATACTGAAATCACTGAAGGCCGCACAGTTTCATGTTGACTGTCGGCCGACTCCTCCCGGATAAGGTTTTTCATGGTTTCCTTATTCCCAAAGGCAAATGCGGAGGAGCTCCAAACAAAAGGACATGACCGACTCCTTCCCACTCCCAACATAACACAAACACACACATATGCATATATTTTTCCCGGGCTAAATTCAATTGCTTTGTAGAGCTAAGCGAAACATGCAATTTTAGTAGGGTTTTTTACATAACAATTTTTCCCTACTGACAAAACACATGACCTCTAAGTCTATAATAGCCAGGTACTATTTTTAAATACCCACATGAGGTAAAAATTGCAAGGCGCATATGACGCCGTTCTATTTGTATAAAGAACATTAACTTTAAATTCAGTAAATTTAAATGATTCATCTCCTCAAGATACATAAGTATCTAGTAAATGAAAAAAAAAAAAATACCGTGCTCAGGCTGAGTGTCCTGGGGCAGGGTTTCCCAATGGGCCGTTTTCGCACGATTTTGGCCGCTAGGTTCGCTATAGTCCTAACGGTCCAACTATTTTATTTAACTGTCAGATCCCATACATTTTTTAGGCCGTTTGGCGCAATTTAGCGTTTTTAAATATTATAATAATGCCGTCAACCTGTTGTAGTGTTCCAATGTGTAGAAATAGGGGTGGGCACGAGTTTCCCAAAGATTGAAAGACTTGAAAGCGAAATGGATTCATTCAATCGGCGTTCCAAATAGGCACCGACTCCTGATTCTGTAGTCTGTCAAGCTCATTTCAGGGACACCGATTATGTATTCAATAATATTAACCATAACAGTAAGTACATGACTCATTCAATTAATATCTTACTATAATTGAATCCCCAATATAATATAAAGAGTACTTGTATAGTATAATGAACACGTAAAGAAACATTTGACATAAAATGCACAAAATTTTATACACAATGTTTTGCCTTCTTTCGCAGTTGACATTATTTGACAAACGTACCTTTAAATACAAGTGTAGTCAATCACAACTAACATTAATATTAATTTTTGGGGATCGCTGGCAACGGTTAATATGCACTTTTAAAAAAAAAAACCTTTTGATTCACCTTAATTACATTAAAAGGCAACTATTTGCATTGGGGGAAGTGGAAAATATTTCATTCTAAATTTCATTACGTAAAATTAAAATTAGCTTTCGTCTTGTGAGATTGTACGCCAGAATCACAAACCATGTTACACAAACCTAGCGTAGCCGCTAAACTACTTGAAAACTGGGATGTTTTTCTTGCCTTGACGCGAGTAGGCGTTATAAAGGGGCACTTTCTTTTGTATCACAAACCATGTTACACAAAAATATTTTCCACTTCCCCCAATGCAAATAGTTGTCTTTGAATCAAAAGATTTTTTCAAAAAAAGGTGCGTATTAACCGTTGCCAGCGATCCCCAAAATTTACCACATTAATAATTATGGTAGACATAATATCTTATTTCCTTTTTTTAAATTAAATATTTTCAATTATTGTAATCATTTTATTACACGGTTATCAAACTGTCAGGCACGAGATTTCTGGGCAGCTGATTCTTCATTGTTGGCAATCTAATTTGCTTTGCATTTCTCGCCCCATGTCTGTATATCTCGTGATTGTAATTTAATTTTCAGTAGAAGTGTTTTAGGAAAAAAATCAAATTATTACTTCTTAAGTAGACCATTTTGTATTTTATATCACGCAAGTATGGAAGTTTGAGCCTAATTTTATTTTCATATGTACTGTACTGGCAAAAAGCTACTGAAAAGTGTAGTTCCTTAGAAGTAGGTAATTAAGAAACAGACAGGAAAGGCGTCTGGTACCTAAGTACGTGATAAAATATATATAAATTCTACAAAACCAAAACCACAAGATGAAGCGGCGTAGCCTGTGAATTGAGAGGACGTGGCAGTGGAAGTCATATTGTCTTTTGATACTCCGTGTGATAGACCGACTCTAGATAAAGACGCACAGACATAATAAAAAGGAGAAGTTAACTGTTTATATTAAAATAAACCTTTGTTTCACCGCAGGGGAAGCTTACGGCGCAGACTACGCCAGTCGAAGAATACCATCATCACTGCCATGGTTGCCTGGATGGAGATGGAGTCCCCCCTGATGCCCTTCTGAAAATGGGAGCCTGTCAAATATCCCCCATGAACGGCCTATATTTTTAATTTTTGTTGTTGGTTTTTGGGGTATTATGCCGTGTTATGCTACCTCCTTTTTTAGCCAACGTTTCGGACAGCGTTGCAGTGTCCCTCATCAGGGCAGATCCGGTAGATCTGCCCTGATGATGGACACTGCAACGCTGTCCGAAACGTTGGCTAAAAAAGGAGGTAGCGCAACACGGCATAACACCCCAAAAACAAATAACGAAAAGATCATTATTATATTTATTTTATTAAAATAAAGAGTGAGTGTCGACAGCTACTGCCAAATTCAAACACTTTTGTACTTTCTTCCACTAATTTTATATTTCACCTATTATGGTTTCATCCTATTATGGACATTTTCAGACTTAAAAAAGATTGTTGTTTATTGGTACTAAATAACACAAAATAATTTAACAAATATATAAATAAATAAATAAAACTTTCTTTTATTTCTCGAGGTCAATATGAAAAGAACGAGATTACAGACATAATATAAATGTGTCGTAAAACATTTACAAACATTATACACATAGAAGAACATATCAGTACAACAAATAATTAACATTATACATAAATTATTTATTGTTTTGGCATTTTTTTTTTTTTTTTACATCCTAATATTATATAGTTCTGGTAGCATCGGTCAACGCGTGAGCTACTTTGTGAACAGTCAACCTGTTAAAATAAAGAAAATAAGATTAGCAAATGAAATATGCAACCAGTGTAGAATAAATAAGTCAGTGTTTTCTCAATTTCAAGTCTCAGCGGGGTAATAAATAGCATTGCACACTATGTATTTGGACACATTTATTTTGGGGTAACTAATCGAAAAAATCTCCCAACCCCCATACTATACAATATTAATTAACATTTTTTTTTATAATTTACTTGATAAACCATTGATTTTTCATATGCTAATATTTTATTTGAAAACATTCAATAGAAATATAAATATAATCTATTTCACAGATGAGGGATATCAAAACACAAAGGTGATAAGAGGTAATATAAGTAAACCTATTTAAACTCCTATTCAGCCGTGGTTTCGGGGAAATTTGGGTCCTTTTTGATGATGAAGATGGAGTCGTTCAGCCAGTAGTAGGACTGGTTGAAGTCCCCCTCGCAGAGGTAGGGCACGCGTGACCACTGCATGACCTGGAGCCCCACGGTGGTGGCGCAGTAGCTGATGAAGGATTCCACATGCTCCTCGAATGTGTGGCCTCGGATGGGCAGACGCTCCTTCGCCATGTGGTCAGATTTGTCTGAAAATTATAATTGAATAGTACAAGGAATCCGAGAGAAGACGACCAGTGCAATACCCTAGACATAGTTGGGAGAAATTAAAGATTGTGCTTTAAGCTTGAGTGTTAAGCGATTAGATTTTTGCCTCTAGCTTTATGCTTTGAGATTTGCTTTTACCTATGTCAAAAATAATGAAAAATTAATAGTAACAAAACAGCAGCTTTTGAGTCTGGAGGAAATTGGTAACTGTCTGGTTATTCAGATCTAGGCAATACACGTAGCAGATAATGTTAATAAATTGATGAGATCCCTTTGGTATCGGTTCACCAGCAAGAATTTCGCCGGACAAGAGCGGAACATCCATCCACAGTAGATGACAGCAGCATCGACTTGTTCTCATGCAATATTTCCCTATATACTAGGAATATTTCCCTCTCCTCCCTTATTTAATAGTGGTCTTTTCAAGATCTTTATTAAAAATCCATTCTTTCAAAGTCCTTCCAAACAGCCGGTGAAAAACCACCATTTAGAAGCGATACATTGCTTGAAATGGCAATAGTTGTCTTAGGTGACCAGGTGTGAATAGCCAGGCATTTCCCAGCCTTCAAATTTCTCATATTCTTTCCTCCCCCATTCAGTTCAGCCTCACAACATACCCTGATAGGGGGTGCCATAGTACCTACCACTCACTTAAAATTAATCACATTTAAAATAAATCCCTGGTTAAAGTATTAGAGGTATTATAAAATCCATATCTTACATTCAACGTATGGTTTGAAGGGCAGAACCAGCGCTACGATAAGGAGTCCATCGTCGTTGAGAGCCTGCTTAGCGTTGAGGCCGTTGAACAGCGTGGTCTGTGCTCAGAGCAGCATCTTACTTTTTATGCATTTTACTTACAAATCGAGCAAACTAGGTTTGGCTAAACCTGTCGGAAAACAAATTGCAAATAGCTATCGAAATGACAGATCAATCATTGAAAGACGTCAGTGCGTCAGTCCATAGATTTGGTCCACAGATTAGATGACAGGAGGACCGCTAAACACCGTGCTGCCATCTCGTGGATATTTTGGAATTACTCAGAAAACGGCCCATTGCCGGGTCGCGACCCGGTACCGGGCCATCAAAATAAAATACCGGGTCGCAACAGTCTCGCCTTGTTTTAAGACAAGGTGGAAGCTGCAAGAAAAAAGCTTAATGTGTGGGCACAACGCGCGGAAACAGGGAACTTCAAAACATTTAGTAATTTAAATGAAATACAAAAAGAGTACAACATGATTGCATTGCCACAGGACATCTTAACTCAAATTAACCACTCCAACGATCGCGCGTCAAAAATCTTTTTTCTCCGATTGCTTGCGGTTTTTCGGCGACGATTTTGAATATTTTCCGCCAACATTAAAAAAATCATACCTCCGAATTTTAATATGGAAACATAAAACTGATTGTAGTGCTTTACAGCCAATAAATTCACCTATATTTTACTAATTATCCTATATTTTTAGAATTCATAGATAAATTATTAAAAAATCTTAAAATTTATAAATGCGCGAAATTTGTGTTTTTGTGATTTGAAATTGCCGCCAGTATCAGTTTTAAATATCTTTATGAATATTTTGTACGTTTTTATGTTCTCTATGGCCTGTTTGATAACCACAGATGCAAGAATATAATAGAAAAAAAAATGTATGTTTATGATCTCTTCAAAAGTTTCGTCAGAAAATGATTTTGTAAAATTTGAGTGCGTGACGTGCAAAATTGAAATCACTGTATTATACTATTTAATAAATTTACCACAAAAACTGGCATTAATTAGGAAGATACATTAACTGCCTACAATTATTTATAAGAATAGTCGCCGTGTTGGCTTTATTTTATTCATTTGATGAATTATACAGAGAGCCTATTTCACGATGTCAAAATCATGGTGATACTTTTTCAATAATTGTAAATTAGAACTTGAGATTTGTAACCATGTTTTTATATAACGTGCAAAACAAGGAAATAAGGCTTAAAATTAAATATATATAATAATTTGTTAGGTTTAATTCCTTTTTATTAATTTCTAAATAAAACACTTGTGTTGCAATTTTTTTTTTAACTAAGAAACGACATTTATGTTTATTAACATCACTTTGAATGGTTTTTTCTAACAATCAAATAATAGAATAACAAAACAAATGACAATCGATGATTGCATTCTAATTGACATTATAGGATTCAAATTTAAAGGGAATATATTTCCTTTACATCTCCCCCTCCGCGGGAAAGAAAATTATTGCAAAAATTTTCATTCATCTTCGATATCCTCTTCATGGTTCATCAATGCAGGTGCTGGAATTAATTTCGAGATGTGGAAAAAATTTGATTCTAATTTTTTTCGACCAGTATTTATCTTGTAAATTGAGTTAATTTTTCTATGATTTTGTAGGGTCCGATTCTCAATGATTCGCCTTAATTACTATAAAAGGAAACTTTTTGGCTTTGGGGCGGCGGAAAATAATGCATTTTTATTTTCAATTGCATAAAACCAAAATTCTCTTCGCGATCCGACACAGCGAAAATCCGCGGCCGTACCTGTCACTGTGATGTTAGTATCCTTTATAAATTAACAAGAGCTAATACGACTGTAGCCGACTTCGCGGGATACCTACATGAAATACCGCGAATCACAAACCATGTTACACAAACCTAGCGTAGCCGCTAAACCACTTGAAAACTGGGATTTTTTTCTTGCCTTGACGCGAGTAGGCGTTATAAAGGGGCACTTTCTTTTGTATCACAAACCATGTTACACAAACAAGCCCGCTAGACAAATTTGATAATTACGCGCCTTATCCCACGAAGTCGGCTACAGTCGTATTAGCTCTTGTAATTTATCAAGGATACCAACAGGTACGGCCGCGGATTTTCGCTGTGTCGGTCGCGAAGCGAATTTTGGTTTTATGCAATTGAAAATTAAAATGCATTATTTTCCGCCCCCCCCAAAGCCAAAAAGTTTCCTTTTATAGTAATTAAGGCGAATCTAAAGTTTTTTTATAAAAATTATTCGTAATAAGCGTGGCCAGTCCAAACCGATATTTACCAAATATTCTTTCAATTTTACTTTAATAAATATAATTGTAATACGTACGCCTCGTACGTCATACATATGTCTGTTAATGTTATATTATCGTTAAAACAAGCTTATGGGTCCGAGTGGTTAATGTTTCACAAATATTGTTTCAGAAAATGTTCCGACTTTGAATGATTTTGGAGCTTTACGTTAGGAACACCTTATAACATTGTTTGGCAGACCATAACACCGTTAATGGCAGGTAAAAGTAATAATGCTACTAATTTATATGTTCATATGAACAGAAGTGAGAATACTTTTCCCTTGTCATAAACAAAGTATGTCATCACAAGGGAAAAATACTGTATATTCTGTTCACAAACTTTGTTTAATGTGATATATTTTTTTCAGAACACATGATGCGGTTTTTACTGTGAGATGGCTGAAATGGGTCCCCGATGAAGGTATAGGTACTCTGTTTAATTTCAGTTGAAAGGAAATTTAGAATATGTAGATTTTTTATTTCATTCTACAAGAACTGTACGGTGACTGCTGGAAAGGAAAAATGGCTAAAACGCTATAAAGATGTGACATTGAAGATGAATGTATATAAACAAGCAATACAGCTATTGTTTACGTTAATCTTTAATGTCACAGCTGTATGATGCTTTAGCCATGTTTCCTTTCCATTCCTTTGTCGATATTCTTTTTCAAACCATTTTTCAATTCATCGAATTCACCGAACCAGTGTTTTTATGTGCTATTATCGATTGTCTTTCTGAAAATAAAAAGAATTTAAACATGTACCCCCGAGTTATCATTTTTCAAGCAGAAAAATGTAAATTCGTCGTAGAAAACCATAATCATTATTTGAAAATGTTTTCCTTTTATAAGGAGTTCATATTTCAAGTATTTTAGGTTTTTTACTAACGCTTGAATTTTTGATTTCCTCAGGATAACAGGTTTCCATTTGACAAAGCTCCTTGCTGAGAAAATGAGTTTTAAAAATTATGTAAAGCTCATTCCCTCAGGCTTTGTCAGATGGAACGTTGTTTTCTTGGGGAAACTAAACCATTTTTCTGCTTTCAAACATTTTTTATTTTTAACACTCCCGGATCCACGATGCGATTATAGTTTACAACGCTCTTTAAAACATCAATAACTCCTCAAATGCTTCAATCATTAAATCAACATTTTAGGTATTCCTAAAAAATATATTTTTGCATCCGTAAAAAATATTTAAAAAATTATGACGATTCTGTATAAAATAATAAAAAATGTTTTCCTAAAAGTCGACACATTTCTCTGTCAGATGAGACAACAAATTTTAAATCTCTATGTGAATAACAGAGAGGACAAAACATTAATTCATTCCAACCTCATTAACCTACGTCCAATATTACGATCTCCTTTTAGTTATGTATGACACAAAGAGATGTAAAATAAAACGTTAAAACCTTTTGCCTATCTGTAGAGACTATTTTACTTCTCAAAGTTGACATCATAATACGTTTGCCGTCGCTTTCTAGTGCAATAATTTGAAATGTCTGAAAACAGAGATGACAATATTAATTATCTTGCTGCAAAAAAACTTGGGTTGCTTGACATTCCGTTTTCATTAAAAAAAAGAGCCACAAAAAAAATAAGGAACCACATCGGAAGGTTCGGCCGACCGACCACCTGATCCTTAAACCAGAGTCATTTTTTAATCCCTTTCTGCGTATTTCCTTAAAATTAAAGACAACATGTTACGATTGTAGATAATCAGATTACGGGAGATGTTTTTTGTTTAGTTTTATGGGTTTTGGGTTATTTGCAGGGTCATGCCTCATTAGTTCAGAAGTAATAAATATTTATTTAATTTCATTTTATTTTTATCAAATAATCTCTTCGTGGAAGACGTAATTACACTTAACAGGAGGCCCTGAGGAAAATAATTCCCCTCAGGGCCTATGTCATCCTTGAGGATGATGTGTGGAGGGTCTTTTTAGGAAAGGAAGGTTAGGAAATTCTGAGAAGGAAAAGGATATAAGGGGTGGGTAGGAATCTGGGTGTCATTGTGTCCAGGAGTGACGGACGTATGAATCCATCTCTTCCACTGCGGTGTAAGGCGATGTTCCGAGAGAGTACAGCTGGAGAAGTCAAAGGGACTGCCTCAACCATTCTCTCCCGATCAGGCTTGCCATGCAGTTGGTAGGCAGATGCATCCGCCGCCAAAACCTGGACAAATCTCTACCCACGAACCCGGGCACCCCTACTAAGTCACGAAACGTAGCTAACTACTTGGGTTGACCTTTGGCAGAACTGTTGGTTATTCAATAAATGGTTCCCGGGGCGGCGGCACCCATACTCGCCTCCCAAATTGAAAAGTAAGGCATTGAACTGGCAAAGGAAGGATAATTGTTGACATGCTCTATAAATGAAATTCCTGATAAGTATGTGTTGTAAAACCATATAGTTACATTATAGGTAGAGCCATGTTAATTTGTGAAGATCTGGAAGGGATACAAGGCCGATAAAAATTATAATAATTTCCACCTTTTTATAGCGCCGTTTAGTGATAAAGTCACGTCAAGTGTACTTGATGGATGGGATTAAAAGGTACGCTTACTTAGTTAGGGCATTCAAAAAGGAAGATATGACGCGAAGTGAATAATAGCCAAGGAAGTCATGGCATGGTCAAGTGAATCACATACTTTCAGTCGGACCACGCCAAGAGACAGAATAATAGAAATATACAGATAAATCATTTTAAAAAGAGCATGTTTGAATGTATCTCTTGCCTCGCGGTAGTCCTCCGATAGAGTGCACCGTAACGCAACCAAGCATCTATTTATTCAGATTTATCTGGACGAGTATTAGACGATTTAAGAATTAGAATGAAGCAAGGAGTATTTGTCGAGATAGAGGGTTTTGGTGGTATATCCTCTCTGCTGCATGATGTACTTTCGGTATCGAAGACAATACTTCATCCAAAATACGATTGTAAACATTACTGCACCACCATAAAACTCTTTTGTGAGGGTCGGGTACAATATGTAGAATCTTACCTACTTATTTTATTCCTAAAACTACCCCCATAAAATAATTATTTTAAAAAGGGACTTTCTTTCCATTGAAACAGTAGCAAAGTGACGCTTTACAAATGATTATTACATGGAAGGAAGTAGCAATAAATATAAATGGTTAGGTTTCAGTAAATTAAAGGTACACTTTGCAATGAATGTTATGATTTTTAGAATATTTTTTTATAGAATTATTTTTTTTACTATTTTATAACGCTCACTGTCTTTGTTTTACTTGCTATTTCGATCATCTTCTAAAATGCATATTTTGTATTTTTTTTTTTTTTTTACAGTGAATATTGCACAAGAATCTCAACTGCTCCCGTCTGGAGCCAGTGAGACCATGGCATCCCCGATTGGGGTATGTTGTGAGGCTGAAGGTAGTGGGGAGGGGAAGGAGGTGGGGGAGGGGAAGGTTGGGAAGTACCAGGCTATTCAGATCTGGTCACCAAACACGGCTAAAGCCATTTTCAAGCAAATTTTCAATTCTGAATGGTGGTCTTACACCAGGGCGATACTGATAGTGTCTTCCACTCTGGAACATGCCGCAAATATACAATGTTTTATTTTAAATGAATTAATTGTGAAATAACACAAATTAATCAAATAAAATGTATTTGCGCGTGCCGGGTTCGAACCCGCGACCTCCGGATTGTGAGTCAAGAGGCTTACCCACTGGACTACGGAGGTCGTCAATAATTAATAATAACGGCATGCCGCCGCCCCGGAAACCACAACCAACAACCAACACTTCTGCCATAAGTGAACTCAAGTAGTTTGTTACGTTTGATGACTTAGCAGGAGTGCCCAGGTTCATGGGGTTGGTTTGGTTCCGGATCTTGGCGGCGGGTACGTCTGCCTACCAATTGGCTCTGCGTGGCTGGCCGGGTCGGGAGAGACTGGTTGAGGGAGACCTTTTGACCCCTCCAGCAGGAAGACCTCTCCCCCAAGACGACATAGGCCCTGAAGCGAATTATTTTCCTCAGGGCCTCATGTGTGAAGTTAATGTTAAAAAAATACTGTATGTATGCACTACAGTATCCACAGTTTAAGTTCTTATAGTTTCGTATAGTACTGGATGACGTGTGGTCGCCATTTTACGATTTAATGTAGATTTACTATAGACGAATGCATTTCATAATATGTAGGTAAATATAATAACAAAGTCTTTGGTTTGCTTTTTTGTAAAAATCTTTTAACTCTACATTTTAACCTATATTTTGTTATGATAAACACGTCGGATTAATGTTTAAATAAGAATTTACCTAATTGGTTTTTGTCGTTATGTTCCTGTGAAAAAAATGTTTTTAATTTGCTATGTAAACTATTTCCACTCATAAAAGTAAATTTTATCCTAAAGGTTATCTCTAAATTTCGGAAAAATAAGAGTATTATAAAAAATACTAGTGTGCAGTTCACACCGGTAGAAGCGAAACCTTTAGAAAAAAGAGTCGGAAGGCTACGAAGCACCGCATAAAGAGGAGACCGATTATTCTAACCCATTCTCTGTAAATACTATAGATGCATGTGTTTGTCTCTTTTTAGTGTCGCTTTTTCGTTTCATCCAGTTTCAAATCACAACAATGCTAAAGAAGTTTTCACTTCAAAGTCATTATAAAATTATTTTTTTCGTGGTTTGCTTATTGTTTCTTTTTAGTGTCGCTTTTTACTTTCAACTAGTTTCAAATCACAACGGTGCTAAAGAAGTTTTCACTTCAAAGTAATTATACCTAACATTATTTTTTTGGTTTGGTTTGCTTATTGTTTTTTTGTGTCGTTTTTTCATTTCATCCAGTTTCAAATCACAACGGTGCTAAAGAAGTTTATCACTTCAAAATAATTATAAAATGATTTTTTTCGTGGTTTGATTATTGTTTCTTTTAGTGTCGCTTTTTCTTTTCATCCAGTTTCAATTCACAACGGTGCTAAAGAAGTTTTCACTTCAAAGTAATTATAACATAATTTTTTTTCATGGTTTGCTTTCGCGTAAAACTGTAAAAAAAAAAAATTCGAGTGTTCTTTAGTGTTGTATTTTCTTGTAATCTATTTCTCTACGCAACTAGTGTTAAAACCATTCAATCTGGTATTAACTTAGATCAGCAAACATGAAAAGCTCTTTACGATAAAGTATTTTTTGAAAATGTATTTAAAAAATGATAGTAGGTCGGTGTCAGCCCTTACTAGTACCTAGCGCATTCCACATGTGGCTTTCTGAAACAATGGTGCTATTCTAGAGGCTAACGTGACCCTAGGCGGTTGCTGTCACAGCCGCCCGCCTTGTTGGGCGTGTCAAATAATATTTGATTATTTATTATGAATGATTATTTTTTTAATATTTCAGTTTTAGAGCACAAAATTGATATTTTTTTCTTACAATAAATTAATATAAGCCAAATAAAAAATATTCACAACAATATTTTTACAAAAATCCCGAAATAATTTCCACATCCCATAGAGTAACGCTGTGTTACAAGACGGTTTGTCGAGGGTATTTTTAGCATGGTATGGGAAAGGTTAAATAATTTATTTGGCTAATGAATTAATTTTTGTTTTTTTACAGTTAATACCGCACAAGAATCTCAACTGCTCCCGTCTGGAGCCAGTGAGACTATGACATCCCCAATTGGGGTATGTTGTGAGGCTGAAGGTAGTGGGGAGGGGAAGGAGGTGGGGAAGAGGAAGGTTGGGAAGTACCTGGCTATTCAGATCTGGTCGCCAAACACGGCTAAAGCCATTTTCAAGCAACGTTTCAATTCTGAATGGTGGTCTTACACCAGGGCGATACTGATAGTATCTTCCACTCTGGAACATGCCGCAAATATACTATATATTATTTTAAATGAATTAATTGTGAAATAACACAAATTAATCAAATAAAATTTATTTGCGCATGCCGGGTTCGAACCCGCGACCTCCGGATTGTGAGTCAAGAGTCTTACCCACTGGACTACGGAGGTCGTCATTAATAAAGTAGGTCGAATGCAATTATATTGTCTATGGTGGCAAATGGCCTTGAACTTCCTCTATGTTATTGTCTTTGGTGGACCATTTTATTTTTGGTTAAGTTGGTGACAGTGATGACAAAACTTCTAGTATGGAGAATGCCCGAAGATATCGATCTATGGATTGGTTTATTTATGGATTGATCTGTCATGTCATTCGATAGCTATTTGCAATTTGTCTTCCGACAAGTTTAGCCAAACCTAGTTTGCTCGATTTGTAAGTAAAATGCACAAAAAGTAAGATTCTGCTCTGAGCCACAGACCATGCTGTTCAACGGCCTCAACGCTAAGCAGGCTCTCAACGACGATGGACTCCTTATCGTAGCGCTGGTTCTGCCCTTCAAACCATACGTTGAATGTAAGATATGGATTTTATTATACCTCTAATACTTTAACCAGGGATTTAACCGGTCTTTTAAATGTGATTAATTTTAAGTGAGTGGTACTATGGCACCCCCAATCAGGGTACGTTGTGAGGCTGAACTGAATGGGGGAGGAAAGAATATGAGAAATTTGAAGGCTGGGAAATGCCTGGCTATTCACACCTGGTCACCTAACACAACTATTGCCATTTCAAGCAATGTATCGCTTCTAAATGGTGGTTTTTCACCGGCTGTTTGGAAGGGCTTTGAAAGAATGGATTTTTAATAAAGATCTTGAAAAGACCACTATTAATTAAGGGAGGAGAGGGAAATATTCCTAGTATATAGGGAAATATTGCATGAGAACAAGTCGATGCTGCTGTCATCTACTGTGGATGGATGTTCCGCTCTTGTCCGGCGAATTTCTTGCTGGTGAACCGATACCAAA
Source organism: Limnephilus rhombicus (assembly GCA_929108145.2). NCBI lineage: Eukaryota > Metazoa > Arthropoda > Insecta > Trichoptera > Limnephilidae > Limnephilus > Limnephilus rhombicus. The sequence goes on along the minus strand of OV815289.1, from coordinate 46,773,772 downwards.
GGGATCTCATCAATTTATTAACATTATCTGCTACGTGTATTGCCTAGATCTGAATAACCAGACAGTTACCAATTTCCTCCAGACTCAAAAGCTGCTGTTTTGTTACTATTAATTTTTCATTATTTTTGACATAGGTAAAAGCAAATCTCAAAGCATAAAGCTAGAGGCAAAAATCTAATCGCTTAACACTCAAGCTTAAAGCACAATCTTTAATTTCTCCCAACTATGTCTAGGGTATTGCACTGGTCGTCTTCTCTCGGATTCCTTGTACTATTCAATTATAATTTTCAGACGAATCTGACCACATGGCGAAGGAGCGTCTGCCCATCCGAGGCCACACATTCGAGGAGCACGTGGAATCCTTCATCAGCTACTGCGCCACCACCGTAGGGCTCCAGGTCATGCAGTGGTCACGCGTGCCCTACCTCTGCGAGGGGGACTTCAACCAGTCCTACTACTGGCTGAACGGCTCCATCTTCATCATCAAAAAGGACCCAAATTTCCCCGAAACCACGGCTGAACAGAAGTTTTAATAGGTTTACTTATATTACCTCTTATCACCTTTGTATTTTGATATCCCTCATCTGTGAAATAGATTATGTTTATATTTCTATTGAATGTTTTCAAATAAAATATTAGCATATGAAAAATCAATGGTTTATCAAGTAAATTATAAAAATAAATGTTAATTAATATTGTATAGTATGGGGGTTGGGAGATTTTTTCGATTAGTTACCCCAAAAAAAATATGTGTCCAAATACATGTGTGCAATGCTATTTATTACCCCTCTGAGACTTGAAATTGAGAAAAAACTGACTTATTTGTTCTACACTAGTTGCATATTTAATTTGCTAATCTTATTTTCTTTATTTTAACAGGTTGACTGTTCACAAAGTAGCTCACGCGTTGACCGATGCTACCAGAACTACATAATATTAGGATGTAAAAAAAAAAATGCCAAAACAATAAATAATTTATGTATAGTGTTAATTATTTGTTGTACTGATATGTTATTCTATGTGTATAATGTTTGTAAATGTTTTACGACACATTTATATTATGTCTGTAATCTCGTTCTTTTCATATTGACCTCGAGAAATAAAAGAAAGTTTTTTATTTATTTATATATTTGTTAAATTATTTTGTGTTATTTAGTACCAATAAACAACAATTTTTTTTAAGTCTGAAAATGTCCGTAATAGGATGAAACCGGTCCTGGTGAAATATAAAATTAGTGGAAGAAAGTACAAAAGTGTTTTAATTTGGCAGTAGCTGCCGACACTCACTCTTTATTTTAATAAAACAAATATAATAATGATCTTTTCGTTATTTGTTTTTGGGGTGTTATGCCGTGTTGCGCTACCTCCTTTTTTAGCCAACGTTTCGGACAGCGTTGCAGTGTCCATCATGTCCGCAACGCTGTCCGAAACGTTGGCTAAAGAAGGAGGTAGCGCAACACGGCATAACACCCCAAAAACAAATAACGAAAATAGTTTGGCCGTGAAAATCTTAAAACGTATCATAATAATGATCGTTTATTTCAGAATGTTGTGCAATGCAATACATTCCATATTTTGAAATAGTTCAAACATTGACAAAATAACAATACATTCATACATAGAATGGAACAGAAAATAAATCAAAAATATAGTATATAATAATAAATCCAAAAAAATATGCAAATATCCGTTTATGGGGGATATTTAACAGGCTCCCATTTTCAGAAGGGCATCAGGGGGGACTCCATCTCCATCCAGGCAACCATGGCAGTGATGATGGTATTCTTCGACTGGCGTAGTCTGCGCCATAAGCTTCCCCTGTGGTGAAACAAAGGTTTATTTTAATATAAACAGTTAACTTTTCCTTTTTATTATGTCTGTGCGTCTTTATCTAGAGTCGGTCCATCACACGGAGTATAAAAAGACAATATGACTTCCACTGCCACGTCTTCTAGATTCACAGACAACGCCGCTGCATCATGTGGTTTTGGTTTTGTAGAATTTATATATATTTTTTCACGTACTTAGGTATCAGACGCCTTTCCTGTCTGTTTCTTAATTCTAAATTACCTACTTCTAAGGAACTACACCTTTCAGTAGCTTTTGCCAGTACAGTACATATGAAAATAAAATTAGGCTCAAACTTCCATACTTGCGTGACGTCAAATACAAAATGGTCTACTTAAGAAATAATAATTTGATTTTTTTCCTAAAACACTTCTACTGAAAATTAAATTACAATCACGAGATATACAGACATGGGACGAGAAATGCAAAGCAAATTAGATTGCCAACAATGAAGAAGCAGCTGCCCAGAAATCTCGTGCCAGACAGTTTGATAACCGTGTAATAAAATGATTGCAATAATTGAAAATGTTTAATTTAAAAAAAGGAAATAAGATATTATGTCTACCATAATTATTAATGTTAGTTGTGATTGACTACACTTGTATTTAAAGATACGTTTGTCAAATAATGTCAACTGCGAAAGAAGGCAAAACATTGTGTATAAAATTTTGTGCATTTTATGTCAAATGTTTCTTTACGTGTTCATTATACTATACAAGTACTCTTTATATTATATTGGGGATTCAATTATAGTAAGATATTAATTGAATGAGTCATGTGCTTACTGTTATGGTTAATATTATTGAATACATAATCGGTGTCCCTGAAATGAGCTTGACAGACTACAGAATCAGGAGTCGGTGCCCATTTGGAACGCCGATTGAATGAATCCATTTCGCTTTCAAGTCTTTCAATCTTTGGGAAACTCGTGCCCACCCCTATTTCTACACATTGGAACACTACAACAGGGTGACGGCATTATTATAATATTTAAAAACACTAAATTGCGCCAAACGGCCTAAAAAATGTATGGGATCTGACAGTTAAATAAAATAGTTGGACCGTTAGGACTATAGCGAACCTAGCGGCCAAAATCGTGCGTAAATTGCCGTGACGCGAGCAGGCGGTATAAAGGGGCACAAACCATGTTACACAAACCTAGCGTAGCCGTTAAACTACTCGAAAACAGGGATATTTTTTTGCCGTGACGTGAGCAGGCGGTACAAAGGGGCACAAACCATGTTACACAAACCTAGCGTAGCCGCTAAACTACTTGAAAACAGGGATGTTTTTTTGCCGTGACGCGAGCAGGCGGTATAAAGGGGCACAAACCATGTTACACAAACCTAGCGTTAGGTTAGGTTAGGTTACGGATTTTTAAGACTACGAATTTTCATACTTTTGGTTTAAGAATACGGCCGTTGAGATAGTCGTAATTCATCACGTTAATGTGTTATGTGAGGAATTATCGTGTCGGAAATTATTGATATAGGGATAAATATTTTTGAGAGCTGGTAACACTGCCGGCACATGTTTTTGTATATTCCTTGTTTTTCTATGATCTTTGTACTACGTGTGTCAAAATACTTCCGAAATGATTATTTTCATGTGTGTGTGTATAGAAAATTTTAAAGTCGTGTAATTCAGTTAATATTGCTTGCCGCCGCCTAATTTTTTCAGATTCGGATTCCCCGGCCCATAGTTAGTATAAAAATAACTAGTTTTATTTTTTAGGAATTTCGCCCATAAACCGAACTTTTTCCGTAGATTCTTCTTAAATTGACTACGTAACAACTAAGACACTTAATATTGGTGCTTGTTTATTGTAAGAATTTGTCTCTTAACACTTGATGTATTAGCTTTTACACTATTCGCGATATTACAACATACTGAGCTAACCAACACCAACCAAGTTAACACTTGACAGGCGATCAGTAAGTGAGTTTATTTATTGTTGATTTGCGGCCGCTGTCACTAATTAAACCAAGAGAACCTAGTCATTTCTTGTCTTGCATTTACACTCACACTTTTCGTTTTGCATTTACACTCAATTTAAATAATGGATGTCAAAGAGTGTGTTGGATTTTCAGTTATTTAATTCATAAGCCTATATTGTTTATTTTGTGTTAATATTTACTTCATACGTAATATATGACACAGCTGTTTTGACTCAAGCAAAATGTCAAATTGATAATTCTCTACAAATTGTGTCACTTTTACTGAAAGTTTGTACTGTATAACGATAAGTTCTATCGATTGGTAAAAGCGCTTGTTTATTGCAGAATGGTACAGTTTTTTTATTATTTTTATTTGAATAATAAAAGATACAATATAATAAAATAATACATAACAATCTTAATGAACTAAGTTCATTCCCGGTTTGTGGAAAATTATTCTCGGGTCTAACTGGGTAGTTAGTCTATTAACTAATTTGCTGTGTGTGTGTGTTTGGTTATTTAGATTTAAAAAAAAAAAAAAATTATGGTGGTTTTTATTTTGTTGTCTTTTAATTTATTTCATATAAAGAATAAGAGAAAGTGTTTGTTTTTTTTTATTATTTCTCTTTTTGTTTATTTATTTTTATTTTTTTATTTAAAGTTTTCAGTATATTTTTAAAAATTTTGTTTTGAATTATTTGAAGCTATCATTAAGGGATCTTATATTTTCTGGCAATTTATTGAAGAAATTTGTTCCTAAGTATTTGTAGTTTTGTTGACCCACAGTTTTTTTCAAAAAAATCGGAATTGGTAACATGCATTTTTGTCTGAGATTTACTGTATTTTTGAAAGGTACGGTTTTATTTAGGATAGGCTCTTTGTAAACTTGTAAGGTTGAGTGATACAGGAAAAGAGTATTAAATTTTCTGACTTTAAATTGTTTGAATATGAGTTAAGATGGATATAAAAATGATTTCTTTATTATTATCTTAATTATTAGTTTTTGCGCAATGTAAAGAAATTGTGTGTGAGTTTTATGGGCGCCCCCCATCCTATTATACTATATTGGATTATGGACAGAAAGCGAAGTAAAGTAAGTAATAAAGCGAAGTAATTCTCAGTAGTTCTTTATTTAGAATGTGTCTCAAACAATTAAAAATATACGATTTTAGATTTTCACGGCCAAAAGTATTTTTTTTAATTGGTTTTTGGGGTATTATGTCGTGTTACGCTACCTCCTTCTTTAACCAACGTTTCGGACAGCGTTGCAGTGTCCATCATCAGGGCAGATGTGTCACACATCTGCCCTGATATCACACATCTGCCCTGATGATGGACACTGCAACGCTGTCCGAAACGTTGGCTAAAGAAGGAGGTAGCATAACACGGCATAATACCCCAAAAACCAACAACAAAAATTAAAAATATAGGCCAATTTTCGTACTCCGTTTTTGAGAATGGTTATAAGCAGTATCCATTTTAGGCATTGGTCAATAGCGATCCCTAAATATACCGTTGAAGTTTTGATTTCAATATTAGTACATAGTAAGTTAAAGTGGTGTTGTTAAGTGGTGGGTTTATTTATAATATAAAGCTAGGGGGTTCATTTTTTTCATCTGTAATTCGTTTGAAGCTATAATTTAAACATTAAATTGGATAAGCAATGTATTTATCGAATTAGTAAGATTTTCGCTTACACGGTCGTTGATCAATTGATTATATGTATATTTCTCGACATTTTTAGTAAGGCTGTAATATTTTGTTACAGTTCTACTTTATTTGAGCTGAGACCAATCACCATAATATAACAGGACGCTATCACAGCAGTGCCATGGATCTTCCCAACACAGAGAGTGTTTCCATCAAGACGGAACCAGGGTCGCAGGAAGAAGGCACAGGTGAAATGTCGTGTACATATGTGGAAATCGATATCCCGAATGTAAAGAAGGAAAATTTGCAGTATGCTGAGAGTGTTCAGCCAACTAGTAAGTTGCATTGCGTTTATCACAAAGGTGTTTCAAATACATGAAGTCAGGACAGCTGCTTGTTTTCTACTTCCCTCTATTTGTCTACTCGTCGGTATTTTTGATTTTACACTTCAATTATTGAACTCTGAACCCGAAAATGTTGAACTCATTCTGCCGGTAAACAGTTCCGATTTCCTCAAGCTGTTGTGAGCCATATTTTTGTTATCACTAAAATAAAACATCTCACGTTCTCTGTTCTAAAAATAGTTATGGGTTATAAGAACTTATAAGATAATGCATATTTCCTACGATATCTAGATTTACTTATCGTTCCCATGCCGATCACTAAGATTCTGCGGCGTTCTTCAATATGTTTTTTTTTTTTTAAATATTTCTGGCTTTCACCCTTCAAGGGTGCTCAACGTCATATTTTCAAATTATGGTATTATTTACACTCAACACTATTAGTTCTGTGGGGGACTTCTCTCAAAACTTTTGGGTTTTGGATAACCACTGGTTTTTTATAATTTAACATATTTTTTATAATAATTCTGCAAGTCAGACGACCTGTCTAAACTAGTGGGTAATTGAATCTGGCCAACTCGCTCGTCAGAGCTAGTCCCACCGGCACCCATCTTTATAAGTACCCCTGTTGCCCATCGGTAGAAGCACTTCCCCTGCTGACATTCGATGACATCACTTTGATGCTTTTACAATACATTGCAGAAGGTTAACTTATAAACCACTTATTTTTTTTTTTATGTAGACAAATTTCTTAATTATAAAGATAATTGGAGTGGAGTTCAGACAGTTGATGAGAGAGATAATATGTTGAATAAAGGGGAGGCAATTGTAAACAAGGCTGGATAAAAGAGAGGATATTTGATTAGAAAAGGACAATCAATTATTTTTTTGTCGTAAGTTCCCCCTAACGTTAGAAAATTGGAGTATCTTAGCTGATGTAATCTTTCTATAAAAAATTGCCGGGTCCAACGGACCTCCTGTACCTTATTTACACAACATTTTTTTAAAGAAATAAATATCCTCTCTTTCTCTGCTTTTATAGTAGTGAACATTCGTTTCCATGCTGATTGGTCAGGGAAGACCTCCATTGCCGTATTTAGATTAGACATTATTTTAAAGAAATAAATATCCTCTCTCTCTCTTATTTTATAATTGTGTACATTTGTTTCCATGCTAAAGGTTGTGTTCTTTTTAATAAGTTTTCAAAAGTCTAAAATTTATGGCCCGCCCTGCAGTGGAAATTTACCCCCACTAATTCGAAACTATTGCAAGTAGGCAGCGGGAACTTTGAATGTTGAACGGTATTTTATAATCCAATTTTAAATACGAATAATTAAACAACCCCGTAGAAATTTTGAAATACTTAGAATGCCTTGACAAACCTATCAGTGAATTGTTGTTGTTGTTATTCCAGGTAGCATTAATGTCGAGAATGTTCCCATCAAGGCAGAACCAGGACCCCGCGAAGAAGGAGGGAGTCTTCCTTATATGGAAACTGACATCCACCTGCGGGATGTTAAAAACGAATGCTTAAAGCCCTCTCAAAATTTTACCCAGATAGCAGGTAACATCGATTTTTACCTGTCTGAATTAGTTTTAATAATTTTCTGTTTTAATTTGTATTTATTTGTTCTTACAATTTTTTTCAGACATAACAATCCTGAAGAAGCCTTCGCTATCAAAGCCGTTTTCATGTTCCCACTGCAGCTATTCGTGTTCTTTTAAAGAAAATTTAAAAAATCACATACTCACGCATACTGGAAAAAAGCCGTTTTTATGTTCCTTCTGCAGTTATTCGTGTTTGCGAAAGGGAAATTTAAAACCTCACATGTTAACCCACACGGGAGAAAAACCTTTTTCTTGCTCATACTGCAGTTATTCGTGTTCTCGAAAAAGAATTTTGAAACGTCACATGCTTACCCACACGGGAGAAAAACCTTTTTCGTGCTCATACTGCAGTTATTCATGTTCTCGAAAGGAAGCTTTGAAACCTCACATGCTTACCCACACGGGAGAAAAACCTTTTTCTTGTTCCTACTGCAGTTATTCATGCTCTCAAAAGGGAATTTTGAAACGTCACATGCATACCCACACGGGAGAAAAACCTTTTTTGTGTTCCTACTGCAGTTATTCATGTTCTCGAAAGGAAGTTTTAAAACGTCACATGCTTACCCATAGTGGAGAAAAACCTTTTTCGTGTTCTTACTGCAGTTATTCATGTTCTCAAAAAGGCGCTTTGAAACTTCACATGCTTACCCACACGGGAGAAAAACCTTTTTCGTGTTCCTACTGCAGTTATTCATGTTTACGAAGGGGAGATTTAAAACGTCACATGTTTACTCATAGTGGAGAAAAACCGTTTTCGTGTTCCTGCTGCAGTTTTTTATGTTCTCAAAAGGGAGCTTTGAAACTTCACATGCTTACCCACACGGGAGAAAAACCTTTTTCGTGTTCGTACTGCAGTTATTTATGTTCTCGGAAGGGAGATTTAAATTCTCACATGCTTACCCACACGGGAGAAAAACCTTTTTCGTGTTCCTACTGCATTTATTCATGTTCTCGAAAAGGAGATTTAAAATGTCACATGCTTACCCACAGGGCAGAAAAACCGTTTTCCTGTTCAGAATGTACCTACAAGTGTTCACGAAAGGTACATTTAAGACGACACGAGCTAACTCATAGTACCAAATAACCATTCATGATATGATGCGATGGATGCGCACTACTTTTTATTTCTTTAATCGCGAGAGAAAATCTATGCAATCTGTCAATAAGTATGTACGTGTATGAAAAATAACTGAATGCCCAAATATTTTAAGATTCGTAAACTATGATATTTGAACTGTGGGTACAACATGATTACTACATGTGAAAAAAAAGTTACAGTTCTGCTTTACTACAGAAGATTCCTACATGTAAAATTTTTGTTAAAAATAATGCATTTCGTTGTTCTGAACGTCATATAAGATCATTTGATTTATTTATTACTAGCGAGTTCCAGGCATGCGTTGCAATGCCACTTAAATAAAAAAATTGTATCTCCGTGCGTGTGTTTTCCCATTCGTCCTCGTTCCGCTTCTCCTTCCCTCCCACGTTCCCTTTCGACCTTCCTCGCTCTCCCACCTTCCTTGTTCCCTCCACGCCTCCCGGATTCCTTTTTATTTCTACTCCATCCATATTCTTAACTGATTTAAAAAAAAATGTTTATCTAATTTAAAAAAACTCTTATTTTATTCAAGTTCTTCGTGTTGCCTTTTATCGTGTAATATTTGTTTATTTATTGTTTACTTCAAATAATATAATTTTTGTACCTATTTTATAATGGCACTACTAAAAATGAAAAATGTTTTCTTTATTTATTGTTATCAAGTTTAATTTGTAGAACTCCATTTTTATTTTTATTTTTTTATTATATAATCAATAATATTATTATAAAATTAATAAAACAGTTTATTTTCAAACAAGTTCTGCTGTGTAATTATTATTACGCGTGACGGCTGTTTCGCCTTCTGAAGGCATTATCAAACTGTGGACATGCCACATACAGACGATATATTTATACTATTTCTAGAGAGGTATTTATTATGACTCATTTCTAATTTCTGATTAAAAATGACTGAGACTACTAATGGTTATTATTTTCCCAATTACTGTAATTTCCCACTTCAACTGAAGGTCGCTATGCATCTAATTATATTGTGAGTCATTTGCAAATGCTGACTCATGGTTTTCTTTTCAAGCATAATTAATTATTTTTAATTGGTTTGAATATATTTAGAAGCGGAGAGTGAATTATATTTTTTTGTTCGTTTATTAAAATAGCTTTAGGATTATTATTATGTTTGTTGATTTCCAGCTGCTCTAAAAGATCAAGTTTACAAGTCAAGAGCAGCTGGAAATCAACAAACATAATAATAATCCTAAATGCTTAGAAATTTTTTCCATAGGAAAGCTAATAGCTCAGAAATGCACAAAATAATTTGCAAGGCAGATAGAAACATTACACCTTTTAATTTATATGACGAGAATGCCAACATTCTTATAAATACTAACCAGGAATTATTAGATTCCTGGTCAAATAAAATTATTCATGCAAAACACTTCAATTATCTCAACCAAACGTATGTTGACAAACTTTCGTCAAACAAATGGTTGAGTATTGGAGAGTTGAGCGCAGAAATAGAAGGATTTATGCTTGCCATTCAAGATAGAGTCATTAATACTAAAAATTATAGGAAGCATATAATCAAATATATAAATCAAATTGATGATTTATGTAGAAAATGTTTGGCTTTTCCGGAAACTATAGAACATATTATATCGGGATGTTCTATATTAGCGCCGTCCGAGTATACATTTAGGCACAATCAGGTTTTAAAAATAATCCACCCAAGTTTGGTAATTAAACATAACTTGATTGACTGCCGTAATATAGTACCATATTATGAATATGAACCAAATTCATTTTTAGAAAATGAATTTTATAAAATATATTATGATAAAACTATACTAACAGACAGAACAATTATTCATAATAGACCTGATATAGTTTTACATGACAAAATTAAGAAAAATAACTTATATCATTGATGTAGCTATTCCAAATTCCTGTAATATTCAAAAAACTGTTTCTGAAAAAGTTAGAAAATACACAGATTTAGGAAATGAGAGTAAAAGAATTTGGCATTCTCGGACTATAAAAATATTACCATTTGTTATTTCGGCTACTGGCATTATACCTAGGTCTCTGATTCAAAATTTAGGCGTATTAGATTTGTCAAAGAATTTATATATAAAAATGCAAAAATCGGTAATTTTAAATACATGTAGGATTACAAAAGATTTTTTAAATATTTATATTGAGGGATCAGTAGGATTTATAGGTTCAATTAGGAATTCCACAGAGCCGTACCCTCTGATATGAAAATATCTGGAGTCGGTGAATTATTTTCCCATCTGGTCTCTGGTAGGTTGACATGTTGTTCTTGTATTGTTTTGTAATGGGCCGTTTTCGCACGATTTTGGCCGCTAGGTTCGCTAATAGTCCTACCGGTCCAACTATTTTATTTAACTGTCAGATCCATGGAACTAAGATTGAAGGGAAGCGGCAATACTTTCGGAATATTACGGGGATAAGCGAAAAACCTATGTAGCTCGCAAACTTGTAGCCGTCTAGTGGGAGGGGATAGAAACGGGGAATGTGGCTAGCTTGCGGGGGGAAGGCGGCGCTCTGGAGATAAGGGCCGAACTGTGAATGGGAATCATTATTATTTTTATATTTTTTTAACTTTCGTTAATTTTTTTTTAAATTTTGGACATAAAATATAATAGCTTAATTGAAAAATAAGTAATGAAATGAGGAAAGGGTAGTAACAAGGAGACTGGAGACTTATGTGTTGTTTAATTTTTATTGTTCCCTATACAAGTTATTTTAAGTTACCTTTATCTACTAGGACGTACTTAACTCATTTTTTGCGAAATCAAGATTTGTGAAGCGCTTGTCGAAATACATCGGCCTCACTTTTTACTTGACAATTGCAAGTGGGTAAAATAACTAGTGTTATGAACTCGCTGTAACTCAAGGCGCCATTCCTTGGTGCTATCATTGCTTAACTCATCAGTTTGAAATAGATTTTAATTTATCATATAAATAGTAAGTATGGTTTTTTATACGTATTTTAAAAAATCAACAGACTTGCAGTGAAAATTTTTGTGCGTTCTATTCTGATGTATACTGGTGCTTGAGTTTTAAGAAAGGAGTGCTCGATATTAATCTTATAAAAGAACTGTATTTACAGTTTTACAATGATAACAAAAAAAAATAAGTGATAGGAACAAACACTGCTTGACTTATTTGCGTGGGAAAATAAATTTTATTTTTTTTTTTTAATAAAATGAAACAATGCAACTTTGTATAAACCACTTATAAAATGTGCAAATCTGACCGGTTTCGGAACAAACGTTCCTTCGTCAGGGAATGCTTATACTAATTTGACAGTTTAGAACAATGTTTTATTAGGGTAGGGGTGGAGCCGTTGTTATTTAATAATGTAGATTGGGTGGGTAGGTATTAGTGTAGAGTGGGTGGGTAGGGGAACAAATCCATTATTGGGCTATATGACAATATTTTACATTTATATTTTAAATTTTATTTGATTAAATTGTGTTATTTCATAATTAATTTATTTAAAAATAATGTACATATTATATTATACTAGCAGATCCGGCCACACGTTGCTGTGGCTAACGTAAAAAAATTCCACGCCATTACCCAACCTTTATAACCAACGCCATCTGTTAAATTAAATCCACACCGCCCATTTTCCAGCCCATTGCCCGCTGCCCGCTACCGCTTAACCAGATATATTATATGTTTCAATAAATTTACACAAAACCTTGACAAATTATATATCTAAACCTTTCTCATGAATCACTCTATCTATTGGTGAAAACCGCATGAAAATCCGTTTGGGTAGTTTTTGAGTTTATCGCAAATAGATAGACAGACAGACGCGGCGAATAACTTTGTTTTATAATATGTAGAGATATACCATATAATATATCACAAGAATCTCAACTGCTTCCGTCTGTAGCATGTACGTTGTGAGGCTGAAGGTAAATGGCGAGGGGAAATAAATGGTGGAGAGAAAGCTGGAGAAGTACCCGGCTATTCAGATCTAGTCGACAAACACGGCTAAATCAATTTCAAGCAACATTTCAATTCTGAATGGTGGTCTTACCTACGCCAGAGCGATACTGAGAATGTCTTCCACCTGGACCGTGCCGGGAATATATTTTATAATGTTTTTAATTATAAAATGTTGAAAACACAGATCAATCGAATAAAATTTATTTCGGGATTTGAACCCGCGACCTCCGGATTGCTAGTCAAGAGCTTTACCCCTCAGCCACGAGGGCATGTCAATGTGACTTTTACATAACAATACAGTGATTATAAACTTTGAATTAACGTTTTAAACATATGTAAAAGGAGTGGTAAATTAGTAGGAAGAAAATCTAAAAATAACAGTGCAAAAAAGACAAAGTAAAAATTTTTTAAAATGAATAAGCTAAATGATAAAAAACATATACCTATGACATGATTAATAAAAACATAAAAGTTTTTTGGTAATTTTTAATTATTATAATTTAAGTTGACTGATTCGGCCCATTGGCAGTCGGAGTTCACGTGATAACATCGGGCTCATGGCGATGGCGGTTGAAATGAACACGCCGAAAATTACAAAATGTATATTTAAGCTATGTTTAAACATTTACATGTGAAAGGTAAGACCGTCTTTTTTCTTAAAGGTCTTCATAGAACTACTTTTACACAATTTTACGGCACAGTGGACCATTTTTCTATGTTTTATGAACGTTTTTCTGGGAGCTCTATGCGCGACCGAGGTGTAAAAGCCAATGTCAGCCATCTAAAAACCGTTCGGTAAAATTTTTGAAAAGGCATGCTTTGGGCAGTGGGGCACACTTTACATGCCGTCTCTCTAGTATCCATACTCTTAGGTCAGATCCCATACATTTTTTAGGCCGTTTGACGCAATTTAGTGTTTTTAAATATTATAATAATGCCGTCAACCTGTTGTAGTGTTCCAATGTGTAGAATAGGGTTGGGCACGAGTTTCCCAAAGATTGAAAGACTTGAAAGCGCAATGGATTCATTAAATTAGGTTCATTTCAAATGGGCACCGACTCCTGATTCTGTTGTCTGTAAAGCTCATTTCAGGGACACATATTATGTATTCAATAATATTAACCATAACAGTAAGTACATGACTCATTCAATTAATATCTTACTATAATTGAATCCCCAATATAATACAGATAGTACTTGTATAGTATAATGAACACGTAAAGAAACATTTGACATAGAATGCACAAAATTTTATACACAATGTTTTGCCTTCTTTCGCAGTTGACATTATTTGACCAACGTACCTTTAAATATAAGTGTAGTCAACCACAACTAACAAATAATTATGGTAGACATAATATCTTATTTCCTTTTTTTATATTTTATTGCAATAATTTTATTACACGGTTATCAAACTTTCTGGCACGAGATTTATAGGCGGGTGATTCTTCTTTGTTGGCAATCTAATTTGCTTTGCATTTCTCGTCCCATGTCTGTATATCTCGTGATTGTAATTTAATTTTCAGTAGGAGTGTTTTAAGAAAAAAATCAAATTATTATTATTTCTTAACGTAGACCGTTTTGTATTTTATATCATGTAAGTATGGAAGTTTGAGCCTAATTTTATTTTCAGATGTACTGTACAGGCAAAAGCTACTGAAAGGTGTAGTTCCTTCAATATATCCCTGGATAAAAGTAGAAGTAGGTAATATATAATTAAGAAACTGACAGGAAAGGCGTCTGATACGTGAAAAAATATATTTGAATTCTACAAAACCAAAACCAAGGGAAAGCTTATGGCGCAGACTATGCCAGTCGAAGAATACCATCATCACTGCCATGGTTGCCTGGATGGAGTCCCCGCTGATGCCCTTCTGGAAATGGGAGCCTGTCAAATATCCCCCCATGAATGGATATTTGCATATTTTTTTGGATTTATTATTATATACAATATTTTTCATTTATTTTCTGTTCCATTCTGTGTATGAATGCATTGTTATTTTGTCAATGTTTGAACTATTTAAAAATATGGAATGTATTGCATTGCACAACATTCGGTAAATTATTATGATAAGTTTTAAGATTTTCACGGCCAAAAGTATTTTCGTTATTTGTTTTTGGGGTGTTATGCCGTGTTGCGCTACCTCCTTTAGCCAACGTTTCGGACAGCGTTGCAGTGTCCATCATCAGGGTGCCCTGATGGTGGACACTGCAACGCTGTCCGAAAAGTTGGCTAAAGAAGGAGGTAGCGCAACACGGCATAACACCCCAAAAACAAATAACGAAAAGATCATTATTATATTTCTTTTATTAAAATAAAGACTGAGTGTCGCTCCAGTTTTGTCATGGTTTTCTGCGGCCTTGCACGACATCTACTGCCATGGTTAAAAAAGATTGTTGTTTAGTTGTACAAAATAACACAAAATAATTTAACAAATATATAAATAAATAAAAAAAACTTCCTTTTATTTCTCGAGGTCAATATGAAAAGAACAAGATTACAGACATAATATAAATGTGTCGTAAAACATTTATAAACATTATACACATAGAAGAACATATCAGTACAACAAATAATTAACATTATGCATAAATTATTTATTGTTTTGGCATTTTTTTATTTTTTTTTTACATCCTAATATTATATAGTTGTGGTAGCGTCGGTCAACGCGTGAGCAACTTTGTGAACAGTCAACCTGTTAAAATAAATAAAATAAGATTATCAAATTAAATATGCAACTAGTGTAGAAATCTCCCAACCTCCATACTATATAATATTAATTAACATTTATTTTTAGAATTTACTTGATAAAAAATTGATTTTTCCTATGCTCATATTTTATTTGTAAACATTCAATAGAAATATAAATATAATCTATTTCACAGATGAGGGATATCAAAATACAAAGGTGATAAGAGGTAATATAAGTAAACCTATTAAAACTTCTATTCAGCCGTGGTTTCGGGGAAATTTGGGTCCTTTTTGATGATGAAGGTAGAGGCGTTCAGCCAGTAGGACTGGTTGAAGTCCCCCTCGCAGAGGTAGGACACGCGTGACCACTGCATGACCTGGAGCCCCACGGTAGTAGCGCAGTAGCTGGTGAAGGATTCCACATGCTCCTCGAATGTGTGGCCTCGGATGGGCAGACGCTCCTTCGTCATGTGGTCAGATTCGTCTGAAAATTATAGAATAGTACACGGAATCCAAGAGAAGACGACCAGTGCAATGCCCTAGACATAGTTAGGAGAAATTAAAGATTGTGCTTTAAGCTTTGAGTTTAAACTTGAGTGTTAAGCGATTAGATTTTTGCCTCGAGCTTTATGCTTTGAGATTTAAGCTTTGCTTTTACCTATGTCAAAAATAATGAAAAATTAAGAGTAACAAAAGAGCAGCTTTTGAGTCTGGAGGAAATTGGTAACTGTCTGGTTATTCAGATCTAGGCAATACACGTAGCAGATAATGTTAATAAATTGATGAGATCCCTTTGGTATCGGTTCACCAGCAAGAAATTTGCCAGACAAGAGCGGAACATCCATCCACAGTAGATGACAGCAGCATTCGACTTGTTCTCATGCAATATTTCCCTACATACTAGGAATATTTCCCTCTCCTCCCTTATTTAATAGTGGTCTTCTCAAGATCTTTATTAAAATTCCATTCTTTTAAGGCCCTTCCTTAAACAGCCGGTGAAAAACCACCATTTAGAAGCGATACATTGTTTAAAATGGCAATAGTTGTGTTAGGTGACCAGGTGTGAATAGCCAGGCATTTCCCAGCCTCCACATTTCCCATATTCTTTCCTCCGCCATTCAGTTCAGCCTCACAACATACCATGATTGGGGGTGCTATAGAACCACTTACTTTAAATTAATCACATTTAAAAGACCGGTTAAATCCCTGGTTAAAGTATTAGAGGTATAATAAAATCCATATCTTACATTCAACGTATGGTTTGAAGGGCAGAACCAGCGCAACGATAAGGAGTCCATCGTCGTTGAGAGCCTGCTTAGTGTTGAGGCCGTTGAGCAGCATGGTCTGTGGCTCAGAGCAGCATCTTAATTTTTGTGCATTTTACTTACAAATCGAGCAAACTTGGTTTGGCTAAACTTGTCGGAAAACAAATTGCAAATAGCTATCGAAATGACAGATCGTTGAGAGACGTCAGTGTGTCAGTCCATAGATTTGGTTCACAGATTAGATGACAGGAGGACCGCTAAACACCGTGCTGCCATCTCGTGGGTATTTTGGAATTACTCAGAAAACGGCCCATTATAATACTTATGTAGTGCAATTGCATAACGTGGATTGACCAGATGATCATTTGGGAAGTGTGTGAAAGGGTTTAGTTTTTCCTGTGGGGAAAATTAAATCCGGACATTTAAATCTGGTGCGTAAATTTTAATAAACGATCAAAAAAATATAATTCACTCTCCGCTTCTAAATATATTCAAAAGAATTTAAAATAATTACTTATGCTTGAAAAGAAAACCATGAGTCAGCATTTGCAAATGACTCACAATATAATTAGATGCATAGCGACCTTCAGTTGAAGTGGGAAATTACAGTAATTGGGAAAATAATAACCATTAGTAGTCTCAGTCATTTTTAATCAGAAATTAGAAATGAGTCATAATAAATACCTCTCTAGAAATAGTATAAATATATCGTCTGTATGTGGCATGTCCACAGTTTGATAATGCCTTCAGAAGGCGAAACAGCTGTCACGCGTAATAATAATTACACAGAAAAACTTGTTTGAAAATAAACTGTTTTTATTAATTTAATAATAATATTATGGATTATATAATAAAAAAATAAAAATCAAATGTTTTCTTTATTGAGTTGGGTAGTTTCGTCAATAAGAAATGAATTTATTGTTAGTACATAATTAGTTTTAAGAACCATGTGTTTTCTTTTTTAAATCCGTTAAATGTGTGTATTTGAAAGAATAAAAAATAA
Source organism: Limnephilus rhombicus (assembly GCA_929108145.2). Classification (NCBI taxonomy): domain Eukaryota; kingdom Metazoa; phylum Arthropoda; class Insecta; order Trichoptera; family Limnephilidae; genus Limnephilus; species Limnephilus rhombicus. The sequence continues at coordinate 46,756,387 of OV815289.1, read as the reverse complement.
ATAATTATTTTCTTGTAAAATACTAAGTTATACAATTTATATATTCTCTCTAAATAATGAAAAGCAATCACTCGAATCCGAGACCTGGGTGTAAATCCGAATATAATATATGCTAGCGGGTTTCTTTTTTAATTTTTTTTTGTAATGTAATATGAACATTTCTTGGAATAATATGAACCAAACCTGTCAATTTGTCTGTCCTGGAACGGGAAACTTTCTTAGTTGGACAGGCAAAGTTTTCTTATATGTAATTTGTACTTTCTTTTGTATATATCTATAATAAATATTTGATGAAAACTTAACATTTAATGTGCACGTGATTGAAAAATCGAATAGAGCTTAGAACGTGTGGAGGTCGAACGAAGTACACCGGAACTCAATATCAAGTCACAGAACTTTCTCCGCGCCACAACCTAAACCACCGATCATTCTGCTTTAAACTCTCGGTTAAGACTTACTTGCATATCGTGTTTATTCGCCCCTCACAAATATACAAAGAAAATAATACTTTTCAAAACAAAATACATAATTATCACATTTGCGCAATTACCTACGTAGCTACCTGATTGTGTAACACTAATCCTGTTATATTTTGATTAATATGATTAATTAATTGGAAAGGTTTCAAACTTGGTCGATGTTCTTATAATACTGTGCTTTTCCAGATAAAACACTTTTTGCTAAGTGAAATAATAATTTTAAAGTATAAAACACTTTGCAAAATAAAAATCAACCGCAGTCAGCGAAAAAACGGAACTTAAAACTTAAATTAACAACAACAATATTTAGGATTCATGCGAATCCCAAAAAAATATATTTATAATACCAGAAAGTAATGTTGTTATTTGTGATAAAAATTTTGCCAGAGTTCGAAATTTCTCTAGATTATCTGCTGATTTCCCTAAAAAACATTTTTCTCCCCTAGATCTAGGGAAATTTCCCTAGACATACCATCATTAAATAAATATCAAATATAGTCAGTTTCATTCGTTCAAAACTAAACAAAATAATATTACTGCTTGCAATGCAATAATTTAAGAATCTTCTGACGTAAAAAAATAAGACGTGTGATTTGGGTTCAAGATGTCAACAAATCCGAAAATGACTAAATATTAAAAGATAAATGCTAATTTCAATAGAATGGGGTTTCATTTTGGAGGTAATGGAGCTTTTGGGGAAATTGGAAACCTATTGTAGGTATTTTAGTGACCTTGTGTTCCAAATATATTCGTGATTACTAGGTCAATGCGTGATTCCCATAATAAATTACAGAAAACGAGGTTTTTTCGTCGACCCAGTGGGTTATTTTGACATTTTTGCTAAGAATGAGCAGGCGCAAACTGAGATCGGATTGACATGAGCATGCTCATAAGCTAGCCTGTTCACACATGCTAGAGGCTTCCACTTCTACCCGATAATCCAGTGGGCATGCTCATTAATAAAATGGCTGTTGATTTGTGAGCAAGCTCATTGGGCTTCAAATGAGCATGCTCTTTAGTAGCAACGTCACTGACACACATGCTACTGCGTAGCAATTGCTACTAGGTAGCATGCTCTTTGGCTTCAAATGAGCAAGTGTGCCCGTAGCAAAATGCCATCGAAAATGAAATCGATTCTCGCTTATCGATGTCAGTGTTCATATTGAAAACACAGTCCGATAAAATCATTTTGGAATGTCGTCAATAGTGTAATCGATTATTAACAACTGTACATATATGTGAAATGTAAACTCTTCTTCCTATCTCTCTCTCTGGTTTCAATCCTGGGATTGGTTTGCAGCAATGTCATCTATTCGTTTCTTCAACTCTTCCCTGTCTTGTGCAGCTCTTTTGAAGTCTGCATATGATGAGCAGCGTACGTCTACCAGCAGGTCCTCCAGGTACTCTCAGCGTGGGCGTCCCCTAGCGTTTGTCCCCTCGGTCATACCCTCCATTATGGCATGCAAGAGGCCTTCTTGTCTTATTACATGGCCGATCCATCTTGCGCGCCTTTCGGACAAGGTCCTGAGCAGGTGCATTCCTCCTTCGATTCTTTGGAGAACCTCTCCATTTGTAATGTGGTCTCTCCAGGAAATTCCTAATAGTCTTCTATAGGACCACATCTCAAAAGCCTCTAGTCTCCGTTTATCTCTTTCGGATAGGCACCATGTTTCGCAGCCGTACATCAAGATACTCCATACATAGGTCTTGATGAGGAGTATTCTCAGTTTCAGGTCTATATTATTCGATTCTATTATTTTTGACCTTTTATTGAATGCAAGCCTTCCTTCTTCCATCCACAAGCAAATGCTTTTAATTGAAGATCGGCATAAATTACAAGTAACAAAATCGTAATTTTATAATAAGTTCCATTTAAAGAAAAAATAAAATTAACAATGAAGATAACACATTAAAATTAATAAGTGAAATAAATACCCTGTGATTTATTTTATTCACAATCAAATAAAAACTTGCCATCCATCCTCTCACCCTTCTCATCCATTTCCTACTCCTTTTAGTCTAACCGCAAACCTTCCCCATAATTTGGAGATGTCAGTCGCACTTGCTTCGAACAATTGATAATTTTATGCGGTAGGTATTCAGAATACAGATTGAACAGGCACTGACCGGTGCTTTTTGAGATTATTTTCTTCAATATTGGATTGTCTATGGATATGTCAATTTTCTTTATCTCTTTTTTCTCTTTTCTCTTGCCAAACGGTGGTTGTTCCTCCGAATACTCCGCCTTACCAAAGGGTTATCGTGTAAATTAAAAATTATTTGTGTTAAATTTATACTACTTGAGATTATTTCAGTAACCATTACATTTGATAGCAAACTTTCCTACTTTTCTAGTGACGTTTCTTCAACACTTTGGAATTGACTGTCGCGCTTTGCCTTGTACTTGCAATATAAGTGGGTTCTTGCTATATTGACTAAATAACACGTAAACTTCTTAATATTGTTGCTTATTGATGTAAGAATATATCCCCTAACACTAATTGATTAATCAGTTTTTACACTTTTCGAGATATAACAACATATTGAGCTACCCAACACCAACTTCACGTGACGAGAATACATGAGTTTGTTCATTGTTGATTTTCGGCCGCTGTCAAACAAAATTAGTAAGTTAAACCGAAGTGAAATTAGTAAGTTTAATTAATCTTTTACCTGAGCGAAGGAGTCAACCCGATTCCATTGAACAAAAATCATTTTTACAACATAGTTTGTCGTGCTTTCTTGTATTTAATTTTTGTCTTTTTCAATAAATCAAACAAATGTATTCATAAATATTTACTGTGTTAATATGTTGTTCGTAATTCGTAATTAACATGCGAAATAACTATTTGCACCCACGTAAAACTATGCAGACGTCAAATTGACAGTTCTCTGCTTATTGTGACAGGATTACTCGCTTTAACTCTGTGTGCCATTTAACGATAATTTCAATCGTTTCATTAGTTGACAATATCTTTTGCACCGTTTCCGTGAGAGAATCACCCAAAGTACATTTTAATCGCCAATTGTTCAGGTTTTGTTTCTATCCACGAACAGTTTGGAGCTCCTTTATATAGACTTAAATTCGACTTATTATTTAATGTTTTGTTACAGTTCTACTTTATTTGAGCTGAGACCAATTACCTTATTATAACAGGACGCTATCACAGCAGTGCCATGGATATTTCCAACCCAGAGAGTGTTTCCATCAAGACGGAACCAGGGTCGCAGGAAGAAGGCACAGGTGAAATGCCGTGTACATATGTGGAAATCGACATCCCGAATGTAAAGAAGGAATGTTTGCAGTATGCTGAGAGTGTTCAGCCAACTAGTAAGTTGCATTACGTATATCACAGAGGTTTTTAGATTCTTGAAGTCAGGACAGCTGCTTGTTTTCTACGTCTTTGTAGTATTTATAATCGTCAGTTGTTTGATTTTAAATATTGCTTTACAGAAAACTGTCGAGGTTACACCGAAGGTGAACTTATAAACCTCTTGTTTTTATTTATGTAGGCAAATTTCTTAACTGTCTTTGGAAGATTGGAGCATTTAGCTGGTGTAGTTGATATTATTTTAAATTAATAAAAATCACCTTTAAATATTTATTCGTAATTGTGGACATTCGTTTTCATGCTGATTGTTGTGTTCTTTTTATTGGTTTTCAGAAGTGCAAAAACTTATTTATAAATTTTTATTTTTTCTTACATTTGCTCCATACAGGAGGCCGTGATGAAAATAATTTAATTTCCTACAGGGCCTTTGTCATCTTAGGGGATGGTGTGTGGAGGGTTCTTTAAGGAGAGGAAGGAGAGGAAGCATTGGAAAGGAAATAGGTATGAGGAGTGGGAAGGAATCTGGGATCAGTATGTCTAGGAGTGACGGACGTATGAATCCTTCCCTAAAACTGCGGTGCAAGGTGATTGGTCGAGAGATTCTGGTTGGAGAGAATAAAAGACCTCTCTCAATCAGTCTCTCTCGATCCTAACCACCGCGCAGGACATGAGCAGATGCATCGGCCGCCAACACCTGGATAAGCCTAACCCCATGCACCCGAGCACCCCTGCTAACTTCTAAGTGACCTGTGGCAGTGGTGTTGGTTATCCAATAAATGATTCCCAGGGCGGCTGCACCCATATCCGCCTCCCAAATTGTGACCCGCCCTGCAATAGAAATTAGCACCCGCTAACCGCTTATTCTAAACTACTGCAAGTAGTCACTTGTCAGCGGGAACTTAGTTAGACTATATTATATAATCCAACTTTAGATACAAATTATTTAATACCATCGTCAACCGTAATTTTGAAATACTCGTTTTGACAAACCTATCAATGAATTGTTATTTGTTATTCCAGGTAGCATGACTTTGGAGACTGTTCCCATCAAAGCAGAACCAGGAACCCGAGAAGAAGATGAAGGGAGTGTTCCTTATATGAAAATTGACATCCACCTGCCGGATGTTAAAAAGGAATGCTTAGAGCGCTCTCAAAGTATTACCCAGACAGCAGGTAACATCGATTTTTGTTTGTCTGAATTAGTTTTAATAATTTGCTGTTTTAATTTATGTATATCTTTGTTTTTTCACCTTATTTTTCAGACTTAACAAACCTGAAGAAGCCTACGCTACGAAATCCGTTTTCATGTTCCCACTGCAGTTATTCATGTTCTTTAAAAGGAAATTTAAAAAATCATATACTCAGGCATACTGGAGAAAAACCTTTTTCGTGTTCTTATTGCAGTTATTCATGTATTCGAAAGGAAGTTTTAAAACGTCACATGCTTATCCATAGTGCACAAAAACCGTTTTCGTGTTCCTACTGCAGTTATTCATGTTCTCAAAAGGTAGCTTTGAAATATCACATGTACACCCACACGGGAGAAAAACCATTTTCGTGTTCCTACTGCAGTTATTCATGTTCTGGACAGGGAGTTTTGAAACGTCACATGCTTACCCATACGGGAGAAAAACCTTTTTCGTGTTCCTACTGCAGTTATTCATGTTCTCGAAAGGAAGGTTTAAATCGTCATATGTTTACCCATAGTGGAGAAAAACCGTTTTCGTGTTCCTACTGCAGTTATTCATATTCTCAAAAGGGAGCTTTGAAACTTCACATGCTTACCCACACGGGAGAAAAACCTTTTTCGTGTTCCTACTGCAGTTATTCGTGTTTACGAAAGGGAGATTTAAAACGTCACATGCTTACTCATAGTGGAGAAAAACCATTTTCGTGTTCCTACTGTAGTTTTTTATGTTCTCAAAAGGGAGCTTTGAAACTTCATATGCTTACCCACACGGGGGAAAAACCTTTTTCGTGTTCCTACTGCATTTATTCATGTTCTCGAAAGGGAGATTTAAACCGTCACATGCTTGCCCATAGGGGAGAAAAACTGTTTTCGTGTTCAGAATGTTCCTATACATGTTCACGAAAGGAATATTTAAGACGTCACGAGTTGACTCATAGTACCAAATAACTATTCGTGTAATGCGATAGATTTTACGCTCTTCTTTTTCTTTCCTAATCGCAAAAGAGAATCTATACAATCTGTCAATAAGTATGTATATGTGTGAAAATTAACTGAATGCCCATATATTTTAAGATTTCAATACGTAAATTATGAGATTTTGACAGTGGATACAATATGTTTACCAATTTTTAAAAAAAAGTTTCAGATCTGCTTTACTACAGAAGATGCTTTTAAACAAATTTCATAACATCACTGTAACAGGCGTCTCATGATGTACTTGCCAAATCTTGTTGCTTGAAAAATGCCAGCTGGTTGCCGCACGTGTTCCTTTAAAATATTATTGCCAACCACCTGTTCAGAGAAGAGTAAACAACATGACAAAAATATATACTTAGTAATCAAATCTATCAATGACTGCATAAAACTTCAAGAAGACCTAAATCGACACAATATTCTGTAAATTAAACAATTTAGTCCTTCACATTTCTAAGTGCAACAAATTATCTTTTACGCGTAACAAAAATAAAATTTCTTTTAATTATAACTTTCATGATACACAAATCCATGAAATAGAATCAATCCGTGACCTTGGGGTAGTACTGGATGTAAAACTAAATTTTATCAAACACATTAACGAAGTAACCAACAAAGCCAATAAAATGTTGGAATTTATAATTCGCATATCTAAACCTTTTCGCAATATTAAAACTCTGTATTCCCTTTACACCACGTATATCCGCCCCCACTTAGAATACTGCACATTAATTTGGGCACCGTTCTACCAATGCCATATTGACAGAATCGAAAGTGTACAAAATAAATTTTTTAAACACATAAATTATAAATTCAAATTACTCTTTGCAAATAATACCGAATCCTTAAAATTTCACAACTTTACTCCACTTCAAACACGAAGATTAATATCTGATCAAATATTTTTATACAAAATTCTGAATAACGGCCTGGACTCTCCTGAACTCGTAAATTATTTAAGAATTCACAAACCTACAAGGCCAACCAGACTAAACCATTTTTTTCATTTGCCAGCGTGCAGAACCAACCTTAGAAAAAATTCTCCAATCCCCCGTATATGCGCGCAATATAACACGCAATTTAACAATATCGTTTTATCTTTATTTTGTGAGATTCCGCAAATTTCCAATGCGTGTCATTCCTGAATATTATTTTCGAAAAGGTGGTCTGGCGAGGCACATGCTGACTCACAGCGAAGAAAAACCTTTTATATGTTCCGAATGTAACTATTCATGTTCTCAAAAGGGAGATTTAAAGAGACACACACCGACTCACAGTGGAGAAAAACCGTTTTCATGTTCTGAGTGCAACTACTCGTGTTCTCAGAAGAGCCATCTGACGAGACACATGCTGACTCACAGTGGAGAAAAACCTTTTTCATGTTCCAAATGTAACTATTCATGTTCTCAAAAGGGAGATTTAACGAAACACATGCCTACTCACAGTGGATAAAACCCGTTTTCATGTTCTTAGTGCAACTATTCATGTTCGCAGAAGAGCCATATGACGAGACACACAGCGGAAAAAAAAATTTCATGTTCGGAGTGCAACTATTCATCTTCTCAAAGGAGCCTTCTCATAAGACCCAAGCTGACTCACTAAGAAGAAAAACCTTTTTCGTGTTCCAAGTGCTACTGTTCATATTTTCACATACTGACTCACAGTGGGGTAAACCTTTCTCGTGTTCCGAGTGCTACTAGTCATGTTCTCGATAGTGCAATCTGACAATCCGTATGCTGACTCGCGGTGGAGATAAACATTTTTCACATGTCGAGTGCAATTTTTCATACTATCCAAGAGGGAATCTGATGACCCACCTTTTAAGTGGTATGGTTTTTACCAAACTTTGCGTGTTCAATAATAATAAACACTTATTAATTCAATACCACCTTCTTTTTTTTTTATTTACCAAAGAATTACCACGTAGACAACGGTTCGAATCGCGACAGAATACATCGTACTGTCACGGATAGATTCGAATAGTATATTCACAAGTAGCGTGTAATAGTGTGTAATGTATGACACTGGCACTTGTAGATCGGCAAGTTGTTATGCGCTGAATGGAATTTAATGTGATATTTTTTAACTCTTCAACGTCTTCTGTACCTCGCTGTACACATCAGAACTGTGGGTTGACTACACTGCAACCCGATGGAATATGTTAAAGGTTGCTTACAATAACGCTTATCGCTAACTTTCCCGCCTGCAGTGCTACGGAAATGTTCCTGGAGGGACGAGTGCATACTTTCCGAGCACTTCTCCGCCACCATATGGGAAGTTTATGGCGCAGGCTGCGCCATTCGAAGAATGCGATCATCACCGCCATGGCTGCCTGGATGGAGTCTCCCCTGATGGCCCTCTGGAGACGAGAAATGGTGAAATACCCTCCGTAAACGGCTTTGCATTAATTTAAGTGTTTAATATTTCAGTTCTCATGCTTATTTGTTTTTATTTATTTATGTATTGATGTTAATTATTTTTTACCTCATCTTATTATTTGTCTTTCTTTTGTTATTTCAAAACATGGAATGTATTGCATTGCACTTCCCCTGCACATTCTGGAATAAACTATTTGTTCAAAAAGTGAAGGTTATTGCCATCTAGCGGTATATTTTGTAGCTTGACTGTTTGGATCACAGATTACAGGCTACGGCCATAGGGCCGCACTGTTTTAAGGCTAAACGATAAAGCAGATTTCTGGAATTTGTATCTTATTTATAGATTAACAATGGTGGTTGTTTTTTATGTTAGTATGTGAAAACGTGTAGTTATAAATAGGACAATTTTAGTTAAAACACGCTCTTAATACGTGGATCTCCTGTAAACAGCTAGCATTATCTAGCGAGTGGTCAAAGTGGCCAAATTAAGTGTTTTTGTTCGGGTCGGGAACAAATTTATTTGTAAAATGTGCCGTGAATAAACGAGAAGATTTCCTCCTTGAAACCATGTTTTTCTTGAAGTCTTTCTGCTAAATTACCAAATTATAACACTATTATTATTAAAGGTTGGTTGGTTACCTACTGCTCCAGCGCCATGCACGTTGTTGCTTAAATAGGCGACCGGTAAAGTAACTATTGGTAGGCAGGCAAAACACTGGTAGGTAGGCAAAACGTGCCACTCGATGATTCGCGAAAGCTCGGCGCTATACGGTGAACTATGGGTACTAGCGTTAGATCTTTCCAGTAAGAGCTCGTTCACATTGAGCATATAAATATAAAAGATCATAGCACGCCACATATCGTTTTCCATACAATCCCTTCAGACCGTTCACACCTGAGCGTTTTATGCGCACATCAACCATAAACAATGCACATCTTACGCCGTAACCGCTCCTGAGGCGATATGCCAACAGTTAAGCGCCCCCCACTCCGACAAAAACAGGAGAGGGGGTTGTAGTGTATTTACATGTATAGTTGTGGACAACTCTGTCGTCTCAGGCAGTACACGCGCGGAGTTGCAGGGCGTAGGACGGTACTGGCCGACCGACCGCAGTGAGAAACGCGTGGAAGCTGGCCGTGAGCCGATATCGGTTAAGTTGAGTGTTACTTGTTCTTTCTTGATATTAACCTGAGTCATAGTGAACATTACATGTGGCGACGAGGTAAACTGTGAGTAATCTAAGGATTTATTACAAAAAAAAAGTAACAAGGGAGGAGAATAGAAGGAAATGTAAAGTAACTAGAAAGGTATACTCATTTGACCGTGAGTATTGTTGCGTAGGTATTGTTTTGTTCATGTTTTAGTGCCTCCGTGCAAGACGCTGCTTGCAAGCTATTCGATCCTCGGGCGTAATGTTAGATTTGTTCGGGAAATCGAAAAAAAAACGTGTTTACCAGAATTACTTTACCAAAATGTGTAGGAGGGCATTTGGTGGGAGAGGCATGGATTGATGTTGGAAGGAGTCATTTGACATCGTGTTAACTCCACGGCTGCGCGTGAAGTGATCGGGTTTGGTATATTTCGGGTAGCGCCGTCTGCGGAGGCCAGCATTGAAGAGTGGTACATCTGCAGGTGTGGTTACGTCACGATCGTGTGGGTTGTGGGTGTCTCCATGAATGGAGGGCCTTAGGTAACCTAGGTTTCTATGAGAGCATTTAAGACCATTGTTTGCCGGCAACCGAACTAGATCTTCAATAATCTCATGTCTTTCGTTTGTCCCTTTCTAACGAAATATTGTATTTGCGGTGTGTAGCGGGGAGGCGGGAAGGGAAGATTTCTATGTAGTGGTATTTAGTTACAGCGCTAGCGAGCAAAATACGGTGTTATAGAGTTTTAAAGAAAAGGGCGCGTAATTATTATGTAACATCATTTTATCGGAGAATACGAGGAATGATCTTTTTGTGTAGTGCCTTGAAATTAACGGAGATATTATATTGTAATAGGAGATACGGGAATCGGATGCATGACGTAAAATTGTAAATAAGTAATATAGAGCGTTTAACGAAATAAGGCATTTATTTCCATGCCCGAATACTTGCACGAAGACGGTGAAATGCCCCTTTTGTTGATAATATCTTTAGCGACACGTCATATAATATGGGAGACTCCCGACATATTTCGTAATTCCGGTGTCCGGCGTTTCGACGTGTACACAGTAAAAACGCGAGAAACCACCGAAACAAAATTTTAATTTTATATGTCAATATATTTTCGTCAAGATGAGAAATCACCCATTTGCTTAGTTCATTCAATATTAGCTGAGACATTAATTGTTAGAAGAGCTCCGGAAATAATAATGATAATATTATACTAAAGTCATGGTGTTTGAAAGAGAGAGTACGAAAACAGTGTGCGATATAGTAGTGAATGATGAATACTTGGAGCAGGTGGATGAGTTTGTTTATCTGGGTAGTATGTTTACGAGAGATGGGAAGGCTGATAGAGATATTGAAAGGAGGGTAAATGCCGGTAACTCCATTAATGGAGGACTGAATGCCGTTGGAGCTAATAAAAAACTTTCAATAAAAGCGAAACTAGCAGTCCACAATGGAGTCCTGGTACCTACCCTGATGTATGGCAGTGAGGCATGGAACTGGCAGAGGAAGGATGAAAGTAAACTGAATGCTGTTGAAATGCGATCCCTGAGACGTATGTGTGGTAAAACCATGTATGATCGTGTTAGAAATGTGGATATCCGCAAAGAATGTAAGGCTGATGTAAGTATAATGAGCAAAGTTAAGAAAGGGACCCTCAGATGGTTTGGGTACGTAGAGCGAATGAACGAAGAAAGTAGTGTTAAAAGAATATATGATGCAAATGTGAATGGTAGAAGAAGTCGGGGACGCCCGAGGAAGACATGGCACGATGAAGTAAATCAGATACTTGAGACGGGCCATGTCAAAAGTCAGAATAATAGAAGAGTATGTATGAGACGATGTATGAATGTGAGTGAGGCAAAGAGTGTGTGCCAAGACCGAGTTGTTTGGCGGTCCGTCCTCTCTGCCTACCCCTGCGGGGAAACGGCGTGATGGTTAGTTAGTTAGTTATACAATTCTGCAAGGAACTCTAGGAAACATCTATGTATAAAAATCAATGTATGTTTGCTTGTATGTATGTTTGTTCCATACGCGTTGCTAAACCAATCATCATATTGCGATGAAATTCTGGGGATTTGATGTGCGCATGCCCGCGATGGTTAATATATATAGTGGTGAGATTTTTTTTATATGAATACCGCACAAGAGTCCTAACTGCTCCCATCTGAAGCCAGTGAGATGCCTCACGGCATCCCCAATTGGGGTATGCTGTGAGGCTGAAGGTAGTGGGGAGGGGAAAGAGATCGGGAAGAGGAAGGTGGGGAAGTACCTGGCTATTCAGATCTGGTCACCAAACGCGGCTAATGCCATTTCAAGCAACGTTTCAATTCTGAATGGTGGTCTTACATCAGGGCGATACTGAGAGTATCTTCCACTCTGGAACGTGCCGCATATATACTATATATTATTTTAACCCCTCCGAATTTTTGAGAATATTCGCTTTTGGTGTCTCTAACAAAATGACATTTTACAAAAACTTTTTGTTATTACCGCTTCACAATTAAAGCTCTATAAATGAAACATTTCTGAACTTAGTCGAATAGTAAAAACTGTTTTAGAAAGGTTACAAAATAGGCTTTCAAATTATTATATTACAAATAAATATTAGCATTTGTAAATATTAAAATTTAGAACGCAAACATTAAAAATACGTAAAAATGACTCACGTGATGTTTTTATGTGAAAACGGTACTAAAATCACAGAAATCACAGAATATGTAAACAAAAATACTTATTCTATTGTACACATATATGTGTTATAAACACTTTTGTCACCTCACTTTTTTATAATTTCATATAAAAATATTTAATAAAAACTTAAAATTTGCGCCGGTAAATATTTTTGTCAACTACACGACTGACAGCTGATTCCTGTTATGTATTCACATAGACAACTTGATAGGGATATGCAGCTTGATCTACTATCGACCTTTTACTTTTTGTTTTAGGGATGTAACTAAAACAATAACGGAGTTAGAACTATTTCTATGGAAACACACGCGCTGACGTATAAACACGCTTATTGTACTTGACTGCTGTCCTATTTTTAACGCTTATATCTACTTACGTTGTGGAGGGGTTAAATGAATTAATTGTGAAAAAACACAAATTAATCAAATAAAATTTAGTTGCGCATGCCGGGTTCGAACCCGCGACCTCCGGATTGTTAGTCAAGAGTCGTACCCACTGGACTACGGAGTATATAATCTATCTATCAATCAAAAATTCTATATTACCTTAAATGTGGTGATAACAATTTTAATTGGCATTGGACATGACAAAAATAAAATGAGTTGTTAATAATTCATATTACACTATAAACCCGAGATAATTATGCCCATTGGGAATAACCCAATAATTAGAAGTTCAAAATTCAAAGACGACTTAGTAACAAATATAAGCAAACCCATTTAATTAATTTTTTTTTTTTTTTTACAGTGAATACCGCACAAGAATCTCAACTGCTCCCGTCTGGATCCAGTGAGAGTATGGCATCCCCAATTGGGGTATGTTGTGAGGCTGAAGGTAGTGGGGAGGGGAAAGAGATAGGGAAGAGGAAGGTGGGGAAGTACCTGGCTATTCAGATGTGGTCACCAAACGCGGCTAATGCCATTTCAAGCAACGTTTCAATTCTGAATGGTGGTCTTACATCAGGGCGGAGGGAGGGGAGTTAGCAGGACGGGAGAAGCGGAAGATGGGAGTGGAGAGAAGGAAGGCAGAGTGGGAAAACGTGAGGAGAAGGGTACGAGAGAGAGGAAAGGGAACGGGACGAATGGGAAAGGACACGCAGGGAGAAACAATGTCTTTATTAAGTGACATGCAACGCATGCCGGGAACTCGCCAGTAAGAAATAAAATATTGTACCATTAGAAAACTTAAATTCAAAATAATAACAACTTCAATTCTCAGCGAGTTAATTCCAAGGAAAAGTTTATCAATATAATGTCGTAGAAGACGTAGAATATTTTTTGAATAAAAAAAAAACAGCAATAAAAACGCCTATAAAAATTTGAGTGTTAATACTCATTTTGGGAGACAGGTATCGGTGCCGCAGCCCAGGGAACCATTTATTGGATAACAAACACCTCTGCTACAGCTCACACCAAGTGGTTCGCTACGTTTAGTGACTTAGCAGGGGTGCCCGAGCTCATGGGGTGAGGTTTGTTCGGGTCTTGGTGGCGGATGCGTCTGCCCACCAATTTCATGGCAGGCCAGATTGGGAGAGACTGGTTGATGGATACCTTTTGATTTCTCCAGTAGGGCTCTTTCGGAACATCGCCTTTCACCGCACGGGGTGGGATAGAATCATTCGTCCGTCACTCCTGGACACACTGACCCCAGATTCCAACCCACCCCTTCTACCTTTTTATTTCCCAGCACATCCTCTCCTTCCTTTCCTAAAAATACCCTTCACTCAGCATCCCCGAAGATGACATAGGCCCTGAGGAGAATTATTTTCTTCCTGGGCATGTGTGGAGCTATTGTATAAAAACATAATCTTGTCCTTTGTTAATATGTCAGATTTGAAAGTCAAATAATATGTGTAACTTCACATTCAATTATTCTGTAAAGTTCCAAAATCGGCGTCTCGGAATTTACTATGTATATATATTTGTTTTCTATACATACGCCTCAGGGATCTCTTTTTACAGCTTTTTTTAACATTAGCTCCACACAGGAGGCCCTGAGGAAAATAAGGGGTCTTTTTAGGAAAGGAAGAAGAGGAAGTTCTGAAAAATAAAAGGGTAAGTAATGCGGATGATTAGGAATCTGTGGGTCAGTGCATCTAGGAGTGACGGATGCAAGAATCCATCCCTCCCACTGCGATGCAAGGCGATGTTCAGAGAGAGTACTTACGGCTGGAGACGTCAAAGAGTTTCCCTCAACCATTCTCTCCCGATCCGGCCTGCCATGCAGCTGGTGGGCAGACGCATCCGCCACCAAGACTCAGACAAACCTCACCCCATGAACCCGGGCAACCCTGCTAAGTCACCAAACGTAGCGAACCATTTGGGATGACCTATGGCAGAAGTGTTGGTGTTATCCAATAAATGGTTTCCGGGGCAGTAGTACGCATACCCGCCTCGCATTCAGTCTAGGTACCTACTTTCATTCTCCTCTGCCAGTTCCCATGCCTCACTGCCATAAATACCTAGGTAGGTAGGTACCCCGATATCGTAGAAAATATTTAAAAAATAAAAGCTGAACTACAAAAAATGATAATCTTACTACCTACCAAGAAACACAAATACGTTGAATATGGTTCTCGATTTTTTCGGTAAAAATTAGTTCTAAAACAACGAACACCTGCATATTGTCAACAAACAAAGACATAGATACACCCATTATTAATGTATGGCGATTGAGTTATGTATGTATTAGTTTGTCTGGCGCGATTTTACTCCTTCCCCCGGCCCGCGCAAGCTCCCCCGTACAAGCTGCCCCGTCCGGCTGGCAAATGAGTGGATGAGACAACAACAAAAAACCTAAGTAATTTTACTACAAATCTGCGCGAATCTAAATTCGGTTTTTTACACGAATAAAACTGTTTTCAGTGCAGAATAAAATTTTGTCGTATACTTCATCATATTCCTGACTCAGGATGAGAGGAGTTTTTTTTTTTAAATTGCGTCCATATGCCCAGAAAAAAAATTCCAAAGTTGCCTCCTAAATTTATGGATAAATCGTCATCTTTTGGGGCCTATATTTTATAATTTAAAACAAAAATCGAAAATCGGATTCACATCCTAACTGTATACATGCCTAATTTATCATTTAAAAAAAAAGAAAAAAACAATTAATTTGATATTTTAGCCGTAAATCCAAAACAAAATTTTGTATGAAACAGGCCACGTATGCGTTCCTCTTAAGGGGAGTGACAT
The DNA here is from genome assembly GCA_929108145.2 of Limnephilus rhombicus. Lineage (NCBI taxonomy): Eukaryota > Metazoa > Arthropoda > Insecta > Trichoptera > Limnephilidae > Limnephilus > Limnephilus rhombicus. Next base: position 46,740,994 of record OV815289.1, on the reverse strand, counting down.
ACCTACGGATTGGACAATCATACCTACCTACTTATTAAAATGAATGTTCTTCGATAATCACCGTGCGGTGAACAGTTTTATTGCAGTTGGGCATTGAATTGCGGCTTGACATTAAATGGCGGCTTTGCATTAAATTGCGGCTGGGCATTAAATTGCGACTTGACATTAAATTGCGACTTTGCAATAAATTGCGGCTGGCATTAAATTGCGGCAGGGCATTCAATTGCGACTTTGCATTGAATTGCGGCGGTGCATTAAATTGCGGTTGGCATTAAATTGCGACTTGGCATTAAATTGCGGCTGGGCATTCAATTGCGACTTTGCATTGAATTGTGGCGGTGCATTAAATTTCGACTTGGCATTAAATTGCGACTGGGCATTCAATTGCGACCTTGCATTAAATTGCGGCTGGGCAAATAATTGCGACTTTGCATTAAATTGCGGCGGGGCATTAAATTGCGGTTGGCATTAAATTGCGACTTGGCATTGAATTGCGGCGGTGCATTCAATTGCGACTGAACATTTAGTTACAGTAGGGTTACAGAGTGAGACTTAAAAAAAAAAAAAAATTATAATAATGGGGGCATTATATTGCGGATATCGATGAATACTTAGTGCACAATTTGCATTAAATTGCGGAGATTTACCGGTATAGCATTAAATTGTGGACATACCCCTACATGGCATTAAATTGCATTCGTTCAACAGTTTTCGAGAAGTTTGAATGTAAAGGGGAGGTTGGTTCAGTCTCTGTCCGTTGGGAAAGATGGAAAATAAGTCTGAACATTTACCTCGAGGCGGCAGGCATGGACACCGAGACAAAGAAAAGAACTACTCTTTTACATTTCGGTAGTCCCGAGTTACAAGAAATCTTCTACAACATCCCGGGAGCTAACGCAACTGAAGAAGAACCTTAAAACATCGCTATCGAAAAATTAGACAACCATTGGGCACCTAAACAGAGCAAAATGTATGAGCGACATCAGTTTCATCTCCTAAAACAGGAACAGGTTGAGAAGTTAGGAAAATTTCTTGTGAGACTTTGACTACAGGCCAAGAAGTGTCAGTTTGGTAAAAAAGGAAGATGAGCATATCATAGACCAAATAACTGAAAAGGGTAAGACAAAAGAACTCCGAAAGAAGATATTGAAAACAGGGGAAAATATCACTTTGGATGAAATAGTTGCAGAAGAGAATCTTTGGTATGAAATCTAAGGAAAGTCAGTCAATCAACAGAGTAGGTACAGAGACATGGGAGGGGAAAGAAAAAAAAATGGAATGTAGTAGATGTGGAAGTTGAAGACATTTGGCCCGTGACAACAACTGCCCGGCAAAAGGAAAGGCTTGCCTTAAATGTGGCAAACGTATTAGCCCTTGTTAATTTATAAAGGATACCAACATCACAGTGACAGGTACGGCCGCGGATTTTCGCTGTGTCGGTTCGCGAAGAGAATTTTGGTTTTATGCAATTGAAATTTAAAATGCATTATTTTCCGCCGCCCCAAAGTCAAAAAGTTTCCTTTTATAGTAATTAAGGCGAATCTAAAGTTTAATTATAAAAATTATTCGTAATAAGCGTGGCCAGTCCGAACCGATAATTACCACTATTTCATATGGAATCATTTGGAATATTTTCTTCGTTTTGTTTCATAAATAAATACCATTTGACAAAATGACGTTGTCTAACATTAACGGGGCCTCAAAAGAGGAGATGATTCAGATGCTTTCTGACGTTAATATTACTCTAGAACCCACTTTGTCCGCCATGAGAGAGCCAGCGCGAATTTACAACAGGAATCTTAAACAATCTAGTGGTACTTCTTCTCAACAAGAAGCAAGCAGTGATGAAAGTCCCAATACAACTACCAACATAACTAATAATTATTTTCAGAATAAAATTACAAATCCTTCCGTACATAGCTGGGGTGTTAAATTTAACGGATCTTCAGACATCCGTGACTTTATACAACGTGTGGAGGAGTTATCTAGGTGCCGTCATATTGAGTTGTCGCTTGTTGTCACTTCGTTTGCTGACCTTTTGGAGGGAAGAGCATTGCTATGGTATCGTACCATTTATAAAGATAATTTAACTTGGCTAGAACTGAAAAAACTAATTTTAACTCGATTTGATCCAATCGCTAACCAAACCGAAGCTTTAAAAGCTCTCTTCTCTATGAAACAGAAGTACAATCAAAGCTTAGTTGATTATGTTGAAAACGTGCAATTAGCTAATTTAAGATTAAACGTTCAACTTCCGGAAGAACAAATTGTGGATTTAGTGTGCAATAGCCTATTGCCGAAATATGAACTTGTTATTGCTTATTTTGAGGATAAAACTTTAAATTCCTTAATTAGTGTTTGTAAGCGATTTGAAAAAAGTTTAGCTATTTCCGACGATGAAGCAAATTCGGTCAAAGACAAGAATAAATCGTCATCCGTTCCGTTGAATAGTAATGCTGCACCTTCTTCTTCTTCATCTTCTGCACAATTTTATAGAAATAAATTACTTTGCGCTTATTGTAATATAAAAGGTCATTCCAAGCCTTTTTGTAGAAAATGGAAGTTTGATTCTCAGAAGAATCATACCAAGCGACAAGCAAATCCTGAACGACATAATTCAAAAAACAAGACGGGGGTCCCCCACATTCTGCTAGCGAGGATGCTAGGAGACCACCGATAATTTCAAACTCTAGTACCAGTCCCATCGACCATGACATGGACGCATTCATGCCGATGATGACCAGCGGTCAAGATATTAGACCTCATGTTAATATTGCAATTAACAATTAAGTTTTTTCAGCTCTTTTAGATAGCGGAGCTAATGTGAGTTGTTTTGGAGGTTCACTGTATAGGTTTTTCTTAAGTTTAGGTTTTAAGTTAGATAAGCTTGATTCTTACGTTACCACCGCGGATGGTAAACATCAAGATGTAATTGGTACTATGCGGGTACTAGTCACCTATAATAATATTAAGAAATATGTAAATTTTTTTGTCATTCCGTCTCTTTCTCCCGTGATTGTCTTGGGAGTCGACTTTTGGAAACAGTTTGACATTGCTCCTCAGTTGTTTTCAGGAGTCAACAGTGGTCGTGATGTTGAGAATACTATAGGTGAAATTCGCAAGATCACGTCAGCTTCCCTACTGTCCCCTCAAGACAATCATAGGCTAAATAAGGTAATTGATAAATTTAAATCAATTTCGTTTGAAAAATATGGACTGCGTCGTACTCATTTAGTGCAGCACAAAATTAATACAATGGGAGATCCCATTAAGCAACGGTATTACCCTTTGTCTCAAACACGACAGCAACAACTTGAATCTCAACTTAAGGAAATGTTAGATTTAGGTGTTCGCCGTTCGCGTTCGGCTTGGTCGAATCCGGTTTTGATCGTGCCTAAGAAGGATGGTTCTGCAAGGTTCTGCTTGGACTCTAGAAAACTTAACAGCGTCACGACAAGGGATTCGTACCCCTTGCCGTATATTTCGCGTATTTTGGACAAGCTACGTGGTGCACGCTTCATATCTTCTATTGACTTATCGAAAAGTTTCTGGCAAATCCCTTTACATAAGGATTTTTGCTGCAAAACGGGTTTTGTTGTACCAGGTCATGGACTTTTTGAATTCGTTAGGATGCCATTTGGTCTGAAAAATGCACCTAGTGAATTACAGCGTCTTGTTGATACTCTTTTTGGTCCAGAGTTTGTTGAAAACGTTTTCTGCTACCTGGATGATTTAATTATTATTTCAGAAGATTTTGAGTCACATTTAGAATTGTTAAATAAAGTTTTCACACGTATTAAAGAAGCAGGTTTAACAATTAATCTCAAAAAATGTGAGTTTTGTAAGGACGAGTTGAAGTATCTGGATTATATTACTGATGCAAAGGGTCTTCGCACAGATCCAGTCAAGCTAGAGCCTATTCGAACTTACCCCACTCCTAAGAATTCTAAACAGTTAAAAGCGTTTATTGGACTTTGTGGATATTATAGACGTTTCATCAATAATTTTTCCACAATAGCGGCCCCTTTAACTAGACTCACTGGCTCAAGAAAAGGGGTGAGTAATTTTTCTTGGTCTTCAGAGGCTGAAGACTCTTTTAAAAAATTAAAAAGGCATTAGCTTCCGCGCCGTTTATCAATTGTCCTGATTTTTCACTTCCATTTACCATACACTGTGACGCGAGCAACGTTGGGATAGGCGGCGTGCTCAAACAGGTCTTTGAAGGAGAAGAACACCCGATTTCTTTTTTTTCTAGGTGTCTGAACGTTCACGAGCGAAACTACGGCGTGACGGAGCGTGAACTCTTAGCGGTGTTGGATTCGGTGAATCACTTCAGGCCCTACATAGAGGGAGTTCACTTCACAGTAGTAACGGACCACTCCAGTTTGCAATGGCTAGTATCTTTATCAAATCCGACAATCAGACTTGCACGTTGGTCTACCCGTCTTTCTCAATTTTCTTTTGATGTAGTCCACAGGAAGGGTAAATTTAACACTGTACCCGACGCTCTTTCGCGTAAAGACGATTTAACTATTGGAGCCATTGACAACCTTCCTACAAGCACGGATAATTGGTACATTAACTTATTTATTAATTGTAAAAATAATCCACAACGTTTTAATAATTTTCAAATTAAGGATAATTGTTTATTTCGTCACTCTCAGTCCCGTTTCGCTCTACAGGAGGATACAGCTTGGAAGCTGGTTGTTCCTTTTGAGGACCGTAATGCTATTTTAAGTAAAGAACACGAGTCTATTAGCTCTTGCCACTCAGGTGTATTCAGAACGTATAAGAAAGTTCAACTCCGTTATTTTTGGCCGGGTATGTATAATGATGTCAAAAAGTTTGTTAATAAATGTAAAACGTGCAAGGCATATAAAATAAATACATCTGCGCCGGCTGGCATTTCTACGAATCCAAAAATAGTCAACAGACCGATGCAAATGTTGTCTATCGACCTTGTTGGTCCTCTTCCACGTAGTTACGCAGGATTTATGTACATTTTATCGGTTGTTGACGTTTTTTCGAAATATACTTGGATTTTTCCGCTCAGAAATGCTACTGCTAAAAGCATTGTTAAAAATGTAGAACAATATATTTTCTTGGTACACGGTGTTCCGCAAACTTTTATATGTGATAACGGGAAACAATTTGTCTCAAAAGAATTTAAACAATTGTTATCAGATTATAATGTTCCCATGCCTTTTTATAACGCTTATTACACCCCACAAAATAATGTAGTTGAACGATATAACCAAACTATCGGAACTGCATTGTCTATTTTGACCGAGTCTGACCATCGTAACTGGTCTAGATTTCTGCCTCAGATTCAATCAGCTTTAAATAATACGGTTAACTTTGCAACAGATTTCACGCCTTTTTTCCTCATGCACGGAAGAGAACAAATCATTGACGGAAAATTTCATGAAATAAATATTTCTTCTGGTGTCGCAGACACTACCCTAGAACAATCTAGAAGTGAACTTGCTAAAAAATTGGAAGAGTTAGCTCCAATTTATGAGCAAGTTTCTAATGCATTACTACAAGCTTTTAAAAAGAATGCCCAACACTACAACTTGCGTCGTAAGTCGGTTATTTATGATGTTGGAGACGTCGTTTGGAGGAAGAATTTTGTTCAATCTAATGGACCAGATTATTTCTCTCATAAATTGGCACCTAGATTTGTTCGCAATGTCATAAAGGGTAAAGTCTCTGATTTAATTTATACTTTGGCAGTTATGCAAGGAAAAATAGTGGTAAATTTTCACGTCAAGGATATTGTTCGTTTAGACTAATTATTACTTTAAGTACATTATAGGAAGCCAATGTCGTGGTGTGTAAGACTACCAACCTTCCACTCCATTTCATTTGTTTCTTTATGTCTTTGTCCAGGTTATGTGTCTTGGAGTTTGGTACCTCCAAAGCATGTGGTCGGAATAAACGCAATAAGTTTTTGATGATAAATCGGTTATTTACCTTCGTTCAACTAGAATCTGATCTGATGATCAGTGGCGCCCAAACCTTAAGTCATTCTTTTTTTTCTCTCTCCTTCACATGACTTATGCTTTTTCGAGTGATATATATAATTAGATTGGATATGAGTATTTCTCGTTTTTTTTAGTAGACACCCTGTCTATATTATTCTGTCAGTATTCTCACTGCAATGCACACACGCACACACATTGGTATCGCATCTCTACTCCGTCAGTAAACGGATATTTTGTAATGTTCCCTACTTTTAAATCTAAATCCATTTTTCTCTAGTTCAGTGGAGCTTTCTTTCCATTTTGTCGTCCCTCCGACATGCCTTATAACCAAAGATCCTCCAAGGAGCTAGAGAACAAAATATATTCTTAAGTGTAGTTCTTTGTGTAGCAGAGATTTGAGTAACTTTTTGGTATACAAAATGTGTAAATTTTCATTTAAATAAATAGATTATATTTAGCTAGTATTTGCTACAATTAAGTTTGGTTTAGCTTTCCTTAAAGTGAATAATATTAAGTCATAGTTTATTAAGAACATTGTTATGTCTTTCTAACAAAGGTAGTACTGCTTCGGCGTACTTTCGTAATTCCAACATGGAATATATAATACTCCACCTCTAGCACAGGAGAGCGTATTTTTGTATAGCTTATAGTCATAAGTAAAATATTTGCATTAGTCTCACTGCTGAAACACCAGTGTTTCTCTACACAATTTTGTACCTAGTGTCATTCAAATGTTTTGATTGATCACCAATTTACATAGTGTCATTATCACATGGATATGTTCGATCACCAATACATATTGTCTGTGCAAGAAATTTTGCCTTTTGCTTACTTTTGAAGTAGTATTTTGAAGGATCTCCGCCTACGGTGTGATCTCAGTCTTTTTTCTTGTGCAAACTATATACACTGTTTTAGTCATTAAAATGGCTTGTACTCTATATATTTAATCATACCGGTTCACTACTATTAGCTAGGTTTTTTTGTTAAATTGCAATCCCTATGCATTCAGCTAAACATTCTAGATTCTGTTTCGCTTGTCTTTGTGTTCCTACTGATACTCATTGTTACCACTTGTAGACAGGTATATCTTTGGTATTGTAAAACCTGATCTAATTTTTATTTTTGAAACATAGGTATTTCTTATTATGTAAACCCTATTGTAACCACCTGTACGGATAGGTATTTCCAAATATGTAAACCCAAATCTAACCACTTTTAGTAGACAAGTTTTGCAATCTTGGTCTAACTATTTCATTAATACACAAGTACTACTCATATACTTATGGTTCTACATTGTTATAAATCTGTTTTTTTAAACTGATAGTTGAATATCTGTGAAAGATATTCCTCATTCTAGGTTTATTGTCTGTTCTGTATTTTGTTGAATAAAATTCTATGTTAACCTTTTAGACCTGTTGGGCCTAGGTAGATAGAATAGTTACATTTTCGCTATTAATAAATAGCCTAAATTCACTGAAGTGAGGGCTGGTTGACCACTCTAAAGTGAAGCCTTTTTTAATGGCAAAATTTCCTGCTGAAGGAAAAGTGATGCTTTGTGCATAATTTTTTTTCTTTTTTCATTGGTTGTGTTCTTTATTTTTAAGATGTTCCCGATGTTAGGATGACATGAGAATAACAGGTCTGGGCTTCACCCAGTAATGCCAGCACCCAGCTCCATCGTTGCTGAAGATGTTGTGGACTCCTTATTCTCGTACCATCCTATTCTCATTGTTTTTTCAATCTATCTAGATTTATATGATTTATTTTTTATGATTGCTAATAATGGTTACTTTTTGTAAAACTTCTAGATACCTGATGGACCTATCTTCTAGTTAGTTAGTTAGTTAGTGTACCTTTATTATTTTTTTTTTTTTACATCGGAACCGTGGATTTCATGTTTGGGGCCAAACATTTTCGTGAGAAGGGGGGAATTGTCACGTAAATAATTATCAATTTGTGATATAATTATTTACCTGACCACTAACCTGGTATTTTGAACAGCCCGTATTTTTTTTTTTTTTTTTTTTTTTTTTTTTATTAGAAGAAAAAAGTTATAAAATATTACAGGAAAATCAAAATAAAATAAGATATTACAAAAAAGAAAAGTCCCAATAAACTACTTTTAAGTAGTTTGTCAATGGGTGCTTTTACTTTGAAGTTTTTTTTTTTTTTATAAAACTTATAATGCAGTTAGACATTTTTTGTGTTACGAGTACTACAAGAATGTTAATACAAACTTTTTCTTTCGGCAATTTAATTGGATTGGCAACACTTTTTTCTCGCTGGTTTTGACACTTCTGGGGATTGGTATATTTATGCACTTCTGGAAACGGCGGCGTTTTGGGAACCGCCGTAGTTTCAATGAGTCAAAATACTTTAATAATTTAAGTCTGATCGACATGTAAGAAAATCTTAAGGATAACCGCAACGTGTCCCGCGGAGTTCACGCGTCGCTCGAGGAGAGTGTTCAAGTCTTTTAGTTCGTAGAGAATGTGTTTGTTCCGATTTTTATGATAATGGCTACCTGCCAGCCGAGTCCAATGTGGAATCGGAAGTTATTGGGGTAATCCTGTTGATTACGCGCCGGGATCGATTGATCCTTACAAACATCCGTTTTGTTGACTCCCGAGAAAATTGTCGTTCTCGCCCCGAGGGTTTTTGGAACCGTTGTTACGGATGGGACTCGAAATTGTCGTTCTCGCCCCGAAGGTTTTTGGAACCGTTGTTACGGATGGGACACGTGGAAGCCTGGAACCTCTGAGATTTTTGAGGCCTATTGAAGCAGCTGCTGGACCTATACCGTGAAAGGATGACCTTGGCCTTCCCCTGATGTCGAGTTCCCGTGAAGGTTGTACTCGAGAACCCTTCCCCTAGTGTGGGACGAAACACTTCGCCCTTCGTACTCCGAGCTAGCATCCCCGTCGCATCTACATCCTCAACGTGTAATATAAGTAGATTAGCTTGGTTTAACCTCTGGTCCATCGGGTATGTTTTGTTAATTTGTTACTATTCCTTTTGTCATATTATTTGGTTACTCTTTGTGTATGTACTCCAATTTACAATACATTTATGGAATCTTCCCAAACAATCTTGTTTCTTTTTACATTCTGGAACAAAAAAGCAGAACCCTCCCACATTACGGATCGCTAGGTCCCATATAAACCTGAGAAAGAGAGTGATAACCTTATACACTATATACGTATAAGTCAAAACGATACAAGAACAACATGTCAACCTACTAGAGATCAAATGGGATAATAATCCACAGACTCCAGATATTTTCATATCAGAGGGTTCGGCTCGGTAGAACTCCTAATTGGACCGATACATCCTACTGAACCCTCAATATAAATATTTAAAAATATTATTTATTATCTTTTTTATATGTACTTCATTGCCTACTCCTTGCCGATGATTACTTTAGATCTTTTGTATTTTTGACCCTAGACGACAGAGGCCGTCATTTTAGGTTCTAAGTTACCCAAAAGTTCTATACACTAATTCTACACCAAAATGACATTTTTTCAAATTGAAATAAGCATTTATTAATATCCATTTTCAATTTCTCTTTCAATATGGCAGAATTTTTTTTTCGAAAATTCCGCGCATAAATATTTATTTGAAATAGGTACCTAAGAAAAAGATACGTATTTAAAATAAATACAATTTTTGATAAGATTAAAAGTATTTCATTTTCGTTAGTACCATGGGTTAGTAATTCGATTAAATTCATTAATTTAATCCGTTGGCCATAAACCCCAGCTCTCTGTCGGGTGTGCAACTGCAACCCCAGCTTGCTGACGCTGAAAATCTATCTATATAAATAAATCTTTATAAATAAAAATTAATCGCCGAAATGTATAACTTCCAAACGACTGCACCAAATTGGATAATTCTTTTTTTGTTATGTTCATTATGGTCAGGACAAGGTTTGTATATGACTACTAGTGAGCTCTGGCATTATGAAATGTGCATAAAAAAATCCAATATATGGCACGCCAGCTGTTTGAAAACTGAATGTACCGGGGCTGAATGAATGGAATGCGGGAGGGGGGAACTCGGGAGGGGGGTTTGCGAGACAAGGGAAGCGGGCGAGGGAAGTGGGGAGAGGGAAGGCGGTGTGGGAACGCGGAGAGGCAAAATGTGCGAGTGGTTCTAAGCTTGTGGCAGTGGCCCTTTTTTTTAGTTATTTGTGTAGCAATCGGACGTGCTACGTAAACGCGTAAAAGAAAACACTAGAATTAACTGTTGATAGTTTTTTTACTAAGAATTAAAATTCACAATATTATCGGAATACGGAGCGTGACAGTAGTAAATAACGGGACCATTTGTTTTGGCTTGCTGTTCTAAAGACTAATGTACAGGGAATTTGAATACTCCGGTACTTTCCATAAGGTGCGACGATGTGCCAAATATTTCAGCGCAGGTAGGTAAGTACTTCTCCGTGTTCAGCGTTGTTGTTGCTAAACGTTTTGTTGAGCGTTAGCTCGCCACATTTGTATACATTTATGTAAAAAAAATATTATCGTTAGACTTACGCATATTATGTTTTTTAGTAACTTTATGAATAAATACGTAAAAAAAACTCATGTTTCTCTCCATATTTAACCACGTTTTAATTTTTTTTAATCTATTTTTTTTATTTTCCTTAAATCAATATTTTTATTTATTTTAAAGAAATACATACATATACAGATTTAAAGTAAAACATATTGTTCTTAAAACTAATCAGAATACATAAATTTATTTTTAACGAAACTACCTAATTCAAAAGAGAATAACTTTTCATATATATAATGTTTTTCTTTATATTCTTGAATAAAACAAAGGCGTAATTGCGTTTCTCTATAAAAACAAAAGATTTATTAACAATACGTATTTACAACTCTTAAAAATTATATTATCGGTTAACAAAAGATTCACTTACCTATAAAAACAAAAGAAACAACATTTAAAGCCCTTATTTCAGGTTTCTTTAATAAATAATAAATAAAATAAGATAATATTTTCAGGAATTGTTAATCCAATAATTCTGACAGTTATATTTTCCTAACTCGATTCATTTGTTTGATATCTAGTGGGCCACCAAGTAGCTCAGTACTTACTCAGTACTTACTCAGTGAATACAATCTTAAGGAAAGCACTCATAAGTGGTTTTCTTTACATCTCCCCCCCTAGGGAGAAACAATTGCAAAAGAGAATGCATGCAATTGTTCATTTACTAGCAAACACTGGACACAGTTTTGTAATGTGGTAGAGGTTTGATTCTGCTTTCCTGTGTCCGGTATCAACTTCATAGATTGAATTTGAGACCTTCTTTAGAATTTTGTATGGTCCAATCCGCAATTCCTCCAATTTCTTCCTATTTAGTCGATTTCCGTTTTCCACGTAGACTCTGTCTCCCACTTCCAATTTATATTCTTCCCTGTGTATGTCGAATATTTTTTTATTATAGTTGTGTGATTTTATTGTGTTCTTAAGAGCTAGTTCCCTATCTCTTTTCAGGTCTTCACTTGTATGTCTTGATTTCAATTCAAGTGGTAGAATATTCACATTTTCGCCTTCCAAGAGGTATTTTGGAGCAAACTTGGTGACTGTGTGTTCTGTTTCGTTATATTTTTCTACACATTTCTGTGCAATCGTAGTCCATGATGTTTTCTTATCACTTTCATTTATTTTACATCTTATCTTATTGACTAAAGTTTGATTTAGCCTTTCATTCAGCCCGTTTGAAAATGGTGCATCCACAGCAGTGAAAACCATTCTTATGTTCTCCTTCTTCAGAAATTCTTTAAATTCTTTGGAATTTATACCAGGGTATTGGTCCGTTAATACCATATCAATGTTGTATCCTTGTGACACATTTTTTATTAATTTTATAAAATCACTTGAGCTTTGATTTTTCGATGCGAAAATATAAGCATATCTTGTGAAATGATCAACCAGAAGATGTAAATATTTCTTTGTTGAGCGTGACCCTCCAAAGCCTCCAATGGTATCAATAGATATAATTTCAAAGGGACGTGCTGCTGGACCTAAATGTGACATTAAACCATATTTTGGCTTCCTCCTTGATTTGTTTTTAATACAAATTTCACATTCTTCACAAATTTGTTTAATGTTTTCGATGATATTCTTTGCTGTATAGAATGGTGTTATTTTATTTGTCATCTGGGTTCTCCCAATATGGCAGTAAGTATCGTGGACATTCGTTATTAGACTTTTGCTAAGTTGTTCTGATAGTACAATTTTTTTTCCTTCTTTTATTCTTTTTGTAGTATATTTCATTCTCCAATATAAGTTTTCCATTTTGTAAGTCTAGATTGGTGTGTTGGTCCTTTTTTATATCTTCTAGGTTTATTAAATTTACTACTTTTAAAAAGTCATCAGTATTTTCATAAGGTTCTAGAACTGGATTTCTGCTTAAACAGTCTGCTTCTTGGTTTGATTTTCCTGGGTTATATTTAATTTTAAATTGATATTGGGATAAATAATACGTCAAATCCCCTAGTTCTTCGTCGGTTCTAGCCTTTATGTTCATATTTTCTAATGGTTTATGATCTGAGTAGACGGTAAATTCTTTTCCCATAAGCCAGTGTTGCCAATATTTCACAGCTTCTTTTATTGCCAGACATTCTAGGTATATTGCTTTCTTCTTTTTTTGAGCTTCAGTCAATTTTTTTGAAAAATAAGCAACCGGCTTACAGTCCCCGTTTTTATCTTTTTGTTTCAGCACTGCTCCCACTCCTTTGATACTAGCATCCGTGTAAATGCTTATTGGTAGTTCAGGGTCAAAGATATTCAGAAGTGGTTCTGAACATAACAATGCTTTTATTTTATCAAATGTTTCCTGACATTCTGTGGACCATATGAATTTCACGTCTTTCCGTAATAAATTGTGTAACGGGTCCAGGATAATCGCACTGTGTGGCACAAATTTATGATGAAAATTTATTTTTCCTAGGAATTGGCGTATATTTTTTTTTGTTTCCGGAACTGGAAAGTTTTTGACAGCGGTTAAATAATCTTTCAGAGGTCTGATTGAATTGTTTTCTATTATGTGACCTAAATATTTTGCATAATTTTTTGCAAAAGTACATTTCGAAAATTTTAGTCTAAAGCCTTCTGTTAGAATTGCCTCCATTAGTCTCGATATATGTTGCATATGTTCTTCAAAAGTTCTTGAAAAAATTAATATGTCATCTATAAAATTTACTGCAAAACTGGAGAGTTTGTATTTTCTTATGATGTTGCTCAATATTCTTTGAAAAATGGCTGGGGCCGTCCTCAACCCAAACGGGAGACACGTCCATTGAAAATGACCTTCTTGTGTAACAAATGCAGTTTTATATCTATCTTGAATTTTCAAAGGAATTGACCAAAATGCCGAATTTATGTCAAAAGTAGAAAAATATTTACAGTTTACGGTTTTAACCATCAAATCCTCAATCAACGGAAAAGGTTGTGATTGAGGGACGACAATTTTGTTCAATTCTCTGAAATCTATATATAACCTTGTTTTTTGATCATCTTCTTTTTTATATGCCATAGTTACTGGAGCAGCAAATGGGCTATAATATAAGATTCCTCAATTAAATTCTTCTCTAATAGTTTTGATATTTGATATTCTATTTGTCTTCTATCTTCTGCTGTGCATCTGTATGGACGTTTGTAACAGTATTTATCCACCATCAAGTCAATATGAGCTTCATAATCTTTTACAGTACCGACGTCGTATTTATCTTTGGCGAAGATTGGTTTGTATTTTTCTACCAACTTATCAATTTCTGATTGTTGATATAAATCTAGATGGTTTATTATCAGTTCAAATCCATCCGTGTTTATATGTTCGTTGAAATTTATTTCACCTTTGTTTATGTTTTTGGTGTCTTGTTCCTCTATTTTACCTAGGACATCAGGAATTTTGATATTTGTTATATTTGAAGTATCATTTTTTGAGTAGTTATTCTTTTTTATATCTTCATTTGAGGTCGCTTCTTCTGGTTTGTTACATTGTATGATCTTTAATTCTTCGTTTTGCATTAATTTGAAATTTTTGATACAATCCAAACCAATTAGAAAATCGTAATTAAAATGTTCATTATCTACTACAAATATGTCCACAATTCTTTCTATATTGTAGATTTTTATTTTTAGTGTTACCATACCTTTTGTTTTCTTCTCACCATTAATAGTCTTCAAGTTAACTATTTGTATATCACTTGTACATGCTCTTGGCTGTATCTTTAATAATTTTGCATTATTAATGACACATTTGATCCCGAATCATAAATTCCAGAAATTTTTAAAGTATCATTTAATAGTAACTCGACTTTTATTAATGGTGGCACATCTAGTTTTTTGGATTCTTCTCGTTTAGTTCAATTTCCAATTCAGAGTTATTTACCGTTTTTACAACTGCTTTTTTATTTTTCTCCTTAAACCAGCAATTTTCCTCAAGATGGTAACGTTTCCCTTTTTTCTCGTTAACACAGATTCGGCATGGTTTTTTTTCTTCAATTTCTTTGGATTTAGCGTCAGAATACATAATACTTTTTTTTCATACTTATTCTTCCCAACAAGATGTTCTAATTTTCCTATGTTATTGTAAAGATCTTCCGTTCCTTGTAAAATTTCTCTGTCAATTTTATCAGTCACATAATTAGGTAAACCAAATGCTATGAGGTCGATAAGTGTCCCAGTATCAATTGATTTCCTTACTTCCAGCAATAATTTTTCTTTTTTTAAAGCATACTCGAGCAATGAACCAGCTTGATATTTAAAGGCGAGAGCATATCTAATGGGTGACCATCCTTTGTTTGTAAAAGTATCACAAAATTTTTTTTCCCATTTGTCCCATTCCGATTCCACTGTAAGTTTCATTAGCATGCAGCTGTACCATTCTACACCGGAGTATTCCAAAAAATGTTTTAAAATTTCAATTTTCTTTTTGTCTTCGTTGATTTGGAAGCGTTCACATTCTTTATTAAAATCTTCAATCCACTGGTTCGCATTTGAGCTTCTGCCAGTAAATTTGCCAATCATGAAATCCTTTGCAATTTTCCCTAAATTTTGAGTTTCAGATTTTGTTTGTTTACTTTCAAGCAATTTCTCTAACAGTTTTTCCAGTGTTTGACTTGATCCACTAAGTATAGATTCCGCTTTATTTGTGTTTTCCATAATTTCTTCCAGGTAAATATCATTAAACTGTAAGTTTTGTTCTGTATCTAAATATATTTTTGACATATCATCCGTCAAGGTTATCCATATTTTTCTTGTTTGATGTCTTTTATTTAATGATTTTTTTACCTTATCATAATTTGGAGTGTTTGTAATTCCTTGGTGTAGATTTGTAGGTTGGGATTCGTGTGGTATTCCATAAATCCGTCCATCAGGTGTAGCGATCGAGGTTATGCATATGACGTTTGATTTTCCATCTGCCGCTGGTCTCACAGCAAAATCAAACCTCAATTTTTCCATTTTCCGTGAAATAGTTAAGTATAGAAAATGTTGTTTTATAATGTTTTTCTTTATATTCTTGAATAAAACAAAGGCGTAATTGCGTTTCTCTATAAAAACAAAAGATTTATTAACAATACGTATTTACAACTCTTAAAAATTATATTATCGGTTAACAAAAGATTCACTTACCTATAAAAACAAAAGAAACAACATTTAAAGCCCTTATTTCAGGTTTCTTTAATAAATAATAAATAAAATAAGATAATATTTTCAGGAATTGTTAATCCAATAATTCTGACAGTTATATTTTCCTAACTCGATTCATTTGTTTTCATATCTAGTGGGCCACCAAGTAGCTCAGTACTTACTCAGTACTTACTCAGTGAATACAATCTTAAGGAAAGCACTCATAAGTGGTTTTCTTTACATATATATAAACAAAAATTTTATAAGTAATTTATTTGATTATGTGGTTTAAAAGTTACATTGGATTTAATACACACCGATGCAGATTTTCAATTTTTTTCTTTTTTGTTTTAGGTAATTCACCCTGAAAAGAGTGCTTTGTGCCGGTAATAGTTAAAGTGGATAAAAAAATTCAGTTAATCTATTGGGAAAATAATAAAACAAATTAAATATTGGACTCATTTAGATCACTAAAGCAAATTAAATATTGAATTCATTCGGGTTAATAAACTTACATAAAGCTGTATGAACACGAGAATTTCCTCTTTTCACGAGGGTTTCCTCTTCCACACGGCACTGGCAGACCGGATCATCTAAAACTCTAATTGTAGACAAGTGAGATGCAATTGAACAGTGACCAATTCTCATTCTCGAAATACATGAAATGAATCGTTTTGAAAGTTTTTTACCGTGAAACCATGGCTTAGCAGGGATATGGTTTTGAATTCCAGCATAGAAAGATCCAGTTCTTATTTTGGAGACTGCCCAATTTTCTTCCTAGGCACGAGTCATGTTGGATTTAAGAATCGGGAAGACATCGGAGAAAGGAATTCCAAAATTTAGTGGGATAGTTCCGGAATCTGAACCAGATTTGGCGAAAAAATCGGCCATCTCATTACCCTCGATACCCAAATGGGAAGGGACCCAGGCCAATATCGTCTCAAACCCAGATTCACTTAGAGAATTGAGAAGATATTTTATTTTAAATATAATATTGTCTTCCGGATAACATAGAATATTTGACCTAATTTTAGTTAGAGCACTTAGCGAATCAGTACAAAGTATGGCTCGATGAATGTTGAGAACCAGGATTTGATTTAGCGCTTGTTCAATTGCAAAGCATTCAGCTGTAAATATGGAAGCTTCTTTCGGTAATTTATAAGTGAGATTGATGTTGAATTCTGGACTGTATATCGATGCTCCATATCTTTTATTTTCAAATTTGGAACCATCAGTGTAAAGGATGGAAAATCCAGGGAATTTTTAAGCCACAATGCTTTTAAAACAATCATCCACATTTTGAAATCTATTTGGGGAGGATAAAATATTCTTCTGAAAGACTGATGTTATTGTGTTCGGCATAAAAGTGATTGCCTTAAATGGAATATTGTATATAGGGAGATTGGGAACTTCTTGAAGATATTGGAGGGAAGATGATAGAGAATTATAGAGATGAAAACTTTTAATTAGGAGAGGAAAACATTGTTTTTCTCTCAATCTTTTGTTAGAATTCAAATTAACACTTAACCGATTAAGACTTTGTTTAATAGGATGATGTGATAACGATAAAGCCTTGAAAATATATTTATTGGCAAGGAATTGCCTTCTGAAATATAATGGAGGCTCCCCACATTCCACCTGAAGCGCATTAATTGGAGAAGACTTCATAGCTCCAATAATCATTCTGAGGGCTTTTGATTGAATTCTTTCCATTTTCTTATCTAAATATTTAGGGAGTGGGTCAAAAGGAATGAGCCATAATCCAAGTGGCTCCGAACTAGGGAATTATACATTAATTTAAGAGTGGTAGGATGAGATCCCCACCATACTCTGGAAACTGCTCGCATCATATTAAGTCCCTTTTCACACTTTGTAGAAATTATCTGAAAGTGTGGAAGCCAGGAAAGTTTATGGTTCAAAAGAAGATCAAGGAATTTGATTTGAGTAGCGGTTTGTAGAGGCACATTATCAAAAGAGATTGAGAATTGGGGAATTTTTCTTTTGCGCGTGAAAGCCACGACCCTTGTTTTAGATGCCGCCAGATTCATCCCATTTATTGACAACCAGCTTTTAATATACTGTAAAGCCAAATTCATTTCCTTAGCTGCAAGAATAATATTTTTATGTAACAAATATATAAGGATATCATCTGCAAAGTAAAGTCGCTTGATAGAAAAAGGAATTACTGAGTCTAGGTCGCTTATATAAATATTAAACAACACAGGACTAATAACAGAACCCTGGGGCAAACCTCTCCATAGTTTGCGCCTTAAGCATTTAGAGGAAGACTCAATAATAATGGAACTATCTGAGAGCAAATTAATAATAAATTGGACCAATTTCGGGGGGATTTGTTTTTTAATTAGCTTTTCTTTCAAAACATTCAGTAAAACATCATCGTAAGCTGATGAAAGGTCAAGGAATGTGGCCAATGTATAAGAATTTAGGGATTGAGGAACTCGGATATCAGTTGTGAACAAACTTAAATTATCCATTGTAGATTTCTTTTTCCGAAAACCATACTGATTTGGTGAGATAATATCTTGACTTTCAACAAACCACTCTAATCTGTTTTTGATCAAACGCTCCGCTACTTTCATCAAACATGATGAAAGAGCAATAGGCCGATAAGACGAAATTTAAGATGGATTGTTTCCAGGTTTTAAAATGGGAATGATTTTTTGAGTTTTCCAATCATCCGGAATTAGTCCTGTTTCAAACATATTATTAATAAGAGATAAGAAATATTCAACCGCCATATCAGAAAATGATTTAATGAAACTATTAAATATTCCATCGGGACCTGGAGCAGAGTCAGAAAGGGCTCTTATTACTCGTTTCATCTCATCAATGGAGAAAGGAGCATCTAGCCAGTTAGAATGAGATGGATATGGCTTAATAGAAGGCATTTCTTCACATCTGGCCACTGATGGGGGGGCTATTTTATCCGCAAATCCTATAAGAATTTCTTCTGATATATGTTTGATTCTCGGCGGAGAATACGATGATCCGAATTTTTTTAAGCTAGACCAAACTGAAGACTGGGAAGTTTCCGGAGACAGGTTTTCACAGAACTTCCGCCATCCAGCGCGTTTTTTATTTTTCAAAATTCGTTTGGTTTCTGCCTGGGCTTTTTTAACTGATAAAAAAATTTCTAGTGACATACACTTACGAAAAGAGGAAATTGCTTTTTTACGAGAGTTGACGGAGCGAGTGCATTCCTCGTCCCACCACGGAGTAGAGTGTTTTATTTTAATGTTCGCATTGTGTTTCGGGATGGATTTTTCTGCTGCATTTATAACCATAGAGGAAAACGTCTCACATTGCATTCTTATGTCTCCCGGGGACGATTTTGTTAAATTAATAAGGTTATCTAGTTCAGAAGAGAAAGTGCTCCAATTCGCATCTTTTGTTCTAAATTTGAGATTATTTTTAACTGGGGGGGATAAGTGTTAGATTGATGGTGGAATCGGATTATAATTGGGAAATGATCACTAGAGAGGGGATCGTTTAGGATGTCCCAAGAGCATTTAGATGCTAACGAATACGAACAAAGAGATAAATCAATAGCACTTTTCCGTTGATGAGGGGGGGTGAATCTGGTTGGAGATCCGTCATTTAAAAAACATAGGTTATGGGTATCAATAAAATCTAAAAGATTGCGGCCAGAACGATTTGTTATTTCGCTACCCCAAGAAGGGGAATGTGCATTAAAATCTCCAAGGATCATATAAGGGGAACAAATCTGGGTTAAGATTGGTGCCCATTCATTTTAAATAAAAGTCGTAGAGGGAGAAATGTATATTGATAATATTGTGATATCAGATAAGACAGCTGCTATTATCTGGATATCGTCGGAGGGAGTATGAATATTAATTTGTTTAAACGGGATAGAATTATGGATTATCAGAGCCGTGCCGCCTTTACCATCCGGCCTGTCGTGTCTGAGACAATAATAACCTGGAATTTTTAAGTGAAAGGAGGGTTTTAACCACGTTTCAGAAATGGCGGCTACTGAAACGTCGTGTTCGTCGAGTAATTGAATTAGGTCAGATTTGTTAGCGAAGAGGCTTCTACTGTTCCACCAGAATTTTGTGCAGTTTCGAAGTCATTGGGGAGGCAAGATAATAAAGATTTAATGTAATCGGCAGCGTTGGACGGTACAGTATTGTTGTTTGTAAGGATAGAAATTAAAAGGGTAATTAAGGTTTGTATAAAAGAATTATTATTCATTATTTCGGGGAGAGCAGGAGGGGAAGTATCACCATTAATGGCACACCCATTGGGGGTCTGGGATTTGGCATTCCCATTCGGGCTGGCCAAAATATTATTCAATTGTTTTTTATCAAGGTAAGGAGTATATTTTGGGTTGGGTTTGACTGGCTTGAGAATGGTTTCTCTGTGAGAAGATGACGTTGAATTTAAAAAGGTGGTTGTTTGAAAAGGAGCTGAGGACGATGTCATCTCTGCGAATGATTTTTTCGCAGGAGAGAATAACTTTGAGGCCTGGAAGTACGAAATGTTGTCGGTAGCCATTTTATGATTTATGTTCTTCTGTCTTGATAATTCTGGACAGGCTAGACTGACCGCGGTATATGCACCCGAACAGTTAATGAAAATGGGGTCATTGGAAGATTTCGGACATTGATCAAATGGGTGACCTTCTCCGCAAAAGTAACAACGTGGAGGGGAGCGGCATACGGGTTTTGAATGTCCAAACCGGCAGAAATTGAAGCATTGAATAGTTGGGAATTTATAAACTTCGACGAGAAGCGAGGTATAATAAATAAACACACGAGACGGTAGGGATTGTCCTTCAAATGTAATAACAACAGATTGGGAAGGTTTCCAGATCGTGTTTCCATCAGTAGAATCCTTGTAGTTCAGTCGGCGTGCTTTTAATACTTTCGGGGTTCCGTGGGAATTATTCAAAGCATCAACAATTTCAGCCTCTGGGATCTCCGCGGGAATTCCTCGCACAAGACCCATTCTCGTAAGGTTAAATGTCGGGATGAACGATTTATATTTATGGTTCGAGAGCGAGTCAATTTTTTTTACAAATCCATTTGCGGAACGGCAGTATTAAACTCGATAGATAATTTATATCGCCCTTCCGGTTAAATTGAACCGTTAACAATACCAAGGTTATTATTTTTTTAGTCAAATAAGAATTTTCCAAAATCTAAAGGATGAATAAGTTTTCCTTGTTCAGTTCTCTGAACCATAACGATAAAAGGACCGGAAGCGGAAGCAGGATAAAGTAAGTCAGTATTTTTTGTATTATCGCTAGTTAAAGTACTTGTCTGGGTGTTACTATTGGTGTTAAGGTCGTTAGAGGTCGAGGTTTGTTGAATCGGCGGTATAGGTTTAACTTTCGATGGAATGTGAAGGCTATGCGATGGTCGTCGCTTACGAGATGGGAGTGCAATAGAAACATGGCTAGTATTAGAATCCGAATCAGAAAAATCTAATATCGACCCTGGGTCGGGAGGCCTATCTTCGTCTTCCTCCATTATATAAAAAAACTTAACCTTTAAAAATTAAACTGAAAAAATAATACGCAGTCTATTTCATTGACTGTACAAACAAAAACGGATTAGCCGTAATCAGGAATGCAAACAAATAGGCATACGATAAACAAAATTAAATAAAATGTAACAATAATCTCTTATCTGTATGAGGCACAGGAACGGGCGAACGGCACTAAGCAATAGGTAAGGTACACACAACCACTGTTGACCGCGGCTCGAATCGGACTCTTTTCAATTTTTGGTACAATAATAATTCAATGGTGAAGGTCATTTTTTTAGCTCAATTCTGTGGCCAATGAGTTTTTGAAAACTGAAATTTGATTTAACAATCGACGGTTTGCCAAATGTCATTATCAAATTGTGACATTTTGGACAGTTTCGTATGAGTTTTAATGATTTAAAGTATTTTTAAGATGTATTGTCACGTAGTTTTAATAATCCAGAAACCTTCGCAAGAGTGAGTAGAAGGTATTTTGAAAGTTTCAAACATTACCTATGCTTAATATAGCAATACATAGATAATCCACATACATTAAAACATATACTGATTTTTATACACATAGATCATATATTATAAAATAAAAACAAGACAAACAGAGTTCTTTTAATTTGGCCGTTTAAATACTATATATGAACAAAACAAAAGAAAAAAAAGTAAATATAGATTAATATAATACCATCGAAAACAGTAAAATTGACTTAAATTTTTGCATCGTGTTATAAATTCAGTTTTTAACTTAATACATTTTCTACATCACTTAAATTATTGTATTTATTAGATAGTAGCTGGGTTACCCGTCTTAACTGGACAACATTCGAGAGTGTTCTGGAATTTTCCACAATGATGTTTCCGATTCCCATTTCCCGAACATCCCACGACAAACTCCACCACTCCTTCCAGAACTTTCTAGAATTCTTATGGAACCTTCTAGAATTTTCCGGAAGACTGTTCTAGAAACTTCCAGCCCTCATATCTTCCAAAGCATGCCCTTTAGGTAAAAACAGGAACCGTCATCCTAGAGGGAGGATAGAGATCTACCACACCATATAACTGCCCTGATCGTACCGGGACTCGTTTCTGCATTTTGGCGAGTCGTACGTTTTTTGGACTTTCTTTTAAAATTAAAATATTGGTTATTTATTTAGCGCATAGTAGATTTACAATGAAGTTTATCGTATGTTCCTCTTTTAAAGTTCAGATCAAAAAGCAAACATTTTTAACAGATTAGACGAATCAAAAAGACAGTAAATAGTGTTTTTAAAAGAATAAAGCATATTCTACAGTAAAGCAGTTCTGTAACTCTGTTTTATTCACAAGTGTTAATCGTGCTGTATTTAAATTTACATAATATACTTTTGCCAACTTAAAATATTTGGGCATTCAGTTATTGTTGATGTGTATATATATATAGAAGAAGTCGGGGACGCCCGAGGAAGACATGGCACGATCAAGTGAATCAGATACTTGAGTCGGGTCATGTCAAAAGTCAGAATAATAGAAGAGAATGTATGAGACGATGTATGAATGTGAGTGAGGCAAAGAGTTGTTTGGCGGTCCGTCCTCTCTGCCTACCCCTGCGGGGAAATGGCGTGATGGTTAGTTAGTTAGTTAGTTTTTTTAGTATATATATATATATATATATATATATATATATATATATATATATATATATATAAAAATAATAACAGATTATATAGATTGTCTCTTCTGCGATGCAAGCTGACACGTTAAGAGAAGAGTGCAATATAGGAGATGTTTCGATATTCCGGGGATTCTGCTAGTTTTGGCATCCATCACGTCACATGAATTGTTGTTTTGCACAATGAGTCAGCAAGTGACGTCTTATATGGTTATTCATTTAGAACAGGAAAACGTTTTTCACCAGTATGGGTAAGTGTGTGACGATTTAAATGTTCAATTCGAGAAAACAAATAACTGCAATAGGAGCATGAATAAGGTTTTTCTCCAGTATGGGTAAGTATGTGACGATTTAAATGTTCCTTTCGAGAAAACGAATTACCGCAATAAGAACACGAATAAGGTTTTTCTCCACCATGGGTAAGTATATGACGATTTAAATGTTCCTTTCGAGTAAACGATTTACTGCAATAAGAACATGAGTAAGGTTTTTCTCCAGTATGTGTAAGTATGTGACGATTTAAAATTTCCCTTTGAGAACATGTATAACTGCAATAGGAACACGAATAAGGTTTATCTCCAGTATGGATAAGCATGTGATTTTTTAGATGTCCCTTTTTAGAAAATGTAAGGGTGCAGTAGGAACATGAATACGTTTTTTTTACAGTGTGCATAAGTATGTGATATTTTAAATTTCCCTTTCGAGAACATGAATAACTGCAGTGGGAACATGAAAAGGGTTTTTCTCCAGTATGGGAAAACATGTGATATTTTAGATATCTCTTTTCAGAACACAAATAGCTGCAGTGGGGACATGAAAACAGCTTTGGTAGCGGAGGATTCTTCAGGGTTGTTAAAAAGTCTGAAAAGAAGGCGTAAAAACAAAGATATATAAATTAAAATAGAGAATTATTAAAATGAATTCAGACAAACAAAAATCAATGTTACCTCCTGTTTGGGTAATATTTTGAGAAGGTTCCAAGCGTTTCTTTTTTAAATTCGGTAGGTGGATGCCAATTTCCGTATAAGGAACACTCCCTTCATCTTCTTCTTGGGGTCCTGGTTCTGCCTTGTTGTGAACAGTCTCCAAATTCATGCTACCTGCAATACAAAAGAACAATTCATTGATAAGTTTGTCAAGACAAGTATTTTAAACTTACTGGCGACTGTGACATTTACTATTTGTATCTAAAGTTGGGTTATATAATTAGTTCAACTAACTTCTCGCTTCCAAGTGACTAGTTTAGAATTATCGAGTGCAAATATCAAATTTATTGCAGGGCGGGCCAAAAAGTTTTGCACTTCAGATTACTCATTTAAAAGAACACAACTATCAGCATGGAAACAAATATTCACTATTTTAAAAGTAGACAGAGAGGATTTTTATTTCTTTGAAATAATGTCTTCTTCATAAGGTATAGAAATTCCGTGCTTGAAGAAATCGGAACTGTTTGCCGGCATAATGAGTTTAATATTTTATTACTTAGACAGATTTCTGTTAAGCAATATTTCAAGTGTAAATTCAAAAACACAGACGAGTAGAGAACTAGAAGGAAGTAGAAAACGCATTAAGTACTTCAACAGTTTTTTGTAAAGCAATATTTAAAATAAAAAAATAATGACGATTATAAATATTACAAAGAAGTAGAAAACAAGCAGCTGTCCCGTCTTCATGTATCTGAAACACCTTTTTGATATACGCAATGCAACTTACTAGTTGGCTGAACACTCTCCGCATACTGCACATATTCATGATTTACATTCGAGATCTCAATTTCCACTTCCCAGTACGGCTGTTCACCAGCGCCTTCTTCTTCCTGCGACCCTGGTTCCGTCTTGATGGAAACACTCTCTGTGTTGGGAAGATCCATGGCACTGCTGTGATAGTGTCCTGTTATATTATGGTAATTGGTCTCAGCTCTAAAGTAAACTGTAACAAAACATTATAGCCTTACTAAAAAACGTCAAGAATATTTTACTAAATTGATCTACGACCGTGGAAGCGAAAATCTTACTTATTCGTAACTGACAAAAAATATACTTTTGAATGTAGTTATAACTTTGTGGTTATCCATTATAGATAAATGAAACAATTTAACTTTGTTTGAACCACTTAATTTATTTATTTTAGCAACGGCTCCACCCCTACCATAATAAAATATTGTTCTCATCCATATTTCGAAACTGTCAAATTAGTATGCTCTTGCCCTGAAGAAGGAACGGTCGTTCCGAAACCGGTCAGATTTACTCATTATATAAGTGGTTCAAACAAAGTTAAATTGTTTCATTTATTGACAAAAAATAGTTCGTGAAAAAATATATACATTGCTCATCAAATTTAATGTTTATATAAAAGCTTCAAACGAATCAGAGATGGAAAAAAACTGTACCCCTAGCGGTCCTTTATATTATCAATTTATTACGAACAAACTCTATCACTCTGCATAACACAAGCGCTTTCACAAACAGAAGTTATTGTTATACAGTACAAACAATCAGTCAAAGTAACACAATTTGTAGAGAATTGTCAATTTGACATTTGTAATTTACGTGGCTTGAAACAGTTGTGTCATGTATTACATATGAAGCAAATATTAACACAAAATAAACAATATTGGCTCATGAATTAAACAACTAAAAATCACACACAGTTGTTGATGTCCATTAAATGCAAGACAAAATATTTTGTATTGATGAATCGGCTGGACTCTTTTCATCAGGTTAAAGATTAATTGAAATGACAAGGTTCTCTTGGTTTTAATTGGCGACAGCGGCCGCAAATCAAGAATGAACAAACTCACGTACTATTCGCCTGTCACGTGTTAACTTGTTGGTGTAGTGTAGCTCAGTATGTTGTTATATCGCGAACGCTGTAAAAACTGATAGATCAAGTGTTAAGCGACAAATTATGACAAACACCAAAATAAAGTAGCTTAGTTTTTATGTAGTCAATTTTGAAAGAATCTACTTATTTGTACTTCAAGGCGTAGCGCCGTACTCAATTCCAAAGTGTTGAAGAAACGTCACTTGAAAAGTTGAATTGTTTGAATCTTAAAAATTTTGCTTTAGAATGTGAAGGTTGTTGAAGTAATCGCAAGTGCTATAAATTTGACACAATTATCGTTTAGTTTACACGAGAATTCTTTAGAAAGGTGGAGAAACGATCACCACGTGGCAAGAGAATGAAGAAAAAGTAGACAAATTGACAAATCCATAGATAACTACCAATTGAAGAAATTAATTCCGAAGTAGGCACCGGACAGTTCCTACATAATCTGAATTCCGAATACGGCGTAGGTACATGTCTAGAGCAAGTTGGACCAGAGTTTCCCTATTAATTAGGGTATGTGGTTAGACTGAAAAGAGTGGGGAAGGGAAAGAGGATGGATGGGAAGAACTAATTTTGATTATTGAAAATAATAAATTCACGAAGGGTTTAACGTTTTACACATTTACAAATGTATTATCTTCTTTATTTAATTTCTGAAGATCCGTCATAATTGAAATCGTTCAAATTGACTCGCATTCTTTTGCACCTCACACATTAGTAATCGTCGCCTTAGTTCTTGTTTGTTCAATAGACCATTAGAAAATTTTACAGGAGGAGAAGTTTTCTTTCGTTATTTCAATGAAACATTATGGTAGGTGTTTAAGATAAAGTTATTTTCGTTAAGGTAAAGGTTTCATTAGTTTGAATAATTCTTAGTGAAGTAATTAACTATCATTTTTTATACTTTATTTTTAATTTTAAAGTGGAGATTGAACAAAAACTAAAATGGTCTGTTGAACAAACAAGAACTCAGGCGACATAATGTGTATTAAGCTTGTAAATTCCTTAAGTTCTGGGAAGACTCAAAACACCCAGAGCATGCCTAATTGTGGAAGTTAAATTCACAAAAATTCCATTAACATATAGGCAACGGTGCTAAGCTTAACTGTTCTTGTTATCCGGTAATTGATGGCTACAACAATACTAAACGCAGAAAACAATTATGAATTATATTGTAATACCCAGTGGCATAGCTAGCATGGGTGGCACCCCGGGGCGGATAATGTGGGGTCCAATTTCGACTCCACAAATGTGTAGAAAATTGGTCCGTCCTGGGGGGGGGGAGTGTCTTGAGAATTTCAGAAATTCTAAAGGCACAAAATTCTTCCCATAGAGCGGTGAAAATATAAATGTAATGTAATAGCAGCTCCCAAAGGGTTTATCACGATCTACATACGTTAGCACACACCTTACCATTATCGATGACTCATCTGCCCTGAAGACAGACACTGTAAAGCTATCCGAAACGTTGGCGAAAGGAGACAGCGCAATAAGGCATAATATCCCAAATATAAATCACTATAATGAGATTAAATTTGTTTAGATTTTCTAATAATTTTAGTTCTTCAGGAAATTCGCCAAAAACCTTGTCCGCTCAGTGCGTCGATGACTTTTGACTTTGGGTTTTCCTTCTAAACAGGAGTCTTCAAAAAAACTGGGTTACATTATGCTAGGTTAGGGGGCAAACATTAATTAAGTGAGCATAATATGGGGGGGAGGGGTTCAGTAAAATCTTACCTAATCTAATTTGAACCTAGGGAGGGTGGTCAACTTTTTAAAAATATTCATTAACAAAGAAACCTATATTGGTATGTGCCACCTCACAGACTGAGATTGTTCCGAGAAAAATAAAATAAATAAATAAATAGAATTGAACGAAATAAATAAATAAACATAACATGAAAATAAATGGGAGAAATAGAAAAGAACAGAATAGAGAAGAGATGAAAGAAAGAAATTAAATTATTTGAAAAGAAGAGAGAAAAATACAGGTGTTGCTATTATATATTCTTAATATAAAATCCATATATGTAAAAAATATTTCTTCTTATTTTAAATTCAAATTTATTTAAAAAAAATATAGATTTAAAATATAATACAAGATATTCCAACCAATCCAATTATATTATTCCAACAACAAAAACTTCAATGGCACAGTCCCAGTTTAACTTTTTTGCACCTAAAATTTTTAATAACTTATCAATTGAAATAAAGTCTAAAGCCAAATATCTCAGTTTCAGAAAGGCGCTTGCTGATCTTCTGATGAGTGTGAGGGAGCGGGCCGAATCGGTAGAGACAGGACGAGAGAAATAAAAGGCGTCGGTCGGTGTATGAGTCAGTCTTTATTGTTGAGCTACGTAGCGGAGGTCGAAGCGGAGCGGAGTGACAGTGGTGCCGTTAGTGTTGCTGCTGCGTGATGATGAGTGAAGAAGGTCAGGAGACTACGGCGGTGAAGATCACAGGTCTTCAGGGAGCCGGCGTGTTGCTCTACACCATGGCGATGTAGAAGTGACCTTGGTCCAGGCGGTCGACCGTCGTCGTGTTGACGAGGTATGGCGGCTATGTGGCCTTTGAGTCGACACACACACGTGACGCAGGAAGGAACCTTGAAAGGCGATGAGGATGATCTCTGGCAGCGGAACGCGATGGGTTTCGGTAGTCAGAGAACAGGTTGCATCCCAAGCAGAAAGCACGGCGGGCTTTATGTTGCGGGCTTTAAAGCTGAGAAATCGCTCGAACCTTCCGCGGGCATTTGTATAGCACAGCCACACGTTCTAGGCCTTTCGCGTAGGTGGCGGAATTATTCACCGCAGCCGGCGCGCGGTACCTGGCTGTAGGTATTTCGTAGTGTGAATCTAGCGCGTTCGGTGGAGTCCAGTGGCGGCGCAATGAATTCGGCAAAAGTGGCCGCCACAAGTTACTATGATAGTGTTTACAACTTGTTTCACATACTCAGATAGTGATATAAATTTATTATTTTTTCTTAATTCTACTCTATTGTTTTTTTTATTTTATTTAAAACCGAGACGCATAGCATGCGTATATTATAACTTTATAACACAGGCATATGAATGTATATATATCATGCCTCCTTTAGATGTTCTTGTTTTTGTCACTATTTGCGGACGGCTTATTTCTGCCATCAAATTTAAGTGTATAGTGTGTGTATGCATTTGTATATATATGTGTATGTATTGCTGTAATGAAAGGATTGGCATCAAGAGGTCTCGCTTTCAGTGGATTTAATGAAATATTTGATGGCCCCCAAAGTGGGAATGACATAATGCCACTTGAATTAATAGCAGAGTTTGATCCGATTTTAGACAAGCATATTGAAAGACACGCAAACCAAGGAACTGTCTGTTTATAGATCTCTTCTCGAATTTATTATACCAGAATGAGAAAATTTTGAGTATTTCGAAGAAAGTGAATTTGAAATGGAGTGCACTTAAGCAATTCCAGGGCGACATTAAGGGTAAGGGGAACCCTAAGAGAAAAAAACTTTATACCTAGACGAAACATCATATGAGGAAATTAAACAACCTCCAGAGGTTTTTTCAGAGTAAACCCTTTTTGGTCATCCTGGATAGACTGAGAGCTCAATTAGAGCGAAAGCATAATGCGAAACTAAGCTTTAAAGAAAAATTTTCATTTTTAACAAGAATAGGTGAACTTTAAACACAAAGAGTCTCAGAAAAAGCTCAGTCTCCTGTGCAATATTATTACAATGATTTAGAAGACGATTTAGTTCAGGAATATGGACACTTTCACGGTCACATTTCGTCTAATAAGACGGCAGAGAAACCTGAATTTCCATAATTACTGAATCTTTTAAAGTTTTTGAGGAAACAATCTATGTGCAACGTTCATCCATCTTGGACATAGCTTTCTGCATCGCACTTTGCACTCCGGCCACAAATTGTTCTGGAGAAAGGAGTTTTTCCTGTTTAAAGCGAGTGTTACCAAAGGTCTTCGTTGTCCTAAGAAAAACTTAACTCTTTGGCTCTTCTATGCAAACAAACAGACTGAATAAATACTATAAACTTTGAAAATATTATAGATGATTTTGTCAAAAAAAATTGATAAAAAATCCAGCCAAAAATTGTAATTCTTGATTCATGTTACACTTTTTCTTTATGACTAATTCATTCGTTTATTTCATTTTTGAATACATACTTAACCTATATTTGAATACTGATTTTGAAAATTGTGTTTCACTTTTTAAAAGCCCACAAACGAGTGATTATGATAGGTGGCAACTTCTAAGAAGGAGGAAGGGGCGGCGCAAATGAAGTGGCCTATACTTATGTATAGGCCACTTTATTTGCGTATATATAAATACGGCCCTGGAGCTCTGGTGAGTACAGGCTATAACTTAGAATTTTAAATAATAAGATTTGATCAAAAATTAGACGCCGTGCTTAGAGGGAGTTGAAATTGTAAAATTTAATGGATTCGATGTAATTTGGGAAGTGTAAATTTAGTTTAAAATTTATGTGTTTAAAATTTTTTTAATTCTTACTATTCTTTAAATATGGGCTTGGTAAAAAGGAGTCTAGATTGGTGTACAGTGTTCTAAGTGCGGGCGAATATATGAGGTGTAAAGGGAATATAGAGATGTTTGTGTTGCGGAAGGATTTTGCTATATGAATTATAAATATATAATTTAACATCCAGTGTTACCCCTAGGTCCTTGATATGTTCTACTTCGTTGATATGTGTGCCGTTCAATGTGTGTACAAGGATTTTTTTTTCACGTGTAAATATTAGTTTATTGCATTTTGATATGCTAATAACAAGTTTGTTTAAACACAATATAATAATATAATATAATAATCGTTTATTCCCGAATGTATGCAGGGGAAGTGCAATGCAATACATTCCATATTTTGAAATAACCAAAGAAAGATAAATAATAAGACGAGGTAAAAAAAAAATTAACATCAACACATAGGTACATTAAATAAAACCAAAATATGACAAATGAAATATTAAACACTTTTTTTTATTTACATTTAAACCCGCTAAACTACTTATTTATTTATTTATTTTTATTTATTTATTAATTTACGGACAACAGTCCATTAAAAACATAATAATAACACGAATAAAAAATAAATAAAAAACAGAGATGACAGTGAAGGGAGAGCACATAAAAATTAATAGCAATGACAATATAAAATATAAAAAGTACATATAGAGACACTACAAGTCAAAGCATGAAGAAGCATTTAAATATTGCGTAACGACTGCCGAAAGTCATTTAGTTTTACATAAAAAAAATCAATGCTTTGACTTGCGTAGACAAGTCTCGACATTCTGGATAAGGGAGAATGGTATCCGTAATTAGTAGAATGTTGATTGAGGAACAGCAATTCATTATTTCGAAGCCTACGGGAAGGGATATTAAACTGGATGAGTTGTAACAATGCAGGTGTATCTGTAATACTGTTGATAATTTTAAATATGCAAATTAGATCAGAGTCCTTTCTACGTTTTTCTAAAGAAGGCATGTTTAAAATGTGTTCAATTTCATCATATGAGTACTTGCCTCTTTTTCAAGACCCAACCTCCAAGCAATTCCTCTTAGGAAACGATGTTGTACGGATTCGATGTGATAAATGTGGACAGCGTAGAAAGGAGACCAAATGACACTAGCATATTCAAGGTGAGGGCGAACCAGCGAACAGTAAAGAGTTTTAAGTGTACTTATATGTTTGAAGTCAGAGGTAATTCTATGAATGAAGCCGAGTAGTTTAAGTGATTTATTTACGATATTATTTATGTGATCACGGAAAGAAAGTTTGCAGTCTAGAGTGACCCCAAGGTCCTTGATAGATGTGACAGTAGATAGACAAACACTATTTAGTTTATAATCAAACTGAATAGGTTTTTTGGTTCTATAAAAGGACAAAATTTTGCATTTATCAACATTAAGTTCCATGCAGTTAATTTTGCACCAATCGTTAAATGAATCAATATCAAGTTGAAATAGTAAACAGTCAAGGTGGGATTTAATAATCTTAAGAATCTTATTATCATCAGCAAATAGCCAGAAACGTGTGTGAGAAAAAACTTTTGTGATATCATTAATAAAAAGGTTAAAAAGAAGCGGGGCCAAATGGGCTCCTTGGGGAACGCCGGAAGTTACATCAATGTTAAAGGATTCAAAGTTATTTATTTTAACCCTTTGTTTTCTATCTGTCAAGTAAGAGTGAAAGAATGATAACAAAGGGTTTCTAATGCCTATAGCATAAAGTTTGGCCATGAGAATACGGTGATTAACTTTGTCGAAGGCTTTGGAGAAGTCAGTGTATAGAACATCAACCTGAGTGTTATCTTCTAAGGCTTTCACAATGGTACTTGTAAAGGAAAGTAAATTTGTTGTTGTAGATTTCGCCGATCTAAATCCATGCTGTTCCTCAATTAGAACACTTTTGAAACACTTATGTAGTTTGTCAGCAGGTACATAATGACAACATTGGTACATTTTCAAACATTGTATACATATAATTTTATAATTTTGATGCTAAATATCAATTAAATAGATTATTTAAATTACCGAAATAGTATATACATGTAAGTAGCACTAGAAGCCTTAAATAATAAAAAAGTACAAATGGATTTAGTATGATATGATATAATAAAAAATTAGTATGTTATGATATAATAAAAAAGTACAGATGGATTTAGTATGAACAAATGAAATATAATCACAAGTAAATTAAAAGTTTCATATACATTAGTTATTACAAAAATTGTAATGAATTTACCAATTCCTTCAATGTGAGTTTCAATAAAGAATACAAGGACTTCGGTAGGGCATCAATATAAATCGTCCCTATCTAATAGCCATTTCCTTAGTTTATATTTGACTTTACCATTAAAAACGTTATTATTTTTGATTGTCATTGGTAGTTTATTGAATATTTTGGGTACAATATAGTTTAGGCTCCTTTCACCGTATTTATTGGTACATTTCGGAACCACCAATCCTTAATTACAATAAGTAGATAACAAGACGATTGACGTCCTCTTGAAGTTTAATGCAATCATTGATTGATTTAATAACTAAGTAAGTATATTTTTTTATCATATACACATTAAATAATTATGAGCCTAAATGAGAACCTTGAGTTGAACAAAGATGAGCGCTTCGTCGTAGACGTGGGCAGAATGATTCCTAGGGAATCGATTCAGTCTGATTCCCCTATCCTTTTGAATTGATTCCTTTTATTCATTCCTTTAATTCAATTAAATCCCCAAAAAAAACTAGAGTGGGGAGGCTAACACCGCCCAGCAGGAGACCGGGAGGCCATGGAGCACCGCACAAAGAGGAGACTGATATGCTACGAAACACCGCACAAAGGGGAGAACGATTATTCTATCTCATTATCTCGCTGGCTAAAACCTATAAATTAATGTGTTTGTCCCTTTTAGTGTCGCTTTTTCACTTCATCGAATTTCAAATGACAATAAGTGGGGGGCTACGAAGCACCGCACAAAGAAGAGACTGATATGCTACGAAGCACCGCAAAAAGAGGAGAACGATTATTCTATCTCATTATCTCGCAGGCTAAATCCTATAGATGTATGTGGTTGTCTTTTTTTAGTGACGTTATTTTTCGTATGTAAAATGTATTTATAGCCAGCAATTAAATCTTAAAATTTAACAGGTTTTTGTTTCACCCTTAAAGTTTTATTAATTTAATTTTATTTATTAAAATTAAAAAATTTCCACTTCACGTTATCTAATATAATCATGCATTTTAACATTAAGATGAGTATTTAGCTAAAGAGTATTTGTCTAAAGAGTAGACAGCTAACCATAGCTGATTTGCTTTATAAAATCTGCAAATTTACAAATTATATTTACCCAAGATCGACGTCTAAAAGTAGGTAGGTACTTATATTCCGATATCTTTCGTTCGTACCAAAAAACCGATAATAAGTGCATCATTTTAGCTTCTCACTTTTCTAGCTGATGTTCGGATTGAAAGTCGAAAGTTTTCGACTAGCTATGTAATGAAATTGACGGCTTGGCGCGTGGAGGAATGGATGAACCGCACGGACGGATTAAGGGCTGGCATTGAGGAATGAATTAGTAACTTTTACTGTTTTGTGTCTTACCCCGCAGTGACTTGATTAACTCGCGAGCTGCGGACCTAGGACAGAGTTGCGTTTCGGATTCGGACAGATATGAGATTTGACTCGAACGATGACATCTGTCGTCATTTCTGGGTCTGTGAATTACGTGGGACGACGACGTCACAAGTGAAAAAGACTTTTGTTTTAATTCCTGAATAAAACGGACATACTCTCGATAGCGATAGACTAAATACCTGGGACGCGGACATGGAACCGGACCTGGGACGGCGGGAACCTTAGGACCATCTCAGGACTATTGATTACGACAAATGATTAATTCCTTGCGTGA
Organism: Limnephilus rhombicus; assembly: GCA_929108145.2. Taxonomy (NCBI): domain Eukaryota; kingdom Metazoa; phylum Arthropoda; class Insecta; order Trichoptera; family Limnephilidae; genus Limnephilus; species Limnephilus rhombicus. The sequence goes on along the minus strand of OV815289.1, from coordinate 46,706,922 downwards.
AAGAGATGCTCGGACAACTCAGCTGAATCGCGGCCGCGTTTTGGGATGATTTTTATGATGTTCGGGTGTTTTTAGAATGACGGCGCGGCGTTAGCGGAATACGAGTCGTTCATAATACCTACCGTCCGTCGACCACTTCGCGGCGCGCCGCAAATTGAATAATATTTAAATACCTATGAAACATTATTATATTTAAATCGTTTACGGAACACATTATTCATTGAAATAATTTAACAGTAAAATAAATGAAAATAAAAAAATGTATGGTATCGTTAAAAATTGTAGTAGGCGAAAAGTAAGGAATGAATAATCTACCGGACATACGGAATACATCTACCGGATCTGCCGGATCTGCCCTGATGATGGACACTGCAACGATGTCCGAAACGTTGGCTAAAGAAGGAGGTAGCGCAACACGGCATAACACCCCAAAAACAAATAACGAAAATGCTTTTGGCCGTGAAAATCTTAAAACTTAAATGAATAATCAATTCCTTTTAAAATTGAGAATCAGATCGAGTGTGTCACAATATTGAATTTATTCATTTAATTCGGTCATTCAATTTTGCCCACGTCTACTTCGTCGTACTGGGCGCCTTGGCAGGCATAAAAAACAACATTGAATAGGTAATGTAATTTCGCTACAGCTAGTGCCAGAGCTCACACTTTGTCGGAAATATTTCAGGCACAGAAGGGTATGTCTGAAAACATTGAATTGCTTCTAGCTTGTTGGAAGTTGTGTTCAAATTACATTTGTACTGTATGGTGCTGCCGCCAGTATGTGGTTTGAGGAATTAGATTCATAGCAACCGTCGTTTGTACACGTTGCGCGTTGCGTTACTAGTTAATAGAATCCCAATGGAGAAACATCGTTTTGTAGTTAAATAAATATATCACTGATTAAATTAGTAACACGTGTTTTCTTTTAAATCCAACCTAAAGATTTCAACGTGGTAGCAGTTTTGTGGTTAGATACGGAAAAATAGAAAGATAAAGAAAAGAATAAAGTTGTGAAACACGTGAATGCGGTGAACCGTTGTGACGAAAAAAAAATAGCGTACGTCAAACAATATGATGTGCTTATTCCAATTTTTGATGGACAAGACTATTCAAATTGGAAAACCCGAATTTTTAAATTCCTACAGTATAAAAAGTGCTATGTTGTGGCCACAAGAGAGAGACAAACACCTGAAAGTGAAACCGAGTGGAATTGGCGAGAGTTTATTGTATCAAATCCAAAGATCAAGTCTATGATTGCTTTGTGAGTTATGTAAATGAAGTCGAGAACATTATAGGGAAAAGAATAAAAATTTTGAGATGTGACAATGGCACCGAGTTTATTAAGAGGAAAATTGATCAGTTTGCGAGAAAAAAGGGAATTCGAGTTAGGCCTTCTCCGCCATATGTTCACGAATTAAATGGGGTAGCTGAGAGATTCAATCGTCCAATTATGGACAATGCTAGATTTTTGTTAAAAGAACCCAAAGTAAATATTCGATATTGGCCCGAAGTGATTAAAGCAGCAACGTATTTGAGAAACAGGACACTTGCAAATACCGTTGAAATGAAAACGCCTTATGAAATATTTTTTAAAGTCACCAAATGTAAAAAATCTACGTTTGTATGGGAGTAGAGTTTATGTCCGAATACCAGAGCAATTGAGAAAATCAAAGTGGAATGATATAGCGAAATTGGGAATTTTATTGGGGTATTGCGAAGTTGGCTATCGTGTCTTGATAAACAACAAAATAATCGTAGCGCGACACGTTGATATTGTTCAAAACGATATTAAATACATTGTGTTTAAAAATCAAGAGAATGAGATTATTGCAAATGAGTCTGATGAAAGTGTGGATGATATTGTTGGGGAAGAAAAAAAATGAATCCATTTATGAGTCTGCTAAGTCAAATAGAGAGAATGAGAGTGACAAAAAAGAAAGTGAAGATGTATCAGTGAGACGTTCAATGCGAGAAAGAAAACCGAATAAGAAATATGTCAACGACGATTTCGTGAGTTACTGTGTGTACGTAAATTGTTGCAATGCAGATGTACCGAATACGTTTGAAGAGGAAATTGAACATAAAGAGTCCGGTGATTGGGTAAATGCAATGAATAGAGAAATTAATTGTATTGAGAAGAATGAAACATGGAGTCTAGTAGAAAAACCTGATGATAAGAAAGCTATTGATGTTAAATGGATCTTTAAAAAGAAGTCTTATGATTTGTTTAAAGCTAGATTGGTTGTAAGGGGATATCAACAAAATGAGCAAGTTGAAAACACTTATTCACCAGTTGCAAAAATGGAAACTCTTCAGATTTTATTATCGTATAGTTGTCAAAACAAATTGAATGTTGGGCAAATGGATGTGGAAACAGCTTTTTAAACGGAAAAATAATGTCTGAAGTATACATCAAACAACCTCCTGGTTATGATGATGGATCCGGTATAGTTTATAAATTACGAAAATCACTTTATGGGTTGAGAGAGAGTCCGAGGTCATGGTACGAATGTTTTCACAGTTTCATGGTTGAATCAAACTTTAGTAGAAGCACTCATGATTATTGTTTGTACGTGAGAAACGAGGGAAATGATCCGATTTATATTTTGATATTTGTTGATGATTTTTTGGTATGTGGCAAAGACTTGAAGAGAGTGCAAAGAGTGAAAGATGAATTATCTAAACGTTTCAGAATGAAGGACGTGGGTCCAGTGACAAATTATATCGGAATTGACATTAAGCATGATCTCGAGTTAAATGTAATGAGTTAAGTCAAGAAACGTATATTAATTCTTTAGCCAAAAAGTATATTGTTAAAAGAATAGTAAATATGTTGTGTTCAAATTACATTTGTACTGTATGGTGCTGCCACCAGTATGTGGTTTGAGGAATTAGATTCCTAGCAACCGTCGTTTGTACACGTTGCGTTACTAGTTAATAGAATCCCGTTGGATAAACATAGTTTTGTAGTTGAATAAATATATCACTGATTAAATAAGTAACATGTGTTTTCCTTTAAATCTAACCTGGAGATTCCAACATAGCTGAATCTTTTATTCCAGCCGCGCTTTCAACCTCGCAACAACCTCTTCTAACAACGACCCTCTCCTTTCAAAGGACAGACACCATCCAGCCCTGGAATTCGAAATATCATCCACGATTCAACCAAAAATTAAAAACAACAAAGAGCGTAGGCACAATTTCAGGAAAGCTGATTATACTCAAATTAATAATGACATTAATTGTATTGATTGGAAGTCTGAAATCGCGAATTTATCAGCAGAAGAAGCAGTAGACCGATTATATGTAATAATAAAGAATGTAATTGATAAGTTTACTCCAGTATTGGCACGACGAAATGACAAATTCCCCATATGGTTTACTCCCGAACTTATTAGCTTATCACGGAAAAAAGATAAAGTTTGGCTCAAATGGAAGACATATAAAGGTCTTTCTGACTATCGTAAATTTTCCTTCTTACGTGCTACATACAAAAAATTGGCTAGTGAATCTCGAAAGTTATTTTTCGACAACATCGAAAGTTCATTGCAAAATAATATTAAATGTTTTTGGTCATACATATCCTCATTAAAACCATCTGATGGATATCCTGCTACTATGTCCTTCGAAGGGCGCAAATCTAATGATGCCCAAGAAATCTGTAATATTATGTTCTCTGAGTTCTTCAAGTCAACATTTGAACCCTCCTCTATCAATGACTCAATTATCATTGACCAACTTGAGGCCGTTGGGGACTCTGGACTTACGCACATTCACACCATTGAACTAACGGAACAAGAAGTGCAATCAAGTTTCAAGTCGTTAGATATAAACAAAGGTGCGGGTCACGATGGAATTCCGGCGTTTTTCCTCAGATCTGCTGCGTTGTCACTGTATGTTCCACTAACCATAATATTTAATAAATGCCTGAGTGACGGGGTTTTCCCTGATAGGTGGAAGTTGACTTATATTATACCAGTCCATAAGGGTGACTCACGTCAAAAAGTCGAAAACTATATGCCAATATCCATTCTCTCGGCGATCCCTAAACTCTTGGAAAGACTTATCCATGATAATATATATCCCCAGCTTGCCACCAAAATTACAGAACATCAACACGGGTTTGTAAAAGGCAAATCTACCATGAGTAATTTACTAATTTACTCAAATTTCTTATTCACTAGCATGAATCGAGGCCACCAGGTAGATGCAATATACTGCGATTTCAAAAAAGCTTTCGACAAGATTGACCACCTTATTCTTATTAAAAAATTATGTTCAACGGAATCAGGGGAAACTTATTACGTTGGTTTGTCTCATATTTGACAAAAAGACAGCAAACTGTATCATTACGAGGACATACTTCTACGTGGGAACCAGTTACTTCTGGCGTACCACAGGGGTCAATCCTGGGTCCGCTATTATTTATACTTTTTATTAACACTGTTACTAAATGTTTCATGCATTGTTTATTTCTTTTGTACGCCGATGATATAAAAATATTTGCCGTTGTTAGAAATTTAAACGATTGTCTGCTCATCCAAAGCGACTTAGTAAGGTTCGAAGCATTTTGCAATGAAAACAAAATTTACCTAAGTTACAACAAATGTAAACAAATAAGCTTCACTAAAAATCACAACGCTATTATACACAATTATTGTGTTGGTAACTATTTACTCGAGCGCGTTTACTGTATAAAAGATCTAGGCGTACTTTTTGATTCTAAACTCCATTTCGATGCTCACATTGAGAATATTGTTAATAAAGCTTACCGCATGCTAGGATTTGTCATCAGAAACAGCCGCGAATTTCGAAAACCTGAAACTTATCTTCTACTTATCTACTACTGAAAAGGAAAGAAAGGACATTCGGAATATCCTAAATAACTAATACGAGTACATTTTATAGATTCATTTCATATAATTTCCTACGAAATTATATAATATCAAAATATGCAGTGTATTGTACATAATATTAACTAACATGTACCTGTGTTGTAATGTAATAAATTAATGTAATGCAGCATACAATTTTAACTATTACCCACGGTATTTATATTCTCTTATTTAAATGTATAATTTTTTTACAAAAACATGTAAACTTACAAAAACAAAAACAAAATTTATATATACATATTTAATATAACAACATTATGTATGTATGCATGTTTGTGTATGTATATATGTATGTATGCATGTATGCATGTGTACATGTATGCATGTATGCATGTGTATGTGTATATGTGTATAAGTATAAATGTGTGTTTGTATATATATATATATACATGTATAGATATATGGAAAAGAAAATGTACATGTATGAATGTTCATGTTTGTACTTATAGGTATATATCTTCATAGATTTTATTTTTTATCTTTCATATATATTTCTTTATCATATAAGCATAGTAGGCATAGGAATAGGCAAAGTGCATATAGGCATATAATTTCACATTGTTTTTTATCTTTTTATACTTCTTTTTTATCATTATTATTTTTTATCATTTTTAATATCACATAATTTTTTTATCTTTTTATACTACTATTTATCTTTTTATAATATTATGTCTACTCTGATTCATATCCTTTTTAATAAATATAAATGTTATTTACCTACCTCGGAACAGACTATGTCTAGTGGGGTGGGTAAAATAAAACTTTGTAAATAAATGAAAAATAAATAAACGCCCGGGTTGCCGGCACTGAAACTGAAACTGACTTTACTACACGCTGGTCCGTTCTCGACTTGAATACTGCACCTCCATATGGACACCACTTTACGGTGTCTATAAAGACAACATTGAAAGCAGTGGCGTAGCTAGCGTAGGTGGCACCCGGGGCGGAAAACGCGGTGTCACCCCCCCCCCCCCCCCCATTAATTTTTTTTGAGAAATTCAAAAACACAAATTTTGACTTCCTAAAATATAAAACACATTTCTAGGTAGTCAAATATGTAAAAAAAAAATGGTTATCCTCAAAATTAAAACACCAACAGAATAACAGCTTTTTCAACAATCGATAGGTGATAATTTCCTTCGCGAGTTCCCGTCAATCACAATGTACGAAAGAAATGAGAATGATACAGGGGAAAAGCGAGGAATATTTCACCGGAATCCCCAATAAATCAATAGTAAGAGCTAGGAACGAAAAAAAAATAATAGAATTTTTGGGGAATGCTGACCGACCGAGCCATACAGCTACAAATAACAGAGTTCCGTGTGGAGTCTTCAATTCTAATATGCTGCAAAAATCTAAAGAAAATCATTTGCTGGCATGAAAACATAATGACCAATACTTAGGTTAAAACCAGTTTTGTGTTCAGAGTGTAACGATAAAATTTCAATCGTGAAATAGTAAAGAGGGCGTTCAAGTATAACGTAACGCAATTTTTGAAAATATTTGACCCTCTCTCCCCCCATGCAACGCGCCGTAACATTTTTCTGCACCTCCCACCCCCTAAACGTTACGTAACACCCAAGTGACTATTTTTACATAAAAGTCTCAATTAAATTGCGCAAAGTACTGGAAAGTCGCTTAATACCTTTTTCTTGTTTTAATCGGTAATCTTGCGGTAAAAATAAAACAAGAGATTTCAAACTCGCAATAGGTACATGCTAATATTGTTTATTTTATTGTTTTAAATTGTAATTCATAAACAAATTGGTATATTATTATTATTTTTATCGGCCTTTCATTCCTTCCGGATCTCCACAATTTAATACTTATGGAGGCCCTGAAGAAAGCAATTTTACAAAGGTTTCCATATGGAGCAACACTTTACTCCACTATGATTCATAAGCTTAATCAGAGTGGAGTAAAACCTTTTCATGATCTGAATGCAGTTATACAAGTCCTCAAAACTAAGATTTGAAAGTCCACAGTATGATGCACAGAAGAGAAAAACCTTTTTCATGTCCTGATTGTAACTATTCGTGTTCTCAAAAGGGATACATAATAAGTCAGTTGCTGACTCAGTGTGGAAAAAAACCTTTTTTAGCGAGCGAGCGAGACAGCGAGTATGGAGATGTATAAAAGGGATGGCTGTTGTGCGCTCTCTCCATATTAACCTCTTCAACAATAAACAGTGTAACATTAACGGATATTATTTACTACCCGAAGTAGCACACACCACAAACATATAGTAAAATTATTAAAAATATACAGTATCTTTATTTTTAGTAATCCTCGAACTAGGTTTTGGATAATACCCAACTTAATATTGGTTAAAATAGTTAAGGTATTATGATTTACATCGCAAGTAATGCGAAAGTGACCTCTTATCCAAATAATCGAGAACTGATCGAAATCTGAGTGCGATCTTACATTTGTTAGACGAATTACCTTGGCTTGTGAAACTACCCCAGTGTAATCAGCTAATCGTTTGGTGTACCTAACTAGTGTCGGCAGTTGACTTGATAATCGGTGTAAATAGCGCTTCGTCGACAAATTCAAATATTTCGCATCACGCATATTTCGACTTCATGAAAAATGTTTTCTGAAATCCTCCAAATTACTTATTATTCCAAAAATATTTATTCATAATATACACAAAACAATATAATACAGATTGATCATTTTTCTTCAATCAGTTATCGATCGATTCTCGTGTAAATGTATTGAAGTTTTGCGTCTATTAGAAAAGCGAACTATCAAATCCACTTACTTTGTTTTTCAAAGTGGTCTTTCAGCACTAATAAACACGCTAACACAATAATAACTTCTTCACTTACTCACGTCAGTCCATAGATAACAATTCACTTCACGAGTGTACGTCAATCACAATATACGAACGAAATTAGAATGACACAAGGAATATTTCAAGGAAATCCCCGACTGAGCTGGGAACAAGCTGGGGTCGGTCCGCCCCCCCCCCCCTCGCTACGCTACTGATTACAGCAACAACCCTCTTATAAATGTTCTTCCTATAAGCAATTTCCTCGTTTAGTTGGGTAGTTAGTGAAGATTGAACACAACAGTGAATCAAACTTCTAGATCTTAAAGCGAGAATACAGGACTTATGGTTTGGATACTTTTCGTCTTGAGCTACTCGAATTTCTGCATTGAAACCTTGCTCTTGCTGGTTAAATTGTGTGATTGTGTCCTGTTTTCAATAGATCCAAATTTCAAAAGGGTCGGCACTTTGGAGTCACGTCGAAGCCTTTGGTACCTTCGGTAATCCCTTTCTTTTACTTAATTTTCCTGAAAAATAGTTTTTTTTTGTAATTAACGGCAATGATCAGAATACATCCCACTTTTTGTGAAATCACAGGACGTGTTTTGTTTAAAACCATTTATTACAATAATGTCTCTCGTCGAACGTTTATATTTCTCAAAAGGCTAGATCTTTGCTCAGTTTTGTGGTTAATTGAATTTCAGCGCTTTCGCGAATAAAGACACTTCTGCACTACCTGACCTCAAATTCCTACTACTTGATGAAGGTATTACATAGTCAGAAATGTCGGAATCAGAAGGACGATTTACTAAACACGACAGATCTGGCCGATTGAGTTGATGTAGACTCGTCAGCTCAATCGGAGTGCCAGTATCTTGCCCATATTGATCTTCCTTACTACTACTCCCACTCCCTGAGTTATCTTTGTTCCTGATTTTCTGAAGAGCATGTTGTTTTTCAACTTTGTTTAATTGTACTTTCTTTTTGTACTCAGCACCACTAAGTCGCTTCTTTCCGTCACTCATTTTTCGTTAGTATATGAACATGAAATACTTTGATTAATCTGTAAAAGAAAAAGTAAAATGCCCACCCTAAAAGGTTCTGAGCTTGATGACGCTGTAAGGGTCACCCTTACTACCCGCGCGGAGGCATAAACATATTAAACTATCTAACATAGGATAGGAATGAGTGCTGGAAATTTGCGACTTTTATGAAAAATGAGATTTGACGTTTAATACATATCTATCAACAGTGACTTGTTTTTTGTTTATAAACTAAACGGCTTACCAAAGCGAGCGAGCGCCGCCCCCTGAACTCTGCCGCCCCTAGGCCGCGGCCTATAAGGCCTATTGACAAATCCAGGACTGCAGAGCTCTTTATCTCAATCTCAAAGACATCCACAATCCAGTTTATGTTGACTGATGACCGTTTATTGTCGCGAGACTCCCCGCCCGTATTTATTTCACATTAACACCAAATTCTTTGTTCTAAATGGTCTTCTTGCTGCGTAATTTCTTTTTAATCTCGTTATTATATACTTTTTTTGTACTTTACATGCAATAGTAAAAATACGGTTATTATTAATAACAGAGTATCGGTTATTGCTTCCTAACAGGAATAGTAGAGAATCAGGAATAATCTATATCGGTAGGTACAAATTTAATAATACATTTAATTTTTTTTTTAAATTGTATGAATGTGATAAAAAGTGAGGTGACAGTTTTATATATAACCAGCAGACCCGGCCACACGTTGATGTGACTAACGAAACACAACGCCATTACCCAACCTTTATAATATACATGTTTTTATACATATAAACCTTTCTCTTGAATCACTCTATCTATTGGTGAAAACCGCATTAATATCCGTTGCGTAGTTTAAAAGATCTATGCGCACATAAATTTTGAGTGACTTCATCAAATAAAATAATTCAAATCAAATACCTACTTACTCTAGGACATCTATTTTCCAATTTCTTCCGTAGAATGAATTTCAAAAGTGACTATAGTACGGCCCGCCAGCCGTTTTAAATCGCACAAAAATATTTTTTCTTTGAATTTCTCGGCTTTTCTCTAATATAATTTACATGAATTATACATATAAACATTCCTCTTCAATCACTCTATCTATTGGTGAAAACCGTATGATGCGTAGTTTAAAAGATTAACGCACATATACATTTTGAGCGACTTCATTTTATACTGTGTAATGATAATGATTTTTAATTTAAAATAAAACAATAACTTTGTAAACACCACTTTTATTTTTATACTTTATGCCGACCGGGTTTCGCTACAACCGTAGCTTCATCAGAACAGTATAATACTCTACTAGTAGAGTATTATACTGCCCTGATGAAGCTACGGTTGTAGCGAAACCCGGTCGGCATAAAGTATAAAAATAAAAGTGGTGTTTACAAAGTTATTGTTTTATTTTAAATTAATAATGTCACATCACAAAGTATCCGCTTCATATGAACAAAGATAATGATTTTGTTAAGAAAAGGAATTTGCTTTAAGATTTCAAGTTTATTCCATTTTAAGTATTTTAATTCGAATATTCGCAGGTATGTGTTTTTATAGCTAATTTATATTTCCAATATTAAAATTTTAATATTAAGAAATAAAAATTTTGATTTCTAATAAACACACCGGAGAGATTATTTAATCAAGATTATAGAACAATTTTTGTTTTTTGCAAAAGGGATAAAAAATAACCAATAAAAAGGAATATTTAAAATGCATGGAAACCAGGAATTTCGCGCGCAAACCTTGACAGGCAAAAAGTTAACAGATATTAATTTCTCATTATTCCAAGGGTTAACTTAATACGTTTTCGAGAATCACTATAAAATATCTACATCTTGTTAAGTATTGTATATATTAGATATTATTTACTTTGCGCATATTAGATTTACAATGTGGTATATTCTAAATAAATTTTTCGATATGTTGTGACGTTCAGTTCAACCAAATGCAATCATTTTTAACAGAAATAATAAATGACTCAACAAGACAATTAATAGATCTTATGTAAATAATAATAAATCATATTCTATAGTAAAGCAGTTTTGTAACTCTGTTGTAATGTGGTAATGCATTATATCTAAATTAATATAATTTAACTTTTAAAAATAAAAATATTTGGGCATTCAGTTATTTTTGATACATATAGATATGTATAAATATAAACAGATTGTATAGATTGTCTCTTTCGCCATATAAACTGATGCGTTAAAAGATAAGAGTGCAACATTAAAGATGTATATTCCGGGGCTTCTAATAGTTTTGGCATCCATCACATCACATGAATTATTGTTTTGCTAAATGAGTCAGCACGTGACGTCTTATATGTTCCTTTCATGAACATTTATAGTTACATTCAGAACAGGGTAATGATTTTTTTCTAGTATGGGAAAGTATGTGAAGATTTAAATGATCCTTTCGAGAAAACGAATGACTGCAGTACGAACACGAAAAAGGTTTTTCTCCCGTTTAGGTAAGCATGTGACGTTTCAAAGCTTCCTTTCGAGAACATGAATAACTGCAGCAGGAACACGAAAAACGTTTTACTCCAGGATGGTTTAAAAACGTGTGACATTTTAGATATTCCATTTCAGAACACGAATAGCTGCAGTGGGAACATGAAAACGGCTTTGGAAGCGGAGGATTCTTCAGATTTGTTATTAAGTCTGAAAAAGAAGGTGTAAAACAAAGATATATAAATTAAAACAGAATGTTATTAAAACTAATTCAGACAAACAAAAATCGATGTTACCTGCTGTCTGGGTAATACTTTGAGAGCGCTCTAAGCATTCCTTTTTAACATCCGGCAGGTGGATGTCAATTTCCATATAAAGAACACTCCCTCCATATTCTTCTCGGGGTCCTGGTTCTGCCTTGATGGGTACAGTCTCCACATTCATGCTACCTGAAATACAAGTTATTTAAGCTTACAAGTAAAGTAAAGCTACAAATATTGTAAAATTACGGTCGACGGTGGTATTTTGGTATTTACTATTTGTATCTAAAGTTGGATTATATAATTTAGTCTAACTAAGTTCCCGCAAGTTCGACAAGTAACTATTTGTAGTAGTTTAGAATTAGCGACTGCAAATTTCCATTGTAGCGCGGGCCATAAGTTTTTGCACTTTAGAAAACTCATAAAAAATAACACAACAATCAGCATGAAAACGAATATTCACAATTATAAAAGTAGACAGAGAGGATTTCTATTTCTTCAAAAAAAATATCGTCTTCATAAGGTATTGGAGTTCCGTGCAATCTACTATGGGCCTGACAAAGATTACACATACATCAGCTGAGACACTCCATTCTTCTAGCGATATTGGGAACGTAGGACAACATATTGTTTGGTTGTCCCTATGTGAAAAAATATTCTCTCTTCTATCCAACCTTGTTTAAAATTGCCACTCCACCACTAAACGTCTCTGATAAATCTAAACTCTATTTCTACGCAATTATGAAATTCGCCTTTTTAATAAAAATAAGAGGTATGAACCCTTCTGTAATGTATTGAAAAAGCAACTAAGTGATGTCTTCGGATGTCAGCAGGGGAAGTGCATCTATCGATGGCCGACAGAGGTACCCATATACAGGGGTGCCGGCAGGACTAGTTCTGTTGAGCGAGTCCGCCAGATTCAATTAGCCACTAGGGTAGGCAGGTCGTCTAACTTGCATAATTATTATAAGAAACATGTAAACTTATAAGAAACTAGTTTGTTGTCTGGAACCTAAAAATTATTGAGAAGTCCCCCACAGAACTAATAGCGTCGAGTGTTATTTGAGAGATAAAATAATATGGTGCGACAAAAACTTGAGCAAATCGGAACTATTTGCCGGCAGAATAAGTTCAACATTTTCTTACTTCGACAGTTTTCCGTAAAGCAGTATTTGAAGTGTAAAATCAAAAATACCGACGAGTAGATGACTAGGGGAAGTAGAAAACAAGCAGCTGTCCTGACTTCATGTATCTGAAACACCTCTGTGATTAACGCAAAGCAACTTACTAGTTGGCTGAACACTCTCCGCATACTGCAAACATTCTGTCTTTATATCCTGGAGATCAATATCCATATCCGAAGACGGCTGTTCACACGCGTCTTCTTCTTCCTGGGAGCCTGGTTCCGTCTTGATGGAAACACTCTCTGTGTTGGGAAGATTCATGGCACTACTGTGATCTCAGCTCTAATAAAGTAGAACTACAACAAAACATGAAATAATTAATTCAATTTGAGTGTTTATAAAGGAGCTCCAAACTGATCACGGATGGAAACAAAACCTGAATAATTGGCGATTAAAACGCACTTTGGGTGATTTTTTTCACGGAAACGGTGCAAAAGTTATTGTCAATTTATTGTTAACACCTTATGACTAAACAAGCGCTTTTACTAATGAAACAACAGAAATTATTGTTAAACGGTACACACGAGAAAATTAACAAAAAAATAAAGAGCTGCCAATTAGACGTTTGTGTACCTAGTTGTGCATTGGTCGAAATAGTTATCTCAAATATTACTTACGAAGTACATAGTACACCATAAATATGTGGCTTAAATAAACAATGTAATAGATTTATGAATAATATTTGTTTAAGTTGTCAGTGGTAAAATACAAAAAAAAAATAAATACAAAAAAGTGTAACACAAAACATAGTGTAATAATGATTTTTATTCAATGGAATCGGGTTGACTCCTTCTCTCAGGTAAAAGATTAATTGAACTTACTAGTTTCACCTGGGTTTGACAAGTGACAGCGGCCGTAAATCAACAATGAACAAACTCATCTATTCTCGACTGTCACGTGATGTTGGTTTTGGGTAGCTCAGTATGTTGTTATATCGCGAATAGTGTAAAAACTGATCAATCAATTAGTATTTTAAGGGATATATTCTTACATAAATAAGCAAAAATATTAAGGGGCTTTCGTGTTATTTAGTCAGTATAGCAAGAACCCACTTATTTTGTATGTAGAAGGCAACGCGCGGCGGTCAATACTAAAGTGTTGAAGAAACGTTACTAGAAGAGTAGAAGAGTTTGAATTTTAAAACCTTTAGGAATAAATTCGGTGTTTGGGCTAAATTCCTAAAAAATAAAACTACTTATTTTTATACTAATTTGGGGTCGGGGAATCCGAATCTGAAAGAATTAGGCGGCGGCAAGCAATATTAACAGAATAACACGACTTTAAAAAATTTTATACACATACAGGAAAATAGCCATTTTTTATTTTTTTTATTTTTTTATTAGTAATAGAAGGTACATAAATTACAAATAAATTTTATACAGTATTTAATGACATGGTAGATATATTTGATGTACCCCCATAATTAAGCAAGGCTTGTGTGTATGGGGGGGTGTTATTGTATTGCTTTTTTTATATCATTCAGTTTATTTATATCACATTTAAATTACCATTTAAACGAAGTTTTCAGTATAATTTTTAAGGTGAGTTTTAAAAATTTTTATATTGGTATTCATGTTTCTAATTTTTTCTGGTAATGAATTAAAAAATTTTGCTCCGAGATATTTATGACTCAATTGTCCAATTTTTTTTTTACATTTTGGAGTGGGAAGTATTGATGTTTGTCTAAGACTTCTGTTATTTTTAAATGGTGCAACTTGATTTTTAATATTATCTTTATAAATTTGTAATGTTGCATGATAAAAGTATAATGCACTTAATTTTCTGACTTTAAATTGTTTGAATAGGGAATGAGTAGGGTTTTTTTAAAATTGTTTTTATTATTAGTTTTTGTGATATGTAAATTGTTTGTGTTTGATTTGTATATGTACCGCCCCATCCTATAATGCCGTATTGTATAATTGATTGACAGAAAGCGAAGTATGTGGTTCTAAGTAATTTTTCGTTTAAAATAATGGAAAAAGTTCGGTTTATGGGCGAAATTCCTAAAAAATAAAACTAGTTATTTTTATACTAATTTGGGGTCGGGGAATCCGAATCTGAAAGAATTAGGCGGCGGCAAGCAATATTAACTGAATTACACGACTTTAAAATTTTCTATACACACACATGAAAATAATCATTTCGGAAGTATTTTGACACACGTAGTACAAAGATCATAGAAAAACAAGGAATATACAAAAACATGTGCCGGCAGTGTTACCAGCTCTCAAAAATATTTATCCCTATATCAATAATTTCCGACACGATAATTCCTCACATAACACATTAACCTGATGAATTACGACTATCTCAACGGCCGTATTCTTAAACCAAAAGTATGAAAATTCGTAGTCTTAAAAATCCGTAACCTAACCTAACCTAACGCTAGGTTTGTGTAACATGGTTTGTGCCCCTTTATACCGCCTGCTCGCGTCACGCCAAAAAAACATCCCTGTTTTCAAGTAGTTTAGCGGCCACGCTAGGTTTGTGTAACATGGTTTGTGCCCCTTTGTACCGCCTGCTCGCGTCACGGCAAAAAAACATCCCTGTTTTCAAGTAGTTTAGCGGCCACGCTAGGTTTGTGTAACATGGTTTGTGCCCCTTTGTACCGCCTGCTCGCGTCACGGCAAAAAAACATCCCTGTTTTCGAGTAGTTTAGCGGCTACGCTAGGTTTGTGTAACATGGTTTGTGCCCCTTTATACCGCCTGCTCGCGTCACGGCAAAAAAACATCCCTGTTTTCGAGTAGTTTAACGGCTACGCTAGGTTTGTGTAACATGGTTTGTGCCCCTTTATAACGCCTGCTCGCGTCACGGCAAAAAAATATCCCTGTTTTCAAGTAGTTTAGCAGCTACGCCGGGTTTATGTAACATGGTTTGTGATACAAAAGTGAGTAAAATTTATAATTTATAAAAAATAAGTACTTAAAATATAAACATGTTATTTTACCTTATTAATATTACTGCTTAATGGCAACACTTAATTTTGTGTGGTAAAAACATCTATGTTATCTTGTTTTTCTATGACCTTTGTACTACGTGTGTCAAAATACTTCCGAAATGATTATTTTCATGTGTGTGTGTATAGAAAATTTTAAAGTCGTTTAATTAAGTTAATATTGCTTGCCGCCGCCTACTTCTTTCAGATTCGGATTCCCCGGCCCATAGTTAGTATAAAAATAACTAGTTTGATTTTCTAGGAATCAAAATGCTTCCAAAATGGCTATTTTCCTGTATGTGTATAAAAAATTTTAAAGTCGTGTAATTCAGTTAATATTGCTTGCCGCCGCCTAATTCTTTCAGATTCGGATTCCCCGACCCCAAATCAGTATAAAAATAACTAGTTTTATTTTTTAGGAATTTTGCCCATAAACCGAACTTTACCCAAAATATCTCTTAAACATCTAAATACATATGTTTTGGAAGCATTTTGATTCCTAGAAAATCAAACTAGTTATTTTTATACTAACTATGGGCCGGGGAATCCGAATCTGAAAGAATTAGGCGGCGGCAAGCAATATTAATTGAATTACACGACATTAAAATTTTCTATACACACACACATGAAAATAATCATTTCGGAAGTATTTTGACACACGTAGTACAAAGATCATAGAAAAACAAGAAATATACAAAAACATGTGCCGGCAGTGTTACCAGCTCTCAAAAATATTTATCCCTATATCAATATGAAAATAGATAACAGCAGAAAAAACAGCAGAAAAACATACCTTATAAATCGACCAAGTCTTCTTCGTCCGTCGTATCCTTGTCTGTGTAACATGGTTTGTGCCCCTTTATACCGCCTGCTCGCGTCACGGCAAAAAAACATCCCTGTTTTCAAGTAGTTTAGCGGCTACGCTAGGTTTGTGTAACATGGTTTGTGCCCCTTTATACCACCTGCTCGCGTCCCTAACCTAACCTAACCTAACGCTAGGTTTGTGTATTGTGGTTTGTGCCCCTTTATACCGCCTGCTCGCGTCACGGCAAAAAAACATCCCTGTTTTCAAGTAATTTAGCGGCTACGCTAGGTTTGTGTAACATGGTTTGTGCCACTTTATACCGCCTGCTCGCGTCACGGCAAAAAAACATCCCTGTTTTCGAGTAGTTTAGCGGCTACGCTAGGTTTGTGTAACATGGTTTGTGCCCCTTTATACCGCCTGCTCGCGTCACGGCAAAAAAACATCCCTGTTTTCGAATAGTTTAGCGGCTACGCTAGGTTTGTGTAACATGGTTTGTGCCCCTTTATACCACCTGCTCGCGTCACGGCAAAAAAAACATTCCTGTTTTCGAGTAGTTTAACGGCTACGCTAGGTTTGTGTAACATGGTTTGTGCCCCTTTATACCACCTGCTCGCGTCACGACAAAAAAACATCCCTGTTTTCAAGTAGTTTAGCAGCTACGCCGGGTTTTTGTAACATGGTTTTTGATACAAAAGTGAGTAAAATTTATAAAAAATAAGTACTTAAAATATAAACATGTTATTTTACGTTATTAATATTACTGCTTAATGGCAACACTTAATTTTGTGTGGTAAAAACATCTATGTTATCTTGTTTTTCTATGATCTTTGTACTACGCGTGTCAAAATACTTCCGAAATGATTATTTTCATGTGTGTGTGTATAGAAAATTTTAAAGTCGTGAAATTCAGCTAACATTGCTTGCCGCCGCCTAATTCTTTCAGATTCGGATTACCCGGCCCATAGTTAGTATAAAAATAACTAGTTTGATTTTCTAGGAATCAAAATGCTTCCAAAATGGCTACTTTCCTGTATGTGTATAAAAAATTTTAAAGTCGTGTAATTCAGTTAATATTGCTTGCCGCCGCCTAATTCTTTCAGATTCGGATTCCCCGACCCCAAATTAGTATAAAAATAAATAGTTTTATTTTTTAGGAATTTAGCCCAAACACCGAACTTTAGCCAATCTTTACTATAAAAATGCGATGTCTATTGAAATAGTCTCAAGTAGTATAAATTTAACAAAATATTGTTTAATTTACACGATAATCCCCGGTAAGACGAAGGATTCAGAAGAACAATCAGCGTATGGCAAAAGAACAGAGAAAAAGGATACATCGAGTATTGCCATATCCATAGATAATCGAATATTGAAGAAAATAATCTCAAAGTAGGCACCGAACAGTTCCTGGTTCCTTTTCAATCTGTATTCTGAATACCTACAAAAGTGTCGAGTTGCGCCTTGAATTGAGTTGCCAACCAGTTTTCGGTTTCTCCATAAGCATAAGCTTTCGACCAAGTATACCCTAGACAAGCCCTCTCATAGAAAACATCAGAATAAAAGTTACTCCAGTAACAGTAATTCCGCAATAAAAATCTCTTTCGAATTCCACCGTCTTGCATACGACTTCCAGGCAATATATAACTGACCACCGAGTTAACGATTTTTGTGATTTTTTGCATCAACAATTCAATAGTTGTTCACGTTGATATACCTTTAGGTATTTTAATGTCAAAAATTCACGGAACTGACAAATGTGCACCATCTACAATAAGGTCGCCAGCATAGGAGTAGGCGGTAAAGAGCTTAATCAGTCAAGGTACCGGAAATAGTCATATAGTTTTAGAAAGCAACGAAGGATGAGCTAAAATCATTTTTACGAAGGCAGGATAATATAATAATAACATTTGTACCTAGCGGCGAGTACAGAGCGGCGAAAGCAAAGCTGGACCGCAATAAAAATTGGAAAGCCAGGATATTTTCGGCAAGGATAAAATAAAACCCAATATCGCCGCGTCGGGCGAGGGCAATAAACCTTTTCCTTTGGCCCACAAAGCCGCTGCCGCCGATGGAATTACTTTTGGAGATCTACCCCAGAGCAGGAAGGAAGACCCGAGCGAGAATTTCACCACGAAGGCAGTCACCATTTGCCCGGCCTAGGGGTTGGTACTCCACTTCGCCAGCGGAGTGTCCCGACCAGGGATAAAAAAATTAAGAGACCAACTCCAACTACACGCGACCGCGCGCAATTTCCCGACCAGGGAAATTAACAGACACGCTCGCGGATTTCGACCAGGAACCGCCGATACGTTCGTGAACTTCCGCCAGAAAGTCCAACCAAGTGACCGTGAAATATTCCGACCAGGAATTTGCGCAAGTTCCACTGTGCACAAATTGTCACAACAAAGAACTCTCGCGACTCTACCTGTGCAATAACAAGTGAAAAAAATAGAACTTAAGTTTAAAGTGCCTAGTGACTGTGTGCTTACGCGGAGACTCCATCATCAGCAACCAAAGGGAAGTGACTGAACATTTTATTTATTTTAACCCCCGAAGTGATTAGATTCTGAACAATTACATAAAGACTTTTCCGTAGAATTAAGCAAACAGACTTTCTAAATTTAAGACGAATTAATTAAGTAGTTTTAAGACTAACACTAGATTAATAATTAACACCCACCTTTTGTATCCTAATGTAATAAATGTGTCGTTTCTTAAACCAGTAGCTTTTTTAATTGTTCCTCCTTAATTTTAAGTTTATAGTTTTAGTTTGAACCCGCCGTAAGGCGCGGGTGTATCAATTGGCGGCCCAGACGTGGGGCTTACCGGCATTTTTTGTCTGGTAGAAATCCGAGTGTGGATTTCCGACCCATGAACCCTGAGATTAGAGTAGTTACGTCCAAAGGAGGAACAATAGTTGTTATCAATAATTATTAGTTAAATTCACACATAGCCACAAACTCGGTGGAATCTAAATGGATGCCGATAGGTTAGCTTTTCACGATACGCGTTAATAGTAATTGTTCTAAATTAATGATAGGTATTTTTTTGGCAATTTTTCTTTGTTTTTTTTTTTAATTAATAATTTATGTCTGGGTTTAATGCTTCCCGCCTCAAAGAGTATTTGGCGCCCAAATTAGTTTAGGTATAGTTTTAAAAATAGATTTAAAAATTAATGGCATCGGCAAACACAACGCGAACCACGCGACAAACCACGGCGGATGCATTGCAGGCAACCGTAGACGTCGGTAACCTCACACCAGCGAAGGAAAAGATGGAAAACAGGGGGCAGACCTCGTGCCATTCGAGGGTTCTGGAAGATCGATTCGAAGGTTTGCCGGAGGAAGAACCCGAAGAGTTTATCGTCGCGTGCGAAGGATTCTTCAGTGCGACAGGCTGTTCGTCAGCACTTAAAGTGGAAAAGGCTGCGAAACAATTGCAAGGAGAAGCAAGAAGGTGGTGGCAGCCTCATTCACGCGGGCGATGGAGCTGGGAGGACTTCGTTGCGCAACTACGGAAGCGTTACGGCGTAGTGGGAGCGAGGACCTCTCTATTAGTCACGCTGTACGGAGACCCGCAGAAAAGCGATGAAAGCGGCGTTGCTTTCTTACAACGTAAGCAAGCAATCTACAAACGCGTTTTCGGACAAACAGGCTTGGACGAATTCTGCCCAGATCTAATAGGGCTGATGATGCCTCGTTATCGAGAGCTGCTGGAGGCGGGCCTAATCTTCGGCACGTACACCATGGAAACACTTACCGCACGAGTAAACGCCATCGATTTCCCGAAGGAAATCCTCTTCCGTGCACCGCCGCCCCAACACCAGGAAAGGGCGAATACTCGTAATAATTACGCAAGGCGACCGCGTAACCAATTGCCCTGGTGTCATAACTGCCCAGGAAGGCATTGGAATGCAGATTGCCCAGATCTGCACCGCCGCAGGGCGGAAAACTAGCATGGCCCGGGCGCCGACCAGATCGGACAACGTCGCGTCCAGGGCCCCCATACATAGACACATATGAGTACCAGAGTACACAAGAAGTAGATCAAACCAGACCACAAACCGCTCTAGAGCCTCCACAGTGCTCCGTCGCGTACGCGCACGTCGTGGAACCACCACAGTACACACGCGGCCCATTTACACCGGATATCGCCTCCAATATTTCGCACAATATACTCCCTCTTCAAGAGCCGTACGCCGGGCCTAGCGGCCGTCAGATATTACCGCTTTCAGCTACGAGGAACGGAGCACCCGAACTATTGCAAGGAATTGCCCAACACGCACTTCCAACGAATAGCACGCACAACGGGTTTAACCACGTGCCGCTGCCTGCGGTTTCATACGGGCCGGATATACGAGTATCTACTCAAGCGATCACAGATTCAAATACGCCCGAGACGGAAGTGCCCTCCACATATCCAACATGCAACACAGCAGCAGATGGAAGTATCGCCCTCATGCCGCGTATTCGGGTTAAAATTCAAGGACGAGATTTTGAAGCACTCATCGATTCGGCAGCTTCCCACAATCTCGTAAGAGCCGAACTGGTTTCAGTTAGCAACTACAAGAAATCATCGCTAAGTACGATAAACTTGGCCCACACATCCGCATCCATGGCTATTTTAGCGGAGACGACGCTTCAGTGGACCATACAAGAAAAGGAGTTCGAAAACAATTTCTTGGTCATAGAAGGCTTACGGGAGGCCATAATCTTAGGGAACGCTTGGCTTACCGCCCAGAGAGCCGTTGTGGACTTTTATCGGGGATGTTTGCACTTTGGCCGATGCGAGCGCCTGAGTACGCATCTAATCCCACGGCGTCTTCCACCCCGTCAAGGAAATGTTGAGCTCCCGAAGATACCTAACCTCCCCGAAGACCAGAAACGAGACGTCTCTAAACTGTTAAGTGAATTCGAGGAGCTTTTCCACCCATATGCAGGACCAGCGCCCTTGCAACCACACGTCATTCACTTAAAAGATAAAAAACCAATTCGCATTGCCCCCCACCGATTGTCCGATGCAAAGAAGAAGGCGCTATACGATCAGCTAGAAGGAATGCTAGCGAATGGAGTAATAGAAGCTAGTAAATCCCCGTATTGCTTCCCCGTCGTGATGGCCCCCCGGAAGGGACGGGATGGATTCAGATTCTGCATAGACTATCGTCGTCTGAACGAGGTTACAGAAGGGGAGATATCACCCCTCCCTGTGATCCACGAAACCCTAAAGGATCTCGGAACCGCCAAGGTGTTCACTACCTTAGATTTAAAGAAGGGTTATTGGCAAGTGCCTATGGACCCACAATCAAAGCACTTGACGGCGTTTGCTACTCCTGATGGGGCTTGTTATCAGTTTCGAGTAATGCCATTCGGGCTCAAGGGCGCTCCTGGAACCTTCCAAAAACAAATGAGTCAAGAGGTGCTCGCCGGCTACCTTAGAGAATTTTGTATGGTATACATAGATGATATCGTAGTATTCTCTCCAGACTTACAAAGTCATATGTACCACCTGAGGCTGGTCTTCGAACGATTACAACAATTCGGACTCCGTTGTGCCCCGGAAAAATGCACCCTCATGGCAGAGCAAATTGATTACTTGGGTCATACGGTCAATGCCAGGGGCAACCAACCACAACCCATTCACGAAAAAGCGATAGCTGCTGCCACGCCTCCCCGGACACGAAAGGAGCTAAGAGGATTTTTAGGGTTATGCAACTGGCTGCGAGAATACGTTCCGCGGTTTTCGGAGCTAGCATCCCCAATGACAGACTTGCTAAGTACACGGAAACCATACCGCTGGACCCAGGCCGCCCAGGACGCTATGACAAAGATTAAGGAAGCGCTGAGTGGCCCGCTCACGTTATCTCGACCTGATTTTAATCGAGAATTTGTTATCCAAACGGACGCAAGCAAATTCGGCATATCGGCCGTAATGTATCATTCCCGCCCGGACGGAGGGAGAGATGTTATTTCCTATGCGAGTGCAAAATTCACGGAAGCGGAACAACGTCTACATTCTAACGAACAAGAAGCGCTGGCCGCCGTATGGGCGATCAAACGATATAGACCATACCTAGAGGGTAGGCATTTCAGACTGCGCACAGATAATCAAGCTCTCACGTGGCTAAATCACGCTAAAGATCAACGAGCTAAACTGATGCGCTGGGCATTGCTTCTTCAGGAGTTCGACTTCACGGTAGAACATTGCCCGGGAAGGGATAATGAATTACCCGACGCTTTGTCTCGCCAGCCCGGCAATACGTACATTAACCCCGACATAGAGGACTTGGACCGGATGATGTACCCCGCGCAAGGAAGCCACCCCGACGAATTAGAGGCTCAAGTGATGCACTTGGAAGGCGCTCAGGAGAGCGATTCCCCTCTCCAGGAGGTGGCAGACCAGGACAGCGAGCGTGATGACGCGCCTATTCATTTATCATTAGCGGAAGAAATTAGAGAACGGCAGAGGACGGACCCAGATACGCAACAGAAAATTAGGCGGTTACGCCAAATTAGCGCACGACAAGCCCCCAGTGCACAAGATCGTCGCTACATGCGAATTTACGAGCGAATAGGTGATTACCTCTGGAGAAGGAGGAACCACGACGAGCCCCAGCTGGTGGTCCCATCAAGTATGATCGGCAAGGTTATCACCACCTATCATAATAGCCCCGTGGCCGGTCACCCGGGAGCAAAGGAGACCCTTAGGGCAGCCCAAGCTCACTATTTCTGGCCTAACATGCGCGCTGATATTGAAAAACATGTGCAAGAATGCCTGGTATGTTTAACCACACGGGCCCGTCCAACACGCCCCGCGGCTCCCTTTGGCAGTACTCAAGCGTCAACCCCATTCGAGCTCGTGGCCGTCGACTTAATGGGACCATACCCCACGACCGCCAGAGGGAAACGATTCATATTAGTGGTCACGGATCTCTTCACTAGGTGGGTTGAAGCCTTCCCGATTCGTTCGAGTAAGGCCCCGCAGCTAATAACGCTGCTAGATACCGAAGTCTTCAATCGATTCGGTTACCCGCGAGCCGTGCTTACAGACAACGGTCCCCAGTTCAGAAACACCCGGTGGAGCCAAGCCATCGAGCGCTGGCAATGTCTGCACTGGACCACAGCCATATACCATGCCCGAGCTAACGTAACGGAGCGGCGCAATCAAGAAATAAAAAAAGGGTTACGGATCTACCTTCAAGGTCAAGCTCACGTGCAATGGGATACCCACCTACCTACAATCCTCGGGGCCCTACGCGGCCGCCGGAATGCCGCCACTGGGATAACACCTAGTCAAGCCCTCCTAGGTTACGACCTTCCCCGACCCGGCGAGTGGATGGTGCATACGTCGGATGAATTTACGAACCCTGTCAGTACCGGACGCGAACGCGCAGAACAAGACCAAGCAATCAGGGACTCCCAACGCAGGTACAGTGAGGGCTACGCCCCGCCGGTTGAAGAACGGTCTCACTACGAGACGGGTCAAGAAGTCTTTATGAGGGAACACCCTCAATCGGATCTGGCCACGGGATTCCACGCTGGTTTTGCCCCCACGTGGAGTGGGCCTCACAAAATACTAATACCTACGGGCCGAGGCAATATCTACTGGATCGAGCGCAGAGGGAAACCGAGTAAGGTACACGCGGATCAGCTGCGACCAGCACCTAACCCAGGAGGAAACCACCCGGTATAACATGAAAGCAGACAATCTCATACCGATAATGAGACCATTGTATTATGTAACTGGATAGATACATAGACCGTTAGGTAATAAATATGAAGTTGTTAGGATAATTTTATAATTTTTTTATAGATAGTAGAATTGTTTTAGTTAATTTTAATAATAGTTACTTAGTGCGTTAATAATATTAATTACCGTTAATTTTCGACAAAACACCCGGGGGCGATTGATATACCTTTAGGTATTTTAATGTCAAAAATTCACGGAACTGACAAATGTGCACCATCTACAATAAGGTCGCCAGCATAGGAGTAGGCGGTAAAGAGCTTAATCAGTCAAGGTACCGGAAATAGTCATATAGTTTTAGAAAGCAACGAAGGATGAGCTAAAATCATTTTTACGAAGGCAGGATAATATAATAATAACATTTGTACCTAGCGGCGAGTACAGAGCGGCGAAAGCAAAGCTGGACCGCAATAAAAATTGGAAAGCCAGGATATTTTCGGCAAGGATAAAATAAAACCCAATATCGCCGCGTCGGGCGAGGGCAATAAACCTTTTCCTTTGGCCCACAAAGCCGCTGCCGCCGATGGAATTACTTTTGGAGATCTACCCCAGAGCAGGAAGGAAGACCCGAGCGAGAATTTCACCACGAAGGCAGTCACCATTTGCCCGGCCTAGGGGTTGGTACTCCACTTCGCCAGCGGAGTGTCCCGACCAGGGATAAAAAAATTAAGAGACCAACTCCAACTACACGCGACCGCGCGCAATTTCCCGACCAGGGAAATTAACAGACACGCTCGCGGATTTCGACCAGGAACCGCCGATACGTTCGTGAACTTCCGCCAGAAAGTCCAACCAAGTGACCGTGAAATATTCCGACCAGGAATTTGCGCAAGTTCCACTGTGCACAAATTGTCACAACAAAGAACTCTCGCGACTCTACCTGTGCAATAACAAGTGAAAAAAATAGAACTTAAGTTTAAAGTGCCTAGTGACTGTGTGCTTACGCGGAGACTCCATCATCAGCAACCAAAGGGAAGTGACTGAACATTTTATTTATTTTAACCCCCGAAGTGATTAGATTCTGAACAATTACATAAAGACTTTTCCGTAGAATTAAGCAAACAGACTTTCTAAATTTAAGACGAATTAATTAAGTAGTTTTAAGACTAACACTAGATTAATAATTAACACCCACCTTTTGTATCCTAATGTAATAAATGTGTCGTTTCTTAAACCAGTAGCTTTTTTAATTGTTCCTCCTTAATTTTAAGTTTATAGTTTTAGTTTGAACCCGCCGTAAGGCGCGGGTGTATCAACGTCTTGGCCGCATGCACATTATCGACACGCTTTGTTTATACAGTGGGTTTTTTAAGTGAGGGACACGAGACATTTCATCGTGATTAATGTCATCGTGAGGAAAAAAGTCTTTCATTATTTGAAATGACACAAATGAGCATAGATATTTATTTTTAAAGGTACCTACGTGCTTTTCATCGTCTCTTAAATATTCCGTCACAGAAATTGACCAGTGCTTACTTTGTTATTAATTTCTTTAATTTGCCTTTGTCTATGGATAAGTCAATTTTCAGCGTCACCTTTTCCTTAGTGCCACAGTGATTATTTTTCCTATTTTCTAAAGGATTATCATGTTGATTAAGCAATAATATAGCATTAAATATATAATTCTTGAGATTATTCCCGCCACCATCACATTTATATGGCAAAGTTTGTAAAATTCAAGCGATTTTACTTTTCTAGTGACGTTTCTTCAACACTTTGGAATTGACCTCCACGCCTCACCTTGTGAGTACACTATTTGTATAAGTGGGTTCTTGCTATATTGACTAAATAACACACAGGATCCTTAATAATTATGCTTTTTTGTTGTATGAATATACGAAAAAGTTGCAAAATTCAATCTCACGCTTAATACAAAAGAAATTATTTATGCATTAAACCGCTTACTCGTTAATACGGAATATTTTTTATTCAAACTGTTGTATTTAGCTTTATTATCACGAAAAATGAGTATTTAAGTCGGGGGAGACCAAAAAACATGCAAAAAATATGCATTCAACATTTTAATTTTGTTTAAATTAATTCACTTACGCGATTACAAATTCTTCGCCATATTCTATTTATATCAACAACTTATATGTTCATAGACAATCAATCCTTCACATTTTCCAAGGTACCAATAGCTAGAATATTAAAAAAGATTGCCATAGCGGAAAAATTGATTCTCAAATATTTTAGGAAGGTACACCAACTAGTTATTGTGGAGTTTTTATGTTCTGAAAAAGCAAATTATTTACTCGAGTAAATGTACTATATAAGAATTAAAATGCATGTAAATTATATAAATATATAATAAAACGGCATTTTATTATATATTTACATAGTATAAAGAACGGTTATAAAGGGCACTTTCTTTTGAATCACAAACCATGTTACACAAACCTAGCGTAGCCGCTAAACTACTTGAAAACTGGGATGTTTTTCTTGCCTTGACGCGAGTAGGCGTTATAAAGGAGCACTTTTGTATCACAAACCATGTTACACAAACCTAGCGTAGCCGCTAAACGACTTGAAAACTGGGATGTTTTTCTTGCCTTGACGCGAGTAGGCGTTATAAAGGGGCAATTTCTTTTGTATCACAAACCATGTTACACAAACCTAGCGTAGCCGCTAAACTACTTGAAAACTGGGATGTTTTTCTTGCCTTGACGCGAGCAGGCGGTATAAAGGGGGCACTTTCTTTTGTATCATAAACCATATCACACAAACTTATACCAACATAACAAAATGACATTTGAAAATAATGTTTGAAAATGAACGGTCTCGTTTCACAGAATGAAAGCTAATTTTAATTTTACCTAATCGAAATTTAGAATGAAATATTTTCCACTTCCCCCAATGCAAATAGTTGTCTTTTAATGTAATTAAGGTGAATCAAAAGATTTTTTCAAAAAAAGTGCGTATTAACCATTGCCAGCGATCTCAAAAATTTACAGTATTTTAGCTCAACCAGTGAGTAGGTAGGTACTGTACGTCATTAATTCCTGGCTAGGAAAATATAACTAGTTGAATCAAGAATATACAAGAATTTATTTTATGATGTTGGTACTTTCGGCAAATGTCACATTTGATTGTCTATTATCTATTTGTTAAAAAAGAAATATTCCGTATTATCTGTGCATCAAACTTCGACAACACGAACGTTCCGTTTTATCCGTGAGGTGGACTAACTGCATATTTACCCAAAAGAAAAGTAATGTGCAATTCACACGCAGTAGAAGTAAACCTTCAGAAAACTATAGTAGACAAGAGTGTGGAGGCTACGAAGCACCGCATAAAGAAGAGTCTGATTAGTCTATCTTATTCTCTCTCGCAAGTTAAATCCTATAGATGTTGGTGTTCGTCTATTTTTAGTGTTGCTCGTTTCCGTTTCATAAAGTTTTAAATCATAACGGTGCTAAAGAAGTTTTCACTTCAAAATCATTTTTAAGCGGGAGGTCTATTGTTCATTGATAAGTGTTCGTTTTAGGTCTAATTTTTTGATCTGAGATCAATTATATTTATGCTTCTTGAGATTATTTCAATAACCATCACATTTTTTATAGTAAAGTTTATATAATTCAAACTCTTCTAAGCAATGACATTATATAAATAGACTTGCATAGTCTCACATACTTGCAAAATAATGTGGCAAGTAAGCAACACTCTTTTTATTTCAGTAATTTATTAATTCAAAAGTTATTCGTGTATTAAAAAGATATGCTACTTCCACACCCAAGCCAAAATTCCAACTCGAACTTCCAACGCAAGAACTACCCTTCTACACAATCGTCCGAAAGTTTGAAGTTGGAAGTTGGCCTCAGTGTGGCCTTACCATAAGACAATCAAAGAATGTGTGTTTTTTCTCTAATGACGCACAAAATTGTCGGACGGGGAACTTGAAAATTAATTGTTTTGCTTATAATAATCGATAATAATAAGTAATTTGTGTGAACATATAAATGAAATATTATTTCTTCACTTTTACTACTGTTTGCCGTGTAATGGAAATATTTTCTCATCACACAGGAGAGCATTTTGGCGCTTTTTAAATGCAATTTTCCTGCTGGTAAGACACGACCTCACTCGACGAGTGACAGTTTAGTACTAAAGTACTAGAAATCGAGACCAATTTGCCTGGCTTTTGGCTTCCCACTTTGAGATTTCTACCCCGCGTCCACAGTATGTAATAGACGTGGGCAAAATTGAATGACCGAATTAAATGAATAAATTCAATCTTGTGACACACTCGATCTAATTCTAAATTTCAAAAGGAATTGATTCTTCATTCCTTACCTTTGGCATTGCGTCCTACGATTTTTAACGATACCATACATTTTATTTTTCCATTTATTTTACTGTTAAATTATTTCAATGAATAATGTGTTCCGTAAACGATTTAAATATTATATTGTTTCATAGTTATTTAAATATTACTAAACGGGCGGCGCGCCGCGAAGTGGTCGACGGACGGTATTGTGAACAACTCGCCTATTACGATTGTATTCCGCTACCGCCGCGCCGCCATTCTAAAAACACCAGATCATCATTAAAATCCATGTCCCAAAACGCGGCCGCGATTCAGACGAGTTGTCCGAGCATCTCTTTCACGCAAGGAATTAATCATTTGTCCTAATCTAAGAGTATGGATATTAGAGAGACGGCATGTAAAGTGTGCCCACCAGCCCAAAGCATGCCTTTTCAAAAATTTTACCGAACGGTTTTTAGACGGCTGACATTGGCTTTTACATCTCGGTCGCGCATAGAGCTCCCAGAAAAACATTCATAAAACATAGAAAAATGGTCCACTGCGCCGTAAAATCGTGTAAAAGTAGTTCTATGAAGACCTTTAAGAAGAAAGACGGTCTTACCTTTCACATGTAAGTGTTTAAACATAGCTTAAATATACATTTTATAATTTTCGGCGTGTTCATTTCAACCGCCATCGCCATGGGCATAACACGTGAACTCCGACTGCCAATGGGCCGAATCAGTCAACTTAAATTATAATAATTAAAAATTACCTAATTTTTTAAATGTTTTTATTAATCATAACGCACAAATATAAAGTTGAGATTTACCTATACATATCACAGGTATGTGTTTTTTATCATTTAGCTTATTCATTTTTAAACATTTTTACTTTGTCTTTTTTGCACTGTTATTTTTAGTTTTTTTCCTACTTATTTAACACTCCTTTTACATATGTTTAGAATGTTAATTCAAAGTATGTAATCACTGTATTGTTATGTAAAAGTCACATTGACATGCCCCCGTGGTCGAGGGGTAAAGCTCTTGACTAGCAATCCGGAGGTCGTGGGTTCAAATCCCGGTGCGCGCAGATAAATTTTACTCGATTGATCTGTGTTTTCAACATTTTATAATTAAAAATAATATAAGATATATTTCCGGCACGTTCCAGGTGGAACATACTCTCAGTATCGCCCTGGTGTAAGACCACAAATTAGAATTGAAATGTTGCTTGAAATGGCTTTAGCTGTGTTTGTTGACTAAATCTGATAAAACGGGTACTTCCCCATCTTCCTCGTCCCCATCTTCTTCCCCTTCCCACATCTTCAGCCTCACAACATACATGCCATAGTCTCTCTGGCTCCAGATGGAAGCAGTTTCGATTCTTGTGATTGAAAATTCACCTCAAGGGTGCAGTATGAACATATGTATATATACATACATAAAATTAAATAATATAATAAACACTTCGGCTTAGTAGTTGGGTTGCTAGATTGACCTTCATTATCTGTTTTCTGAAATAAAGTGTTGGTATGTTATTTCATGGGTGAAATTTAGGCCTTGCTCTTCTTGGGTCCTAATAACTTTTTCCAGAAATTCCCACCGCGCTACCTTGCCGTCTTTGTCGATAATTATTTTGTTTGGATTCCTGTGTACATATATTCTTGTCTAACTTTATCATACGGTAAGCATCTAAAGTTGCACTAACCTCCCGCACATCGGTTGTTGCAAATTGTGGTAAAGGAGCTTGCTCGTTGATTACAGCGGAAGTTTCAGCAGGATCAAGAACCAGTTCTGTTAAAGGAGAAACACTGATAGTATCTCTCTTCACGTGTTACTTATTTTATTATGTTTTTATAACTTTTAAATTGTTATTAATGTCTTCTGTACTTATCCATCCTTTGTTCGAGCATTCTAATTTTTTTATTTTTTTTTATTATTTTGTTATCACTGTAATTACAGTTTTTATTAGATTATAACGATCACTTCTTTCCTAAAACTCAAACACCAGCTTACACCAAGAAAAAATATAAAAATGCACTGAATTTTACACAAGTGCAAGTCTGTTGATTATTTAAAATATCTTTAAAAAAACAATACTAACTATATATTTTTTTTAATCTACTCGAAATCAATCATAATCTTGTTTCATAATCTTTTTTTAAATTAAGTAAACGCTGAGGAAGTGAGCATTGCTCAGGAAATATGTCGGTTTTTTATAAACAATAAACGTGGTTAAAACTAGGAAAATTATTAATTATGAAAAAGGAATTCGTTCATCAAATAATACGTAATGGGCTATTATATTTTATGCTTAAAATAAGAAGAAAAAACTGAGAAACGTTTTTTAATTAATAAACAAATTAAATAATGAGCCCATTACCAGTTCGGCCCTTCCTTGTAAAGCGCTCACCCTCCCCCCGCTCGGTGAGCGGTAACCCCGTCTGTATCCCCACTCCCCGCCGCCGAAAAATGGAGACAGCTACACTGGTTTTGGCGGTATAATAGGATTCGAAATGCTTATGCCGCTTCCTTAGAATCATAGTTCCATGGTCCTAATCAATAGTCCTGAGGTTGTCCTAAGGTCCCCGCCGTCCCAGGTCCGTGTTCAATGTCCGCGTCCCTAGTTTGTCGGAATCGAGACTGTCCGAAGAGCTTTATTCAGGAATTAAAACAAAAGTCTTTTTCACTTGTGACGTCATCGTCTTTTGTAAATCTCAGACCTAGAAATGACGTCAGACGTCATCGTCCACGTCAATCAAAAATCTGTCCCAAACGCATCCCAGTCCTAGGTCCGCAGCTCGCGAGTTAATCAAGTCACTGCGAGGAAAGATACAAAACACTAGTCAAAAGTTACTAATTCATTCCTCAATGCCAGCCCTTAATCCGTCCTTGCGGTTCATTAATTCCCCTGCGCGCCAAGCCATTAATTTCATTACATAGTTAGTCGAAAACTTTCTACTTTGAATCCGAACATTAGCTAGAAAAGTGGGAAGCTAAAATGATTCTTATCGGTTTTTTGGTACGTACGAAAGATATCGCAATACAAGTACCTACTTACTTTTAGACGTAGACCTTGGGTAGATATAAAATGTAAATTTGCAGTTATTATAAGGCCAATTAGCTGTGGTTAGCTGTCATAAAATACTCATCTTAATGTTAAAATGTATGTTTATATTAGATCACGTGAAGTGGAACTATTATAAGTTTGTTAAGGGTGAAACGAAAACCTGTATAATTTTAAGATATAATTGCTAGCAATAAATACATTTTACATACGAAAAATTACGACACTAAAAACCGACAAGCACATACATCTATAGGATTTAGCCTGCGGAATAATGAGATAGAATAATCGGTCTCCTCTTTGTGTGGTGTTTCGTAGCCTATTGATCTCCTCTTTGTGCGGTGCTTCGTAGCCTCCCCACTCATTGTGATGTGAAATTCGATGAAACGAAAAAGCGACAATAAAAAGAGACAAATACATTAATCTGTCACCATTATCTATACCAACACCTCTGCCATCGGTCACCCCAAGTGGTTCGCTACGTTTGGTAATTTAGCAGGGGTGCCCGGGTTCATAATGGGGTGAGGTTTGTCTAGGTCTTGGAGGCGGATGACCAGGACATACTGAACCCCAGATTCCTACCCACCCCTTAAACCCTTTTCCTTCCCAGAACTCTCCTCTCCTTCCTTTCCTTTAAAAACCCTCCACACAGCATCCCCAAAGATGACATAGGCCCTGAGGGAAATTATTTTCCTCAGGGCCTCCTGTGTGGAGCTAATGTAAAAAATAATTAAAAAATTGATGAATTTGTCACATGTGAATTTATGCGAAGCATCGGACTTACTTAGAAGGGGTTGTTTATAAAAAATCCATAGGTTTTAGCCTGCGAGATAATGAGATAGAATAATCGGTCTCCTCTTTGTGTGGCGCTTGGTACTCCGTGGCCTCCCGGTCTCCTTCGCGGTGTTAGCCTCCCCAATTTTCATTTAATATTTATATTTTTATCCCAATTTAATCTTTTTTTTTTTTTGGGATTTAATCGAATCAAAGGAATGAATAAAAGGAATCAATTCAAAAGGCCATGCGAATCAGACTGAATCGATTCACTCCTGGGAATCATTCTGCCCACGTCTAGTATGTAACGTCTTTGCTTCTAAGTACTTACTTTTCTAGTGACGTTTCTTCAACACTAAATTTGACCAGCGAGGGTTTTTTTTTTATATGAGCATATGTCATCTTTGGGGATGCTGTGCGTTGGGTTTTTTTAGGGAAAATATGGCGAGGAGAGTTCTGGGAAGAAAATGTGTTTAAGGGGTGTGTAGTAATCTGGGATTCAGTGTATCCTAGTCATCCGCCTCCAAGACCTACACAAACTTCACCCCATGAACCCGGGCAGCCCTGCTAATAAATCACCAAACGTAGCTAACCACTTACGGTGACCTATGGCAGAGGTGTTGGTTATCCAATGAAGGTTCCCGGGGCGGCCGCGGCGGTAACCCGCCTCCCATATCTACATACAAAATAAGTGGGTTCTTGATATATTGACTAAATAACACGTAAGTTCCCTAATATTGTTGCTTATTTAAGTAAGAATATATCGCTTAACACTTATTGATTGATCAATTTTTACACTTTTCGCGATATAACAACATATTGAGCTACCCAACACCAACATCACCTGACAATCATGAAAGATTGTAATAATGTGCATGAATTGCTTGAGGTAACTAATGTACTCGTATTTAAGTTAATAAGGATTAATACTGTATCCGTCAAATTAACTTTTCTATTACCGCAATGTACGTGACCATTTTTTTAGAAGATAGAACGGGTATAGTTAGCTATCCGTAAAAGATAGATATATGCCTTCGCGGACTTTTTTGTAGATCTATAAAAGAGGAATATCCCACAATGCATTGTTTTGGTATATCCCAAAAGGATTGGGCAGCGTTTTCGATGAAAGCTAACAATTATCGTTATGTTTCAACCAATTTACACAAATCCTTGACAAATTACATATCTAAACCTTCCTCACAAAACACTATCTATTGGTGAAAACCGCATGAAAATCCGTTCAGTACTTTTCGAGTTTATCGCGAACAGACAGACAGACAGACGACGCGGGGACTTAAATTAATAATATGTAATGTTATTCCATATGTTTTATGTACATTCTATATAAATTTCTTGTTTAATTACTCCTATGAACTTTTAAAATATATTAAGTCTAAATCTCTTCATAAGTTAAACTCTTTAGTTTGTGATTAGGATCTTTTTTTTAAAAATAATTCTTAAGTTATTAACAAGTTGCCCTCTCCTAAACATAAGCATTTGCTTTCTTAGGAGAGTGTATAAAAATATGTAAGCTATGTTATGTTATATAATGAAAATGTAAATGAAACAAATATTAATAAAAAAATAAAAATAAATAAATAAAAAAGTTGAGATGTAGAGAAGGGTGGGTATATAAATTTACAATGTTAAAACGTACGGTGTACACCAAACATTAAAACCGGCCCGACGTTGTTCAAAAATCGTCGCAATGAACAAATTTCATAGCAGAAAAGTGGCTCGCGCCACCACCGCCCACGCCTTTCTCTTTCGCACGTTCTCTTTCGTTAAAAACAGTGCCTGAGCGAGAATTAAACGTAGCATGTTTTGTTTTTATTTTTTTATTTTATTTATTATGGAAAATCAACAGATATTTTACACTTATAATAATAACATTAATAATTATACATAATATCCAATGACAGATTTTCACATAATTAAAATTATAAATAAAAAGTAATACAAAAAAGTAAGGGTCCTGTACCCGTAAGAACTTAACAAAAATATAAAAATAATGAAAATTATTAAAAAAAAAATGTATAAAAAAACACAATATAAACTATAATAATCTGCTTACTAAATTTCAAACAAGAAGTATTCAGAGTCAGAATTCAATTCTCACTCCACAACAACAATAATAATAATATGTACATTGTACAAATTGTACATACCTACAACTCAGAGTGAATACAATAGTAAGTCGAATGTCAAGTATGCAACTGGAAAGGATTCACAGCAATAACATGGTAACTTGCAATACGGTCAAAAAATTATTTAATGTTGGCTATGACATACTTTTTTAGGGTACTTAAATTACATGAGAATATGTCCATATTATTAAAATTCTTATCAAATACATTGAATGCTCTGAATATAAATGCATTTTGTCTGAGATTAGTAGAACATTTTTGAAGATGAAAAAGTGATTTTTCTCTGGTTCTAACACCTGGGACTCTAAAATTAATCTCAGCCAAAAGGGGCGAACAATCAATAAAACCATTGATAATTTTATGAAGATATATTATATCTGCAGAGTCTCTTCTAATTTGTAATGGTTTAAGTCCATAAAGGTCCAACGAGCTGTTTATGTCACGATAACCAATATTAAACTTGAAATTTAAATGATGGACAAATTTTCTTTGAATGGCTTCAATTCGTTTAATATAAATTTTATATTGAGGATTCCATATCTGAGAAGCAAATTCAAGATGACTGCGAACATATGAAAAATACAATATTTTAAGTGTTTGAATGTTCTTGAATTCTTTTCCAATACGAAATAAGAATCCTAACATTCTAAGGGCTTTCTTCACAATCATGTTAATATGTTCCTCATAATTTATTCCTTAATATGTTCAGGCCGGTCTAAAAGATTGGCGTGTATTGTACTTCGTACGTAATATATGACACGACTGTTTTGACTCATGCGAAGCTACACACACGTCAACTTGACAGTTCTCTATTTATTGCCGCACGGGAATGAATTTTAAGTGGAAGTGTGTAAGGTTTAATGGTAATTTCTTGAGGCGTCTACTAAAATTTACAAGAATTCCAAAAACTGAAAAAATCGAACTAATATCTATGAGAACCAAAGTGTTGACGAATATCTACAGCTCAAACTGTTGACTAATATCTATGAGAACCAAAGTGTTGACGAATATCTACAGCTCAAACTGCTGACTAATATCTATGAGAACCAAAGTGTTGACGAATATCTACAGCACTGGCAGAGGTTGGATTTGCAATTATGTCTAGCATATTGGAATAACGTAATATTGCGTATGCAGTTTGAAAAACTTAATTTATGTAAGTATGTATGTAAAAATCCCTAATATCGGACTATTGGACACATTTAGCTGATTAGTCCATCCTACGCTCTGTAGATATTAGTTCAACCTACGCTCTGTAGATATTAGTCAACACTGGGACCGTTATAGATATTCGTCCGACCTTAGCTCTGTAGATATTAGTCAACACTCTGAAGTTCGTAGATATTAGTTCATCATATGAGCTGTAGATATTCGTCTGACATACAGGCTGTAGATATTAGTATCTGGAGTCTAATTTCTATCTGGTATGTAAAAGGTATGCAGTATGTTAGTAATTAATTGATAATAGAGAACTCCAATCAATTTTTTTTTATGAATAAAGACCTTCAAACTTAAATAACTGCACTTTTATTTTTATTTTTATAGTTAGTTTTAATAGTTAAATAATTGTCAAAGTTTTAATTTTTCAAGACCCCACGAAAAGCACCGTATCTATGGTGGATTGTGTGACTTCTTCACCCACCGATAGTTTATTTATTTTCAAGTTGTCATTTTGAATCAGTGATGTTATGTCTAGGGAAATTTCCCTAGATCTAGGGGAGAAAAATATTTTTTAGGGAAAAGGGAAATCGGGACAAAATCTAGGGAAATTTCGAACTCTGGCAAATTTTTTATTGCATTTGACAATATTACTGGTATTATTTATATATATTTTTATGTACGTATATATATATTTTGGAATTCCTATGAATCTTAATTATTGTTCATGTACTTACATGCAATGTTATTTTTAACACTGACAATTCAAAATGATATTATGTATCTAAAAAGATAAATGGGACCTCTGAAAAAAAAAATTTTTAAGTTCCGTTTTATCGGTGATTGCGGTTGATTTTTATTGTGCAAAGTGTTTTTTTTATTTGGAATTCAGTGGTGAGTGTATTCGTACTTTTAAATTATTATTTCACGTAGCAAAAAGTGTTTTATTTGGAAAAGCACAGTATTATAAGTACATTTACCAAATTCCGATATCTTCCCAATTAATTAATCATATTAATTAACATATAACAGGATTAGTGTTACACAATCAGGTGGCTACGTAGGTAATTGCGTAAATGTGAAGTTCTAGGGAAATTTCACTTCGAAATCTAGGGAAATAATTTTTTTGGGCAGAACATCCCTGTTTGAATGAAGAATCCAGAAGAATTTTAATGGTGGAATGCTTTTAGATGACTTTTAGGTGTGAGGTGTGTTTTTTATTCAAGATTAACTGCTTTTAATATAGAAAAATATTGGTAAAATGTCCACATTTCACCGGTACTGTTATTGTATTTTAACAAAGTGCAATATAAAAACAATAAATCATCTTTTTCATTGCAAATACAAGTTAGTGACATCGTAAGCCTCGAATTTTGTGTTCAGGCGTGACTACATTGTTTTATGTATAACACATACAGAAACACTGGTATTTATAATATACTGATCATGACGATTGTGTAATAACTTGTATAAAAAGCCCTTGATACTAAAAAAAATTCGAAAATACGACCGATGTATCGTAAACCAATGTCAAATATGACCTATTTATGACTATGCTTAACCTCAAATATAGCCCTTTTACGTCATAATTTTAATTGTTGAGAGCCTAAATATTGTTTCCAATAAACACAATAACTATTATTTATCTAAATCTCTTTAACAATATGAAAATAACCAAAAAACACGAAATGTTGAATGGCGTGCGTGTCTTTCGTGGCGTAAGGCGTAAGATTTCAAATGTCAATACATCTTGATACACTTCGGTGAATTGGTTAGCAGGTTAACAGTGACGTCACCGTTAACCATTTCAGTAGTGCCAACTTGACGCTGTATTTTGAGGAGAGGTTTAAAAATGCACTTATTAATAATTTTTTAAAAACTCTGCGTTTAATATTATGAAATAAAACTTATATATTCAGAATCTTATATATTGGTCTACATGGACATATTTTTTTAAATCCATAATATTTTTCATTGGAGTTCCTTATTGTAATAGGGCCGTTATCAGGGAAAGACAAATTAGAGGACTTTAACCAATGAGTGTTCAGGTTTTTGTCATCTGTTTTTTGTTGTTTTTTTTTAAATTAACTCCACACACGAGGCCCTGAGGAAAATAATTTCCCTTAGGGCCTATGTCATCTGGGATGCTGTGTGGAGGGTCTTTTTGAGAAGGGGAAGGAATGAACTTTGATCTTGAAGAGACCCGTGTTGTAGGAAGGAGGAAACACAGGGACCGGCAAATCATTTCACAGCCGAGCTGTTGAACACAAGAACGAGTCGAAGAAATGACCCGTTCTCATGTGACAAATGTCAACTTAATCAGTAAACTTAGGAGTGGTATTGTTGGTGGAAATTATATCTTATCTATACTAGTTGACATTCAAAACGCCTTTGATACGGTAAGCCATGATATACTTCTCAAGAAACTCGAGAAACTTGGTGTAGTTGGTCCTGCTCTTAATCTATTCAAATCATATCTTAGCAAAAGAAAGCAATTCGTAAGCATTAACAATCAAAATAGTAAGCACCTTCCAATAAACTATGGAGTTCCGCAAGGATCTATACTAGGGCCACTACTGTTCCAAATTTATATCAATGATATTTCGCAATTATTAAACGGTGAAATTTTCTTATATGCAGATGATACTGCAATATTCTACTGTCGTAAAGATCTAAACATACTACTAGAAAATGCACAAAGTGACCTAGAAAGAATTTGCGGTTGGCTCCAATCAAATATCCTAACAATGAATATAAAAAAAAACAGGATACATGATTTTAAGTTCAAACCGTAAAATAATTCCTCCACATGTACCATTAAAAATTGAAAATAACGATTTGCAAATCCTGAAATAGGAAAAATATCTTGGGCTGTGCATCAAAATGTAAAAGATAAAATCACACCCTTAATTAGCGTTTTTAGCCGGTTATCATATCTATTACCAATTAGATTTAAAAAAAGTTTATACTATAGTCTCGTACACTCACACCTAAATTACCTGATTGAAATCTGGGGAAATGCGTATGAAACATACATCAATGAATTACAGGTAATTCAAAATAAGATAATCAAAAAACTATTTCACTACGAATCCAAAACATCCACAAAAAAATTATATTTGGAAACAAAACTGCTAACATTAAGAAAACTATACGAGTACAATATATGTGTCCTTATATAAAAAATAAATAATAAACTCATACATACAAACACAGAATTTATTAAAACGTCCCAAGTACACAAACATTTTACACGACAACACGATAACATACGTTTAAACACCATTCATACTAACTACGGTAAACAATCAATTAGTTACGAGGGGGGCAATTTATATAATTGCCTTCCAGATGATATCAAAAACGAAAAAAGTGTGTGCAAATTCAAAAAAAAATTGTTCATGTTTATTCACAAAAAAACAAAGTAGTGATAGTGAATAATATCGTATGGTAATATAATATCATGTAAATGTTACTATTGCAATCTAATGTAATCTAAGGTTATGAAATGTAAAAACTATGTAATATAATGTAAAAAGTACATAATTCAATATTCTAGTTAAGTAAGTGAAAATGTTATTTTCTTTTTTACTGGAATAAAAACTTATGAAAAAAAAAACCGTGTACAAATGTTGGGCACTGTTTGGCGTGTTTCCCGACTATGCACCGGTGCCGAAGGGAAATTCCTTGGAGCATCTTCCATTGTAATACCGGTAGAACAAGGATAGCATTCCCACCCGACACCTGTGTTCTAAAGATTGCAATCCGTCTGTTAAGATGGGAGAATCTATTAAGCGGACCGCCCGTTTTTGCACAGAGTCGAGGGTATTTTTCAAGTATTTTGGAGCTCCAGACCAAAGGTGGCTGCCAAATTCAACCGTGGGGCGCACTTGTGACTTGTTCAGGGTTAGCAGTTGTGTACTATTAAAGTATCTGCGGGCCCTGTACAGTACGCCCAGTTTTTGGGAGGCTAACTTTACTCTGGCTTCGATGGAGCCCAGTGGCGTAGCATGGGTTTCGGCCGCCCGGGGCGGAGAAAAATTTTGCGCCCCCCCTCCCTAACTACCACACGTACTTCTTCCGCAGATTTTCAACCGCTGACCGGGGGGGGGGGGTAGATATCCTATACTTGTATGCCGATTTTTATAATCCCATGTGCCGAGTACTCTTCCAATAAAATCAAGCTTTTAACTCTACTACAAATTTATACATAACTGCTCTCAGAAATCGAGAATGGTATGCCTGTAATAGAATTACGCATTTTCATCACGCATACGTATGGAATTCAACTCAATTGCAAAGCTTCACTCGGTACACGATGTATCGGCAACTTATTGTTATATTGATAACACAAGACTGGTTTAAATTTAACTAAATATGCGGTGTATCAAAACTACACTCAGAACAAAAAAAAAAGTTTTTCTTTGATTCTAGCGGCACGTACATTCTGAACACAAAACTGGTTTTAATTAAATCTGTCCGCGGTGAATTGAAACTACACTCAGAACATGAAAAGGGTTTTTATTTGATTCTGCCGGCACTAACA
Source organism: Limnephilus rhombicus (assembly GCA_929108145.2). Lineage (NCBI taxonomy): Eukaryota > Metazoa > Arthropoda > Insecta > Trichoptera > Limnephilidae > Limnephilus > Limnephilus rhombicus. The sequence continues at coordinate 46,666,899 of OV815289.1, read as the reverse complement.
TTCTGAATACAATACTGGTTTTAATTAAATCTGTATGTGGTGAATTAAAACTCCACTCAGAACATCGGGGCGGAGGAAAATTTCGCTGCCCCCTTATTTGGGTACTTCAAGCGGTGGGGGGGGGGGGATTGTATTCGGAAATCCTATTTTTTTATTACGACCTATTTATATACGAGCCGGATTTTTTTAATAATCACATTTGATGAGTATTCTTTCAACGAAAATCACGTTTATATTTTCTACTCCAAAGTTGATTGATTGATACTGCGTTAGAGTCCCCAAATAATAGTTACACACGCAACAATCAATTTCTCAGAATTTGCAGCATTATGTAACTCAAATGTAAAACTTCACTAGATACACGATGAATCTGCAACTCGTTATTTAATTTGTCGTACAATTCTGAACACAACACCAGTTTGTATGCGGTGAATTAAAACTACACTCAGAACATGAAAATGGTTTTTCTTTGATTCTGGCATTAAATAAATAGTCTGCAACTAGAATAACAGAATGTTTTCCTTCGAAATGTGTCAGCAGATGAATCCAACCGGAATTTTTCATTCTGTACTGGTTAAAAATAAACGTACGTGGCGAATTAAACTCAGAACATGAAAATGGTTTTTCTTTGATTCTGGCAGCACATACATAATCTACAAATAGAATATTATAACTGAACCTCAAAGGCCCTCTTCTTGAAATTGAGAAGAATCTCTACTGTCGAGTGGGGATTGCGCTCTCCAGCGCTCCGTCTCTTCTATAGGTGGGTTTACGTGACGCAAGTCTCGTATGCGGCATCTGTGTGGGAGCACCGCCTGAAGAATGCACCCATACTCTCGGCGCTCAAGAGAGACCAGCAAGTCCCCTTGCTGGCGCTTTCGGGTTGGACGTTTGCTTTGGACGCTTTGTCAGTCTTGGTAGTACCGGATTATCCCTAAGGCAGAGTAGGCAACTGCCTAGAAAAAATGACTTGCTTCAATTAGTGAGCAACGGAGTTTCGGAAAAGTAAGCTTTAAAGATGTTTTAATTTATTTTTTTATTAGGAACATTTACAGGTTAATAACATTAGGTACACGCATTAAAGAAAACAACAAATTATAATAATAAGGTTATATAACCCAATAAATAACTAATGTTCACATCATGCACTAGTAATAATAAATAAAAAGTCTATAATTAAAACAAATATAAAAATATAGTTGTATTTTACTTTTCTTTCTTCTATTTGTTGTACCATTACTTATTATCTGAAGTGATTGAAGGTGCCGTGTGTGGCTTATATTGGCATTTGTTTTGTTTTATTTCTAATTATGTTCAAAATATAACTGTTGTTCAAGCTTCAGTTTGCACTACCTATCTGCTTGCTAAAATTCTTTGCAAAGGTTTGTCTGGAAAAGATCACTTTAGTGACAAGACGGCTCATTGTAATCATCATCTTTTTTTTTAAATAACATATATTTTTGTTTCTATATATGTGTCCTTTCATGTGCAATAAAGGGTTATTGTATTTTATTGTTTTGTATTCGTTTTTATTGAATGGGGTGATGGCATACCTTTCGTAATGTAGGAAAAAACAGATTAATTATGAATAAAATTACGTTTTGGTAGAAAAAAAAAATTTTTTGGAAGTTAGAAAAGGGTAAAGTGCAGTGACGGACTAAGCCCGTCAGAAGCCCGGGGCGGCAAAGTTGAATGAACCGCCCCCCCCCCCCTTACTGAAGTTGATGTAATTTTACAAGTTTTTTATTCAGTTCACACGGGCCTCTGACTCTGGGGCCTCCAAACGCCCCCATGTTCCCTTGATCAAATCATGAACAAGGCTTTAAGGACACTGCAAAAAAATGTTATTTTTAATTCATTTTCTGAAAGATGCATTGTCACGTAAATAATTATCAATTTGTGATATAATTATTTACCTGTCCATACGGGCTGTTCAAATTACCAGGTTCAGTACCTGGTAATTTGAACAGCCCGTATTGGATTGGCAACACTTTTTCTCTCTGGTTTTTGAACCGGGTCTTTTTCCATGGACTTTCTTGAAAATTTACCGGCAGGGAACCGCTGAATTTCTGACGAGGTCACTCAACAAGATGCTTTGAGTTTATTTATTTAACTTTTTCGGGCTGGATTTTAGGCTAATAATGTTTGTGCCGCTTGTGAAATGGAGAACTCGCATTCTCCGCATGCGTAACCTTTTGGATTGTTTGAATTTAAAGTACACCGTGTGGCTCGGGGAATCTTGCTGAGATCCCGGAAAAATCGCAAATCATCTGCTTTGGAGATGATAAATTCCGCGCAAAACCACTACGTGGATGTGCTCCGGTTATAAAACTGCGACGCTAACGATTTATTTGGTGGCCCATCGTCGGAGAAAACAGCCTCACAAAAATCTCCTCGCTCTGGCATCAAGATGGCGTCCCTTACGCCTGTAGGAAATAACCTCGCATTTGGCCTTTAGCGCCCTCATCCCGGTACGTGCTCGACGGATCCATCTGGCTCAGACTCCTGGCCGTCTGGAGATTCTTCGTGAGATTTTTGCCCCCTTCATCCGGAGTCCTCCGTTGGCGATCGCGGGATTGCGAGCCGTCACCTTCTGTTCGCCGTTTTCCGTACTAGATTTAGAATAGCACCGTTTGCGTTGGTCCACAGGTATGAGGGTTTCTTTATTATTAATTTTGTTAAGGCATTTGCCTCTTTACCTTGATTTGTTGGTTAAATATACATTTATGGAACCTTCCCAAACAATCTTGTTTTTTTTTATTTTTTAAACAAAAAAGCAGAAACTTTCATTTTCCCACATTACAGATCGCTAGGTCCCACATCAACCTGAGAGAGAGACATGGTGATCTACACCTTTCATGCATAAAAATAACCTTATAGCATCTGATAAGAATGCTCTCACCAAATATTTTAAAGAAATTCTAAAAATTGACGGAGATACAGCATTTTATGTGAAACCATTTGAAACGGTTTGTATGTTGAATTATCCTTCACGACGACCTCCTAGTCCAGTGGGTAAGACTCTTGACTCACAATCCGGAGGTCGCGGGTTGGAACCCGGCATGCGCAAATAATTTTTATTTGATTAATTTCTGTTATTTCACAATTAATTCATTTAAAATAATATATAGTATATTTTCGGCATGTTCCAGAGTGGAAGATACTATCAGTATCGCCCTGGTGTAAGACCACCATTCAGAATTGAAATGTTGCTTGAAAATGGCTTTAGCCGTGTTTATTGACCAGATCTGAATAGCCAGGTACTTCCCAACCTTCCTCTTCCCCACCTCCTTCCCCTCCCCACTACTTTAAGCCTCACAACATACCCCAATTGGGGATGCCATCGTCTCACTGGCTCCAGACGGGAGCAATTGAGATTCTTGTGCGGTATTCACTGTAAAAAAAAAAAAACAAAACTTTGATTGCATTTTTCTCGAAACTTTTTTAACTCGTTTTTCAACCTGATTGACAACATATTAAAAGTATTTTTTAGAGTGTCCTGGTGCTTAAAGGGGGGGGGGGGGGTAAGGTTTTAAAGGCATAATAAAGGCATATATTGTCGTAATTTTTTTTGAGAGATCAATAATGTTGGTTTTATTTATTTCATATACACTTTATAGTATAACATCTGAAGTATCTTTGAAAAAAAATTCAATTAAAAATATTAATAAATAAGTCCGTGAGAGCGAATCTCCGGAGGCGCCTTGAAAAAAGTTGTTATGTGGTGAACTCCATAACTCGTCACCGGATCATTTGAAATAAAAAAAATCGAAATTCGTTTAAGGGGTAATATGTTTTCCGAGGTAGACAGAGGGATTTTTTCGATTTTTTTTTTTTTTTGGCAGCATTTTGTAGTGAAAATCGCGATTTTTGCTAAAAAATTTCGGTGAATTTGTTATTATAAAATGGTTTAAAAAAACCCTCTGACTACCTGTTCATTTATGTATGTGTAGAAATAGTGTACAAAATTTCGAAAGCATCGGTCAAGTCAAGTCAAGATTTTGAGTTATGATGTTCACAAACTTCAGAAAACTGATTTAAAAAATTTTATACCTACTCAAAATATACTTGAATCGAGCATGAGGGCCGGTCGCTTGAAACGCTGTACCTTCGTTAGTTTTTACGATTTACTTGAAATTTTGACACAATTTACTGACATGTTTTACATTCAGAAAAAAAAAGTTTTAAAACCTTACCCCCCCCCCCCCCCCTCTCCCCCCCCCCCCCTTAAAGCTTTGTTAAGGATTTGATCAAGGGAACGTGGAGGCCCCCTAGAGTCAGAGGCCCGTGTGAACTGAATAAAAAACTTGTAAAATTACATCAACTTCAGTAAGGGGGGGTTCATTCCCCCTGAGGCTCCTTCAACCCCCCCCCCCCCCCCCACGTTAGTCCGCCATTGGTAAATGGGCCCCGAGACGTGCATTGCCTAGGGGCCCCGACATGGTTAATCCGGCCCTGAGTCTTGGCCGGCATTTTGCCAATTGATCTTGCAATCAGGGAGGTGCTAACAAAGAAGAGCCTGACAAAAGGAAGACCCGCTACACACCTAGGTGTTGAACTAGTACCAGGCGGGGCAGTGTCTCTCCCAGGTCTTCTTAGAGAGATGCGAGAAAGAACACTTAGAGAATGGCAAGAGCGATGGGACAGGTCGAATACGGGAAGATAGACCTACTCCTTCTTCCCGCCAGTTAAACTCAGAATGGAAGAGGCACACATTGTAAGGGACCACCATATGACCCAATTACTGTCCGGGCATGGGGAGTTTAGGGGAAGATTGCACAGTCTCTCTCTATCCCCCCATCCAAACTGCGCGTGTGGCAATACGGACCAAACAGCCGAGCACATTCTGTGGCATTGTGAGATTATGACGGATGCTCGAGAGGAAATGTTGACCACGAGACCAGTATGGAAGGCTGATCTCGTCTCGAATAAGGTGAACTTCGAGTGCCTGCGGAAGTTTACAAAGGTTTGGGTTGAGAGATGGCCTGATCTTAGAGTCGCTTACCAGCTGTAAAATCATTGTGAGTTTCAGATGCCTGGTGTATTTGCTTCTGATGACCACTGACTTTTCTTTCTCATCTCTTTTAATACCATTGCTCCGATTTTTTGGTTTTCTATATCTTTATCTTCACTGCCTTTATGTTTCCTTAGATTTTAGATCCAAGCAGAGTTGAAAATATTTTGTTTTTACTTTGATAAATTCCTGTTGGTTTAAAATCTTTACATACTTCATGTATTTCTGCTTTTTCTCCCGTTTCAGACTTCGATGTACCGAATTGAGAGCGAAGGTCCTGATGACTCCTTCGCTCAAAACAAATTGATACATTTCTGTTATTACTGACCAAATTAAAAACATGGTATATAATATATTCTGCTACTTGTAACCAACTGTTATTCTTCACTAAGTATTATGTTCTCTTATTTTTAGTTTTTCCTTTTTTTGCAATTTTTTTTCTGTTTTAGCTATTCAGCAATAAACTTCGACCCTTGTGGCTGAAACTGAACTGTAAATGTTCTGTAATGTCAACTTCCCCATTTTGGGGGTGAGTTAGACCTCGCTCCTGGATACACTGGCGTAAAAAAATTTTTTTCGGATTGGAATCCTCACAACTCATCTGCGCCTCCCCCAGCGACATGTGTGCGCCTGAGGTTTGGCTGGGCGAACTCAGCGTCCTTCTGCCCTGCCTCCGGCAACTCGAAGCTTCCATCCTTAGGGTCTTCGGGTACGTTCCCCTACTTCCCACTTACTATCGTCAAGGCACAACCGAGAAACCGGCTAAAGGGCGCGGACGTTGAGATTCATTCACGGCAGAACGATCACCATACACATTCTTGCTGGTACTGCCAGATGACGAGAGAGGTATCCCACCAGACACAAGCGTTCTTCACATCACAATACTTGTTTTCATTATCTTTACTTGCAGATGCTTGCAACATACGCAAGATACCATTACCCTGCGAGCAGCCGCCTTTTATGTTTTTCTCTTATCTTTTTGATTTGTCTGCACCGGTTATGTAAGCACTTGCATACTGATTCCTAAAACTGTATGCAGGGATCCTGGAGGTCTAGATTCGTTCAAACTTAAATGTAGATTCATTCTTTCAAAAAAATTAGAGTCCTTGCGAGAGCCTTGAAGGAGTAACCATCTGTTACTTATACCAGGGCGGGTAAGTGGTGGATTACCTCCACTGAACCTCAAATAAGAGGTTGTTTTCCTTTGAAATGTGTCAACAGATGAATCCACAACTGGAAATTTACATTCTCAACACAAAATTGATTTAAATTAAGTCTGCATGCGGCGAATTAAAAGTACACTCAGAACATGATAATGTTTTTTCTTTAATTCTGGCAGCACATACAGGATACAGAGTCTGCAACTAGAATTTTATAACGGAACTTCAAATAAGATAATGTTTTCCTTTGAATTGTGTCGGCAGATGAATCCTCAAATGGAATTTTACATTCTGAAAACTGATTTAACCCTTCGAATAATAAGAAAAAATATCTATAAACTTATGCCTGTCAAAATTTCCGGTTCTTCCCACGCATTTTAAATGTTCCTTTTTAATGTTTTTTTTTATTCTTTTGCAAAAAACAAAATTGTTCTAAAATCTAGATATAGTTATTTTTCCGACGTGCTTATTAGAACTTCATTGTTTCTAAATATTAAAATTTTGATATTGGAAATGTGGATTGGCTCAAAAATACACGCCTGTGATTATTCGAATTAAAGTACCTAAAAAAGAATAAACTTAAAATTTTATATACAGATTCCTTTTCTTAAAAAAAATGTAATAAAACTGTATATTAACTTTTTATCGCAATCAAAAATTTATTTTAAATAAAATATGTGGGACTAATTTCACAATTTTATTTTAAAATTAAATGTGTGGGACAATTTGCGTCGCCTGTGATTAGACGGGTTAAATTAAATCTGTATTTGGCGAATTACACGCATAATATGAAAATGGTTTCTCTTTGATTCTGGCAGCACAAACAGAGTCTGCAACTAGAATTTTATAACTGCACTTCGAATAAAATAATGGTCGCTTTTTAAATGTATCAACAGATGATTACAAAACCGAAATTCATTCGTTAATACATTCTGATCACAATTCTGGTTTTAATTAAGAACGTTTGCGAGTTATCAGCTTTAATAAGTATTACTCTCATAATATGCGTACGGTTTACCTACGAATTCCGAAATTTGCAGCTTAAAAAATATAATTATTGATATTTTTAATACATAATAAAAAAAGAGTCGGATTCGTATACGACAGTATCATTGAACATTTTTAAAATTTTCCAAGATAATTTTATTATTTTTTGTGAAAATTTGCCGCCCCCCTTAAAAGTGCCGCGCCCGGGGCGGGCCGCTCCCCCCCCCCCCCCCCCCCCCCCCCACACCCTTACGCTACGCCACGGATGGAGCCCCCATACCTGAGCTGGTCACTTAGGGTTAAATCAAGCATATCAATGTAGTGATCTGTGATCCGTTTCATGCATCATTATAACTCTAGTAAAGTTATAGAAATATTTATAGAAATTGGTCTAATTATTAAATGTTTTGTTACAGTTCTACTTTGTTAGAGCTGAGACCAAATACTATAATATAACAGGACACTATCACAGCAGTGCCATGGATCTTCCCAACACAGAGAGTGTTTCCATTAAGACGGAACCAGGCTCCCAGGAAGAAGGCGATATAGCAATCGACCTCCCGGATGTGAAAACGGGTTGTTCGCAGTATGCTGAGAGTGTTCAGTCAACTGGTAAGTTGCATTTTTTATTTATTTTTTTATTATTATAATCTTAATTTTTTTGTGTCTAATTTTTTTATTCTCAATTTATTATTTTTATTACTTATATCACAAAGGTATGTCAGGTCAGCTGCTTGTTTTTTACTTCTCTGTTGTATTTATAACCGTCGATATTTTTGATTTTAAACTTGCAATATTGCTTTATAGAAAACTGTCGAAGTAAGAAAATGTTGAACTCATTCTGCCGGCAAACTGTTCCAATTTTCTCACGTTGTTGCCGCACCATATTATGTTATCACTCAAATAAAACATCTCACGTTCTCTGTTTTAAAAATAGTTACGCGTTATACGATAAAGCATATTTCCTGCGATACCTAGATTTTCGTACTTATCATCACCAAGATTTAGCTGCGTACCTCTGTATGTTTTTTTTCCAAATATTCCTGACTTTCACCCTTCAAGGGTGTTCAAGGCCATATTACAAATTTACGGTCGATGGTGGTTTTTAATTATTTGTATTTAATTCCTTGGTGTATATATAGATCAACATTTTAAATGGAAAACACATATTTGTGAACTCGTCAATAGGATTAGGAAATGTATTTATATATTTATTAGAAATATTCTTAGCTTAGAAAACCTAAAAAGAGTGTACTATGCAACTGTTCAATCTATAATACAATATGGTATTATTGGCTGGTGAGGAACATATGACAATATTTTAAATCCTCTCAAAATGGTTCAAAGGTTGATAATTAAGGTAATCTTGAGAAAACCGTCTAAATTTTCTACTGAAATTCTTTTTTCAATATTCAATGTGCCTACAATAGACAAAAAATATTCATATTTGTAAAAAGCACTCTTTTAAGAACTTTGTGGCTCGCCATAATTTACAATAAAAAACACATAAATTTGTTTAAGACCACTTTTATTTTAAAACACTCTACCGGTTTCAGAAGCACCCTTCCTTCGTCAGGAGAATATTACAACTAAACTATGATACAGAATTTTGGGTGTTTGAGTGGGAGGTGAGCAAAGGGGTCGGGGTAATTGCGGGATTTCCGGAAAGAACAGAGCGGTTTATTCGAAAAATATTTAGAATGGGACTGAAAGATAAAGTTATTTGGTTATTCATTTTTTTACGCACCAGATTTAAATGTCCGGGTTTAATTTTCCCCACAGGAAAAACTAAACCCTTTCACACACTTCCCAAATGATCATCTGGTCAATCCACGTTATGCAATTGCACTATATGTATTATAATTACAAAACAATACAAGAACAACATGTCAACCTACCAGAGACCAGATGGGAAAATAATTCACCGACTCCAGATATTTTCATATCAGAGGGTTCGGCTCTGTGGAATTCCTAATTGAACCTATAAATCCTACTGATCCCTCAATATAAATATTTAAAAAATCTTTTGTAATCCTACATGTATTTAAAATTACCGATTTTTGCATTTTTATGTATAAATTCTTTGACAAATCTAATACGCCTAAATTTTGAATCAGAGACCTAGGTATAATGCCAGTAGCCGAAATAACAAATGGTAATATTTTTATATTCCGAGAATGCCAAATTCTTTTAATCTCATTTCCTAAATCTGTGTATTTTCTAATTTTTTCAGAAACAGTTTTTTGAATATTACAGGAATTTGGAATAGCTACATCAATGATATAAGTTATTTTTTTAATTTTGTCATGTAAAACTATATCAGGTCTATTATGACTAATTGTTCTGTCTGTTAGTATAGTTTTATCATAATATATTTTATAAAATTCATTTTCTAAAAATGAATTTGGTTCATATTCATAATATGGTACTATATTACGGCAGTCAATCAAGTTATGTTTAATTACCAAACTTTGGTGGATTATTTTTAAAACCTGATTGTGCCTAAATGTATACTCGGACGGCGCATATATAGAACATCCCGATATAATATGTTCTATAGTTTCCGGAAAAGCCAAACATTTTCTACATAAATCATCAATTTGATTTATATCTTTGATTATATGCTACCTATAATTTTTAGTATTAATGACTCTATCTTGAATGGCAAGCATAAATCCTTCTATTTCTGCGCTCAACTCTCCAATACTCAACCATTTGTTTGACGAAAGTTTGTCAACATACGTTTGGTTGAGATAATTGAAGTGTTTTGCATGAATAATTTTATTTGACCAGGAATCTAATAATTCCTGGTTAGTATTTATAAGAATGTTGGCATTCTCGTCATATAAATTTAAAGGTGTAATGTTTCTATCTGCCTTACAAATTATTTTGTGCATTTCTGAGCTATTAGCTTTCCTATGGAAAAAATTTCTAAGCATTTCTACCTGATTGTGTTTCAAAGATGTTATTTTGACTATACCTCTACCTCCTAAATTTCTAGGTAAATTAATTCGTTCTATAGCTGAATTTGGATGATGGCAATTAAACTTTGTTAACGTAGTTCTAATTAATCGTTCTAAACTATCTAAATCTGTATTGGACCATTTAATTATGCCAAATGAGTACGTTAATAAAGGTATTGCCCAAGTATTTATTGCTTTTACTAAATTTTTAGCAGATAGATTGCATTTTAAAATTTTTCTGATCCTAGTTTGAAATTTAATCCTAATATCATTTTTAATACTAGTGTGATCTAATCTATTCGATTGCGGGTATCCTAAATATTTATAAACCTCATCCCCTTTCATACATTTAATTTTGAAATTTCTAAATATACCCTCGTCTCCATCTACAATTTTGCCTTTCTCTATATGGATCGTTTTACATTTATCTAAACCAAAAGTCATTTTAATATCATCTGAAAAAATTTTAACTACCTTAATCATTTTTTCTAAATTTGATTCAGAATTTGAAAATAATTTTATATCATTCATATATAATAGATGTGAAACTATACTACTCTCTCTTGTATTACCCTTAATTTTTATTCCAAACTTGCTTTTAATTAACATTTTAGACATAGGATTCAATGCTAAGCAAAACCAAAGAGGACTCAATGAGTCTCCTTGAAAAATCCCTCTTTTTATTGAAATGCCCGGTACTACTATTTTCTTACCTTTTAAATTTACTAGTAAATCTGTATTCCAAAAGGACATAATATTTTTCAAAAAGCTAATTATAATTGGGTTAACTTTATATATTTTTAATATTTTGATTAGCCACGAGTGCGGGACACTATCAAAAGCTTTTTGATAATCTATATAACAAGTATGTAAATTACGCTTTTGATTTTGAATTTGTTTTAAAATTACAGAATCAATAACTAATTGTTCTTTACATCCCATATGTTTTCTGCGACAACCTTTTTGTTGTTCAGATAAAATATTTTTTTCATCCAAATGAGTATATATTAAATCTGTCAAGCAAGAGGTTAAAATTTTGTATATTGTCGGTAGACATGTAATGGGTCTATATTGAGAGGGATTATTAATATTTTCGCTTTTAGGTAACATATAAGTAATGCCCTTAGTTAGAAAATTAGGAAAATTTTGAGGTTGTTTGACAAGTTTTGAAAGATTTTTTGCAAAAAGAGGATGTAAAGTAGTTAGACGTTTGTACCAAAAATTATGTATCCAATCGCAACCCGTGGCTTTCCAATTATGAGTATTTTTTATAATTTTGGCTAACAATTCAACCGATATATCAGAAAAACTCATTTGTTCAATGTCTGAACAATTGAGTTCTTCATTTTCTATCCATGAACCTGCCTCATTATGTTTTATATCTTTACTCCAAATGTTTGTCCAAAAATCGCGCATATCTGATTCAGATGGCAACGGAATATTATTATTCGAAATAATATTTTGTTTATCATCAAGTTTGGAATAAAATATTTTCTCATTTTTTTGAAATAATCTCTTATTATTTCTTTTATTATACGTATAATTATATCTTTTTAATCTACTAGCTTTTACACCTAATTTTTGTTTTAATAAATCTAATAAATCATTTATTATATTTTCATTAATATTACTACCAATGTTATAACCGAATTTTCTCCCAATTTCATCTACATGTCTCAAAATATTTCTACTTCTATTCCCATTTTTATATTCAATTACTCTAGCTATACTACTTCTTAAAAATACTACATCATTTTCTAATCTAATCTGCCATTCTGGTTTACTATAACTATATGATCTATCATCAGAGGATGTTAATTTAACTCCTAACCTAGTACATATAGTGATAGCACTAGCGTACACTAACGTATGAAGATCTAAAAAACTAATATCGTCAAATATTATTTTTGGTAAAATTAAATTATTTAATTCAGAAATTAATTTAGATAATTTTTTTGACGTATGCAATTTTGGTAATTTTGGTCTAACTGTGGGCTCTATATCTATATATCTATTTATATTATTATGAAGCAAGTTAGCTAATTCTATTACATTATCATCTAGTAAGTTTAAATTTGCAATGTTGATTTCCCTTAGATTATGAATAGCGTCTAAGTTATTTGAATCTACTGTAATATCATTAGATTCTTCTACTAGAATATTATCTAAACTGTCTTCATTCAATGTATCTAATATAACATTACTACCCGTATTAATTTGTTCTAAATTATTCTCTAATTGCAATCTATCTCCTATTTCCTTTTTTATCTGATTTAATGTTACTACAGGGATTAAATTATTTTTGAAAATTGCCCTTTTTTGGTCAGCTAATCTTTGTTCGTTTACTTGGGCAACCGGATAATTTTGTGAGAAAAGTAAATGTAATTTTTTCCTATACAATAACATATCTGTTTCTAGTTTCGTCACATAAAAATATGAACGAACGATGAACATATTGACATCGTTCGTCCATTTCATTCTCTGCCTAGGAATACCTGCTTTTGTTTTTTGGGGTCTCAGATTATCAATGTTCATCTGTAAAGATGACATAATCAACCCATTTTCATTTCCGTTGGTTGAAAATGACATTTTGTCACCGTTCAAAACAACTTGGAAATGATTATTATTATTATTCCTACATTCCAGTAACCAAGCAACTGTCGTCGTTACCTAATACTGTCATTTGTCAACAAATAATTTTCAATTTGGCCAAATTAAATATTTTAATGTAAACTACCCTTCAATACTACAAATCTATAATAAATATTATATTTTAGAATAATGTTATCAAAATAAAATATATATAATTAAATTTACCTGCAAAATATATTTCAAAGTAATCTCAAAATACTGTTGTTTACCTTGGTTACTGAAGCCCTCACAAAAGGAAAAATTTTATATCGTATTTATTTATCTAAATATCCTACGGTTGACTGGCAGTTTATTTATTAGGTTATCTAATATACTTATTTTCAAATATTTATATGTTTTGGGATCAAAGCTAATTCTTTTCTTTCTGATACAATAAAAAAATCAGAGAGCCAAAATACAAGCAAACGTCGAGGCTAGCGTTGCTAAGCAACATCAAAATACTAGCATTATTATTTAGAGATTTTCTGATTTCTAGTGCTTCTAAATTATCTAATTTTTTGTTTTTTTTTTATTACGGTGAAGAATTTTAACCCCTGTGTCCTTGGAAGAGTTATGTGGACGATATCTTCTGTATCTGGACAGGAATAGAGCGGCAACTGTCTAAATTCCTTCTTCTTATCAATTCATTCCATAAAAGCATCCAATTCACTTTAGAGGTAGGCAGTAATGAATCGATTAATTTTTTTGATTTAACACTTACTTCAATAAATAATAGAATTGATTTTAACATTTTTCGTAAACCGACATACACAGATATAACTATACATAATATGTCAAATCATCCGGCTTCTCATAAACATTCTGCTTATCATTCAATGGTGCACCGGCTAGTAAAAATCCTTCTATCATCTGTTAATTTCGCGATTGAACTTTCAAAAATTAAAACAAATTGCTGTAAATAATGGTTATTCCACAAATTTAATTGATAAAATGCTAAATAAGAAACTTAAACTCATTTCAACCAATACATTTTTATTTGCTACACCTGAAAATAATAATAAAATAATGAATCCCGTTCAATGGCGCAGAATTTTATATATATCCAACTTTTCCTCACTTAGTACAAAAACTTGCCTGCCCCCATTAAAACCGCGTTCTATACTGATAACAATTTAGGTAAATTACTAAAAAACACTAAAGATAGGGATCATAAATTAAGCCACTCAGGCATTTACCAACTATGTTGCAATGATTGTCCTTCGTTCTACGTAGGTAAAACAACTAGAAATGTAAACATTAGAATCACAGAACATTTATGATGCTTAAATAATAATAATTTTTCAGAGTTTGCTAATTACCTAATTTCCACATATCACACTTTTAATAAGGACACAGGGGTTAAAATTCTTCACCGTAACAATAAAAGCAAAAAATTAGATAATTTAGAAGCACTAGAAATCATAAAATCCCTAAATAATAATGCTAGTATTTTGAATAACCAAATTAATTTATCTTTCAGTCCCATTCTAAATATTTTTCCAATTAACCGCTCTGTTCTTTCCGGAAATCCCGCAATTACCCCCACCCCTTTGCTCACCTCCCACTCAAACACCCAACATTCTGTATCATAGTTTAGTTATAATATTCTCCTGACGAAGGAAGGGTGCTTCTGAAACCGGTAGCGTGTTTTAAAATAAAAGTGGTCTCAAACAAATTTATGTGTTTTTTATTGTAAAAAATATTCAATAAATTTACAAAGAAATACAGGTAAATACTCGTAACTTACAATTCAATACATCAGCAGGATACCAGAAAACTATTAAAATCCCTAAATTTAATACTAAGCACATTCAGAATTCCTATCTTTATCTAGGCATAATCTATTATAACAACCTCCTATTAAAATTAAAAACCATCGAAAATATGCAGGAATTTAAGCCCAAATTAAAAAAAATACCTTAAACTGCTATAAAAGTCCCAAATATGATTACTTTATATCTTAAAGTCTGCTATTTTATAAATCGTTCATTCCTTCTTTTTCTCTCATTTCTTAGTTTCTATATCTCCAAGTCTACTATTGTATAAATCTTACGTTTTTTCTTACATATCCTTTCCTTACTTATTACAATAATTTTTGTTACTAACTTACATGATTCTTTCATTTATGATGATTTTTTAATTTATTTTATGATTTTTTAAACTCTTCATGATTTTTATTTTAAAATTTATACATGATTTTTTAACCTACTTATTATTTACAATAGCAGTTATTACTAACTTACACGATCTTTTAATTTACTAATTGAGCCAGAACTCCCTCACCAAACACAAGAGCATTGTCTCTTTATGGTGAGGAAAGGCATTTTTTTATTTCTTTGTTAAAACCTTATGTTACTATGTAACTGATGTAACTTTATATGTACTTTTAATCAGCATTGCCAATAAAAAAAATAATAATAAAAAAACTTGGATTACTTTATATTGTTCAACTAGGATCCCTCTGACAAGCGACTACTTGCAGTAGCTAGGTGCAAATTTTCATTGTAGGGCGGGCCATAAATTTTTGCACTTGCGTGTCTTGACAAACCTGTCAATGAATTGTTGTTTTGTTATTACAGGTAGCATGAGTTTGGAGACTGTTCCCATCAAGGCAGAACCAGGATCACGAGAAAAAGATGGAGGGAGTGTTCCTTATACGGAAATTGACATCCACCTGCCGAATGTTAAAAAGGAATGCTTAGAGCGCTCTCAAAGTATTACCCAGACAGCAGGTATCATCGATTATTGTTTATCTGAATTCGTTTTACTATTTTTCTGTTTTTATTTATACATCTTTGGTTTTTACACCTTCTTTTTCAGACTTTGTAACGAATCTGAAGAAGCATCCGATACCAAAGCCGTTTTCATGTTCCTACTGCAGCTATTCGTGTTCTGAAAAGGGATATCTAAAATATCACATGTTTGCTCATACTGGAGAAAAACCCTTTTTATGTTCTTGCTGCAGTTTTTCATGTTCTCACAAGAGCTCCTTGAAACGTCACATGCTTACCCATACTGGCGAAAAACCGTTTTTCTGTCCTAAATGTGCCTATGTATGTTCACTAAAGGAATATTTAAAACGCCACATGGTAACCCACAGAAACAAACAACCATTGATGTGATGCGATTGATGCCAAAAAATGTATCCTTGTTACATAAATATAGTGAATATGGTTCTCAGTGATTGGGAACCTTTAAGTATTCGATATCAACATTGTTGTGTTGGCAACATTGCTTTTTTTCTTTGCTCAGTTGGTTACAGCGGTTCAAGGCAGGACTGGCCTTGAGTTTCTCATTCCTTGACGACCCACAAGTGACTCTGGCCACCGTCCCTGTGGCTGGTTGACATATCACTTTGTCATTTTCGCCATTTTTTTTATTTCAACATGTGATTATTTAAATCCGCGCCCATCAGCGGCATCAGAGCCTGAAGACCTTCAGCACTTCATTCAAAACCCTGGATTGGCCTCAAAGTACCATCGGAGCCTTCTCTTAATGTTGGATTTGGAAATCCAGCACCTGGGGATGCAGATATCGTATAAGACCTTCCGACTAAACCTGGGGCCAGAGGAGCTTGCGGAGGAGCGGCCCAAGATCGATGACTTCGGCCGCCATTAAAGTAGTAGGCTGGCTGACAACCGCCCTGGGACAGGACGTCGCCGGGAACCGCGGGGCAGGAGCCCTATCAGCTGCTCCAGCCTGCCGTTACAGCATTTGTCAGCAGCGGAGGGAGCTGAACGCATATCTCCGAAGGCAGCTTGGGTCGCCCACATATGGGGCCAGAGGAGCTTGCGGAGGAGCGACCCAAGATCGATGATTTTGGCCACCATTAAAGTAGTCGGCTGGCTGACAACCGCCCTGGGACAGGAAGTCGCCGGGAACCGTGGGGCAGGAGCCCTATCCGCTGCTCCAGCCTGCCGTTACAGCATTTGTCAGCAGCGGAGGGAGCTGAACGCATATCTCCGAAGGCAGCTTGGATCGCCCACATATAGCATCAACTCAGTGGATCAAATTTTCATGGTACTTCTGGTCCTTTATTTATGCACATTCAGTTATTATTATTTAATTAAAATTATAAGATCATGATATTTCTGCTTCTAATAAATAAGCTAATGTAACCTTGTTAAAGCACTTAAATTTTTCATTTAATAATCCCTGTTCACATCCAGTATTACACATGGCCGCCTGTTCAAGGTCCCACACCCGAGACACAAATCTTACAGTTTAAATCGCATTTGTCTCATGTTCTCCATGGTTGCATGCCAACTCAGAATGAAACCTACTCAGAAACACCTCAGAAAGGTCATTAAAAGCTATGAAAAAATAATTTTAAAATAGCCCGTAACCCTAACCTAACTTTACCAATTATAGGAATATAAATGCTAGAAATATTTCGATTCTCATGCCTGCAAAATTCAAAATCGAGCGTCTTATTTGCACGATGCAAGTAAGCGAAAAAGTGTTTTTTTTTTTTTATTTTGTGCATAATTTTATAAGAACGAAAAAAAAGTTAGAACATAGAAAACCTTAAAAATAGTCTAAGCCATAAAGGGGTATTTAAAAAAAAAAGTATTACTTCATAGTTGTCATGAAAAAACATTTTTTTAGTGGTTTACGCCTATATTTTTTGTTATGTAAATAATAATTTTATTGTAATTCCAATACATAGAAAATTTAGTAAAAGCTTCAAATTATCCATAGCATATTTTTGTATGTTC
The DNA here is from genome assembly GCA_929108145.2 of Limnephilus rhombicus. Classification (NCBI taxonomy): domain Eukaryota; kingdom Metazoa; phylum Arthropoda; class Insecta; order Trichoptera; family Limnephilidae; genus Limnephilus; species Limnephilus rhombicus. The sequence goes on along the minus strand of OV815289.1, from coordinate 46,649,426 downwards.
GTACTGTAAGCCAATTCGTCGTAAAGATTAATCTACATAGTATCTGAATAGAATTTCACGTATAACTTCATCTTAACCGTTTTTTTATATTTTTTATCATCACTATTAACGACCTTTCTGAGGTGCTTCTGAGTTGGCCGGTCACCGTTCTCAATATTTCATCTTACATTTCTCTATAACATTCTCTATCGGCGTGCTATGAACTAGCTGAGGCCTCGGGACGTACGTATCCTATTTTACACTCTTTTGTTTGCAAAGTGTGAACTAACATTGTGGCAACAATCAAGCGGAGATGTTGGCTTGGTATCGCTCGTACCAAGCAAAATTTTGACAAAGAATTGACGAGAAACGATAAATCGATGAGAACTTCGAAAAATCGGGAGATTTTGATGCATTCCGGTAGATCGGGAAATGAAGTGAAAAATCGGGAGAACTTCCAAAAAATCGGGAGCTTCGGTAACACTGACGGAGGGAAAGGAGACATTGAAAACAGACAAATCCATAGACAAACGATTATCGAAGAAAGAATTTCAAAGTAAACACGGGCTCACGGGCAGTTCCTGTTCATTCTGAATTCTGAATAGAAAGGGTTAAAATGCGCCGTGAATTGAGTTGCCAACCAGTTTTCGGTTACTGCATAAGCAGAGGCCCTTATACTGGGTGTCCCAAAAGAAAGTTTATATTTAGTGGATCGATTTTAAAAAAGTAAGGGTTCTATCGAAAAAATATTTATTATATACTAAGATACACAATTAGGGAATTTATTTCTTAAATATAATATCGTTCGCGGTATTCATTTAATCGAACAGTAAAATTTCTTACGATGGCTCGACAGGTAGGCTCCGTGATGGCTGTCATTTCGTGACGGATATTTTCTTTTAATTGCATCAGGGAAGTCGGATTTTTATTATTATTTATTTTTATTGTACCTTATTTAATTATTTCAAAACTGGTTTAAATTTAAGAGTTAATCTGTATACTCGTTTTAGTTAAAACTACACCCATAACATGAAAATGGTTTTCCTCCGGTATTTGCAGCACGTAGTCTGAAACTTTCATATCTTGCAACTCGGGGAATTTCTCGCAATAGTGGAACTCGGGAATGGTTTCCTTCAAAATGTGTCCGCAGATGAACAGAGTTTCAATTGAAATTTCAAAGGAAACCATTTTCGAGTTCCACGTGCAATGTTTGAAAGTTGCAGACTATGTGCTGCAAAGATCGGAGGCAAACCATTTTCGTGTACTGCGTGCATTAATAATTAAAGCTGAGGACTTGTATCTTTACTATTTCACGATTGAAATATTATCGTTACACTCAGAACACAAAACTGTTTTTAACTTAAAGATGGGTTCTTAAAATTATGTTTTCATGCCAGCAAATGATTTTCTTCAGAATTTACAGCATATTAGATTTGAAGACTTCACTCGGAACTCCGTTATTTGTAGCTCTATGGCTCGGTCGATCGAGATTCCCAAATTTTTTTATTGTTTTATTTTCGTTCCTAGCTCTTAGTATTGCTTTGTGGGGGGTTCCCCTGAAATATTCCTCGCTTATCACCTGTCATTCTCATTTCTTTCTTACATTGTGATGACGAGAACTCGTGAAGGGAATTATTATCTATTGATTGTTGAAAAAGTTATTATTCGGTAAGTTCTTCTTTCGTATGGTGGGGGGTCAGAGGGGGACATCTAGGTCTGCGAGCCAGTCTAGGGCCTCAGGCGTTGCCCTGTGGACCTCATCAATCCCGCCGGGGAATGAATTTTTTATTTATTTATTTTTATTTATTTATTTATAAGAATATTGTACATTGCTGTTTTTTTGTGGTGTTTCATCCGCCATGCTAGGAATATCCCTGTGTTATGGCGGGTGAAGTTTACAGATTTTAAATTATACATTTGTAATGGTTGATAAATAAAATTAGAAGTTGTACAGATTAAATTAAATTGCAAAATTTTATAATAATAATAATTAATTAATAATAATGAATAAGTAATAACAATTAATAATAATATTTAATTAATTAATAATAATTAATAATTATTAACCACTATCAATTAATAATTAATTAATTAATAATAATAACAAAAATAAGTAATAATATTGTAATAATAAGTTGATAATAATAGTTATTAAAATATAACATATAAGAAATAGTAATTTAATTATTTGTTGAATTAAGGAATAAAGGAACATCGTTTCTAAACATCATTTCTAGTTGTAAGGATCCATTGTGATAAATGTTTTTTAAAGGTGAGCGGTTGGGTTTCGGTTTTTAAGTTCTCAGGGAGAAGGTTAAATATTTTAGGAGCTAGGTATATGAAATGTCTTTGTGCTGACGTGGTATGTAGTGTCGGTACATTGTAGTGTCGGTTGGTTATTGTTCTGGTCGTGTAGTTATGATGTAAGAGAGTTTTTTTCTTATATTTGAACATGAAATGCGTTAAAGTAAATTTTAGATGGAGTTGCCGTATGTTTAGAACATTATATTCAGTGAAAAGTCGAGTGGAGGGGTATCTTGTCGGTCGCTTGTTGATAACACGTATTATCGTTTTTTGAGCTTTTTGTAGGGGATCAATAAATTTATGAGCACAGCCGCCCCAAATTATGATGCCATATACTAATAGGGATTGGCAGAGAGCATAGTAAACTCTTTTTAGTATTGTAGGAGTAAGGATATTTCTTAGACTTCGAAAAACATAGGAGAGCTTGCGAATTCGGGGGGTTAGACTGGCTAAATGCTGATTCCAACGTAGATGATGATCAATTAGGACCCCCAGGTATTTTATATGGGAAACTTTTTCCAAATTTGGGCAAGTACAGGAAGAGTAAGGTTTTGGACAAGAGTGGATTGTTATTTTCGCGGTCAACGAATGGAGCGGGCATTCGTTGACCACATGTTCGGTGGTCTGCACCGCACCGCATTCACACGTCGCCGACTCTTTAAGGCCCCATCTATGCATCATGTGAGCACAACGGCTATGGGAGCACCTTACCCTATTGATGGCAGTCCAGAGTTTGCGAGATAAATGATAAATATAATTGGGTGTCATCAGAATGCATGTGCGAGCCAGTGTATACATAAAAAGCAGTGGCCCTAGTACCGATCCCTGCAGTACCCCTCGCGCTATCATAACATCGATGGGGGGGGGTCTTGTAAAAAGTTACTGTGCGTTGCCGGGGGGGAGGGGGGAGGTTCGAACAACGCTTTACGTATTACGTTTTTTTTTAATTTAAAATAAAAACTAGGAAATTAAAATCTTCCAAGTTGGCAATCCTTTTCATTTATGTTGTACGGGGAATCCCTCGACTGTATTATACGTAATTTTTATTTTATTTTATTTTAAGCGACTTTCCAGTACTTTGCGCAACTTAATTGAGACTTTTAGGTAAAAAATAGTCACTTGGGTGTTACGTTATGTTTAGGTGGGGAGGAGGATACAAAAAATCATTGCGGCGCGTTACATGGGGGAGAGGGAGGGTCATAAATCTTCAAAAATTGCGTTACGTAATACTTGAACGCCCCCCATTCTGAAACCATTTTTTGTTTCATCGTTAAAACCAAAATAACGCAACTTTGCAGTAATAACACTCAGTAAGTCAAATGCTTCAGTGAAGTCCAAAAGAAGAATATATGAATCTCCCGTTGCGAGATATCTCAACCTTTAACTATTGACGTGTGTAGTAGGTGCACTATCCTTGAGGACCCGCTCAGGCGACGGATTTTATTGTCTACTACTTACTGCCCTCACCATTTTGTAGAAATAATAAAAAAAATCTTTTCAAAATGTTTTTCTTTTTTTTTTTTTTTAATGGCTCTTCACCCCAAAAGAGTGTTCTGGCCAGTGTCAAGTGAATGCTTTTGTGAGTGTAATTTTGTGAGTGTAATTTTTGGTTAATATTAACTAATTTAGTTTTAATAACAAGAACCTAACTACATTATATAATAATACTATACAAATAATAATAATAATAATACGCAAAATTATTACAATAAGAGAAGATTTTAATTAAACATAACAAGGAAATTAAAAGATATGCTGACACAATTTATTGTGCGTAAAAAATAAAATAAATAAATAAATACATGAAACTTAACTTACAGTTACAAATTGATGCTGTTAATATTCAGGAAATTAGCCAAGACTTTATACACGCGTTTGTTCACAGAAGATAACAGGCATGCAATGTTGTAGGGAGGCAATATACCCGAACTGATTAGGTGAGGGAAGAAATTTTTGTATGAATTATTTAAAGGACAACTGAAAAAAATATGATTGAGATCCTCTTCACCAAGACGACATTCACACATCGCAGAATTCTTAATATGAATTTTTGTCAGGTGAACATTGTGGCAGCAATGCCCTATCCGCATGCGGCAAATGGATGATGTCGAGAATTTGTTAAAAGAAAGTCTTGAAAACCACGGTTTTGAAGGAATCGTTGGCTGAATTGTGAAAAAGCTATATCCTTTTGATTGACTAGATTCTTCCCAATGATTCTGCCATGTGGAAATCATGTTTTCCTTCAATTTTATGAAAATGTCATCGGTGTTTAAAAATTTATATAAAATATCCCCCGAAATAATGGCATCTTTCGCCAATTAATCGGCCTTTTCATTTCCAGGGATACCGCAGTGACTAGGTATCCAAGCCAAGATGATTTCTTTGCCAGAGTCGGTTAATTTATGAATTAAAGTGCGAATTCCAACACACAAATCGTCTTCTGGGTAATGGAAAGGGGAAGAGTTTAATTTTTGAAGTGCACTCAGGGAATCGGAGAGAATTAAGAATTTTCCAATGTTAACATCGTCAATGTATTTGAGGGATTCAAAAATGGCTATACATTCAGCAGTGAAAACGGAAGCCTCTTTTGGAAGTTTAATTTTTCTATCGACTTGATCTGATGGGCAGTGGAATGCCGCTCCCACATGGTTTGATAAGGGAGACTTGGAACCATCTGTGTAAATAATTTTCCAGTTGGAATATTTCGAATTTAAAATTTGGATAAGTTTTGTTGGAGCTTCGTGATTGTTAATTATGCCGAGAGAAAAAAGAATATTTGGTTTACACAAATGAATACGAAAGGAGTTGGCATATAAAGGAAGTCTGTCTGATGGATTTAAGAGGGGTTTATACGAACAGTACGTATGGAGGCTTTTAACAAGAAGAGGGATTGATTTGTTCCTCCAATATGGAAGTGATTTCACTTGAGCAGTGAGTGCAGTAATTTTGTCTTTCAGTGGGTGATTAGAGAGTCTTAAGCATTTAAATAAAAACTTGTCAGCCAAGAACTGTCTTCTGAAATGAAGAGGAGCCTCCACAGCCTCCACTTGTAAAGCGTTAATTGGGGAAGAACGCATTGCTCCGATAATCAATCTTAAACATTGAAATTGAATACGGTCCAACCTTGCGAGGTTCTTTTTAGAAGTGGGTTCAATGAGGAATGACGCGTAATCCAAATGACTCCTAACATATGCGTTTTAAAAAAGTTTTTGGGTGAATGGATGACTTCCCCACCAGACCCGTGAAACGGCACGTAAAGTGTTGAGGCCAGCTTGACATTTGTTAATGATTAAATTAACATACGGGTTCCATGTTAACTTAGAGTCTAAAATTACCCCAAGGAATCTTATTTGTACCTGCATAGGGAGAATTGAATTATTTATTTGGACTGTTACATGCGGAGTAACACGTTTTCTGGAAAAGACGATAACATTGCTTTTGGACGGAGAAATTTCTAAGCCGTGATTTTTTAACCAGGTGTCAAGATTTTTCATGCAAATGTTAATCACATCCTCCAGAATAGAAATAATTCGTCCTGAAATATATATAAAAAGATCATCCGCATACTGGAGTATTTTACAAGATGGATGCATACTCCGATGCAGGTCAAAGGTATAAATATTAAAAAGGATAGGACTAAGGACGGAGCCCTGAGGCAAACCCTTGTTTACTATTCTTTCCAGTGGAGGAGAATCCAGCACCTGGATTTGAATTTTCCTGGTAAGAAGGAGGTTAATTATAAAACTGGAAAGCTTACGAGGGATGCCAATTTTTAATAATTTATTAAATAAAACATCCAATAAAACATTGTCAAAAGCTCCGCACACATCAAGGCAAACACCGACAAGGAATTCATTATCGGCCAGGGCTAACTGGATATCAGAAGTCAGGATGGACACACTTTCGATCGTACTTTTTCTTTTTCGAAAGCCAAACTGAGAGCTGGGAAGAATTTTCTCATTTTCTGCATACCAGTCTAGACGTCTTTTAATCATATGTTCAGCTATTTTAACTAAGGAAGATGACAGAGCTATAGGTCTGTAAGAAAGCCCAGAGTTAGGGTCTTTCTGGGGTTTCAGAATGGGAACAATTATTTGAGTTTTCCAGGATGATGGAATTTTGCCGGAGTCAAAGATCAGATTTATAATTGAAAGAAAATAGTTTAGTGTGGTAACATCGCAGTTTTTAATAAAGCTATAAGGAATTCCATCTACACCAGCGGATGAGTCTGTGAGATCGTTTAAGACCTCCCTAAGTTCCGTTAAATTGAAGTGGGAGTCCATCCAACCCCGTGTTTTAAATGAGTATGTGAATTCTGTTTCATTAAAATTACTTGCAGTTTGAGGAGCTAGTTTATCGGCAAATTCCTTCACCCACTCTGAAGTGAGTGGTCGAGTCACCGTTGGGACGTGAGAACCCTTAAACCTGCGAATTGAATTCCAAACAACTGAAAGAGGAACTTCGGGAGATAATGATGTGCAAAATTTTTTCCAGCCTTGACGTTTTTTGTTTTTTAGAAGACGTTTGGTCTTAGCTTCAATTTGTTTATACTGAAGGAAGTTCTCCATATTCATATTTGTTGAATAAATTTTCGCATATTTTTTCCTCATATCTACTGCGTCTGAGCATTCAATATCCCACCAAGGAGCTGGGGGAGGTTTCCCCTTGTTACGTGTCGTTTTAATGGGGATAAATTTTTCTGCGGCCGTAATGACTGCAGACACAAATAAATCGTAACATCCGCAACATTTTCTGTAGTTGGAGAGGGCAGATTTTGCACAGAGAACTTTGTATGATTTGAATAGTCATTCCAGTTGGCTCTGGCAGTTAAGAACCTTGGTTTTCGACTACTGCACTTGACATTTTTGTTGGAATGATAAATATTTGAGGATTCAATGAGGATGGGGTAATGATCACTCCCATGAGGGTCATCCAAAACCTTCCATAACAGGGATGCGGCTATGTTGGAATTGCAAATAGTAAGATCAACCATGCTGGGTCGCTGACCAGGCACCTGAAGACGAGTAGGAGAACCATCATTGATAATACAAAAGTCTAGTTCATCTAGTAGATCAACAATATCTCTGCCCATTCTGTCACAATTGTGAGCTCCCCATAATCCGTGATGGGCATTGAAATCTCCCAGAACAAGAGAAGGGGTAGTGACCTTGGAAAACATAGCTTTTAGGATTGATTTAGAAGGTTTATTAGATGGTGATATATACAAAGAAATTATTGTAGTGTCAAAAACCTTTGCGGCCGTCACTTGAAAAGGACAACCAATTGGTTTTACATCTACAGGGGAGAAGGGTAATGATTTTTTAATGAAAAGAGCGGAGCCGCCCTTTCCATCTTGACGGTCGTCTCGAAGACAGTGGTATCCCCTGACTCTGAAATCAGAATCCGGTTCCAGCCACGTCTCCGAGATGGCAGCCACTGCAATTGAGTTTGAGTGTAATGTGTTTAAAAATTCTTCAGTCTTATTTCTAAGACTATGACAATTCCACTGAAGAATCCTCATCAGAGGAGCCATTTCTAGTTGAGTTGATAATATTAGTAATTTGTTTAGCAACGTGGGACGGTATTTGAATGTTGTTTTTATTTAAAGTTTGTAAAATATGTAAAAATGAGGTGATTAGTGTAGAGTTAAGGTCTATATTATAATTTTGTTCTTTAGTAGATGACTTTAGGTAAGAATTGAAATTTGAACTGGAAGGAATTTGTCCATTAGGGAACCACAGAAGGGATTCGTGATTAGCATTATTTTTTTTTGTTAGAACTCTAGGTTTCACGACCCTTTCAACAGTTTTTCTAAATGAAGAAGAAGAAGGTTGAGAAGGGGTGGATTTTTTAGAATTTTTGGAAGTTACTTCAGAATAAGATGGAATGGATTTGTTAAACATTCTTGATGCTTCCGCATAAGAGATGCTCTTCTCGGCCATTGTGTGTTTAATATTGCGCTGCCTTGACAGTTCAGGGCAAGTTTTGCTGATGGACATGTGGGTACCGGAGCAGTTTAAACATTTATAATTTTTAATTAAATGAAGACAATATAAGCGAAACTCAATCGAAAATCTGAAAACAGAAAAATCAGAAAAAGATATTGACACATTTATAATTTTCCTCTGTTTTATCACAGGAATCGCCACTATGGGACGAACTGCACTTGAAGCAACGGGGTTCTGATCTGCAGAGGTTCTTCGTGTGTCCAAATCTGCAGCACTTGTAGCATTGCACAGTTGGGAACACATAGAGCTCTACTGGTAGAGAGACGTTAAACATAGTAACATTTTGTGGAAGGTCTTTGCTGTCAAATGTTAGGACAACGGATTGGGAGGGTCTCCATTCTACAGAGTTTCCCGTATTAAACCTGTAATTTAGATGACGCGCTTTTAAAACTTTTCCGAAACCTTGAGGAACAGTAATGTTTTCCAGGATGTCCTCTATCGACCAGTGCGGTGGGATCCCTTTTGTGACACCTAACTTTGTAACCTGATATGTAGGTATGAAAACGTTGTACGAGTTTTTTTTGGCAACATCAGATTTTACAAAGCTATTGGCCTCAGCCGCTGTCTTGAATTCAACGGAAAGACGGTTACGCCCAACCGATTTTACTCCATTCCAGACAGGGTGGATTTTATTTTTAAACATAAAATGTCCAAAGTCCACATCGTATAAATTTGATTGTTTTTCATCCTTTGAAATTTTAGTCACGTGTGTAATGTAAGGTGGTCTATCAAGATTATTATACAGACGTGACATTTGTGAAGGAGTATTGTTTACCAGTGGGGCGGGTGTGGTGGAGGGGCTTGCTGGACTTAAATTTGAAATCGAGGAAGAAGTGGACGGAATTACATCCTGTAAAACAGAATTATTTGGAAGGGAGTCGTTTTGCGTGGAGGGTGTTTTTCGATGTATCTGTTCAAAATCTGTTGCATTTCTATTATCTGCTGGTTTAGCAATTTTTCTTTTTTTTGACGTAATCGTTACAAAGTCCGAAGCCTCCGGAATATTAACCGCGATTAATTTTTTTGTAACACCCGAGGATTCAGATAGCAAACCATCATCTGGGGGATCAGGTGGTTTTTCTTTATCCATTTTCGAAAAAATCTACAGCACACAAATCAAAAAAAAAAATCTTACCTTAACTGCTCCGAAGAACCAATTATATAACACAAATACTTACAGTGAAAACAAATATACAAGTAAAAACTATATTACACTAATTTACAATACTATTTTAAAACTATTATCTATATAAAATGATTAATTTTGTAAAGAGGAGTGAAATGACACTGGCACAGTTAGACGGTCTTGGTATTCATGTTTTTCTTGAAATCTTTATTCATTTTTAAAAAAAAAACAAGCTCATTGAATGTAAAATCAAAGTACCTACGCCTTTTTCATCGTCTCATCAATATTCCGTCACAGAAATTGACCACTTACTTTATTATTACTTTCTTTAATTTGCTGTTTTCTATGGATATGTCAATTTTCGGCGTCTTCTTTTCGTTCATTATCTTGCGCCACAGAGATTATTTCTCCGTTTTTCCAAAGGATTACGGTGTTGACTAAGCAAGAACGCTTTAAATTTATACTTCCTGAGATTATTTCCATGACCATCGTACTTTTATGGCAAAGTTTGTAAAATTCTAGTGCTTCTGCTTTACAAGTGACGTTTTTTCAACACTTTGGTATTGACCTCCACGCTTCACCTTGTAAGTACACAATAATTAGGTTCTTGCTATATTAACCAAATAACACCCAAGCTCCTAAATATTGGTGCTGGTTTATTTTATGAATATATTCAATCTCACGCTTAATACGATAAAACAATTGAAAGAGGTGAAAAAACACACACAAAATAAGTTATTAGTATCCCTCTGTTTTAATCATTGAATGAAACTAGTATATATTGAATTATTTGGCGGCTGGGAGATACGCCGACGTAGCTCAGTGGTTAAAGAGCAGTTGACCGGATATCAGAAGGACGCGTACCGCATATCGGTAGATCTCGCAAAATTTGTCACACATCAAATTTAAGGAGATATTACAAATGCTGAAAAGGAATTTGTAATTTTTCTTTGTAATATCGTATATAATATTACAATAGGTCGTCATTTATTTTTAAATATTCGTACAAATGTTTGTAAAGGAACAAAGCTGTCAAAGAAATAAAAATTAAAAAAAACAGACGGATATCGGTTCCTCATTTTTTCTGTAAGTATCTCAAAATGTATGTTGTGCCCCCCCCCCCACAAAAACTACTGCGGTGCGTTCTTTCACTAAATTTTGCGGAATATTCTGCTTTTTATACTGGCCACCAGTAACGAACTTATACTTCTTATAAGTATAGACCATTTTATTTGCGCCGCCTCTTCCTCCTTCTTAGAAGTTGCCGCCTATCATAATCATTCAGCCTATACGTGCCGCAGCCTATAAGTACATGCCTAAACTTCGAGAGTATGAGACGAATGCTGAGTATCTGGAGTAGGATTAGTAGGGTTTAGCTTTATCTATATAATTATATTGAAAAATCTCGTGTCACCGTATTTGTGGTCGCACTCCTCCGAAACGGTTCGGCCGATTTTTATCATTTTTTTAACCTGCATTTTGTATATTTTTTAACCGCTAGGTGATAAGGGTGTCCCTATCCAGAAAATGTATATATAAAAATTTGTATTCGCAAATCTCGGAAAGTAATCGATGGATTGACTCAATTTTTTTACAGAACTTTGCATTATATATAATGGTAAGTTCTGGCATACATTACTACAGGTGGTGTGCGAGTGGTTTTTTTTGTTTACAATAACTCCACACAGGAGGCCCTGAGGGAAAAAATACCCTCAGGGCCTATGCCACCTGAGATGCTGTGTGGAGGGTCTTTTTGTGGAGAGGAAGGAGAGTACATGGGTCTTGAAGAGACCCATGTTGTAGGAGGGAGGAAACATGGAGGCCAGCAAATCATTCCACAGCCGAGCTGTTGATCTCAAGAACGCTCGAAGAAGCGACCCGTTCTCATATGACAAATGTCAATCGTGTACATATGTTGGGCGCGTGTTGGGCGCGTTTGCCGACTACGCACCTGTGCCGAGGGAATCAATGATGCTAGTTCATCGAAGCATCTTCCATTGATGTACCGGTAGAACAAGGATAGCATTCCCAACCGACGCCTTTGCTCTAAAGATTGCAATCTGTCTGTTAAGATGGGAGAATCTATCAAACGGACCACACGTTTGTGCACAGAGTCGAGGATATTTTTCAGGTATTTCGGAGCTCCAGACCAGAGCTACTCTGGCTTCGATAGAGCCATGGAGGTATGAAAATGTGTGTACTTCATATATTTTAGCGGAAGGGAGGGAAGGCAGAAGGGGAGGATAATGAAGGAGGTGGGGTTCGCGGGAAGGGTGACGAGGGAGGGGGGGAAGACGGGGAAGAAATGCTGGAGGGGAAGGGGACGCGGGAGGGAACGGGAACGCATAGGAATTCAGGGAAAAAAACATTTCTTTCTTTTTTTACATGAATACCGAACAAGACTCCCAACTGCTCCCGTCTGGAACCAGTGGGACTATGGCATCCCCAATTGGGGTATGTTGTGAGGCTGAAGGTAGTGGGGAGGGGAAGGAAATAGGAAAGAGGAAGGTGGGAATTACCTGGCTATTCAGATCTGGTCACCAAACACGGCTAAAGCCGTTTCAAGCAACGTTTCAATTCTGAATGGTGGTCTTACACCAGGGCGATACTGAGAGTATCTTCCACTCTGGAAAGTGCCGCAAATACAATATATATTATTTTAAATGAATAAATTGTGAAATATCACAAATTAATCAAATAAAATTTATTTGCCACGCCGGGGGTCGTGGGATCGTATCCCACGACCTTCGGAGTGCTAGTCAAGAGCCTTACCGCTGGACTACGCCGGCTTATCTTTGTATGGCATTGCAAGCATGCCGGGTACCAGCTTGTTTATTACAATATTCTTATCAAGTTTTAAAATTATTTTACATTAGTTAATCGTATAGATGTTTGTCTTTGTGTATTTTTAGTGTCGCTCGTTTCTGTTTCATCGATTTTCAAATCACAGCGATGCTTAAAAAGTTTTCACTGCTAAAACATTTTTTTAACAGTTATTTAATTCATGTTTCGTTTCAGATGTACTTTATGGGAGCTGAGATCGGATACATTAATATGACAGGACGCTATCACAGCAGTGCCATGGATCTTCCCAACACAGAGAGTGTTTCCATCAAGATGGAACCAGGCTCCCAGGAAGAAGGCGCAGGTGAAATGCCTTGTACGGGGGTGGAAATCGACCTCCCGGGTATAAAGAAAGAATATTTGCAGTACGCTGAGGGTGTTCAGCCAACTAGTAAGTTGCATTGCTTATAGCACAAATGTGTTTCATATGCACAAAGTCAGGACCTTTATTTTTTTATTAGAAATATTGCTTTATAGAAAACTGTGGAACAAAGAAAATTTCAAAATCTTTATGGTTACCTCGAGAGTCTTTTCTCTTGTGGTAAAAATAATGTCGTTGAATTTAATGTTTCAAAGACATAATCGTGTCTGATTACGTCTAAAAGGGATTGAAAAGAAAATCTAGTCTCCTTCAACGGAAGCAGTAGCGCAGCGAATGGGGGGCGGGGGAGGGGGGGGTGGACCGCCGCGGGTGCCACCCGAGGAAGGGGTGACACTCAAACGTGGAGAAAAAACTTACGAAAGTGCAAAATTGCCGTAAAAAATATTTTACACGTTAACACTGACTGTTATTTTGCTCTATGGCTTGGTTGGTCGGGGATTTCCGAAAAATGTTTTGTTTTGTTCCTAGCTTAGTCGGGGATTTCCCTGAAATATTCCTTGTGTCATTCTAATTTCGTTCGTATATTGTGATTAACGTAGACTCGTGAAGTGAATTGTTATCTATGGACTGACGGAATTAGTGAAGAAGTTATTATTGTGTTAGCGTGTTTATTAGTGCTGAAGGACCAGTTTGAAAAACAAGGAAGGTAGGTGTGAATTTTTAGATACCGTTTTGTAGCGCATGAATAGTTACAGTCGGGACAAGAAAAAGGTTTTTCATCACAGTGAGTTAGCAAGTGCCGTTATAGTTATTTTTTTCGAGAATAAGAATAGTTGCAGTCAGGACATGAAATAGGTTTTTTTCCACTGTCGGTAAACGTGTAATTTTTAGATTTCTCTTCATAGTACATGAATAGTTGCACTTGAAACATGAAAAAGGTTTTTCTCCACACTGAGTCAGCAACTGACTTCATATGTATCCCTTTTGAGAACACGAATAGTTACAATCAGGACATGAAAAAGGTTTTTCTCTTCTGTGAAACGTACTGCGAATTTTTAAATCTTTCCTTTGAAAACTTGTATTACTGCAGTCGGGATATGAAAAAGGTTTTTGTCCAGTATGGGTAAGCATGTGAATTTTTAGATACCGTTTTATAGCGCATGAATAGTTATAGTTGTGACAAGAAAAAGGTTTTTCATCACTGTGAGTTATCAAGTGCCGTTTTAGTTCTTTTTTTCGAGAATAAGAATAGTTGCAGTCAGGACATGAAATAGGTTTTTTTTCCACTGTCGGTAAGCGTGTGATTTTTAGATTTCTCTTCATAGTACATGAATAGTTGCAGTTGGAACATGAAAAAGGTTTTTCTCCACACTAAGTCAGCAACTGACCTCTTATGTATCCCTTTTGAGAACATGAATAGTTACAAGCAGGACATGAAAAAGGTTTTTCTCTTCTGTGAATCATACTGTGGACTTTTAAACCTTCGTTTTGAAGACTTGTATAACTGCATTCAGATCATGAAAAAGGTTTTACTCCACTCTGAGTAAACTTATGAATCATAGTGGAGTAAAGTGTTGCTCCATATGGAAACCTTTGTAAAATTAATTTCTTCAGGGCCTCCTCAGTGTAGCTAATGTAAAACGAAACCGGTCAGTGGTTGAGTGGAGATAGCGCTTGGGTTCCACCCGAGCGTCGCGTGTTCGATTCCTCGGCTGGCTAAGTCCTCCATCACAACAAAAGCAACATTTTCGGCTCTCTGTGGTGGTAGTAGGAGATTTTCAAACATTGTTGGGTTATTCGTAAACCGGGAATGTTTGTCTTTCTTTTTAAATAAAAAAAAGTTATCTGTTGTAAAACCATGTAGGTGTATTAAAGGTAAGACACTATTAAATTGTGGAGATCCGGTAGGAATGAAAGGCCGATAAAAATAATAATATTTTTCCAATTTGTTTATGAATTACAATTTAAAACAATAAAATAAACAATATACGCATGGACCTATTGCGAGTTTGAAATCTCTTGTTTTATTTTTACCGCAAACGCGATTAAAACAAGAAAAAGGTATTTAAGCGACTTTCCAGTACTTTGCGCAATTTGATTGAGACTTTTAGGTAAAAATAGTCACTTGGGTGTTACGTAACGTTTATGGGGTGGGAGGTGCATAAAAATGTTACGGCGCGTTGCATGGGGGGAGAGGGGGTCAAAAATTTTCAAAAATTGTGTTACGTTATACTTGAACGCCCTCTTTACTATTTCACGATTGAAATTTTATCGTTACACTCTGAACACAAAACTGGTTTTAACTGGTTTTATTGGTCACTTTGTTTTCATGACAGCAAATGATTTTCTTCAGATTTTTGCAGCATATTAGAATTGAAGACTCCACACGGAACTCTGTTATTTGTAGCTATATGGCTCGGTCGGTCAGCATTCCCCAAAAATTCAGTTATTTTATTTTCGTTCCTAGCTCTTACTATTGATTTATTGGGGATTCCCGTGAAATATTCCACCCCTTTCCCCTGTGTCATTCTTATTACTTTCGTACATTGTGATTGACGGGAATTCGCGAAGGAAATTATCACCTATCGATTGTTGAAAAAGCTGTTATTCTGTTAGTGTTTTTAAAAGTGTTTTAATTTTGAGGATAACAATATTTTTTTTACATATTTGACTAGCTAGAAATGTTTTTTTATATTTTATTAAGTCAAAATTTGTGTTTTGAATTTCTCAAAAAGAAAAATAATGGGGAGGGGGGTGACACCGCGTTTACCGCCCCGGGTGCCACCCATGCTAGCTACGCCACTGAACGGAAGTAATCTTCCGAACAGGCCCTCCATTGATATGCTTGTGCAACTATAAGTGACCAGCTCAAATATGGGGGGCTCCATCGAAGCCAGAGTTAAGTTAGTCTCTCATAAATCTCTATACAGGACCCGCAGATACTTTAACAGTACATAACTGTTAACCCTGCACAAATCGCAAGTACACACCACGATTGAATTTGGCTGCCACTTCTGGCCTAGAGCTCTAAAATATCTGAAAAAACCCTCGATTCTGAGCAGAAATGGGCGGTCCGTTTGATAGATTTTCTACCTAACCTGCTCTAAAGATTGCAATCTTTAGGGCACATGTGGGAATGCTATCCTTGTTCTATCGGTACATCAATGGAAGATGCTTCGATGAATTAGCGTCATTGATTCCCTCGGCACAGTAGTCGGCAAACACGTCCAACACGCGCCCAACATATTTACACGATTGACATTTGTCATATGAGAACGGGTCGCTTCTTCCAGCGTTCTTAAGATCAACAGCTCGGCTGTGGAATGATTTTCTGGCTCCATTTCCTCCCTCCTACAACATGGGTCTCTTCAAGATCCATGTTCTCTTCTTCCTCTCCTCTTAAAGACCTTCCACACAGCATTTTCAAAGATTTAGTTAATTATGATTTAATTTAGTTTAATTACGCCCAGTTTTTGGGAGGCTAACTTTACTCTGGCTTCGATGGAGCCCTCATACCTGAGCTGGTCACTTAGGGTTACACCAAGCATATCAATGGAGGGCCTGTTCGGAAGATTGCTTCCCTTGAAAGAGCCTAGATTTTCATTTGTTAATCTTTAAATATCATTGATTTTGAATTTTTACTCTTTTATATATTTTTCTCACCATTATTGGAACCAGTTTTAATATGAATAAACTCTGTTAATAGGCATGTGCCTTACAATTATAAAATATGACATTCATCTTCTAGATGTCCCTTTTTATAGTTATCCGAACAAGTGTATTACGATTCGCAAAAGTAAAACTCAGTACTTATTACTATTTTGTTAATTGGAACCGCTTTTAATTTTTTTTTAAGATTTCATATGGCGGCGTGTGCTATAAAAACAAAAAAGTAATTTGGAATAAAATTGCATAACCTCACATATCAATTGGTATTTAAAGGCAAGTGGTAGCGAACGATGCAGCTATTTTGAATCGCGAAGCATTCCTATTGGTTGCTCACATGCCAATAGCGATCCCGCAACATTTTTAGTCACCGTCTTCCTGGGCAAATTAAAGGGAATCATTATTTTTCAGACTGCCGAAGACATAACAGCTTTGCTAATCGCTACTTCTTCGCTCCCACTTTTCATATACGAAGATTTTATAAATTATTGTTATTCCAGGTAGCATTAAAATGGAGACCATTCCCATTAAGGCAGAACCAGGTTCCCGAGAAGAAGATGTAGTGGAAATTACATACACGGAAATAGACATAGATCTGCCGGATGTTAAAAATGAATGCTCCGAAAGAATTACTCAGATAGCGGGTAAAATTTTTGTTTATCTGAATTCGTTTTAATTCTTTCCAGTTATTTTAAATATCTATTTATTAAGCTTTCCGATCTTTTTCAGACTTAATAACGGACCTAAAGACGCAATCTGGAGAAAAGCCGTTTTCATGTTCTTACTGCAACTATTCGTGTTATCAAAAAGGACATCTAAAAGATCACATGTTTACCCATACTGGAGAAAAACCTTATTCATGTTCTTACTGCAGTTTTACATGTTCTCTAAACGGAATTTTAAAACGTCACATGCTTACCCATTCTGGAAACAAATCTTTTTCATGTTCGTACTGCAGCTACTCGTGTTCTCTAAACGGAAACTTAAAACGGCACATGCTTACTCATTCTGGAGAAAAACCTTATTCGTGTTCATATTGCAGCTATTCTTGTTCTATAAGCGGAACTTTAAAACGTCACATGCTTACCCATTCTGGTAACAAACCTTTTTCATGTTCCGAATGCACATATTCATGTTCTCTAAACGGAACTTTAAAACGTCACATGCTTACTCATTCTGGAGAAAAACCTTTTTCATGTTCCTACTGCAGCTATTCATGTTCTCAAAAGGGATCTTTAAAACTTCACATGCGTATCCACACTGAAAAAAACCTTATTCATGTTCCGAATGTAGATGTTCATGTTTTCAAAAAGGATGTCTAAAAAATCACATGCTTTCCGATGTTGAATAAAAACCTTATTTATGTTTCGACTTCAAATTTTCATGTTTTCTAAAAGGAACATTAAAACGTCACATGCTTTCCCATAGTTCAAAAAACCTTATTCATTTTCCGTAGACACGTAGTTTCAGTTACAGTTAATAGATCTTGATAGATTAGAGCTTTTGCCACATACCAACAGAAGTCCCCTTAACAGTGAGAGTCAGAGCAATACCACCTAACGCCGTTCGTGTTTTGAACGCGTTACGATGAAAGGCTTTTAGTAGCGTAAACCGCCGACGTCAGTAAGAGCGAGCTTCAGATCTAATTCCTAGCCAGTCTGAGAAGGTAATTTTTCCAGTGTAATATAATTGTAAATATATACGACAATTCTAAAGAGCTCACACTGACCCTCAGATTCATATTCACCCCTCATACTTTTCCTTCCCGGAACGTTCTTTCCTAAAAAGACTCGACAGAGCTTCCCCAATGATGACATAGGCCCTGAGAGGAATTACTTTCATCGCGGCTACCTGCGTGGAGCTAATGTAAAAAAAATCTGTGAGCTAAATAGCATGTTAGCTAATTAATGGTGTTCACGAAAATTTATACCCCATCGCATTAATGTATTAAAAAAATAGATGTAATTCAAATGATTTGAAAAATAACTGCGTCGTGTAAACTACTTCTGTAAGGTAACGATTCACGCCGTAATACAGTACGAAGTGTGGAAGAAAAGATAACTTTTATTGTGACGATCCACGATTACGGTACCGTCACGACACAAAAAAAGCAATTAACTTTCCGTTCCTTATCACAATAATGCTGCAGCTCTTTTAAAAGATGAGTTTCACAATGTACTGCTTCAGTTTCTTCCAAAGGAAAAAGGTACTTCGTTTTCTTGCATCTCTCTCACACGCCGCTCAGTGATAGACGTGGACCCTTCAATACCTTCTAGCCGTGCATATAAGTAATTTTTAAAGTATGGAATAAAGTCACAAGGATAAATCATATTGAATTGTGAGTGAATTCCAAAAACGTCAGACGTCAATGCACTAATGGTTTTGCTTTTGTTCTCAGACATATATTGCTGCAGCTCTTTCTTACACACTAAATAACAACAGTTGAAAATCAGACAAACGTTGAAAGCACCCTCGTCCATCGTCACGTACAATCTCTCGCTAGAATCTTGTCTTTTATGTTTTCAAACAAAACGCGTGAGACAGAAGAGGACGTCCGTTTGAGCTGTCGCTGGGACTAGTTTACCTTCCCGAATTATTGGATGTTGATCGATGATTGGTCGATGATGTCCATAGCGATGATTGTCACACAGGATCCGCACGGTTGGTACTTTTATGCGGTATTCATAATTCAGATAAACAGGAACTGACCGGTGGTCACTGCGATTATTTTCTTTAATTGGCTGTCATCTATGGATACGTCAATTTTCGGCGAATCCATTTCATTCATACTCTATTCGTGATTGTTCCTCCGCCTTTCTATGGGATTATCGTGTAAAATTAACAATAATTGTGTAAAATTTATATAAATTGAGATTATTTCAATAACCGTTACATTTTTAGGTAAATATTTCCCTATCGAGTACACGCTCAAAACACACTTAAAAAATTTAAAACCATTTGTATTAGGTAGATTACAATTAGTAATAAGTAATTCAATAACCGGAATTGAAAAATATTGCATTTTAATGGTTATTTTGTCATCTTTAAAAACGCGAAATGTCATTTCTCAAGGAACGCTATGTTGTTAATTACGACGGCAAACGTCTCGCGTGATTTTTCGTGTTTATAAAACCGAATTAAATAATGATTAATACGCATTATTTATCATTTCCGAAGATTGCAATTCGTACTTATTATTGTCTAACTGACAGAAAATGATTTTTTTCTTTTTAAAATGTGTATTTCATCGTCGTAATTAACATGGCGGTCATTGAAAAATGGCATTTCGCGTTTTAAAAAAAAAAACATTAAAACGCAATATTTTTCAATTCCGGTTACTGAATTACTTATTACTAACCATTATCTACCAAGCACAATTTGTTTTAATTTTTAAAGTGTGTTTCGAGCGCGAACTCGATAGGGAAATATTTACCTTTAAATCACCTATAGATTTCTTTCGCCGCTAAAGGATCAAGTTTTTCCATCGGTGATCTTTTTGATATTCCTTGAAAACCTTTAAAATTGTAATATTTGACTGAGCGTGGCGAGTCCTCACTTCACTCAACCGTTAAGCTTTTATCTCGCTGTGAATTTCTTTAAGTGTTCCGGTTTAAGATAGTGGACCTTTTTATTAATGTTTTACCAGTTTTACCGCCATAGTCCGCATGAGCGTGGAGCATGGAGCCTACTTCTAGCTTTCAAATCGGAATAATCAGTTTCTACCTGTCTGAATAAAGTTTGAAAACAGAATTGTCATTCTTTGAATCCCCTTATTTGAAAGTAAAAAGATAATTGAAATTATGATTTACAATTAAATAGGTTCCTGCTTGATATAATGGTGTGAGAGGAAATTTCGATTTGGATTTATTTATATTTATAGAAAATTAGAAAAATCCTTTTTTATGAACGCACGATTTACTGTTCACAGAACCACTAGTTGATGAATGTTTTGTTTCAGCTTTACTTTATTCGGAAATTAATTACCATAATATAACAGGACGCCATCACAGCAGTGCCATGGATTTTTCAAACACAGAGAGTGTTTCCATCAAGACGGAACTAGGGTCCCAAGAAGAAGGCGCAGATGAAATGCCGTGTACATATGTGGATATCGACATCCCAAATGCAAAGGGCAGTAAGTCGCATTGCGTATATCACAAAGCCTTTTCAAATGCACGAAGTCAGAGTAAGAGTTTTTGTATTTTTTACTTCCCTTCTTGTCTTACATCCACAGAAGTTTGCTTAAACAATAAAATCAAACTATAAACACAAATAATCGTTAAAATTCCGTCCACTACTGAAATTTTTAATGTAATACTCAACGTTTACGTTTTTTATTTTTGAGGTTTTATACCGTGTTGCGCTACCTCCTCCTTTAGCCAACGTTTCGGACATCGTTACAGTGTCCATCATCAGGGCAGATGTGTTATTATTACTAGTTGTGAAATGTGTGCTTATGTACTTGGAAGCGATACCGTGTCGCCAGCTCCACTCCACTACAAACTGGTATTAGCGTATACTTCACAATGGTTTTTTGCGTTGCGTTTTCATTGTGAAGTATACGGTAATACCAGCTTGTAGTGGAGTGGAGCTGGCGATACTTTATGGCTTCCAAGTACATAAGCATACATTTTACCACTAACAATAACACATCTGCCCTGATGATGGACACTGTAACGATTTCCGAAATGTTGGCTAAAGGAGGAGGTAGCGCAGCATGCCATAAAACCCCAAAAATATACAACATAAATAATTTTGGCCGTGAAAATCTAAAATCATATATAAAGCTAAACGTGTTTTGGCATACCTATAGATGAATTGATGTTTTGTTATTCCAGGGAGCATTAAAGTGGAGACTGTTTCCATCAAGGCAGAACCAGGACCCCGAGAAGAAGATGGATGGGGAATTTCTTATATTGAAATTGACATAGACCTCCCCGATGTCAAAAATGAATGCTTAGAGCGCTCTCAAAGTATGACCCAGTCAGCAGGTATAATTGGTATTTGTGTGTATGAATTAGTTTTAATATTTTCAATTCAGACATGTACTTATTGAGCTTTATATCTCATTTTTTTAGACCTGAAAGCGCATCCTGGGGAAAAACCTTTTTCATGTTCATATTGTAACAATAACAACAATAATAACAACAGTGACATAGCAAGCACATTAAATATTCGTTCCACACAAATTAACAAAAAACAGTGAATTTTATGCTCTAAGCAGTGAAAACTATACTAAAACGGGGCTTAAATTGGCCACTAATCTAACTTGACTTACATCTTAATAATATATGTGTTTATAGTGTTTCAAAAGCTAAAACAAAATAAAATTAAAAGTGAATCTGTGTAAATATCTGTTAAATTAAAACTACTACCCACATTGTCAACCTTACTGTCTCGAGATTGCCTATATAGGTACCTACTTGAAGTTAACAAACTTTTCAGGGGAGCAAAACCATAAATCCCAAATTTAAAAAAAAAAAAATATATATATATAATAAATAACCTAAATGTCTAAATCTCGCAGCAAGACTTGCAGTGTGAAGAAAACACTATCATCGCCTCTATTGACCGCATCTGGCACTATGGAATCACCGTCGGCAACGCACCAGTCAATGATAAACATTGACACCGACTCCCTTATCAACTTCTTTGAGTCAAAACTCGAAACAATGCGTACTGAGAGTAAGAATGCCATTGATGCTATTCATCAAAAATTGGACACTTTATCAAATGAGTGGAAGGACCAGTACACCAAAATCATGGGGTGTGTGACTGTTCTTCAGGAAGAAAATGCCAGCCTCCGACAAGAAATCCAATCTCTCAGAGATGCTCAAGATGACATGGAGCAGCGTAGCAGAGTGTGTAATTTAGATGTCCACGGCATTCCCGAGGTGAAAGGTGAAAATCTGTTCACCCTAATGGAGAGAATGGGATCAACTATCAACGTGCCACTTCCTAGTAGCGCTGTGGTGTCGGTGCACCGCGTCGCTCGCGGCCACTCGTCTCCCTCCAACCGTCCACGCAACATAGTCGTCCATCTCACGACAAAGCGTCTCCGTGATGATGTCATCGCTGCGGTAAGGACTCGCCGCGGCCTCACAACGGACCAACTAGGACTTGGAGCTCCCACCACTAATTTCTACGTAAATGAGCACCTGACACTAAAAAATAAAATACTCTTTGCCAAAACACGTGCCACCGGAAAAGAAAACGGCTATAAATACATATGGGTGAGGAATGGCAGTATCCTGGCGAAGAGGAATGATCTCTCTCGAGTCGTCACCATTCGTTGCGAGGGAGACCTTAAAAAAATCAGCACTCATGGTCAACAAAATATGTGACTGCTAGAACAAACTTGTTACTGCTGCCATCGATGCCAGCTTTCTATCACTATCCTGCACTCTTGGTCATTAATTTTTTTCTTGCAAAATTACTCAATATATTTGTTTATAGCGCAATACCTCCATAATCATATAGCACTATCATATTTCCTGCATATTCATTCATATTTTACACTAAGTAATCAATGTTTTATATATAATTTTGTTGCATCATACGTCCTAATTAATTTATCACTCCCGCAAATGTGGAATAAGTCGAATAACACTCTTACTCTAAAAAAATGACCTCATCATCTATATCTGTTTATTACCAGAACTGTGGTGGTATTAAGACCAAAACTCAGGAGCTTCTTATTAATATTTCATCGAATAACTATGATGTTATAGTTCTAGTTGAAACGTGGCTTGTAGCAAGTGTAAACACGGCCGAATTCATAGATTCGCGTTACACGGTATTCCGACGAGATAGGAACCGTATAATTACCGGTAAGATGGACGGAGGTGGTGTGTTAGTGGCAGTGCGCAAGGAACTCGCAGCTTCCCGTCTCGACGATTGGGAAAAAAATCAAATTGAACAAATCTTTATATCAATTCCGTTAAGGTCTCTAAATCTCACCATATGTGCTGTATATATACCTCCTGTCTCGCCAATAATGCTTTATGATATTTTCTCCAAAAACCTGGAATCCGTCTTTTCATCAGAACCAAATAATACGTTTTGTGTTCTTGGAGATCTGAATCTACCTACTCTTACATGGACATTTTCCGAAGGCTGCAATCATGGTATTGCCTCCTCAAACACGGCTGCATCGCAAACTTTTCTTCAAACAATGGCATTGATGAGCTTATTTCAATATAATTGTATACCTAACCACAACGATAAATTCTTAGACCTTATATTTTACAGTCGCGAAACAAAAGTTACACATAGCGATGACCCTCTCCTTTCAGAGGACAGACACCATCCAGCCCTGGAATTTGAAATATCATCTGCGATTCAACCAAAAATTAAAAACAACAAAGAGCGTAGGCACAATTTCAGGAAAGCTGATTATACTCAAATTAATAATGACATTAATTGTATTGATTGGAAGTCTGAAATCGCGAATTTATCAGCAGAAGAAGCAGTAGACCGATTCTATGTAATAATAAACAATATAATTGATGAGTTTATTCCAGTATTGGCCAGACGAAATGACAAATTCCCCATATGGTTTACTCCCGAACTTATTAGCTTATCACGGAAAAAAGATAAAGTTTGGCTCAAATGGAAGACATATAAAGGTCTTTCTGACTATCGTAAATTTTCCCTCTTACGTGCTACATACAAAAAATTGGCTAGTGAATCTCGAAAGTTATTTTTTGAAAACATCGAAAGTTCATTGCAAAATAATATTAAATGCTTTTGGTCATACATATCCTCCTTAAAATCATCTGATGGATATCCTGCTACTATGTCCTTCGAAGGGCGCAAATCTAATGATGCCCAAGAAATCTGTAATATGTTCTCTGAGTTCTTCAAGTCAACATTTGAACCCTCCTCTATCAATGACTCAATTAACATTGACCAACTTGAGGCCGTTCGGGACTCTGGACTTACGCACATTCACACCATTGAACTAACGGAACAAGAAGTGCAATCAAGTTTAAAGGCGTTAGATATAAACAAAGGTGCGGGTCACGATGGAATACCGGCATTTTTCCTCAGATCTGCTGCGTCGTCATTGTATGTTCCACTTACCATAATATTTAATAAATGCCTGAGTGACGGGGTTTTCCCTGATAGGTGGAAGTTGGCTTATATTATACCAGTCCATAAGGGTGACTCACGTCAAAAAGTCGAAAACTATAGGCCAATATCTATTCTCTCGGCGATCCCTAAACTCTTGGAAAGACTTGTCCATGATAATATATATCCCCAGCTTGCCGCCAAAATTACAGAACAACAACACGGGTTTGTAAAAGGCAAATCTACAATGAGTAATTTACTAATTTACTCAAATTTCTTATTCACTAGCATGGATCGAGGCCACCAGGTAGATGCAATATACTGCGATTTCAAAAAAGCTTTCGACAAGGTTGACCACCTTATTCTTATTAAAAAAATAATGTTCAACGGAATTAGGGGAAACTTATTACGTTGGTTTGTCTCATATTTGACAAAAAGACAGCAAGCTGTATCATTACGAGGACATACTTCTACGTGGGAACCAGTTACCTCTGGCGTACCACAGGGGTCAATCCTGGGTCCACTGTTATTTATACTTTTTATTAACACTGTTACTAAATGTTTCATGCATTGTTTATTTCTTTTGTACGCCGATGATATAAAAATATTTGCCATTGTTAGGAATTTAAACGATTGTCTGCTCATCCAAAGCGACTTAGTAAGGTTCGAAGCATTTTGCAATGAAAACAAAATTTACCTAAGTTACAACAAATGTAAACAAATAAGCTTCACTAAAAATCACAACGCTATTATACACAATTATTGTATTGGTAACTATTTACTCGAGCGCGTTTACTGTATAAAAGATCTAGGCGTACTTTTTGATTCTAAACTCCATTTCGATGCGCACATTGAGAACATTGTGAATAAAGCTTACCGCATGCTAGGATTTGTCATCAGAAACAGCCGCGAATTTCGAAAACCTGAAACTTATCTTCTACTTTACTACACGCTGGTCCGTTCTCAACTTGAATACTGCACCTCCATATGGACACCACTTTACGGTGTCTATAAAGTCAACATTGAAAGTATTCAAAAGAAATTTCTGCAATACCTCAATTACAGAATGAGCGCACCTAAACGGGGGTACATAAATATGCTCTCGAATTATAACGTCACCACTCTAACTAACCGGCGAACATACCTTGACCTCATGACGCTTTATAAAATCTGCAATAACTTTATCGACTGTCCTGACCTACTGAAACTAATAAACTTCAAAATACCACCCAGAGTAACAAGGCTTAACGACTTATTCCACATTAGCCGGACGCGTACAAATGCTGGTGTCAGGGATCCAATCAGAAGAATGTGCGAATCGTTTAATCAAAATCAAAACATCAAGGATTCCGACTTATTTTTTGATACACGCAGTACTTTTAGTAGAAAATTGAAGGCCGTTTTCCTACAAAGTACAATACCTTAGACATTGCTTGGTTTATAATTTTAACTACCTTTCTTTTTTTAAATTTCTGTATGACATTATTTTTTATCTATATATATATATTTGGTCTTACCATCAAAATTTTTCCAAAAACAATTTGTAATCTTTTATAAGGATATTGCGCATTCTTTTTTCATCTCTCTGTAAAATAATATTTA
This sequence comes from Limnephilus rhombicus, assembly GCA_929108145.2. NCBI lineage: Eukaryota > Metazoa > Arthropoda > Insecta > Trichoptera > Limnephilidae > Limnephilus > Limnephilus rhombicus. The sequence continues at coordinate 46,623,502 of OV815289.1, read as the reverse complement.
CTTATGTATATACATACGTCTTTTCCGTATTTAACGGTAAAAATATTTGTATATGTTTTCATCTGCTGTCAATGTTAATTCGTGAGAAATAGTTTGGATGCAGGCGATTTCTCTATTAATTGTTTTGTATATTCTTGTCAATTGACGTCTGTATCTGTATTTTCTCCTTAATAAAAAAAAAAAAAAAAAAAAAAAAAAAAAAAAACAACTCCTACTCTTTCAAGTCAACGTTAGCACTTCACTTGCGTACCCATACTGGAGATAGACCTTATTCATGTTCCTACTGCACCTATTCAAGTTCTTCAAAGGGAACTTTAAAATTTCACATGTTTACCCATACTGGAGTAAAACCTTTTTCATGTTCCTACTGCAGCTATTCATGTGTTCGAAAAGGAGATTTAAAACGTCATCTTCTTACCCATACTGGAAATAAACGTTTTTCATGTTCCTACTGCAGCTATTCAAGTTTTCTAAAGGGAACTTTAAAACTTCACATATTAACCCATGGAGAAAAACCTTTTTCATGCTCCTACTGTAGCTATTCATGTGCTCTAAAGGGAAATTTAAAACGTCACGTACTTACCCATACTGGAGATAAACCTTTTTCGTGTTCCTATTGCGGGTTTTCATGTTCTCTAAAAGTAACCTTGTCACAAGCTTACACATTCTCAAGAAAAACCTTTTTCATGTTCCAACTGCAAATATTCATTTTCACAAAAGGGAAATTTAAAACGTCACATGCTTACCCATACTGGAGACAAACCTTATTCATGTTCCAAATGCAACTATTCATGTTCCCAAAAGGTAACTTTAAAACTTTACACGCTTACTCGTACTGGAGAAATACCTTTTTAGTGTTCCTACTGCTCTTATTCGTGTTATCAAAAGGGAGCTTTCAAGCTTCACATGCTTACCCATTCTCTAGAAAAACCTTATTCATGTTCCGAATGCAACTTTTCGTGTTCTCAAAACAATGTTTTTAAACTGCACATGCTTACCCATACTGAAGATAAACCTTATTCATGTTCTTACTGTAGGTTTTCATGTTCTGTACATGGAACCTTAAACCGTCAAACCGTGCTTACCCATACTGGAGCTAAACCCTATTCATGTTCCGACTGCATTATATAATAAGACCTTAACACAATGTCTGCCTGGTGTGTTGACAATGAAATGGAACTGAATATAGCTAGTGCAGTTATAAATTTCACTAAGAATACCAACGCAACTCTATATTCCTATAGCATATGTGGTCAGAATCTGAAAACAGTTGATTCGATAAAAGATTTAGGAATTATATTCGACAACAAACTAACGTTCAACCAACACATTGTGAGTAAATCAAATATATTACTTGGTTTTATTGTAAGATCAACCAAACTGTTCAAGAATTCTAATATCCTAATAATTCTATTTAATTCGTTAATGCGTAGTGTTCTTGAGTACGATCAACAGTCTGGAATCCACATTATATTACACAGGTATCTAGACTTGAATTTGTCCAAAGAAAATTTACACGGATTTTGTCTTACCGATCAGATGTCTACTATCTTCTAGACGGGTATGAACCCGTCTAGAAGATGGTAGACATCTGATCGGTAATTTGTTCATACAAAGACTAACATATTTATTTATATATAATTTGTACATTTATTTATAACAATTACAGGCAATATAGCCTGAGACGTTATAATTGTACCATTTATGCAGTGTATATGAAATGCCAAAAATCTTACAAATGCGCTATAGGACACAAAAAATAAATCTATTTTTTTATCCACTGCATTCAAAAAGCACGTAGCTCTCCCCAGAGGTGAGTTCATAAATAAATTAGTGCGGCTTGCTCTACTATATAGGAGGTTGTGATGACGTCCTCGAGAGTGAGACTGATACAAAAAAAATAATTGGGCCAGTATCTCATTATTAGATAAGTGACCGTTCATTAGTTGAAAAAAATATTTAAGGAAAGCAATACCTCTACGTGTCTCTAGGGAGTGGTAATTGGTCATGCCTAATATATAAATCGATGCGTAAAGCCAAGGGTAACGTCCATAGAGCCGCGAGAATAAAAACCTTAAAAATTTCTTATGGACTCTTTCAATGCGTAAAGTGTATGTTAATTCGTGTGGGGCCCAGATGATCGAATCGAAAAGTACACTCAGGACTAGTGTGTTAATTTGTTATGTTTTATCTTATCAATATCATTCGCGCTCTGTATTATTTTTTTATTTCATCCTTTAAAATTTAATGTTTCACTATGCAGGTAGCTATCATGCATCTAATATATTTATATACTTAAGCAATTTGGGAGACGGGTCACGGGAACCATTTATTAGCTATCAACTATCGAAGTAGTAAGTAGGTAGTTCTCTTCGGGTGACTTAGCAGGGGTGGACGGGTTGGTGGATTGAGGTTTCAATGGCGTAGCGATGTGGCGGAGCGCCCCGGGTGCCGCTCGACCAAGATATTGCATACACGTCACACCAAGATATTGCATACACATGAACACGGCTTTTATATGATGAGATTGAACAAGGTGGAATAGCCTATATTCTGAAATTCTCTAGCCACCCCCCCCCCCCCCCCCCCCCTAAGATGGACCTCGAAATTAGCTTTTTGAATTTCTCAAGATTACTTTAATAGGGGTGGGGGGGTGACACATCCGCCCCGGGTGCCACCCATGCTAGCTACGCCACTGTGAGGTTTGTCTACGCCACTGTGGGGGATGCCTTCGCCCACCTAATTCATGGCGGGCCGGATCAGGAGCGACTGGTTGAGGGAGACCTCTCGATTTCTCTCGACCCATCTCACCCCAAAACATATCACAACGATGCTAAAACAATAAAATTTTGTGTGCTGAAACCTGTTAAGGTGATTTTTTTACGTTTTCTCTGACGTGGGGTCCGGGCGGTCTATTACTTAAAATGTTTATAAATTAAAGATCCACGAAAATTTTGAGGTCCAAATTATTATTTATTGGACAATATAGATATGTTTAAATTAAATAAAACATAATAAAATAAAAAATTATTGTTAAGCAACTTATATTTTACAATTTGGATATAGCATAATAATTTTTGGCAAAAATCACTTAAGATCAGAAATTAATCTGTATTATCGATTAAACTAAATAAAAACAATGTACTCACTTTTATAATAATATTTCAATAGTGTCTCGAATATACTGCATAAGTATTTAAAACTTTAGTAAAGTTGTTTATTTTTACACAGTAAAAATCAGCTTTAAAAAGTCACGCAATTACTGACGATGTATCACTGTGTGAGAGAGGCTCGCAAAAAAAAATTTAAATGAATTCACTTTTTTTATTACATTAGCTCCACACAGGAGGCACCGAGGAAAACAATTTCCCTAGGGGCCTATGTCATCTTTGAGGATGCTGTGTGGAGGGTTTTTTAAGGGAAAGGAAGGAGAAGAAGATATGGGAAGGAAAAAGGTATGAGTGGGTAGGAATCTGAGGGTCAGTGTGGCCAGGGGTGACAGACGTATGAATCTATTACTTACACTGCGGTGCAAGACGAAGGGTCGGGAGAATCCGGCTGGAGAGGTCAAAAGGCCTCCCTCAATCAGTCTCCTCCAATCCAGCCCGCCACACTTACAAAAATTGAACTTTAAAAATTTAAAACTTACGGCTCTGACGTCACTAAATTCGAAGCTACTAGAAGCTGTGTATGCGGCACGCGCGGGGGAGGGGAGTATTTCGATATTATTATTATTGCCGGGCCTGAGCGACCCCACGTCAGCAGTTAAAGGTTAAAAACAAAAGTCTATAATTTATATTTTTTTAGTGAATTGTTATTTTTTGGTATGTTATTTCAAAAACAATCTATCCTTTTTTATTACTGCGACTAGTTCATTTTTTGATTAAAAAAGAGCAGCGCAGACGCAGAGAAAATCCGCAGACTTTTTTAAATAATAATAACTAGCAGACCCGGCCACACGTTGCTGTGGCTAACGAGACACAACGCCATTACCCAACCTTTATAAACTCCACACCACCCGCATGCCAGCTGCCCGCTGCCCGCTGCCTGAATTTAATATTTGAATTTCTCGGCTTTTCTCTACTATAATAAGCATGTATTATACATATAAACCTTCCCCTTGAATCACTCTATCTATTGCTGAAAACCGCATGAAAATATGTTTCGTAGTTTAAAAGATCTATGCGCACATACATTTTGAGTGACTTCATTTTATACTATGTAATGCAATTCGAGGATTCTAATTTTGAACATCTGGCTGTCACAGTTATTTTGTTTTCCCCTAGAAAAAAATAATCTTGTTTTATTATTTTAACTAATATTTTTATGTTTTCTGGTCAACAAAAGTGTAGTGTGTTGTTCCTTGAGGATTCTTTTCCCCTCTGATCTTCCAGGAGTCACTTTTCGTCGCTGATTTCCAGATATTTATAACCTTTTATATTTCTGTCACTTTCCATACATTTTTTCTTTTGTAATTTTGTGAACAATGGAGGAGGACCCCCCCTGGACACCCTAAAAAGCCCCCAGATCCTCCCCCTGACCCCCCAGATGGTGAAAATGTAGTAATTTCAGACAGTGAATCTGTCATTCTGACTACCACAAAAAAAAAGGAAGTTTAGTCCCTCTTCCTCAATAAAACATGACTCTCCTTCTTCTTCTCAGTCTTCACCTGCTCTTCCTCAACCTCCTCCTACAAACTTTTATTCTCCTCATTCCTGTGGCCCGTTCATTGTGTACGCTCAAAAAACTGAGCAAGGTAAAACTATCCACTCTCTTGAATTTGGTAAATTTCTATCAAATAGCAAGAACCTTTCGATTAAGCCTGGAGGTGTAAAAGCTGAGGGTCGCTTCCGAATCTCTGTTGAATTCCTCTCAGGTTCAGCCGCCAACAACTTTATCAAAAACATATTTATTTCATCAAATTCTAAATTCAAGGCGTACATCCCAACTTTCAATGTCACTCGAATGGGCCTCGTCAGAGGTATCTCGACCGATCTGTCCATTCCAGAAATCCTGTCTTCACTTTCAACCCCCCAACATATCGGCAATCCCATAAAAGCCAGGAGGTTAAATTATAAGGACTCTTCTGAGGGCATCGTTTCCTGGAAGCCCTCCCAATCTGTCGTCATCACATTTGAAGGACAATCTCTTCCCTCCCATATTTATTTATTTTTCAACTCCTTACCAGTTGAAATGTATACTTATCCCACAACTCAATGTTACAATTGCTGTCGTTTTGGTCATACCAAAGCTGCATGCAGATCCCCTCCCAGATGTTTCAAATGTGGAGAAAACCACACGGCTGACCAATGTTCTTCTCTCTCTTCACCTAAATGTTTTAACTGCTCAGGTGCTCATTCCGCCATTAACTCTTCTTGCCCCGAACAATCTCGCCAAAAAAATATAAAAATTTCTATGGCCTCTGAGAACTTGTCTTTTCTGCAGGCTTCTAAACTATTCCTGCCTGTCAAAAAATCATTTGCTGAGGTTTTATCCAGTAATTCTTCATCCAACCCACCCGCCTCCTCCTCAACATCTTCTCGTTCAACTAAATTCACATACAAAAACCCTATCTCTAAACCGGCTCCTGGATACGATCAGCAACAACACAACTCACTTCTCTTAAATCCCAATGGTTCACCTCTTTCAAATGCCACAAATGGGTGCGCAAACAATTATAATTCATCCTCAACAAACCATCAAAAGCTTTCTGAACAATTCTCCCAAGATAATTCTTCATTTATTCAAACTCTTATTATGCTTCTAATTGACCTAATTTCTTCTCAAACTAATCTACCGTCCAACGCTGCTTCTATTATTTCCACATTAAAATCATTTATTCAAAATGGCTCTTCAAGATGTCAGAATTCTTCAGTGGAATAGCCGCAGTGCTATTTCTAACAAATCAAACCTTCTTAAACTATTAAATTCAAACCTTGTTTCTGTGGCTGCTATCTCGGAGACATGGTTTACTCCATCCACCCACTTTAATGTGGGAGGGTACTCCTGTCTCCGCGATGATCGCCCGGAAGGTACGGGCGGTGGTGCTGCCCTTTTTAATAAAAAATCCCTTTATTTATTAAAAGAAAATAACTTAGTTTACATCACTTTATTTTTTATACTTTATAATATCAACATGTTTCGTGAACCATGTTCACTTCTTCAGGAATAAAAGTATACTAAAGTTAAAAAAATAATTATAGATTACATATGGAGAGAAGAAATTGAAGGAGGGGGAAGGGTTGACAATGGTGGGAATTTCGAAGAATTGAGGATTACCAAGCTATTAGAAGTAAAAGGCCGGTTAAGTGGGAAGATATTTAAAACAGGGTTAACAAAATTTTTTTGCTTATTAATTATGTCAGCTTTGGAATTTACATTTTTTCTTATTTCTAAAATTTCTAAATTATTGATTTGCGATGTTTTATATCCTGTATGTAATATTTGAAGACCTGAATTTATGTCAAAGCTATGATCATATTTTAATAAATGGTCTGCGAACTCAGAATCACTATTGCCATTTAGTGCTCTGAGGTGCTCTTTAACCCTAATCTCAAAGTTTCTATAAGTCCTACCTATATAAAACGAACTACAATCATTACAATTGAGTTTGTAAACCCCTGATTTTTTTGTTTTAATTTCCTTATCTTTATTGTTGAGTATATATTTCTTCAGTTTGTTATTTGTGTAAAACGCTGGTTGAATAGTACCGGGAATATTTTTACTAATAATTTTTGACGTATCGTTGTCGACAAATAAAATTCTACGCCAATGTTTATTGTTATCTTTAGAAATAGGGTAAATATATTATTTGAAAAAATTCTGTTTAATTTTTTTATTTAGTATTTCATCTATCAAATTAGTAGAATAGCCATTATTAATTGCTATTTGCTTTATGAGATTTAATTCAAAATTATAGTTAAGAGCTGACAAAGGAATTGTAATTAGTCTATTAATCATAGAGTGGAAAGCCGCTAGTTTTTGAGAAAAGGGATGATTAGAAGAATTATGTATAACAATATCAGTATACGTATCTTTACGGAAAATATTGAAATCTATTTTTGTACCTGTTAATGTTAAATTTAAATCTAAGAAATTTAAGCTCTTATCTTTACCAATTTCCAATGTAAATTTAATGTTTTTGTGTAATTTATTTAAAAAATTTAAGAACATGTTCAATTGTCTTTCTGAACCTAACCAAATGCAAAATATATCGTCAACATATCTTTTCCAACAATACACATTTTTAAGTAATAACGCACCGCTATTAAAAATCTTATTTTCTAAATTATTTACAAAAATATCGGAAATCAAAGGACTCGTACTACTTCCCATAGCTAAGCCATCCTTTTGTTTAAATATAGTATTAACATAAAGTAATAAATAAAGTAACAACCTTTTAGAAGAAGTTTTCTTCGAAAAATTAAAAAATTCCTTCCGTTTTTCCCAATAAATAATATCAAACCCCCCAATGCTGACTTTCAAATGGTTGCAGCTAAAATAAAAGACACTTCCTTTGTTTCTTTCTATCTTCCCCCAACATCGCACTTCAATAAACAAGCGTGGTTGCAAATTGTCCGTCAACTAAGCACTCCTTTCTTTTTATTGGGTGATTTAAATGCCCATTCCCCCGTCTGGGGTTCTGCTTTCTGTGATCGAGACGGTCGAAGTATGATGGATTTCCTAGATGAATCCAACCTTTTACTTTTGAATGACGGATCTCCTACTAGAATCTCTCGCCCCAACACAAACCCCAGTGCAGTGGATCTCTCCATATGCTCTACTAATCTGGCACCTCTCTCCTCGTGGGTGGTGTCCCCCGACCCTTGCTCCAGTGATCATTTCCCGATCACCATCACTTATCAAACTTCTTTCTATTTAGACAAGTCCCATATTTCGACAAAGATTAAAACAAAACGCACCAAATGAGACGAATTTAACTCACATATGGATAAGTTTATACAAAATTTATCCTATACCGATACATTATCTGTCAAAGATGACTACGATAACTTCAAATCAATGCTCGTAACTGCAATCAATAAATCAAATCCTCCCCCTAAAACCAAATCTCTCAAAAAACTCCCTCCGACTCCCTGGTGGGATGAGGAATGTTCCAAAGTAGTGAGAATTCGGAAAGCTAAATCTCTTTCCTATCGTCACAATATGACTATGGAGAACTATCTCATATACAAAAATGCCGAAGCCAATGCCAAAAGGGTATTGAGGTCAAAAAAAAGATCCAGGTGGTACAACTTCTGCAGTTCAGTATCTCCGAACACTCCAATTTCGGAAGCTTGGTCTATGATTCGAAGATTTCGATCCTCCTTCAGTCCAACATCTCCTCGAGCTTCTCATTCTAAATGGATAGACGAGTTCTTGGACAAAATTGCCCCCCCTTCTGTACCTAACTTAGATGAAATAACTCCAATCCACAACACTCCTATGTCTGATCATTGGCTAGACTCTCCATTCACTTTAATTGAATTAAAAAATTGTTTATCAACAGTCAAGGACTCATCTCCAGGCAGAGATGGTATACCTTATAGCATTATCAAAAATAGTAATGATAATGTTCTAAATCACTTTTTAAGCATCTTAAATAAAATCTTCCAGACTGGCATAATACCTGATGACTGGAGTTCTCAAATAATCATCCCAATTCTAAAATTAAACAAATCACCCAATTCTGGATCCAACTATAGGCCAATTGCTCTTTCATCCACCCTTAGAAAAATTTATGAAAAATTAATTAAAAACCGGTTAGAATTTTTTGTCGAGAGTAATCATCTTCTCTCTCCATCCCAATTTAGATTTAGGAAAAAGAAATCTACACAAGATAACCTTGCCATCATCAGCACTGATATTAATTTATCCATTTCTAACAGAGAAGTATGTCTTGCAGTCTTTATAGACCTAGAAGGCGCCTTTGACAATGTTTCCATCCCAATTCTTAAAAAAAAACTTTTAGGCCTTGGCTTACCCCTCATGTTTGTCCAATCTATTATTAATCTTTTTCTCGATAGGAAAATTTTCATTGAGCTACCAGATGTTACTCCTCAGAGTAGGTCAATTTGGAAGGGTTTACCCCAAGGAGATGTATTATTCCCCTTACTGTATAATATATACACACACGATATGCATGTCACCATTCCCCCTCAAGTAAAAGTTGTTGAGTTCGCAGATGACATAGCTTTCTTCTTATCATCCAAAATCATTCCATCCGCCGTCAAATATCTTAATGAAGCCATGGATGCCCTTTGCACATGGCTCACTTTAAATGGTCTTGAACTTTCAGTACAAAAGAGTCAGTGTGTCACCTTCTCAAATCGTCATAATAACCCCCCTGTTCAAATTTTATTTAAAAACTCTCCAATCCCCAATGCTTCCGAAGTTAAATTTTTGGGAGTAACATTTGATAGGAAACTTAAATGGTCTTCCCACATTAATAATATAGTTACTAAATGTGAAAAAAAATTAAATATTATCAGATCATTGACTGGCGTTTGGTGGGGTGCACATCCTATCTGCATTAAGTTGCTCTACAATGCACTTATTCGAAGCCATCTCGACTATGCCTGCCCACTTTTTAGTACTGCATCCAAAAATGCACTCAGTAAATTAGACAAAATTCAATCTAATTCATTGCGAATAATAACTGGCGCGATGCAATCGTCGCCCATCAATTCCCTTCAAGTATAATGTTCTGATCCTCCTCTTTATTTAAGGCGTCAACTATTTGCTGACAAATTTGTTCTTAAATGTTTAAATTCTAAAAGTCATCAGGTTATTCCCAGAGTCTCGTTGTTCAACGACTCAACACATTAATCTACAATCAGAGCTCGAACTAAACCTCTCCCTGCTATCTGTAAAAATTTTCGCTCTCTCTCAGAGCTTCAAATTATCAAAAATGATCTTCTTCCTTTGTACAAATTAAAATATAGTCACGTCACCCTATCCCCAACGATTTTAGAAGGGATCGGCATCCTTAAAAGTCATTCCAATCTCCCAGCCCGTACTGTCAATAATATGTTCAATGACATTATTTCTTCTAAATGGCCCAACTCTTCTCTTTTATTTACTGATGGCTCCAAATCTCCGGACTCTCCTAACTGTGGTATTGGTTTTCACGTTTACCACAATAATTCTAATGAAAGAATATTTTATTCAATTTCAAACCAATTTTCAATATTTTCTGCCGAGTGCATTGCGATTATTGAATCTCTCAAATATATAATAAAAAATAATTTTGAACATTCTCTTGTTCTCTCTGACTCTCTCAGTTCCCTCCAAAAACTTAAAACCAGTCCTCTTCTTCATCCTGATGATCACTTTGTATGTCTTATTCGAGTATTGATAACCTCCATTCAAAGCTCTGGAAAAACTGTCACTCTGATTTGGATTCCTGGACATGTTGGCATAGTGGGTAACGATATTGCTGATTCCTTGGCAAAACAAGGAGCGTCTAACCCTACCGTTACCGTCGTAAACCATATTCCCCTGTCTGATATTTTTTCTATCATCAAAGATAGATCCCGCAATGTTTGGAGAGAGTATTGGAACATTGCTAGTCAATCCAAGGGTGCCCGCTACGCCTCAATACAAAGGACTATCCCATCAAAACCGTGGTTTCAAAAATTCCCCCATTTTTCCAAAAAAGAAATTTCCTTACTTATTCGTATGAGAATCGGACATTGTTCCGTTCCTTCTCACCTTTATAAAATTCATGTGCTTGACTCCCCAGACTGTACGTTCTGTGGTCTAGATGTGGGAACTTTAGATCACATATTTTTTGATTGTCCCTCTCTAAATAAATATCCTCTCTTCCATCAAGCGTTATCAAAAATTGCCTCTCCTCCATTCAACATTTCATCTCTTCTAAGTCTGAACTCTACTCCAATCTTCCATAAAATTCTGAAATTTGCACATCTAAATAAAATTAATATATAAATTCACCTTTCCTTTCTCATTAATTATAAATGATGGCCTAGAACACCCTTGAAGGGTGAAAGCCAGAAATAATTGAAAAAAAAATGCAATTCGAGCGATCGCCACTAATTATACAATGCTTGCAATGCAACACTGGATATTTGAAAAGGAAAAATCAAATACCTACTTACTCTAACATCTATTTTCCACTTTCTTCCGTAGAACGAATTTCAAAAGTGACTATAGTACGGCCCGCCAGCCGTTTTAAATCGCACAAAAATATGTTTTCTTTGAATTTCTCGGCTTTTCTCTAATATACTTTAAATGTATTATACATATAAACATTCCTCTTCAATTACTCTATCTATTGGTGAAAACCGTAAGAAAATCCGTTGCGTAGTTTAAAAGATTAACGCGCACGTACATTTTGAGCGAATTCATTTTATACTATGTAATGATGATGATGTGGGGAGGTGAGTGCAATCCCACACATCCTATATAGTGTGTAAGTACATACATAAAACACATAGATATTTATAAAATATGGTAATAAGGTGATATAAGAATAAAATAAAAATATAAGTAAATAAAAAATCAGTCTGGGGTTATGGGAGCCAGTGTCTTTCTCCAATGTTCTTCTAAGCTCGAAACTGAAGTCAAACGGGATTCTATTATGAGAATATTTCTGGAGTGGTTTATCCTTCCCCTCAGTCCTACAATCCTGGTTCTTAATAGAGCTTTAAACCCTGGAACTCGCCCTTCTGTAAACATTGAGGAGGCACTGCAGTGCCTGGGGAGTCCAAACATCAGACGGTAAGCATAATAATACTCGTTTATTCCAGAATGTATGCGGGGAAGTGCAATGCAACACATTCCATGTTTTGAATTACTAAAAGTAATGAATACATTAAAAAAATGTTTCTATTATAAAACGGTGTTTTAATGTCTACCTGCGACCAGTTGAAAGTTTACCTGAACTTTGTCAAAATCTGTTTTAGGTATCATTTGCAAAGGGAGCTTATAAATTACAATTATTTAAAACTAAAATTACATGCTCTTAAAACTTTTAAAAAAAAAATATTTTATTTATTTATCTATAATAAAATATATTTACAATGGTTTTATTTGTATGCCTGTCTCACTAGGGTATACCTGTGTCGAGACAGGCGTACATAAATGCATATAGTAGTTACAAGGATATTTCAGGCAAAATACATATTATGAATAGAATTAGAACAGAAGGGTGGTAAATCTTTTAAAGAGAGTTATTTTATAAATGTTGAAAATACAACCTTTGCGTTGATACATACAACACTGGCGTTGATACATACAACACTGGCGTTGATACATACAACACTGGCGTTGATACATACAACACTGGAGTTGATACATACAACACTGGCGTTGATACATACAACACTGGCGTTGATACATACAACACTGGAGTTGATACATACAACACTGGCGTTGATACATACAACACTGGCGTTGATACATACAACACTGGCGTTGATACATACAACACTGGCGTTGATACATACAACACTGGAGTTGATACATACAACACTGGCGTTGATACATACAACACTGGCGTTGATACATACAACACTGGCGTTGATACATACAACACTGGAGTTGATACATACAACACTGGCGTTGATACATTCAACACTGGCGTTGATACATACAACACTGGAGTTGATACATACAACACAGGCCTGCGACTGTTTTTTTCCTTTGAAATAAGAGGTGATTCCCATGAATTTTTGGTTGCTGAATTCGGGAAAATTATCAAAAAAAATTAATCACGTAAGGTTTTTCCGGAAAACTCAAAATGCTGTGGGTTTGCCTATCTTAAGGCGCAAAACGGAGTTTATTGCCGAAATATATTTTTTTATTAATTCCAACTTATTATAAGATAATTTTATGTTTTATAGACTGAAACAAAACATTTAGTAACTCATGACGATAAAATTAGTCAGCGTTGAATCACATATATCGGGATTTTCCATAGTAAGTATGATGAGAGAATGCCGAAATTCCCAAATTGCCCACTCCCTTCCATGCCCTTTTCTTTATTATTTCTGTTCCAACTTTCCTAAGGTGCGTTTCAAAAATGACTTCAAGAGGTTGTGTAAATCTTTCTGAGAGTTTTTGCTATATTTGTGGTGAATTTGTAGTGAAAAAACAACAATGAAATATTACTGATTTTGTTAAAAAAGTGTATTTTGCGTATTTGGTGTAAAGATAGGGGGACCAGGACAAATCTTGGGCCCCGCATGGTGTTTGTTCAGGGTGTGTTGAAGGACTTAGAATGTAGTCAAAAAGTAAAGTTAATCTTTTCGTTTTGGTGATCCCATGATCTCTGGAGAGCCTCGAAACCACAGCGATGACTCCTACTTTTGTTCGTGCAATGTGCAAGGGTATAAAATAAAATAAATAACAAATTTGTTACCCAAACATGGATTCGGCACTCCGCCTAGTCCCTCACGGACCTGGCATTCCTACACCACAAGCACCCCCAAAGCCTAGACGATTTGCCATCATCAGAAGAAACTTCTAGTGAGGATTTTCAAGTAGGCGACTCCAGTGAACCTCAACAATTTTAATATAACGTCCCACAAAAGAAAAAGCACAAAACGAAGCTTCGAAACTAAAAAAAGCAGATTTTATATAGATTTGTAATTTTATATAATGTAAATAAAATATTTTATGATTTAAAATTAATCAAATTTGCATTTTTTTTCCTTTTGAACATTCCCTACAGAAGCAGTGTAAGGCGGGTTTTGCCTATATTTTAATTTCCACTTTGCGGAAAATCCTTACGTGATGGGTCGAAATGGATGGCATAGTCGAATTCAGCGTACCAAAATAAATTCACCCATTACCATTTAAAAAAAAATAAAAATGTCAATTTGCAGACCTGTGATGCTCCATAGAGAACTTCCAGACATCCCACACAAACGGAAAAGCTCGAAACGGAGTTTTGAGGGAAAAAGTTGTAGATATTATAAAGAATTATAAATCCTTATTTTATATACATACTAGCTGGCTCCGGCGTGCGTTGCTATGCCATTTAATAAAGAAATTGTTTCTCCCTGAGTGTCCTTTCCCATTCGTCCCGTTCCCCTTCCGCCTCCCCTTCTTCTCCTGCGTCCTCTTCCCCTCTCGCGTTCCCACTACGTCACCTCCACCTTCCCTCTCCCCACTCCACTCCCCCCCCCCCTTCCCCAGTCCCGCGAACCCCCCTCCCGAGTTCCCCTCCCCCCTCACACGTCCCCTTCCCCTCCCGCGTTCCCCTTCCACTTTCCCCGCCTTCCCTCTTCCCTTTCCCACTCCCTCGTCCCGCCAACCCTCCTCCCACGTTCCATATATTCAATCCCAGTACATTCAATTTTTAAACAGCCCGCGTGCCACCTTTTACAATTATTATTCAAATTTACATTTTTCATGTATATTAAATTTGGTACCTAACATAGGTACCTATTTAAAATATCTAAAATTCTTGATTCCATTCAAACTATTAGAGGAGTACCTACTTTAAATAAATTTATCAACTTAAACTAACATAGGTACCTATTTAAAATATCTAAAATTATTGATTCCTTTCAAACTATTAGGGGAGTACCTACTATAAATTTATCTACTTAAAGATTTTGAAAAATAGAATCCTGATTTGAACAATCAATGTTTTGAAAAATGTCATTCTCAAATAAGCGATCTGTCAAACGTGCGATGTTTTCTGAAATTATCCAATATTCTGCGCAATTTTATAAATTTTTCTCTCCGTAAGAACCATCCTCGCACTTCAAGGAATATTCTAAAAAAAGAATTAGCGAAATCGGTTCAGCCGATCTCGAGATTTGCGCTTACCAACACATTTAGCGATTCATTTTTATATTATAGATTATTTTTATCAAATTGTATTTAAAAATGTAAATAAACAACTAGTAATAGTTTTTTTTTTCATTTCAAAATGCATTTTTACCTTTATGTACTGCGGGTTTTTCATAACTTTCATTTTCTTTTGCGGAAAATCCCTACGTGCTGGAGAAAAAACTGCGGGCATATTTGGACTCAGCGCACCAAAATACATACGATTCACCCATTACGGTGAAAAAAAAATCAAAAAGTGTCAATTTGCAGGCCTGTGTAATCAGTTGCAAATAAATTGGCTTTAAGTTCTTTATATTTGTACCTACTACAAAATATTCCACATTTTGAGAATTAAATATCTCAGCCTGAACCCGTACTTTGACAATATTTTAAAAATCTAAAAGAGTACAAAAAAAAGTTTTTCTAACGGATAAAAGTTTATCGATCATTTATCTTAATAAAGATTTATCGGTAGTCAGTTGGGAGGAGGGGATGGGTACGGTGTACCGCCACCCCGGAAACCATTTATTGGATAACCAACACCCTGAGGGAGATCTTTCGAACTCTCCAGCAGGAATCTCTCGACCCATCGCCTAGCAGTTGGAGTAATGGATGGATTCGACGGCCGGCGTAATCCAGCGGTAAGTCTTTTGACACGCACACCGCAGGTTGCGGGATCGAATCCCGGCGTGGCAAATAAATTTTATTTGATTAATTTGTGTTATTTCACAATTTATTCATTTAAAATAATATACAGTATATTTGCGGCATGTTCCAGAGTGGAAGATACTCTCAGTATCGCCCTGGTGTAAGACCACTATTCAGAATTGAAACATTGCTTGAAACGGCATTAGCCGTGTTTAGTGACCAGATCTGAATTGCCAGGTACTTACCCATCTTCCCCTTCACTATCTCTTTCCCCTTCCCTCTACCTTCAGCCTCACAACATACCCCAATTGGGGATGCCATACACTGGCTTCAGACGGGAGCAGTTGGGACTCTTGTGCGGTATTCATATAAAAAATACGTCCGTCAAACCTGGACCCAGTTTTCTACTCATCCCTCATACCTATTTCCTTCCCAGAACTTCCTATCCTTCCTTTCCTTAAAAAAATCCTTCACACAGCATCCTCTAAGATGATATAGGCCCTGAGGGAAATTATCTCCGTCACGGCCTCCTGTGTGGAGCTAATGTAAAAAGAAAACTTTTCCTTCTCAAAACTTTCTCTCCGTCCTTTCCCCAAAAAGACATTCCTCTCAGGATACCCCATGATGTCATGGGCCTCCAAGAATTTTTCCTCACGGCCTCTTGTGTGGGGCTAGTGAAATAAAAAGAGCCGGAGAGGATGTATGGCCTATATCCGGCCGCATATGGCCTCCGTGGTCCCGAGGTAAGACCCTTGACTCACAATCCGAAGGTCGCGGGTTCGAACCCGGCGTGCGCAAATAAATTTTATTTGTTTAATTTGTGGTATTTCACAATCTATTAATTACAAATAATATATAGTATATTTGCGACACGTTCCAGAGTGGAAGATACTCTCAGTATCGCCCTGTTGTAAGACCACCATTCAGAATTGAAACGTTGCTTGAAATGGCTTTAGCTGTGAACGCGTGGAACGTTTCGGTGAGACCCAAACGGTTGCACTGGACATTTCCAAGGCCTTTAACCGGATTTGGCACCGAGGACTTCCCGCATCCTTGTGTACGTGGATTGCCGACTTCTTGAGGGAGAGGTCGATTCAGACGGTAGTCGATGGTTTCACCTCTTCCTCACACTCGATAAATGCTGGCGTCCCGCAGGGATCGGTTCTGTCTCCGACTTTGTTTTTGTTGCACATCAACGACCTTTTGTCATGTGCACCAATTAATTGTTACCCGGATGACAGTACAGTTCATGAAAGCTTTTTGTTTGACAAGCCCCCATAGGGCTCACAAACTCCAACAGCTGCTTTGAAGCAAAGAATGGACGGTTACCTCGAGAGTGTTTTCTCTTGGGGTAAAAATTATCTCGTTGAATTTAATGTTTCAAAGACCCAATCTTGTCTGATTACGTCTAAAAGGGATCGAAATGAAAATCTAGTTTCTTTCAACGGAATCAATCTTCCGAATAGGCCCTCCATTGATATGCTTGGTGTAACTCTAAGTGACCAGCTCATGTATGGGGGCTCCATCGAAGCCAGAGTAAAGTTAGCCTCCCAGAAACTGAGCGTACTGTACTTCAATAGTACACAACTGCTAATATCACTAGTGTGCCCCACGGTTGAATTTGGCAGCCATCTCTGGTCTGGAGCTCCAAAATACCTGAAAAATCCCCTCGACTCTGTGCAGAAACGGGTGGTCCGTTTGATAGATTCTCCCATCTTAACCGACGGATTGCAATCTTTAGAGCACAGGCGTGCGTCGGGTGGGAAAGCTATCCTTGTTCTACCGGTATTACAATGGAAGATGTTCCGAGGAACTAGCATCATTGATCCCTTCGGCACCGGTGCATATTCGGGAAACACGCCAAACGCGTGCCCAACATTTGTACACGGTTGACATTTGTCACACGAGAACGGGTCGTTTCTTCGACTCGAAGAAACATCCATCTCCTTCCCCTCCCCACTACCTTCAGCCTCACAACATACCCCAAATGGGGATGCAATAGTCTCACTGGCTTCAGACGGGAGCGGCTGGGACTCTTGTGAGGTATTCATGTACAAAAATAACAAAAAATATACTTCAAAAGTCTGCATACTTGTAAGTGCTTTAGCCAAGTTTGGAGATTAGATCTGAATAGCCAGGTACGTTTTCCACATCTCCCTCCTATCCCCACTTCCTTCAGCCTCACAAAATACCAAAATTGGGGATGCCATAGTCTCACCGGCTGCAGACGATTGGGAGAAGTTGGGCGTCTTGTGTTTATTCGGATAAAAATAGTTATATTATATGCAACTAGGAACCTTTAGCGGTTTTTTGTTAGCCGATTGCACGTATAAGTATGTCGTATTTTGTTATTACCGCATGCTGCTTCGGAGAGTCGAAATAATTAGTAAAAATATTTTTACAGCGGATTTTCAGTCGAGATGCTTTCAGATAATAAATATATCGGCTTGGGTTGTACGGCCGTATATCTTCTTTGCATACTTACTTGAAGAAATAATATTTTAGGGGATCATCTTTTCGAGGGATCAACAACTGTCCGCTCAGAATGGAAGGGGCGTACATCACTAAGGATCATCATATGACCCAACTTCTGTCCGGTCATGGGGAGTTCAGAGGGAGACTTCATATACTCTCTCTATCACCCCATCCTAACTGCGCTTGCGGTAATACTGATCAAACAGCTGAGCACATTCTGTGGCACTGCGAGATTTTGACGGATGCCCGAGAGGAAATGCTCAATGGCTTGCAAATTACTATGAGACCAGCTTGGAACGCGGATCTCGTTTCGAATAAGGTGAACTTTGAGTGTTTGAGGAAATTTACGAAAGTCTGGGTAGAGAGATGGCCTGATCTTAGAGTCGCTGACTAGCTGTAAAATCATGTAGGTACCAGGTGTATCTGCTCTTGAATCCACGGACATTCTCTTTACTTTATTACATCTACTGCTAGAATTTTATGTCTTATGCTTTATATCTGTTTATATATTTTTTTTTTGTTATAATATCATCTCTATCTTAGGTACCTTTATCTTATTCTATTGTATACATTTTGTTCCTTTTTCTTTTATTTTTCTGTGACTTACCTCTTTTTTGCTTATTTTATTTCTTTTCACATGGTTTATTTTAGATTTCACTAAGCTGAGCTACACGATGTTCTATCGAGATACCTGTTTATTGTTTTCATTATTTTTCATCAATTTTTTGTGATCTTTTTTTTCCAGCTTCATATTCCAAGGAACACTATTGATTCAACTAACATACTCGACTTTGTTTTTTTTTTTAATTTTGTTTTGGTTTCTTTGTTCTCTTTTTGTTTTTAGTCTCACAATGCTACTTCGCTTCGTTCAGAAGGCTGAACTGAACTGCATCTATTTATTTTGTTATGTTTCTTTTTCCCCTTCTGGGGGTGCGTTAGACCTCGTCCTTGCATCAACAGGAGTCGGTCGACGATGGCACGGTGTCCTCTAAAATTAATTGCGCCACCCCCAGCAACATGTGTTTAGGTTTGGGGGGGGCGACCTCGGCTCTCCTTCGCCTTGCCTCCGGCTACTCGACGCTGAATTCCTTAGGGTCGTCGGGTATTTCCCCCCAATCTCCCATTTACTTTTCTTTGAGGCATCACCGAGGAACCGGCTAAGGGGCGCGGAAGCTGAGTGTGGTTCACGACTAGACCGAATGTCATGCGCATTCGATTGAAGAGGACTCCCAACCGTTTGCCATTCCCTTATTACTTATCTACTGTGTCTTCTTCCCAAACAGGTGCTTGTAGGATACGCTGGATACAATCACCCAGCGCTTGCCACCTCGTGAACTTTCACCAACCTGTCTCATTGTCTTGCCTTTATTTTATCATACTAACACCTATTGTATCTGTATTTCCCGCTAAGCACTTGCATACTGCTTACTAACAACGTATGCAGGGACATTGGAGGTCTAGTTTCGTTATCAAATGTAGAGTCGTTTTCACCAAAAAAATTAGAGTCCTTGCAAGAGCCTTGAAGGGGTAACCATCTGTTACCTATACCAGGGCGGGTAAGTGGTGGGTCCTCCAATGTCCGCCGGATCAACTGTCGGGGGAAAAATTTAAAAAGTTTGAAAAAAATGTACTGTACTTTTAAAATCCCTACATATTATAAATTAAAGTCCTCCGCGTCGTCTGTCTGTATATCTGTATGTTCATGATAAACTCAAAAACTACTGAACGGATTTTCATGCGGTTTTCACCAATGGATAGAGTGTTCGGGAGGAAGGTAGGTAATTTGTTAAGGATTTATGTAAATTGGTTGAAACATAACGATAATTGTTAGAAGTGTCAGAAAAAGTCAAGCCGCCTGGTAGCTTTCATCGAAAACACTGCCTAATCCCTTTAAGATATATTAAAACAATGCATGGAGGGGTATTCCTCTTTTATAGATCTACAAAAACGTCCGTGAAGGCATATATCTATATTTTACCGCTAGCTTACTATACCCATTCTATCTTCTAAAAAAATGGTCACGTACATTGCGAAAATTGGAAAGTTATTTAGACGGATACAGTATTAATCCTTATTAACTTAAATACTTTAGTTACCTCAAGCATTTCATGCACATTATTATAATCTTTCGCACCATCTCTACGTATTTTAAATAAAAGTCCTCCACGGCGTCTGTCTATCTCTTCGCGTTAAACTCAAAGTTGGCGGTGGTTATAAAGGTTGGATAACCATCCAGTTGATGGCGTTGTGTTTTGTTAGCCACAGCAACGCCTGGCCGGGTCAGCTAGTATGATATAAAATAAAATAAGATAAGTACTTTTTATTTCAATGGTAAACTTCAATATCTTTGGTAAAGACATAATAGGTTTTCCTTCCCATTATGCATCCATTGTTAATGGCCCTGATAATGTTCTTACAGTACACGTACAACCGGCCTTCTAAAGGCGAGAGTTCTATATTTATATAAAGAAAAACCAACCCCCTTTACATTCTGTGCGCGTGTACCCGTGTACACTGCACACGTGTACCCCTTGTCTTGTGAAACTTCGCAGTAGGAACAAACAAGGGTAATTTTATTCTTTGTCTATTATTATTTTCTCTTCGTACTTAATAGGGTAATTGTAGAGCGGTTTGTTTATATGTAAAATCAATAAACGGCTGCAACAGTTCTGCCGCTACAAACATGCAATCAAACTGTCAAAATGGTACATTATACTGTGCCTTTTTATTAGCGACAAAGTGTCGCAGAGCTCCTTCAAGTGACGCGGTTTATCAACCGCTCAGATTGAGAACTAGCGAGTTTCCGGCATGAGTTGCAATGCCACTGTATAAATAAATTGTTTCTCGCTGTGTGTCCCTTTCCATTCGTCCCGCGAGCCTCCCTCCCGCATTCCAAATATTCAGTCCCGGTACATTTAGATTTCAAACAGCTCGCGTGCCACCTATTACATTTTTTATATAAATTTTACTAGCTGGGTTACCCGGCTTCGCTCAGGACAACATTCGAGAGTGTTTTGAAATGTTTCACATTGATGTTCCCGATTCCCTATTCCCGAACTTTCCACAATTTTCCAGAATGTTCCGGGATGTTCTGTAACGTTGTGGAGTGCTCTCAAATACTCTGACTGGGTGTCCAGCTTCGCTCAGAGAGTTGATGTGAGATTGAATTGACGTTCGAATCCACGACGGATTTTGCTTTATATACCCCATATGGATAGCCCCATAAAAAAACTTCCAGAATAATGTTCCAGATTATTACACAACATTCAGGAGTGTTCAGGAATGTTCCACAATGATCTGGGATATTCGGTATATTCCTAAATATATTCCAGAATGTTCCGGAGTGTGTTGGAATGCTCAACAATACTCTGGAATGTTTTGAACTGTTACAAATTTTAAGGGGGCAAGACTTCCAGCCCTTATATCTTTAAATGTACGTCCTTCAGGTAAAACCGATAACTTTCTTCATGGATGTGGGATAGAGGGCTATCACACAATATAACTCCCGTTATCATATCGGGACTCGTCTTTGAGTTTTAGCGGCATGCACATTGAATACTTTTTAATAATGTACATTGAAGATAAAGATTATCCAAACTTCTAGAACTTTCCAGAACCTTCTAGACTCGACGAAACTCTCCGCCACTCGTTTCTGAAAATTCTAAAACTTTCTCCTTCCATAATATCCGAGAGCATTAGGGAGGCTTCCAAAACTATCTCACCAACACACTCCGTCGCTCCTTTCAGAACTTTTTAGAGCTTTATCGAGCCTTCTCCTTTTAGAACCTTCTGAACTCACCGACATACTCCGCCACTCCTCTAGTTCTAGAGAACTTTCTACAGCTTCATCGAACCTTGTAGAACTTTTCGGAACCTTCTAGACACACCGACATACTCCGCCACTCTTTCCGAAATTTTCTATAGCTTTATCGATCCTTTTAGATCTTTTCGGAACCTTCTATATTCACCGGCATACTCCGCCACACCTTCCATAACTTTCTACAGCTTTATCGACCCTTCTAGACTGACCTACATACTCCGCTACTCCTTCCAGAACTTTGTACATTTTTCGAACCTTCTAGATTTTTTCAGGACCTTCTTGACACACCGACACACTCCTCCACTCCTATCAGAACTTTTTACAGCTTTACGGAACCGTCTAGAACTTTCTACAGTTTTATCGAACCTTTTAGAACTTTCCGGAAACTTCTAAACCCACCGATATATTCCACCATTCCTTCCAGAACTTTTTCCAGCTTTATTGAAACTTCTAGAACTTTTAGAAGCCCCGGAACCTTCTACACACACCGACACATTCCTCAACTCCTTTCAGAACTTTCTACAGCCTTATGGAATCTTCTAGAACTTTTTACAGCTTTAGCAAACCTTCTTGAACTTTCCAGAACCTTCTAGACTCACCGACATACTCCGCCACACCTTTCAGAACTTTCTACAGCTTTATCAAACCTTCTAGACTCACCGACATACTCCGCCACTTCTTCCAAAACTTTGTACAGCCCTATCGAACCTTCTAGAACTACCTACAGTTTTATGAAACCTGCTAGAATTTTCCGGGACCTTCTAGACACACCGACACACTCCTCCACTCCTTTTAGAACTTTATACAGCCTTATGGAACCTTCTAGAACTTTCCGGAACCATCTAGACTCACCGACATACTCCGCCACTACTTCTTGAACTTTGTACATCCCTATAGAACCTTCTAGAACTTCCACAACTTTACGGAACCTTCTCAAACTCCCACACCGACACACAACTCCTTTGTATAGCTCTATCGAACCTTCTAGAACTTTCGGAATCTTCTAGACATCTAGACTCACCGTCATTTATTTCTGAAAACTTCTAGAACTTTCTCCATCCACGGTTTTCTAAGCATTTGCGAACCATCAGATCCTTCTAGACTCACCGACTTATTCCGCCACTCCTTCCAGAACTTTGCACGGCTTTATTGAACCTTCTATAACTTCTTACAGCTTTATCGAACCTTCTTGAACTTTCCGGAACCTTCTAGACTCGCTGACACACTCCTCCATTTCTTCCAGAACATTTCAGAGTCTTATCGAATTTTCTAGAAGTTTCCGGAATCTTCCAGACTCTTCTTGAAGTTTCTAGAGTCTTCTTAGAACTTCCAGCCCTTATATCTTCAAAAGTCAGCCCTTTAGGTAAAAACGAATACCCTTATTCCCTAGGGGGGATAGAGATCTACCATACCATATAAATCTCTTGATCGTACCGGCACTCGTTTCTGAGTTTTTGCGTTCCGCACGTTTTTTTGGACTTTCTTTTATAATATTTTTTATTTATTTATTTAACGCCCAATGGGCTTTTACATTTTGGTAGTACAAATAATTCATGACAGATTATTTAACATATACAGAAATAATAAAAATAAAATTGGATAAAAAAGCACACAAGTCATAAAAATACAAAAATATATATTGATATTGATTATGCCAGAGCTCACGCAATGGTTTAGCAACGCATATACTCACATATCCCTAAGAAAACGTATTTCGATTTTTATATGTATATACTAGCAGTTGAAAACCCACTATGCAGGTTTTTGCTGCTAGGCCCTGCGGGCGGCTTTTAATTCCCCTCCCCGCTCCCGAGTTCCCCTTTTCCCATTCCCCTCCACACCATTCTGTGTTCCTTTTTCCCCTCCCCTTTCCCTCCCCCTCTTCTTCCCCCACCCCAACTCACTCCACCCTCCCCCTTCCTCCAACCCCTCCCCCAACCCCCTAAACTCTCCCCCCGCCCCCTCCACCCTCCATGCACCCCTTCCCAGAACCCTACCCCCACTCCTCCATCCACCCTCCCTCTTCCACCCCTCCTACTACCCTCCCCACTCCCCACTCCCCCCTCACCCCACCCCACTCCACCCTCCCGCTCCCCCTCCCCACTCCTCCCTACAAATCCCCAAATTTTAATACGAATCGGATGAACGGTTTAGCAGTGCTTAATTTCATGATGCCAGAGTTCACTATTGCATACAGAAACCAACGCAGGCACGCGCACATCAAATCCCCAAACTTTCATCGCAATGGGATGAATGGTTTACCAACGCATATCGGACATACATATATACATACCCACATACAGACCCAGAAACAAACATATTTTGATTTTTATAAAGATAATTAGCTATATCCATTTCTTAATGTTAGTATTCTGAATAAGTTTATTTCACCAAGAGAAATAGGTGATACTGAGATTGTCTTTTACTCCGCCACCAAATATTGACCAAAATAAATAAATGTTAGGGTGATCCTTGAAAAATTCGAAATTGGAAGGGCCTCGCCTCTTTTTGGGAGGGATTTACAAATACTTCAAAAGACTTTTTTGGAAAGGTTTGAGAAGGTATTTGAGAGTTGTTTTTTACAGGTTGATCTCGTAAAGGCCTGAAAAAGTACCAACAAGTAAATTT
This sequence comes from Limnephilus rhombicus, assembly GCA_929108145.2. Taxonomy (NCBI): domain Eukaryota; kingdom Metazoa; phylum Arthropoda; class Insecta; order Trichoptera; family Limnephilidae; genus Limnephilus; species Limnephilus rhombicus. Next base: position 46,599,126 of record OV815289.1, on the reverse strand, counting down.
TAAATCAATTTCACGGAACTTAGCGACGCAACGTAGACTCGGGCGTCCATTCGCCACCGCTGTGGGGTGTTAACTTAAAATGCAGTATTTATGCGCACGGCATAAGCTGAACGCCGCCTGTTTTGAATCGTTGAATTGTTTTGTGAAATTCAGGCACAAATATTAAGAATGTTTTTCTATTATTTTCTAAAGAACTTAATTTGCCACATTAAATAATAAAACTTGAACCGAAAATGAATACATTAGTAGGAGATTTTGGACTTGAAAGTATTTTTAGGCCTAATGTCATTTTTTACCAGACTTACAAAAAGACTTTTTACAAAAATACTCGATTATTTCCAAGGTTCTACTCGCAGTATTTAATTGAAGCATCTATAATATTTCTAAGCCATCAAATTTTCAAACCAAAAATAAATGATTTCGTATGATTTTGCATTAACTCCCATGACTTCATCTTAAGGAAGCTAAATGTCCGTTACGTTACGTGTACGTTAAAGCGCGAATAGAAAAATCGTAGTAAATGAGGGATGGCAGGACTATTATTACTAAATGCCTTTTACTGGGGAGTATAAAACCTGCAAACTTCCCTGCCAGCTGCCATTTTCAGTGTTATAGCTCCTTAAGAACGTCAGAAAGATGGCTGTCAGCTTTTTCGATTGTTACAAATTCCTGGTGATTCCTTTGTGGCTATTTTGTTGGAATCCTAACAAAATAAGAGTTCGCTGGCAGAAAGTAATCAGCACTACTTGCGTCGTTTTACATTTCATCTTTTTTATTGTGTGTTCGATCATTTCGTTTTGCCAGCACTACGAAACACCTAGGGAAGCAATAATAGTATTATTTTTCGGAGGCAATATGTTGAATGCCATCGGAAAACACTGCAGTCTAATCTTCTGCAGACAATCTATCGAAACTGTAGTGGATTTTTTTAATAACCAGCTTACGCTGGATGAAGAACACCATACAATTATTAAAAATAAAACGAAGCGTGTACTTCGATTCATTTACCCATTTTTGGGAATCACCACAATCTTTATTATTTTATTGGATTTTTTAATAATATTTCACAAATACTTTTTGGGGGAAGTCAAAATCATTATCCCCGCGTTCAATGCTGATGTTCTTACTCGGAGTTTCATTTTTGTCGTCGCTGGTTTGTCAACGATGATATTCAATTGTCTTTTCATAAGTTTTTGCGACTTCATCATTGCGCACATAGATGTGCTGATTTACGAAATATCTCATATTAAATATGAACGGGGGTTTGATAGAAATGAAATCAGAAATGTGTTGAAGAGGGTTATGCAACGTCATGCGGTCATTTTGACGTAAGTATTAAATCTATTGATCACTATAAAAATCATTTACCATATGAATCGTTGAGTTCCAAAACCCCCCTAATTGATTTTTCTTACTTTCAAGTAAATCAATAAAAACGTGTTTTAATTTATTATTATAGGCCCACGATTTATAGGAGACTTTTTGAAATAATAACAAGGGCATCGCATACCTTACAAAAAAACCACATCATTTGGAATAGGCCACTTAGGTCTAATAGGTCTTAGACATTCTGTATTTTTTTTAATCGTATTTTTGAAACCCTGGGGACTTGTTGAAAATTTCAATCCGAAAAATCAGACCATTTTTTATAAACCGGAAAGACGGGACATAATTTTATAGGTGTGAAAAAACGATAATTACATAGCCGAAAATCATTTTAAAAAAATAACGTTTTCCACACGAATGGCACAGAAGAATAACGAGGCATACTAAAAATATTACATCTCATAAATATTTTTTTCCTTGATCCATCTTATTGATCATAAATCATTATAATGTACAGCGTCTATATTACCAAATTCAATGTAATATACTTGTTCTTGTAAATTATAATAATAATAAGAATATTTTAAAATTTTATTTTTTTTAAATCATCACCATAATCATTATACCTCTAAAACACGTACCGACATCATCTTCACGTTCTGAAGAGAACCCCGTACATCATTAAATGTACGGGGTTCTCTTCAGAACATCTGTCCAAAAATCAAACCAAATGATAAGTTCGCAGAGAACAAACAATAAATCTAGTGAACGAATTCGAAAATTCGCCTGAAATCAAAGTGATGCCATATGAAAAAAAAAAGTGTGGAATTTTACAAAATTAATAGGAAGATTTTCGGAGACGGGACATTTTCAGGTAGTGACGTCACGAGCCCAAATAATGGATTTATTTATTTAAAAATAAAAAACTGTACATTTCTAAACAATTTTACTAACATTTTCTTAATCTTAGTAAAAAGATCTATCCACATGATTTTTTCCAAGTCATTAAGAAATCCATGCAAGTGGCCTATTCATACCAAATTTTTGACCAAAATTCATTAGGGAGAATATTGGAACTCAACGATTCATATCGTCATTCATCTAAGGGTGGGAATTGGATTCCTCTACAAATAATGCTCTCCACTGACTTAATTGACCCGCATTTTTACCGATTAATTACAAATTTTCCTTAAATACGTGAGTAAGTAGTGCAGCGGCCGGCGTAGTGCAGCGGTACGGCGCTTGACTCGCATTCCGAAGGTCGCGGGATCGAATCCCGGCGTGGCAAATAAATTTTATTTGATTTATTTGTGTATTTCACAATTTATTCATTTAAAATAATATGTAGTATATTTGCGGCACGTTCCAGAGTGGAAGATACTCTCAGTATTAAGACCACCATTCAGAATTGAAACGTTGCCTGAAATGGCTTTAGACGTGTTTGGTGACCAGATCTGAATAGCCGGGTACTTCCCCACTTTCCTCTTCCCTATCTCCTTCCCTCCCCTTTACCTTCAGCCTCACAACATACCCCAATTGAGGATGCCATAGTCTCGCTGGCTCCAGACGGGAGCAGTTGGGACTCTTGTGCGGTATTCATGTAAAAAAAATAAGTAAGTAGGTATGTAAGTTTTAAAGATAATGTCTTTACGTTACCCATACCGAAACGGCAATTGTATGAAATTCCCCCGATAGGAAAAAAGTATCCTCCGAAAATTATTATAAACACGTTTTTTTAAACAAGTTTATGAAAAAAATCACCGTGTTTTTTAAAATTCCATTTTAGATATTCCCCACGAGATATTTACGCTATTTTAAACGAGTCGTGTTTTAAGTTTTTGATTAAGCGCGCTCCCTCTAATATTCTTATTTACATATCTCTCCATCATCTTCTTTTTGAGCGTGTACACCGGGCCTTTTAAAGAGGGTATTACCAGAGAAAACCAGAAATATGTCATTCATAAATCAGATTTTTTACGTATTGACTCTTTTCCACAAAATATATAAATGGATTTCGAAAGATTGTTCTTTTTTCTAGCATTCGCATGTTTTAAATTTTGAGAAAAAATATTAATTTTTAGTATAATAAAGTTATACCATAGGTCGTTGGCAGATTTGTTAAATATTCAAAAAAGATTTTGTATTATACCACACCCATTTTAAATCATATAATCAAGCAGTAAAATAAATCAATATATTATCTGGGTATCGCGTGTTTTAGAATTTTAATTTTAGTTTAAATAAAATCATTAAAAAATATATACGTACATGTGTTTCTTGACGAAAATTGGTCCGTTTGTGTATTTATTTGCGCACTTACAAACTAATATGTTTCAGATTTTTTTAACATTCTTATTTAACTTAGACATTATTGAAAAATGATAAATACTTATAACCAAAAAAATAATTACAAAAACGTACATTATTTTAATGGTTTTATCATCACGCCTTTCAGCATTTTTGGATTGGATGTAGGTGTAACTAACTAACTAACTAACCATCACGCCGTTTCCCCGCAGGGGTAGGCAGAGAGGACGGACCGCCAAACAACTCGGTCTTGGCACACACTCTTTGCCTCACTCACATTCATACATCGTCTCATACATTCTCTTCTATTATTCTGACTTTTGACATGACCCGACTCAAGTATCTGATTAACTTGATCGTGCCATGTCTTCCTCGGGCGTCCCCGACTTCTTCTACCATTCACATTCGCGTCGTATATTCTTCTTACACTACTTCCTTCGTTCATTCGCTCTACATGCCCAAACCACCTGAGGGTCCCTTTCTTAATCTTACTCATTATGCTTACATCAGCCTTACATTCTTTGCGGATATCCACATTTCTCACACGATCATACATTGTTTTACCACACATACGTCTCAGGGATCTCATTTCAACAGCATTCAGTTTACTTTCATCCTTCCTCTGCCAGTTCCATGCCTCACTGCCATACATCAGGGTAGGTACCAGGACTCCATTGTGGACTGCTAGCTTCGCCTTTTTTGACAGTTTTTTTATTAGCGCCAACGGCATTCAGTCCACCATTAACGGAGTTACCGGCATTCACCCTTCTTTCAATATCTCTTTCAGCCTTCCCATCTCTAGTAAACATACTACCCAGATACTCAAACTCATCCACCTGCTCCAAGTATTCATCATTCACAACTATGTTGCACACTATTTTCGTACTCTCCCTTTCAAACACCATGACTTCAGACTTACTTACATTCATCATTAGCTCATTCTTCATACATACTTCGTTCATCCTAGATTAAAGCAAATTTGGAATGAAGTAAAATCGGTATTGAGTTATAATTCGGCCCCTTAGGGTCAAAAAAACGTATCTCATTTTTCTCTACTTTACAGGAGAGCAAAAAAACGTAGTTTTCAATCAATCAATGTTGTCTACTTTTAATCAAATGGAACATATCATTAATTTCTTCTCGTTTAGTTAAAGGGTGGTATTTTGTGATTCTAAATCATCTTTTAAATATAAAATAGTAATTCATTTTCATACGTTTTTTTAAATTTAAATGGAGCTATATCTCAGTTACGTTTCTTTGATCCTAACCAAAATGAAAATTGCAATCACTGAACTCAAGTTACGAAAAACTTCCTTCGATATTTGACTTATTTTACACCCGAAAATTTGTAAAGATGATTATAGGAATAAGGATAGTGGTGGAACAGTAATAAAAATATTTCAAGTCTAGAAATATTTATTGAAAAACTTATTTAAAATAGAAAAACATATAAAATATTTAGGTAACTATTTTCCAACTGATACTATTGTCAAAAAAAAAACTTTATATGCTACATAATATTGTAACTTGCTAAAAAAACTGGAATCTTGTACCTGACTAACTTACTAACTACCTAACTAACCATCACGCCGTTTCTCCGCAGGGGTAGGCAGAGAGGACGGACCGCCAAACAACTCAGTCTCAGCACACACTCTTTGCTTCACTCACTTTACTTCAACCAACACCTCTTCCGTAGGTCACTCCAAGAGGTTCGCTACGTTTGGTGATTAAGAAGGTGTGCCCTGGTTCATGGGGTGAGATTTTTCTAGGTCTTGGAGGTGGATGACCAGGACACACTGAACCCCAGATTCCTACCCACCCCTAAAACCCTTTTCCTTCCCAGAATTCTCCTCTCCTTTATTTCCTAAAAACACCCTCCACACAGCATCCCCAAAGATGAAATAGGCCCTGAGGTAAATTATTTTCCTCAGGGCCTCCTGTGTGGAGCGCATGTAAAAAAATAAGTCCAGCTCGTTGCCTTATTTTAGGAACTTAATGAATATGGCCAGGATCTTCTTTTGAATGTGATTTTTAACTAGTTTGCATCCATGCCATTTTTATCTGTCTTTTTAATTAATTGTTTCAAGTTGATGAAACTGAAGAAATACTCTTGTCCCATCTCAATGACATGATATTTGAATTTTCTGGAAGCTAATCTAACTGCTGGGTACCACCATGAAGGATCAAATATATTTATTTTCTTTGTAGAAGTTTTGATATATCAACAGGTATCACTCATCAGAATGAACTTTTTTCCATTAGCATTAGCTACCAAATACTTATACATACATGAAGCGATTTTTATACATAGATGAAGCCACTCATTCATGTCACATGTAATTTCTAGCTTCATTGCTCCGAACATTAAAAAAAGTTAAATTATAAACTGCCAGGCGTGTCGTTTATAAAAAAATTATCTTCGAACGTATTCTAAATTAAACTCGATGAAATTTACAGTGGATTCAGAAGCAAGGGTTTTAGATTGGATTTTATAATTCTGTACAGCAATTTTGCGTTGTCTGTGGCAATCATACTCATCCAAAAGAAATATTTTTCTTCCGTATTAGCATTTTCGTATTTAACACACGAGTCGCACATATCTTCGCGTGGTTGTTGGAACTATAGGTTACAGGTGTTAAATATATTTCGGTTTAACCATGTTTTTTCAGGAACATAATTTGTATCCTTACACAAGTCAACATACATAGTGTACATTACGTATGTGTAATGTCAAATCGGCGGCTAAATATTTAAATGAAGTGTTCGCCCTACAGTAATGTGACGGTACTGTTGGAAAAGACATAATGTGGTCCTTAATGATTTTTTTAGATTCTTCTGGTCTTTTATTTCCAGGTAAATGTTTTCCCCTTTTGTTTTGGAGAATTTTTCCATTTTCCAAGCTATTATTAATTATATTTCTAAAAAAGTTTCAGTAATATCTCGAATATAATAGATTCTCGAATCGCTCTTAAAGAAGAAGAACTGTCTTGACTTTTGGCATCGTGACTCCTGATTTTCTGCTATTTTTATTTTGGTAGCAGTTGTAGTAACATCAATTTCGTTTTTGGAGATGCTGTGTAGAGAGTCTTTTTAGGGGAAGGAAGGATAAGAAATTCTTAGAAGGAATAAGGTATAAGGGGTGGTTAGGAATTTGGGGGCCAGTGTGACGGACGAATGAATCCATCCTTTCCACTGCGATGCAAGAGAATGTTCCGAGAGAGTCGTGCTGGAGAGGTCAAAAGATCTCCCTCAGTCTCTCCCGACCCGGCCTGCCACGCTGTTGATGGCAGACACATCTGCCGCCAAGATCCGGACAAACCTGACCCCATAAACCCGGGTACTCCTGCTAAGTCATCAAACGTTATCCGATAAATGATTCCCGGGGCAGCGGTACCCATACCCGCCTCTGAAATTAGATATTTGTGGCACTTGAAGAATCTTCCTTATTATTCAACAATGCCGCTTTCATTATTCACTGAATCCGTGTTTTGTGTGTTTTCCTTTCCATATTCGATTTATATTGAGTCAAAACACACAAAAAAATAACCAAACTAATATTCAAAACACTCGTTAAAATAAAAAGTGCCGCAAACACAACTGCCAAATCGTAAATGAATGACGCGTAAGTGACATTTCAGTAAAACAGTTGCATAATCTATGCGGGTGAATCGAACGTAACTAAAGATGCGTTTCTTTGATTCGCAAGCAAATATCTTTTTATTCAAGTTTAAAAAACGCAAGTAAAGATACACTCTACTGACATTAACAATAAATGGTTTTCTATAGATAAGCAACGATGTAAATTTTTAACCGTTGAACCTATAGATACGTGTCTTTGTCACTTAACGTAATGTGTTATTTTGTGTCTAGTACCATCCGTAACTCAAAATCGATAAAAATTGAGTTACGTTTCTTTGACTCTAAGGGGCCGAATTTTAAGAAGCTGGTACGGAGAATAATTAATCTTTCTCATTGTAAACGCCCTGCACGGTCGTAAGAACAACTTTCGACGAAATGTGGATTTTCGGCCGCTGGCTGGTTAAACGCTCTTTTTAGTCCTTCACCATTCAACCGTACCCCAAGGCAGTGATATTATATTATTTACCCCCAAAGCCTTTCCATTCTGATCCAATTTTCTTCAGGTTTTCTTTCTTTCTTGTCTGCTTCTGATTATCTCCCTATGGTGTTATAAATACCATTTTTCTGGGTAATTAATGACAGCAAAACCTAAGAGTAAATATTTATTTTGTCATTATATTTTTACTTCCAGCGCCAACGAACTTCGAAGTAAGGCGTTCTACTGGGTGGTGTTTTTACAGCTGCTAACTAGCACGGCTTGAACTTTCAGTACAAAAGAGTCAGTGTGTTACCTTCTCAAATCGTCATAATAACCCCCCTGTTCAAATTTTATTTAAAAACTCTCCAATCCCCAATGCTTCCGAAGTAAAATTTTTGGGAGTAACATTTGATAGGAAACTTAAATGGTCTTCCCACATTAATAATATAGTTACTAAATGTGAAAAAAATTTAAATATTATCAGATCACTGACTGGCGTTTGGTGGGGTGCTCATCCTATCTGCATTAAGTTGCTCTACAATGCACTTATTCGAAGTCATCTCGACTATGCCTGCCCACTTTTTAGTACTGCATCCAAAAATGCACTCAGTAAATTAGACAAAATTCAATCTAAGTCATTGCGAATAATAACTGGCGCGATGCAATCGTCGCCCATCAATTCCCTTCAAGTAGAATGTTCTGATCCTCCTCTTTATTTAAGGCGTCAATTATTTGCTGACAAATTTGTTCTTAAATGTTTAAATTCTAAAAGTCATCAGATTATTCCCAGAGTCTCGTTGTTCATCGACTCAACACATTCATCTACAATCAGAGCTCGAACTAAACCTCTCCCTGCCATCTGTAAAAATTTTCGCTCTCTCTCAGAGCTTCAAATTATCAAAAATGATCTTCTTCCTTTGTACAAATTAAAATATAGTCACGTCACCCTATCCCCAACGATATTAGAAGGGATCGGCATTCTTAAAAGTCATTCCAATCTCCCAGCCCGTACTGTCAATAATATGTTCAATGACATTATTTCTTCTAAATGGCCCAACTCTTCTCTTTTATTTACTGATGGCTCCAAATCTCCGGACTCTCCTAACTGTGGTATTGGTATTAACGTTTACCACAATAATTCTAATGAAAGAATATTTTATTCAATTTCAAACCAATTTTCAATATTTTCTGCAGAGTACATTGCGATTATTGAATCTCTCAAATATGTAATAAAAAATAATTTTGAACATTCTCTTGTTCTCTCTGACTCTCTCAGTTCCCTCCAAAAAATTAAAACCAGTCCTCTTCTTCATCCTGATGATCACTTTGTATGTCTTATTCGAGTATTGATAACCTCCATTCAAAGCTCTGGAAAAACTGTCACTCTGATTTGGATTCCTGGACATGTTGGCATAGTGGGTAACGATATTGCTGATTCCTTGGCAAAACAAGGAGCGTCTAACCCTACCGTTACCCTCGTAAACCATATTCCCCTCTCTGATATTTTTTCCATCATCAAAGATAGATCCCGCAATGTTTGGACAGAGTATTGGAAATTTTTTTTTTTTTTTTTTTTTTTTTTTTTTTTTTTTTTTTTTTTTTTTTTTTTTTTTTTTTTTTTTTTTTTTTTTTAGAAATTTAATTAAAATTAAATTTGATAATGTTATTATCGAGTTCTGCAAGTTTTTTGGGTAGTGTTTTAGTTACAGCTGTTTCGACTGGTAAGGTCATTTTCAAACTGTGGTGAAGCCACGAACGGACGACTTATTTATAAGATTTTAAATGTCAATTTTTGAAGGTGTCTAAGTTGATTTATTACCGGTTAAACCAATTTGTAGAGATACTAATTGAGAGAGTGCTAATGTGGGATTCGGAGTATTTCCCTTTGGTTTGCCTTGCACTAAGTGTAAGGGTTTTTCTTAATTGATTTAGAATGACGTTATTGCTATGACTCATTTAAGTGCATTATATTTTTTTGGTTTGGTAAACATACTAAGTAGTGGGGAATAAAAAATATAATGCACTTAAATGAGTCATAGCAATAACGTCATTCTAAATCAATTAAGAAAAACCCTTACACTTAGTGCAAGGCAAACCAAAGGGAAATACTCCGAATCCCACATTAGCACTCTCTCAATTAGTGTCTCTACACAGTGTTTACCAAACCAAAAAAAATATAATGCACTTAAATGAGTCATAGCAATAACGTCATTCTAAATCAATTAAGAAAAACCCTTACACTTAGTGCAAGGCAAACCAAAGGGAAATACTCCGAATCCCACATTAGCACTCTCTCAATTAGTGTCTCTACAAATTGGTTTAACCGGTAATAAATCAACTTAGACACCTTCAAAAATTGACATTTAAAATCTTATAAATAAGTCGTCCGTTCGTGGCTTCACCACAGTTTGAAAATGACCTTACCAGTCGAAACAGCTGTAACTAAAACACTACCCAAAAAACTTGCAGAACTCGATAATAACATTATCAAATTTAATTTTAATTAAATTTCTAAAAATTAAAATGGAGTTCTACGAATTAAACACAAAAACAATAAATAGAGTATTGGAACATTGCTAGTCAATCCAAGGGTGCCCGTTACGCCTCAATACAAAGGACTATCCCATCAAAACCGTGGTTTCAAAAATTCCCCCATTTTTCCAAAAAAGAAATTTCCTTACTTATTCGTATGAGAATCGGACATTGTTCCGTTCCTTCTCACCTTTATAAAATTCATGTGCTTGACTCCCCAGATTGTACGTTCTGTGGTCTAGATGTGGGAACTTTAGATCACATATTTTTTGATTGTCCCTCTCTAAATAAATATCCTCTCTTCTATCAAGCGTTATCAAAAATTGCCTCTCCTCCATTCAACATCTCATCTCTTCTAAGTCTGAACTCTACTCCAATCTTCCATAAAATTCTGAAATTTGCACATTTAAATAAAATTAATATATAAATTCACCTTTCCTTTCTCTGTAATTATAAATGATGGCCTAGAACACCCTTGAAGGGTGAAAGCCAGAAATAATTGAAAAAAAAAAAAAACTAGCACGGCTAGTATTTGCTTTGCATTGATTCATCTAAAGGTAATTAATATCTTTTATATAAAAATCTCGTGTCACGTTGTTTGTGGTCGCACTCCTCCGAAACGACTTGACCGATTTTTATGAAATTTATTATGTATATTTGGTAGGTAGGTATGAGAATAGGTTTTATAGTATATTTCAAACCGATAGGTGATTAGGGTGTCCCTAACCAGAAAAAAATCTATTTTTTGACAAAAAAATTTCTTTTGTATTTTAAATAATGCCTAAAACCTCAAATTTTAACTCTGCTAGGGGGTAGGGTGGGGGACCCTCCCATTTTTTAATCGCGATTTTAGTATTTTTATATGAAAAAAAATTACCGTCTTTCGTATTTCAAACAGAACGAAATTATTTATGGTGTTGAATGACATATGACGCTACGTCCGCTTCATCGAATTTTCATCCACACATGCGCAAGACATTCACAAGAAGTGTCGCGTCATTTTGATATTTCATCCCGCATTATGTTCTCGCGTGGGCAAACCATCGAGCTTATTTGTGTTGGCTAAAAACGGACTGACAAAAAATACCGTACATTCAATTGTTCTTCAAAATTCATATTGATTTTATTTATTTCATTTTCCTACTTTAGTTGGTGTTTTTTTTATCGGCGGTCATCGTCTACAGCGTTCCATTCATTTTCTGTCATAGATCCCATCCCTGCACACTTACAATACATTAGTTATTTTTTATTTAACAACCAAAATACTCACTGGAAATAATTTATATGGCAGAACAACGTTTGTCGGGTCAGCTAGTATATTATAAAAGAAAGTACAAAAAAAAAACAAAAAACGTGCGGACCGCAAAAACTCAGAGACGAGTCCCGGTACGATCAAAGGAGTTATATGGTGTGGTAGATCTCTATCCCCCTCCAGGAAAAAGGTTACAATTTTTACCTTAAGGGCTTGTTTTTTGAAGATGTAAAGGCTGGAAGTTTCGCCCTCTAGTAATTTCAAGAACAGTGTTCCGGAAAGTTCTAGAAGGTTCGATAAAACTCCAGAAAGTTCTGGAAGGAGTGGCGGAGTATGTCGGTGAGTATAAAAGTTTCGGGGACGTTCTGGATGGTTCGCTAATGCTCTAGAAAATAATGAAAGGAGAAAGTTCTAGAAACTTTCAAAATGAGTGGCGGAGTGTGCCGGGGAGTCTAGAAGGTTCCGGAAAGTTCTAAAAGCTATCAGAAATTAGTGGCGGAGTGTGCCGGTGAGTCTAGAAGGTTCGATAAAGCTATGAAAAGTTCTGGAAGGGGTGACAAAGTATTTTGGTGAGCCTAGCCTGAATGGTTCACCAATGCTCTAGAAAGTTATGGAAGAAGATAATTCTAGAAGCTTTCATAAATGAGTGGTTCGATTATCTTCATATACATTATTAAAAAAAGTGTACATTGTGAATAAAAAAGTGTGAATGAAGGGCGTGCTTTTGAAAATGGGCTTTTGAAAAGGGCTGAGAGTTTCACCTTCTTGAAATTTCTAGAACATTCCAGAACATTCGAGAGTATTCTTGAGCATTCCACCACATTCCAAAACATTCTGGAAAATTGTGGAATGTTCAGGAATAGGAAATCGGGAACATCAATGAGCGAAGCCGGGAAACCCAGCTAATCAATATATATTATAAAAGAAAGTCCAAAAAAACGTGCGGAACGCAAAAACTCAGAAACGAGTGCCGGTACGATCAAGAGATTTATATGGTATGGTAGATCTCTATCCCCCCTAGGGAATAAGGGTATTCGTTTTTACCTAAAGGGCTTACTTTTGAAGATATAAGGGCTGGAAGTTCTAAGAAGACTCTAGAAACTTCAAGAAGAGTCTGGAAGATTCCCGAAACTTCTAGAAAATTCGATAAGACTCTGAAATGTTCTGGAAGAAATGGAGGAGTGTGTCAGCGAGTCTAGAAGGTTCCGGAAAGTTCAAGAAGGTTCGATAAAGCTGTAGAAAGTTTTGAAAGGAGTGGAAGAGTGTGTCGGTGTGTCTAGAAGGTTCCGGAAAATTCTAGAAGATTCCACAAAGCTGTAAGAAGTTATAGAAGGTTCAATAAAGCCGTGCAAAGTTCTGGAAGGAGTGGCGGAATAAGTCGGTGAGTCTAGAAGGATCTGATGGTTTGCAAATGCTTAGAAAACTGTGGATGGAGAAAGTTCTAGAAGCTTTCAGAAATAAATGACGGTGAGTCTAGATGTCTAGAAGATTCCGAAAGTTCTAGAAGGTTCGATAGAGCTACACAAAGTTCTGAAAGGAAAGGAGGAGTGTGTTGGTGTGGGAGTTTGAGAAGGTTCCGTAAAGCTGTGGAAGTTCTAGAAGGTTCTATAGGGATGTACAATGTTCAAGAAGTAGTGGCGGAGTATGTCGGTGAGTCTAGATGGTTCCGGAAAGTTCTAAAAGGTTCCATAAGGCTGTATAAAGTTCTAAAAGGAGTGGAGGAATGTGTCGGTGTGTCTAGAAGGTCCCGGAAAATTCTAGCAGGTTTCATAAAGCTGTAGGTAGTTCTAGAAGGTTCGATAGGGCTCTACAAAGTTTTGGAAGAAGTGGCGGAGTATGTCGGTGAGTCTAGAAGGTTCTGGAAAGTTCAAGAAGGTTTTCTAAAGCCGTAAAAAGTTCTAGAAGGTTCCATAAGGCTGTAGAAAGTTCTGAAAGGAGTTGAGGAATGTGTCGGTGTGTGTAGAAGGTTCCGGGGCTTCTAAAAGTTCTAGAAGTTTCAATAAAGCTGGAAAAAGTTCTGGAAGGAATGGTGGAATATATCGGTGGGTTTAGAAGTTTCCTAGAAGGTTCGATAAAACTGTAGAAAGTTCTAGACGGTTCCGTAAAGCTGTAAAAAATTCTGATAGGAGTGGAGGAGTGGAGGAGTGTGTCGGTGTGTCTAGAAGGGTCCGAAAAATTCTAGAAGGTTCCATAAAGCTGTAGAAAGCTCTGGAAGGTGTGGCGGAGTATGTCGGTGAGTCTAAAAAGTTCCGGAAAGTTCTAGAAGGTTCCATAAGGATGTACAAAGTTCTTGAAGGAGTGGCAGAGTAAGTCGGTGAGTCTAGAAGGTTCCGCAAAGTTCTAGAAGATTCTATAAAGTTGTACAAAGTTTTGAAAGGAATGGTGGAATAATATGTCGGTGGGTTTGGAAGTTTCCGAAATGTTCTAGAAGGTTCGATAAAACTGTAGAAGTTCTAGAAGGTTCCGTAAAGCTGTAGAAAGTTCTGATAGGAGTGGAGGAGTGTGTCGGTGTGTCTAGAAGATCCCGAAAAATTCTAGAAGGTTCCATAAAGCTGTAGGAATTCCTAAAGGGTTCGATAGGGCTGTACAAAGTTCTGAAAGGAGTGGCGGAGTATGCCGGTGAATATAGAAGGTTCCGAAAAGATCAAAAAGGATCGATAAAGCTATAGAAAATTTCGGAAAGAGTGGCGGTGTATGTCGGTGTGTCTAGAAGGTTCCGAAAAGTTCTACAAGGTTCGATGAAGCTGTAGAAAGTTCTCTAGAACTAGAGGAGTGGCGGAGTATGTCGGTGAGTCCAGAATGTTCTAAAAGGAGAAGGCTCGATAAAGCTCTAAAAAGTACTGAAAGGAGCGACGGAGTGTGTTGGTGAGTCTAGAAGGTTCTAGATAGTTTTGGAAGCCTCCCTAATGCTCTAGGATATTAGGAAGGAGAAAGTTCTAGAGTTTTCAGAAACGAGTGGCGGAGAGTTTCGTCGAGTCTAGAAGGTTCTGGAAAGTTCTAGAAGTTTGGATAATCTTTATCTTCAATGTACATTATTAAAAAAGTATTCAATGTGCATGCCGCTAAAACTCAAAGACGAGTCCCGATATGATAACGGGAGTTATATTGTGTGATAGCCCTCTATCCCACATCCATGAAGAAAGTTATCGGTTTTACCTGAAGGACGTGCATTTAAAGATATAAGGGCTGGAAGTCTCGCCCCCTTAAAATTTCTAACAGTTCAAAACATTCCAGAGTATTCTTGAGCATTCCAACACACTCCGGAACATTCTGGAATATATTTAGGAATATACCGAATATCCCAGATCATTGTGGAACATTCCTGAACACTCCTGAATGTTGTGTAATAATCTGGAACATTATTCTGGAAGTTTTTTTATGGGGCTATCCATATGGGGTATATAAAGCAAAATCCGTCATGGATTCTAACGTCAATTCAATCTCACATCAACTCCCTGAGCGAAGCTGGACACCCAGTCAGAGTATTTGAGAGCATTCCACAACGTTCCAGAACATCCCGGAACATTCTGGAAAATTGTGGAAAGTTCTGGAATAGGGAATCGGGAACATCAATGTGAAACATTTCAGAACACTCTCGAATGTTGTCCTGAGCGAAGCCGGGTAACCCAGCTAGTTATTAATAATACCTATAACACAAATATTGAAAATATGAATTTTGGAAAAAAATTATCATTTGTATTTTTATTTTGAACTTAATGAGTAAAACCTCAAATTGTAATATTTAATTAAATGAAGACAATATTATCGAAACTCAATAGAAAATCTAGAAACAGAAAAAGATATTGGCACATCTGGGACTCGAACCCAGGACCTTCGGCTTTTCAGGCCACGACTCTACAAACTGAGCTAATGTGTCCCTATCCGATTCGGTCATTTTTAACTGTAATATACTTCGACTAAAAATTACCAACATTATCTTCATTTTCCTACCGCATATTTTATTGACTGCTGTCTTTACGTACGATTGCAAAACTCAAACCCTAACTTAATGCTATGGAGATCGTAGATAGTGTCTGGATAAATTTTTATCCATTTTATTTATTTATTGACGCCCTTCATAGACATCCAAATAGATAGACATGAAGATACAGATGAGGGGTAAAACCAAACTATGGAAGGGCGAAGAGGGGAAAGATGACTGTGATTCGTTAAAAATCGATCTGACAGTATATAGGCATCTCGCATTATAATATCACCATTTAGTTCTTAAAAGCAAAATATGCTTTTGAATTAATAGACCTTTTTACATAGGAACGCGAATTGCTCGCCACGTTATTAACATATTTGCGTAGTCCAAAGGCGGGAAAGGAAAGTTCGTTACCTTTTTCAGGAATATTTTGTTGCCGTATTTAGTTAAGACACTTTTATAAATGTTTCATAATTTACATACCCCTGTAACCAGCGACGAGCTCACTTTTCACATTCGCTATATTCACATATATTAGGGTATAATGTACAGCACAGGTTCTCATTTTTGTTCGTAAAATG
This sequence comes from Limnephilus rhombicus, assembly GCA_929108145.2. Classification (NCBI taxonomy): domain Eukaryota; kingdom Metazoa; phylum Arthropoda; class Insecta; order Trichoptera; family Limnephilidae; genus Limnephilus; species Limnephilus rhombicus. Next base: position 46,583,143 of record OV815289.1, on the reverse strand, counting down.
GTATGATGCTTGCTCGGCGCTGGTCAGGACAAGAACGATGACGTCACATTTTTTAGATTCAAGCGAGGTTCTCGTCGATCTGAGCTGGCTCCATGGAACCGTTATGGGGAGGGGGAAATAATACGCTTTTATCACTTAGGACAGGTCCAGATATATTCATATGTCCATGACACCCTTTTACTGGGCTCTTACAGAAGTGTGAAATTTACAAATTACACAATTAAATAATATATAAATACTATGATTTTCTTTAACAAAGAAATATAATAGTTTTTTTTTCAACAACATTTATGTAGTAATGCCAAATTTCAATTTAATCCTAATATTATATCTCATAATTTTAATTGCATTCATAAAAATATTCCAACTAATTGTAAATGTGAAAGCTTAGAATTAGTTTCGGAATACGTGTATCTTGGTGTTACTGTAGATTGTTTTTTTAAATGGGACAAACATATAAAAAAAACCTGTAAAAGACTCAGATCGATTGCTGGCAGAATGTACACATTAAATTTTTTCCTATCAATTGAAACACTTAAAATAATTTATATGTCACTAGCAGAATCTATTATAAGATATGGATTAACAATATGGGGAAATACTTCTATAACCAATCTGAAACAAGTGCAAGTTGTACAAAACGCAATTGTAAAATTATTGGTCGTCCCTAATATTTTCAAACAGAGACAAAATAAACCGTTGCTGTTTCAGAGTGCCAAAATTTTACCTGTTAAGGCAATACTTTGGCACAAAATTATAATTCAACATATATTTACCCCGCAGCATAAAGAGAAATTAGAACATAAATACAGCACTAGATTCACGCGTAACGACGGGTTAATAGTTCCGAAATTTAACAATAAGTACGGACAGAGAACGTTTGAATATATCATACCGAAGATATTTAATTTATTACCTGACACTATAAAGCAATGTAATTCTATGAATAAGGTTAAATATATGGTGAAAAATTGGCTATCGGAAAAAAAAGATTTATATTGATTTTGATATGTATGAAAAAATGTTGTATCTGTAGATATAAGATGTAAATTTTAAATATGTATAAATATGTAACTAAAATATAAGCACCTGTTGACAAGCCGATTCAATTGGCTTAGCAGGACTTGTTTGTGGATTATATTATGTATTATCTATTATTTCAATTAAAAAAAAAAAAAAATAGTATTTATTGTACATAACTGAACTGCCTCAGTAACAGTATTTTGTATTTGTTTAAAGATAAATTGAAGATGTCCACTGACTTGGTATATTTATTTCCCTCCATTAGTATTCTAGGCAAAGAGGAATACATATGGTAGTTAGTTCCAGAATTTCTGCACTGAAATAAATTCTGACTTCCTGTATTACGTAGTGGAATCCGGACGCTTATCAATTTAAGCAATACCGGACTATCAACTAAATTATTTAGAATTTTATATAGAAATACCAAATCAGTGAAAATTCTTCTGCGTGACATACATTCTTTGAGCATATTCATATCATTTAAAATAGTGTTGCAGTTTAACATAATCGGCCACTTGCATGGATTTCATAACGACTTGGAAAAAATCATGTGGATAGATCTTTTTACTAAGATTAAGAAAATGTTAGGAAAATTGTTTAGAAATGTACAGTTTATTTTATTTTTAAATAAATAAATCCATTATTTAGGCTCGTGACGTCACTACATGAAAATTTCCCGTCTCCGAAAATATTCCTATTAATTTTGTAAAATACCACACTGATTTATTTTTTTATATGGCATCACTTTGATTTCAGGCGAATTTTTTAATTCGTTCACTAGATTAATTGTTTGTTCTCTGCGAACTTATCATTTGGTTTGATTTTTTGACAGATGATTTTTTGACATTTAATGATGTACGGGGTTCTCTTCAGAACGTGAAGATGATGTCGGTTACTTGTTTTAGAGGTTTAATGATTATGGTGCTGATTTTAACAAAATAAAATTTTATAATATTCTTATTATTATTATAATTTACTAGTACAAGTATATTACATTGAATTTAGTAATATAGACGCTGTACATTATAATGATTTTTGATCAATAAGATGGATCAAGGAAAAAAATATTTATGAGATGTAATATTTTTGGTATGCCTCGTTATTCTCCTGTGCCATTCGTGGGAAAAACGTTCTTTTTTTAAATGATTTTCGGCTGTGTAATTATCGTTTTTTCACACCTATAAAATTATGTCCCGTCTTTCCGGTTTATAAAAAAATTGTCTGATTTTTCGGATTGAAATTTTCAAAAAATCCCCAAGGTTTCAAAAATACGATTAAAAAAAAAAAATATATATATATATATATATATATATATATATATATATATATATATATATATATATATACAGAATGTCTTAAAATATTTGCCTAAACCGGAAAAAAAAATTAAAAATGTGATGCATGTGGTCTATTGCTGGAATACCCATTTTAAAATTTAGAAAACGTAAGAATTTGTTTTGTATTATTTCAACAGCTTGTACATGTATATTATAATATGGGTTCCAGACGGGAAAATTGTACTCAAGTTGACTTCTAACATATGCAAAATATAACAGTAAAATACACTTTGTATTGTTAAAATTTCTAGTTAGCCTAGTTATAAATCCCAACATTTTTAAGCCCTTGTTAGAGATTTCTGTTATGTGGTTAACAAATGAAAGATTTGATTGAAAAGTGATGCCTAAGTTTTTAATTTGTGTTAATGTCTCGAGAGTATTGTTATCAATGTTGTAATTTAAGATCACTGGATTTTTTATTCGAAAAAATCTAACTCCTTGGCATTTTGAGATATTTAAGTTAAGTCTATTTTCATTACAATTTATTGATATTACTTTGAAGAATGTTGCAATGGTAAATATTTTGAATAGTTAAATTTATTTTATTTCAAACTAGCTGGTACCCGGCATGCGTTGCTATGCCATGTAATAAAGAAATTGTTTCTCCCTGCGCGTCCTTTGCCATTAACCTTACTCCTCTCCTTCCTCTCCCACGTCCCCTTCCCCTCTCGCGTTTTACTCCTCCTCCACCTTCCCTCTCCTCACTCTACTCCCCCCCCCCTTCCCCCGTTCCGCAAACTCCCCTCCCGAGTTCCCCCTACCCTCCTGTACTCGCCTCCACCCTCCTGCGGATCCTATGTTGTCGATTCAAAACCGTTAATTTAATACGTGCTTCAGTTCGAGTGGACCCGAGTCTACCGTACCGAAGGGACGAACGTCAAATGTTTGACAGGTAGATAGAACAGTTTATATGAGAAAATGAAATTGTTGTTTTTACTATCTTCCTCGCAAATTTTCCATATTTTTTCACCGTTTAAACCTTCCCTGGACTACGTCAAACATTTTTTTTTTTTTTTTTTTTTATTTATTCTTAGTACATTTACGTTACAAAGGTATAATATATTGTCCTCCACACTAGGAGTTCACCTGTGTTGTGGAGGACATTTTTCAGATGTAAATTATAAATTGTGAATAGTAAAACAAAAGAGTGTTAATAGCTAATATAAAAAAGAGAAACAATAAAAATCAAAATATAAAATCGACTTCAATTCGACAAAAATTATAAATTAAAAGTTAGAAAGATTGTAGCCAGTTTCTTATGTTTTTTTTGTATTCAATAATATTAGTTGTTTTATATTGTGTAAGAAGAGAATTGTATAGTTTTATAGCCTGGTATCTGTAGTTTTTTTGTCCAAAGGATGTGTTTGTTTTTGGTATTTGTAGTTGGAGAGCATGTCTTGTTCTAGTATTGCGAGAGTTTTGTGAAATGCTAAATGTGGATAAGTTCTTGAAAAGGAAAGTTAGTATTTGTTTTGAATGTAATTTTTGAATTTTCAGAACTGGGAATTTTTCGGATATGATTGATGTGGGTGTTAGTATTGGTAACTTAAGTATTACTTTTATTAGGGTTTTGTGAGCTTTAAACAGTGTAGTAATGTAGTTTTTACTGGCACAGCCCCAGGCAATAATGCCGTATTCCATTATGGATTGTGCAAGTGCGAGGTAAATATTTTTTATATCACATATGTTTAAAATATTTCTCAAGTTTTTAAAAAAGTAAATCAACTTGTTTAGTTTTCCTACTACCAAATCTATATGTTTATCCCATTTTATATAACGGTCGAAGTATATACCAAGATATTTAATATTTTCCGTTTGTGTAATTGGGGGACAGTCGCATGGGGTTTGTGTTGATATATCAATGGTTGATTGACAGGAATTTATTTTAAGGTGGATGTTGTTGGAGGGTTTGCCTCTCGAATTTATGCTGAAAGTTATGAATTTTGTTTTATCTATATTTAAAGTTAATAAGTTAGAGTCGAGCCATTTTTAGTAATATTTAAGCCAAGTTCTGCTTTTGGGGTTAATGTTTTCCAGTCTTTGGCCTTAAAGAGTAACACAGTGTCAACAGCAAAACTTATAATTTCCCCGTCTATTTGGAGGTGACACAGGTCATTAATATATATATAAGGAATAGGATTGGACCAAGTACGCAGCCTTGGGGTACTCCGTAGGATACTTGTTCCTTGTCACTACATGTGTTTTCTATAGAGGTATACTGTGTGCGATTTCTCATATAGCTTTCAATTAATTTGAGTTCTATTCATGTGATTCCGATATTTTTTAGTTTATCAAATAGGTTTTGATGATGAATTGTGTCAAACGCTTTTGCCAGATCTAGGAATATTCCAAGGCATTTTTTGCCCTGGTCTATATTTGTTTTGAGGAAGTCATATTCATTGGGTGATAGTATATTATTTTTGTTAAGAAAAGTTAACAGATTGTTTTTGATATGTTTCTCAAGAATTTTTGAAAGTGTGTTTAAAATTGTAATTGGTCTGTAGTTATTTATTTCTTCCTTGTTTCCGTTTTTGTGGATTGGAATCACTTTGCCCGTTTTTAAAATTGTTGGGAAAATGCCTTCTTTAATGGACCGATTTATGAGTATAGTTAGGGGGATATGAAGTGCGGAGTTTAATATTTTTAGTGTTATCAGTGAAATTCTGTCACTGCCTTGTGAGTTTGTATTTTTTAGGTCATTTATAAGTTTAAGTGTTTCTTTTCGGGTAATGTATGATATTTTAAATGGAGCAATACCTGTGTGTGTGGTGGTTTGCGGATTTAGAGGTATCGTAGTTTGTTGTGATTTTACTCGCTAAGACCTTGCCTACATTAGCGAAATAATTGTTTACATAATTACAAACTTTTTGTGGTTGATCTGATATTTTAATTATTTCTTTATCTATTTTAATCTCAGTTGTGGCTTCGTTTTTCATTGTAGTTGTGTGGGATATTTCTTTTAGAATTTGCCATATTTTTTGGGGTCCTTGTTGCATTTAACTAATTTATTTTTATTATATATTTCTTTCGATATACGTGCAAGCCGTGTGCATAAGTTTCTATATCGTTTATAGAAATTTATAAGATAGATATCATATGGGTTTGATTTACATTGTTTATGAAGTGTGTCTCTTTTACTGAAACTTGTTAAAAGTCCCTTTGATATACGGTTTTAGAAATTTAAGTTTAGTTGGAGAACTTTTTTCGGTGACGACAGTATTATTATTAAATTCGTCTTGAATACATTGTATAAAAAGTGACCATGCTCTATTAATTGTATTATTTTATACAAGTTATTCCCATTTTTTATTATGTAAACTATCATTTAGTTTTAAAACATCGGTTTTATTATATGTTTTTGAGGTATTGGAATGTTTAACTTGAGGATTATTTGTAATATTTATTTTTAGGATAAGTGAGTAGTAGTCAGTGATTGTTGGGTGATGGATTATGGATTGGTACGATCTTTTTGTTTTTAACATAATGTGGTCAATACACGTTTGGGTGGGTAAAAGGTTGATTTGATTGAAGTTGACTCTTGTGGGTTCATTTATGGTGCTAATGAGTCCATGAAACAACAAAAGGTTTAAGTAGTCATTACTTTGAGGATGCTTTTTATATTCTAAAATGTTAATATTCATATCTCCTATTAAGCAGATATTTTTCAGTTTTTTCATTTTGTTGAGTTGACTGTCTAGGGACCTCAGAAAGGGAAATATGTTTTTTATAGATGTAGATCGGTAAATGGCTTTTTTTTTTTACAGTGAATACCGCACAAGAATCTCAACTGCTCCCGTCTGGAGCCAGTGAGACTATGGCATCCCCAATTGGGGTATGTTGTGAGGATGAAGGTAGTGGGGAGGGGAAGGAGGTGGGGAAGAGGAAGGTTGGGAAGTACCTGGCTATTCAGATCTGGTCACTAAACACGGCTAAAGCCATTTTCAAGCAACGTTTCAATTCTGAATGGTGGTCTTACACCAGGGCGATACTGATAGTATCTTCCACTCTGGAACACGCCGCAAATATACTATATATTGTTTTAAATGAATTAATTGTGAAATAACACAAATTAATCAAATAAAAATTATTTGCGCATGCCGGGTTCGAACCCGCGACCTCCGGATTGTGAGTCGAGAGTCTTACCCACTGTACTACGGAGGTCGGCTAGAATATATATGTAATTATTTGTGGTAATTTCTATGGCATTTGAGTCTGTGATATTTAGTTCCGTCATTGTTGAGTGTAGATGTTTTTTGCAGTAAATTACAATACCGTCATTTTGATTTTTAATGTTTTTTGAGTGGTAGACTTTGTAGTTAGGTATTTGTATAGGTGTGAAGGATCTATCTAGCCAACATTCGGTGAAGATTATCACGTCAAATTCAGTGTCCAATTGTTGAAGTACGACAGTAAAGTTGTCAAAATTTTTTGCGATGCTGCGTATGTTTTGGTGGATTATTTTTAACTGTGGAGCCATGGTGAGTGTCATTTATTTGGTTGGTTGTGTACGGCTATAAGATAGTAATTTAGATCATCTTTGCAATGTCGTCAGAGTGTTTAATATAGATATTTTTTTCTTTTTCAGCTTTCCGCGCCATGATCTTACCATCTTTGAACCACACGAATGCACATCCCATTGTGATTGCTTGTTTTTTTGTTTTCCAGAGTAATTCTTTCAAGTATGGCGATAAGACTTCACTGATATAAATCTTGCTGTTAGTTCCTGCGGATGATTCATACTTTACTTCTCTTTTCTTAGAGAGCAGAAGCAGTTTGAGATTATTGAATCTAATTATGATTTTAGGAGGATCCATTTGTTTTGTTGACGTTGATGCTGCAGATATTCCCCCTGGCAGAGCCTTAGTACTCGTTAGTTGAAGTCTGACGGCCCAAAACCAAAATCAGCTAAATCGGCCCAGCCGACTGATTTTTTTATATATATACATAATTTTATTTTTAATACGCGACATCTATTGACTTTTCTGCAAGTTCCCTGAGTTCGAGTCCCAGATGTGCCCATATCGTTTTCTGATTTTTCTGTATCCAGATATTTGGTTAAGTTTCGCTAATAGTGTCTTCATTTAATTAAATATTACAATTTGAGATTTTACTCATAAAGTTAAACATTAAAATAAAAATTCATCCTAAGCTTGCAGAAAACTCAGTAACAACTGAACGCTGACATTTAACGCTACAACGTCAGTTTACGTGCTACCATGTTCCTGATCGGGACATCCCCCTCTACCATTCAGTGTTGCCAACACTCAAAAAACTAAAAACCACAGCCCGTAATTTATTTATTTATTTATGGTGACAGTATCCTCACTTTCTGAGCATTCCTATATTAAAAATGTGCCTATCAAATTTAATGTAGAATTAAATTAAATTCTAAATGTTAATTTTTTAATTATTTTCAGGATCCAAGCATATGGCTTGCTTTGCCATACCAGTTTACTGAAATATGCATATTCTGTTACTATGGACAAAAAGTGGAAAATAAGGTAAAGTTCCCAATCTTCGATTTTATTAAAATACTAGCTGACCCGGCGAACTTCTTACCGCCTCAGAATCAATAACAGTTGTGTTAGCTTATCAGCTGAATTAAACTAAGTTTTTTTATAAAGTTAAAAACAACTCAATGAAGCAATTATCGATGCGCAACTGTCCGTGTTTTGTTTTTCTCCGTATAATAGATGGTATTGGGTACGGATTATAATTTTTGTGCAGACATACGTTCACCATTTGTCTCATTTTCGACTGTTGACATCCTAATTAATTTATCACTCCCGCAAATGTGGAATAAGTCGAATAACACTCTTACTCTAAAAAAATGACCTCATCATCTATATCTGTTTATTACCAGAACTGTGGTGGTATTAAGACCAAAACTCAGGAGCTTCTTATTAATATTTCATCGAATAACTATGATGTTATAGTTCTAGTTGAAACGTGGCTTGTAGCAAGTGTAAACACGGCCGAATTCATAGATTCGCGTTACACGGTATTCCGACGAGATAGGAACCGTATAATTACCGGTAAGATGGACGGAGGTGGTGTGTTAGTGGCAGTGCGCAAGGAACTCGCAGCTTCCCGTCTCGACGATTGGGAAAAAAATCAAATTGAACAAATCTTTATATCAATTCCGTTAAGGCCTCTAAATCTCACCATATGTGCTGTATATATACCTCCTGTCTCGCCAGTAATGCTTTATGATATTTTCTCCAAAAACCTGGAATCCGTCTTTTCATCAGAACCAAATAATACGTTTTGTGTTCTTGGAGATCTGAATCTACCTACTCTTACATGGACATTTTCCGAAGGCTGCAATCATGGTATTGCCTCCTCAAACACGGCTGCATCGCAAACTTTTCTTCAAACAATGGCATTGATGAGCTTATTTCAATATAATTGTATACCTAACCACAACGATAAATTCTTAGACCTTATATTTTACAGTCGCGAAACAAAAGTTACACATAGCGACGACCCTCTCCTTTCAGAGGACAGACACCATCCAGCTCTGGAATTTGAAATATCATCCGCGATTCAACCAAAAATTAAAAACAACAAAGAGCGTAGGCACAATTTCAGGAAAGCTGATTATACTCAAATTAATAATGACATTAATTGTATTGATTGGAAGTCAGAAATCGCGAATTTATCAGCAGAAGAAGCAGTAGACCGATTCTATGTAATAATAAACAATATAATTGATGAGTTTATTCCAGTATTGGCCAGACGAAATGACAAATTCCCCATATGGTTTACTCCCGAACTTATTAGCTTATCACGGAAAAAAGATAAAGTTTGGCTCAAATGGAAGACATATAAAGGTCTTTCTGACTATCGTAAATTTTCCTTCTTACGTGCTACATACAAAAAATTGGCTAGTGAATCTCGAAAGTTATTTTTTGAAAACATCGAAAGTTCATTGCAAAATAATATTAAATGCTTTTGGTCATACATATCCTCATTAAAATCATCTGATGGATATCCTGCTACTATGTCCTTCGAAGGGCGCAAATCTAATGATGCCCAAGAAATCTGTAATATGTTCTCTGAGTTCTTCAAGTCAACATTTGAACCCTCATCTATCAATGACTCAATTAACATTGACCAACTTGAGGCCGTTCGGGACTCTGGACTTATGCACATTCACACCATTGAACTAACGGAACAAGAAGTGCAATCAAGTTTAAAGGCGTTAGATATAAACAAAGGTGCGGGTCACGATGGAATACCGGCATTTTTCCTCAGATCTGCTGCGTCGTCATTGTATGTTCCACTTACCATAATATTTAATAAATGCCTGAGTGACGGGGTTTTCCCTGATAGGTGGAAGTTGGCTTATATTATACCAGTCCATAAGGGTGACTCACGTCAAAAAGTCGAAAACTATAGGCCAATATCCATTCTCTCGGCGATCCCTAAACTCTTGGAAAGACTTGTCCATGATAATATATATCCCCAGCTTGCCGCCAAAATTACAGAACAACAACACGGGTTTGTAAAAGGCAAATCTACCATGAGTAATTTACTAATTTACTCAAATTTCTTATTCACTAGCATGGATCGAGGCCACCAGGTAGATGCAATATACTGCGATTTCAAAAAAGCTTTCGACAAGGTTGACCACCTTATTCTTATTAAAAAAATAATGTTCAATGGAATTAGGGGAAACTTATTACGTTGGTTTGTCTCATATTTGACAAAAAGACAGCAAGCTGTATCATTACGAGGACATACTTCTACGTGGGAACCAGTTACCTCTGGCGTACCACAGGGGTCAATCCTGGGTCCACTGTTATTTATACTTTTTATTAACACTGTTACTAAATGTTTCATGCATTGTTTATTTCTTTTGTACGCCGATGATATAAAAATATTTGCCATTGTTAGGAATTTAAACGATTGTCTGCTCATCCAAAGCGACTTAGTAAGGTTCGAAGCATTTTGCAATGAAAACAAAATTTACCTAAGTCACAACAAATGTAAACAAATAAGCTTCACTAAAAATCACAACGCTATTATACACAATTATTGTATTGGTAACTATTTACTCGAGCGCGTTTACTGTATAAAAGATCTAGGCGTACTTTTTGATTCTAAACTCCATTTCGATGCGCACATTGAGAACATTGTGAATAAAGCTTACCGCATGCTAGGATTTGTCATCAGAAACAGCCGCGAATTTCGAAAACCTGAAACTTATCTTCTACTTTACTACACGCTGGTCCGTTCTCAACTTGAATACTGCACCTCCATATGGACACCACTTTACGGTGTCTATAAAGTCAACATTGAAAGTATTCAAAAGAAATTTCTGCAATACCTCAATTACAGAATGAGCGCACCTAAACGGGGGTACATAAATATGCTCTCGAATTATAACGTCACCACTCTAACTAACCGGCGAACATACCTTGACCTCATGACGCTTTATAAAATCTGCAATAACTTTATCGACTGTCCTGACCTACTGAAACTAATAAACTTCAAAATACCACCCAGAGTAACAAGGCTTAACGACTTATTCCACATTAGCCGGACGCGTACAAATGCTGGTGTCAGGGATCCAATCAGAAGAATGTGCGAATCGTTTAATCAAAATCAAAACATCAAGGATTCCGACTTATTTTTTGATACACGCAGTACTTTTAGTAGAAAATTGAAGGCCGTTTTCCTACAATGTACAATACCTTAGACATTGCTTGGTTTATAATTTTAACTACCTTTCTTTTTTTAAATTTCTGTATGACATTATTTTTTATCTATATATATATTTGGTCTTACCATCAAAATTTTTCCAAAAACAATTTGTAAACTTTTATAAGGATATTGCGCATTTTTTTTTTCATCTCTTTGTAAAATAATATTTACTTATGTATATATATACATACGTCTTTTCCGTATTTAACGGTAAAAATATTTGTATATGTTTTTATCTGCTGTCAATGTTAATTCGTGAGAAATAGTTTGGATGCAGGCGAATTCTCTATTAATTGTTTTGTATATTCTTGTCAATTGACGTCTGTATCTGTATTTTCTCCTTAAAAAAAAAAAAAAAAAAAAAAAAAAAAAAAGAAAGAGGGGGCAGCATTATATGATTAAGAACATCGCAAAACAATCAGCGCATTGTCATTTGACGTTTTTGAATTTTTGGAATTCACGCACTATTCAATATTATACTTATCACAATATTGCTGCAGCTCTTCCAAAAAATGAGAGTTCGTTCCATACAAATTGTACGAGGAAAAGAATTTTCTTCATAATTTTTTTTGCGTGAATTTTTCGGATGTTATTAATTTCGGATGTTGTTATTGGCTCTGCAACCGGACTCGAAAAGAAGAAGATGAAGAGATACGAAATTACGAATGTTAGAGGAGAGCGCTAACATTTACTCCTGTATTTAGTCCTGATTTAACTAAGCTCATTGAATTTCATATTCCCACGAGAACCACTCGATCTAAAATCCTGTTTAAATGTAACAATAATAAGACTGAGTATACTAAACACTCCCTTTTACCTAGGTTACATGATGTTACTAATAGATATGCAGATGTTGCAGGTCTATTTATCTGCACGGAAGGTAGGTACAAGAGGGCTATGCTATCAAACCTTTTCAGTCAATATTACTCCTATTATATTGTACTATAGATTTTTGTATGTAATTGTCTATCTGGTGTCATTTCTAATTCAAATGCCACAATCATCTGTTAAACAATTTTTTATTATTATTTCTGTATTATTATTTTTCATTTTGTGACATGTAATCAGTTCTTATGGTTTATGTATACCGTTGAAATTAAATTAATAAATAAATTTACAGCGACGAAGTCGATGCAAAAATTACGAAAATGTTTAATAAAACACGACTCGTTTAAAATAGAGCAAAAATCTCGGGGGCATTATCTTAAACGGCATTTAAAGAAACACTGTGAATTTTTTCATACGTATTACTTGTAAAATAACTGAAACAAACGTGTTAATAATAATTTTTGGAGCATACTTTACGATTTTTTTCTATCGAGGAAATTTTATATAATTTGCGTTTCGACGCGGGAATGTCTAGATATTATTTTCAACAATAGCATATATTTTTTTAAGAGCTTTAAAACTTACCGTGTTTAAGGGAAATATGTAATAAATAGGTACAAATTTGGGTTGCGGGCCCAAAGCTATTCTGCTATTCGGGGCGGAGACTAATCCAACAAAAATCGGTCCACCCGTTCTTGGGTTATAAATGGTGTAACTAACCCGACCTTGTTTTATATATTAAGAGATAATTTATTTAAAGAAATAAATTATTTGTTGTATTTATTTCAATGAATCATAATTGGCCGTTTTGCATTTATTCTTATTCATTTATTTGCATGTTTTCCATTTGGTAGGCGGGAATGGGTAACGCCGCCCCGGGAACCTTTTTTGGATAACCAACACCTCTGCCATAGTTCACCCCAAGTAGTTAGAGTTCTGTTGCAACACTAATTTGAGTGTTGCAACAGAACTCTGCTTCCGCTTCCGCTTCTGCAGAAGTTCCGCAAGTTTTTTCACTTAGTTTCCGTTTCTGGTTTCGCAAACTTTATGACATAACTCTAAATGAAGAATAATTTGCGATTGAAGATATCGAAGTGCAGCCTTCTACTTCAAAATCATCATCATCATTACAAATATTGGAATCGATGTTAAGTGTAAATGAAGATCAGGGAGAGAACTCTTATTTATTTATTTATTTACGCCCTTGGAGCATTTACATCAACCGTCTAACATACTAATAATAGAAATAGAAACAAAAAATATAAATAAATATTTCTCTTCCTTTACACTAATAGAAAGGAAGCAGAATTAAAAGAAATAACAACAAAAACAATATTAGAAGAGTAATAATAAAATTTAGATCAAAATCTGATATAAATTTAGGTAAGGAATAAATGAAAATATCAACGGAACTGAATTTATTTCAAAGCCTATGTAGTCTTTGGATTGGGGATTTAATGAAATAATTAGTTTTAGACGGATAAACAAAGAACAGCTCTGAAAGTCTCGTGTCACGATTTGATACTCGGAATGGTATTAGTTTTGTTAAGTCAGGTGCGTCAAGTGATCCATTAACCAACTTGAATAAAATAATTAAATCGCTCTTGGTTCTTCTACATGATAGGTCAGTTTTAAATGTCCGGGTTAAATTTTCCCCAAAGGAAAAACTAAACCCTTTCAAACACTTCCCCAAATGATCATCTAGTCAATCCACGCTATGCAATTGCACTATATGAGTATTATAAATACAAAACAATACAAGAACAACATGTCAACCTACCAGAGACCAAATGGGAAAATAATTCACCGACTCCAGATATTTTCATATCAGAGGGTTCGGCTCTGTGGAATTCCTAATTGAACCTATAAATCCTACTGATCCCTCAATATAAATATTTAAAAAATCTTTTGTAATCCTACATGTATTTAAAATGACCGATTTTTGCATTTTTATATATAAATTCTTTGACAAATCTAATACGCCTAAATTTTGAATCAGAGACCTAGGTATAATGCCAGTAGCCGAAATAACAAATGGTAATATTTTTATAGTCCGAGAATGCCAAATTCTTTTAATCTCATTTCCTAAATCTGTGTATTTTCTAATTTTTTCAGAAACAGTTTTTTTAATGTTACAGGAATTTGGAATAGCTACATCAATGATATAAGTTATTTTTTTAATTTTGTCATGTTAAACTATATCAGGTCTATTACGACTAATTGTTCTGTCTGTTAGTATAGTTTTATCATAATATATTTTATAAAATTCATTTTCTATAAATGAATTCGGTTCATATTCATAATATGGTACTATATTACGGCAGTCAATCAAGTTATGTTTAATTACCAAACTTTGGTGGATTATTTTTAAAACCTGATTGTGCCTAAATGTATACTCGGACGGCGCTAATATATAACATCCCGATATAGTATGTTCTATAGTTTCCGGAAAAGCCAAACATTTTCTACATAAATCATCAATTTGATTTATATCTTTGATTATATGCTTCCTATAATTTTTAGTATTAATGACTCTATCTTGAATTGCAAGCATAAATCCTTCTATTTCTGCGCTTAACTCTCCAATACTCAGCCATTTGTTTGACGAAAGTTTGTCAACATACGTTTGGTTGAGATAAATAAAGTGTTTTGCATGAATAATTTTATTTGACAGGAATCTAATAATTCCTGGTTAGTATTTTTAAGAATGTTGGCATTCTCGTCATTTAAATTTAAAGGTGTAATGTTTATATCTGCCTTGCAAATTATTTTGTGCATTTCTGAGCTATAAGGTTTCCTATGAAAAAAAATTCTAATCATTTTTACCTGATTGTGTTTCAAAGATGTTATTTTGACTACATCTCTACCTCCTAAATTTCTAGGTAAATTAATTCGTTCTATAGCTGAATTTGGATGATGGCAATTAAACTTTGTTAACGTAGTTCTAATTAATCGTTCTAAACTATCTTAATCTGTTTATTATATAAATATGTTTAATTATGCCAAATGAGTACGTTAAAAGAGGTGTTGCCCAAGTATTTATTGCTTTTACTAAATTTTTAGCAGATAGATTGCATTTTAAAATTTTTCTGATCCTAGTTTGAAATTTAATCCTAATATCATTTTTAATACTATTGTGATCTAATCTATTCGATTGCGGGTATCCTAAATATTTATAAACCTCATACCCTTTCATACTTTTAATTTTGAAATTTCTAAATATACCCTCGTCTCCATCTGCAATTTTGCCTTTCTCTGTGTGGATCGTTTTACATTTATCTAAACCAAAAGTTATTTTAATATCATCTTAAAAATTTTTAACTACCTTAATCATTTTCTCTAAATTTGATTCAGAATTTGAAAATAATTTTATATCATCCATATATAATAGATGTGAAACTATACTACTCTCTCTTGTATTAGCCTTAATTTTTATTCCAAACTTGCTTTTAATTAACATTTTAGACAGGATTCAATGCTAAGCAAAACCCAAGTGGACTCAATGAGTCTCCTTGAAAAATCCCTCTTTTTATTGAAATGCCCGGTACTACTATTTTCTTACCTTTTAAATTTACTAGTAAATCTGTATTCCAATAGGATATAATCTTTTTCAAAAAGCTAATTATAATTGGGTTAACTTTATACATTTTTAATATTTTGATTAGCCACGAGTGCGGGACACTATCAAAAGCTTTTTGATAATCTATATAACAAGTATGTAAATTATGCTTTTGATTTTCAATTTGTTTTAAAATTTCAGAATCAATAACTAATTGTTCTTTACATCCCATATGTTCTCTGCGATATAAATTAAGTATTTTCATTAAGTTAACATAATTAATTTGTTCAATGGGTATGGAGAGTTTGAAATTAATGAACCTTAAAAATTTATGTTAAACTTTCTCAATTTGTTTTTGATGTGCTTTATAGTATGGAGACCAAATAGTGGAATTGTATTCTAAATTACTTCTTACTAAAGCAGTTGTAGAAGCCACTTAACCCGCTCTGCGAAATTTACCGCTGCGCCACTGACCTCCACGGAATACGCTGGAAACTACGGCATACCTACCTTCAGCGTAGTATCGTAACGTAGTAGAATAATAATTTCGCCACCGCCTAGAAAGGTCTCGAGATAGCACCGTAAAATATCTGTACGGCGCCGAACATTCTCGTCAACTGCCGAAGTGGCACGTATTACCTACCGTGAGAGTAGTTACTTGCCGCGGCTATATAAGCCGCGCTCGCTCGCAGTCAGTCAGTCAGTACTTTCCATTCATCGATCAAGGAACACAGTCCGAGCAGTGCCGCGACTAAGTACGTACCTGCGCCGGGCACGGGCCCGCGCAGACAGCAGTGAACAACACATATCCAGTGTGACTTCAGGAACATCTTCATAACACCTTCGAGGACTCCATCCCCAACTACCATCTCGACATGAGATGTCAAGCAACCACAACCGGCAACGAGCCAGCATCCTGCAACGAGCAGCAACCAGCATCCTGCAACGAGCAGCAACCACAACCGGCAACGAGCCAGCATCCTGCAACGATCAGCAACGAGCAACCAGCATCCTCACCGCCTCTCAAGGTTCCTTCCTGCATCACGTGTGTGCTCCGACCCACTGGACACACAGCCGCCATACCTCGTCAACGCGACGACGGTCGACCGCCCGGACCAAGGTCACTTCTACAGCGCCATGGTGTAGGGCGACGCGCCGGCTCCCTGAAGACCTGTGATCTTCACCGCCGTAGTCTCCTGACCTTCTTCACTCTCATCACGCAGCAGCAACACTATCGGCACCACCGTCACTCCACTCCGCTTCGACCTCCGCTACGTAGCACAACAATAAAGACTGACTCATACATCGACTGACGCCTTTCATTTCTCTCTCGCCCCGTCTCTACCGATACGGACCGCACCCTCACAGTGAAGAAAATTTTAAATGAATAAAGTGACGTAAAATCTTTTACTGTTCTTAAAATATCCTAAACATTTCATAGTCTTATTAGTAACATTAATATGTGGAACAAATATTAATTTTTCATCAAATACTCTTCTACAACTGACGATGGTGACAATTTATTTTTAGAGATACAGTCACACCTTCGGGAGTTCAAGAAAGAGAAGAGACTTCCTCTCCATGAGCATCCCCTTATGAGGTGGAAAGTAAATGCGCACAAATACCCCCATCTGTTTCCAATAGTTTGCCAATACTTGTCAGCTTCCCCTAGCAGTGTAGCCAGTGAGCATTTTTTTAATGCAGCTGGTTTAATATATGAAGAACACCGAAACAGACTCAAAGGTGTAAAAGCAACCAAATTATTTTTTATTAAATATAATTTACCTCTGTTTAATTTCAAGTACTAAAAGTATAAAATACAAATTTAACAAATGTGAAAAAATAAAATTGTTGCTTTTTCTTCATAGTATTAACACTTCCAGTACCGCTTCCGTTAAGATTTACTTTTGACATCTGTTTCCGCTTCTGCTTCCGTTAAGACATTTCCGTTGCATCACTAATTCAAATGTGAAAATACCTTCCGTAAATATACTTGACTTTAGTAATCGAGAGTTTTAATTAACTAGCGAGTTCCCGGTATGCGTTGCTACGCCACTTAAGGGCCCGCAACCCGAATTTCTACCGATTTCTTACATAACTTAAACATTTGAAGTTTTTAAGCTCTTACAAAATATATGTTATTTTTGAAGATAATGTCTAGATGCTGCCCGCTCCGAAACGCAAATTATATGAAATTCTAAAATAAAGTATGTTCTAAAAATTATTAAAAACAAGTTTGTTTCTATTATCTTATAAATTATATTGGTGAAAAAAATTCACAGTGTTTCTTTAAATCCTGTTTAAGACAATGCCCGCGAGATTTTTGCTCTATTTTAAACGAGTCGTGTTTTATTAAACATTTTTGCAATTTTCGCATCGATTTTGTCGCTGTAAATGTTAGCGATCTCCTCTAACATTCTTAATTTCGTATCTCTCCATCTTCTTTTCGAGCCCCGTTAATAAGAAATTGTTCCTCACTGTGCGTCCTTTCCCATTTTTCCCGTTCCCCTTCCGCTTCCCCTTCCACCTCCCCTTCCACCTCCCCTTCCTATCCTGCGTCCCCTTCCCCTCACGTGTTCCCACACCGCCTACTCCGCATTCCCTCTCCCCACTCCCCCCTCCCGCTTCCACAATTCCGCGAACCCCAGACCCCGAACTCCCCTAGTGGGGAGAGGAAGGAGTTGGGGAAGTGGGGAAGTACCTGGCTATTCAGATCTGGTCACGAAACGGCTAAAAGCCATTCCAAGCAACGTTTCATTCTGAATGGTGGTCTTACACCAGGGCGATACTGAGAGTATCTTCCTCTCTAGAACATGCCGCAAATATACTATTATATATATTATTTTAAATTAATTAATTGTGAAATAACACTAATTAACCAAATAAAAGTTATTTGCCACGCCGGGATACGATCCCGCGACCTTCGGATTGCGAGTCAAGAGCCTTACCGCTAGACCACTTCGGCCGTTACTATCCATATATACATAAAAATGAATCCCTGTTTCTCTTGGCACGCCATAACTTCAGAACGACTTTACCTATTTTATTCATTTTTTTTAAGTTTTCTAATACTTTGTAGAAGGTTCTTACGAATAGAAAAACTAAGAAAATTGAATAATTTCAGAAAACTTAACGACTATTTTAACTTCGCACGTTTTACAGTTCACGTGTAGGATGAAATTTAATTTAACAGGCAGCTATTTTCTTTGTATTAAAACATATGCCCATGGATTTTTTAAATTATAGGTATTTTAAATAGGTACCTGTGTTAGGTAGGTACCAAATTTGATTATTTGTTCTTATTATATATAAAATGAATATTTTACCAGCTAGCTATACATCAGTGGCGTAGCGTGCCCCCCCCCCCCCTCCCCCTACAGGTACTTTTTCCGGGAGGGGTAGATATCCTATTTTTTTTAATCCTTTGTGCCGAGTACTCTTCCAATAAAAACATGCTTATAAATTCTACTACAAATTTGTATATAACCGCTCTCAGAAATCGAGAATGGTATGCCTGTAATAGAATTTCGCATCTTCATCACGCATACGTATGGAATGCAACTCAAATGCAAAGCTTCACTCGGTACACGATGAATTGGCAACTTATTGATAGCACAAAACTGGTTTAAATTAAAATAAATATGCGGTTTATCAAAACTACACTCAGAACATAAAAATGTTTTTTCTTTCATTCTAGTGGCACTTATATTCTGAACACAAAACTGGTTTTAATTACATCTGTATGTGGTGAATTAAAGCTACACTCAGAACATGAAAATGGTTTTTCGTTAATTCTGCCGGCAATTACATTCTGAACATAAAACTGGTTTTAATTAAATCTGTACGCGGTGAATTAAAACTACACTTAAAACATGAAAAGGGTTTTTCTTTGATTCTGCCGGCATTTACATTCTGAACACAAAACTGGTTTTAATTAAATCTGTTTGTGGTGAATTAAACCTACACTCAGAACATCGGGGCGGAGGAAAATTTCGCCGCCCCCTTATTTGGGTACTTCAAGCGGTGGGGGGGGGGGGTATATGGAAATAATATTTTTTTATTACGACCTTTTTTATACACGAGCCGGATTTTTTTAATAATCACATTTGACTAGTATTCTTTCAATGAAAATCATGTACATAAATTCTACTCCAAAGTTGATTGATTGATACTGCGTTAGAGGCCCCAAACAATAGTTACACACGCAACAATCAATTTCTCAGAATTTTACAGCATTATGTAACTCAAATATAAAACTTCACTCGATGCAGGATGAATCTGCAACTCGTTATTTAATTTATCGTTGTATTCTGAACACAAAACCAGTTTGTATGAGGTGGATTAAAACTACACTCATAACATGAAAATGGTTTTTCTTTGATTCTGGCAGCACATACATAGTCTGCAAATAGAATATCATAACTGAACTTCGAATAAGAGGATGTTTTCCTTTGAATTGTTTCAGCAGATGAATTCTCAAATGGAATTTTATATCCTGAAAACTGGTTTAACCCTTCGAACAATAAGAAAAAAATACCTATAAACTTTTGCCTGTCAAAGTAATTTTTTCGACGTGCTTATTACAACATTATTGTTTCTGAACATTAAAATTTTCATATTGGAAATGTGAATTGGCTCAAAAATACACGCCTGCGAATATTTAATTAAAATACCTAAAATAGAATAAACTTCAAATTTTAAATACAGATTCCTTTTCTTAAAAAAAAGTTATAAAACTGTATCTTAACTTATTGTCGCAATCACAAATTTGTTTAAAATTAAATGCGTGTGACATAATTTCACAATTTTATTTTAAAATTAAATGTGTGGGATAATTTGCGTCACCTGTGATTAGACGGGCCAAATTAAATTTGTATTTGCCGAATTAAAACTACACTCAGAAAATGAAGATGGTTTCTCTTTGATTCTGGCAGCACATACATAATCTACATCTAGAATTTTATAACTGCACTTCGAATAAAATAATGGTCTCTTTCGAAATGTATCAGCAGATGAATACACAACTGAAATTCAGTCGTTAATACATTTTGAACACAATTCTGATTTTAATTAAGATTGAATCTGTTTGCGAGTTATCAGCTTTAATTAGTATTACTCTCATAATATGCCTACGGTTTTCCTTCGAATTGCGAAATTTGCAGCTTAAAAAAATAAAGTTATTGATATTTTTAATGAATTTTAAAAAAAGAGTTGGATTCGTAAACAAAAGGATCGTAGAACATGTTCAAATAATGATTTAAAATGGTTTAAAATTTTTCAAGATAAAGTTATTATTTATTGTGAAAATTTGCCGCCCCCCCTAAAAGTGCCGCCTGGGGCGGGCCGTCCCCCCCCCCCCCCCCCACGCTACGCCACTGCTATACATATATAGAAATCATCGCGGGCATGCGCACATCAAATCCCGAAAATCTCATCCCAATCGGATGAATGGTTAGCAACGCATAATTTCAAGATGCCAGAACTCACTATTATATATAGTAACCATCGCGCGTCTTGCACACATCAAATTTCCAAAGTTTTTTCGCAATAGGATGAATGGTTTTGCAACGCGTAGACATCTTATATACCTACTCACATTCTCATCACTTACAATATATACACACCTAGAAGCAAGCATATTTATATACATATAGGTATATAAAATAAAATTATTAAAAAAAAAAATATATATATATATATATACAGAGATCCACAACAATGGGCCGTATTCATAAAAAAAAATATTATGTTTATACTTGCAGAATATAAAGGAAATCCTTCAGCTTGCATTCATAATATTCCGAGTAAAACCTTATACTTATACAGTATGAGCATATCATTCACAAAAAGTATTTTGTTATTCATAAACGTTACCTTTTACTCTGTTTTACTCAATAAAAAGTATATCCTTCAATAATTTCGAGTGTGGTCAGTAGCAGGCTCAGTCGTGTAGTGATCAGTTGTAGCGATGGCAGATGTTGTGGAACTGAGAGAGATTAAACAATAGAAGCAGCGTTTATTAACACCTGTTCGTGATACATCTTCTCTGATCGAAGCACTGTACTCAAACATATACAAAAAACACCGATAGGAAAGAAATACCGTTAATAAACAAACCATCGAAAACAGGCTGGAACCTGCCGTGGCACAGTCACAAGCTAACATGCCAACAACTTTTTACTTATTCTTGGAGGATATTCTTGCAAGTATAAGGTAATCATTATGAATATGAAAAAAAGGAAATGCTTATACTCCTACCTTTTTATTCAACTCAAAACCTTATACTTCTACCTTATACTTACAAGGATATCCTTCAGTTTTATGAATACGGCCCAATAACGGAGCCCGGTTTACAGATTTGGAAGTGCTGTAAACTCTGTGAAGAGATCCAGATGATTTTCTTAATAATTTTTATAATATTTTGGTTCCCACTTACCTGAAGAATTTTTTTAAAAATAAAGTTGTTGACTTTTCTTTGTAAAAGGTGTGTTTCGTTTTCTTCTTCCTTGCAATATAAAATTCTTGTTACAGACTATTTATGTACTGCCAAAATTAAAGAAAAACCATTTTCATATTCTGAGTGTAATTTTAATTCAGTATACACGGATTTAATTTGAACCAGTTTTGTGTTCACAATATAAAGATAAATTAAATAAAAAGTTGCCGATTCACCGTGTACCGGGTGAAGCTTTGGATTCGAGTTGCATGGCAAATTCCGCGAAATTCTGGGGAATTGACTGTTCCGTGGGTAACTAATTAAATAAAATTTATTAGCTTAAATTATTTTAAAAAACCTGCCCTGCGTGATGAGCATGCGAAATCATATTATGTGGATACCATTACCGATTTCCAAAAGCAGTTATAATAAATTTATGTCATTATATATATTATATTGAGGTAGATCGCCAGCAGTTCAAGTTTGAGCACCCCTGATCTATAGGATTTAGCCTGCGAGAGAATGAGATAGAATAATCGGTCTCCTCTTTGTTTCGTGCTTCGTAGCCTCCGCACTCTTGTCTATATTACTTTTTTGAAGGTTGTAACATTGCTGCTAGCGACGGGTCTCTATTCGCAATTTTGCATGGTCTGGTTGGCTGCATTGTACACCGAATGGGACTACGCATGATGCAGGCGTGATTCTAGAATCTTCGGCTCTTCAGTTGACGGAATTACCGCGGGTCGAGTGGTGGTGTTGTGGCACGGGCTGTCATTTGCTGGAACCCAATACATCATTATCGGACTACGAGATGTGAGATTTAAATTTATTATTTAACAGATCGAGATATTGTTTTAGATATATTTAGAGATTACTGAGATTAAAATATGTTTCGTTTATACGTTACAGGCGCCCATCAGTTTAATCTTTTAAATTATTACATGCTAGATTCGTATTGACACGGTTAGAGAATTTATGAGTGGGCATCGCGTTCGGGTCCCACCCAGGCGTTCCACGTCCAATTCCTCGGCTGGCTAAGTCCTCCGTCACGACTCAAGCAACATTTTCCATATACTGTAGTAGTAGTAGGAGATTTTCAAATATTGTTGGGTTATTCGTAACCCGGGAATATTTGTCTTTCTTTTCAAAAATTAAAAAAAAAATTAATCAGGAGTATCACCAAAATATAGGATTAAAAGTACGCGCAATCGTGGGTGTCACGGACATAAACAGTAAGATGGAGGAATGATAGTTGATTTTGTACCGGTGAAAGATAGTGGAGCTGGCGACACGGTATCGCTTCGAAGTAAATAAGCACACATTCACCAGTAAAAATTACACATCTACTGGATCTGCCCTGACGATGGACACTGCAACGATGTCCGAAACATTGACTAAAGAAGGACGTAGCGCAACACGGCATAACACCCCAAAAACAAATAAATAAAAAGTTGTTTTATCTGTATAAAAGACATCTTGACATAGCGCAACGCTTCGTAGGTAATGTAAGGTTTTAGTCTATCTCATTATTTTGCAGGCTAAATCCTGATATATGTGTTTGTCTTTTTTTAGTGTTACTTGTTCCCATTTCGTCGAGTTTCAAATCACAACAGTACAAAAGAAGTTTTAACTTCAATTAGATTCACAATTTTTTAAAGTCTATTTTAGGCTAAAATTCACAGATCCATTGTGCAATTTATTCTTGTACTAGCTGGTTAACGGCATGTGCTGCAATACTACGTTAAGTGGAATATTACTACGTTGGGAGTCATTTGTTACGTATGATGTTAAATAAGTAGAATGGGTGAGGTGCTATTTACTAAATAAACACAGTTTGCGTGGGAGACTATAAGTATAAGTTATGCAAGTCAATTTCATCTCGCTCCCGCAAACCACAAATCAACTTTGATTCCGATGGAATCTAGGAGGCCAATCCACGACTAGGTATATAGTCGTGGAATGTCGATCTGCAGCAGGCACGAGACTCTCCCTTCACGCCGCGGCGTGGGCATATCTTATTATGACACGCCTGGAAAGGATCAGGGTGGTCGGTTTACACCATTAAAACCCAGTATTAAGTGAGAACATAAATATAGCATATTGAACATAAAGGACCTGTGACAGAATCATAATAATTACAAAGACTCACCCGGGACCAACGAATCCACCTAACCTAAACTGACTGCCTACACCCGGACTGCGGCTGAGAGGAGTAGGCCCCTGTGGCCTCTCACGGTGACGCTTGATGATGGATCCTGACGAAGGGGAAGCCCAGACTCTCTCCACCTTCGGTAGAACTCGGCTCTGGAGCCGGTTGACTACTTCCGGTAGGATCCCATGATCCACTGCGGCATGAACCATGAATTGGAGTTCTCCACCGGGCTCGCTGGCCGCGGGAAATGAAAATTATGTGCAAAACGCTTTATATCACGTCGGGATGGCACCGATCATTACCGATCTCAATAACCGAGAGGCCGGCCACAATAACACGCGGTAGAATTTCGCCCGCGTTCGAACTACACAACTCACTCGCGTATTTTGATGGTTTCAATGTGAAAACCATTGTTTAACTAAATAGAAATCTATTGTCACCCGCGTATACTCGATTCCAAAACTTTCCGAACAATTAGCACATTCTTCACTAGCAATATGTGACCAGTCGATTTAAAAGCGGGCCGCTCTTCTCGCTTTAAAATCAAAAAGAGGAACCGGAAAACGCTCCCCGCAATTCGCATAGACAAAAAGTATCAAGAAAGTGTCGCCAACATTATCATTTTTTCTTTAAAAGCCGCAGCTTACGAAAGTACTTGAAGGAATGAAAATATTTAAAATTGCTTCATAACAACTATATTCAAAGAATTTTTTTTTTATACCTACATGTCTTTTCCGTGCATCACCGTTCCCCTCCCGCGTTCGCCTTCCACCTCACAGCCTTCTCTTTTCCCTCTCCCGCTCCCTCGTCCCACCAACCTTCTTCCCGCGTTCCATATATTCAGCCCCAGTACATTCAGTTTTCAAACAGCTCGCGTGCCGACTATTTCAATTTTTTTTAATCAAATTTTCATTATTCTTATATTACAAATATTTATTTTAGTATATTATATAAGAGCAATCAAATATTCTTTTTTTTTACATGAGCTCCACACAGGAGGCCTTAAGGAAAATAATTTCCCTCGGGGCCTTTGTCATCTTTGGGGATGCTGTGTGGAGGGTTTTTTTAAAGAAAGGAAGGAGAGGAGAGTTCTGGGAAGGAAAAGGGTTTGAGGGGTGGGTAGAAATCTGGGGGTCAGTGTGTCCGGGAGTGACGGCAGTATGTATCCATCCCTCCAACTGCGGTGCAAGGCGATGGGTCGAGAGTCCGGCTGGAAAGGTCAAAAGACCTCCCTCAACCAGTCTCTCTCGATCCGTCCTGCCATGCAGATGATGGGCAGAGGCATCAGCCGCCAAGATCTGGACAAACCTCATCCCATGAACCAGGGTACCCCCGCTAAGTCACCAAACGTAGCGAACCACTTGGTGTGACCACTGTGACCTGTGGCAGAGGTGTTGGTTATCCAATAAATGGTTCCCGAAGTGGCGGTACCCATTCCCGCCTCCCAAATTGCTATTCTAAGAACGTTCAATCAAATTTGGTACCTAACATGGATACCTATTATATATATCTGTAATTCTTGATTTGATTCAAATTATTTTGTAAGTACTTTAAATTAATTAATTAATTTGAAAAGTTTTAAAAATTGAATTCTGATTTGACATTCATTGTTTTGAACATTCTCAAATTTTTGACACAGTTTCGCAAGAAGTTTTGTGATGATTGAAAAAATTTTCAGATGTTTTGAAATAATCCAAATATTTGGATGAATTAATCTAAAAACCCTCGCGAAACATTTTCTATGCTTAATATAGCAATACATAGACATCTCACTAATCCCAAAACACATTTCGATTTTTATAAATATACTAGCTGACCCGGTAAACTTCGTACCGCCACAAAATTAATAACTGTTGAGTTAACTTATTAGCTGAATTAAATTCAGTTTTTTTTATTGAGTTAAAAATTACACAATGAAGCAATTACGATGCGTGACTGTCTGTGTTTTGTTTTTGCCAGTATCAGAGATGGCGTTGTGTACGGATGTGTTGGATTTTTAATTTTTGTGATTTTCTTACTTTTCCACTTACTTACTCCCGTACGTAATTGCGTTCCATTTTCTTTATACATGTTAGGGAGATTTATTATAATTTTTGTATTTTTCCTTTATCCCATTTTCAACTGTTGACATTTAGCGTGTAAGAAAGAGGGGCAACATTATATGTAACATGTAACAAAAGTAAAACAATCACCGCATTGAAATTTCACATTTTTTAATTTTTGGAATTCACGCACTATATCACAATATTGCTGCAGCTCTTTTAAAATATGAGAATTCGTTCCATACAAAATGTATGAGGAAAAGTATTTTCTTCATAATTACTTAATAGCTATTCTACTATTCGGTGCGGAGACAAATCCAACAAATCAAAAATCACAAAAATTGGTCCAGCCGTTCTCGAGTTATAAATGATGTAACTAACCCGACTTTTTTATACAAGTTCTAGCTGACCCGACAAACGTTGTTCTGCCATATAAAAAAAATTCTAGTGAATATTTTGGTTGTTAAATAAATAATAACGAATGTTTTGTAAGTGTGTGTGGATGGGATCTATGTCAGAAAGAGGAATGGATCGCTGTAGACGATGACCGCTGATAAAAACAAAAAAACATCAACTAAAGTAGGAAAATGAAATTTTAAAAAATCTATTTTAATTTCGAAGAGCAATTGAGTGTACGATATTTTTTGTCAGTCCGTCTTTAGCCAACACGAATAATCTCGATGGTTTGCCCACGCAAGAACATGATGCCGAATGAAATATCAAAATGATGCGACGCTTCACGTGAATGTCTTGCGCATGTGTGGATGAAAGTTCGATGAGGCGGACGTAGCGCCATCTGCCATTCAACAACATAAATAATTTCGTTCTGTTTGAAATACGAAAGACGGTTAAATTTGTTCATACAAAAATAATAAAATCGCGATTGTAAAATGGGAGGGTTAAAATTCGCAATAAGTATTTTTTTATGCCAAATAAAAAAAAAATACAAAAAAAAAATTGTAAAAAATTTTGATTTTTTTTTCTGGATACGGACACCCTAATCACATAGCGGAATTAAACATACTTTAAAACCTATTCTCATACGGAGGAAAAGTAACACTGTAACATGTTCCATTTTTAAGATAAATAAAATTATAAATAAAATAAAATACTTTTTTGTTTAAAACCACGATATTTATTAATTTTTTAACCGACCGGTTTCGCTTAACTTAAGCATCTTCAGGGTACAAATTAATACTAAACAAGAAGTACATAATGTGTGCTTATATATAACAAAATAAAGAGAATAAAAAATTAATAAATATCGTGGTTTTAAACAAAAAAGTATTTTATTTTATTAAATATGTCAAACCACAAAGTGATTGCTTTCTATAATAAAATTATAAATTATTATAAATTATACTTACCAAATATACCTACATAAAAAATTTCATAATAATCGGTCAAGCCGTTTCGAAGGAGTGCGACCACAAACACCGTGCTACAAGATTTTTATATATAAAATATTAAAGATATTTGTATTTTCAGAGTGATGAAATAACCTTCGCATTCTACTCCACCCCGTGGCCAGAAATGGATCCAGCAGAAAGAAAGCTTGTTCTTGTAGCCCTACACATGTCTCAAAAGACACTCAAGACTTCGGGAGGTCCTTTTAACGACCTTAACCACGAAACATTAAGCAAGGTAAAACATTTTTTTTATATTTTAACTTTAGTAAAAGCTGTGACATATGATGAGACGTCCAGAGAAGTAGGAGATCTTGCATCTCATAATGCAGGGAAAGATTGCCGGAAGACGAGGCACTGGAAGAAGGAGAACATGATAGCTTTGGAGGTTATCTACCACTTACCCGCCCTGGTATAAGTAACAGATGGTTACTCCTTTAAGGCAAGATTCTAATTTGTTAAACGAAACTACGTTTATTTATTTTGAACGATTCAAGACCCTATATACGTTGTTAGTAAGCAGTATGCAGAACATCATGGATTGAGGTAATCCAACCGCTTTCCCGCCCTGGTATAAGTAACAGGTGGTTACTCCTTCAGGGCTCTCACAAGGACTCTAATTTTTTTTAATAAACGAAGCTACTTATGATGCACGAAGCTAAACCCTCAAATGTCCCTGTAAAACATGAGTTAGTCTGAAAATGGGGTGATGGGTTAGTGTAATGAATGATGAACATAACATGAGATAAATACAGAGAATATGATTAAAATTATTTTATAAAAGTTTGTAGAAAAATATTTAAAAAAAAAACAAGTGCCATCACTCAAAACAATGGAAAAATAATAACTGTAAAAATACTAAGATTACAAGTAGTCACCTGAAAGATACAGGGACTGAGGTGGAGTAGACAATACAAAATATATAAAGTTCTAGGAACTTTGCACAACCAAAATCAACATAACTAGAATGATACACAGCGATATCACAATAAGAAACAATAAAAAATATATATATTTACAATACATACCTAAACTTGAAAGGAGGATCACGGACGCCCATAATCGGTCATCCTGACTTGTATATCAATAGCGGCTCGCTGTGCAGGGCAGTTTCTATCACCCGTGGGGTGATCATCTTCTTTTTTTTAAACGTCTGCAAGTAGCACAGACAGCGGCCTCTGCCTTTTTGGGGCAATCCTCATAATCGTGACCACTTTCGGCACAATGACGACACGTAATTACTTCCTGAATGCAAGTCTTGCTTACATGGCCATACAGGTGACACTTGAAACATCTGATGGCTCCAATAAAATCGCGAACGCGACAGGCCTTCCACCCAAGAAAGCAATGACCGCTATCCACTAAAAAATTCCTAACCTCGGGATGAACGGTAACCACCATATTCATAGTAGGTTGGCCACGTTTCCCAAAGAGTGAAACGCGCCGCATCGTTCTCAAATGATCCTCCCTTGTAATTATAGACATACCCTCAATATTATTTACAAAAATTTCTTTAAAAAGTTCGGGGTCACCAGAAATATCGCAGCTGGGAATATCATATAATACAATTTTAGGTAGTCTGCCAAGAGGCTGTACTACCTTGATGCCAGAAGCACTTAATTTTTCAATGTTCTTTTTAATATTATCCAGACCAACAGTATTAGATGTCTGCAGGAGAATTCCTGCACCTTTTATTTTTCTCGATCGGACAATCTGAAAGCCATCAGTAGCTGGGTTCAGAACGGAGGTGACAATCTTCGTAGTTTCATCGGAAGTTTTACCTTCCGGAATACTGGGGTACAGGAGTACAGTGGGCTGTAAAGGAACTATCGGCCGCCCAACTCCACCAAAAACCAACTTAGCGGATCGGTCTCCAGCCACAATTCCCGCGTACGATCTCACTAGTTGTGATGTTACACCGGAATCAATTACACCCGGTATAGATGCCTGTGCAGCTATGATTTTGTCAACCTTAGAGCTTGAGCACACAGAGAGCGGTCAGAGTTCTGCGTTCTAGTGACCGTTGACCGCTCAAGAGTTCCGAAGCACACAAGCGGCGTTCAAATTCTCGCGTTCTAGTTTCGTTTGGGTCTTTGCATATGCAACATGTCACTAGAAAGTTCATCATCCGATGAAGAATTATTGCTCTTGTGGAGTAAATATATAGTTCTGTTCTTGCCTCCGTACAGGTCGCACGTACTTAGCTTTCTCTGTAATATAATTACAAAAAAAACAGTTTATTGACGCTTTTCGTAGTGCAAAATTGTGTTATTTGGGTTTTAAAACTTATTCCCTTACCATTTTTAAATAATTTGTGCAAAATAGTGTGTGTTTTTATTAGTTTTTGTCAAAATTAATTTAATTTTGACGTAATATATTTTTTTTCTGACATTCTGCTCAACATCAACTATTTGGAATTTGAATTTCGTTCTTTCGTGTCGGGGACTAAAGTCCCTGACAATAAATTGCGTTAAATAAGTACCATAACAACCGACTGTCAATGTTGTTTTGTTATTATTAATTTTAATATTTTATTTGATTTTTACTGTGAAAAATAGGATTTGTAATAAACAATGGCATCTTCTGACTCTGAAGATGATGCGAGTTTCAAACAATTAAAAGATGACTTTCCTAATTTAGCCATTAGTAGTTCTGTTCGACAATCAACCTCTACATCATCAGTTCCTGAAACTACCAACCAAACCAAAAATTCTGAAATAAATACCGATGTTGAATTTTCAGTAGACATTCTTAAACCAATATTTGAGCAAATGTTGTTAATTTCTAGTGTTGTAATTGACGGTAAAAACAAACTCAATAAGGATGACCGATCCTCCATACTTAGTTCTATTGAGGAGATGAGGAGATGCCTCACATCATTAGCAATCTCACATGCTGCGGCAGTTTCAAAAGCGGAAACGCTTTCTAAAGTTGTAATTATTCAATCGAACATTACCGATAAAATTGATGTATTAATAAACAAAGCGAATAATTCATCTGTTTCAGAACAACCAAAGAGAAATACTTATGCGGGAATCACTTCTGGTGAAAATCAATCAAAAAAATTATATCTAAATGGAACAGAGCGACCTACTCCTTCCCTACAGCCGACTATTCTTTTTTACCCAACTATTCCGGAGGGTAAATCATCGGAGGACCTCCAAAAAAAGTTAACCTCTGTACTTAATCCTAATAATGATGGTTTTCAGGTTGTCCGCACTAGGAAAATAAAAGGAGGGGGTATTGCACTACAAACTACCACTTCAGTGGGAATTAATAATATTAAAAAGGCAGTTGAGAAACTTTCTGCTAAAGGAATTAAATTAGTAAGTCCACAGGGCCGTCTACCTAAAATTGTCCTTTATGATGTGCCGAAAGGAGATTTATCTTTGGACGCTGCTCTTTTTGAGGAAATCTATAACAATAATATTGTCGACAAATGTAATATTTCCAAAGAAGACCATCTGAGGACCATGAGAAGAGTTTCACTCTTTGGTAAGAGAGACAGTGCCAATATGAATATGATATTAACATGTCATCCCGAGGTAAGGAAAATTCTAATTGATAGTGGTTTGTGTTTCCTTGGGTGGAATGCCTGCCGTGCTCGGGACTATGTTGGCGCTACCCGTTGTTTTAAGTGCCAACAATATGGGCATATTAGTAAGGCATGCACGCAGGAGAATTCTACTTGTCGCCACTGTGCAACTACTGGCCACGATGTGGAGAATTGCCCCAGGAAAGCGCAAGCTGCTGTCTGTGCAACTGCACAAGATTTAAAAAACCTGCCTCACATGTTACTGGTGATCGGCTATGCCCAGCACAAATTGCTGCCATTGAAGCACAAGTCAGACTAACCGACTATGGCTTCTAATAACATTCTTTCCCTTGGTCAGATAAATCTTCAGAGGTCTAGAGTGGCCACGCTTGAGGCACTGAAGATTATGACTGACAAAAAAATTGACATCTTGCTCATTCAGGAGCAATACACCTGGTTAGGTAGAACGCCTGTTCAATATCCGGGTGCGGTACTCGAAATTGGCCCAGCACCGGGGGCGGGAGTCCTGGTTAACATTTCGTTAATTAGTCCCCTTCTTCTAGTGGGACTGTCAAACGAGTACCAAACTTGTGTTTCACTTAATTTTGGAGACACTGAAATTATTTTAATTTCAGTCTATTTCAAACATTGTAATCCAGTTGGACCTCATATCTTGAGCCTGACGCGCGCACTAAACGCGCTTAAAGGACGTAACATAGTTATTGGAGGAGACTTTAATGCTCGCTCACCGATGTGGTTTGACAATTTTGAACAACGGACGGAACGTTCAGACGCCGTCGAAGACCTTATTGCGACGCAAGGTCTTTCTTTAATAAATGAATCTGGTAGTATTTTTACTTTCAGTAACACACATGGTGAGAGCAATATTGATTTAACTCTTTGCTCTGGATCGATTGCGGCCAAGATTTCTAAATGGAAGGTCCACGAATGTGCTATTAATTCTGACCACAGATTAATAACTTATGTGGTAGGTGTCAAGAAGACCGAAGCTCCAAGATCCTCCTGGAACTTCAAAACTACTCGGGCGAATTGGGATAACTTTGGGGATGCTCTACGTGATACTTTAAGGGGTTTTCATGACGTAGCAGCAAGAGATCCGGACAATTTGGGGAATTTTTTCAACGCAGCCGTAGTATCAGCTGCTGAATCGGCTCTGGGAAGAACAAACCCGAAGACGATTATTAGGTCTCCGTGGTGGTCGAATGAGCTGACTTTGCTAAAGGGCACCTTTAAGAGAGCTTACAGAGCTTTAGGTGTCTCTAGACGGGTTGGATGTACGGAGGAGGAGACATCCACCCTCAAGAGACAACTTAGTAGCTCTCGTAAAGCTTTCAAATCGGCTGTACTTTTGGCGAAACGAGCTGCTTGGCATAATTGGGTTAAAGATGTTGGTAACTCTAACCCATGGGATATTTGTAGCGCCATTGAAAAAACGGGTAAAGGTTCTGATCGGTTTTTATCTAGTGTTATCGACAATGATAACGGGAACGTTGAGAGTATTAACGTGATGACTACTCTCAATACACTTCTGGGAAAGTTAGTTCCCTTAGATTCAGTCATTGGGGAAAGCGACCACCACCAACAGATTAGAAATCAATCACGGATTCCTCCAATCCTCTCCCAGGAGGAAAAAATTTCTAAAATTACTAGAGCTGAAATAGAAATTATAATTAAGGGTTTGAGTCTTAGGAAGGCACCAGGGCATGATAAATTGAATTGTATAATTGTGAGGTATGTATGGATCCATGCCAAGGAAGAACTCTTTCAGGTTATGGAAACGTGTATGAGAAGAGGAGTTTTCCCTTCTGTATGGAAGAAAGGCGTGCTCAGGATCATACCTAAAGGGAACGACAAAGAAAGAACTGATGTTAAAGCTTATCGACCAATAACACTTCTTCCAGTATTGGGGAAAATATTGGAAAAAATTATTCAAAATCGTCTACGAGAAACATTAACACCATCATATGTACATCAATATGGATTCGTCCCAGGTAAGTCCACGGAGCACGCCCTTATGACTGCGCTTGACTGGGTGAAGGTCTGCACAAAGAGGTACGTAATCGGTATCTTCTTAGATATAACTGGTGCCTTCGATAATGCATGGTGGGAGATGATTTTAACTAAATTAAAGAATCGCAATTGTCCAAGAAAACTTTTTCAAATATCTTGCGATTATTTTAAAGATAGAAAAATTATAATTTCTTTTGGTGATTGCATCATTGAAAGAGATGTGGACATGGGTTGTCCCCAAGGTTCTCCCCTTGCACCGGATTTCTGGAATATTTTATTCGATGACTCCTCCAGGTTACCCTTACCTGAAGGCACTATTGCGATTGATTACGCAGACGACAAATTGTATTTGGTCTCTGGGGACAGTAGAAAAGAAGTTGAAAATAAAGCTGAAGAAGGTTTGAATATGATTCTTAACTGGGGAAAGGAAAACAGACTGACTTTTGCTCCCCATAAGACCGTGGGTCTCCTTATGAAAGGCTCCCTCAGTAGAGGTAGAAACCCTTTCATAAAAATGGGAGATACTGCAATCCGTTTTGTAGAGAGTACTAAATATTTAGGCGTTACATTAGACAGATCATCCTCGTTCTTGACTCACGTTAAAAGCGTTTCTAGTAAGGCCCAGGCTCTCTTCTTAAAACTAAGAAGAATCTCAACTGCTGAATGGGGTTTACGTTTCCCTGCGCTCCGTCTATTATACAGATGCGTATATGTGGCACAAGTTTCATATGGTGCCTGTGTATGGGAACATCGACTGGGTAATTCACTTATTCATTCAGCGCTTAAGAGGGGCCAGCGAATTCCCTTACTGGCGCTTTCAGGAGCCTACAGAACAGTATCATCGGATGCTTTGCCAATTTTGGCCGGCATTTTGCCAATTGATTTAGAAATTAGGGAAGTTTTGACAAAGAAGTGTCTGAAAAGAGGAAGACCCGTAAACCACCTTGGTATTGAATTAATACCTGGTGGAGCAGTGCCTCTCCCTGAACTTCTAAAGATGATGAGAATAAAAACGCTGAATGAATGGCAGATGAGATGGGATAGATCGAATATGGGAAGATGGACCTTCTCCTTCTTTCCATCAGTTAAAATCAGAATGGAAGGGGCATATCTTTTAATGGACCACCATATCACCCAATTGCTTTCTGGACATGGGGAGTTTAGAGGTAGACTTCACAGACTGGCTCTATCATCCCATCCCAATTGCGCTTGTGGTGATACCGACCAAACAGCCGAGCACATTTTGTGGCACTGTGAGATTTTGACGGATGCTCGAGACGAAATGATTGATGGTTTACAAGTTATTACGAGACCTGCTTGGAATACAGATCTCGTCTCGAATAAGGTGAATTTTGAGTGCCTGAGGAAATTCACGAAAATCTGGGTTGAGAGATGGCCTGTTCTTAGAGTCGCTGAGTAGCTGTAAAATAACTTAGGTACCAGGTGTATTTTGCTTCTGAATTCACGGACACTCTTCATTATTCATTTACATTTAGCGCTTGGATTTATTTTTTTATGATTTATGTGTTTTGTGTTTCTGTAATATGTTATTTCTTTTATTTTATTATATATTATAAGTTATATGTTATATTTTACATTTGCGTTATGTTATTTTGTTCATTATATTTTCAAAAATGTATATAATTGCTTTGCGATTTGCTTTGTTTATATTTACTATACAACCTGTTAATTTATGCCATGTTCCTTATTTTGTTTTGTTTGTCTTTAACTATTTCAATGTTTTTTGGATGAACTGAACTCCAAATTTTTATTTTTTTTCCCTATCCCCGTATGGGGGTGTGCTGGACCTCGTCCCTGCTTCATCTTTAGTTACATTATTACTTTTGCAGATCCTTCTCAAATCTATCTGCGCCTCCCCCAATGACATGTGCAGGCTTGAGGTTTGATCACACGACCTTGACTGTCCTTTGTCCTGCCTCTGACTACCCAACGCTGAATTTTCTTTTAGTCTTCGGGTATTTTACCCCAAATATTCAGGTAACATTCTTTGAAGCTTCACTGAGTGGTTGGCTAAGGGACACGGAAGCTAAGTGTAGTTTATGGTCAGACCGAAAGCCATTCACATTTTTTGTTGGTACTTGCCAATTGATTTGAGATTTATTGTATTTTTTATGTTCTCTATTTTATGCAGGTGCTTGCAGGTTTTTTACAGATGCAATTCCGCGTCATGGAGTCTCATGAATGAGTTTTTCTTTTGCCCTGTTTAATTTATCTTTGTCTTACTAACCTATTTTTTTGCATTTTGTTTTTCCTGTTAAGCACTTGCATACTGCTTACTAACAACGTATGCATGGACACTGGAGGTCTAGATTCGTTCAAAATAAATAAATGTAGCTTCGTTTAATCAAAAAAATTAGAATCTTGCGAGAGCCTTGAAGGAGTAACCATCAGTTACTTATACCAGGGCGGGTAAGAGGTGGATTACCTCCACTGCTCTTGTGGAGCTTAGCAGCTTCTAAAAAGAAAAGGAAGTATTGGGTGCACCCAATCAACACAACGCGAGAAGAACAAGGCGAATTTACTACTATTTTTCCAAATCCCATTTCTGTAGCAATTTCAAACCAAGCATCGGCTTTTTTGTCGCGGTTTTTATAATTTACATCACTTAAATCGTATAATAAACTCCTTTCCCTAACCAATTCAATTAACTTTTCCGTGTTTGTAACCTCAGACATCGTGGCGTTCTGGCGTTCTCTGCCTCGGCGGGAAAAGAACTCTTAGAACGCGACGTTCCGTTTTGACCGCCGCGGTCTGACTGCCCGCTGTGTGCGTTGTTGTTATAGTATCAGTACATTCTAATGAACGCCGAACGCGGAACTCGGAACTCGGAACTCCTGACCGCTCTCTGTGTGCTGCCGCTCTTATTAGACATTTCAGCCTGTGCGTTCATCATTTCGTCAATAGTGGTACTTCGAGATTTTACACTATTCAAGTCTAAAGCGAGCGAGGTGAAATCAGACATCAAAGAGTCCACGATCTTCATAATTTCTGACTTGTCTGATTTTTTTCATTTTGTTGGTCCCGTCGTTCACGATTTTAACTATTTGCATACATCGTTCAAGAGAGGCGACAATCCGAATTTGCTCCGCATGTGGTGAGTCGCTGAACCTCGTCCTCTTTCTATTGTCTTGGTTAGGCGACTGTTCGATTGTGACCACTGTAGTAGAAGTACCAGGGGCTGGTAAAATTTCGCCCTCAGAATCACTATCATGTAGAGAGGTAACACTCGAGGGAATTGGATTGTCAGTATCTAAACGTGGCCATACAAGTGTTTCAGGAAGAGCCAAAGAGGATATGGACCCAGTCGTTTCTGTAATTAATTTAAGTAATTTTTTTATTCCATTAAGAATTGCCTGATCATCCAGCGAAAGTATACTTTTCTGTTCCAATAAAATTAGGGTAAATATCGGTTCGGACTGGCCACGCTTATTACGAATAATTTTTAGAAAAAAACTTTAGATTCGCCTTAATTACTATTAAAGGAAACTTTTTGGCTTTGGGGCGGCGGAAAATAATGCATTTTAATTTTCAATTGCATAAAACCAAAATTCACTTCGCGAGCCGACCCAGCGAAATTCCGCGGCCGTAAATGTCACTGTTATGTTGGTATCCTTGATAAATTAGCAAGAGCTCATACGACTGTAGCCGACTTCGTGGGATAAGGCGCGTAATTATGAAATTTGTCTAGCGGGCTTGTTTGTGTAACATGGTTTGTGATACAAAAGAATGTGCCCCTTTATAACGCCTACTCGCGTCAAGGCAAGAAAAACATCCCAGTTTTCAATTAGTTCAGCGGCTACGCTAGGTTTGTGTAACATGGTTTGTGATTCGCGGTATTTCATGTAGGTATCCCATGAAGTCGGCTACAGTCCATAACAGTGACAGCAAGTGACAGCTACGGCCGCGGATTTTCGCTGCGTCGGTTCGCGAAAAGAATTTTGGTTTTATGCAATTGAAAATTAAAATGCATTATTTTCCGCCGCCCCAAAGCCAAAAAGTTTCTTTTTATAGTAATTAAAGCGAATCTAAAGTTTTTTTCTAAAAATTATTCGTAATAAGCGTGGCCAGTCCGAACCGATAATTACCAAAATTAGTTGTACATCATAATCTTTCAGTTTTTGAATCATTTCACGCATTTTTTTGTTTTGGCGTTTTGTTTGTTCAGCCATCATTTTCAATGTTCGAGGACTCAAAGATTTCAATTTCTCTATATAAGTATCCTCTTCTTCCTCCGAATCGCTCGAATATTCACCGCGTGATGTCATTATTATCAATGAGAATTTACAAAAAAAAAACAAACTTAAATCAAATATTAAAAAGGCACTAAAAAGATTAAGAAGACGATTGTATTCGTCTTCATGAGACGCAGAATTCTTCAACTTATAACTTAACACTTAAAGATAGTTGGATTGTACGTAAATTCTACGGTAAAACACTGTTTTTAAAGGCGTTGGACAAACATTTATTGAATTAAATAGCTACTAATACTCTCTACCCGTTGGACAAACATTTATTGAATTAAATAGCTACTAATACTCTCTACCGTCAGACCGAAAAATTATGATTGATAACTTTTTGGTAAATTTTGGGGATCGCTGACAACGGTTAATACGCACTTTTTTTTAAAAAATCTTTTGATTCACCTTAATTACATTAAAAGACAACTATTTGCATTGGGGGAAGTGGAAAATATTTTTGTGTAACATGGTTTGTGATACAAAAGAAAGTGCCCCTTTATAACGCCTACTCGCGTCAAGGCAAGAAAAACATCCCAGTTTTCAAGTAGTTTAGCGGCTACGCTAGGTTTGTGTAACATGGTTTGTGATTCTGGCGTACAATCTCACAAGACGAAAGCTAATTTTAATTTTACGTAATGAAATTTAGAATGAAATATTTTCCACTTCCCCCAATGCAAATAGTTGCCTTTTAATGTAATTAAGGTGAATCAAAAGGTTTTTTCAAAAAAAAGTGCATATTAACCGTTGCCAGCGATCCCCAAAAATTAATAACTTTTTTATTAACGAACCGAACTGCATTATCTTATCGCTGGTCGACGTAGTTTTTAAGGCCGCGTTAAATTCACTATAGACGTTTGTAAACATTGCCGGATTTTTCGTTAAAAAGTAATTTAAAATTTTCGTATCTCACACACTTTTGGTTAAAAATTCACTAAACAACGTCTGAATCGTTATTGCGCACTATATCACTAATTAATATTACTAATTAAATCTATGTGTGTACTTATAACCTATTAAAATGTTGTTTTAATACATTTTTACACTAAGAACTTAAATCAAAGAAACGTCACTTTGTCACATAAAGTTGAAATTAATCACTTGTATAGTTTAAATTAGGACAGGTAAATGGATTATTGTGACGGGGATTAACTCCCCGAACACGTTAATGCAAAAAAAACATGTTAAAAAGGTTCTGAACCGATTTATTTTTAGTTAAATAGCGGACCGGGTTTGAAACGCGCAGCGCCATACGAGGGCAACAATAATCTGAACATCATGGCTGAAAAACCTGAGACAGTGGTTTGGCCAATCTACTGTAGAGCTGTCCTAGGCCGCAGTAAACAAAGTCCGCATAGCCAATATGATAGCCAAAGTCCGTTGAACGGACAGGGCACAAGAAGAAGAAGAGTATAACCTCAAATTGTAATACTTAATTAAACGAAGATAATATTGGCGAAACTCAATCGAAAATCTGAAAACAGAAAAATTACAAAAAGATATTGGCACATCTAGGACTCAACCCTAGGAAACTTTCAGAAAAGTCAATAGATGTCACATATTCAAAATAAAATGGATACAAATTTATCCAGACACTATCTAGATAGCATTTAGTTCGGGTTTGAATCTTGCAATCATACATAAAGCCAATAATAATATGCGTCAAGAAATGCTGGTAGTTGTTAGTCGAAGTATGATACAGTTAAAAATGACCGGATCGGGTAGAGATACCTTGGCTCGGAAAGCCAAAAGTCCTGGGTTCGAGTCCCAGAGGTGCCAATATATTTTTTTGATTTTTCCGTATCCAGATGTTCGATTGAGTTTCGCTAAATTTGTCTTCATTTTATTAAATATCACAATTTATTTATATTCTAATACTTTTTTGCCACTGCACACTTTCTATACTACTTTGATGGAAAACAATACGGAATGTTAATCGTACTATTTATTTTCTATGACCTATGCACCAAGTATACTTTAGTTATGGTGGATATGGGTACCGCCGCCCCGGGAACCATTGATTGGATAACTAACACACCTGCCTGAGGTCACCTCAAGTGGTTCGCTACGTTTGGTGATTTAGCAGGGGTTCCCGGGTTCACGGGATAAGGTCTTGGCGGCCAATGCGTTCGCCCACTTACTGCACGGCGGGCCGGATCGGAAGGGTTGACCTCTCAGGACTTTCTCAGAATCCATCGCCTTGCACAGCAGTGAGATGGATGGATTCATTCGTTCGTTACACCTGAACACATTGATACCCAGATTCCTGCCCACCCTTTATACTTTTTTTCCATCCCAGAACTTCCTCTCCTTCCTTTTCCTAAAAATACCCTCCACACAGTCTCCCCAAAGATGACGTAGACCCTGTGGGCATTTTTATTCCTCAGGGCCTTTGTGTGGACAAAATGTAAAAAAATAAATCTTTTCACATTTGGGTACGATTAAGAGGACATGCACTAACGATCGTTCCCATATCATTCCTATTTATATTTAATACTACCAAGTTCCCGGCATGCGTTGCAACGCCACTTAATTAAGAAATTGTTTCTCTTTGCGTGTCCTTTCCCATTCGTCCCGTTCCCTTTCCCCTTCTGTATCTCCTGCTTCCCCGTCCTCCGAACCTCCTCCCGCGTTCCCCTCCCCACTCCCACGTTCCATATATTCAAACCCAATGTTCGACGACCTCCGTAGTCCAGTGGGTAAGACTCTTGACTCACAATCCGGAGGTCGCGGGTTCGAACCCGGCATGCGCAAATAAATTTTATTTGATTAATTTGTGTTTTCACAATTAATTCATTAAAATAATATATAGTATATTTGCGGCATGTTCCAGAGTGGAAGATACTATCAGTATCGCCCTGGTGTAAGACCACCATTCAGAATTGAAACGTTGCTTGAAAATGGCTTTAGCCGTGTTTAGTGACCAGATCTGAATAGCCAGGTACTTCCCAACCCTCCTCTTCCCCACCTCCTTACCCTCCCCACTACCTTCAGCCTCACAACATACCCCAATTGGGGATGCCATAGTCGGTATGACGGTGCGGTATTCACTGTAAAAAAAAAAAAAAAATCAGTTTTCAAACAGCTCGCGTGCCACCTATTGTAATTTCTTAACACAAACATTCATTTTTGTATACCTATTATAA
Organism: Limnephilus rhombicus; assembly: GCA_929108145.2. Lineage (NCBI taxonomy): Eukaryota > Metazoa > Arthropoda > Insecta > Trichoptera > Limnephilidae > Limnephilus > Limnephilus rhombicus. The sequence continues at coordinate 46,542,683 of OV815289.1, read as the reverse complement.
GAACAGTCAATCAAATTTGATACCTAACATAGGTACTTATTTAAAATACCTGTAATTGTTGATTAGTTAAAAGTATTCGATTTTAGTTAGTGCCGTAGTTGAGTAATTCAAATAAACTCATTGATTTTAATAATTTCAAAACGTCGTTCTCAAGTTTTGACATTTTTGACAGTTTCGTAAGAGTTTTTGTAATGATTAAAAAACTTTTCAGATTATTGTCATGTAATCCAGAAACCTTTGCGAGGGTGGAAAGAGGATATTTTGAAAATTTAAACAATTCTTTATATAGCAATACATAAACAACATAATTCATACATATTTGCATACTTACATACAAGTAAGCAAACATACATTCATTTTATATGTACATACATTTCGGCGATTCATTTTTATTTATATAGATAGATATATATATATATATATATATATATATATATATATATATATATATATATATATATCTATCTATATAAATAAAAATGAATCGCCGAAATGTATGTACGCGCATAACTTCCGAACGACTGCACCAAATTGGATAATTCTTTTTTTTGTGTTCGTTTTTGTCAGGACGAGGTTTGTATAAAACTGCTGGTGAGCTCTGGCATTAAGAAATTTGTATAAAAAAATTGCAATAGGTGGCACGCGAGCTGTTTGAAAACTGAATATACTGGGACTGAATGTATGGAATGCGGGAGGGGAATTCGGGTAAGGGGTTCGCGGGAGGGGGGAGGAGGGGATCAAGGGAGGGAGGAAGGGAAACTTGGAGGGGGGAGGGGAACTCTGGTGGGGAGAGGGAAGGTGGAGAAGGCTGAGAGGGAACGCGAGAGGGGAAGGGGACGCGGGAGAGGAAGGGGAAAGGGAAGAAAGGGAAAGGACACGAAGCGAGAAACAATTTGTTTATTAAATGGCATAGCAACGCATGCCGGGTACCAGCTAGTATATATATATATATATATATTTTTAACTTAATTTCCATTTGTGTTTTGCTTCTATCTTGTCTATTTCATCATTTTTATGTATAGTTATTTTCATTGTATTTTTTTTACTTTTCCAGGTGTTGCAGTCAGCATATTCTTATTACGCGGTTCTGAAAGAATTGAAATAGCGACTTACACTATATTTTTATTTCAATTTTTTTTTCAAATTTTCCACAAATACTTAATCCCAAAATAGTTAAGGAAAAAGCGATTTATATTGATATCCAAGTATTAATAAGTATAAACATGCTCGAATTATTTTTTAAAAAAGCTCCCGTGGTACTGCGGTGCTTCGAAGATGTTTGACAATGAATGGATCCACACAATGCCCATCTCCTGAAGACGCCAATATAAAAACTTCGTTTTTTTAGGTTTGTTTGTATTTTGCGTTGATTTGTTGTTATTTTTTGTCAACTTTGAGTAAGATATGCTTTACCTACTTTTTATCTGTGCATATCGTTGGATTCTAGGAATTAGCTATAGTATTGAGCTATTGTTACCTTCAGCAAGGGTGGATCCAGGATTTTTTTCTGGGGGGGGCACAAAAGGCGGACGGGTAAAAAAATCAACAATACTGTTACTATTTACAAGTTCAAGTATGTATAGGAAGGTTTACGAAAATGTCAACACAATAGAAAAATTAAACGTTTAGTGAAGACAGTTTTTGCTTATAAGCATGTACTGTGATGGAAACTCCACAGTACACAAAACCATCTGGGTGCCCCCGTCAAGTCCCGTTGGCGGCAAGTATCTTTTCTCGGGAGATTTTTCAATGTAAATGAGTGTTTCAGGCTGACAATTATTGCTTGTAATAATTGTTACCCTTTGTGCTATGCATAAAAATCTTGTCTAAACGTTAGTTTATAAATTAAAAAATAATAATTAATATTTAACAAGTTTAAGTATTTCCCCAATAAATGCAGACATAATTTGTCTCGACGCCACCTAGCGAGGGATTTAACACTAACAATGTCTTCCTCGCAAAAATAAAGTTGATTGTTTTCAGGTGGAAAAAATATAACAAGCAGTAATTGTTGAATGAAACACTAGTATATATTGAATTATTTGGCGGGTATTTGATAAGCCCACATAGCTCAGTGGTCAGAGCATTCGACCGGCAATCGGAAGGACACGGGTTCAAGTCCCGTTGGCGGCAAGTATCTTTTCTCGGGAGATTTTTCAATGTAAATGAGTGTTTCAGGCTGACAATTATTGCTTGTAATAATTGTTACCCTTTGATAAAATTTCAGTTGTGAGAGGGTGAAGGTGCGAGTCCCCGGCTTTAATTATTAATGCACGCGGTACACGAAAATGGTTTTTACTGCACATGGTCTGCAACTTTCATTTCTTGCACGTGGAACTCAAAAATGGTATCCACCTTTTTTGTGTTTACTTATATTTGTATTTATTCTGTTGTGTTTACTTATATTATAATCAATCTTGTTAAAATAAAGATCTTTTCTTTTCTCTTTCTATTGCTTTTTACATTACTCCACACAGGAAGCACTGCGAAAAATATTTCCCTCAGGGCCTATGTCATCTTTGGGAATGCTGTATGGAGGGTCTTTTCAGATCGATATGACGCAGTGGCGTTAGTACTCGTTTATGATTATATATGTACGGCGGTCTTCGCCATGAAATTTAGGTATTGTGTATTTGAACAGTAGCGTAACCTACTTCTCTTGAGATTGACTTTAAGAAATGTTGTTAATTTCTACGCGCCAAATCATGTGCAATAGTTCTCACAGGAAATGTCAACCTCAGGAGAAATAAGCCTCGCTTAATTAGAGCAAGGAATCTCATTGGGTCGTGGGGACAAGCTAGTGTCCTGAGAGGTTTTTTTATTAAGTAAAACTACTAGGTATGTTTAGCTCAAAGAGTTGAAAGTATATATTGTAAATAAAACAACATGATATGAACTAGGTTTTAAATACTACAGGTAATTAATTACAAGATAGACTCACCCTGGACTAGTGTTCCCAGATCTAAAAATCAAAATCCCGGAGAAAATTCCTGACATTTGATAAAAATTCCGGACTTTCTTGTAAATATAATATGAATGTCGTTATGCATCGTGGCATGCCAAAACCCATGTCGAGGGGGGGGGGGAAGATTTGAAAGTGGTAGGTATTCCTTTAATATATAATAAACTTTATTTTTATTTTTTGGGTATTAAGTGTTAAAATTTCTAGACATTTTGTTTAAAATTAATTATTATATCAGAAGTGATGTTTTTACTTTGTTTGTAATAAAAATGATTTGTTTTTTTTTTCTTTTTTTTATATCAATCTCCACTTAATTGTAGAAATTCTAGACTGTTTAGAATTCCCCCCGCATTCCGGACAAAGACCTATATTTCCGAACTTGTCCGGAAAATTCCGGACGTATGGCAACCCTACCCTGGACCGTTATGGAAAAATGATTGCTAGCTACATTAAACATTACGCGCGCGACTGTGTTTTGTTCTCCTGAATAGCGCCCTTCATCCAGCAACCGTGGATATCCGCTCAGGGTCCGTGTCTCCAACACAGCCTCCCATAGGTGATCAGGTAATCACCCGGTATACCAGGTGAAAGTTAGGCCAGCTTCAGCTCCTGGTTGTGGCCCATACATCGGGACTTAATTCCATCGGAATTAAAGTGGTATTGCCGGTGGCAATCGTCAGGATACGGAAGCTTTGGTTAAGGCCAGGATGTACAAGGTTCTCGGGACCCCGGGTTCACGTGTTCGATACGGGTAATCACATTGTGGTACTTTCGCGAATTTAAGAGGCTACGTGCCTAGCCCGGAATGATCGATCTTATCCAAGATTTGACATTGCAAAACGAACTCATAAAGACACCGCCACGCGGTATGTTTGAAAATAATCCAACCCACATCGACCGTGGACGGTATAACTCCCGATAATGTATTAAATCAACAAGTAATGATTACACTGGCACGTAAAGCATCATGCTTAACTTCCCGCAAACTGGGTTATTAGTAATCCTGTGGATTACATCGATTTTTGGTTATTTAAAAACTTGACCGTCAAACCAAAAACGTGTCCTGGGGCGTCTTTCGTTCAAAACTCTCGCCAAATATTTCCAGCATTATGAAAAAAAACCTAATAGACAACATATAGTGGTTTCTTTTCATAAAGAGGATGCTCAACCTCCGTAGTCGAGGAGGAATGTTCTTGACTCACAAACCGAAGGTCGCGGGATCGAATCCCAGGATGCGCAAAAAAATATTTGATTAATTTGTATTATTTCACAATTACTTCATTTAAAATAATACAAAGTATAAAGGCGCATTTCAGAGTGGAATATACTCTCAGTACCACCCTGTGTAAGACCACCATTCAGAATTGAAACGTTGCCTGAAATGGCTTTAGCCGTGTTTGGTGACCAGATATGAATAGCCAAGTACTTCCCCGCTTTCCTCTCATCAATCTCCTTTCCCTCCCTACTACGATCAGCCTCACAACATAACCCAATTGGGGATGCCATAGTGTCATAGTCTCCAGACAGGAGCAGCTGGGACTCTTGAGAGGTATTCACATGAAAAAAATAAAAAATATGGAGTTCTGGTAAGGAAAAAGGTATTAGGGATGGGTAGGACTAAGGGTCAGTGTCTCCAGGAGTGATGGACGAATCCATCCATCCCACTGCGGTGCAAGGTGACGTTCGTAGAGAGTCCTGCTGGAGAGGTCAAAAGGTCTCCATCAACCAGTCTCTCTCATCCAGCCTCCCACTCAGCTGACGGACAGATGCTCGAGAGACCAAGACCTGGACAAATCTCAACCCATGAACCCGGGAACCTCTACTAAGTTACCAAACGTAGCGAATCACTTGGGGTGACATATAGCAGGAGTGCTGGTAATCCAATAAATGGTTCTGGGGCAGCGGTATCCATAGCCGCCTCTCAAATCGACTTCTGTATTGTCTGCCAATAACTTAGCTTTTAAGCGTTATTCTTGCAAACCTGAATGGTTGCTTACTGCCCGAGGAAATTGACTTTCTTCAGATATCCATGGCAGATGAGTTTGCATGCTTGATTGTCTAACTCTTTCAACACTAATAACTGCATTCAGAACACGAAAACGGTTTTATTTTCTTTGTTGCAATACTTAAAAAAATCATTCCCCTGTCCTTTGTTGATTCTCATGCAGATATTCCCATCGCTTGCCGGAGTACTTTGTCCACTGTACAGATTCAGTCTCTCCTCGAACAACTTCCGGATTTTATTAGCCCAACTTTGGCCGGGGGAGACGAATGTACTCGTACGTCTTTCTTCATTAATTTTATACTCCAAACAGGAAGTCCTGAGGAACTCCTCAGGGATCTCTCTCAGGGCCTATGTAATCTCTGGAGAAGTTGCGTGGAGTTTTTTTTTATTAAAGGAACGAAAGTTCTGATAAGGAAAAGGTATGAGGGGTGCGTAGGAATCTGGGAGTCAGTGTGTCCAAGAGTAACGGATGTACGAATCCAGTCCTCTCTCGATCCAGCCCGCAACGCGGTTGGTGGGCATACGAATCTGCTGCAACCCTCACCCCATGAACTCAGACACCAGTACTGAGTCGACAACTGTAACTTGCCACTTGGAGTGATCTATGGCAGAGGTTTTGGTTATGCAATGAATGGTTCCCGGGGCCTCTGTACCCAAACCCGCCTCTCAAATAGAGTTTTGGAATTGCCGCCATCAATTTACGCAGGAGACAAAATTGGTAAACGCATTCCAGGGTGTAAAAGAAAATAAAAAAGTCATTTCCACAATAAGTACATTAGCATTTAATACCTGTTTAGTAAATATTAAAAGTTTGACTAATGTCTATCTAGCATCTAGTGAACGCTAAGTCAAAGAAACTATGTAATAAAAATCGCGTTTTTACCAAGAGTATTGTTTTTTTACTTAACTTAACGTTCGCTCAGTATTCTTTAGTGAAAGCGAACATAGACGTATATTTCCACATCATTTAAAGAAGCAGACTAAATGCGAAACGTACTAATTTACCTAAAATTATAAGATTACTTGATTGGCACAACGAATATCTAAATAACTAAATGATTTAAACCTTTAATGTTTCTAATAGTTATTAAATGTAAATAACTATTTATATGATTTTTTTTTATTTTCTTCTTCTTTCGTATGGGAGGGGGTCAGAGGGGGACATCTAAGTCTGCGAGCCAGTCTAGGGCCTCAGGCGTTAGTTACCCTGTGGAATGAATGGAGCGGGCATTCGTTGACCACATGTTCGGTGGTCTGTCTGCACCGCAACGCATTCACACATCGCCGACTCTTTAAGGCCCCATCTCTACATCATATGGGCGCAACAGCTATGGGAGCATCTTATCCTATTGATGGCGGACCAGAGTTTGCGATGCAATGAGAACCCAGGCTCTGTCAGTAGGGTTTTGTACGAGATGAGCATTTTTCACGTTAGCCGATTGCCACTCAAGTTTCCACTTATCTTCTGGGGTGAGAGGTGATCGGAGTCTTTCTCCTTCTGTCCAGAAGGGTTTTCGGGACTTGAAGCGGCATGCCTGGTGAGAAACGATATCATCGTGCAAAGGTATTGTTTTTTTTTGCAGCGCCTTCTTATATTCCCTCAGTGTTGCAAACTCTCGCCTGATATTTGGCGGGGTATGTTTGCAAGTACGGGGAACCAAGGGGGAGGAGTAGATTTTAAAGGTTAACAATAAATTGACAGTAAATTAATTCCTCATACTATCGTCGTTTTATGGGAGGAAATGCTGCTTGTTCAACGCTGGAGGTCCTAGCTAAAATATGATTGAACAACATAACTCTAGTCTTCTCGTTCGCAAACGTACTACTAAAAGGGGACTTGATTGACTTGAATTAAGTGTCAAGCCGCATGTCAATGCCTCCTTCTTTTCAGGTCAACGTTTCCTAGAGATTGGCTGTGTCCATCATCAGAGCAGTAATGCGCAAAGATAGAAACTGCGAGACCGTGCGAAAAGGTGACTGAATAATATGTGACGAAAATCGTTCAACATTCAGCCTGGCAAAAACATCAGAAAAGACGAGCAGAGAGATGCGCCGAATGGGTCGTTTTAATATTCGCTCTGATTCTTAACAATTTCTCTTTCATTATGGGTCCTTTCGGAACTCAGGTACAATCCTTCCTTTTCTTCAACCGACTCCGAGCACAGCATCCCAAAAAAAACTAAAAATAGTTATAATACACAATTAAAATACAATTTCAGCACTGTTTGAGGTTCGATATCAAAACAATCAAACTAAACTAAAACCAAGAAACTTATCTAAAACCAAGAAGTCTTAAATAATAAACTGCCATCTTTAGAGCACAGCCAATGCTGCCCTTGTTCTGATTGGTATTTCAATGGAAAATGCTCCGAGAAACTAAATAAACTAGTATCATGGATCCCATCGGCACCGGTGCATGGGAAATACGCCAAACGCGCGCCCAACATTTGTAAACGGTTGACATTTGTCACATGAGAACGGTTTGCTTCTACGACTCGCTCTTGAGTTCGACAGCTTCTGTATGTCCTCCCTTCTTCAACAGGATCTCTTCGGGACCCATGTTCATTCATTCTTCTCCTCAAATATACCCGCCACAAAAAAAAATCAGGGCCTTCTATATACAACGTTAAAAAAATACAAATAAAAATTGCATAATTGGTTTCCCAATCAGTCCAAGGTATTTAGGGGCTGCGCCAATGTATCCACATTTCAAAGATTTCCACCTTCCATATTAATGCTTGGTTTAGTGTTCAGCTTTCCATCTTCCAGAAAATTTCACATATAATCAACCTGTTTTTAAATTTAGGCTTGTTTTTTTAATGAAAGAGATTCATCTCAATGAAAGCGCTCAGGGCCACTTCAAAGCGAACCTCACTTCAAAAGATCGATTTCATTCAATCGATGAATCTGAATTGGAAACTATTAAAATACTTCATTAAGTCCAATAATCACTTTTTTAAAGGACAATCCCTACCAATGTGATTTATAAAGATAGAAATGAAAACTGAGAACACAAGTTTACAAAAGATCTTTAGACTCTTAAGACTGCAGCCAGGCCAAGTTTGATCAAATTCACGTGCCAATAACGTTTTCTGGTAACTTGTGTGTCCGCATGTGTTTCTTCAGCGTATGCCTGTGCCTCCCGCGGTAGCTGCACTCAGAACACGGGAAGGGCCGCTCTCCCGTGTGGATCAACATGTGGCGCCGCAGGTTGTTCTTTTCGTTGCACTCGAAGGGGCACTGCGAACACGAGAAGGGGCGCACCGTGGCATGGCAGAACATGTGCGTCTTCAGCGACACCTTGTGGCGGCATGTATAGTCGCACAGCGGACACTTGATCGGCTTCGACTCTAGGTGCATCAGCTGGTGTCGGCGGAGATGCACCCTCTGGGAACAGATATAGCTGCATTTCTGGCATGAAAATGGTTTCTCTTTAGTGTGCGTGAACATGTGGCTGTTGAGGCTGCGCTTGGTGTGACTAGTATAGGCGCAGTGCGCGCACGCGTATGCCTTTATATCGGTGTGCGTTATCATGTGGGCCTCCAACGACGATGTTCTCTTGCACCTGTAGCAACATTGGGGACATTTGAAAATCTGCACCTCCACGTTATTATGAACCTTCATGTGCACTCTGTGCACCTGTTTCGTGACGCTAAGACACGCGCAGTGCTTGCAGTAGTGCAACTTATGGACGACCAGGTAATGTCGCTGGATGTCTTTTTTCTTGTTAATCTTGAAGTCGCAGAGCGTGCAAGGAAACCACTCGACCGCCGCGTGCTCGCGCATATGGCTCTGCAGTTTATATTTAAGGTTGCACGTGAACTCGCACACTTCGCAGCGAAGCTGTTTATTCTCCGCGTGGGTCTGCATGTGGAGTTTGACGCTTGTTTTTGTTCTGCCGGTGAAGGAACACTTTTGACAGGCAAACGGTTTTTCCCCGTTGTGAGTGAACATGTGGGATTTAAGAGTTCTGCTCATGGCGCAGCTGAAGTCGCAGTCGGGACATGAAAACGGTTTCTCTGTAGAGTGAGATATGAGGTGATATTTAAGCAGCGGCTGGGTCCTGCACACGTAGCTGCAGTGTGGACAAGCGAATGGTTTTTCTCCAGTATGGACCAAACCGTGGTTCCTCAGCGTTTGTTTGGAAGCGCACGAGAAGTTACATTCATCGCACGAGAATGGCTTTAACCCGGAATGAGACAGCATGTGATTCTCCAGCCCACGTTTCGTCCTGCTACTATAGCTGCAGCTATCACATGGGAATGGTTTCTCATCTGTATGTAACAGCATGTGAGTCTTTAAGGTGCCTTTTTGTTTGCACTTGAAATCACACTCAGAACACGCGAATGGCTTGAGATCTGTGTGGATGATCATGTGCGTTGCCAGGGAAGTCTCCTTCTTACAGACATAGCTGCAGTGCGGACAGGCAATATGCCTCGTGTCGGAACTGCTCCATCTGTATTTGGATAACTTCTTAGACGCTTGGCGGATGTTTTTGATCTCAAAGTCATTGTCTTCTTCTTCTTTAATGTGGTGGTTGGAGAAAGACATCTCGCAACTGTCGTCCGGTCTCTCGAACCAGTTCGCTACAAAACAAAACAATGCATTAAGATTTTTACAAGAACCATCATTACTAATAATAGATCAGAAACTGAAAGGAGTGGCGAAAAGAAAAGAAATAAGTAAAATATAAACGTGGCAAGACTAGGTATTAAAAAAATTAAGTCATTTTTAAAACAGAGCCTACATGTTCGATTAACGTATGTTGTAAGGGAAAACTTTGCTATTTTATGTTACTATGGCGAAAAAGCCCCAAGACTATCTGTCTGTCAAAAGATCAAACAATCGGCAATATCGATAATTTTCTTTCATATCGTTACCATTCCAGTTCTTTTGAAGGCGAACGGCTGCGCTACCTTTTACTCACAAAAATTAATTTTGAATTTGAGGCCAAAATACCAAATCAAAAATAATAGCAAAATTTTGCTATAAAATCATGAAAAATCGAATTCTTTAATGATATGTATTTTATAATTTAAAACAGAAATAAATAAATATAGATCACATTCGTACTAGTAAATATTTGCTATAACTTTTGATTAAAAACAATCAGTTTCTTTTCAGTTAGGCATTTTGGCCAGATATCCAAAACTAAATTTTGTATGAAAAATACCAGGGGATGCTGCGAGGAGGGTTTGAATTATTTTTTTTAGCCAACTTTCTTACCACTCTCTTCGTCTGAACCGTCATAATATTTTTCTCCTTCCACAACTTGTCCCAAAATCGCATTGGTCACAGCGGGGTCTCCAATTTCTTTGGGATCTTCACAATTATTCATCTCCACATTCTCGAAGTCTGCCATCAATTTGGATTCAGTCATGTTCAGATTTCCTGTTTTGGTGTCGAAGTCAGGTAGGTTGTGTGTTCCCAGATTGGTGTCAACATTATGTAGGTTTTGAGCTTCTGGATTGGTTTCGAACTCATGTAGGTTTTGAATTCCCGGATTGATGTCAATGTTGGGTGGGTTTTGAGCTCCTGAATTGGTGTCGAAGTCATGTAGGTTTCGTATTACCGGATTGATGTCAAAGCCAGGTAGGTTTTGTATTCCCGGATTGGTGTCGATGTTGGGTAGGTTTTGAGCTCCCACATTGGTATCGAAGTCGGGTAGGTTTTGCATTCCCGGATTGGTGTCAAGGTTAAGTAGGTTTTGAGTTGCTAGATTTGTGTTAATGTAAAATAAGTTTTGTGTTCCCGAATTGGTATCCATGTTAGTATGTTTATTTCCTGGATTGGCCAATGCCGGGTAGGTTTTATATTCATAAATAAATGTCTATGTCAAGTAGGTTTTCGTAAGTCATATCCATTTTGTGTTCCTTATACATCTCTGAATCGTAGAATCGGCGAGCTAAAAAAATATATACATAAATTTATACCTTCATGTAATAATAATAATGATAATATGCTAAACGTTCTTTTAACAAAGACAAACACTATCGGAATACGAATTGTACAATAGACAACGCTTGAAATCCTTACATTACCATCAATATAATCAGAAAATGTTGCTTGTGCACAGGACATAGCTAGAAGAGGAATACCCAGCTACTTGTCAAGAAGAAGGCAATTGACTGATCTAATATGTTTACATACAAATAATTGACGGACATCTTAATATGTCTTAGCAATATTGAAATAAATGTTCCCAATTCCTATTGTTTAAGACGCCATTGTATGTTCCACCTGAATACATTTAAAAATAATATCGCCTATTTTAGGTATCTGACCCAAATGAGTCGACTATGTAATAAGAAAAAGTGTGCTGAAGTAGACATTTTCATCGATTTATACGGATTCAGAAAAAATGCTCTGCTATTGCTTTAAAATATGTAACCCTGCCCTGAAAATAATTTCCATCAGGGCCCAAGTCATCTTAGGAGTGCTGTGTGGAGGGTATTTTTAAGTAAAGGTGAGGAAGTTCTGGAAAGGATAAAGGTTAGGCGGGTGTGTAGCGAACCACTTGGGGTGACCAATGGTAGCGGTATTTATAATCCAATAAATATTTCACGGGGCGGCGGTACCCATACCTGCCTCACTAATTAGAAAATGTATGTTAGAATAGTAGAAAGTTTCAGAATAATTCACGAAAAATTAAAATTGGTCATAAACTGCTCGTTCACAGATGGCGCTTATTTAATTGTTTTAGAAAAAACGCTTTTAAATTATTGTTCATTTACGCCTGTACATATGCAATATGAATATGAAAAAATGATTTTGTCCGTATAAAAACCAATTCTTTCAAGAAAAGCATAAAAATACAATTCTGTATTGAATCACCGACACATATTTTATTTGTAGGTATGTCTTTCTTAAAAGAATGGAATATTTTCTCAAACTATGAATACCGTTAAAAATGTGTAGAATATTTGATGTTTATTTTTCAATTTTCGATATTTGTACTAAAAGTGTGCAATTTTAATACTTTCATTCATTATTACTGATTTTAAGAACCTACATTCAGAAACAGTTTCAACTGGCTACAATCAATTTTGACATAGAACTAGACGTTTTAATAATTACCGTGACTGCATTTGAAATTTCATTCAAAATACTGCATTTAAAAGTTCATCTCTGGCTTGTCATTGAAGTAAAATCATATACGTTTTTTTTTTCAAATTTGTGTTACAATGCATATAATAGATATATAAAATAATTAAAAGTATATTAAAAAAACTTAACATATTAAATGTACGAAGAAAAAAATCCCACAAAGGCAATGCCTATGCGTGGGTATAATATTGATTTTTTACTTTATTTTTATTTCTGTGGTTAAAATGAAGATTTTAAGTATATATATATATATATATATAAAGTAGGGATTTAAAAAGAGTAACTGAATAAATGCAATGAAAAACTACAATATAATAACAGTCTGCACTGTTATTATCGCATTTGTGAAAGTTTTATAAGAACAAATGTTGCAGGTGCAATTTAAAGACATAAAAAAAAAAACAAACAAAAAAAACATAGCAAACAATATATTATATTATCTACTCTCATTTTATCACTGTAAACCATTCAAATCCTGGGATGTTTTTTAAAATAAAGATAATATACACAAGCCCGCTACACAAACCCTGCGTAGCCAAACAAACCATTCAAAAACGTAGGCTGTTTTTTAAAGTAAAGACAACATACACAAGCCCGCTAGACAAATTTCATAATTACGCGCTTTATCATATATCCCACGAAGTCGGCTACAATCGTATCTGCTCTTGTTTGTATCAGCTGGGATACTGACATAACAGTGACAAAATGGCGGGCGGGCTGTCGTATCGCTTCGCGAAGTGAAATTTTATTTAACGACATTGAAAATTAAAATGCATTATTTTCCGCCGGCCGTGATGCAAAAAGTTTCCTTTTATAGTGATTAAGGCGAATCTAAAGTTTTTTTCTAAAAATTATTCCTAATAACCATGGACACTAATCCCGAAAATTTACCAATTATTCGTAATAGCCATGGACATTAATCCCGAAAATTTACCATATAAATAAATTTCAGCCATTGAAGCCCATAGGTTCCATAGTGCTTTGACACAAACGAATTATTGAACGCGCTGTGGAAGCCGGTTCCCAGAGCACCGAACCATCCCAATTTTTAGGTATAATTAATTTTTTGGTACATCTCAATCCATATTCAATTAGGTAAAATGAAAAAAACTTTTCGTCGTATGGGATGACAGCTGACAGCCATTTACAATAATTTGTTCGTATTCTATGATATTTTGGGTAATTATTCCACTAAACGCCGCACTTTTAGGCACAGATTGTAGAAATTACACTTCATTTCAACATTTACTGCAGAAACGGCTATTTTCACGCACAAAATAGTTTGTTAGTTTCTTAGTTTCAGTAAACATTCATACGTATTTACATTAAAACAAAACTACGCAAATGTCAAATCCATAAAAGGAAAATTAAAATGGCGGTAAAGCGATCTTTTTATACGGGAAATGTTTAACTTTGATTGAATAAAAATGGAATTTAATGTATTTTTTACTAACTATCCAAACGCAATTAGTTGTTTCTTGCAGTAAATAAGTTAAAACAAAACCTTTCTGAAAAAGTTTTCTTCGAAAAAAATTAAAACAAAGTGTAATTTCCATAATATGTGCCTAATAAAAGTGCGGCGGGTAATAGATGGATATTGACCAAATTTTGTTTGCAGTGTTTTCCATCGCCCCGAATGCAAAGAGATGTATGTTATTGTAATAAATTGGAATCAAAAGGTTTTTTCTAAACAATATTGGTATTAAACACATCCAGTCATCTAGAAAGTTAATCATTCATTTATGTAATTGTCTAGGTTAGTTGTCTCTCCCTAGCTAAACCCTATAGCTAAACCCCACACAACAAAAAATCAATTTATTTTTATAATTATTAACAAATACTTAATTAATTATTAGCATATTATCAAAAAAAGTGTACATTTTACTTACTTTGTTATAAATTTCCATCACAAACACAAATTTTAATTAATAAAAACGATTTCGTTGTGATTTGTTGACAGTAAATGTCTTCAGGTGTAAAGAATATCGATTAATTTCAATTGCAAAATTCACCGCTAGTTTCGCTTTTGGAACGTTTAAAAACATAAATTACTTGTCGAGAATGGTTCTCGCAACATTATTACAGTTTACTTATTTATTAAAATGCTTTAATTTGAGTTAAAATGGTAAAATACTGACGAAAAACCGACCCGCTTCTAGCCATCGGATCTGTCAGAATGGCGTCGGTAGGTTAACCATAGATTTTGCTGTAGTTAATATTGCCAGGCTAAAAAAATAAATATATGAAAGTATTCTTTTATTTGTCAATAATCATCAATAAAAAATGTGCAGTTCACACGCGGTACAAGTGAACCTTCAGAAAATTAAAGTAGACAAGAGTAAAGAGGCTACGAAGCACCACTCTCTCGCAGGCTAAATCCTTTAGATGTGTTGTGTTTGTCTCGTTTTAGTATCGCTTTGTTTCGTTTCTTCGAGTTTCAAATCATAACGGAGCTAAAGAAGTTTTCACTTCAAAACAGAGTGTGCAATTCACACGCGGTAGAAGAGAAACCATCAGCAAACTAAAGTAGACAATCGTGGGGGGCTAGGAAGCACTACACAAATAGGAGACCTATTATACTATCTCATTCAGGCTAAATCCTATAGATATAGGTACGTGTTTGTCTCTTTTTAGTGTTGCAATTTTTCATTTCATCGAGGTTCAAATCACACGGTGCTAAAGAAGTTTTTACTTAAAAAATACTAATTTAGATTGTGTGTCCGTCTGTAACTCTGGTTCAACGCTCAAGAGTTCGGATTTGCTTTGAACTTAAGTTTAATTGTCAAAATTGGAACTGATTGTAAAATAAAGTGATAAATTGATAAAGTACCTACCTACAACATAATATTTTAACAGAAAATTATTCGAATTGTCTTTTTCAAAATTGGAATTATAATATTTTAATTTTTTCACTGCACTAAAATGACGTTACAATTCACAGACGCGTGATAGAAATCGCAAACTGGCAAGCCAAAAGTAATGTCTTCGATTTTTGCAGTTTTAGTGGGATTGGTTTATTTATGGTTATTTATTTATTTATTTATTTATTTATTTGTTTATCAAGACATACACAGTACATTATAATACAGATTATAAGGTATGTTAAATTAAATTATTACATGGTTATGTACCTATTACGTAAGTCCATAGAATGTCATTTGATAATTACGCCTGAGATATGAACCGGTCTTAAAACTTAATTATTGAATGAATGAAGTAATAATAATAAAAAGGAAGAAAAGAGGGGGGGGGGGGGAGATAAGGAGACATTTTGAAATCAAGAATTATATGCTCACTAATTGTAACTGACTGGTTAAAGTTTAATAAAAAGTTAAGTGTAAGTAATTTAAAACAAT
This sequence comes from Limnephilus rhombicus, assembly GCA_929108145.2. Taxonomy (NCBI): domain Eukaryota; kingdom Metazoa; phylum Arthropoda; class Insecta; order Trichoptera; family Limnephilidae; genus Limnephilus; species Limnephilus rhombicus. Next base: position 46,527,253 of record OV815289.1, on the reverse strand, counting down.
TATATCACGCCAAGAAATTTAATAAATTAGTTTTGTATGTTTGCAAGGAATCATGAAAAATGTCTAAGTGTAGTAATTTTTCATAGTGATTATAAGTTATGATTGCGCGAGTAATTGGTGAGTTACTCGCTGCATTAGTGTTATTGGATTCTATATGAAAAAGAGAAGTGTGCCTGGTACGCCTCATTGGGACATTTAAACCAATAGTGGATAGCAATTCAGGACTATCTATTTTATTATTTAGCAGGTTATACAGAAACAGCAGATCTGATAATGTGCGTCTTTTTTGTAAACTTAACATGTTATTTGTAGTTTTGTTGTATTTCTTGAATAAATATTTAGAGAATTTATTCTGTATACTTTCTACTATATCTATGTACACCTTATATTGAGGATTCCATACCGGGGACGCATACTCGGGACGGGGTTATAGTAATAAGCTGTGACGGTTGCAAAAGGTTGTGTCTCGTGTGCTACCTCTAAGGGGTCGTCACGTGAGGCTCGAAAGGGGGTGGGAGGTTCGGAAAAAATCACGAAATATCACCGGGGGAGGGGGGGTGTAATGAGATATCACGTGTATTTATTTTTCGTGATAATATTCTGAAAATTGCAAAATTCGGCTTAAGTTCGGTTTATGGGCGAAATTCCTAAAAAATAAAACTAGTTATTTTTATACTAATTTGGGGTCGGGGAATCCGAATCTGAAAGAATTAGGCGGCGGCAAGCAATATTAACTGAATTACAGGACTTTAAAAATTTTTATACACATACAGGAAAATAGCCATTTTGGAAGCATTTTGATTCCTAGAAAATCAAACTAGTTATTTTTATACTAACTATGGGCCGGGGAATCCGAATCTGAAAGAATTAGGCGGCGGCAAGCAATATTAACTGAATTAAACGACGTTAAAATTTTCTATACACACACACATGAAAATAATCATTTCGGAAGTATTTTGACACACGCAGTACAAAGATCATAGAAAAACAAGAAATATACAAAAACATGTGCCGGCAGTGTTACCAGCTCCGTGCGTAACCTAACCTAACCTAACGTTAGGTTTGTGTAACATGGTTTGTGCCCCTTTATACCGCCTGCTCGCGTCCCTAACCTAACCTAACCTAACCTAACCTAACGCTAGGTTTGTGTAACATGGTTTGTGCCCCTTTATACCGCCTGCTCGCGTCACGGCAAAAAAACATCCCTGTTTTCAAGTAGTTTAGCGGCTACGCTAGGTTTGTGTATCATGGTTTGTGCCCCTTTATACCGCCTGCTTGCGTCACGGCAAAAAAACATCCCTGTTTTCGAGTAGTTTAGCGGCTACGCTAGGTTTGTGTAACATGGTTTGTGCCCCTTTATACCGCCTGCTCGCGTCACGGCAAAAAAAACATCCCTGTTTTCGAGTAGTTTAGCGGCTACGCTAGGTTTGTGTAACATGGTTTGTGCCCCTTTATACCGCCTGCTCGCGTCACGGCAAAAAAACATCCCTGTTTTCAAGTAGTTTAGCAGCTACGCCGGGTTTATGTAACATGGTTTGTGATACAAAAGAACGTGCCCCTTTATAACGCCTACTCGCGTCAAGGCATAAAAACTCCACAATACTAGTTGGTGTACCTCCCTAAAATATTTGAGAATCAATTATAAAAAATAAGTACTTAAAATATAAACATGTTATTTTACGTTATAAATATTACTGCTTAATGGCAACACTTAATTTTGTGTGGTAAAAACATCTATGTTATCGTGTTTTTCTATGATCTTTGTACTACATGTGTCAAAATACTTCCGGAATGATTATTTTCATGTGTGTGTGTATAGAAAATTTTTAAGTCGTGTAATTAAGTTAATATTGCTTGCCGCCGCCTAATTCTTTCAGATTCGGATTCCCCGGCCCATAGTTAGTATAAAAATAACTAGTTTGATTTTCTAGGAATCAAAATGCTTCCAAAATGGCTATTTTCCTGTATGTGTATAAAAATTTTTAAAGTCCTGTAATTCAGTTAATATTGCTTGCCGCCGCCTAATTCTTTCAGATTCGGATTCCCCGACCCCAAATTAGTATAAAAATAACTAGTTTTATTTTTTAGGAATTTGGCCCATAAACCGAACTTTACCCCAAAATTCTTTGTACTAAAAAAAAAAAAAAAATTGATTTGGGGGGGAGGGTTAGTCTAAAACCTCACCACATATCACCACGGGGGGGGGGGTTAAAAAGTTGCTAAAAAACATCACGTGATTAGTGGACGACCCCTTAAGTAAATTGCATTAAAAAACAGAATGTGCAATTCACACACGGTAGAAGTGAAACCTTCAGAAAACTAAAGTAGACAAGAGTGGGGAGGCTACGAAGCACCGCACAAAGAGGAGTTCGATAGACTACGAAGCATAAATAGAAGACCTTCTCTCATTGATGAAAGTGTTTCTCTTTTTAGTGTCGCTGTTTTTCGTTTCATCGAGTTTCAAATCACAATGGCGCTAAAACAGTTCTCACTTCAAAAAGTTCCAGAATGGTCTGGTGTGTGATGTGAAAATGTTTTGACTACTCGCCAAACACTAGTAAAACCCACCTGCCCAATTTGCATACATATCAAATTAACACCGCCCGCTTGCCAGCCCTCTGCCCGTTGCCTGAATTGAATATTTGAATTTCTCAGCTGTTCTAAGTCCGTTGCGTAGTTTAACATTTAAGAACTCGCTAATGGGTCTAACAGACCCAGTTCTTTGTATTTTGTGCAGTAACTTTCAAATTTTACTTAATGTTGCCGCTCATTAGTACCTTTCAACGACAGTATAGCACGACAGATGAAGATCTTAGTCTTCGGTTAGGTTAGGTTAGAGGAGTGCTACGGACATAAAAGATGTGTAAGGGTAGCGACTAAATACGTGAGTATTTTTTCCGTCACGTTATTACTAATTATTGTGTACCTTTTTTTACTTTATTTCATAAAAAAATGATTACCGATAGGTTTTTGAGACCTAACAAAATAGAAGAATATCTCAATGAAGAAATCGAAAACAAAAACTGTTCTGAGACTGAAGACTATGAGTCTATGACTGATGAGTGCACGTAAAGTGCATTGCGGCTTATGTAACTGGAAAAAAGATTGATAAACAATTTGTGGAGAGCACATTAAGCACCTTTTTTCAAATTGTTATAATGAAATTTGTAGTAGAAAGAGACCGAACATTTTAAAGATGTGATTTTATTCCAAAGAAGATATTTTATATTTTGTTAATTTTCACAGTCGTTTTGTTTTGTTTTCTATAATTATTGATCTCTCATTATTATTTTGTCTAAGTAGGTTTATTATAGTACTGTAAGAAAATATAGAAGATTTTTAATAAAATAAATAATTGAGCCCTTGCCCGGAATAATGTTGTATCCAATAAAACTATCAAAGTTGAATTATTGATGGAATAATGTTGTATCCAACAAAACTATCAAAGTTGAGTTATTGATGGAATAATGTTGTATCCAACAAAACTATCAAAGTTGAGTTATTGATAGAATAATGTTGTATCAGACAAAACTATCAAAGTTGAGTTATTGATGGAATAATGTTGTATCCAACAAAACTATGCGAGTTGAATTATTGATGGAATAATGTTGTATCCAACAAAACTATGAAAGTTGAGTTATTGATGGAATAATGTTGTATTCAACAAAACTATGAAAGTTGAATTATTGATGGAATAGTGTTGTATCCAACAAAACTATCAAAGTTGAGTTATTGATATAATGTTGTATCCAACAAAACTATCAAAGTTGAGTTATTGATGGAATAATGTTGTATCCAACAAAACTATGAAAGTTGAATAATTGATGGAATAATCTTGTATCCAACAAAACTATCAAACTTGAGTTACTGATGGAATAATGTTGTATCCAACAAAACTATCAAAGTTTAGTTAATGATGGAATAATGTTGTATCCAACAAAACTATCAAAGTTGAGTTATTGATGGAATAATGTTGTATCCAACAAAACTATGAAAGTTGAATAATTGATGGAATAATGTTGTATCCAACAAAACTATCAAACTTGAGTTACTGATGGAATAATATTGTATCCAACAAAACTATCAAAGTTGAGTTAATGATGGAATAATGTTGTATCCAGCAAAACTATCAAAGTTGAGTTATTGATGGAATAATGTTGTATCCAACAAAACTATGAAAGTTGAATAATTGATGGAATAATGTTGTATCCAACAAAACTATCAAACTTGAGTTACTGATGGAATAATATTGTATCCAACAAAACTATCAAAGTTGAGTTAATGATGGAATAATGTTGTATCCAACAAAACTATCGAAGTTGAGTTAATGATGGAATAATGTTGGGCATATTAATATGCATGGTAGGAATTATGATAATGAAAATTTTTTATGCCTGTGACAGCCTTTTAAAGTTTGTTTTGTGGAAGAATGTTGTATAACGCCATTCATCAAAATCACGGCGCATGGTTTAATTTACGGCAATAAATGGAGAAAACGAATGTCCTATGGCTTCAACTAGAAAGTTTTCAAAACAAAGAGGCGGAAGAATGCAGGAAAGTAGAATTTGTCCAGAAAAAATATTATTAAGCCTGCTTTTTAGCTGTTGAAACAGTTTTGGGAAATAACGCTCTATGTTGATGATGTTGTGAGATAATGTTGTATATGACAGTATCTAGAACGTAAATGGTTTCATTTATTCATATCGTTTTTTTTGCTTCTTGCTCAAAACCATATATGACGTGTGTAGATTTATGTTAGAAGAGCTTGTTGCTTTCTGTAAGGTGTCAAGAGTAAAAAAAACGTTTTGTGGAATAACGTTGTATGTGAAAGTGCACATATACAATATTATTCCAAAAATTCAGGGTAAATTTTAGTAATAAACTCAAATTTTATTGATTTTCTAGACTACTTTGCAATTAAAACTCTTAAGAATTATATGTTTTATGTATTAACATAAAATGTTATGAAACATAACTGGTTTCGTTTTTTTCAATTTTTCTCGGAACTAGAATATTGTTGGATACAACATTATTCCGGGCAAGGGCTCAATTACAGAAATAATAACAATTGGCCTTAATCTTGGCATAAAAGTATGGTAAAAATTCCTTTAAATTTTTTAATATTAGTATTTGATTGAAAATTGTCTTTTTAATTCACACATTATCCTTATAAGAAAATAAACATGAATGTTTTTTGCCCAGTTTTGGAACAAACATATATGATATTATACTGGGTACAGTACAGACAGCGGGAGCGACTTTGTTTAATACTATGTAAAGATAATGCAATTGTTTTCCGCCCAAAGAATATATGCAATATTAAAAAATGATAGGCTTACCAAAGTACAGTGTCTGGGAGCGCAACAAGCAAAATAATGAAGTCAGTGCTGTCTCTAAGTAAACCTAACTGTTTAAAATAGTCTGATCACTCCGTTTATTTATATGCTTGTCATAAAACAACATACAAATCAGCAGAAACAATAATTACAACTATGTACTATGTAGCAGTTAAAAACCCGCTTCACAGGTTTTTGCTGCTAGGCCCTGCAGGCGGCTTTTAGTTCGGCTTCGCCCGGTTTGAGTGTTTGTGACCATTTTATAAATCCGATAGGAACTGGTTTTTAAAATAGCCAGTTCCTCGGATCTACTGTGGTTCAGTGACAGCTAGTCGGGGAGGCGTCTACTAATATCTACAGAAACTGAAAAAATCGTACTAAAATCTGTGAGAACCAAAGTGTTGACGAATATCTACAGCTCAAACTGTTGACTAATATCTATGAGAACCAAAGTGTTGTCGAATATCTACAGGTCAAACTGTTGACTAATATCTATGAGAACCAAAGTGTTGACGAATATCTACAGCTCAAACTGTTGACTAATATCTATGAGAACCAAAGTGTTGACGAATATCTACAGCTCAAACTGTTGACTAATATCTATGAGAACCAAAGTGTTGTCGAATATCTACAGCTCAAACTGTTGACTAATATCTATGAGAACCAAAGTGTTGACGAATATCTACAGCTCAAACTGTTGACTAATATCTATGAGAACCAAAGTGTTGTCGAATATCTACAGCTCAAACTGTTGACTAATATCTATGAGAACCAAAGTGTTGATGAATATCTACAGCTCAAACTGCCGACTAATATCTATGAGAACCAAAGTGTGGACGAATATCTGCAGCACTGGCAGAGGTTGGATTTGCAATTATGTACAGCATATTAGAATTACATAATATTGCGTATGCAGTTTCTTCTTCTTCTTTGTGTGCCGTATCAGGTCCCCCCGACGTTGGCGATCACTCTTGTGAATGTCTCTCTGTCTTGCGCTGCCCAGAATAGCTCCTCCACACTTCTAATGCCGGTCCACTCTCGTATATTACGCAGCCAAGACATTTGTCTCCTACCAGGCCCTCGGCGACCCTCTATCTTGCCTTTCAATATCAAATGGAGCAAGTGATACTTCTCCCCTCGAAGTAATGACCCAGATATGAAATTTTCCTGATTTTTATTAATGTAAGCAGTTCTCTATCTGCTCTAGCTCGCCTGAGAATTTCTGTGTTGGTGATCATGTCAGTCCATGGGACCTTGAGCATTTTCCGGTGAAGCCACATTTCAAAAGCCTCTAATCTGTTCATGGTATTTACTTTCAAGGTCCATGATTCACATCCATAGAGCAAGACCGACCACACATAACATTTTAGGATTCTCTGCCTTAGTTTTAAGCTGATATTGTCATTGCAGAAGAGGGATTTTATTTGCTGCTTCAATTCTGCATCTAATCTCCACATCTGGGTCAAGAGTCTCCGTGAGAATACTGCCGAGGTATCTAAATCTTTCCACCTTTTCGACATTGTAACCATTTAACTGTATCACTGATTCAGAGTGATCTAGTCGTCCAAATGTCATCCATTTAGTTTTATTTACGTTGATTGTTAGGCCCAGTTGCTCACCAGCATTATTAACAAGATTTAATAGGTCTTGGAGGTCATCGATACAGTCAGCTAGTAATGCAGTATCATCTGCGTATCTTATGTTATTAATGACAACTCCGTTGATCTTCAGACCCTTATCAGTATTACTTAGGGCTCTTTTAAAGACATAGTTGGAATAGAGATTAAACAATAGTGGCGACATGATACAGCCTTGTCGTACTCCACGCTGAATGGCAATTGCATTAGATCTCTCATTCCCATGTCTTATTTCTGCTGTTTGGGACCAATACAGGTTTTTAATGAAATTCTGGTCTTTGGTGTCAACGTTACAATCCGCAAGCATTTTCATTAGGTCAGCATGTTTTACCCTGTCAAATGCCTTTTCGTAGTCAATAAAACAGGCAAAGACTTCCTTTCTTTGGTCACGACACTTTTGCCATAGTATGTCGATAGACAATAATGCTTCACGCGTTCCGAACGCATTTCTGAAGCCAAACTGAGTGTCATCCAAGTCCTGCTCGCACTTATTGCGTATCCAGTATGCAGTTTGAAAAACTTAATTTATGTAAGTATGTATGTAAAAATCCCTAATATCGGACTATTGGACACATTTAGCTGATTAGTCCAACCAATGCTCTGTATATATTAGTTCAACCTACGCTCTGTAGATATTAGTCAACACTGGGACCGTCATAGATATTCGTCCGACCTTAGCTCTGTAGATATTAGTCAACACTCTGAAGTTCATAGATATTAATTCAACATATGAGCTGAAGATATTCGTCCGACATACAGGCTGTAGATATTAGTATCTGGAGTCCTAGTCGGTGACTCGCCAAGATAAAGTAACAGTGACAGAGTAACCGTGACAAAACATGTGATGTGATTTATAACAACTTCGTCAAGTATTGCCGTCAATCTTTCCAAATCCGGAAGGATACTTAAAATAAATAAATCCGTAGTACTTATACCTAGGGGGGGAACATCCACATGCGAGCTGCTGACGGAAGTAGTGACATCTTGTGTCGAATTCTTGAATTTAAAACCGAATTCTAAAAGTAGCTTTGTGTGTAATTCCTCGTACACAGATGTTATTTGAGGTGCGGCCGTTAAACATGGCTTCTGACATGCACTCGTGGCTGGGTTCTGAAATTCAACCACGCAGACGCTAACGTAATAATACTGTTCGATAACAATGGATGCCATTTGCAAACTGTCGTTGCTCTACTATAGCGAGATCACTTGACACCTCGAAATACGTTTAGCGCCCAGGCCTCCTACTTTATTTGGGCTTAATTCTAAAAAAAACCCCCTGCATTCTATCGTTTATTTTGTTCATACGCATTTATTTTTTTAATATAAAATACCTTGGAATAATTATTGATAAATTGGAACTCCCAAGTGGAAAATTTGAGCAATAAATTAAAAAAACTAACCTATTTTTTTCAAAACAATAAGAAACATTTTAGATAAAGAACAGCCAATTAAAATCTATTATGCCTTAGCCCAATCTCAACTACAATATGGTCTTATCGGATGGGGAAGCTCATGCGATTCCACTATAAAACCAGTCCTCGTTGCACAAAGGGCAATTCAAAATTATACTTAGAGTACCCATCAGAACCCCTACAGACTATGTTTTTAAAGCGCTGAATTCAATGCCACTGAAACAATTATATACAAAAGATATTCTAATGTACACATTCAAAATCCAGGATAACTTTACATAGACAAACTCGGGCCGATTCACAAGATCTACATTACAACATACATTCCACCAACCTACAACTAAAACGACTTTTGGACAAAGAAATATGCAATACTTCTCTATTAAATTATTTAATTTACTCCCTCTTGAAATAAAAACCATAAAAAAATAACTGCCTTCAAAAGAAGCATAAAAATATGGATTATGGACATGGGAAGGAAGAATATAGAGCAATACAATTTTACAACCTAACAAAGAGTAATGGTTGTTTTGTACTTTCTTATAGATCTAACTTCATAATTTTCCTCGGTAATATTCTAACATAGGTATTTACTTATAATTCAAATAAGAAAACTTTTACAATGTGTCCTTAGAACGGGGTACCCCAGTAAGAACACATTTTCTCTAAAAAACTGTAAAACAAAGAAAAATAAATAAATAAAATATCCGATTGAAATAAAAAAAACCAAAGACATCAATAAACTGAAACTCAAACTGAAGCTACACTTCATCGGGAATAATTAACTTAATAATTACCTGTTTTTCTCTTTCTTTCTTTGTATCATCAATCTATATTCATCTCTATTTTATTTAGATTTTTCGAATTTCACTTAAGTGCACAATATTTTAGTATATATCCGTATCCCATGTATGTACACCTACACTTATAGATAATCCAGAAGTTTCAATTGTTCCCATTATATACTTACCTATTGCATAATGTTATTCTATTTCTGTTATAATTAGTGTAACTCGCTCATCAAGCACAAGAACTAGTTTCTTCTTTGGTGAGATTGCAATTTTAAATAATTTGTGTACCGATATGTAATTTATATAAAACCACTGTACTATATACAAGGTGTCCGAAAACTCGTAGTACAAGCGGGAAACTGGGGAATCCTCATCACATTTGGAGTCGATTTTGTGGTATAATTTTTTTTGATTTGAGCTTTCGTTTTCGAGTAAATCGAGTCAGAAGTTGATTTTTTTTTTGGTCAAATTCTTATAAATTATTACTGACGTTCATAGTACCTAACTAATAAAAACTAATTAAAAGAAAACAAACAAAGAAATCCGGATTTAAAGCATTATTTTGAAATTATTCATAATTTTATTCCGTGTAGTACGGTCGTTTCACGGTTAAAAACAGCTGTTCATTATTTTCGCGCTTCTAAGTCAAAGTGCAATGCGAAATTTGCTGTCCCTTTCTGCGCTCGGTTCGATCAACACAATAGAAGGGGTAAGCTACTAATGGCTTGGCCTTGAACTGTGAACTTGCGAACCAAATTCTGTACGGAAGCAAGTCCAAAAAGGTAAATGTTCAGGAGATGTTGTATGATAGATAACAAAAAAACTAATTATTAACTCAATTAGTTTTGTTTTAAGAAGGAGCAAATGAAACGAATTTTTTATAGTAAAGCCATTAAAATAATTGTTTAAAAAAAAACGCTGACTTGAGTCAACTTTTCAATTTGGGAGGCGGGAATGGGTACCGCCGCCCCGGGAACCTTTATTGGATAACCAACACCTCTGCCATAGGTCACCCCAAGTGGTTCGCTACGTTTGGTGATTTAGCAGGGGTGCCGGGTTCATGGGGTGAGGTTTGTCTAGGTCTTGCAGGCGGATGACCAGGACATGCTGAACCCTAGATTTCTACCCACCCCTTAAACCCTTTTCCTTCCCAGAACTCTCCTCTCCTTCCCTTCCTTAAAAAACCCTCCACACAGCATCCCCAAAGATGACATAGGCCCCGAGGGAAATTATTTTCCTCAGGGCCTCTTGTGTGGAGCTCATGTAAAAAAAAAACTAAAACATGGACTTGAGTCCTACTGCCTCTAAATGAAGTGGACTATTTTGTTATGACATGTGGTGTATTATAAAAAGAATAAAGTCCATGGTACACCCTTCTGCTTCTAAGATAGTTGTTGCATCATGGTACTTGCATCCACATGCAATTTTGAAAATCGTATTTTTTCTTCATAATGGGACTTCCATTTTTCTGCCACTGATAAACATGATAATTTACTTCAAGTAAATTATCATCAAAAACTCATTTCTTCAAATTTCGGACTTGGACCGTTTTATCCTCGGGATCGCGTCGAATTCATTCAAAAATACAAGGAATGCGCCCGAGAGTTCCCCCATCCGTCTCCCTTTAGCACCGTTTTAAAAAACGAAACAGCGCTATTTCACTCGAGTTGTATGCAAACAGTTCCGTGTTTTGGACCGCCCAATTAGTTTGTATCAGTTTGTATTTACGCTTTGACGTGGGATGTTTCTTGTGTTTTATTTGAAACGTAAATAATAGTGCGTTATTAATTATAGCGTAACATTGTGACTCTTTAAGTTATTTTCTTTGTGTGATTAATTGTGAATGAAATTAATTGAGTTATTAGTTAGTGAGTAATCTGTTATTTATACCAGGGCGGGAAAGCGGTGTGTACCCTCCTATGTAGTTGTGATAAGTTGAACAATTGGTGACAAATGTTTGTGATGTGTTTTTGGATTTGAAAACATTGCAACCAGATGCGGAGCTGCCACACAATAAAATAAATTGGTACGCTAATTATTATTTATGCATTAAACCGCTTACTCGTTAATACGGATCCAAACAGTTAGATTTAGCTTTATTATTACGAAAAGTGAGTATTTATGTCGGGGGAGACCAAAAAACATGCAAAAATATGCATTTAACATTTTAATTTTGTTAAAATTTCACTTGCGCGGTAACGCCATGTTTATTCATTGTTTTTATTTTAACATTTCATCAATGCTGCCAATCATAGAAAAATATTTTTGCGTAAAACAAAGTGAATGCATCATTGACAAGTTTGTACCTGTATTTATAACAGTAGAACATTGAAAGAAATGATAAGTTTTAAGATTTTCACGGCCAAAAGCATTTTCGTTATTTGTTTTTGGGGTGTTATGCCGTGTTGCGCTACCTCCTTCTTTAGCCAACGTTTCGGACATCGTTGGCTAAAGAAGGAGGTAGCGCAACACGGCATAACACCCCAAAAAACAAATAACGAAAATTGAAAGAAATGTATTAAAATAATTACACAAACCCGCTAGATAAACCCTGCGTAGCCAAACAAAGCATTCAAAACTTGGGATGTTTTTTAAAAGTATGATGAAAAGCGAATTTATTTTAGAGAATTTATTTTATAAGATTGGTACTTCCGACAAATGTCATATTTGATTGTCTATTAGTTAAAAAAGGAACATTCCTTATTATCCGTGCATCAAACTGCGACAACACGAACGTTCCGTGTTATCCGTGAGGTGGACTAACTGCATATTTACCCGCTAATTAACCATATTGTAATGCCTAGAAGAGGTGGGAGAATAAATTATTAAGATGAAAATAAATAAACTATGGACACGACAAGAGATTAAGCAACTTATAAATAATTTTAGAATAACATCTTCCATCTGTCATCATGACATTTCCGCTTTTCAAAAATTTTAACCCTAAAAAGCCGAAATGTTTTTAAAATAATATTTTTTTCTTAATTTTAAATTTAAAAATGCTTAAATTGAAAATCTTTATGTTTATTTGGGTTCTCTATGTGATGTAGGTTCACCAGTTTTCCGCTTGTACTACGAGTTTCCGGACACCGTGTATATATATTAAATAAAAAAAATAAAAATAAAAAAAATCTATCTTTGTCATTCGTTAACAGGAAATTACTTGAAACACAACAGTTTTTTTTACAATAGCTCCACACAGGAGCCCCTGAGGAAAATATTTTCCCTCAGGTCCTGTGTCATCTTTGGAGATGCTGTGTGGAGGGTCTTTAAAATGAAGGTAAGTAGAGGAAGTTCTGGGAAGGATAAGGCATGAGGGGTGGGTAGGAATCTGGGGGTCAGTGCGTCCAGGAGTGACGGTTGTATGAATCCATCCCTCCCAATAAGCAAGTTCGGGAAACACGTCAAATGCGTGCCCAACATTTGTACACGGTTGACATTTGCCACATGAGAACGAGTCGTTTCTTCGACTCGTTCTTGTGTTCAACAGCTCGGCTGTGGAATGATTTGCCGACCTCTGCATACAAGGTTGGTGAATCTGTTATTTCCCTGGAGTTTTCAATTGCCATTCTTTGTGATATATTTGTCCGCGCAAGTAGATTTTCATAATCAAATCTGTGAGTATTAAGCTCAGAGGGTCTGGGGCATGGACATATGAATATATCTGGACCTGCCCTAAGTGATAAAAGCGTATTATTTCCCCCTCCCCATACCGGTTCCATGGAGCCAGCTCAGATCGACGAGAGCCTCGCTTGAATCTAAAAAATGTGACGTCATCATTCTTGTCCTGACCAGCGCAAAGCACGCATCAGACATTTTACCAACAAAAATGAGAACCTGTGCTATATATTATACCCTAATATATGTGAATGTAGCGAACATGGGCGTTTCTCCAGTGAGCTCGTCGTTGGTTACAGGGGTAAGTAAATTATGAAACATTTGTAAAAGTGTCTTAACTAAATACGGCAACCAAATATTCCTCTGTGAAAAAGGTAACCAACTTTGCTTTCCTGCCTTTGGACTACGCAAAAATGTTAATAATGTGGCGGGCAATTCACGCTCCCATGTAAAAAGGTCTATTCATTCAAAAGCAGTTTTTGCTTTTAAGAACTAAATGGTTATATTATAATGCGAGATGCCTTTATACTGTCAGATTGATTTTTTAATGAATCACAGTCATCTTTCCCCTCTTCGCCCTTCCACAGTTTGGTTTTACCCCTCATCTGTATCTTCTTGTCTATCTATTTGGATGTCTATGGTCTGGGGTTATTTACACACCTCAGGCTCGCATATTATAATGCAACATCATTGGTCTGCGCTAATATAGCAACATAATTTCTCTCTAAAATTATTCTCCTCTGGACCAGAGCCTGTGTTATCTTTGGTGATACTGTGTAAAGGGGCTTTTTAGGAAAGGTATGAAAGGAAGTTCTGGGAAAGAAAAGGGTATGAGGGGTGAGTATGAGTGTGGGGGTCAGCAGTGGCGGACAGTGAGTTTTCAGAGAGCTAGAATGCTAAGATTGAAAAATACGACATTACTGATGTAGTTGTAGCAGAAAATTATTTTTGTTTTTTTTTTTTAATTTCAATATTTTGTATGAAGAATTCAGGATTCTTTCTCGCCACTGGGGGTCAGTGCCACCAGGAATGGCGGATGAACAAGGCTATGTTCATCCGTCATTCCTGCTGGAGAGGTCAAAAGGTCTCTTTCAGCCAGTCTCCCCCGATTCGGCCGGCCACGCAGTTGGTGGGCAGACGCATCCACCGCCAAGATCCAGACAAACCACGCCCCATAAACTCGGGCACTCCTGTTAAATCACCACTTGTAGTGACCTATGGCAGAGGTGTTGATTATCCAATAAATGGTTTCCGAGGCGGCGGTACCCATACCCGCCTCCCAAATTGAATGTTTTATAAATTATCATCCTCACCCATTTATAGAGTCGCTATGCCAGGTGGTTCGGTTTAAAACAAACGTTTAAATCATAAACAGAATGGTTCCACAATGTACTTTGGGGCAAACCTTTTTTTCATTAGTTTAACAAAGCAGGCCCTGAGTAAAACAATTTCCCTCAGGGCCTACGTCGTCTTTGGGGATGCTTTGTGGTTTAAGGAAAGGAAATAGAGAAAGATCTGAGAAGGAAAAATGTGTGGGTAGGAATCTGGGGGTCAATGTGTCCAGGAGTGACAGATGTTTGAATTCATCCTTCCCGCTGCAGAGTATGGCGATAGGTCGAGAGAGTATTGCTGGAGAGGTCAAAAGGTCTCCCTCAGCCTGTCCTACGTGGTTGAGGAGAAAGGCTGTCCACTAGCAATCCGGAGGTCGCAGGTTTAAATTTCTTTTAAATTTTATTTGATTAATTTGAGTTACTTCACAATTTATTCATTTAAAATAATATATAAAATAGAGAGGAAGATACTCACAGTATCGCCCTGGCGTAATACCTGGCTAGCATCCCCAAGTGGGGGATGCTGTGAGGCTGAAAGTAGTGGGGAGGGGAAGGAGATGGGGAAGAGAAAAGTGGGGAAGCACCTGGCTATTTAGATCTGTTCACCAAACACAGCTAAAGCCATTTCAAGCAACATTTCAATTCTGAATGGTGGTCTCACACTAAAGCTCTCAATTTGGGAGGCCAATATGGGTACCGCCGTCCCGGGAACCATTCATTCGATAACCAACACCTCTGCCATAGGTCACCCCAAGTGGTCCGCTACGTTTGGTAACTTGGCAGAGGTGCCCAAGTTCATGGGGTGAGGTTTTTCCAGGTCTTGGCGGCGGATGCATCTGCCCACCTGCTGCATGGCAGGCCGGATCGAGGGAGACTGGTTGAGGGAGACCTCGGGACCTCTCAATCAGAACTCTTTTGAACATCGCCTTGCACCGCAGTGGGAGGAATGGATTCAAACATCTGTCACTCCTGGACACACTGCTGACCCCCAGATTCCTACCCACTCCTCACAGCCTTTTCTTTCCCATAACTTCCTCTCCTTCCTTTTCTAAGGACTCAGGAAAAATATTTTCCTCTGGACCTCCTGTGTGGCGCTATTGTAAAAAAAATGCGATACTGAGAGTATCTTCAACTCTGGAATGTGCCGCAAATACAACTTATAATATTTTAAAATTATTAAATCGCACGCCACGATTTGAACCCGAGACATCCAGATTACTAGTCGAGAGCCTTATCCTTCATCCACAGAGGCCATCTATGCGTCTCACTACACTCACATCCTACAGGGTGTGTCATTTTAAATAAAATTCAATAATATAGATAAAATTCAATTTATTAAAATCATTCAAAATTAATTAATTCCTCTCATTTTATAAAATAAAAATAATATGTTTCATTATTGCTATAAGCGTGTTTTTTTTATATTTTAACAAAAATAACCTAAAACCAATATTTTATTCCTATTATTTACAACAATTTCTTATTTTAACAATAATTATTAGTATGGCAAATATTCATTTTAATCGATATTCATTTTCTTGAGGGAATACAAACAATTAAATATAATAATTTATTTACAAATTTACCATTAATTAAGGCGATATAAATATAAACATTATTTTAATAAACATCACCGCACTGTAAAAAGGTTGTACAGGAGAGCGAAAATAATTTTTTTGGGTAAGAATTGCCTAATCGAATTTAATGTTCCAAAGACCAAATAATCATGTCAGATTATGTCTAAAAGGGATCGAAATGAAAATCTAGTCTCCTTCACCGGAAGCAATCTTCCGAACAGGCCCTCCATTGATACTATGCTTGGTGTAACTCTTAAGTGACCAGCTCAGATATGGGGGCTCCATTGAAGCCAGAGTTAAGTTAGCCTCTCAAAAACTGGGCGTACTGTACAGGACCCGCAGATACTGCTAACCCTGTACAAATCGCAAGTGCACCCCACGATTGAATTTGGCAGTCACCACTGGCCTGGAGCCCCAAAATACCTGAAAAACACCATTGACTCTGTGCAGAAACGGGCGGTCCGATTGATAGATTCTCTCCTCTTAACAAATGGATTGCAATCATTAGAGCACATTCGTCAGGTGGGAATGCTATCCTTGTTCTAGAACTAGCATCATTGATCCCCTCAGCACCGATGCATGGTCGAAAAACACGTTGTCACATGAGAACGGATCGTTTGTACAACTCGTTCTTCTGTGGAACGATTTGCCGACCTCTGATTTTCCTTCCTTTTACAACATGGGTCTCTTCAAGACTTCTTTCCTCTCCTTAAAAAGACCCTCCACACAGCATATTTAAAGATGACATCCTGAGGGAAATTATTTTCATCAGGATGTGGAGTTATTGTAAAAAAAAAAAAAAAATTATGACAGATGAAACAGTCCTGACAAAAAGAGACACTAGCGACATCTCACGGTGTTGAAGTGACCTAACTTAAATAGTTTTCATGTGGCGTAGATAATAACAATCATTTTACTACTCTTAGATAAAAATTACAAAAGAGAACAATTACAAAAGAGAAAATTTTACAAAAGAGAACATTTTGACTTGCGACCTTTTTCTATAGATGTGCCAATTATTTTTAATTTGATCGAAAAAACTTACGAATTATTTTTTTTTTGAAAATGTCAAAAAAATTTCTCAAATGTAAATAAAAATATTGCAAGAAATTATATATACACATAAAAATGGTTTCAAAAATAAAAATTAAATAATATTTCAAATAATTTATACGGAATAGATCCAACTAAGTGCAATCTATACATGACCACTGGAGTGACAGTGCAATTTAAAACTTTTTTCTTCGATTGCTCGAGATTTTTTGGTAATCATTTTGAATATTTTCCACCCACATTAAAAAAAAACATATCTCCAAATTTTAATATGGAGACATACAAACTGATTATAGTTCTATATAGCCAATGAATTCACCTATATTTTGTCCATTATCACATATTCGTAGGATTTATAAGAAAAATATTATAAAATCGTTAACTTCTACTTAATTACTTACAAATAAGGGAAAATTTGCCAAAATTGGCAGCAAAGCAATCCTAGGTATTTTAAATAATGCCATATTGTGACGAAAAGCGCTCCAACGGTTAAAAGAAATTTTTCGGCTAGGCCCTTCACGGGAAAATTTGTCAAATAATCCCTTCAGTGGTTGAATCATCTTATATTATAGAAACTAGCAGACCCGGCCACATGTTGCTGTGGCTAACGAAACACAACGCCATCTACTGACAACGCCATTACACAACCTTTTTAACCAACGCCAACTGTTAATTTGCATACATATCAAATCCACACCGCTCACTTGCCAGCCCGCTACCTTTATATATTATACATTTCAACCAATTTACACAAAACCTTGATAAATTATATACCAAAACCTTCTTCATGAATCACTCTAAATTGGTGAAAACCGCATGAAAATCCATTGCGTGGTTTAAAAGATCCAAGCATACAGACAGCAGGAGTGAATTTGCTTTATACTATGTAATAGATGATCAAAATATATAATACATATATCGATCATCCAGTTGATTACTCAGACATCTCTGAAAAATCAAAATTAGAGTTGAGTATGTAGTTATATTTAGGCGTGTTCCCTCTATCTGGTACAATACTCAGTAAATAAACAAACACTAAAATAAAGTAAATAAACACTACCAACATCTATTATAGACATGCACTAAACCACTTGTAATAGTGAATTAAACTAAATTTTGATGTTTTCTAGGTCATTAGTGGGATATTTCAAAATGTCATATTAACCGGTTAAATGCCAGGCTATTTCATGAAAATTCTCTAAAAAGCACCACTTTGAATTTTGAATTGAATGTTTTGTGGATTAATTTTGAGCTATCGTATATTTTATTGACTGAAACACGTTCCTAGAACAATAAACTATGTACCAAAACAACATTACTTGCGGTAATTAAGTGAATTAATAGGTTTTACAATGTTTTAGTCGAGGAACACGCATCAACTTTGACAGCTAAAATTCGTGGCAAATTTGACATATTCATGCCACAGATAAAATCGTTTAAAAATATTCTGGGGTTGCAAGGTGAATGAAATTTTTACCCATCTTACGGGGTAATGTTGGCGCAAGCGATTCTGATCTTGTTCTTCATACAAATTCTGTACATAGAAGGGTCAAAATCGCAGACAAGCATATTTATTTTGAAATATTTTTTTCACTCTGCGCACAAGCTGCGCGCGCCCGCGCGTCTCCGGCAAATAAGAGGTTAATGTACCAGACCGTTATGCTTCCCAGTGTTATTTTATAGCATATTTAATATTCAAAACAGAGACACTTGAAAATAATACTAGATTTATAGTAGGTAAGCATTTGAAAACTGCTTTTCTCATTATTGCAAAACTTAGTAATTGAAGATGTCTGAAATATCAACTGGACAATGAATATATAGATGCGATATAATGTTGCCAGCTACAATCCTATAAGGGCTGGTAGTACAAAACAATTTCTATCATATCAGTGTCGCCATTTTGAGATTTCCACAAAATGTATATAATTTTTAAAATGTCATTTAAAAACATTAATAAATTTGACCACAGTGAATCAAAAATCATTTCAAAATAAAATTTCAGGCAAATTAATCAATATAATATTATAAAAATGGATGAATGTGTGCGTCCCGTTAAAACTCAGAAACGAGTCCCGGTACTACGATCAAGGGAGTTATATGATATGTTAGCCCCCAATCCCTCATCCATGAAGAAGGTTCCTGTTTTTACCTGAGGGGTGTGCTTTTGAAGATATAAGAGCTGGAAGTTACGCCCTCTAGAAATTTCTAGAACCGAATATTCTGGAATGTTGTGGAATGTTCGGGAATAGTCTAGAATGTTCGGGAACATTCGGGAACATCCCAGAACACTCAAATGTTATGGAATGTTCGGGAATAGTCTGGAATGTTCAGAATCATCCCAGAACACTCTCGAATGTTGTGGAATGTTCGGGAATAGTCTGGAACTTTTGGGAATATACCGGAACATCCCAGATCATTGTGGAACATTCCAGAACGCTCTCGAATGTTGTGGAATGTTCGGGAATAGTCTGGAATGTTTGGGAACATTCGGGAACATCCCAGAACACTCTTAAATGTTGTGAAATGTTCGGGAATAGTCTGGAATTTTCGGGAACATTCTGGAATATCCCAGATCATTGTGGAACATCCCAGAACACTCTCAAATGTTATGGAATGTTTGGGAATAGTCTGGAATGTTCGGAATCATCCCAGAACACTCTCAAATGTTGTGGAATGTTCGGGAATAGTCTGGAACTTTTGGGAATATACCGGAACATCCCAGATCATTGTGGAACATTCCAGAACGCTCTCGAATGTTGTGGAATGTTCGGGAATAGTCTGGAATGTTTGGGAACATTCGGGAACATCCCAGAACACTCTCAAATGTTGTGAAATGTTCGGGAATAAACTGGAATTTTCGGGAACATTCTGGAATATCCCAGATCATTGTGGAACATTCCAGAACACTCTCGAATGTTGTGGAATGTTCTTGAACACTGTGGACCATTTGAAGTGTAAAGAGGACTTAATTTTATCCGTAAACAGCTGATCAAAAATTCGGCAGAAAAAATTATATCTTAAAAATTTATTTTTGACATCGTTCTAAAATAGTCTACGAAGTTCGGATTTGCGACATCTATGGTCATAATAGATAAAGCATTTCAATAGCTTTGTTTTAAAATAAATGGCTGGCCGAGGAAATGTTTTAAATAATTACAATAAATGTTTTAAAATGACAGTTGAAATTGGCCACATTTTGGACAGCGAACACTCGAGGGTGCAATGAATAAGGAATATATTTGATTATTTTACAAGTTTCTTAAAGCTATAGATTATAATTCTACGTATGGCAATCGTGCAATTTGAACTTTTCATTTCAGATCTCAAATAAAACTAATTATTATATAATTCCCGTATTAAAATTCAATAATGTCGTTTAAAAACAAGCTGAGATAAGCCACAATTTAGGCTAAGCACACAACTTTGCTGCTTCCAACGTAAGTTGCGCCAATCAGTACTTAATAGAAAATTAAATGTTTTCTTTTGTTGATAATATCTACAGTGAAACCCTTTTACAGTGAAACTCTCTTACAAGATATTCCCAGAGAACTTCCTAAGAATGAACACTTCTCATAAGATAGTTTCACTGTTGTTTTAATGATTTAAAGTGATTTTTTTACAATACATTTACAGTAAAACACTAGTTGCTTATATATTCAAACCTTTTGCTTTTGATTTAAGGTGGTTGTTTTACAATATATTCACAGTGAAAATCTTATTTATATTTCGATATTCACAGAGAAACCCCCACATATACTTCAATATTAACAGTGAAACCCTTTTCTTTTGATTTAATATGGTCATTTTATAATATATTCACAGTGGAACCCTCGTCTATACATTGATATTCGGAGTGAAACCTTAGTTTATACTTCAATATTCACAGTGAAACCGTTTTCTATTGATGTAACGTGGTTGTTTTACAATATATTCACAGTGAAAACCTTGTTTATACTTCAATATTCACAATGAAAACCTTGTTTATACTCCAATATTCGCAGTGAAACTGTTTTCTTTTGAATTAAAGTTGTTGTTTTACAATATATTCACAGTGAAACCATTTGTTTAAACTCACATATTCACAGTGAAACCGTTTTCTTTTGATTGTTCTAAAATATATTAACATTGATACCCTCGTTGTTCATTAATACAGGGATTGGTTTTTAAATTATTTACAGTGAAAGTGGTTATTCTAAAATATATTCTCAGTGAAGCCTTTGTTTTCCTTTAATTTTCTCAGTGATACCCTCATTTGTCATCAATG
This sequence comes from Limnephilus rhombicus, assembly GCA_929108145.2. Lineage (NCBI taxonomy): Eukaryota > Metazoa > Arthropoda > Insecta > Trichoptera > Limnephilidae > Limnephilus > Limnephilus rhombicus. The sequence goes on along the minus strand of OV815289.1, from coordinate 46,506,231 downwards.
TTCACATCAAAGTGAAATTTATATTAATGTGTTCTAATATTTTGCTGTTGTTCCATATTCACAATAAAACTTTAGATTTGATCTATACGGGTTGTCTTTTCAATATAATATTTACAATGAAATTCAATTTTCTCAGTGTAATCCTCAGTATTTTTACTACATTTCAATAAGTGTAGTGAAACCCTCCATATTCTCGTGAATTAAAATGGTTGTTCGATAATTTATTCACAGTTAAATCCTCTTTTGATTTAAAATGATTGTTTTACAATTTATTCACAGTGAAACCATAATTAGTTTGATTTAAAGCGGTTGTTCTAAAATTTATTCACAGTGAAACCATAATTATTTTGATTTAAAGCTGTTGTTCTAAAATTTATACACAGTGAAACCCTCAAAATTTTGATTTAAAGTGGTTGTTCTATAATTTATTCACAGTGAAAGCATATTATTTTGATTCAAATGCATTGTTCTACAATATATTCACAGTGAAACCCTCATTCTTTTGATTTAAAATGGTGTTCTACAATATATTCACAGTGAACCCTCAAAATTTTGATTTAAAGTGGTTCTATTACAATTCATTCACAGTGAAAGCATATTATTTTGATTCAAATGCGTTGTTCTACAATATACTCAAAGTGAAACCCTAATTATTTCGATTTAAAGTGGTTGTTGTACAATTTATTCAAAAATGCAACCCACATCGTTTTGATTTAAAATGATTGTTCTACAATTTATACACAGCGAACACCTCATTCTTTTGATTTTAAATGATTTTTCTACAATATATTCATAGTAAATCCCTCATAATTTTGATTTAAAGTCCTACAATACATCTACAACGAAACAATATTACATTTGATCTAAAAGGGTTTTTTTTTTCAATATGCACAGTGGAACCCTAATTATTAGGATGTGAAGCAGTTGTTATACAATATATTTACATTAGTGAAACCCTCATTATTGTGACTTAAAGTGTTTGTTTTACAATATATCTGCAGTGAAACCCTGATATAATGATAATTTCATGTTGGCTGTTCATTCCAAGATATCTCCAACTTTGGGTGTACGTGTTTGAAGTTGATGCTGGTTCTAGAGATTGATTGAAGATGCCATTGTGTACATGGTCTAATGTTTAGGTTAGGCGGAAATGTCTGGCGCAGACAGCGATACTAGTGGTTGTGTCTGCGCTGAGCGCTGGCCCGGTGCAGACGCATGGCAGGCAGATGCTGCGGATCCAGCATGGAGGTGTACCCGCCGCAGATGGCGGGGTGCCTCCTGTGCAAGCGGCAGTAACCCCCGCGCAGCAGGTACAGCTCGGGGTGGCGCAGACGAGGGTATTCACTGGCGTGCAGAGCCCTGTCCAACTGACGGAGGTAGCGGCATCTGGAAATTTGCACAGTTTTACTATTAGTCGTGGTCTTTTATATATAACCATCATTTCTTTAAAATGACCCTATACAACGTGTCCAGAAACTCGTAGTACAAGCGGGAAACTGGTGAATCTACATCACGTAGAGAACCCAAAAAACTTTTTTTTTTCAATCTGAGCATTTCCATTTTAATTTTTTTTTTTCTATTTTAAAATTTTTTCCGCAACTAAAGGGTTACAAAAATTTTTGAGTCCGGTTTACCCTTCATTGCATTTTATAAGACATTACACAGCTGAAATCAACCCCCTAGTGAAAAAAAAATCAAATTTAACCAAAAAAATTCCAACTTCAGACCCGATTTACTCGAAAACGAAAGCTCAAATCAAAAAAGTTATATCACCAATCAACTCCGAATGTGATGTAGATTTACCAGTTTCCCGCTTGTACTACGAGTTTCCGGACACCGTGTATACAGTGTTTGGTTTTGAAATGATAATATGCATAATTTAAACCGGGATGTCATTTATCCAGTACCTACCTTCCCTAACCATATCACCTTGATGAAGAAAGCAATTGAAAATAGAATAACAACAAAAGTGAATTGAAGTGCTTTCGTATCGAAAAAAATATAAAAATTATTGTATCAACTTGTGAAGTATATTTTGGACTAGATTGGAAGCAAGTTTTGTTGATTGTTCATGTTCATAATAACATTTATGAACAAAAAAGGAAGGTTTTTGACCTTTTCGAGATCGTTTCATAATTATTTGTGTTGTGCAAACAAGATTACATATCTCAAAATGGGAAGCCAACAACAAGACAATTGTAGAGTACTCGATTTCTAGTACTTTAGTAATAAACTGCCACGCGTCGAGTAAGGTCGTGTCCTACTAGTAAGTAAATTGCATTAAAAAGCGCCAAAATTCCCTCCTGTGTGATGAGAAAATGTTTCCATTGCACGGTAAACAGTCGTAAAAGCGAAGGAATAACATTTCATTTGTAAATACATGCAAATTACTTATTATTATCGATTATATGTATAAATAATACAATTGCTTTCCGCCCAAAGATTTTATGCGTCATTAGAGAACTCAAGGCCTACTAAAGTACAGGTCTGGATGCGCAACAGCCAAATTACAAAGTCGATGCCGTCGCTAAGTAAAATTTACTTTTTATAATAATAATCTAATGATTCTTTATTTACTTGCCTGCGGTAAAACAACATACAAATCAGCAGAAACAACAAATACAATAACAATCAACGCCATTTGCAAACTATCGTTGTTCATTATAGCTATTTGACACCTCAAAATTCGACTGGTGCCCAGGCCTACTACTTTAGTCGGCCTTGAGACAGTATTCGATGGAACTTTTGAATTTTGAATACGAAAATGCCGCCCGCGTACTATCTTTTGTTTCGTTCATATGCACATATTCTTTTAAGCGTCTATCTTTATCATGCACGAATAACTTTTTAATTAAGAAATTATTGAAAATCGCTGAAAACAAAAGAGTTTTGATTAATTGCCACATTATATCTTGAGTTTGTGAGACTATGGCAAGTCTATTTATATAACGTCATTGGTGTTGTGGTGATAATTAACCTTGGGGTAAACTAAACAAACTATATTCGAAACTAAATAAATGTGTTGTTCGCCTTCGCAGAGGTAAGTGATTGGTTTCCTTCTTCCTTGTAATCCATTATTTTTCCCTACACATATTATCACCCAATTCCAGCAAACACCATTTTCGTTTCGTTTTGTTTTATTGCCTAATTTACAGTCCATTTCCAAGTGCATCTGAAGTTATGACTCGGAAACAGTTTCGGATGCAACAAAAAGCATCGCCAAATATGACACAATTTTTACAAAAAATACAACACATTTGATTGTGATGTATACTTACAGATTGGGTCCTCGCTGCGTGCTGAACTCGCAGTGGAAGACCAGCACTTCTCGGTGGAGCGGGCTGTCCATCGCAGGTGTGGGCGGCACTAGTCGCTGACGAACCATCTCCTCCGTGTACAGATTCAGCGCGCCGGGGATGTGTCCGCCCTCAAACTCGTACGGGTAGCGGCAATCGATTATCTGTCAACAAATACATATTATTAACCCGTCTATATATTACCGTTATACTTTCATAAGACCAAAAACGACCCGAGCGACCTTACATTTTAAAAGCTATATATCTCTCTTCCTCTCTTTCAAACATATTATGTATTTTTCGTTTAACCAGAAAGAGAACGAAATAATGCTTCTTATTGTCTTTGAAATATGAAAGCTATCTTGCACAGATATTTTACAATCTCGATCCAAAGTGACGGTTTCAGAATATACGTGCAAAACTGAGGCTTCCGGATTGTGAGGTGCGAATATATTGAACCAAGCAGAAGGGTTAAAAATGAATGCTCGTCCACCCTTTATACATTTCAACCAATTTAGACAAAAACTTGACAAATTATATACCTAAACCTTCCTCAAGAATCACTCTATGTATTGGTGAAAAGTGCATGAAAATCCGTTTAGTAGTTTTTGAGTTTATCACAAACAGACAGACAGACAGATGCGGCAGAGGACTTTAATTTATAATATGTGGAGATACAAATAATTGGAACATTTCTAAATGTTTCCGAGAACTAAAAACTGTTTTTGAAAGGTGATGAAATACACTTTATAACACGAAATAAACATAATTTTTTAATGCAATCATTAAAAAGTTTTAAGAATGGCTCCCGTTAACCTTTCGAAACACAAATTTCGAAAAAAATATTTTTTAATGCGATTTTGACCCTTCTGTGTACAGAATTTGTATGAAGGACAAGGTCAGAATCGCTTGCGCCAACATCATTGATGATATAGCCACAATTTCACTCACCTGGTGACACCAGAATATTTTTAAATGATTTATCTGTGGAATCGAAATGTCAAATTTGCCGCGATTAAATCTGTCAAAGTGCGATGCGTGATACTTGACGAAAACATCGTAAAACCTATCAATTTACGTAATTAAACGCAAGTAATGTTGTTTTGGTACATAGTTTATTGTTCTAGGAATGTGTTACAGTCAATAAAATATATGATAGCTCAAAATTAATCCAAAAAAACATTCAATTCAAAATTCAAAGTGATGCTTTGCACAATTTCCTTGTTTCAGGGCGGCCCGTAACAGGTTAAACATCAGTTAAACAATTAAAAAATAATAATTAACATTTGAAGAGGTATTTCACCAAAAAATGTAAACATAATTTGTCTCGACGCTACCTCGGGGGAGATTTAGGACTTACAATGCCTTTCCCATATAAAAAAAAGTTGTTTGCAGGTGGAAAAATGTAATAAGCGGTTATTGTTGAATGAAACACTAGTATATATTGAATTATTTGGCGGGCAGGAGATAAGCCGACGTAGCTCAGTGGTTAAAGAGCAGTAGACCGGATATCAGAAGGACGCAGGTTCGAGTCCCGTGGGCGGCATGTATCTTTACTCGAGAGATTTTTTCAATGTAGATGAGTGTTTCAGGCTAATAATTATTGCTTATAATAATTGTTACCCTTTGTGCTATGCATAAAAATTGCCGGAGATGCGCCGGCGCGCGCGTCATATGCGCATGCGCGAGAAAATAATTCAAATATTTCTGACAAAAAACTTTTGGTCTACGATTTTGGCCCTGCTATGTACAGAATTTGTATGAAGAACAGTGTCAGAATCGCTTGCGCCATCATTACTCTCGGAGACGCTAATAGTTTCATTCACCTTGCAACCCTGGAATATTTTTAAAACGATTTCGTCTATGACAATCCGCTGTCAGAATTTGCCGCGATTTTAACCGTCGCAATAAATGGGTGTTCCGCTAGTAAAACACCGTAAAACCTATTAATTTACGTAATAAATGCAAGTAATGTTGTTTTGGTAGATAGTTTATTGTGTTGTGAACGTATTTCAGTCAATAAAATGTACAATAGCTCAAAATTAATCAACAAAACATTCAATTCAAAGTTCAAAATGGTGCTTTTTTAGTGTTTTTTGTGAATTTTCGCGAAATGGCCTGGCCTTTGACGGGTTAACCTGTAATGGGCCGGAGACGCGCGGGCGCGCGCGTATTATGCGCATGTGCGAGAAAATAATTCGAAAATTTGAATAAAATTTTCAACCAAAAACTGTTTGTCTGCGATTTTGGCCCTTCTATGTACAGAATTTGTATGAAGAACAGGGTCAGAATCGCTTGCGCCAACATTACTCTGTGAGATGCGTATAAATTTCATTCACCTTGCAACCCCAGAATATTTTTAAACGATTTTATCTGACATAGAAATGTCATTTTTGCTGTGAATTTTAGCTGTCAAAATTTATTCGTGTTCCTCGACTAAAACATCGTAAAACCTATTAATTTACATAATTAATGCAAGTAATGTTGTTTTGGTGCACAGTTTATTGTTCTAGGAATGTGTTTCAGTCAATAAAATATACGATAGCCCAAAATTAATCAACAAAACATTCAATTCAAAATTTAAAGTGGTGCTTTTTTAGTGAATTTTCGTGAAATTGCCTGGCCACTCAGAGGTTAAACATGGACACGCTTATGTAATGAGAGGTGTACCTTGTAGTTAGCCACCTGGTGGCGAAAGCCCCCAGCGATGAGAGTGGCGAGGGTATCGCCGCTGATGGATTTGAGGTCTTCGTGCTCACTCTCAGCAAGCGGCAAGACGTACGGTTTAGAGAAATCGCCAATCAGATCCGGCTCTGAAAAAGCTGAAAGAAACCATACATCAGTATTGTCACAAATACCACTAACTAACTAACCATCATGCCGTTTCCACGCAGGGGTAGGCAGAGAGGACGGACCGCCAAATAACTCGGTCGTGGCACACACACTTTGCCTCATTCACGTTCATACATCGTCTCTTACATACTCTTCTATTGTTCTAACTCTTGACATGGTCCGGCTCAAGTATCTGATTCGCTTGATCGTACCATGTCTTCCTTGGGTGTCCCCGATTTTTTCTACCATTCACATTTGCGTCATATATTCTACTTTCTTCATTCACTCCATCTGAGGGTCCCTTTCTTAGTCTTACTCATTGCGCGTACATCTGCCTTGCATTCTTTGCGGATCTCCACATTTCCACACGATTATACAAGGTTTTATTACACACACGCCTCAGAGATCTCATTTCCACTCACTGCCATACATCAGGGTAGGTACCAGTACTCCATTATGGACGGCTAGCTTAGTTTCTTTAGACAGCTTTTTTGTTGGCGCCAACGGCGTTCAGTCCTCCATGAATGGAGTTACCTGCATTTACCCTTCTTCCAATATCTCTATCAGCCTTCCCATCTCTCCTAAACATACTACCCAAATACACAAACTCATCCACCTGCTCCAAGTATTCATCATTCACATTGCACACTGTTTTCTCTTTCAAACTCTCTTTCGTACTCTTTCTTTCAAACACCACGACATTCACTTTTTTACATTACCTCCACACAGGAGGCCCTGAGGAAAATAATTTCCCTTGGGGCCTATATCATCTTAACAGATGCTGTGAGAAGGGTCTTTTTAAGGAAAGGAAAGAATGGAAGATCTGGGAAAGAAAAAGGTATGAGTGAGTAGGAATCTGAGGGTCAATGTGTCAAGGAGTGACGGACGTATGAATCCATCCCTCCCACTGCGTTGCAAGGCTATGGTTTGAGAGAGTCCGACTAGAGATGTTTAGATCATGTCTGCCTCAAGTAGTCTCTCCCGATCAGGCCCACCACGCAGTAGGTGAGGTGAGGAAACGCATTCGCCGCCAAGACCTAGACAAACCTCAAGACCTGGGCACCCCTGCTAAATCAACAAACGTAGTGAACCACTTGGGGTGACCTATGGTAGAGGTGTTGGTTATTCAATAATAAGTTGGGGCGGCTGTACAAATACCCGCCTCCCAAATTTGTTCCCGGAGGCAGGTATGGGTACCACCGCTCTGGGAACCATTTATCTGACATACCCCAAGTGTTTCGCTATGACGGCCGGCGTAGTGCAGCGGTAAGGCGCTTGACTATCATTCCGAAGGTCGCGGGATCGAATCCCAGCGTGGCAAATAAATTTTATTTTGATTAATTTGTGTATTTCACAATTTATTCATTTAAAATAATATATAGTATATTTGCGGCACGTTCCAGAGTGGGAGATACTCTCAGTATCGCCCTGGTGTAAGACCACCATTCAGAATTGAAACGTTGCTTGAAATGGCTTCTGCCGTGTTTGGTGACCAAATCTGAATAGCCAGGTACTTCCCCACCTTCCTCTTCCCTATCTCCTTCCCCTCCCCACTGCTTTCAGCCTCACAATATACCCCAATTGGGGATGCCATAGTCCCACTGGCTCCAGACGGGAGCAGTTGGGACTCTTGTGCGGTATTCATGTAAAAAAAAAAAAATGTTTGGTGACTTGGCACGGTTCATGGGGTGAGAGTTGTCTAGGTCTTGGCAGCGGATGCTTTTTCCCACCTACTGTGTGGCAGACCGGTTGAACGAAACCTTTTGACCTCCAGCCAAACTCTCTCGACCCATCCCCGGCACCGCAGCGGCTGAGATGGATTCATACGTCCGTCACTCCTGAACACATTGAGCCTCAGATTCCTACCCTCATACCTTTTTCCTTTCCCTAAAAATACAATTCCACACAGCATCCCCAAAGAAGATGAAATAGGCCCCAGGAGGGGAATTACTTTCTTCAGGGTCTCCTGTGTGGAGCTAATGTTAAAAAAATAAAAAATTGTTTTATTCCAAACTAGCAGGTACCCGGCATGCGTTGCATTGCCATTCAAATAAATAAATTGATCTCCCTGCATGTCCTTTCCCATGAGTCCCCTTCCCTCCCGCGTTGATCTTCCACCTTCCCCGCCACCCCCCCCCCTCTTCACCCCTCTCCGCGAACCCCACCTTCCCCCTGCCTTTCCTCCCTGCCACTAAAATATATGAAATACACACATTTTTATTTATACAAATTTCACAACGCCAGAGCTTACCATTATATATAGCCTCTAACCTTCGCGGGCTTGCTTACAACATATCACCAAAGTTTCATAGCAATTGGATGAAAGGTATGGCAGCGTATAAAATACAAACAAACTAATAAACAAATATTGATTTTTATATGTAACACTAGCTGGTTCTTGACTTGCGTTGTTAAGCCATTTAATAAAGAAATTGTTTCTCCCTGCGTGTCCTTTCCCATTGGTCCTGTTCCCCTTTTTCTTCCGTGACCTCTTCCCCTCTCGCATTACCACTCCACTCCCCCCTTCCCACGAACCCCCCTCCCGAGTTCCCCTGCCCCCCTCCCAGGTTCCCCTCCCCCCTTCCGGGTTCCCCTTACCCTCCCAAGTTCCCCTCCCCCCCTCCAAACAACCCCCTACCACAGTTCCCCTCCCCACTCCCGCATTCTATGTATTTAGTCCTGGTATATTCAGTTTTCAAAAAGCTCACGTGCCATCTGTTATAATATTTTTATACAAATTTCGTAATGCCAGAGCTCACCAGTATATATATGAAAACCTTCGTGGATGTGCTCACAACAACTCACCAAAGTTTCATCGCAATCGGATGAATGGTTTAGCAATGCATAGCCATCTCACATACAAACCCAGAAGCAAATATATTTTTATTTTTATATACCTATATTTAGATAAGGATTTCAGATCTCACAATTTAATATCCCGTAATTTTTAAATATGTATAATAATAATAATAATAGAGATACTTACATCTGGCTAGCGCCATCTTGATGCTTGCCTCATTCTCCGAGTGCGCTCTGTGGAGTGCCGGACGTTCTGCCCTCCGCCTCTTGCCCCCCTCCCCGGGCACCAGTCCCCCCTCTCCCTGCAGCGCGGGGGGACTGGTGTCCCCCGCGCGCTTGCAGCCGGCCAGAGACAGCGATACTGACTTGCGCAGCGTGGGGCGACGGATCACGCAAGGAGACAGCGCCGCGCGCGGAGATTCTTTCTGGAAGAACAAAAACTACTTGTAACTTATTTTATATTATTTTACATACAACTAACTACACCTCTGCAATCATCATCAATCATTAAACAGTGTCTTATTTATTTTATTTTATTGATTAACCGGTCAGAAACTTAACCCCTCCGCAACTTAAGTAGATATATGCGTTAAAAATACGATAGAAGTCAAGCACAATAAGCGTGTTTACACGTCAGCGCGTGTGTTTCCATAGAAATCGTTCTAACTCCGTTATTGTTTTAGTTACATCCCTAAACCAAAAAGTAAAAGGTCGATAGTAGATCAAGCTCTACATCTGTATCAAGATGTCTATAGAAATACATAACAGGAATCAGCTGTCAGTCGCGTAGTTGACAAAAATATTTTCCCGCTCGTCCGCGCTCCACATTTTTAATTTTTATTAAATATTTTTATATGAAATGATAAAAAAGTGAGGAGACGAAAGTGTTTATTACACATATATACAATTGAATAAGTATTGTTGTTTACATAATCTGTGATTTTAGTACCGTTTTCACATAAAAAACATCCATTTTTACCTATTTTTAATGTTTGCGTTCTATATTTTAATATTTACAAAATGCTAATATTTATTTGTAATATAATAATTTGAAAGCTTATTTTGTAACCTTTCTAAAACAGTTTTTACTATTCGGCTACGTTCAGAAATGTTTCATTTATAGAACTTTAATTGTGAAGCGGTAATAACACAAAGTTTTCGAAAATGTCATTTCGTTTGAGACATTATAAGTGCGTATTGGCGATTTTCGGAGGAGTTAAAGCATATTTCGTCACTTTTTCAAAACAGTTTTTAGTTTTCGGATGCGTTCATAAATCTTCAATTTATTTGGATTTTACTGTAAAACGGAAATATTTTGACTTTTGATAAAATACCCTGAATTTTGAAGTTCTGCAAATGCCACTAAGAGAGTGTAGTTTGTATTTACCTCATTTTCTTTGATTTCTCTCTGAATAAGGTTACTAAAACCTTGCGGCAGCGGAAGGTTTCCCGGCTCCTCGTTGTCTCCCTCCAGAGTGTCCTCCTCCTCGGACAGGCAGGAAGAGCCGACTGAGCAGGTAGAGAGGGAGGGGAACAGTCGAGAGCGTCGAGAGCCGAGCCCGCCGCAGGAGACGGGGAGGTTGCGGCTCAGCGGGGAATCTGAAGAAACTTCTGGGACAAGACATACAATCAATTAAAAGGGTAAACTAACTAACACGCTGTTTCTACGCAGGTGTAGGCAGAGAGGACAGACCGCCAAACAACTCGATCTTGGCACACACTAACGTTCACATTCATACATCATCTCATACATACTCTTCTGTTATTACGACTCTTGACATGGCGCAACTCAAGTATCTGATTCACTTGATCGTGCCATGTCTTCCCCGGGCGTCCCCGACTTCTTCGACTCGTTCTTGTGTTCAACAGCTCGGCTGTGGAATGATTTGCCGGCCTCTGTGTTTCCTCCTTCCTACAACATGGGTCTCTTCAAGACCAATGTTCATTCCTTCCTCTCCTCAAAAAGACCCTCCACACAGCATCCCAGATGACATAGGCCCTGAGGGAAATTATTTTCCTCAGGGCCTCCTGTGTGGAGTTAATGTAAAAAAAAAAAAAACCCCAGAATATTTTTAACGATTTTATCTATGACATAGAAATGTCATTTTTGCCGCCAATTTTAGCCGTCAAAATTTATGCATGTTCCTCAACTAAAACATTGTAAAACCTATTAATTTACGTAATTAATGCAAGTAATGTTGTTTTGGCACATAGTTTATTGTTCTAGGAATGTGTTTCAGTCAATAAAATATACGATAGCTCAAAATTAATCCACAAAACATTCAATTCAAAATTCAAAGTGGTGCTTTTTTAGTGAATTTTCGTGAAATGGCCTGGCGGCATTTGAGGGGTTAATCTTACTCATTACGCTTACATCCTTGCATTCTTTGTGAATCTCCACATTTATCACATGATAGCACATGGTATTACCACACATATGCCTTAGGGATCTCATTTCCATGCCTCACTGCCATACATCAGGGTGGGTACCAGCACTCCATTGTGGATGGCTAGCTTCGCTAATTTGTACAGTTTTTTGTTGGCACCACCAAATTGGTCTGAGTACCGCCGCCCCGGGAACCATTTATTGGATAACCAACACCTCTGCCATATGCCAGGTTCATGGGATGAGATTTGTCTTGGCGATAGATGCGTCTGCCCACCAGCAGCGTGGCGGGCCGGATCGTGAGATAATGGTTGAGGGAGTCCCTTTGACTTCTCCAGCCGTATTCTCTTGGAACATCGCATTGCACCGCAGTGGGAGGGATGGATTTATACGTCCGTCACTCCTGGACACACTGAACCCCAGATTCCTATCCATCCCACATACCCTTTTCCTCCCCACAACTTCCACTCCTTACTTTTCTAAAAAGACCCTCCACCGCATATATACAGCATCTCCAAAGATGACATAGGCCCTGATGGGAATTATTTTCCTCAGGGCCTCTTGTGTGGAGATAATGTAAAAAAAAAAATTTAAAAATAAATTAATAAAAATCTAACAAAATATGTTGGAGGCCTGAGAGGTTAGATAAGTTAAATGTGTTGTACGTACCATTGGTGTGACTGGTGGCGGTGTTTGTGGGTGGATTGGGGGTGGTGAAAGAGAAAGAAGACGACTGGTCCAACAGGTCAAAGTTCAACATGCGTGTGGTCTCCGTGCGCGCCGGCATCCGACGCCAAACCTTCTGCAAATGTTATATCAACTTAAAAACAACTCAACAAGTAGAGAAATTGCATCAATAGCGCTCTTATTGCAATAACGCTGGTTTTGTGATGACCTTTAACCGGTCCGCAACTTAAGCAGATATATGCGTTAAAAATACGATAGCAGTCAAGTACAATAAGCGTGTTTATACGTCAGCGCGTGTGTCTCCATAGAAATCGTTGTTACTCCGTTATTGTTTTAGTTACATCCCTAAAACAAAAAGTAAAAGGTCGATAGTAGATCAAGCTGCACATCCCTATCAAGTTGTCCATAGAAATACATAACAGGAATATGCTGTCAGTCGCGCAGTTGACATAAATTTTTAAGCGCCCAAATTTACTACCGGCGGCTCGACCGCGCTCGACATTGTTAATTTTTATTAAATATTTTAAAATGAAATGATAAAAAAAAGTGAGGTGACAAAAGTGTTTATTACACATATATATACAATAGAATAAGTATTGTTGTTTACATAATCTGTGATTTTAGTACCGTTTTCACATAAAAACATCCATTTTTACCTATTTTTAATGTTTGCGTTCTAAATTTTAATATTTACAAATGTTAATGGTAAATATGCAGTTAGTCCACCTCACGGATAACACGGAACGTTCGTGTTGTGGAAGTTTGATGCACGGATAATACGGAATGTTCCTTTTTTAACTAATAGACAATCAAATATGACATTTGTCGGAAGTACCAATCTTATAAAATAAATTCTCTAAAATAAACTCGCTTTTCATCATGCTTTTAAAAAACATCCCAGGTTTTGAATGGTTTGTTTGGCTACGCAGGGTTTGTCTAGCGGGTTTGTGTAATTATTTTAATACATTTCTTTCCATGCTCTATTGTTATAAATACTGGTACAAACTTGTCAATGATGCATTCACTTTGTTTTACGCAAAAATATTTTTTCTATGATTGGCAGCATTGATGAAATGTTAAAATAAAAACGATGAATAAACATGGCGTTACCGTGCGAGTGAATTAATTTTAACAAAATTAAAATGTTAAATGCATATTTTTTGCATGTTTTTTGGTCTCCCCCGACATAAATACTCACTTTTCGTAATAATAAAGCTAAATCTAACTGTTTGGATAAAAAGTTTTCCGTATTAACGAGTAAGCGGTTTAATCCATAAATAATATGTTAATATTTATTAGTAACATAACAATTTGAAAGCTTATTTTGTAACCTTTCTAAAACAGTTTTTAGTATTCGGCTACGTTCAGAAATGTTTCATTTATAGAAGCGGTAATAACACAAAGTTTTCCTAAAATGTCATTTCGTTTGAGACATTTTAAGGGCATAATGGCGATTTTCGGACGGGTTATTCTAATTTTTTTTTAAATATCTTATTAAATAAAAAATTATTTGACTATCAATGTGTGTATCAATCATCCAGTTGATTAGTAAGACATCTCCAAATACTAAATTTCGAGATAAGGAAGAAAGCAATATTCCAATTCTCATCACAAATCAAATATTATCTACACACATCGATATATTAACTATAGATTAGCCCTCCCATACCCAATTCCAATCCCAAAGTGACACCACCTACGAGAAATTTCATACTACAACTACCCATTGAATTCCGTTGCATCTCTTGCGTGAGGTAGTTGTTTTACAAATTGAACATTTTTTATAAATTGTTACTTTTCTCGAAACGCTGCCTCGAATTCATATGGTATGTACATATTTTTTTAGATATTCATATAACTGATTAAATTGTTAATAATAAAGTCCCTGATAGCCCATACCTAAAATATTCCTAACTGCCTGAAATTTGTGTTTTAAAAATGATCTTCGCTAAGCTAGTAATTCCGTTACCGCGAACTTGCTGGAAAACAAATTAGCTTCACGCAGACCAACTAAAGGCACAAACCAATGCTTCTTGCGATCTTTTGACTGCGAGAAAAAGGACTTTCTTTCTGATAAATTTTTTCGTAAACCAATATTTTTGCTTCCGGTGTCATTTTTAAGACCTACACGCCTTGTCTAGATATGCTTGGTCAAAGTCTACACATGTTTGTGTTTATGCGTATAAAACATGCTTTAAAATAACACAGGGAGGTATAACAGTTCGGTGATACATTAGCATGACATTTTGAAATATCCTAATAGCGTCCCAGAAAACATCGTCATTTAGTTTTTTTTTTTTTTACATGAGCTCCACACAGGAGGCCCTGAGGAAAATAATTTCCCTCAGGGCCTATGTCATCTTTGGGGATGCTGTGTGGAGGGTTTTTTTGGGGAAAGGAAGGAGAGGAGAGTTCTGGGAAGAAAAATGGTTTAAGGGGTGGGTAGGAATCTGGGGTTCAGTGTGTCCTGGTCATCCGCCTCCAATACCTAGACAAACTTCACCCCATGAACCCGGGCACCCCTGCTAAATCACCAAACGTAGCGAAGCACTTGGGGTGACCTATGGCAGAGGTGTTGGTTATCCAATAAAGGTTCCCGGGGTGGCGGTACCCAATCCCGCCTCCCAAATATTAGTTTAAATCATATTACAAGTTTTAGTACATTATAATATTTTGTGATGTTTATGATTTATCTGAGTATTGTACCAGATAGAGGGTACACTTTTACATATAACTGCATAACACGAATCTAGATTTTTCTGAAATGTCTGACTAATTAACTGGACTATCGATATGCTTTTATACAGTCAAACAGCCATTTTATATTATGTAATAAATTATGTAAATCTCTACATATTATAAATTAAAGTCCCCCGCGTCGTCTGTCTGTCTGTCGGTTCGCGATAAACTCGAAAACTACTGAACAGGTTTTCATGCGGTTTTCACCAATAGATAGAGTGTTTCGTGTGGAAGGTTTAGGTATGTAATTTGTCAAGGTTTTGTGTAAATTGGTTGAAACGTAACGATAATTGTTAGAAGTGTCGGAAAAAGTCGAGCCGCCTGGTAGTTTTCATCGAAAACGCTGCCTAATCCTTTTGGGATATAACAAAACAATGCATGGTGGGATATTCCTCTTTTATAGATCTACAAAAAAGTCCGCGAAGGCATATATCTATCTTTTACGGATAGCTTACTATACCCATTCTATGTTTAAAAAAATGGTCACGTACATTGCGGTAATTGAAAAGCTATTTAGACGGATACAGTATTAATCCTTATTAACTTAAATACGTTAGTTACCCCAAGCATTTCATGCACTTTATTATAATCTTTCGCACTATCTCTACGTATTATAAATTAAAGTCCTCCGCGGCATCTGTCTGTCTCTTCGCGATAAACTCAAAAACGGCGGTGGTTATAAAGGTTGGATAACCATCCAGTAGATGACGTTGTGTTTTATTAGCCACAGCAACGCATGGCCGGGTCAGCTATTAATATATATTTAATTAACAAAGACAATATTAGCGCAACTTAATCAAAAATCTGGGACTCGAACTCATGGCCTTCGCTTTGCCAGGGCGCAACTCTACCAACTGAGCTAATGTGTCCCCAACCGATTCAGTCATATTCAACTGTATCATACTTCGACTAAGAACTACCAACATTATCTTCATTTTCTTAATGCATATTTTTATTGGCTGCTATCTTTAGACATGATTGCAATATTCAAACCCAAACTAAATGCTATCTATATAGTGTCTTGGATAAATTTATTAATTTTTTATTTAATAAGCGACATCTATTGACTTTTCTGCAAGTCTATGACGAATATTTATGTTCAAAGTTGGTAGAGTTCATTGATGGCCGGAGTGGTCGAGGGGTAAGGCTCTTGACTCGCAATCCGAAGGTCGCGAGTTCGAATTCCGGCGTGGGCAAATAAATCGTATTAGATTAATTTGTGTTATTTCACATTTCCAGAGTGGAAGATACCCTCAGTATCGCCCCGGTGTAAAACCACAGTTCAGAATTGAAACGTTGCTTGAAATGGCTTTAGTCGTCTTTGGTGACCAGATCTGAATAGCCTGGTATCTCCCCACCTCTGCAAACATGCGCGCGTATTACGCGCATGCGTGCAAAAAAAATTCGAATAAAATATGTTTGTCTGTGATTTTGACCCTTCTGTGTACAGAATTAGTATGAAAGACAAGGTCAGAATCGCTTGCGCCAACATTTCCCCATAAGATGGGTAAAAATTTCATTCACCTTGCAACCCCAGAATATTTTTTAATGATTTTATCTATGGCATCAAAATGTCAAATTTGCAGCGATTCTTTCTGTCAAAGTCGATGCGTGTTACTTGACGAAAACATCGTAAAACCTATCAATTTTCATAATTAACGCAAGTAATGTTGTTTTGGTACACAGTTTATTGTTCTAGGAATGTGTTTCGGTCAATAAAATATATGATAGCCCAAAATTAATCCACAAAACATTCAATTCAAAATGGTGTTTTGTTAGGAAATTTCCGTATTTTTCCTGGATTTTGACGGCCTTTGACGGGTTAAGGACGGATTGTTTATATAATTTTAAATATAAATGTTACAAACAATTTTGTAACATTGATACTATTCGCATTTTATGCATTACGCTAGTGAGAAGCATTTTAGAATATAATTCTACGATTTGGGCTCCACATTACAATATCCATATTCAAGCGATTGAAAAAGTCCAGCATAGATTCCTTAGGTATATTAATTTTAAATTAGGTATTCCAAGAGAATCCGTGGACTATAATTTGTTATTAAACTGGACTAATCTCGTAAATTTATCAGATCGCAGAAAAATCTGTGATCTATTAATATTATATAAAATAATTCACTCGGTCCTGGATACCCCTGATTTAATAGAACTAATATGATTTCATTGCCCTGGTCGCGCTAACAATAGACTGACTCTACCGTTCTACTATAATAACACACATACATTATCACATTATTACTCACCAATCAGTCGATTACACATTTTGGGAAATGAATATGCTAACATCGGCGACATTTATTTCTTAAAATTAGCGCAATATAAACATGCACTCAAAAATTATTTTTCCATAATGTAACTTTATATACGCAATATGGACATGTTGAAAAGAAATGTGATATTTCTCATTGTTCTTTTTTGTTATTTTTTGTTGTGATACACAAAATAATTGTATGTTATTTTAAAGTTTAAAACTACTATTATGTAATGATATTATTTTTCTTACTTTTGTACTCTATTATATGTTTATTTATAAAAGGCAGTATAGCCATTTATGTATTTAAAATAAAAAATAAAATAATTTTAGGCCAATTACTCCTTAATCACTGGGGCGATTTTGGTCAAAAAATGGACCAATTTTATTTTTCTGCAATTGATGGCGGTCCAAAAATGGACCACATTTTCCTACCATTCGAAAAACATTTATTGTAATTATTTAAAACATTTTCATGGCCAGCCATTTATTTTAAAACTAAGCTATTGAAATGCTTTATCTATTATGACCACAGATGTCGCAAATCCGAACCTCGTAGACTATTTTAGAACGATGTTAAAAATAAATATTTCTTTCCCGCCGAATGTGTGACCGGCCGTTTACGGATAAAATAAAGTCCTTTTTCCATAGATATGCACACCTATCATTATCAAGTATACCACAGACAACATACAGAAATCGAACATATTCTACATTGAGTCGAATAATTACCCCACACGGCAATTTCAAGTAAAAAAAAACACGCAGGATTTGCGCGATTATAAACTTGACGATTTTTCAATATTTTTTTCATAAATCCTACAAATATGAGATAAACGGTAAAATAAACGTTAATTTATTGGTTATATATATAGCACTATAATAAGTTTTAATGTCTCCATGTTAAAATTCAAAGGTATGATTTTTTTAATGTTGGCGTAAAATTTTAAAAAATCTGGGAAATCTCGAGCAATCGAGGCAAATTTACTTATTTCGCGTGATCGCTCCAGTGGATAAAACTGAGATAATCACATAACTTGAATAGAACTTACACAGAATGTGAAAATTAACTTCATCAAATTTTTTGAAACAATCCGTCCTAAGTTTAAAATACAAATAAAGATGAATAAAGTACCTGTGGCTGCGAAACGGCTCCAAAGTTTTCCGATGTTTCCATATCTCCTATCGGAGATCCAAACTCGAAGTTCCTCGCGAAGATCCGTCCGACATGCCCGGTGGGTCGAGCCATGGTGATGTCAGGACTATCCGTGCTGATGATCTCGTACTTTGACACCGATTCGGAAGCAATCTCAGTGTCAAATTCATCTTCCAAATCGTGCAGAGTATCAAATTCGTAATCGTCCACGTCCGATTGCTTTTTTATGCCGAAATCATCGGCAAAAGTCTCGTAATTTGAACATTTCTGCGACGGTTCGTCGATTCCTTCGAACGATTTAAAATCTCCTCCGAATGCGTCGAATTTCATCGTGTCATTTTGCGATTTGAATGAATTGAAACCGTCGAGCGACTCGAAATCATGCTGTTTTGAGTGCGAAGCTTGATTTAAGCCTTCAAAACTGTTAAAATCAACAAAATCATCGCATTTCGGTGTTGTTTCAACATTCTCGAAGCAATTGAATGATTGCAAATCGGATAATTTGTTAACGGTTTCGAATCTATTGGATTTTTGCTTCATTTCTGCAGATTTGAAGTCTGTGGCGAAGTGAGTTTTGGAGCCAGAGTCGAAGCCGGTGCTGTTTTCGAAGCCGGAGTCTCGGGAAGTCAAGTCGACCAATGAAGACACGTCTTCGCGAGGTTTGGAGGGAGTGTGAGGAGCAATCGTGAACGGAGAAGACAGATTTCTGACCATGGAGAACTGAAAATAAAAAAAAAAAAACAATAATTAATTTACAGAAATTGATTTTAAAACATTTCTTAACAAACTTAATAAATACATATATTTTTTTTTTACATTAGGGAACGTACCCATCTACGTGACCTGTTTGGGGGGGGGGTCTTCAAAATACCACGCTTGGTACAAATGAGCGGCGGCGGCCTTAGGTTTTTGGTCACTGGGGGGGGGGGAGGTTAAAAATTGCAAAAAGTTGGTCACGTAGTATGGGTACATTCCCTTATATGTTATCTTTGAGGATGCTGTGTAGAGGGTCTTTTTAGGAAAGGGAGAGGAAGTTCTGGGAAGGAAAAGGGTATTAAGGGTGGGTAGAAATCTGGCGGTCAGTGTGTCCAGAAGTGACATATGTTTGAATCCATCCCTCCCACTGCTGCAAGGCAATGTTCCGAGAAAGTACGACTGGGACTCCCTCAACCGTTCTCCCTCAACCGTTCTCTCTCGATCCGGCCTGCCACGCAGCTGACCTCACCCCATGAACCCGGGAAACCCTGCTAGTCACCAAAGGTAGCGAACCACTTGGGGTCACTTATGTCAAGGTCACCCCAAGTGTGACTATAATACTATGAGGTGTTGGTTGTCCAATGAATTATTCCCGGGGCGGCGACACCCATACTCGCCTCCCAAATTGAATAACTAACATAAAGTAATTATTGTAACCAGAGGCGGCCCCTTCCTTAGTGCATTTGTGCACTGCGCTGCCGAACACCGATATAGATACGTCAGAAGTGTAAATTAGTACATTCTCTCACGAAGTATTCCCGCCAATTCGTAACAAAATCTTTACCAATTGACTAAACTCCCTCGCATGAGAGAAAGGAATTCATGCACATTTTGTTATGTCCAGGCGTGACGTCACATGAAGTTATATTTCTACTGGGATCATCTCCAGATGCTGGAGTGCCCGTGCCGGTGAAATGAGCAAGGCAGGTATAGACCCATAAGGACGATTGACGTGTGAAAGCAGAGAAGACATATGGTGCCTGGGTGCACTAGCGGAGCAAATGACATAACATTAAACTTGCGTAAAGTAGTCCCGAACCGTTGGAATGAAATGTTCAACGAATTTAAGACTAATTAACAATGTTATGTTTTAACGTCATCGGTCGCCGGCGCGGCGCATCAACCTCAGCATCGTTTCGGTTTTTAAAGCATTTTAACAGTTTTCGCAAGTTTTATTCTGTAAAAAAAATTATCTAAAAATGAGTGCTACTGAAAACATTGCGATTAACGTCGATTTTAGCAATTGTAACTTAGTGGAGTGTTTAAGTGAAACGGTTAAGCTTTTAAAAATAAGTTGTACTATTCCAATGACAACTGTTGAGTGCGAACGGTGTTTTTATACATTAAAACGTGTAAAAACATGTCTGAGGAACACTTTGTCCCAAGATCGGCTTAATGCTTTGTCAATGATGAGCATCGAAAAAGGTTTGATATCTTCTATACCAGACTTTAACAATCGTGTCATTGAAGTATTTTCACAAATGAAACAGCGACGAATGGATTTTCTCTACAAGTGAACGTTTGTACTGGGTATGTCACTCCCTTTAAATCACTTTATTTTCCCATGTTAATGTTACCCTTTTTTGGGAAATGCACTGTTCGTAAATTTTGTCACGGGCCGCCTCTGATTGTAACTAACTAATGCCAAGCCTTTGGTGAATTAGCAGGGTTTTCCAGGTTTGTGGGGGGAGGTTTGTCTAGGTCTTAACGGCGAATGCGTTTTCCCATCTACGGGGCCGTGAGAGGCTGGTTGAGGGAGACTTAATCTAGACCTCTCTCAACCCATCGCCTTGCGCCGCATTGGAAAGGATGGATTCATGGTCCGTTACCCCCAGATTCCTTACCACCCATCATACTCGTAATCTTTTCCTTAACCTCTTATTGGCCGGAGACGCGAATCCACGCGCGGTTTGTGCGCATGCACGCGGAAAAAATTTCTAAAAAAATATGTTTGTCTGCGATTTTGATTCTTCTATGGCGGTCCGTTTGATAGATTCTCCCATCTTAACAGACGGATTGCAATCTTTAGAGCACAGGCGTCGGGTGGGAATGCTATCCTTGTTCTACCGGTATTACAATGGAAGATGCTCCGAGGACCTGGCATCATTGATCCCTTCGGCACCGGTGCATAGTCGGGAAACACGCCAAACGCGTGCCCAACATTTGTACACAGTTGACATTAGTCACATGAGAACGGGTCGTTTCTTCGACTCGTTCTTATGTTCAACAGCTCGGCTGTGGAATGATTTGCCGGCCTCTGTGTTTCCTCCTTACTACAACATGGGTCTCTTCAAGACCAATGTTCATTCCTTCCTCTCCTCAAAAAGACCCTCCACACAGCATCCCAGATGACATAGGCCCTGAGGGAAATTATTTTCCTCAGGGCCTCCTGTGTGGAGTTAATGTAAAAAAAAAAAAAAAAAAAAATGTACAGAATTTGTATGAAGGACAAGGTCATAATCGCTTACGCCAACATTTGCCCAGGATATAGGCAAAAATTTCATTCACCTGGCAACCCCAGAATATTTTTAAATGATTTTATCTGTGGCATCGAAATATCAAATTTGCCGCAATTCTTTCTGTCAAAATCCGATGCGTGTTACTTGACAAAAAACATCGTAAAACCTATCAATTTACGTAATTAACGCAAGTAATGTTGTTTTGGTACATAGTTTATTGTTCTAGGAATGTGTTTCGGTCAATAAAATATACGATAGCTCAAAATTAATCCACAAAACATTCAATACAAAATTCAAAGTGGTGCTTTGTTAGGGAATTTTCGTGAAAGGGCATGGCCTTTAACAGGTTAAAAATACTCCCCACACAACATCCCACAGTCATGAGATAGGTTCTAAGGGAAATTATTTTCCTCAGGGCTTCCTGTGTGGAGCTAATAAAAAATATATATTGCAAATTACCTTTGAGGGTGTTCGTCCATTTTCTCCAGCCATATGTCCTCCAAATCTTCGGCCTAATACAACTTTCCTTTTGAGAGGACTATCAAGTGCATTATTGTCCGCAAAACATGTCGGCGAACGAATATTTCCGCCGAATTTCACGTCGGCATACATCGAAAGTGAACTGGCATCATTTGCCGCCACGATGCCATTTTTAAAACTAACATTTTCCTTATCTTCATCGATAGAATCAAAGTTTAAACAATTTGCCGATGAACAAATCATAGCGAATTTATTCGGCCGTGGTTTAACTTGAAGATCGGTCGTTTTTAAACTGTTTTCTATGGATTTAAGCGGCGAATTGAAAGAAAGACAACCTTTTTTCAAGTTAACCTCACTTATCGCTTCGTTATTGAATTTGATGCTCTTTTCCAAGTGGTTTAGAGGCGATCCAAATAATTTTCTAGCATTGTTATTGGTCGTTTGCACGGTTGTTTTGCAATCGGGCAAGCAATCGTTTGCAGGAGAAAGGGGTAGTTTGCGATCGAAGGAGAGAATGCTCGGGTTCATGCGGGACGAGAACGAACGAGCTGCTGATTCTATGCGTCTCGATTGCGGGCTTTTTCCGGCGGAGTGGATATTGAAGTTGTCGGTGATTAATCTGAAAATAAAATAAAAAATAATTAATTGGAATGTGTTTTAGATAATACATTGTAAAATGGGATTTGAAAGAGGGAGAGTACAAAAACAGTGTGCAATATAGTTGTGAATTTTTTTTTTACATGAGCTCCACACAGGAGACCCTGAGGAAAATAATTTCCCTCAGGGCCTATGTCATCTTTGGGGATGCTGTGTGGAGGGTTTTTTTGGGAAAAGGAAGGAGAGGAGAGTTCTGGGAAGGAAAAGGGTTTAAGGGGTGGGAAGGAAAAGGGTTTAAGGGGTGGGTAGGAATCTGGGGTTCCGTGTGTCCTGGTCATCCGCCTCCAATACCTAGACAAACCTCACCCCATGAACCCGGGCACCCCTGCTAAATCACCAAACGTAGCGAACCACCTAAGGTGACCTATGGCAGAGGTGTTGGTTATCCAGTAAAGGCTCCCGGGGCGGCGGTACCCAATCCCGCCTCCCAAATTGAGATGAATGATGAATACTTAGAGCAGGTGGATGAGTTTGTGTATTTGGGAAGTATGTCTACGAGAAATGGGAAGGTTGAAGATATATTAAAAGGGTAAATGTAGGTAGGACCGTATGCTGTTGGCGCTAACAAGCTAGCAGTCCACAATGGAGTGCTGATACTTACCCTGATGTATGACAGTGAGGCATGGAACCTGCAAATGAAGGATGAAAGTAGACTGAATGCTGTAGAAATGAGAACCTTGAGGCGTATGTGTGGTAAAACCACGTACGATCGTATGAGAAACGTGGAGATCCGCAAAAATTCAATGCTGATGTAAGCGTAGTGAGTAGAATTAAGATGGCTTAGGCACGTATAGCGACTGAACGAGGAAAGTAGTGTAAGGAGAATATACAACGCAAATGTGAACGGTAGAAGTCGGAGACGCCCGAGGAAGACATGGCACGATCAAGTGAATCAGATACTTGAGTCGGGCCATGTCAAAAGTTAGAATAATAAAAAGGGACTAATTAGTTTTAATTTATGTAAATACCTCACAAGAGTCCCTGCTGCTCCCGTCTGGAGCTAGTGAGACTATGGCATCCCCAATTGAGGTATGTCGTGAGGCTGAAGGTAGTGGAAGAGAAGGAGATGGGGAGGAGGAAGGTGGGGAATACCTGGCAATTATTTACTACCAAATATTATTTTTTATGAAATTACATAAAATAATGAAATAAAATTTATTAATACATATTTGAACATTTTTAATTATTTATTTTCATACATACATTACAATAAAAAAGTGATTTGACGATAATGTTTATAAAACATTTGTCTAATAAATTATATTTTTATATATTATTTTTTTTCATTATCAGTGATTTTAGTTGGAAAAAACCTAAGGTTAGCCATTTTTAAAACTTTTTCATGTTTGCATGTAAAAATTTCATATTTAAAAAATTATATATTTATTTCTAAGTATACAATTTTAAAGCGTATTTCATCACCTTTCAAAAACAGTTTTTATTTTTCGGATACGTTCAGAAATATTACGTTTATTTGGATTTTATTGCAAGTCGGATATATTTTGACCCTCAATTTTAGAACAAACAAACGTGCAGATAGAACCATATGCAATCAGGGCATAATAATTCATTGCACAAGGTTCTAAATACATTTCCCTTATGCAATTCTAAGCTAAGGTCACAATCTAATTAAATAAACGTTCATTTAAAATATGTTAAAATAAAACACTTTGAAAGAAAGAAATTGTTAAATCTTCTGTATAAATAAAAATGAATCGCCGAAATACATGTACTCGCATAACTTCCAAACGACTGCACCAAATTGGATAATTCTTTTTTTTTGTGTTAGTTATTGTCAGGACAAGGTTTGTATAAAACTACTTGTGAGCTCTGGCATTATGAAATTTGTATAAAAATTGCAATGAGTGGCACGCGAGCTGTTTGAAAACTGAATGTACCGGGAATGAACGTATGTATGGGAGGGGAACCTGGAAGGGTGGAGGGGAACCTGGGAAGGGGGAGGGTAATCTGGGAGGGGGGAGGGAACCACAGGAGGGGGGGGTTCGAGAGATGGGGGAAGGGGGGAGTGGGGAGAGGGAAGGTGGAGGAGGCGCAGTAGGAATGCGAGAGGGGGGGGGGGACGCGGGAGAGAAAGGGGAGGTGGAAGGGGAATGGGACGAATGGGAAAGGACACGCAGGGAGAAACAATTTCTTTATTAACTGGCACAGCAACGCATGCCGGGAACTAGCTAGTAACTAACTGACCATCACGCCGTTTCTACGCAGGGGTAGGCAGAGAGGACGGAACGCCAAACAACTCGGTCTTGGTACACACTCCTTGCCTCGTTCACATTCATACATCGTCTCAAACATGCCCTTCTATTATTTATTCTGACTCTTGACATGGCCTGACTCAAGTATCTGATTCACTTGGTCGTGCCATGTCTTTCTCGGGAGTCCCCGACTTCTTCTACCATTCACATTTGTGTCATATATTCTTCTTACACTTCTTTCCTCATTCATTCGCTCTACACGCCCAAACTATCGAAGCGTTCCTTTCTTAATCTTACTCATTACGCTTACATCTGCCTTGCATTCTTTGCGGATCTCCACGTTGCTCACACTATCGTATGTGGTTTTACCACACATACGCCTCAGGGATCTCATTTCTACAGCATTCAGTCTATAAGAATTCGTCTTTGCAAACTTTAATTGCGAAAGGTTCAAAGTGACGTTGGAACCTTGTAAAAAAAAAATAGACCATTTAAAAGCTTCATGTTAGAACTTTGTCGTACATATATCTATGAAAATATAACACAAATGGTTCTGAAAATTATTTTGGTTGTAGAAATTAGTCAAATAAAAGGTTTTGCATTCAAAGGTCATTTTTGAAAATTAAAATGATGGTGGTATTAAAGAAAATGTTCCCAATTCCTTTTTTATTAAATTAGCTCCATTCAGAAGGCCCTGAGGAAAATAATTTACCTCGGGGCCTATGTCATCTTTGGGAATGCTGCGTGGAGGGTATTTTAAGGCAAAGGAAGGAGAGGAAGATAATATGATAATAATCGCACTCTTGAGGCGATTTTTCGCAAAAACAGCGCTATATAAGTTGTCCAAATTTATTATTATTATTATATGAGGGGTAGAGGAAGGACAAAGGTATTAGGGTTGAGTAGGAATCTGGGGGTCCCATTTTCTTTGCGGCCTACGTCATCTTTGGGGATGCTGCGTGGAGGAAAAGGAATGAGAGGAAGATATGAGGGATAAAGGAAGGAAAAAATGTGAGGGCTGGGTAGGAATCTGGGGATCCCATTTTTCCCGGGGCCTATGTCATCTTTGGGGATACTGTGCGGAGGGTCTTCTTAGGAAAAGGAATGAGAGGAAGATATGAGGGGTAGAGAAAAGTAAAAGGTGTGAGCGGTGGGCAGGAATCTGAGGTTCAATGTGTCTAGGAGTGACGGACGCATGAATCCATCCCTCCCACTGCGGTGCAAGGCGACGGGTCGAGAGAGTTCAGCTGGAGAGGTCAAAAGGTCTCCCTTAACCAGCCTGGATGGGCAAACGCATCCACCACCAAGACCTACACAAACCTCAACCCATGAACCCGGGCACCCCTGCTTAGTCACCAAATTAGTTTCTACTTGGGGTGACATATGGCAGAGGTGTTGGTTATCCAATAAATGATTCCCAATAAGCGGTCCCCATACCCGTCTCCCAAATTCCTATTATTTAAAGATGTCATATATTTTTGCTTAAAATGAATTTTAGCCATGTTTGGTGATTAGATATGAATAGCCAGGTACCTCCAGGTACTTCCTAACAATGACCGGACAACTCAGAATCATACAATTTCAACACACCATTTTAAAAGTCATTAAAAGTGATACTTAAAAAAATATATATTAAAAATTGGTTAAATACCTACCTAGGTTATGGGATATTTTTCAATATTTTTTCATAACTTTTCAAAGGAGTGTTGAAATTGCACGATTCTGAGTTGTCATGGAACCATCCCAACGGCCTCCGTGGTCGAGGGGCTATCAATCTGAAGGTCACATTATCAAATCCCGGCGTGTGCAAATAAATTCTATTTGATTAATTTGCGTTATTTCACAATTAATTCATCTAAAATAATATATAGTACTAGCTGACCCGGCCACGCGTTGCTGTGGCTAATAAAACACTTTGTAAAATCTAACCTTTATAACCACCACCGTCTTTGAGTTTATCGCGAAGAGATAGACAGATGCCGCGGAGGACTTTAATTTATAATACGTAGAGATGGTGTGAAAGATTATAATAATGTGCATGAAATGCTCGGGGTAACTAACATATTTAAGTTAATAAGGATTAATACTGTATCCGTCTAAATAACTTTTCAATTACCGCAATGTACGTGACCATTTTTTTAGAAGATAGAATGGGTATAGTAAGCTATCCGTAAAAGATAGATATATGCCTTCGCGGACTTTTTTGTAGATCTATAAAAGAGGAATATCCCACCATACATTGTTTTGTTATATCCCAAAAGGATTAGGCAGCATTTTTGACGAAAGCTCCTAGACTTTTTCCGACACTTCTAACAATTATCGTTACGTTTCAACCAATTTACACAAATCCTTGACAAATTACATACCTAAACCTTCCTCACGAAACACTCTATCTATTGGTGAAAACCGCATGAAAATCCGTTTAGTATTTTTTTTTTTTTTTTTACATTAACTCCACACAGGAGGCCCTGAGGAAAATAATTTCCCTCAGGGCCTATGTCATCTGGGATGCTGTGTGGAGGGTCTTTTTGAGGAGAGGAAGGAATGAACATTGGTCTTGAAGAGACCCATGTTGTAGGAAGGAGGAAACACAGAGGCCGGCAAATCATTCCACAGCCGAGCTGTTGAACATAAGAACGAGTCGAAGAAACGACCCGTTCTCATGTGACTAATGTCAACTGTGTACAAATGTTGGGCACGCGTTTGGCGTGTTTCCCGACTATGCACCGGTGCCGAAGGGATCAATGATGCTAGTTCCTCGGAGCATCTTCCATTGTAATACCGGTAGAACAAGGATAGCATTCCCACCCGACGCCTGTGCTCTAAAGATTGCAATCCGTCTGTTAAGATGGGAGAATCTATCAAACGGACCGCCCGTTTCTGCACAGAGTCGAGGGTATTTTTCAGGTATTTTGGAGCTCCAGACCAGAGGTGGCTGCCAAATTCAACCGTGGGGCGCACTTGCGATTTGTACAGGGTTAGCAGTTGTGTACTTTTAAAGTATCTGCGGGCCCTGTACAGTACGCCCAGTTTTTGGGAGGCTAACTTTACTCTGGCTTCGATGGAGCCCCCATACCTGAGCTGGTCACTTAGGGTTACACCAAGCAAATCAATGGAGGGCCTGTTCGGAAGATTGCTTCCGTTGAAAGAGACTAGATTTTCATTGCGATCCCTTTTAGACGTAATCAGACAAGATTGGGTCTTTGAAACATTAAATTCAACGAGATTATTTTTACCCCAAGAGAAAACACTCTCGAGGTAACCGTCCATTCTTTGCTTCAAAGCCTTACGAGCTGTTGGGAGTTTGTGAGCCCTTTGGGGGCTTGTCAAACAAAAAGCTATCATGAACTGTACTGTCATCCGCGTAGCAGTGAATTGGTGCACATGACAAAAGGTCGTTGATGTGCAACAAAAACAGAGTTGGAGACAGAACCGATCCCTGCGGGACGCCAGCATTTATCGAGTGAGAGGAAGAGGTGAAACCATCGACTACCGTCTGAATCGACCTCTCCCTCAAGAAGTCGGCAATCCACGTACACAAGGATGCGGGAAGTCCGTAAGAATGCAGTTTGTTGACAAGTCCTCGGTGCCAAACCCGGTCAAAGGCCTTGGATATGTCCAGTGCAACCGTTTGGGTCTCACCGAAACGTTCCAGGCATCGCCCCCAAACATGCGTCACATACGCGAGAAGATCACCGCACGAGCGGTTCCGCCGGAATCCGTATTGACGGTCGTTAATAATTTTGTTCTTCTAGAGGTATGTGAGCAGTAGTTTTCGAGTTTATCGCGAACAGACAGACGACGCGGGGGACTTTAATTTATAATATATGTAAAGATAAAGATATTTGCGGCACATTCCATAGTGGAAGATACTCTCAGTATCGCCCTGGTGTAAGACCACAGTTCAGAATTGAAACATTGCTTGAAATGGCTTTAGCCGTGTTTGGTGACCAGACCTTCCTTCCCTCCCCACTAGGTACCTTCAGCCTCACAAAATACCCCAATTGGGGATGCCATGGCTCCAGAAGGGAGCAGTTGGGACTCTTGTGCGGTATTCAGTTTTTTTATTGACAAAATCTAAAGTAGCGACACTCCCAATTGCAAAAAAGGTTCGTGTGTCAATCTGTACCAATATTAGAAATAGAATTTAATTTTAAAATGATATACCTATTTGCACTATATATTGAATTGAAAAGTTGATTTCAATAGCTTTAGCTAAGTTTAGTGACTAGATCTGCATAGCCAGGCACTTCCCCACCTTCCTCTTTGAATTTCCTTTCACTACAGACGTTTTGTGTCAATTTTTTTAATACGAATTCCAACGCGACAAGTTCAATATTTATTTTAGTTTTTTTTTAATAATAAATGCTAAAAATTGTAAATGGTTTGTTTATATCGATGAAATAAATCAATATAAATTTATATATAATGTTTTAAGTCGTTAAATAACATACATATTTATGTACGCGATGAACTTGTAAAGTTGGCGTGCAAAAAAAACGAAAAACCGTTGGGAGCACATCTTTGAAATGCATTAACAGTTAAAGAATGTATCAACATTTGAAAATATATAAATGCAAACATATTCGCAATTGAATTCTGCACAATTTTATTGTGAAAATGTTACATAAATAACGTATATTTTGTAAGTTATTTGCGTTTTAAAATAGCGAAAAATGTACAGTCGACGTGTCAAATTTCGCCAACATTTTGACGATTTATCACAAACAGTACGCGCTTAAATAAGCCGATAACAGTTTTAAAACACACTTTAAACATTTTAAAGTTCATTTAACACTCATTAAACAGTGAATTCTACGTATTTCCATTTGTAAAATACACTTTAAAACAAATAATAGCGAACAAAAGTCCGCCATTTTTTGCCGCGTTTCCACAACCAGTTTACCCACCAAATTTCATAAGAAAAACGCAAAAAATAGAACAAAAAAACGCAAATCGTTTAACTATAATTAAATAACTAATTAAGTAACATTTAAGCACATTTTAACACGTTTAAATCACTTTATTCAAAAACATAACCCACCTTTCAAGATCCGCCATCTTTTTGAAACTGGGTTGTATTTTTTTTAATGGTTATAAAACTTATTAAACTATGTTTAAAACACTCGGAGATATTTTTGAAACACGCGTTAATATCTCGTTAACTGTTATTATTTTAGTTTTAGTGTATAAACAACGTAATACTAGTTAAATTAAATGTTTTAGCAGGACCAACGCGACGCGTTGCCTACCGCCATTATCGTCAATATAAAATAATTCCGCCAAACTTAAACTTCAGCCAACAGCTGAGCTGCCAACTGGAGAATACTAGAGAGGGGGTAAGGCGCATAATCGAGGCTCTCGAACCGAATATTTCGATTATTCTCGGAACGGTACATTTATAAAGGTATCGGCATACAGTCGATGAAAATAATAATAATAACATTGGAGCTTGCTTTACCTGAAAAGGTATTCAGTTTTTATTGAATTTTCTGTTTCAGTGATTGAATTTTATGCTCACCAGAATGTTTGTGTAGCAAGTTAAAATGTATTGTTTTAAATTATATTTGGCGATTTTCGTCTTAATAATAATAATAATCTTAATGCCGTTTTTTTAGTAAAATACGATCTCAAGAGAATTGAATAACAAAAAAAGGTGTGCAATTCACACACGGCAGAAGTGAAACCATAAAAAAAAACTAAAGTAGACAAGAAGTGGGAAGGTTACGAATCGCCGCACAAAGAAGAGACCGATTATACTACTCAATCTCTCGCAGGCTAAATCCTATGGATGTATGTGTTTGACAGTGGTTGAGTGGGCATCGGGTTTGGGTTCCACCCAGGCGTTCCGTGTTCGATTCCTCGGCTGGCTAAGTCCTCCATCACAACTCAAGCAACATTTTCGGCTTACTGTGTTGGTAGTAGGAGATTTTCAAATATTGTTGGGTTATTTGTAACCGGGAATGTTTGTCTTTCTTTATAAAAAAATAAAAAAATGTCCCTTTTTAGTGTGGCTATTTTTCGTTTCATCGAGGTTCAAATCACAACGGTGCTGAAGAATTTTTCACTTCAAAAATTGATTTTTTTAAAACTGTTGCTTAAATCACCGTAAAAATACGATCTTCTTGTAATAATAAGTACAATTACCAAAATTTTTTATGTCACTTGAATTTATTTTACAGCCTTGTTAGATTTTTCACCAAATGAAAAATTGAAGACATGGCATTTTTTTATTGGAGCCAACGGCACTCAGTCCTGCATAGTTATGTAAATTTTAAAACGCCATTGCGCCATCCAAACATAAAAGAATGATTTACAAATGTTTTACAATTACCTTTTTTTTACTGTTCTAAAAATAAAATATAATTGAGGATAAAATTCAACAAACTAACCGTCACGCCATTTCTAACCAATTTTAGGCAGAGGATGTACTGCCTAATAACTTGGTCTTGACACACACTCCTTGATTCAGTTATTTCTTTATACACGGTGTAAAACTTTTTGAGAATTTATTCGGAAATCTTGTCTTTTCATTAGGAATTACGGTTAAAAAAGGGACTGCAGTTGTTTTTTTTTTACAGTGAATACCGCACAAGAATCTCAACTGCTCCCGTCTGGAGCCAGTGAAACTATGGCATCCCCAATTGGGGTATGTTGTGAGGCTGAAGGTAGCGGGGAGGGGAAGAAGGTAGGCGAGAGAAAGGTTGGGAAGTACCTGGCTATTCAGATCTGGTCACCAAACACGGCTAAAGCCATTTTCAAGCAACGTTTCAATTCTGAATGGTGGTCTTTCACCAGGGCGATACTAATAGTATCTTCCACTCTGGAACATGCCGCAAATATACTTTATATTATTTTAAATGAATTAATTGTGAAATAACACAAATTAATCAAATAAAATTTATTTACGTATGCCGGGCTCGAACCCGCGACCTCCGGATTACGAATTAATTAACAGGAAACGGAGTCCTAAGAGATATACTGTGTTCTTACAGGTTAATTTGCAAATACATAGGTATATGAAATTACTAAAATCTAAGATAATCTTTCGGGACGACTGAACACGCTAAAATGAATATTTTTTAGGAAAACTTGTGGCTCCGTTATAGAATTTTCGTTTCTCATACCAATCGTCCAGTTGATTAGACAGACATCTCAAAATACTATGTTTTGAGATAATGAGCAATGTAATATTCGAATGTTCACCATACATCAAATATTATTTACACATGTCTGTGTTTTACATAAAAACTATTCTATAAAATAACACCGGGAAGCATAACGGCCCGGTACATCCGAATGAAATTTAGAAATTTTCTACTAGTAGGTAACCCAGAAAAGGCACGGGTTCAAGTCCCGTTGGCGTCATGTATCTTTTCTCGGAATATTTTTCAATGTGGATGAGTGTTTCAGGCTGTTAATTATTGCTTATAATAATTGTCACCCTTTGTACTATGCATAAAAATCTTGTCTTAAACGTTAGTTTAACAATTAAAAATAATAATTAATATTTGACAAGTTTAAGTATTTCCCCAATAAATGAAGACATAATTTGTCTCGACGCCACCTAGCGAGGGATTTATCACTAACAGTGTCTCTCTCGCAAAAATAAAGTTGATTGTTTTCAGGTGGAAAAAATATAATTAGCAGTAATTGTTGAATGAAACACTAGTATATATTGAATCATTTGGCGGGTATAAGATAAGCCGCCATAACTCAATTGGGAGAGCAGCTGACCGGCAATCAGAAGGGCACGGGTTCAAGTCCCGTTGGCGTCATGTATCTTTTCTCGAAAAATTTTTCAATGTGGATGAGTGTTTCAGGCTGATAATTATTGCTTATAATAATATATATGTTTGTTTTATTCACCAAGTATGGACTTTTCTCCATTATAATAAATTTTGTTTTTCCGAGAAATCTGAGTATCGTACCGGATAGAAGGTAAACTTTTACATATAACTGCATACTCAACTCAAATTTCAATTTTACGGATATTATGTTTGCTTAATTAACTGGACGATCGATAGACGCCGCATGTAACAGAATGACAGGTAAGTACCCCGGAGCTCTAACCAATTGAACTATAATAATCACTCCTTATCTAGAAAAATACTTAAGAAGTCGGAAACAAACATATTAATAATCAAAACGTAATTATCCAATAATGCATCGAGTGACTAATCTGTTTACGGAATTTCCCATTCATTATTATAAAGAGACAATTGGTTATATTTATTTAACATTATGGAGTAGGTGTATCTACTACTGATACTGATATGATAATGGTTGGATATTCCGAATATTTGGCAATGCAATCTTGCCGCTAAGAATGTGGTGATTGCCTCTCTTTCTCTTATATGTGTCTCTTTTGAGAAAGAGGGAGACAATACAACGGAACGAATACATTAGTGGTTTTAGACCATAATGAGGCCATATATATTATTAAGTGCTTATTTTGTAAAGATTTTTGTTCGCTACGTTTGGTGATTTAGCAGGGGTGCCCGGGTTCTTGGGGTGAGTTTGTCTAGGTCTTGGAGGCGGATGACTAGGACACACTGAACCCCAGATTCCTACCTGCCCCTTATACCCTTTTCCTTCCCAGAACTCTCCTCTCCTTCCTTTCCTTAAAAAAACCCTCCACACAGCATCCCCAAAGATGACATAGGCCCCGAGGGAAATTATTTTCCTCATGGCCTCCTGTATGGAGCTCATGTAAAAAAAAACTTTTTTCTTATATAAATACACAAACTCAACCGTTTACTCCAAGTTAGTATTCATACGAGTAGTTCATAACTGTACGTATACATTGCAAACATTACTAATGGAATGAAAATAATGTGCGAAATAATCAAACAGTGCTAATAATTTCGGTCGTCTGTACTGTGCGTTCTACGTAATCTGGTTAAATGAACTCATATTTGCTTTAAATTTAAGATTAATTTTAGAAATCGGAACTTCTTTTGTGAAGAAATCAGATATGCGCGAAAGTAATTACCTACTAATAAGATAATATTTTAACTGAATTTATTTTAATTGTCGATTTCAAATTCGGAAATATAATATCCCATGATTTCTCACAGATCTGCGTTTGTGATAACAATAAAAAATATCCAACATGCTGTTTTTCGGTTGTCTGTGCGATAATCTTCGTATAACCCACTTCATTGAACTCAAATTTGCTTTGTATATAAGTTTTATTTTCAAAATTATAACTGATTGCGGTAAGAATTCAGTCAGGCGATAAAGAAGATACCTAACCTATTTTTTTTTTTTTTTTTTTTAGTAACTATATAATATTTTTTTCATTTTTATATGAAACATGTTAATATACATCATATGTTATCAGAAAACTATTTTTACTTCATTTTCAAAGTTGAAATTATTATATCCCTTTATTTTTACGTGTATATCTATCGAAACTACTGTTTTCGGTTCTCTGTGCGTTTTTCTTGCATGAAATTTGGTTCAATGAAATCTATTTTAGATATCATTTTGAAAATTAGAACCGATTGTGATAAGACTTAAGACAAGCGATATAATCTACCCATATTACAATGTTTTTAACACATTTTCAAAATTGGAATTGATTTGTCAAGATTACAGATTACCCCGTGATTTTTCATGGGTCAGTGCTAGTGTATTCATAATACTGTTGAAACCAAAGATACTGAAATATAAGAGATGTGCTATCCGCTGTTTTTACTTGGTGGGACTGTATTTCCTGGCTTTGCCGATATTGTTAACCAATAGTACTGCATGACTTCAAAAAATCAACTAAATAAACGAATTCTTTTCGTATTCAAATTGTATTGTTAACCAATACTACTGCACACCTTAAAAAAATCAACTACTTTCCGTATTAAAATTATATCTATTAGGAAGCAGGCCATCATAGCATGTATGAGTCCTATAATTTCAATACCCACTATTGCTTTCCGTTAGTATATCATATTTTAGTTTTAAAGTTCTTGTTTTATCCTGTGTTACAATAGCACCGTTATTGTCTATTATTATTTTTTTTTTTTTTAACATAAGCTCCACACAGAAGGCCCTGAGGGAAATTATTTCCCTCAGAGCCTATGTCATCTTTCAGAATGCTGTGTGGAGGGTTTTTTTAAAGGAAAGGAAGGAGAGGAGAGTTCTGGGAAGGAAAAGGGTTTAAGGTGTGGGTAGGAATCTGGGGTTCAGTGTGTCCTGGTCATCCGCCTCCAATACCTAGACAAACCTCACCCCATGAACCCGGGCACCCCTGCTAAATCACCAAACGTAGCGAACCACCTAAGGTGACCTACGGCAGAGGTGTTGGTTATCCAATAAAGGTTCCCGGGGCGGCGGTACCCATTCCCGCCTCCCAAATTATTGTCCTGTGTGTGCTATAACAGCACTGTCTTTTTTAATTTTGTTCTCCTGTCATTGTTTTGTAAATACCGTACCTATATTCTTTTATTATTTTCTCAATATTATAAGGAGCACTGTAGGATTATTTTAACCCTTCAAAAATTTGGCTTTTTTTTCGGAATGTCAAAATATTTTCGCTTTACAATAAAATGCAAATATTTGGAATATTTCTGAAGACATTCAAAAACAAAAAACTGTTTTAGAATGGTGATGAAATACGCTTTCAAATTATAGAATTCGAAAAATATATATTTTTTTTAAATTATAAAAATTTTGCATACAAACATAAAAAAGTTTTCAAAATGGGTCACAATATGTTTTTTCTAACTAAAGTTACTGATAATAAAAAAAATAAAAACAGATGCACGTTTTATTAGACAAATGTATAACAAACACATTATTGTAACCTCAATTTTTTGTCGCTCTATGAAAATTTTTTTAAAAAAATTCCCGAAGTTTCAAATTCTTTTTTCAATTTGCGATTCAAAACTTTGTGTACATAAAAGTGTACATTTTATTTTTTTGGTGGCTATTTTTTAGATTGGAATATGAAGCATGATGTTTTTCCTTTCTAACATCGATTAGAACATATTTCTTACTATGCTAGTAAGGGAGTTACGGCGTCTTATGTGAGACCTATGTGCGTTGGGACAAATCTGGTCTCCTGTGATTAAACGGGTTAAAAATTATTATTGGTAAGTACACTTGAAGTGAAATGACATAAAACTGTTCTATATAAATATAACATTATTATTATTATCCGATTTTTGACAAAAT
Organism: Limnephilus rhombicus; assembly: GCA_929108145.2. NCBI lineage: Eukaryota > Metazoa > Arthropoda > Insecta > Trichoptera > Limnephilidae > Limnephilus > Limnephilus rhombicus. The sequence continues at coordinate 46,470,324 of OV815289.1, read as the reverse complement.
GATCTGATTATGAGATTTTTTTTTCATTTTTGCGAGGAACAAGAGGAATATAAAATTGAGTGTCAAGACCTCCTTCACCATGACCAAAAACCATGTCAAAACTGCGAGTGAGAAACAAAACCCGATATATAATTCAAGAAGTTACTATCAAAACTCAAAATCACGAGCAGTTATTTGTAAAGATGGCGGGTTTAGAAACTCGCGCGTCAGGTCAGTTGAATTTCAAAAGCCTCTGTGTATTATCTTGTATTTCAATATCTTTGGTTGAAACCGTACAATAATCGAAAAACTATTCGATTATATAGAATAGTCGAGTGCAGTCACTAGCGTTCCCTCCAAACAGCTGAGCAGTACCAACATGACAGAAGAATGTGAGGTGAAAAACTAAATAATAAAAAAACACTTTGAAACTGTTTTGTTCATAATAATATACCTGAACGAGACAGGTACACGCGCCCAGCGGCGGTATTCATACATTCTACATTCTGGGCGTTTTGTTTGTGTCTCCGAAGATAGCTTATTCATGGTAAAACTGATCAAAAATACTGAAAATATTTCGACTTTCGATTGTTAGGCTGTGAGACTGATTGAGGGAGATCTTGTGACCTTCCTTTCCTTTAAAAGACCCTCCACACAGCATCCCCAAAGCTGACTGGAAAATATTTCCCATCAAGGAGCTATTGTAAAAAAAAACTGTCAAAAGAAGCGAAGCTAGCAATCCACAATGGTGTACTGGTAGGTACCTACCATGATGTATGGCAGTAAGGCATGGAACTGGCAGAGGAAGGATGAAAGTAGACTGGATGCTGTAGAAATGAAATCTCCGATGCGTATGTGTGGTAAAACCATGCATGATCGTGTGAGAAATGTGACGATTCGCAACGAATGCAAGGGTACAAGCGTAATGAATATCGTGAAAAAAGGGACTCTCAGATGGTTTGGGCAAGTAGACCGAATGAACCAAGAAAGTAGTTTAAAAAGAATAGGTATATGATGCCAATTAATGTGAAAGGTAGAAAAAGTCGGGGACGCGCGAGTAAGACATGGCACGATCAAGTGAATCAGATACTTGAGTCGGGGAGGAAGATAGAGAAGGACTTGGCTATTCAGATCTAATCACCAAACACGACTAAAGCCATTTCAAGCAACGTTTCAATTCTGAACGTGCCGCAAATATACCTTAGGGAACGTACCCATACTACGTGACACGTTTAGGGGGGGGGTCTTCAAAATGCCACGCTCCATACAAATGAGCGGCGGGTTGCTTAGGTTTTTGGTCACCGGGGGGGGGGGGTTAAAAATTGCAAAAAGTTGGTCACGTAGTATGGGTACGTTCCCTTATGTGAAAACACAAATCAATCAAATAAAATTTACTTGCGCATGCCTGGACCTGAACCCGCGATCGCTAGTCAAGAGCCTTGCCCCTCGACAACGGAGGCCGTTAAAATAATAATAATTGTATTTTTTTTTTCAAAATTGAAATATTTTTATTTACATTAGCTCCGCTCCACACAGGAGGCCCTGAGGAAAATAATTTCCCTTAAATAGGTCCTATGCCATCTTATGGGATGCTGTGTGGAGGTTTTTTTTAAGGAAATGAAGGAGAGGTTGAAAGAGTCCGACCGAAGAAGTCAAAAGGTTTCCCTCAACCAGTCTCTCTCGATCCAGGTGGGTGGACGCATCTGCCGCCAAGACCCGGTCAAATATCATCCCATGAACCCGGGCATCCATGCTAAGTCACACAACGCAGCGAACCACTTGTGACCTATGGCAGAGTTATTGGTTATCCAATAAATGTTTTTCAAACCCGCTTTCAAAATTTGGTTATTAATTAATAATATTATCCCGTGATTTTTCACGGTCCTGCCAAATTATTTATATTATGTGTTTATACAGTCTGTCATAACAGTATGTGTGGCGTCACCAATACAGTCTGAGACCATTTTGGCGCGCATTGAGTCGAACGCTGATTGGCTAGCAATAACGGCTAAAAGCAGTGACGCAGATCCCATATATTTTCAAGAAAGGCACTGCTTTTCTTACATTAATCAGTAATCACATAACGACGTGAATAGAATTTACAATTTGGGAGGCGGGTATGGGTGCCGCCGCCCCGAAAACCATTTATTGGAGAATATTGACCAGAGAATACCAGAAATATGTCATTTTTAAATCAGATTTTAGACGTATTGGCTCTTTTCCACAAAAAATTATAAATGGATTTCGAAAGATTGTTCTTTTATTTAGCATTCGCATGTTTTAAATTTTGAGAAAAAATGTTTATTTTTAAAATAATAAGGTTATACCATAGATCGTTGACAAATTTGTTAAATTTTCATAGAAGATTTTGTATTATACCACACCCATTTCTAATCATATAATCATGCAGTAAAATAAATCAACACATTATCTGGGTATCGCAAATGGTATCGCATGTTTTAGAATTTTAATTTTAGTTTAAATAAAATCATTAAAAAATATACACGTACACATGTGTATCTCGACGAAAATTGGTCCGTTTTTGTATTTATTTGCGCACTTACAAACTAATATATTTCCGATTTTTTTAACATTCTTATTTAACGCATTAATTTTTTTTTTCATTAATCATTTTTTTTAACATTCTTATTTAGACATTATTGAAAAATGATAAATACTCCTAATCAAAAAATAATTACAAAAAGTACATTATTTTTATAGTTTTATCATCACGCCTTTCAGCATTTTTGGATGTAGATATAAATTAAAGCAAATTTGTAATGAAATAAAATCGATATTGAGTTATAATTTTAAAAAGCTGGTACGGAGAATAATTAATCTTTCTTATTGTAACCGCCCTGCACGATCGTAAGAAGAACTTTCGAAGAAATTTGGATTTTCGGCCGCTGGCTGATTAAAACGCTCTTAACCATGGAACTAACAGATATACCCAACGGTCAGTGGTTGAGTGGGCATCGCGTTTGGGTCCCACCCGGGCGTGCCGTGTTCGATTCCTCGGCTGGCTAAGTCCTCCATCACAACACAAGCAATATTTTCGGCTTTCTGTGGTGGTAGTAGGAGATTTTCAAACATTGTTGGGTTATTCTTAACCCGGGAATGTATGTCTTTCTTTTTTTTTTAAAATAAAATTAAATTTAAAAAAAAACAAACAGTAACTTGACAGAGGTTTCCGTGTTCATGGGGTGAGGTTTGTCTAAGTCTTGGCGGCTGATGCGTTTGGCTACCCACTGCGTGGCGGGCCGGATCTTGAGAAACTGGTTGAAGGAGACCTTTTGATTTCTCCAGCCGGACTATCTTCGACCTTGCCTTCGCCTTGCACGGCAGTGAGAGGGATGGATTCATACGTCCGTCACACCAGGATACACTGACACCAGATTCCTATCCACCTTTCATACCCTTTTCCTTCCCAGAACTTTTTCTCATTTCTTTCCCAAAAAAGATCCTCCACACAGCACCCCAAAGATGAAGTAAGTCCTAAGGGATTTTTTAAATGGAAACTTCTTTAGCACCATTGTGATTTGAAACTCGATGAAACGAAAAAGGGACACTAAAAAGAGACAAATATATCTATAGGATTTAGCCTGTGAGAGAATGTGATAGTATAACAGGGTGGCCACAAAAAACGCATTTCAAAATTCCCTGATAATTCCAGGTTTTCCAGGGCAGTTTCTACATTTTCCCTGATATTTTTAATTTGATATAAGGAGATAACGTTCGTTAGATAAATAATAAAGGGAATTCCGTCATCTATAACATTTATTATTTCTTTGCATCACAATAATCTATTAAAAACAAAATACACTTGTTACAAATTTATTATATTTCGCCTGAAGACTTTTTTCAAGCTTTTGAAACGATAGATAGAGATATAATCATTAAAAAACTATCTAAAAATGGAATAAAAGGAAAGGCATTGAAATGGTTCAAGAATTATTTAACTAATAGATATCAAACCACACAAGTGGGTGAGACAATCTCCGAACCAATGAAGATTACATTTGGAGTACCACAAGGGTCTGTTCTCGGACCTATTCTTTTTATAATATACATTAATGATATGGTAAAAGTATTGAAACATTGTAAAATAAGATTATTTGCAGACGACGCACTGATATATATAGCAGGAAAAGATTATGAACTCATAATGAATCATTTAAATGAAGACCTAAATAATATATCAATAGGGGTGAAGAAAAATAAACTAAAATTGAATGTAAAAAAAAAATAATTTATGAACATTGGAAAACGAGTAACGCAAACACAAAAAGACATATTGATATGTAGCAGCCAGCCTCTGCTACCTCATACTTTGGATTGTTTCCGAAAAATAGCGATCTTTCCAGAAGCGTCGCCCATATTAAATTTTTTGAATGCAGAACCATCGATATTGAACCGCAGTTAACCTTGACAGTTAAACGACGTTCGTTTGGTTTTTTGTAAGTGCCGGTAGTTGTGTAAATCTTTTTCGCTATCCATACCTGATTTTATTTGCAAATTGTGATTATTGTAGAACTCAATAAAGATCTTCCAACACCCAACCTAATAGTTCTAACAATTATTATAAGCAACAATCATCAGCCTGAAACACTCATTCACATTGAAAAAATCTTCCGAGAAAAAATACATGACGCCAACGGTACTTGAACCCGTGCCCTTCTGATTGCCGGTCAGCTGCTCTCCCAATTGAGCTATGGCGGCTTATCTTATACCCGCCAAATGATTCAAACGTTTTGAAATTAAATATTTGGGAGTAATAATTGACTCCAAATTGACTTTCGCTCAAAAGACAAAACCAATTATTAAAAAGATAGCCAAAAAATTTTTGCTGTTGGGAAGAATAAGAAGATTCCTTGACACAGTCTCCATTAAAAATGTGTACAACGCAATCATTGTACCACACATAAATTACTGTAGCAGCATTCTAATAATATAACCTGTGAGTGTATTGATGTCAAATTCGGGGTGCCCCAAGCAAGTATTCTGGGTCCGATTCTGTTCCTTATTTACATTAATGACCTATGCCACATAGAATGTGAAGGAGAAATCATCAGTTTTGCGGATGATACTGTTCTCCTAATAAATGGGAATAATTGGACAGAATCATTTAAGAAAGCAGAAGACACACTTAATAGGATTAAAAAATGGCTAGACTACTATTCACTTACACTTAATGCTAATAAAACCAAATTCATTACTTTCAAAATAAAAAATAAGAAAAACTCTGAAGAAAACCTGAACTTGAAAATTCATAGCCCGCATCACTTAAATGAGAATTGTAATTGTCCCTCATTAGAAAACGTTGACCATATAACGTATCTGGGTCTAAAAATTGACCGAAACTTAAAATGGACCGAACACATTACCTATTTAAATAATAAAATTAAAAAACTAAGTTATTTTTTCAAATCTATCAGGAATGTCCTCATTAAAAAGACTTAATCAAGATTTACATGGCCCTCTGCCAATCACTGTTAGAATACGGTATTATCGGATGGGGCAGTGCAAATAAAAACATACTAAATCCACTAATTAAAACTCAAAAAGCCATTATGAAAATTATACTGAAAGTTCCTGTAAGAACTAGCACTGACGAAATCTTCAACAATCTTAACATAATGTCAATTAAACAACTATATTCTAAAACTATACTCATTTACATTCATAAGTACAAAACCCAAGAAATAACAACTGACACGTACATTAGAAACACTAGATCTCATGGTCAAAAACATATCCAACAAGTTAGTAACTGCTAGCATAACATTTGGGCAAAAAAGCTTCTTATATTATGGCATTAAACTCTACAATAAAATACCACTCTCACTCAAAAACCTCAACATTATAACATTTAAATTTCAAATAAAAAGCTGGATACTAAATATAGGAGATTAGAAATAGAAAATATACTGAAATCAAATACAGACTAAAACCGAATCTAATGAACTGAATTATAAAAAAACACTATTTTATTTACTTTATAATTATTAAAAAAAAATACTACATGATATATGTTATGTCGAATTCATATTATTCTTATAATAAAATTATAAAATGTAAATGAAATCCTCAGCACGGGAGATCCCAGTGAGGATATCATTATCTCTATTTGTTATTAAGAAATGAAGACAATAAATCATTATTATTATTATTATTATTCTATTCTTAGCCAACGACGGATTAATGAAACAAATGACAATTCTACAAAACAGAGCTATGAGAACTATATTGAAGAAAAATATGTACACTTCAGTCAAGAACATGTTGAAGGAGTTAAATATCTTGTCATTTAAACAAATTATTTACTTCAATACTATATAGTTAATCTACAAAATAATCAATGGCCATACGTCATACGTCTATTGAATTCCTAAGAAAAATTGAAAAACTACAAAGCAAACATACACATGAGACGAGGAAAAGAAAGGAACTAAGCAGGAAAAAACAGAGTCAAAAGTCATTAATGTAAATAAAATTGGAAGAGAGCATAAAGGCATTTTGTAACAAATGTAGTTATTTCGGGAAATTTTTATTTCAAATGTAGCGGGACCATAAGTATTTTGAGTTTTGGCCTGCCGGGGAGTCCCGCGCTGAGCTTCAGGAAAATAGTAAAAGTCGAAGTCTGCCTTCCGAGATCAGCTCGCCCGGCTTTAAGGCTCTTCTGAATCTTTTGTATAAAGTGACGAGTATGTAATAAAAGATAATTAGTGTCCTTTGGAGTTATTATAATAAAAATAACCCTAAAGCTACTGTTGTAGTTGGTACGTTTAAGTTAGGTACTAGTGTTTTTACGATTATTGAACTACTTATAATTATAACTAATACTTGTGTAATAGATTGTACCCACCCAATAAAAGACTAATTGTGTTTATAGAAGAAAAGTGTGGATTTTATTTAACTACCCCGCTATAATTTAAAATTAAATTGCGAAGATAATATATGTGATTGATTTGGTACAGATGTGTTATTATAAGTGTATGTATATATAAGAATGGTATTAGGACATAGATAACTATGTACCTATTTAAAATACCGCAATAAAACAATAATAAAATATCTTTGGGGTTTCACAAATCGCAAAATAATGAATTTAGTTTTATTTTTGGAATTCCCTGATATTATAAAAAAAAAATTGAAATTCCCTGACATTTCCCTGATAATTCCAGGTTCGGTAAAATTCCCTGATAATTCCAGATTTTCCAGGTTTTCCAGGTCTGTGGCCACCCTGTATAATCGTTCTCCTCTTTGTGCGGTGCTTCGTAGCCTCTCCACTCTTCTCTACTTTAGTTTTCTGAAGGTTTCACTTCTACCACGTGTGAACTGCCCACAAATTTTGATGTTAAAACTTCTTTTTTTTTTTTTTGTAACTGGCTATGATAGAAAGAGAGAAAGAAAATGTGTTCTCGCACCTCTCTCTCTTGCCCCTACAGTAATGTACGAAACGTAACTCTTCTTTCTTTCTATATTCACCAACTTATATCTCCCTCTCAACTTTCGTTCGCCTCGCCCGATCATACTTTTGGTAACGCTCTCGTCACGCATTCACCAGCTTACTCCCCAAGTCAAGCGTGCGTAAAGAATTTTACTTCAAAAAGTGACAGTAAAAAGATACAAACACATGAGAGAATGAGATAGAGCAATCGGTCTCCTCTTTGTGCGCCGCTTCATAACTTCCCCACTCTTGTCTACTTTCATTTTTTGAAGACTTCACTTCTACTGCGTGTGAACTGCACACATTTTTTTCACAGAGTTACCTGCATTTACCCTTCTTTCAATATCTCTATCAGCCCTCTCATCTCTTGTAAACACTAACTAACTAACCATCACGCTGTTTTCCCGAAGGGGTATGCAGAGAGGACGGACCGCCAAACAACTCGGTCTTGGCACACACTCCTTACCTCGTTCACATTCATACATCGTCTCATACACGCTCTTCTATTATTCCGACTCTTACAAAATTTAAAAAAAATTGTCAAGAGATAAGTAGTTACTGAATTCTCTGTAGGTGACATTGAAGAAGTCCGGCGGCCGGCGTAGTGCAGCGGTAAGGCGCTTGACTCTCATTCCGAAGGTCGCGGGATCGAATCCCGGCGTGGCAAATAAATTTTATTAGATTAATTTGTGTATTTCACAATTTATTCATTTAAAATAATATATATATATTATATTTGCGGCACGTTCCAGAGTGGGAGATATTCTCAGTATCGCGCTGGTGTAAGACCACCATTCAGTATTGAAACGTTGCCTGAAATGGCTTTAGCCGTGTTTGATGACCAGATCTGAATAGCCAGGTACTTCCCCACCTTCCTCTTCCCTATCTCCTTCCCTCCCTACTACCTTCAGCCTCACAACATACCCCATTTGGGGATGCCATAGTCTCACTGGCTCCAGACGGGAGCAGTTGGGACTATTGTGCGGTGTTCATGTAAAAAAAAGTCAATGCTCAAAGCGGAGTCGCCATGTTTAATGGTGCGGTAGAAGTTTACTAATTTTTTAAATTTTCTAACATCTATCCTGATTAAAAGTCTGAGCACGCCTCTGTAGGACGCCCACCGCTTCTATCTCCCACTTCCTGTTCGCACAGACACACAGACACAAACAGACTGAAGTATTGGAATGACCAACGGTTCTGGACGAAAGGGAGAGTGGTTTCACAGCATTCATCGCAAGTCGCTATTTATTGGCAGTTGGTTTATAGAGAGCCTGGCGTTACCAGGGAGACAAAACAGAGTGTGCAGTTCACACGCGGTAGAAGTGAAACCGTCAGAAAACTCAAGTAGGCAAGAGGTGCCCAGGTTCATGGGGTGAGATTTGTCTAGGTCTTCGAGATAGGGATGTCGAAAGTGAAAAAAAATATCGATATATCGATGTATCGATATTTATTAAAATATCAATATCGACGTCGATATATCGAGGAAAAAATATCGATATATCGATACTACGGTCAAATTTTCAAGAGATTTTGCGTTTTTAAAATAATAGTGTATTCAGCTCAATAGGTATTATCAATAGTAATGTTTGTAATATTTTTTTAATTTTCGATATTGGATATTTTGTATCGATATATCGGATAAAAATATCGATATATTGAATTAAAAATATCGATATATCGATACTTTTTCAACAAGCCTACTTCGAGATCGATAGAGAATAGTTAAGGGAGTCCCTTTGACATCTCCAGCTGTACTCTCTCGGAACATCGTCTTGCACCGCAGTCACAGTAACCCACAGATTCCTACCCACCCTTCATACTGTTTCCTTCCCAGAACTTCCTATCCTTCCTTTCCTAAAAAGACCCTCCACACAGCATGACCAAAGATGACATAGGCCCTGAGAGGAATTATTTTTCTCAGAACCTCCTGTCTGGAGCTAATCTATAATAATAATAAGTATCTGATTCACTTGGTCGTGCCATGTCTTCCTCGGGCGTACCCGACTTCTTCTACCATTCACATTTGTGCAATATATCATCCTTACACTAATTTCCTCGTTTATTCGCTCAAATGAACGAGCCCAAACCATCTGAGCGTCCTTTTCTTAATCTTACTCATTACGCTGATTTTGCCACACGTGGTTTCACCACACGTTTGCCTCAGGGATCTCATTTATACAGCATTCAGTACGAAAACAGTGTGCAATATAGTTGTGAATGATGAAAACTTGGAGCAGGTGGATGAGTTTGTGCTTCTGGGTAGTGTGTTTACGAGAGATGGGAAGGCTGATAGAGATTTTGAAAGAAGAGTAAATGCAGGTAACTCCATTAATGGAGGTTTGATGCCATTGGCGCTAATAAAAAAAAATTGTCAAAAGAAGCGAAGCTATCAGTCCACAATGGAGTCCTGGTACCTACCCTGGATCTGGCAGAGGTAGGATGAAAGTAAATTGAACGCTGTTGAAATGAGATCCCTGAGGCGGATGTGTGTAAAACCATGTACCTATGATCGTGTGAGAAATGTGGATATCCGCAAAGAATGTAAGGCTGATGTAAGCATAATTAGTAAGATAAGAAAAGGGACCCTCAGATGGTTTGGGCATGTAGAGCGAATGAACGAAGAAAGTAGTGTAAGAAGAATAAACGACGTGAATGTGAACGGTAGAAGAAGTCGGGAATGCCCGAGGAAGACATGGCACGATCAAGTGAATCAGATACTCCAGTTGGGCCATGTCAAAAGTCAGAATAATAGAAGAGTATGTATGAGACGATGTATGAATGTGAGTGAGGCAAAGAGTGTGTACCAAGACCGAGTAGTTTGGCGGTCCGTCCTCTCTGCCTACCCCTGCGGGGAAACGCCATGATGGTTAGTTAGTTGGTTAGTTTAACTGATTTTATAAGCTTTAAGAAGGCTGAAAATTCGCGCGGGCGCGATCAGACCTGTCAAAAAGTTCTGTAACTTGCTATAAAGTGACTTTTGGCGTCGTTTACATTGGTAAATTGGTCATAAATCGCTTACAAGAGCGATTTACAGGAAAAAACTTACGGGACTAAACCCAGCCTAAGAAGTACGTTGCTAGTTTTATATATAACTAGCAGACCCGGCCACACGTTGCTGTGGCTAACGAAACACAACGCCATTACCCAACCTTTATAAAATCCACACCACCCGCTTTCCAGCTCCCCGCTGCCTGAATTGAATATTTGAATTTCTCGGCTTTTCTCTATTAAAATAAGCATGTATTATACATATAAACATTCCTCTTGAATCACTCTATCTATTGGTGAAAACCGCATGAAAATCCGATGCGTAGTTTAAAAGATCTATGCGCACATACATTTTGAGCGACTTCATTTTATACTATGTAATGATGATGATGTACTACTATAATAAGCATGTATTATATATATAAACCTTCCTCTTGAATCACTCTATCTATTGGTGAAAACTGCATGAAAATCCGATACGTACTTTAAAAGATCTATGCGCACATACATTTTGAGCGACTTCATTTTATACTATGTAATGATGATGATCTACTACTATAATAAGCATGTATTATATATATAAACCTTCCTCTTGAATCACTCTATCTATTGGTGAAAACCGCATGAAAATCCGTTGCGTAGTTTAAAAGATCTATGCGCACATACATTTTGAGCGACTTCATTTTATACTATGTAATGATGATGATGTACTACTATAATAAGCATGTATTATATATATAAACCTTCCTCTTGAATCACTCTATCTATTGGTGAAAACTGCATGAAAATCCGTTGCGTAGTTTAAAAGATCTATGCGCACATACATTTTGAGCGACTTCATTTTATACTATGTAATAATGGTGATGATGATGTAGGTATGCTTGTCTCGTAGGTTCGTTGAGTTACTTTCTATTTCGTCAGGAGCCGTTGGAAATACGCGGGTTCAAGATCCTCGGATGACGGTTGGGATATATTCCACTTAACCACACCACACACAGACACACAACCGCACAAACCACACAACCACACAGGCAAACACTCTTCTTCTATTAGCTTTCATGGTGAGATCTGAAACAGGTAGTGATTTTCAAATATGGGAATCGTTCTATGTTGTATTCTTCCGACAGGTAGAAATGGTGACCCCGAAGGTTGATCCGACAATATCTATAATAATAATAATAATGAATGTGAGTTAGGCAAAGAGTGTGCTCTCTGCCTACCCCTGCGGGGAAACGGCGTGATGGTTAGTTAGTTAGTTATAATAATAATAATTGGATAAATTGTAGAGCGCCGTTGTTGTGAAAAATCACCTCAAGGGCGCTTTACAATTTATTATGAATCTTAGGGGTATCTACAGGAATTCCAAAAACTGAAAAAATCGAACTAATATCTATGAGAACCAAAGTGTTGACGAATATCTACAGCTCAAACTGTTGACTAATATCTATGAGAACTAAAGTGTTGACGAATATTTACAGCTCAAACTGCTGACTAATATCTATGAGAACCAAAGTGTTGACAAATATCTACAGGGTTCACGATGAGTTCATCGAAAACGAATTCATCGAAAATCAATTCATCGAAAATCAATTCATCGAAAGCAAATTCATCAAAAACGAGTTCATCGAAAACCAATTCATCGAAAATCAATCCATCGAAAACCAATTCATTGAATGATCAATTCATCGAATCGTCAATTCATCGAAAAAATATATTTTGTTGATATTTGAGAAAAATGCCGAGCGGACCGAGAAGTTAAAAAAGCATTGGTCAATAAGCTAACCTAACCTAACCTAACTTAACCTATTTAACCAATTTTTAAATATTTTTTTATCATCACTCTTAATGACCTTTCTGAGTTGTTTTCGAGTTGGTTTCATTATGAGTTGTCTGGTCATCGTTCCTTAGATATCCCTTTTTGCAGTATCGGACAATCGGAAATCGAAGAGATAACCTATAAATTTTACATTGTCACTACGAAACTGACAGTTGCTAAACACATTTAACTCAGTTAAACAGACCTTTTTGGGTATTTAATTTTGACAGCTCTAATATCTACAAAAAAATGTTTTTCGATGAATTGATCATTCGATGAATTGATTTTCGTTGAATTGATTTTCGATGAACTCGTTTTCGATGAATTTGCTTTCGATGAATTGATTTTCGATGAACTCGTCGGTTACCATCTACAGCACTGGCAGAGGTTGGATTTACAATTATGTATAGCATATTGGAATAACGTAATATTGCGTATGCAGTTTAAAAAACTTAATTTATGTGAGACTTGAGTATGTATGTAAAAATCCCTAATATCGGACTATTGGACACATTTAGCTGATTAGTCCAACCTACGCTCTGTAGATATTAGTCAACACTGGGACCGTCATAGATATTCATCCGACCTTTCTGTAGATATTAGTCAACACTCTGACGTAGATATTAGTTCAACATATGAGCTGTAGATATTCGTCCGACATACAGGCTGATCTACAGCCTGGTACATATTGATGAGTAGAAAAAGTAAGTTGATTATGAAGTTTTAGAAGAATACGAAATAATTTTTTACTTTTTAGTGCATTTTTTGAAGTCGTTTTTTTGTTTTGTTAAAATTTTTGTTAATTTATTTATTTTTTAACTTATGGATACGACTGGCTGAAAAGATATAAAAGATATATTTAAGTTATGGATACGACTGTCTGATGCTGGTAGGTTTCTTGAAGACAGTTTTTTGTTAATATTTGAAATATTCATAACGGTGTCACCTGTTTGCAATTTTTTTTAAATGCGTCTCAAGGGTGTTATGCACTGATTAATGAACACCTATAACGGTGGTTCTAGCGCGGTTTAGACCAACTAACTAACCATCACGCCGTTTCCCCGCAGGGGTAGGCAGAGAGGACGGACCGCCAAACAACTCGGTCTTGGCACACACTCCTTACCTCGTTCACATTCATACATCGTCTCATACATGCTCTTCTATTATTCCGACTCTTGACATGGCTCGACTCAAGTATCTGATTCACTTGGTGGTGCCATGTCTTCCTCGGGCGTCCCCGACTTCTTCTACCATTCACATTTGCGTCATATATTCTCCTTACACTCCTTTCCTCGTTCATTTGCTCTACATGCCCAAACCATCTGAGCGGTCCTTTCTTAATCTTACTCATTATGCTTACATCAGCCTTACATTCTTTGCGGATATCCACATTTCTCACACGATCGTACATGGTTTTACCACACATGCGCCTCGCTTCGCTTCTTTGGAGAGTTTTTTGTTGGCGCCAACGGCGTTCAGTCCTCCATTAATACAGTTGTCTGCATTTACCATTCTTTCGATATCTCTGTCAGCCTTCCCATCTCTCGTAAACATACTTCCCAAGTACACAAACTCATCCTCGGTTTAGACGATTTATAACATTGAGGTATATAAATAGAGAAGCAAACTTCATTACCGCTCATCGAAAAAAGCGTAACCACTTTACAACTCAACGACGCAGCTTTGGAATCACTAAACATTTGAAAGTAAACATATATTTGTCTCACTTGCACAAGTCACGAGAACATTACCACCGCTAGGATTAGACAAAGCCAGAAACGCAAACCTGCAATAGCGGCTTGGTGTTGCCTACTATTTGAAATTTTACCCAAAATAAACAATGAAATAGTTTTTTTTTTACGTTAGTTTGTAATAAAATAAACTTATTTAAATTATTTTTAATTTGTATTTTTCATTATATGACTAAAAGAATGCACAACTAATGAAATAATGAAGTCATTATTTGTTCCAATATTTTTTATTGAACCAATAGTATATAATACTCAAACAGAAATTGTTTCAAAAGTGTTTTCAAAGTTCTTTTCTCGGCAATCGAATTATTTCCACCCACTTCTCACGGCGTGCTGCATCTTATGGTGCCCTGCAAAATTATTAATATAAAATACGTAAAAAATATAATTACTTACTAGATTATTCATTAATAAACTAACATAATTTTTAATGAAGTATGTTGTATGAAGATAAAAACATAATTTTTATTAAGTATTTTAATATGGTTACCTCCATAGTAACTTATTCCATAAATTATGTATTCTCCCATTAATGTGGGAAACCAAAACGACTTTTTAGTGGCAACACTGAACCTATATTAGAGTATTTGACATTTTATTTCATTTTCTGCTTTTTTTAATTAAATGTGAATATGTAAACAATAAACTTAGGTGTGGAAAGTAATTCCACTTGCTTTATAATGTTGAATCGCATTTTTTCGCGACGCATTTAACCATTTTGGTGATAGTTTTGATCGCGTATCGTCCGGCACAAGTCGGTCGGCGTCACAATGAGCACTGGACTGACCATGACGTTAGCGGGGCATATGCTTTTGGACATATATACAGTGGCAATGCTTTGGCGCGGTCACTAGTCATCTAGTATATATATATCAATGATTTATAATAAGACCTTTAGAACGTAACTTAGACCAACTTAACTTAACTTAACCTAACCTAACCTAACCTAACCTAACCTAACCTAACCTAACCTAACCTAACCTAACCTAACCTAACCTAACCTAACCTAACCTAACCTAACCTAACCTAACCTAACCTAACCTGACCTAACCTGACCTAACCTAACCTAACCTAACCTAACCTAAACTAACCTTACGTAACTTTTATATTTTTTAATATCAGCTCCAAATTCATTTTTTTAGAGTTGCTGTGTGGAGGGTTTTTTTGGGGAATGGGTTGGAATCCAGGAGTGACGTATGTATGAATCCATCCCTCCCACTGTGTTAGGAGTCGATTGGTCGAGAGTTTGGTTGGAAAGAACAAAGGTCTCCTTCAACCAGTCTCTCCCGATCCGGCCTGCCACCCAGTAAGTGGTTATAAGCATCCGCCGCTAAGATCTAGACAAACCCCAACCCATGTACCTAAATGATTAGTAAACTATAATTTTTTGTGTGAATTTCAAAAACTGTAAATTTTGGTGTAAACGGAAAATACTTTTGTAATACTTGTGTAAATAGTAAATGTTTGCGTAAACAGTAAATACCTACTGTTAATATTTATGTGAACTGTGCAAACTGTTTGTGTAAACTGTAAATACTGTGTAATCTTTGTGTAAACTGTAAACAGCGTATACATTTTTGTAAACTGTAAATGTTTTTGTAAACTGTACATGTTTGTGTAAACCGTAAATACTGTAAATGTTTGTTTAAATTGTAAGCAGTTTAAATATTTGTGTTCAAGCTGTCATTTTCATAATATTACGTAAACAAAATATAGATAATAACGACTCTATAAATTGCTATCTCAACACATGAGTTTCACACCTACTGAGATGGACAATACGTCATTATTATAATCGAATTGTAATATTATGTAAAAACTTCCTACTTCTTCTGGCGCTAATCTTAATTGTAAATATGTGTGTTAATAAGTCACCAGTTTTAGGTTAGAATCTATATGTCTTAGTCATAAGTCACTAGCTATAAGTCTTAGATGTAAGTCACTAGTTATAATTGTAAATCTTAGTTGTAAGCCAGTAATATAAGTAGCTATAAGTCTTAGATGTAAGTCACTAGTTGTAATTGTAAATCTTAGTTTTAAGCCAGTAATATTAATTCTTTTATATATTATTTGTACAGCGCCCTTGAGATGATTTTCCACGAAAACGGCGCTATATAAATTAGCCAATTATTATTATTATTATTATTAAATTAATAAAATAAATAAAACTGTAAGTGTTTGTGCAAACTGTATATATTTATTTATACTGTTGATACGGCAAATGTGTGACTATAAATGTTTGTGTAAAATGTAAATGTTTGGGTTAAGTGAACATATGTATGTAAACTGTAATAACTGTTAAAATGTTTTTGTAAACTGTAAATGTTTGTTTAAACTGTACCTAAATGTTTGTATAAACTGTAAATGTTTGGGTAAACAATAAATACACTAAATGTGTATGTAAACTGTAGTTACTGCTTACATACACATTTACTGTATTTACAGTTTACCCAAATATTTACAGTTTATACAAATATTTAGGTACAGTGTAAACAAACATTTACAGTTTATAAAAACATTAACAGTAATTACAGTTTACACAAACATTTACAGTTTAAACAAACATTTATAGTTTACGCAAATATGTACAGTTTACACAAAAATGTACAGTTTACACAAACATTTACAGTTTTTAAAAAAATAATGTTTTTGTAACTTTAAATGTTTGGGTAAACTGTAAATGTACAGTAAATATGTATGTAAACTGTAATTAAAGTTAATGTTTTTGTGAACTGTAAATTATTGTGTAAACTGTACGTATTTGCTTAAACTTTAAAATATGTGTGTGTAAACTCTAACTACTGTTAATGTTTTTGTAAACTGTAAATGTTTGTTTAAACTGTACATGTTTGCGTGAATCGTAAATACTGTAAATATTTGCTGTACTTCAGCAGGATTTAGGGGAATTGTATTTATTTTGGGCTCACTGACACGCCCGCAGAATACTACTGCCGGTATTTTCGGTTGGGTTGTGTTATACGACACCGCAGCAGAAGTGCGTAGCGGCGGAAGGAGCAAATTAATGACAGGAGAATGAGATCGATGTCAGCAGGAATCACACATGTTGCGCATCATATCGGTTTCATGTCGTTCGTGGAAGGACTGAAAATTGGACCAATTCGACCGAGTCTCACTAGAGTCTCAACGGCTCCTAACCACCAGAAGCCAATCAGGGTGGTAAGAGACGATCAAACATTCTCACTCCAAACGAATAAAAAATCACCGCAGCTCACTCAATCTTGCTATAAACTTCGTATAAGTTTGATAACCAAGAAGCTATGCTAGCGTTATTCGATGGCATACTGAGAAGCAAGCTGGAGTACGCGAGCGATGTTTGGGCACCGTACATTGATGTGTTAGAGCAAATCCAGAAGAAATTCCTCAGGTATGTTTATGTGAGGAAGCATGGAACCTATCCAAGGTTCATGCACCATATTGACTTACTTGAGGAAACTGATTCTGTGAGTCTAGAAACTAGACGGAAAGCAAGTCTTGCTATTTGGTCTTTCAAAATTTGGAACAATTTCATCGATAGCCCATTTTTTCTCTTGGGATGCTATGATTTATATGTACCAGACCACTACAGCCGAAGTCGACATCATGACTTATTTAAAGTACCGAACAGCAGAACAGAGTCTTGGCAAAGCATAGCATGACGAGGGGAGTGGTGCTGTTAAATGAAATTGCAAACCATTTGGATGTAAGTGACTGTTCTTTATATGCCTTAAAAATATTATTGAAGAGTTACTTGCCTAAATGCTGATAGGGTAACTAAATTGTACTGTAATTGGAATTATTCTGTTGTACAATAATAATAATAAAATAAAATAAAATAGTTTCATATCAAGAAGCTATATTTTAAATTACAATTTCGAAATTGGTGGTTCTTCGGGGCTTTGCTGAACATCTGAATGGTCAGGACTCAGGAGGTCAGGTAAGTACTAGGTAGTACCCATCCTTTCATTTCCCATCTCCTTTCTACCCCACCACTGTATTCATCCTTACAACATACCCCAAATAGGTAAGCCGTAATCCGATTGACTGCAAGTATGAGTAGTCGGAACTCTAAAGCTGTATTCACTTAGACAGTTAAATTGAAACGTTATAAAAATGTCAAATTTAAACTTAAAAAAAACATTAAAAAATCAGCATTAGATAGTAAAATTCAACTTTAATTTAACTTGAAATTCAACTTGAATTCATTCTTTACAACGGTTGTAAAATTGAACGTGAAACAGTAAAATTCAACTGTTGAATTCATTCTTTGTAACTGTTGTAAAATTGAACATAAAACAGTAAAATTCAACTGTTGAATTCATTCTTTATAACTGTTGTAAAATTGAATATAAAACAGTAAAATTCAACTGTTGAATTCATTCTTTATAACTGTTGTAAAATTGAATATAAAACAGTAAAATTCAACTGTTGAATTCATTCTTTGTAACTGTTGTAAAATTAAACATAAAACAGTAAAATTCAAATGTTGAATTCATTCTTCGTAACTGTTGTAAAATTGAACATAAAACAGTAAAATTCAACTGTTGAATTCATTCTTTGTAACTGTTGTAAAATTGAACATAAAACAGTAAAATTCACATGTTTTAATTCATTCTTCGTAACTGTTGTAAAATTGAACATAAAACAGTAAAATTCAACTGTTGAATTCATTCTTTGTAACTGTTGTAAAATTGAACATAAAACAGTAAAATTCAACTGTTGAATTCATTCTTTGTAACTGTTGTAAAATTGAACATAAAACAGTATAATTCAAATGTTGAATTCATTATTTGTAACTGTTGTAAAATTGAACATAAAACAGTAAAATTCAACTGTTGAATTCATTCTTTGTAACTGTTGTAAAATTGAACATAAAACAGTAAAATTCAACTGTTGAATTCATTCTTTATAACTGTTGTAAAATTGAATATAAAACAGTAAAACTCAGCTGTTGAATTGATTTTTTATAACCTTTTATAAAAATAAACATAAAGAAGTTAAATTCAACCGTCATAAAAATTAACATTGAAAGTTTAAATTAAAAAGCAAAATTTAACTGCCATAAAAATGAACTTAAAACAACAGTAAAACTCGACTGCAATAAAAATTAACTTAAAAATAGGTTCAAATGTCATAAAAATGAACTGAAAAAAGTTAAATGCTATAAAATGAACATAAAAAGTAAGTTCAACTGTCATCAAAAATGACTCATAAAAAAGTAATATATAAACAATTATTACAAGCAATAATTGTCAGCCTGAAACATTCATTTACATTGAAAAATCTTCCGAGAAAAGATACTTGCCGCCAACGGGACTTGAACCCGTGTCCTTCCGACTGCCGGTCGAATGCTCTGACCACTGAGCTATGGCGGCTTATCAAATACCCGCCAAATAATTCAATATATACTAGTGTTTCATTCAACAATTACTGCTTGTTATATTTTTTCCACCTGAAAACAACCAACTTTATTTTTGCGAGGAAGACATTGTTAGTGTTAAATCCCTCGCTAGGTGGCGTCGAGACAAATTATGTCTGCATTTATTGGGGAAATACTTAAACTTGTTAAATATTAATTATTATTTTTTAATTTATAAACTAACGTTTAGACAAGATTTTTATGCATAGCACAAAGGGTAACAATTATTGCTTGTAATAATTGTTACCCTTTGTGCTATGCATAAAAATCTTGTCTAAACGTTAGTTTATAAATTAAAAAATAATAATTAATATATAAACTATGAGACGCTAAGATGGTTTGGGCATATAGAGCGGAATGAACGAGGAAAGGAGTGTCAGGAGAATATATGACGCAAATGTGAATGGTAGAAGAAGTCGGGGACGCCCGAGGAAGACATGGCACGACCAAGTGAATCAGATACTTGTGTCGGGCCATGTGAAAAGTCGGAATAATAGAAGAGCATGTGTGAGACGATGTATGAATGTGAACGAGGCAAGGAGTGTGTGCCAAGATCGGTCCGTCCGCTCTGCCTACCCCTGCGGGGAAACGGCATGATGGTTAGTTAGTTATAAACTATGTAAAAAAAGAACGTTAAAATTTAAAATGATTGTAAAAATTAAAATAAAAAAGTAAAATTCAATCGTTATGAAAATGAACACAGAAAAGTCACATTCAACCGTTGTAAAAACAAACATAAAAAATAAAATACAGCTGTTATAAAAATGAACTTAAAAAAGGGAAATCAACCGTTATAAAGTGAAGACAAATAACGGAAATTCAACTGTTATAAAAAATAACGTAAAACAGTTAAAATCAACCGTTATAAAATCAAGACAGTTAAAACCAACCGTTATAAAATAAAGACAAATAAAGGAAATTCAACTGTTATAAAAAATAACGTAAAACAGTTAAAATCAACCGTTATAAAATGAAGACAAATAAAGGAAATTCAACTGTTATAAAAAATAACGTAAAACAGTTAAAATCAACCGTTATAAAATCAAGACAGTTAAAACCAACCGTTATAAAATAAAGACAAATAAAGGAAATTCAACTGTTATAAAAAATAACGTAAAACAGTTAAAATCAACCGTTATAAAATCAAGACAGTTAAAACCAACCGTTATAAAATAAAGACAAATAAAGGAAATTCAACTGTTATAAAAAATAACGTAAAACAGTTAAAATCAACCGTTATAAAATCAAGACAGTTAAAACCAACCGTTATAAAATAAAGACAAATAAAGGAAATTCAACTGTTATAAAAAATAACGTAAAACAGTTAAAATCAACCGTTATAAAATGAAGACAAATAAAGGAAATTCAACTGTTATAAAAAATAACGTAAAACAGTTAAAATCAACCGTAATAAAATGAAGACAAATAAAGGAAATTCAACTGTTATAAAAAATAACGTAAAACAGTTAAAATCAACCGTTATAAAATCAAGACAGTTAAAACCAACCGTTATAAAATAAAGACAAATAAAGGAAATTCAACTGTTATAAAAAATAACGTAAAACAGTTAAAATCAACCGTTATAAAATAAAGACAAATAAAGGAAATTCAACTGTTATAAAAAATAACGTAAAACAGTTAAAATCAACCGTTATAAAATCAAGACAGTTAAAACCAACCGTTATAAAATAAAGACAAATAAAGGAAATTCAACTGTTATAAAAAATAACGTAAAACAGTTAAAATCAACCGTTATAAAATCAAGACAGTTAAAACCAACCGTTATAAAATAAAGACAAATAAAGGAAATTCAAATGTTATAAAAAATAACGTAAAACAGTTAAAATCAACCGTTATAAAATGAAGACAAATAAAGGAAATTCAACTGTTATAAAAAATAACGTAAAACAGTTAAAATCAACCGTTATAAAATCAAGACAGTTAAAACCAACCGTTATAAAATAAAGACAAATAAAGGAAATTCAACTGTTATAAAAAATAACGTAAAACAGTTAAAATCAACCGTTATAAAATGAAGACAAATAAAGGAAATTCAACTGTTATAAAAAATAACGTAAAACAGTTAAAATCAACCGTTATAAAATCAAGACAGTTAAAACCAACCGTTATAAAATAAAGACAAATAAAGGAAATTCAACTGTTATAAAAAATAACGTAAAACAGTTAAAATCAACCGTTATAAAATCAAGACAGTTAAAACCAACCGTTATAAAATAAAGACAAATAAAGGAAATTCAACAGTTATAAAAAATAACGTAAAACAGTTAAAATCAACCGTTATAAAATCAAGACAGTTAAAACCAACCGTTATAAAATAAAGACAAATAAAGGAAATTCAACTGTTATAAAAAATAACGTAAAACAGTTAAAATCAACCGTTATAAAATGAAGACAAATAAAGGAAATTCAACTGTTATAAAAAATAACGTAAAACAGTTAAAATCAACCGTTATAAAATCAAGACAGTTAAAACCAACCGTTATAAAATAAAGACAAATAAAGGAAATTCAACTGTTATAAAAAATAACGTAAAACAGTTAAAATCAACCGTTATAAAATCAAGACAGTTAAAACCAACCGTTATAAAATAAAGACAAATAAAGGAAATTCAACTGTTATAAAAAATAACGTAAAACAGTTAAAATCAACCGTTATAAAATCAAGACAGTTAAAACCAACCGTTATAAAATAAAGACAAATAAAGGAAATTCAACTGTTATAAAAAATAACGTAAAACAGTTAAAATCAACCGTTATAAAATGAAGACAAATAAAGGAAATTCAACTGTTATAAAAAATAACGTAAAACAGTTAAAATCAACCGTTATAAAATCAAGACAGTTAAAACCAACCGTTATAAAATAAAGACAAATAAAGGAAATTCAACTGTTATAAAAAATAACGTAAAACAGTTAAAATCAACCGTTATAAAATCAAGACAGTTAAAACCAACCGTTATAAAATAAAGACAAATAAAGGAAATTCAACTGTTATAAAAAATAACGTAAAACAGTTAAAATCAACCGTTATAAAATCAAGACAGTTAAAACCAACCGTTATAAAATAAAGACAAATAAAGGAAATTCAACTGTTATAAAAAATAACGTAAAACAGTTAAAATCAACCGTTATAAAATCAAGACAGTTAAAACCAACCGTTATAAAATAAAGACAAATAAAGGAAATTCAACTGTTATAAAAAATAACGTAAAACAGTTAAAATCAACCGTTATAAAATGAAGACAAATAAAGGAAATTCAACTGTTATAAAAAATAACGTAAAACAGTTAAAATTAACCGTTATAAAATCAAGACAGTTAAAACCAACCGTTATAAAATAAAGACAAATAAAGGAAATTCAACTGTTATAAAAAATAACGTAAAACAGTTAAAATCAACCGTTATAAAATCAAGACAGTTAAAACCAACCGTTATAAAATAAAGACAAATAAAGGAAATTCAACTGTTATATAAAATAACGTAAAACAGTTAAAATCAACCGTTATAAAATCAAGACAGTTAAAACCAACCGTTATAAAATAAAGACAAATAAAGGAAATTCAACTGTTATAAAAAATAACGTAAAACAGTTAAAATCAACCGTTATAAAATCAAGACAGTTAAAACCAACCGTTATAAAATAAAGACAAATAAAGGAAATTCAACTGTTATAAAAAATAACGTAAAACAGTTAAAATCAACCGTTATAAAATGAAGACAAATAAAGGAAATTCAACTGTTATAAAAAATAATGTAAAACAGTTAAAATCAACTGTTATAAAATGAATCATGAAAAAGTAAAATGTGTATAAAAATGAACGTAAAAATGTCTAATACAAAATGACTAAATATTGTTTTTGTGATGACGCCATTTTTTTTCTAACTTAAGTGTGACGTGGTTATGATTGAATTTCCGGCACGTGGCACGAGAATGGCGACCAGTTAAGTGACTAGGTCTGAATAGACAGGTGCCCCCTTAGACAGGATATGTGCAAATTAAATCACATCCTGCGTAAATTAAAAAAAAAAACGCGGATTCTGGCGCCGGTGGCCGTTATTGTCATCTAAATAAATACATCTCAACAATACACGTAAAATTATTGTATATTTAATAATATTCATAACGGAGAACTGATAGTTAGCCCATATAAGTTGCATTATGTAACCTTCAGTTGTCCGTTAACGATTACTCGTTTAGATAAGCGACTGTTTATGGAAGAGATAAAAAAAATCAACCATAACCGGCCGCCGACGGTTAGCCCTTACAATAATGTATGGGGTAACCGGGCAGGCGTAACCGGCGGAAGCCGGTTACGCCATACAACAATGTACGGCATAACTCAGCAAAGATAACTTGCCGCATTCGGTTACTTCATACAAAACTGTATGGTGTAACCGAGATATTATAACCCGCGATACGAGGTTAGCTTATAGAAAAATCCAGGCAATAATCGGCGGTTCAAGTTTAACTATATGTGAAAAGGAGATGAAGGAAAGATGAATGGAATCCGAACGTTAGCCGCGTGAAAGGGATGCAAATGGAGAAAATCTACTAGTGCGACAGAGAAAGAGATGTGCTTTAAAAAAAATGTATGCGGGCGTTGGACTGTGTGAGTGCGAAAGGGATGGGCATCACATTCCAAAGAAATTACGCATTTAAACCCGTGAGAGAGAAAGAGATGGGTGTATCAAGTGTGACTGTGGGAAAATTTGTATACAAAGCGAAAATAGAACGTTTATAAAAAGTGACAGAGCATTTCTATGAAGTAAATTAATTTTTTTAATTAATTTTTTTCCCTAAATTCGGGATGCTGTGAGGAGGGTCTTTTTGTGGAAAAGAAGAAGTGGCCCATGTTGTATGAGGTACGAAACGTGTCGTAGAAACGACCCGTTCTCATGTGAAAAAAATGTCAACCGCGTACAAAAAGTGGAAGCGTTGTTTCCCAATTACGCGTAAGTTCCTCGGAGCATCTTCCATTGAAATACCGGTAGAACAAGGATAGCATTCGTATCTGATGACTGTGCTCTAAAGATTGCAATTCCTTTGTTAAGACCACTACTCTTCAATTTGCGTGGCGGGTATGGGTACCGCCGCACCGGGAACCATTTATTAGATAACCAACACCTCTGCCATAGGTCACCCCAAGTGGTCCGCTACGTTTGGTGATTTAGCAGGGGTGCCCGGGTTCATCGGGTGAGGTTTGTATAGGTCTTGGAGGCGGATGACCAAGACTCACTGAACCCCAGATTCCTACCCACCCCTTAAACCCTTTTCCTTCCCAGAACTCTCCTCTCCTTCCTTTCCTAAAAAAAAACCCTCCACACACAGCATCCCCAAAGATGACATAGGCCCTGAGGGAAATTATTTTCCTCAAGGCCTCCTGTGTGGAGCTCATGTAAAAAAAAAAAAAAACTTTCTCAAAAGTGTTAGATGTGTTCAACTGAACGGAATTTAGTTATAAGAAGGTTACAATAACATACCTCAATAATAATATTAATAATCAATGTTAGCATAATACAGTTTACAGTTTTTCGAAATAAAATATAGACCTTCCTTTTATTTTGAGGGTCAAGTGTGCAAAATTTCATCAATCTTGAAACAGAACCGTAGATTTGTATAAAAAACAAAGCCACAAAGGTCTGAAGTCCCCGACGTTACTCGGGTTTTACACAAAGTTTTCCAACATCAAAAGTGTGCAAAAAACCCGAAACGGCTCAACCGATTTTTTATATATATATATACCTATTTGGTATGTGTGAGAATAGGTCGTAAAGTATATATCATACCGTTAGGTGATTTTATGTTTCTATGTTTTTGAGAAAAAAAATTAATTTATTTTTATTTTTCATCAAAAAATGCCTATAACCCCAAATTTTCACCCTCCTATTTTTTAGTCGCGACTTTAGAAATTTGTATGAACAAATTTAACCGTCTTTTTCGTTATTTGTTTTTTGGGGTGTTATGCCGTGTTGCGCTACCTCCTTCTTTAGCCAAAGTTTCGGACATCGTTGCAGTGTCCATCATCAGGGCAGATCCGGTAGATGTCATGTCATTTGATACATCTACAGGATCCCTGCCCTGCCCCCCTAGCATGGTCGATCGTTATAGGTTTTATCGAAAATGTCGGTAACTTGCGATCGCTCCCGAGCACGACTTCAGGCCGCTAACGAATAAACAACAGTTTACGTAAAATATATTAGGAACCCCTAGTCATTGTGAACTATTGTTTGTTCGTTAGCGGCCTGCAGTCGTGCTCGGGAGCGATGGCAAGTTACCGACATTTTCGATAAAACCTATATCGATCGACCATGCTAGGACCCCTGGTGATGGACACTGCAACGATGTCCGAAACGTTGGCTAAAGAAGGAGGTAGCGCAACACGGCATAACACCCCAAAAACAAATAACGAAAATGCTTTTGGCCGTGAAAATCTTAAAACGTATCAAATTTAACCGTCGTTCGTATTTCAAACAGAACGAAATTATTTATGTTATTGAATGACAGATGGCGCTAGGACCTCTTTCTATCATAGATCCCATCCCCACACACTTACAATTAACCACACAACCAATTTACTAGAAATAATTTATATTGCAGAACAACCGTTTTCCGGGTCAGCTGGTATACTAAAGATATAGCTAAAACCACCGGCGTTGCCCGGGTTTTACTTTTTTTTTTCGAAAGCTGATGTAGACAATGACCTTCCTCTTGTTTTGAAGGTCTAGTGTGCTAAATTTCATCAGTATCGAAACAAAATCGTAGATTTGCATAAAAATCAAATCCATGCCGCCCGCCCGCCACAGACGATCTTCTATATAAAACATAAACTACCGATCGGTATGGTTACTTGATAAATATTGCCAATATGTATTTAAAATTGAATTACGAGTAACTCACAATTACATAAAATTTAACATAATACCTACCCACATCTCTACATATTATTATAAATTAAAGTCCCCCGCGTCGTCTGTCTGTCTGTTCGCGACAAACTCAAACGAAAACTACAAAACGGATTTTCATGCGGATTTCACCAATAGATAGTGTGTTAGTGAGGAAGGTTTAGATATGTAATTTGTCAAGGATTTGTGTAAATTGGTTGAAACATAACGACAATAATTGTTAGGAGTGTCATCGAAAACGCTGCCTAATCCCTTTGGGATGTAACAAAACAATGCATGGTGGGATATTCCTCTTTTATAGAAAAAAAGTCCGCGAAGGCAAATATCTATCTTTTACGGATAGCTTACTATACCCATTCTATCTTCTAAAAAAATGGTCACGTACATTGCGGTAATTGAAAAGTTATTTAGACGGATACAGTATTCATTTGGTCAAAGAAGTTCTGCATTTTTAGCAGTATAACAAACTCCCACTTAGTATCAAACAAATAAAAATAAAAAATAGCTACTTTAAGGACATTAAATGTTGGCTGAAGAATCTATCGGAAAATGAACTTACTAGTATACTTAAAACATCATAGAAGTTTCTGGAAAACCTTATCCAATCAATGAAGTTAAACCATAGAAGTCGCTGAAAAACTTATCCAAAGCATAGTCCCCCTCAGCACAGGATCTCCTAGTGAGGAGGACTACGAATATATTTTATATATACATCTAACTAACATGTTTCATATAAAAATGTAAAAAATATTATATAGTTACTAAATAAAAAAATAAAAAAATCCTTAATAACTTAAATACGTTAGTTACCTCAAGCATTTCATGCACATTATTATAATCTTTCACACCATCTGTACGTATTACAAATTAAAGTCCTCTCCGCGATAAACTCAAAGACGACGGTGGTTATAAAGGTTGGATAACCATCCAGTAGATGACGTTGTGTATTATAAGCCACAACAACGCGTGGCCGGGTCAGCTAGTAATTTTATAATAAAATTTCCGAGGGGTATTATAAAAAGAAACACTACATTCGTATAGAAGTCTTTAATTTCATAGCATTTAGGAATTGACCTTTCTAATTTAAATTGTGCTCAGACCAGTTTACATGGGCTCGTTTTGCAAGGCGCTTGAGTTGTCAAAATAATGGAGAAAATATAATGTTCAAATGGTTGGAAAGATTGCAACAAATTCAATTTGGGAGGCGGGTATGGGTACCGCCGCCCCGGAAATCATTCATTGGATAACCACATCTCTGCTATTGGTTACACAAAGTGGTTCGCTACGTTTGGTGACTTAGTAGAGGTGCCCGTGATCATAGGGGAAAGGTAACAACACCTCTGCTCTAGATCACCCCAAATGGTTCGCTAGTGGTTTGGTGGCTTAGCAGAGGTGCCCGGGATCACAGGGGAAAGGTTTGTCCGGGTCTTGGTGGCAGATGCGTCCGCCTACCAATTGCGTGGCAGGTCGGATAGGGAGAGACTGATTGAGTGAAACGTTTTGTCCTCTCCAGAAGGACTCTTTCGGAATATCGCCTTGCACCGCAGTGGGAGGGATAGATTTGTTTATCCGTCACTAATGGACAAATTGACCGCCAGATTCCTATCCACACCTCATAACTTTTTCCTTCCCATAACTTTCTCTCATTACCTAAAAAGACTCTCCACACAGCACTAGGCTTGTTGAAAAAGTATCGATATATCGATATTTTTAATTCAATATATCGATATTTTAGCCGATATATTTTGATCCGATATATCGATACAAAATATCCAATATCGAAAATTGTATCAAAAACGATATTTTGTTAAATTTATGTATTTAAAGTCACTAGAATCCAAAACCGTATGGGAACGAATGGAAAAAAGTAACTGTATTGGGTCATGACATCTGGCGGTTGAAATTTTAACTACTAATAGCTTACATAACTATTGTCTTTGCATTAGTATTTTTGATCAATAATACTATCTCATATGTGTAGGTACATACATAGAAATGTATGCTATTTTTCGCCATTTTTAAGCCACTCCTATGTGTTGGTTCCCAATTATCTACGATTATTGGCTATACCTTGTTCCAAACACGAAGTCCTTTTTGACAGATGAATATTTTTTTTTTTTTTTACAGTGAATACCGCACAAGAATCTCAACTGCTCCCGTCTGGAGCCAGTGAGACTATGGCATCTCCAGTTGGGGTATGTTGTGAGGCTGAAGGTAGTGGGGAGGGGAAGGAGGTGGGGAAGAGGAAGGTTGGGAAGTACCTGGCTATTCAGATCTGGTCACCAAACACGTCTAAAGCCATTTCCAAGCAACGTTTCAATTCTGAATGGTGGTCTTACACCAGGGCGATACTGATAGTATCTTCCACTCTGGAACGTGCCGCAAATATACTATAATATTATTTTAAATGAATTAATTGTGAAATAACACAAATTAATCAAATAAAATTTATTTGCGCAGGCCGGGTTCGAACCGGATTGTGAGTCAAGAGTCTTACCCACTGGACTACGGAGGTCGTCAAAGAAGAATAATACGCAAATAAAATGTTACTGAGACGCATACAAACTTTGTATGCGTCTCAGTTTACATAATATATGTTAGAAGACAGCTTTTTAGTTTTTGATATTTTTGTAATTATTACGTAATAAAAATGAATAATGATAAGAAAACCTTCATTTTTATTGAGATTTTTGTACATTAAAAAAAGCAAACTGTGTACAAAAATTACTATTGATAATATTGAGCTGAATACTATTATTTAAAAAACGCAAAATCTCTTGGAAATTTGACCGATATATCGATATTTTTTCCTCGATATATCGACGTCGATATTGATATTTTAATAAATATCGATACATCGATATTTTTTTTCACTTTCGACATCCCTACACATCACACCCAAGGACAACACAGGCCCTGAGGGCAAATATTTTTCTTAAGGTCTCCTGTGAGGAGCTAATGTAAAAAACATCAGAGTGTGCAATTCGCACGTGGTACGAGCGAAACTAGAAAGTCGCTAGAAGTCGTTTTTTTTTTTGCCTGTATATTTAAAGTGGTTTGAAGATTGTATATTGTGTGTAGGTTTATATATATATGTATATAAATATATACAAATATGTATGTCCGCCATGCGTTGCTAAACCATTAATCCGTTTGCGATGAAACTTTGGGGATTTGATGTGCGCATTCCCGCGATGGTTTCTGTATACAATAGTGAGCTCTGGCATCATGAAATTATGCATTGCTAAATAATTATTTATGTCAAAATTTGATAAAATATTTGAACTTATGGCTGCTGGCTATTTTAGGAACAAGTTCCTATGAATTTATAAAATGGTCACCAACACTTAAACTGGGCGAAGCCTAAGTAAGAGCCGCGGGTTTTTAACTGCTAGTTGTATATTTATCTAAATAAATAAAAATGAATCGCCGAGTTGTATGTACGCGCATAACTTTAAAACGAATGCACCAAATTGGACAATTCTTTTTTTTGTATATTCGTTATTGTCAGGATAAGGTTTGTATAAATCGCCTCATTTAATTGCCTCATTTAAGTTAGGAATCCCAAATTCCGTGAAAACCGAAGTTCTAAAACCGGAACATTGGCCCAAATATTCATACCTTAAAGAATGGAAAAATAAAATTAATGCACCGCGGCTTCCAGGTTTAAAACCCAGTTGACTTGCGGATAATTTACATTTTTTTTATCAAAATGTTAGAGGACTAAAGAGTAAATGTGCCTCATTTTACTCTAATGTTTTGATAAACAATTATGATGTGATTGGACTCACTGAGACGTGGTTAAACTCAAGTGTGTTCAACCCAGAGCTCTTCGATGACAGCTTCAAAGTATTTAGAAAAGACAGAGACAGTGGAAGTGGCCGTAGACAGGGAGGAGGCTGTCTATTAGCCGTAAAGAGTGCGAATGGCCTTATTAAGGTAGAGCACTTACCTGCTCTGGAAACTGTCAACGAGGACTTGTGGGTCAAAATTACATACAAATCGTGTGTAACTTTTATATGTATAGTTTATTTTCCACCTGCATCTCACTTTGAAACATATAAATTATTTTTTGATACAATACAACGAAATGTAGATGTTATTGGTGGAAAGAATGTAATTGTTCTCGGAGATTTCAATATGCACTCCGCAAGAGGTTCCGTAGAAACGGAAAACGACCTTAATTTTCTATGCGCCGTTTTTGGTCTCTCCCAATATAATGACATTCAAAACATAAACTTAAGAGTTTTAGATTTAATTTTATGCAACATATCCATAAATGTTATTCATCGCAATTCTCCCCTTGTTACCGAAGATAAACATCACCCTGCACTAGAATTTATTTTCTCATGCAAAAAAAACATTAAAATTACAAACATTCCAAAGAATGACAAGAATGCTTTGCGTGGATGGAATTTTGGGCAGGGCGATGTTTATGAACTGTACAATATGATGAGCCAACTAGATTGGCAAGAACTATACAATTTTAGCACTATAAATGAGGCGGTACATCATTTTTATGCTTGTATTCACAATATTTTTGATTCCTGTTTCTCTAGGAAACCTCCCAGTAGAGGTGGTCGTCGATATCCGAAGTGGTTCTGTCAAGATACCATCGCGAGCATTAGGAAGAAACATGCTCTCCATAAAAAATGGAAGGCTACCGGCTGTCGACGTGACTATGATTTGTTCAGTGTGCATAGAGCCGTGGTTAGACGCAATATACGCACTGCTTTCAAATTATATGTAAATTCCATTGAACACGATATCAAGCATGATCCCAACATGTTTTGGGACTACGTCAAATCGCTGAGAAAAGATGGTGATATCCAAGACACCATGACGCATCGTGATCGGGAAGTTCGTGGAGTAGACGTAGCTAACGCTTTTGCAACACACTTCCAATCCGTGTATAGTAATGAGTCTCCATTACTAGATACAAATCTTGCTGCCAAGTTGAATATAAAGGGAGCCCAGAATATCGATATTAATCAAATTGATGAATCAGATATAGAAACTTCCATTAGAAAAATGAAAAATACATATTCACTTGGTCCAGATTTTCTTCCAGTATTCTTCTTTAAAGGTTGTGCCGAGTTTTTAAAAAAGCCACTTAGTTTCTTATTTAATATTTCCCTGGAAACCGGTGTATTTCCTGATTCCTGGAAAATTTCGAAGATTTGTCCGATTTTTAAAAGCGGTACAAAGACCTCTGTAGAAAATTTTAGGCCAGTAGCAATACTATCTGCACCGGCCAAACTGTTCGAATCGATTATTCATAAATACACACTGCCACAAGTGGAGCCGTACTTAATTTCAGAACAGCACGGATTTAGAAAAGGTCGATCTACAGAAACCAACTTATTAGTGTTTACTGATTACGTATCAAAATCTTTAGATAAAGGCCATCAGGTAGACTGTTCATATAACGACTTTTCAAAAGCCTTCGATACTGTTAATCACGACGTCTTACTCAATAAACTGGCTGAAATAGGATTCTCCATGAGACTACTCACCTTTTTTGCTAGCTATCTTGCAGACAGGAAACAGTTTGTTTCTCATGGAGTATTCCAGTCTATTCTATTTTTTGTACGATCAGGAGTACCCCAAGATTCTAATTTAGGCCCACTCCTTTTTTCCAGATATTTCAGAAGTAATTCTGCACTCCAGGTTTCTTCTTTTTGCTGATGGATGACCTGAAACTATTCTTAGAAATACTAACTCTAGAAGACTGCAAACGACTCCAGTCAGATATTGATAGAATTATTGACTGGAGTAAAAGAAATCGGATTGAGTTCAATATATCTAAATGTTTAATTTTGTCATTCACTAGGGCGTGTCATACCTGGTATTACCGGTATACGATGGATGCCCGAAGTCTAAAACGTGTCTCCACCACGAAGGACCTTGGAATCATGTTTGATAGTAGACTGACATTTCATACTCATATTCAGATGGTTTGTAGCACTTCATTGAGAATGCTGGGCTTTATTCTGCGTACTGCAAGGAATTTTAGAGATACCCGGGTTCTCATAATCCTATTCAATTCCCTAGTAAGGAGTAGACTTGAAAGTGGGTCAGTAATTTGGAGTCCGCA
Source organism: Limnephilus rhombicus (assembly GCA_929108145.2). Lineage (NCBI taxonomy): Eukaryota > Metazoa > Arthropoda > Insecta > Trichoptera > Limnephilidae > Limnephilus > Limnephilus rhombicus. The sequence continues at coordinate 46,437,905 of OV815289.1, read as the reverse complement.
CCAAGTAAAATATTCCCTCATGTTGGAGAGAGTTCAGAAAAAATTTCTGAGATTTCTGTACATGAGGGAGTACGGCTATTACCCGTGGCTCTATCCTACTGACTTTCTTTTGGGTATGCTCGGAATGAACCATCTACGAGTCAGAAGGGATGTACACATTGCTACGCATTTCTTCAAATTGATTCGCGGATGGTTTGAAAACTCAGCTATCTTGGAGAGCATTCATTTCTATGTTCCCGATGGTTATCTTCGCCACCGACAGCATAGGCTGTTCTATCTTCCGGCCTGCAGGACTAACTTGCCAATGGTCATGCCGGTCGGGAGAGCAATCTTGCTGTTGAATAGAATCAATTCGGATATCGACATATTTAGCGTTAGTGAAGCTGCTTTTAAAAGGCAAGCTCTATTAATGCTTGTATAGTTTTTAGCCTACCATTCTACCATTTATGTTTAATGTAATAATGTTACAATTGTATTTTAAAAACACATTAAAATTTTTAATTTTGTAATGTTTTTGAAAGAATAAATAAATAATTTGAAATAATTTGAATTTGAATTTATAAACTACTGGTGAGCTCTGGCGTTATGAAATTTGGATAAAAAAATTGCAATAGGTGGCACGTGAGCTTTTTGAAAACTGAATGTACCGGGAATGAATATATGGAATGCGGGAGGTTGGAGGGGGTAGGGTAACTCAGGTAGGGGGTTAAATGGAAGGAGGGGAGGGGAACCTGGGAGGGGGGAGGGGAAATCGGGAGGGAGGATTCGTGGAACGGGGGAAGGGGGGGAGTGGAGTGGGGAGAGGGAAGGTTGACGAGGCGGAGTGGGAACGCGAGACGGGAAGGGGACGTGGGAGAGGAAGGGGAGGCGGAAGAGGAACGGTACGAATGGGAAAGGACACGCAGAGAGAAACAATTTCTGTATTAAATGCAAATAAAACAACGCATGCCGGGTACCAGCTAGTTTTTAATATTATTTCATAAAATAAATTTGTAATTTTTACTAGCCCATGTAAATCGTGCTGCGATTGTATCATGCAGTTGTCGTTATCAGCGGAAAGGAGACGGAGCATAAATCAGTTGAATTTTGAATGGGAACAGCACGGGAGCGAGGGAGAGAGAAACAATCACGAGCGCACGAGAGAGAAACCCGATACTAATTTCAGAACATTTTGTTGAAAGTGAGAGAGAAAAATATATAGTATTATATATTATACATATATTATGTCATTTTGCGATTAAAATACAGCAGTGTTAATTAAATTGTAAATAGGAAGGAAAATTAAATACGTATTAAAAATACATGTAAATATTTAATACCATTGAACGGCTGTTTAAGTCATCTAGCTGAAATTCCCGGCGATGCCCGGGCTTTACACAGAGTTTTCGAAATTAAATGTAGACAGTGACCTTCCTCTTGTTTTGAAGGTCACATGTGCTAAATTTCATCAACCTCGGCATAAAACTGTAGATTTGCATACAAATCAAATCAACCAATTTACACAAAACCTACAAATTATATACCTAAACCTTACTCATGAATCACTCCATCTATTGGTGAAAACCGCATGAAAATCCGTTCAGTAGTTAATTTTCATCGCAATTGGATAAACTGTTTAGGAACATTATAAAAATTGTCTAAAGAAACGTCACTATCTCAATTTAATTTTTTTATATAACTGTTTTCATGCAGGTCGATAGGTAGGTACCATAATGTAGAAAAATATTATCTTTACTGAACCGTTAAAACGGCCACCATCTTAAAACGGACCGGAACGCGCAAAACAATAGATGACAGGTAAAATACCAAACGGTCGAGTTAAAACAATACTTCAGTACGCTGAGTTGATAAACTTACTAACTAACTAACCATCACGCCGTTTCCCCGCAGGGGTAGGCAGAGAGGACAGACCGCCAAACAAATCGATCTTGGCATACACTCTTTGCCTCTTTCACATTCATACATATAACATATCAACATATAATATATAATACGTTAACACTGATGTACAAGCTTAAAAATAACATGCTCCCTAAATATCTGCAAACTAATATTATGTACCATGAAAATATTCACAATTATCCTACGAGGAGTTACCGAGACTTCAGGCTTCCCAAAACTAAACTTACGTGTACACAGAACAGCGTGTTTTATAAAGGTCAAAAACTTTATAATTACCTACCAAATTCCATAAAGGAAGCCTCAAGTCTTGGCACTTTTCGTAAAACATGTGCTACATACTAAGATAGAATCATAGTTCCATGGCTACATACATTAAGAAAAATTTATGAATTGTATTTATTTGTATTAACTGTATGTCTTAAACCCTATTGTTTGTATTTCTAACTGGAGTAACTGTATTTATTTTTAAAATTGTATTCTTTCCGTTATTATTTTATGACTATATTTATTTTATTATGTATTTTATATGTTTTTTTAATACTAGATGTATGAAAAAATTTGCTTACATCTAAATATAGTTACAAAAACAAAAAATACATCGTCTCATACATGCTCTTCTATTATTCCGACTCTTCACATGGCCCGACTCAAGTATCTGATTCACTTGGTCGTGCCATGTCTTCCTCGGGCGTCCCTGACTTCTTCTTCCATTCACATTTGCGTCATATATTCTCATTACACTCCTTTCCTCGTTCATTCGCTCTACATGCCCAAACCATCTGAGCGTCCTTCCTCTGCCTCACTGCCATACATCAGGGTAGGTACCAGCACTCCATTATGGACGGCTAACTTCGCTTCTTCGGACAGTTTTTTGTTGGCGCCAACGGCGTTCAGTCCTCCATTAATAGAGTTGCCTGCATTTGAGTTGATAATTATGTAGTAAATACCTAAACAAATATATTTTCAATCAATCCTAGACCTGTTTGAAGCCCAGGAGTCGGCATGTCTTGTACATTGGCGACATCAGTTGTTTTTCAAATCAGTATAAATATATCAAACCTCAATATTCTTATAATATAAAAATCAATATTTGTTCGCTTGCTTGTTCGTATTTTATGCGCTGCCATACCGTTCATCCGATTGCAATGAAACTTTGGTGATACGTTGTGCGCACGCACGCGAAGATTATAGTCTATATATAATGGTGAGCTCTGGCGTTATGAAATTTGTGTAAATGAAAATGTGTGTATGGGGAAATGGGGTTTGCTGGAGGGGTGAAGGTGGAAGGGGAACGCGGGAGGGGAAGGGGATTCAGGGGGTGAAAGGGGACGCACGGGAAAGGACATGCAGGGACAATCAATTTATTTCTTTGAATGGCGTTGCAACGCATGCCGGGAACCGGGTACAGTATATTATAAAAGAAGGTGTATAAATCTCCACGTGCGTCCCGCTAAAACTTAGAAAAAGAGTCCCGGTACGATCAAGGGAGTTATATGGTGTGTTAGCCCTCTATCCCCATCCATGAAGAAGGTTCCCGTTTTTACCTGAAGGGCGTGCTTTTAAAGATATAAGGGTTGGAAGTTTTTCCCTCTCATTCTGGAATGTTCGGGAATAGTCTGCAACGTTCGAGAGCATTCCAGAACACCCCAGAACATTCTGGAATGTTCGGGAATAGTCTGCAACGTTCGAGAGCATTCCAGAACACCCCAGAACATTCTGGAATGTTCGGGAATAGTCTGCAACGTTCGAGAGAATTCCAGAACGACGGCCGACGTAGTCTCTTGACTCGCAATCCGAAGGTCACGGGATCGAATCCCAGCGTGGCAAATAAATTTTATTTGATTAATTAGTGTTATTTAAAATAATATGTATAGTATAATTGCGGCACGTTCCAGAGTGGAAGATACTCACAGTATCGCCCTGGTGTAAAAACACCATTCAGAATTGGATCGTTGCTTGAAATGGCTTTAGCCGTGTTTGGTGACCAGATCTGAATAGCCAGGTACCTCCCCACCTACTGTTTCCCTATCTCCTTCCCTTCTCCACTACCTTCAGCATCACAACATACCCCAATCGAGGATGCCATAGTCTCACTGGCTCCGGACACATTGTCTCATAATTTCAAACATACTTTACCGCAAAGATATTCAAATTCAATATCTTTGCTTTACAATGATAGAATATTTTATTCATTTTCAAATCAATTTTCAATATTTTCTGCTGAGTGCATTGCAATAATTGAATCTCTCAAATGTATAATCAAAAATAATTGTGAACATTCCCTTGTTAACTCTGACTCTCTCAGTTCCCTACAAAAACATAAATCCTGTCCTTTTTTTCATCCTGATGATCACTTTGTATTTTTTTTACATGAATACCGCACAAGAGTCCCAACTGCTCCCGTCTGGAGCCAGTGAGACTATGGCATCCCCAATTGGGGTATGTTGTGAGGCTGAAGGTAGTGCGGAGAAAAGGAGATAGGGAAGAGGAAGGTGGGGAAGTATCTGGCTATTCAGATCTGGTCACCAAACACTGCGAAAGCCACTTCAGGCAACGTTTCAATTCTGAATGGTGGTCTTACACCAGGGCGATTCTGAGAGCACTAGCGGATTTAGGGGGGGGGCACGGGGGCACGGCCCATCACAGTACATACTTAGAAGCTAAAACTGTCTTTATTAAACATTTAATTTTTCGATTGTTTTGATACCTTCATAAACCTTCCTATACATACTTGAACTCGTATGAAACTTCAAGTTTATTTCTAACAGTAATTGTTGATTTTTTTGCGCGTCCGCCCCTTGTGCCCCCCCCCCAGAAAAAAATCCTAACAGTAATAAATTGTGAAATACAAAAATTAATAAAATTTATTTGCCACGCCGGGATTCGATCCCGCGACCTTCGGAATGCGCGTCAAGCGCCTTAGCGCTGCACTACGCCGGCCTATGTATGTTCCTGCCTTATTAGAGTGTTGATAGCCTCCATTCAAAGCTCTGGAAAAACCATAATTCATATTTGGATTCCTGGACATGTTGGCATAGTGGGTAACGATATTGCTGATTCCTTGGCAAAACAAGGAGCGTCCAACCCTATTGTTACCCGACTCCAGATACTAATATCTACAGCCTGTATGTCTGACGAATATCTACAGCTCATATGTTGGACTAATATCTACGAACTTCAGAGTGAGGACTAATATCTACAGAGCTAAGGTCGGACGAATATCTATGACGGTCCCAGTGGTGACTTATATCTATGGAGCGTAGGTAGGACTAATATCTACAGAGGGCAGCTGAGCATGAGGTTGTACGGAAAAGCATAAATTACTAATTACGTAAATGCACGTTTAAAGTACCTACGTACATGAAGTTTTTGCATAATATTACGTATTTTGCTGTTTACGAGGACACTAATTTATTGAACAAGCATGAGGTCAAAATACAAATATATTTATTTATTTCGAAATACACGGCTCAATAACCTAACCTAACCTAACTGACATGGAAATGGTCATGGTAACAGACTAAATAATTTAGAAGCACTCGAAATAAAGAAAGCTGCGAAAACAAAAACCCAAATCCTTAATAATCAGCTAAATGTGTTCAATAGTCCGATATTAGGGATTTTTACATACATACATACATAAATTAAGTTTTTTAAATTGCAAACGCAATATAAGGTTATTCCAATATGCTATACATAATTGCAAATCCAACCTCTGCCAGTGATGCAGATATTCGTCCATACTTTGGTTCTCATAGATATTAGTCAGCAATTTGAGCTGTAGATATTCGTCCTTACTTTGGTTCTCATAGATACTAGTCCGATTTGTTCAGTTTTTGGAATTCCTGTAGATATTAGTAGACGCCTCCATGTTACCCTCGTAAACCATATTCCCCTATCTGATATTTTGTCCATCATCAAAGATAGATCCCGCAATGTTTGGACAGAGTATTGGAACATTGCTGGTCAATCCAAGGGTGCCCGCTACGCCTCAATACAAAGGACTATCCCATCAAAACCGTGGTTTCAAAAATTCCCCCATTTTTCCAAAAAAGAAATATCCTTACTTATTCGAATGAGAATCGGACATTGTTCCGTACCTTCTCACCTTTTTAAAATTCACATCCTTGACTCCCCAGATTGTACATACTGTCGTCTAAATGTGGGAACTTTAGATCACATATTTTTTGGTTGTCCCTCCCTAAATAAATATCCTCTCTTCAAGCGTTAAGCCTCGATGACACAGGGCGAGTTTACAAGCTACTATCTACTAAGTTTAAAAGCGGATAAATCGGCGAGTGAGATTGTCATGATGACACACAAAACTGTCCACTCGCTTAGTAGCGTAGGAAACTGAGGTCGCTGCTAGCGCCAGTAACAAGAATAATGACTCCTGCGTGAACTAATTCTGTGATTTTTGAAAGTGGAATCAGCTGTTAATTGGCAGCCATCTTGAAAAACATAAATAAACCAATTACGAGCAAGCGTGTAACGAGTAAAGTTGACGACCTTTCAACTTTTTTCTTAGATTGTCAACAATCTGCTAGTCAGCAAGTAACACGATGATACTGAGCGAGTTTACTAACAGATAGCTAATTTACCAGATAGTAGCTTGTAAACTCGCCCTGTGTCTTCGAGCTTTATCTAAAATTGCCTCCCCTCCATTCAACATCTCATCTCTTCTAAGTCTAAACTCTAAACTCTACTCCAATCTTCCATTTAATTCTGAAATTCGCTCATTTAAATAAAATTAATATATAATTTCACCTTCCTATCTCTGTAATTTTAAATGATGACTTAAACTTCGACCAAGTATATCTGGACAGGGCGTATAGGTCTTAAAAATGACACCGGAACCAAAAATATTGGTTTACAAAAACATTTATCAAAAAGAAAGTCCTTTATCTCGCAGTCAAAAGATCGCAAGAAGCATTGGTTTGTACCTTTAGTTGGTCTGCGTGGAGCTAATTTGTTTTCCAGCAAGTTCGCGGTAACGGAATTACTAGCTTTGCGAAGATCATTTTTAAAACACAAATTTCAGGCAGTTAGAAATATTTTTGGTATGGGCTATCGCGGACTTTATTATTAACAATTTAATCAGTTATATGAATATCTAAAAAAATATGTACATAATATAATATGAATTCGAGGCAGCGTATCGAGAAAAGTAACATTTGATAAAAAAATGTTTAATTTCTTCCTAGAAAAACAACTACGTCACGCAAGAGATGCAACGGAATTCGATGGGTAGTTGTATTATGAAATTTCTCGTAGGTGGTGTCACTTTGGGATTGGAATTGGGTATGGGATGGCTAATCTATAGTTAATATATCGATGCCTAGAAACCCTTGAAGGGTGAAAGCCAGAAATAATTGAAAAAAAAAACTTTATTAGATAAAAAAACAATCTTTCGAAATCAATTTTTTGTGAAAAAGAGTCAATATTCAATATGGCTGAAATTTTATTTAAAAATGACATATTTCCGGTTTTTTCTGGAGTATATAGTATTATGTCACTCTATAACAATATTTGTGAATCTGCTTTCTAGGGGTGCATTCACTTTTCCCGTGCAACTGCGGGTTGCTTTTGTTGTAAAAGTTTATAAAGGGGGAAAGGTTCATTGACACTATGTAAGGGGGGATCCAAACGACCCCAAAAGAGCTGCACATGCTAAAAAACTCTACCTTGCATACACAAAGTATACTGTACCGAGTTTAATCGACGTGAACAGGGTGTTTATGAGTTAACTATATACAGGGTGTACCAAAATGATTTTAACGAACGATTCCTGAGCATATTTGGGGTAAAAATATAGATATCATTTTGCTGTCCGATGATATATGTATATATTTGGTAAATATGCAGTTAGTCCACCTCACGGATAATACGGAACGTTCGTGTTGTCGAAGTTTGATGCACGGATAATACGGAATGTTCCTTTTTTAACCTTTCCCTTACTGTGCTAAAAAAATACGCGCGCTCCGGTGCTGTGTAATCAATTCACGTGTTAAAATCATCGATTTTATATCGGATATATATGAACATTTATAGCTAATCGCTTTTGTTTTTCGTAATTTGTGTTACAAGTGATAATAATTATAATTTAATTGCTGAAAACATGAAAAAACCATCGTCCGTTGCTCAAAAAACGGGCGAGGAGACCATCTCAAAGGATTGCCCGCGAACGACTGAGGCGCTGAGCGCTGGGCTGCTACCCAATACATGTATACAGCTATGTATGTTTAGCTACTACGCGGTCGTAGGTATCAACGGACGGTCGAAATACAACACGGCGGTCTCTGTTTCTCGTGTTCCCGTATAGCAAAGTAGAGCAAGACGTCACATAGCGTGTCATCTCCCCCCGCATACTCTTCGCGTATCACGGTTCACACTGGCATACGGTTGATTGTATTTGTGGTTTATTCCCGATATTTAACAAAATATCTCTGATTTTGAATTAAATTTGCTAATTATTTAAAATATTATTTTTTAATTCAGTGTGTAAATGTATAACGGAGGAATACCTAAAATCTGAACCCAAAATTCATTATATTTATAGAGATATAAAAGTTATTAGAAGCAATGTGTAGTATTTACGCATTACAGACCAGGAAAGGTTATCTAATAGACAATCAAATATGACATTTGTCGGAAGTACCAATCTTATAAAATAAATTCTCTAAAATAAACGCGTATTTCATCGCGGGCTTGTGTATGTTATCTTTACTTTAAAAAACATCCCAGGTTTTGAATGGTTTGTTTGGCACAGCAGGGTTTGTCTAGCGGGTTTGTGTAATTATTTTAATACATTTCTTTCCATGTTTTACTGTTATAAATACAGGTACAAACTTGTCAATAATGCATTCACTTTGTTCTATGCAAAAATATTTTTCTATGATTGGCAGCATTGTCTATGAAACGAAACGTTGAATAAACAATGGCGTTACCGCGAGAGTGAATTAGTTTTAACAAAATTAAATTGTTAAATGCATGTTTTTTTCATGTTTTTTGGCCTCCCCCGACATAAATACTCACTTTTCGTAATAATAAAGCTAAATCTAACAGTTTGAATAAAAAATATTCCGTATTAACGAATAAGCGGTTTAATGCATAAATAATATATATTTTTTTTACATTAGCTCCACACAGGAAAATAATTTATAAGTCCTAAGGGATGTTGTGTGGAGGATCTTTTCAGGGAAAGGAAAGATAGGAAGTTCTGTGAAGGAGAAATATATGAGGTGTGGGTAGGACTCTTGGCGTCAGTGTGTCTAGGTGTGACGGACGTATGAATGCATCCCTTCAACTGCGGTGCAAGGCGATGGGTCTAAACGTGGACAAACCTAACGTCTGCTAAGTCACCAAACATAGCGAATCACTTTAGGTGATTTATGGCAAAGGTGTTGGTTATCCAACAAATGGTTCCCGGTGGGGCGGTACCCATGAAGAAGAATAATAATAATAATAACGTAGTATTTATATAGCGCAGTTTTGTGATGTTTCACTTCAAGTGAGCTTAATTATAATAAACTTAAAATTAACCTACAGTAACCTTACGAGTCCTTAAAAAATTAATTAAATAATGTGAAATAACGAATTTACAAAAATATACACAGCAATTCCTAAAGAACAATATTAACAACAATAGTGAGTGCTGTTTTGGCACAGGACAATATATAATGATAAACCATCACGGTGCCATTCAACAAGAATCATTTAAACTAAATTATATAGAACAGGAGGCAGTCAACATTTAGAAATAATACAAATTCAGAGTGCACATAAAACTATAGTAAAGAGGTAATCGAAACCAAACAATTACCAGAAACTTGAGGAACATGGCTTATTATAGTAGATTGAAAAGGAGTTAAAATTCATGAAAGGTATGATTTTTTAAATAAGTTTGTTTTTAAAGCTCTTTTGAATTCAGCCAAGTTCTGGATATTAGTAAGAGCTGAGGGAAGTTTGTTCCAAATGAGCGGGCCAGTTACACGAAAAGATCGATCATAGTAAACGAACGAAGACACACTATAGACGATAGAAGACACACTATTAATAATATTTAACGAAAATATGAAAAAGAACGAGAAACAAGACAAATAAAAAGCTAACGGTCGCAACTGGGACTCGAACCCACGATCTCTCGTCTTATCGACAAGCGCCTCAAGGGCCGCAACCCGAATTACTACCGATTTCTTACATATCTCCCTTAAACACGTTAAGTTTTAAAGCTTTTAAAAATATATGTTATTCTTGAAGATAATATCTAGACATTGCCCGCGCCGAAACGCAAATTATATAAAATTCCCTTTATAGAAAAAAATCGCAAAGTATGCTCCAAAAATTATTATAAACAAGTTTGTTTCAGTTATTTTATAAGTTATATGTATGAAAAAAAAATCATAGTGTTTAAAATCCCTTGTTTGCCGCTCGTGCACCGGTGTGTCATGAGATTTTACACGCGATTTTGACCCTTATGTATAAAGAAAGTGTATGAAGAACACGGTCAGAATCGCTTGCTCTATTATCGCCCTTTACCATAGCGAAACCTGCAATGCGCCGTCACTCCAAATAATTTATATTAATAATTTACCGGAGCGCGGGGATGTGCGCAGTTCCTGCGCATGCGCGGGAAAAATATGTTTATCTACGATTTTGACCCTTCTATGTACAAAATTTGTAAAGGACAGTGTCAGAATCGCTGGACATGAAGTGTCATTTCTGCCGCCGGGTGCCGCGTGGATTGGTGGTGCTTTTTGCTGGCCTACCCTGGCAAACAAGAGAGGCAATGCCCGCAAGATTTTTGCTCTATTTTTAACGAGTCGTGTTTTATTAAACATTTTCGCAATTTTCGCATCGATTTTGTCGCTGTAAATATTAGCGCTCTCTTCTCACATTCGTAATTTCGTATCTCTCCATCTTCTTCTTTTCGAGGCCGGTTGCAGAGCCTTAACCAAGTCGGCCACAAATACCTATTATTTTTATGCCATCTCTGTCTTCGAATATTTTTTCCTGACAAAAACACACTGATTCCCAAATTCCGACTTAATATTTTTTCCTTGCCAAAACATCCCCTCCTAGCTTTCCCCAAAAAGACCCTCCACTCAGCATCCCCAAGGATGAGAAATTATTTTCCTTAGAAGAATATACGACGCGAATGTGAATGGTAGAAGAAGTCGGGGACGCCCGAGGAAGACATGGCACGATCAAGTGAATCAGATACTTGAGTCAGGTCATGTCAAAAGTCAGAATAATAGAAGAGAATGTATGAGACGATGTATGAATGTGAGTGAGGCAAAGAGTGTGTGCCAAGACCGAGTTGTTTGGCGGTCCGTCCTCTCTGCCTGAAACGGCGTGATGGTTAGTTAGTTAGTTAGTTAGGGCCTCCTGTATGGAGCTGTAGTAAAAAAAACTACAATCCAACGTCAAGCTTCAAGCAAATATTGTTATTATTATTTAAGCACGAATTTCCGGTCCCCGTGTAGGCGGTATATTCACAACACACCCTCTAACAATGCATTTATTAAGTAGGTACATGGCACGTGCTAACCTAACCTAACCTAACATTAGCTAACTGGGAGTCGACAGCTGCAGTTGGCCCCCCGAAATGATATCTTACATATCTTACTAATATATTATTAACGCGAAAGTTTGTGTGGATGTATGTGTGTTTATTACTCTTTCACGCAAAAACTACTGAATGGATTTTAACCATTCAGATATTTTGCGATTGTGCAAGTTTTTTGCCTTAAACGAACTGTCAGATTTTTTTTTTAACGTAGCCGAATACTAAAAACTGTTTTTGAAAGGTTACTAAATAAGCTTTGAAATTGTTATATCATTACATTACATAGTATATAAAATGAAGTCGCTCAAAATGTTTGTGCGCATATATCTTTTAAACTACGCAACGGATTTTCATGCCGTTTTCACCAATAGGTAGAGGGATTCAAGAGGAAGGTTTATATGTATAAAACATGCTTATTATAGTAGAGAAAAGCCGAGAAATTCAAATACTCAATTCAGTCAGCGGGCAGCTGGCAAGTGGGTGGTGTCGATTTTATAAAGGTGTGTTTCCTTAGCCACAGAAACGTGTGGCCGGGTCTGCTAGTAGTACATAAAATGAAGTCGCTCAAAATGTATGTGCGCATAAATCTTTTAAACTACGCAACGGACTTTCATGCGGTTTTCGCCAATAGATTGAGTGATTCAAGAGGAAGGTTTATATGTATAATACTTGCTTATTATAGTAGAGAAAAGCCGAGAAATTCAAATATTCTATTCAGGCAGCGGGCAGCGGGCAGCTGGCAAGCGGGTGGTGCGGATTTTGGGTAATGGCGTTGTGTTTCGTTAGCCACAGAAACGTGTGTACTATGTAATGATGATGATGATTTGCGGCAGGTTCCAGAGTGGAAGATACTCTTAGTATCGCCCTGGTGTAAGACCACCATTTAGGATTGAAACGTTGCTTGAAATGGCCTTAGTCGTGTATGGTGACCAGATCTGAATAGCCAGGTCTTTCTCTTATCCATCTCTTTCCCCTCCCAACTACCTTCAGCCCAACAACATACCCCAATTGGGGATGCCATAGTCTCACTGCCTCCAGACGGGAGCAGTTGGGACTCTTGTGCGGTATTCATATAAAAGTACGAATGTGCTTTAGACAGACCACTCAACTAAAGTAAAACTTCTGCTCCATCTATATGATAGGAGAGAAAGAAAATTTGCGCACGCACTGCTCTCTCTTGCTCCAACAGTGTGATACAGACAATAAGCCTACGCCTGCTACCGTTCGCCTCGATTTTCGTAACGCTCTCGTCACGCATTCGCCAGCTTACTTCCTAAGTCAAGCGTGCGTAAAGAAGTTTTACTGGAAAAAAAAACCTACGTGCATTGTGTATCTCATCATTTTGAAAGAGCTGCAGGATTATAAATTATAACGTATGTCTTTTTATACCGTCACTATGTCGCAACCCCGCATCGTCTGTCTGTTCGCGATAAACTAGAAAACTACTGAACGGATTTTCACGCGGTTTTCACCAATAGATAGAGTGTTTCGTGAGGAAGGTTTAGGTAGTTAATTTGTCAAGGATTTATGTAAATTGGTTGAAACATAACGATAATTGTTAGAAGTGTCGGAAAAAGTCAAGCCGCCTGGTAGCTTTCATCGAAAAAGCTGCCTAATCCTTTTGGGATATAACAAAACAATGCATGGTGGGATATTCCTCTTTTATAGATCTACAAAAAAGTCCGCGAAGGCATATATCTATCTTTTACGGATAGCTTACTATACCCATTCTAAAAAATTGGTCACGTTCATTGCGGTAATTGAAAAGTTATTTAGACCGATACAGTATTACTCCTTATTAACCTAAATATGTTAGTTACCCCAAACATTTCATGCACATTATTATAATCTTTCACACCATCTCTACGTATTATAAATTAAAGTCCTCGCTTCGCGATAAACTCAAAGACGGCGGTGGTTATAAAGGTTGGATAACCATCCAGTAGAAGACGTTGTGTTTTATTAGCCACAGCAACGCGTGGCCGGGTCAGCTAGTCTAGAAATAAAAATACACATTGGGTGTAACGACCGCTATCATTCTATGGAATCAGTACGAGTGTAGAGGGTGACATCAAGAGAGGGGCACATTGTTTAACGAACTGTGCACATGTCGCCAGAAACGTTAATAGTGTACCTATATATGTAAAATTAAATAAATTAATGAATCCTACTATATCCTATTAACATTATACAGGCGAATTTTATTGGATGTAAGTATGAATGCATGTTTGTTACTCTTTCACGTAAAAAATACAAAATTCTTGCACCAATAGAAAGCTACATTATTTGCGAGTTGTGAATTTTTAGCAGTAAAGTTATATAACAAACTCCCACTTAGTATCAAACAAATTAAAACAAAAAATAGCTAATTTAAGGACATTAAATGTCGGCTGAAGGAACTATGAAATATGAACTTACTAGTATACTTAAAACATCGTCGTTAGAAAACTTTATCTTAAACCATGAAGTTAAACCATAGAAGTCGCTGAAAACTTATCCAAAGCATAGTCCCCCTCAGCACAGGATCTCCTAGTGAGGACTATGAATATAATTTATATTTTATATATATATATATACATGTTTCATAAAAAAATAAGTAAATAAATAAATATTGGTAAGATCTGGCGTTATGAAATTATTTATTATACGTTTATTGTCCGGACGAAAAGCAAGACAAACCGTTGCTTGGTAACTCTCAGTAATTATTTGACGTGCGCTGTTATTTTGTTATTTGTTTAGGTAACTAAGGAGGTCCCTTTGATAGCTAAAATTCAAATAATGTGTAGGAGCCCCCCTAATACTATGCGAGCGAAGCCGGAGGCAAAAGCTACTAAATATACATATCTATAATATAAAAATGAATCGCAAAATTTGTTGGCAAGCGCAAATCTCGAGAGCGGCTGAGGAATCGAATTGGAAAAGTTCATTTTTTCGCATTGTAGGTATGAACGTATTGTAAATGCTGCGTATAAACCGGAAGGTGTTACCGCGAGCCGAGCCACGAATTGTGGGAGAGGAACGAAGCAACCGCAAGCAACGAAGGTTCGTGCACTGTTAGTGCCTGAGTAAACGGATGCGTAGGTTTGCCGTTGTGGCTATTTATTAATTTATTATCATACTCACTGTGACACTAAAATATGATGAAATATAAAAATGATATGAATGATATTAATACGAATAAAATGATATATAGAATAATAAGTATGAATAGTAAATGTATATAACTACAGAAAAAAAAATAAAGTAACAAGCATGAAGCATAAAAAATTCAAAAAATATAAAAAGTAAAGAGTGAAGAGTGAAGTTTGAAGATTGAATAGTGAAGCGTGAATAGATGCTCTTCTATTATTCTCTCCCGATTCAAGTATCTGATTCACTTGGTCACGCCATGTATTTTTTGGGCGTCCTCGACTTTTTCTAACATTCACATTTGCGTCATTACACTCCTTTCCTCGTTCATTCGCTTTACATGTCCAAACCATAGGGCGTCCCTTTCTTAATCTTACACATTACGCTTATGCCAGCCTTGCATTCTTTGCGGATCTCCACGCTGCTCACACGATCGTATATGGTTTAACATACATTCGCCTCAGGGATCTCATTTCTACAGCATTCAGTCTAGTTCCATGCCTCACTGCCATACATCAGGGTAGGTACCAACACTCCATTGTGGACTGCTAGCTTCCTAGTGCCAACGGCGTTCAGCCTTCCATTAATGGAGTTACCTGCATTCACCCTTCTTTCAATATCTCTATCAGCCTTCCCATCTCTCATAAACATACGTCATAAATAAACAAACTCATCCACCTGCTCCAAATATTCATCGTTCACAACTATATTGCACATTGTTTTCGTACTCTCTCTCTCTCTTTCAAACACCATGACTTGAGACTTACTTACATTCATTCTTCATACATACTACGTTCATCCTAGACACGAGAGACTGTAGATCTTCCATAGTGTTAGAAATCAGCGCTGTGTCATCAGCATACAACAGGCAACAAGCTTTCAGATTAGGTACTTAATGTTCATTTAATCAAAAATATTACAATATGAGGTTTTTTTCACAAAGTTTAAAGTAAAATTAAATATAAAATAATTCCAGTATTTTCCAGTTTAATACAATTCTTATAATTGCGTCATTTTATCTTTTGACCGTTAAAAAAATCGTTGAACATAAATATATGATATCGTTAGGATTATTTGTACATATTATTGTATTACGTAGAAATGAATGAAAATTTTAAAGTATGTCAACAGTGTTATCTATAGCGATAAGAAAACATAACCCCAATATACGGAAAACAGGTTTTCTCAAACTGTTAAGCTTGATTTTTTATATATCGATCGTCTAGTCCATAGATTCTCAACCTTTTTTCGCCCACCGCCCACTTTGAGGATATTTTTATTTCTAGCGCCCCCTAACTCGTGAATCCGAAACAGCAATTGACCACAACGAGGGCGGGGCGTAACGGGATACCACGACGGAGGGGGCGTAATGGGATAGGGAAAATATTTTAAGGCGAGATGTAATTTATTGTGGATGGCCCCCAACGAGATGGGATGGGGCAAGACAGGATGGGGTGGGATGGGTTTCTCTGGGTCTCCTACCGCCCTCCTGAAAGTCCGAAATGCCCCCCAATTTTATCTTTGTTTTCTACCGCCACCCTGAAGGTCTCAAACGCCCCCAAGGGGGCGTTATCGCCCACGTTGAGAACCTATGGTCTAGTCGATTAGTCAGACATCTTAAAATAATACTAAGTTTTGAGATATTTAGCAAAGAAATATTACAATTTTTACTTCTAAACAAATATTATTTTTTTTCATTTTATTTATTTTAGAGAAAGTTGACAGCAAATAAGAGATTACCAAATAATACAATAATAAGATGTTAATTATGCCAATTATGAACTTTCCACTGATGATAGTTAATTATAAAGCGTGACGTAGACGGCGTTGTGTTTTGTTAGCCATAGCGACGCGTGGCCAGGTCAGCTAGTAAAAAATAAATCTGAATGCCTACATATATAAAAATTTAAGTGAACTATTGATTGACTCAAAATTTTTTCAAAACTTTCCATTTTAGGAGAAGAGTGTTTCTATATATATATATATATATATATATATATATATATAATGATTTGCTCTGGTGTTAAGAAATTTGTATAAATGAAAATGTGTGTATTTCATATATTTAAGCGGCAGAGAGGGAAGTTGGGAGAAGGAGGGAAGCGAGGAAGGTGGGAGGGTAACGCGGGAGGGGAAGGGGTTGCGGGAGGGGACATAAAGGGAGAAACAATTTATTTCTTTGAATTTTAACTGGGCATTCTGTACAGGGCCCGCAGATACTTTAATAGTACACAACTGCTAACCCTGTACAAATCACTAGTGCGCCCCACGGTCGAATTTGACAGCCACCTCTGGTCTAGAGCTCCAAAATACCTAAATAAACCCTTGATTCTGTTTAGAAACGGGCGATCCGTTTGATAGATTCCCCCATCTTAACAGACTGACTGCAATCTTAAGAGCACAGGCGTCAGGTGGGAATGCCGTCCTTGTTCTACCGGTATTACAATGGAAGATGCTCCGAGGAACTAGCGTCATTGATCCCTCGGCACCGGTGCATAGTCGGGAAACACGCGCCTAACATTTGTCACATGAGAACGGGTCGTTTCTATGACTCGTTCTTGAGTTCAACGGCTCGGCTGTGGAACGATTTGCCGGCCTCTGTGTTTCCTCCCTCCTACAACATGGGTCTCTTCAAGACCCTTGTTCACTCCTTGCTTTCCTCAAAAAGACCCTCCACACAGCATCTTCAAAGATGACATAGGCCCTGAGGGATTTTTTTTTCCTAAGAGCCTCCTGTGTGGAGTTAATGTAATGCCGGGTAACAGCTAGGAAATGATAAAAACCTAAGTTTTAAAAGTTAAAAAGTTTTAGAAGCACTGGCAAAGGTTCACGCAATGACATTATTTGGACGATATGTTTGTAATTCGAAGGTTGCCTTTCGAACTATGTAAATATACATATATGTATTTTTACACTAAGTTCACACAGGAGGCCCTGAGGAAAATAATTTCCTTAAGGGCCTTTTTTTACATGAGCTCCACACAGAAGGCCCCGAGGAAAATAATTTCCCTCAGGGCCTATGTCATCTTCGGGGATGCTGTGTGGAGGTTTTTTTTAAGGAAAGGAAGGGGAGGAGAGTTCTGGTAAGGAAAAAGGTTTAAGCGGTGGGTAGGAATCTGGGGTTCAGTATGTCCTAGTCAAACGCTTCCAAGACCTAGACAAACCTCACCCCAGGAACCCGGGCACCCCTGCTAAATCACTAAATGTAGCGAACCACTTGGGGTGACCTATGGCAGAGGTGTTGGTTATCCAATAAAGGTTCCCGGGGCGGCGGTACCCATTCCCGCCTCCCAAATTGTAAGGGATAAATTGTGGAGGGATTTTTTGAGGTGAGGAAGGAATGAACATGGGTCTTGAAGAGACCCATGTTGAAGGGAGGAAGACCGTAAAATCGTTCCATAGCCGAGCTGTTGAACTCAACAACGAGAATTGTGACAAATGTCAACCGTGTACAAATGTTGGGCGCGTGTTTGGCGTGTTTCCCGACAATGCACCGGTGCCGAAGGGATTAAAGACGCTTGTTCCGCGAAGCATCTTCCATTGGAATACCGGTAGAACGAGGACGGCATTTCCATTTGACGCCTGTGCTCTATAGATTGCAATCCGTCTGTTAAGGTGGGAGAATCTATTAAACAGACCGCCCGTTTCTGCACAAAGTGTAATTTTTTTTCCATGTATTTTGGGGCTCCAGAGCAGAGGTGGCTGCCAAATTCTACCATGGGGCGTACTTGAAATTTATACAGGGTCCATTAAAGTTATAACAGTTATAAGTATCATTCACACCTAACGGAGATGGGGTAGTGGAAGGTGGGAAGCACCTGGCTATTCAGATTTTGTCACCGAACATCGCTAAAGCCATTTCAAGCAACGTTTGAATTTTGAATATTGGTCTTACGCCAGAGCGATACTGAGAGTATCTCCAGATCGCTAGTTGAGAGCCTTACCCCTCGACCATGGAGGCCGTCCAAAAACACGATTTTGTGCCATAACAGATCGTGTTGTACACAAGTCGATCCTCTCTGCCCACCCAACAAGAAGCAGTGGTATTTTTTTACATTACCTCCACACCGGAGGCCCTGAGAAAAATAATTCCCCTCAGGGCCTATGTCATCTTAGGAGATGCTCTGTAAAGGGTTTTTAAGGAAAAGAAGAAGAGGAGGTTCTGTGAAGGGAATAGGATTAAGGGGTGAGTAGGAATCTGGAGGTCAGTGTGTCCAGGAGTGACAGACGTATGAATCCATCCCTTCAATTGCAAGGCGATGGGTCGAGGAATTCTGGCGGGAGAGGTCAAGAGACCTTCTCAACCAGTCTCTCTCCATCCGGCCCGCCACGCTGCACGTGGGCAGACACATCGGCCGCCAAGACCTTAACAAACCTCACTCCATGAACCCGGGCACTCCTGCTAAGTCACCGCTTGGGGTGACCTATGGCAAAGGTGTCGGTTATCCAATATATGGTTCCCGGGGCGGCAGTATCCACACCCGCCTCCCAAAATGGAAATTAAGGTCAGTGTGTGGGAGGCGGGAATGGGTATTATCAGAATGGCGAGTGTCACAATTTGGGAGGAGGGAATGGGTACCGCCGCCCCGGGAACCTTTATTGGATAACCAACACCTCTGCCATAGGCCACCCCAAGTGGTTCGCTATTTCAGTTTTTTTATTCATGGGGTGAGCTTTGTATAGGTATTGGAGGCCGATGACCAGGACACACTGAACCCCAGATTCCTACCCTTTTCCTTCCCAGAACTCTCCTTTCCTTTAAAAAAAACCCCTCCACACAGCATCCCCAAAGATGACATAGGCCGTGAGGGAAATTATTTTCCAATTTATAGTTATTATTATTATTTTAAGTTAATTAAAAAAAAATTAACTTACCTAGAACACTGACATACTTCGCAACCACCCTGTGGCTCACTTCCTTCCCACATTAAATCCGTGACTTCCATTTTATATAAATGTCCACAAATTAAACACAAATTTAAACTAAACAGTCACTTTTAAACTTAAACACATTAAATTACTCCATTCTTTAAATCAGCAAAAGTCATTTGAATGTCAACGGTTTTTTTAAACTTTCGATTACTTAATATAAGTAATATATGTATTTGTGTGTAACTGAATGTCACGTTTTAATTGACCTTTTAACTGTTTTTGTTTGTTCTTTTCTTAATTTAATAACAATATTCTATCTATTTTAGGTTTGATTAGGTTAATAATTCTAACCTTGTCACTTTCCACAAATAGTAAAATAAAATCACTCATGTAATATTAAAGTTTGTTTTAAATGTCACATTTGATATTTAACATAAGTTTTTTTAAGCGACCTCGTAATTGCTTGTTTTATTTTCTTTAATTTAATTAATATATACTATCTACTTTAGGTTATGTTAGGTTACGTTAGGTTAATAATTCTAACCTTGTCACTTTCTACAAATAGTAAAATCACTCAGGTAATATTAAAGTTTGTCTTAAATGTCACATTTGATTTTTAACATAAGTTTTTAACAGATTTAAACGACCTTTTAACTGCTTGTTTTTAATTTTCTTTAATTTAATTAATGTATACTATCTACTTTAGTTTATTTTAGGTTAGGTTAGGTTAATGATTCTAACCTTGTCACTTTCTACAACTAGTAAAATCACTCAAGTTTGTCTTAAATGTCGCATTTGATTTTTAACATAAGTTTTTAACAGATTTAAACCACCTTTTAACTGTTTTTTTTCTTATTTTATTTATTTAATAATACCTAATATTCTATCTACGTTAGGTTAGGTTAGGTTAATAATTCTAACCTTGTCACATTTTACAATCAGTAAAAACACTCGTCTAATGTAAATCACTCTTTCAAACTGATGTTCTTTATTTAATTTCACTTTTTTACACAGTTTTTTTAAATTTATATTTACTGGAAACTGACAAATTTAACTGTTTTAAACTGAAAACTTTTAAATAATTTTTTGTAATTTCGTCAGTTTTTTATGCAGGAAAAACGAATGCGTGTTCTTATCCGTTGGTAATTCTCCAACGGACTGTTTTGTGTTTTGTTCCGTGTGGTTGGTTCCTTGATTGTAGTATACTGAATGGTTTGTGTCTGTGGCGTGTGTGCGTCTCTGTGTGCCTGTACTGTGTTGCTACTTGCTACCAATACCGACAAAGCAATCCGTGGACAAGGGGGGAAAGCTCAACCATTTACAATACGGTACAACATGCGCTATTTTTGAGGCGGAAACTTCTTTAGCACCGTTGTGATTTGAAACTCGATGAAACGAAAAAGAGACAAACACATATATCTATAGGATTTAGCCTGCGATGAGTGAGTTAGACTAATCGGTGTCCTGTTTGTGCGGTGCTTTGAAGCAAAATGTTAAATAATTTTGAAACAATATTATAATCAACTAGCTGAACCCTGCATGCGTTGCAATACTACTGATATAAAGGTATTGTTTCTCCCAGCGTGTCCTTTCCAATTCGCGTTCTCCCTCCACCTTCTTCGATTTCACCCTCCCCCGCGAATCCCTCCTGCTTTCCACTTTCCCCGCCTCCCCCCCCCCCCCCCCCTGCAACACCCTTCTTCACCCATCATTCCCCTCCGCCATCCCGGATTCCCCTTCCCCTCCCGCCTACCCCGCCACCCGCCTAAAATTTCATTATCATTACATAGTATAAAATGAAGTCGCTCAAAATGTATGTGCGCATAGATCTTTTAAACTACGCAACGGATTTTCATGCGGTTTTCACCAATAGATAGATTGATTCAAGAGGAAGGTTTGTATGTATAATACATGCTTATTATAGTAGAGAAAAGCCGAGAAATTCAAATATTCAATTCAGGCAGCGGGCAACAGGCAAGCGAGTAGTGTGGATTTTATAAAGGTTGGGTAATGGCGTTGTGTTTCGTTAGCCACAGCAACGTGTGGCCGGGTCTGCTAGTACATAATATATTTATAAATCCTACAATAATTATCCTACTCTGAATACTCTACATCGGTCTCATTCTCTTGAAGTTTAGTTTTCTGAAGGATTCACTTCTACCGAGTGTGAAATATATATTTTTTAATAAAACTAAGATGAAATTCCCTGATGTATGGCAGTGAGGCTTGGAACTGGCAGAGGAAAGACGAAGTTAGATTGATCCCTGAGACGTATATGTGGTAAAACCATGCGCTGATACAAGCGTATTGAGAAATGTAGAGCGAATGAACGAAGAAAGTAGTGTAAGAAGAATATGTATATGATGCAAGTTTGAATGGTAGAAGAAGTCGGGGACCCCCGATGAAGACCTGGAACGATCAGGTGAATCAGTTACTTGAGTCGGGCCATGTCAAGAGTCAGAATAATTAAAAAACTTGTACGTGACGATGTATGAATTATATATATTGTTTACTGCAATTTGGGAGGCGAGTATGGGTACCGCCGCCCCGGAAACCATTTATTGGATAACCAACACATCAGGAATAGGTTACCCTAAGTAGTTCGCTACGTATGGTGATTTAGCAGAGGTGCCCAGGTTCACGGGGAGAGATTTATCTACCATGTGAGGCGGATGTATCTACCCACCTGGTGTGTGGCGGGCCGGATCGAGAGACACTGGTTGAGGGAGGCCTTTTGACCTTTCTAGCCGGACTTTCTCGAACCCATCGCCTTGCACCGCAGTTGGAAGGATGGATTCATACGTCTGTCACTTCTGGACGGTTCCATGCCAACTCAGAAAGGTCAATAAAGTTATGAAAAAACATTTTTAAATAGCCGGTAACCCTAACCTAACTTAACCTAACCTATTTACCATTTTTTTAATATTTATTAAGACGACAATATACCCTAAAATATATTCAGAATCTTAACGACGTAAGTAAAGAAACCGTGTATACAAATTGCGACTCGCGACCCGTGCAATGGACGGACCTACTGTCGAATTTGTCGTATCAAAGAAAAGAAGAAGAAGATTAACCCGTTTAATCACAGGAGACCATATTTGTCCCAACGCACATAGGTCCCATATAAAACGCTGTAACTCCCTTACTATCATAGTTAGAAATATGTTCTAATCGGTGTTAGAAAGGAAAAATACCACGCTTTATATTTCAATCTAAAAAATAGCCACCAAAAAAGTAAAATGTATACTTTTATGTACACAAAGTTTCGAATTGCCAATTGAAAAAAAAAATTGATACTGTGGAAATTATTTTTACATAGAGCGACAAAAAAGTGAAGTTACAATATTTGTTTGTTATACATTTTTCTAATAAAATATGTATGTGTTTTTATTATTTTTTATTATCAGTAACTTTAGTGAGAAAAAAACGTAAGGTGAGCCATTTTGTAAACTTTTTTTTGTTTGTGTGCAAAATTTTTATAATAAAAAAAAAAAAAATGTTTTCGAATTCTATAATTTGAAAGCGTATTTTATCACCTTTCTAAAACAGTTTTCGGTTTTTGAATGTGCTCAGAAATATTTAAAATATTTGCATTTTATTGTAAAGCGAAAATATTTTGACCATCTGAAAAAAATGCCCAATTTTTGAAGGGTTAATAATGTGGGAATCTTAACGATGTAAGTGAAAAAAGCGTGTAAACAAATATACTCCGCGGCACGGCGTATTGTACGAACGTACGGTCGAATTCACCCTAGCAGGCCTGGAGATTCGACCTTTCCGCCGCGTTCATTTTAATTAATTCTGAAGAACGTGCTACAAATATATGAAATGTGTCCATGTTGTCCTCCCGAAATTAATAATTCATCGTCTAGAAAAATGAAATCTGATGCTTACCGTTAACTTTATAGTTGAAAAACGGGTTATATAGTTTTGAAATCGTTGTACGTAAAATATATTAATGGTAAGGTACTGTTTTTATTAATCAAATATATAAATAACTCGCATTTCTTGTGTGGCATGGAAATAAAAAAGTTATTTTAGTTACGGATTCGCCGGAAATGATTAAAATGTGAGTTTTGAGCATACAAAAATTATTAGGATTGTGTACCGCCTTAATCATCACTCTCAATGACCTTTCTGAGTTGGTTTCATTCTGAGTTGCCCGGTCACCCTCCTGGATATACTGACCCACAGTTTCCTACCCACTCCTCATACCTTTTTCCTTCCCAGAACTTCCTATCCTTCCGTTCCTTAAAAAGACCCACCACACAGCTTACCCTAAGATGACATACCAAGGCTTTGAAGGAAATTATTTTCATAAGGGCCTCCTATGTGGAACTAATGTAAAAAAAACGAGCTTGCTTAGACCACACAACTAAAGTAAAACTTCTGCTCCATCTATATGATAGGAAGAGAGAAATAAAATGTGCACGCGCACTGCTCTCTCTTGCTCCTACATTGTGATATAGACAATAGGCCTGCACTGTGTAACGTAACTGGCTATGAGAGAAAAAGAGAAAGAAAATGTGTGCTCGCACCTCTCTCTTGCCCCTACAGTGTGATATAGACAATAGGCCTGCACTGTGTAACGTAACTGGCTATGAGAGGAAGAGAGAAAGAAAATGTGCACGCGCACTGCTCTCTCTTGCTCCTACAGTGTGATATAGAGTTAAACAAAAGGCCTGTACTGTGTAACGTAACTGGCTATGAGAGAAAAAGAGAAAGAAAATGTGCGCGCGCACTGCTCTCTCTTACTCCTACAGGGTGATATAGACAATAGACCTGCACTGTGTAACGTAACTGGCTATCTATGAGAGGAAGAGAGAAAGAAAATGTGTGCTCGCACCTCTCTCTTGCCCCTACAGTAATATACGAAGCGTTCGCCTCTTCTTCCGTAACGCTCTCGACATGCATTCGCCAGCTTACTCCCCAAGTCAAGCGTGCGTAAAGAAGTTTTACTTTAATAAATTTATCAGTTGATTCTCGGGCCAAAGGTTGCCGATCTGCGCCACGTTTCCCAGTATAGTGTACGACCGTTTGACGGATGTACCGACTATGTATTATACTTGGTGTGTTATATAGTAGAGTGTAGTATGTATAGTTGTATCAGTGACAGGTTTGGTGGTGTGCAAGTCGCAACGGTTTTCACTCATCAGACCCCCTCAAAGAAGCCACCACATTTTAATTTTTTTTTTATATTAACTCCACACAGGAGGCCCTGAGGAAAATAATTTCCCTCGGGGTCTATGTCATCTGGGATGCTGTGTGGAGGGTCTTTTTGAGGAGAGGAAGGAATGAACATTAGTCTTGAAGAGACCCATGTTGTAGGAAGGAGGAAACACAGAGGCCGGCAAATCATTCCACAGCCGAGCTGTTGAACACAAGAACGAGTCGAAGAAACGACCCGTTCTCATGTGACAAATGTCAACCGTGTACGAATGTTGGGCACGCGTTTGGCGTGTTTTCCGACTATGTACCAGTGCCGAAGGGATCAATGATGCTAGTTCCTCGGAGCATCTTCCATTGTAATACCGGTAGAACAAGGATAGCATTCCCACCCGACGCCTGTGCTCTAAAGATTGCAATCCGTCTGTTAAGATGGGATAATGTATCAAACGGGCCGCCCGTTTCTGCACAGAGTCGAGGGTATTTTTCAGGTATTTTGGAGCTCCAGACCAGAGGTGGCTGCCAAATTCAACCGTGGGGCTCACTTGTGATTTGTACAGGGTTAGCAGTTGTGTACTTTTGAAGTATCTGCGGGCCCTATGCAGTACGCCCAGTTTCTGGGAGGCTAACTTTACTCTGGCTTCGATGGAGCCCCCATACCTGAGCTGGTCACTTAGAGTTACACCAAGCATAGTATCAATGGAGGGCCTGTTCGGAAGATTGCTTCCGTTGAAGGAGACTAGATATTCATTTCGATTCCTTTTAGGCTGATATAACTCAGTCGTGAACTTACTTCAGCTATGTTTACTAAATGAAGTTATAATTAATGATAGGCAGTGGGGAATCCAATAGCTGTGATGATGCTGATTTTCTAATCTAACTAACCTAACCTAATATTTGCAGGCACCTCTGGTATGGAGATCCAAAATATCTGAAAAATACCCTCGACTCTGTGCAGAAACGGGCGGTCCGTTTGATATATTCTCCCATCTTAACAGACTCAATTTGGGAGGCGGGTATGGGTACCGCTGCCCCGGGAACCATTTATTGGACAACCAACACCCCTGCCACAGGTCACCCCAAGTGGTTCGCTACGTTTGGTGATTTAGCAGGAGTGCCCGGGTTCATGGGATGAGGTTTGTCTTGATGGCGGATACGTTTGCCCAACCACTGCGTGGCGGGCTGGATCGGAGGAGACTGATTGAAGGAGGCCTTTTGACCTCTCCCGCCGGATTCTCCCGACCCTTCGCCTTGCACAGCAGTGTGAGGAATAGATTCATACGTCCGTCACTCCTGGACACACTGACCCCCCAGATTCCTACCCACCCCTCATACCCTTTTCCTTCCCATATCTTTTTCTCCTTCCTTTCCCTTAAAAAACCCTCCACATAGCAACCTCAAAGATGACATAGGCCCCTAGGGAAATTGTTTTCCTCGGTGCCTCCTGTGTGGAGCTATTTAAAACACATCGGGTGGGATTGCCATCCTTGTTCTACCGGTATTACAATGGAAGATGCTCAGAGAAATTAGCGTCTTTGATCCCTTCGCCACCGGTGCATAGTCGGGAAACATGCCAAACGCGTGCCCAACATATGCACACGGTGATCGGGTCGCTTCTTCAACTCGTTCTTGTGTTCAACAGCTCGGCTGTGGAATGATTTGCCGGCCTCTGTGTTTCCTTTTTCCTACTCTTCAAGATCAATGTTCTTTCCTTCCTCTAATAAAAAAAAACCCTCCACACAGCAACATGACATAGCCCTGAGGGATATTATTTTCCTCATGGCCTCCTGTGTGGAGTTAATGTAAAAAAACTTTATCTAACCTAAAGTAACCTATCCTCTTTTTAAAGTTTTTAGTGTCAATTTAGTGAACAATCCATACTCTTAGGTTGTGAGGCTGTAGGTAGTGGGGAGGGGAAGGAGGTGGGGAAGAGGAAGGTGGGAAAGACCTGGCTATTCAGATCTGGTCACCAAACACGGCTAAAGCCATTTCAAGCAACGTTTCAATTATTCTGAATGTTGGTCTAACACCAGGGTGGTACTGAGAGTATCTTCCAATTTGCTATTTGATTACTAATGAATTAATTGTGAAATAACACAAATTAATCAAATAAAAATCATTTATTTTTATTGAGCGGCTGAACGCAGAAAGGGGTGTAAGAAGAATATGTGACGCTTTTTTGAATGGTAGAACAAGTCGGGGACGCCCAAGGAAGACATGGCACGATTAATTGATCCAAATATTCACGTCAAGAGTAACCAAAGGATATCCGTGGATGGCGTTTACTTTCACTGGCTACGAATCCGGAGGTCGCCGTTTATAATTTTACGATATTTAACAAATTGGTGAAACACCATAATTCAAAATCGAAACGTGCTTGAAACGCGTTTAGCCGTGTTTGGTGACATTTTTTTACATGAGCTTCACACATGAGCTTCACTGAGGAAAATAATTTCTCTCAGGGCCTCTGTCATCTTTGGGGATGCTGTGTGGAGCATTTTTTAAGGAAAGGAAACCGGTGTGTGTAGGAATCTGGGGTGCAGTGTGTCCTGGTCATGCGCCTCCAAGACAAACCTCACCCCATGAACCCGGGCACCTCTGCTAAATCACCAAACGTAGAGAACCACTTGGGTGACCTATGGAAGAGATTTTTGTTATCCAATAAAGGTTCCCGGGGTGACGGTATCTACCCATTCCGCCTACCAAATAGAATTGATATGAATAGCCAGGTACTTCCCCACCTTCCTCTACCCATCTTCTTCCCGCAACCTTCAATACCCAGGTAATATACAGGTAAAAAAATAAGAAAAAATATTGTAAAGGGTGGTGTGTTCTCTGTTCTGCCTACCCTTGCGGAGAACGGCGTGATGGTTAGTTAGTTAGGTTATGTAGAGGTGAATGACTTACTTCCATTGCTATACACGGCGACTGGAAATTCGTAGTGCAACCGGGAAATTGTACCTACAACACAGTTGGGGTCGATTTTGTAGTATATATTTTTTTTAAATTTAAAACCTTCCAGGTTAATTTGTTCGTTTTTTTTCAGAACAATTCATATAGGTCTCATCGAAATCATTGTGTCTCCCTCAGTATTATAACGAGAAAAATGATCAAAAACGGTGATAGAATAAAATATATTTAAATCTAAAAGTCAACCACCTCCGTAGTCCAGTGGGTAAGACTCTTGACTCACAATCCGGAGGTCGCGGGTTCGAACCCGGCATGCGCAAATAAATTTTATTTGATTAATTTGTGTTATTTCACAATTAAATCATTTAAAATAATATATAGTATATTTGCGGCATGTTCCAGAGTGGAAGATACTATTAGTATCGCCCTGGTGTAAGACCACCATTCAGAATTGAAACGTTGCTTGAAAATGGCTTTAGCCGTGTTTGGCGATCAGATCTGAATAGCCAGGTACTTCCCAATCTTCCTCTTCCCCACCTCTTTCCCCTCCCCACTACGTTCAGCCTCACAACATACCCCAATTGGGGATGCCATAGTCTCACTGGCTCCAGACGGGAGCAGTTGAGATTCTTGTGCGGTATTAACTGTAAAAAAAAAAAAAAAAACACAAAATAAATAAATCTATATACATATATTTATAAAAAGGGAACCGTTTCCCTTGATCAAGCCATAACTTCAGAACGGTTCAAGGCGAGTTCATCAAAGATCAATTCATCCAAAACAAATTAATTGGTTTTCGATGAATTGGTTTTCGATGAATTTGCTTTCGATGAACTCGTCGGTTCATCAAACCAATTCATCGAATGATCAATTCATCGATTCGCCAATTCATCGTAAAAAAGGTTAGTTTAGGTTAGGTTAGTCTCCTTGTTCAAAGTTTTATTATCAATTTTTCAATATATAAATTTATTGTCAAGTTTTATTGAACAATGCTATTTTAACTTCCCGGTCCGCTCGGCATTTCTCTCAAATATCTACAAAATATTTTTTTTTGATGAATTGGCGATTCGCTAAATTGATCATTCGATGAATTGGTTTTCGATGAATTGGTTTTCGATGAACTCGTTTTCGATGCATTTGCTTTCGATGAACTCGCCGTGAACAGTATTTCACCATCTTTTAGAAGCAAATTTTAGTTTTAAGATGCGTTAATGCAAAATAGGCTCGAGGCTTGAGAGGTTAGGTTGATTTGATTTGATTATTTTGGTGAATTTTTTTAAATTTAATGTCAACCGTATCAAGGGTGGATTTAGGAGGGAAGGGGGGAGGGGGGCACGGGGGCACGTGCCCCCCCAGACGGTATTTTTATGTCATGTGCAGATTCCATCACAGTACGTACTTAGAAGCAACAAGTGTCTTTATTAAACATTTATTTTTTCTATTGTTATGACACTTTATAAACCTTACGATACATACTTACTTGAACTTGTAGAAATAAACTTGAAGTATGATACTTCAAGTTTATTTCTAACAGTAATTGTTGATTTTTTTGGCCATCCGCCCCTTGTGCCCCCCCCCCCCCCCAGAAAAAATCCTAGATCTGCCCTTGAACCGTATAATATACAATACATTTTAAATGCGTCGAAGTGTAGACTCGGCTCCAAAAGTTTTTTGATCCCTTTCTTGCCGATTAATTTTGAAACGGTACCAACATTCACATACCTAGGCTCCCTGATTACAAACGACAATAATACCACAGAGGAGATCCAGAAGCGCACAGTGAACGCAAATCGCTGTTATTTCCACCTACACAGCTAAATAAAATCCCAGACTGCTGTCCAGAAACACCAAGATATTAGTGTACAGAACACTTATCAGACCCGTACTCACATACGCAGCTGAGACTTGTTTACTAACTAAGAGGAATGAGCGAGCACTGGACGTTTTTGAAAGGAAAATTTTGAGGCGTATCTTCAGAACCCGTTTCAGAAAATGAATTTTGGCTTACAAGACAATGATTCTATATTGATTATATATATTCTGTTTAAGGGTGTAAAAGTCACAAAATTTATAAAACTTGGAAGACTTCGGAGGCTGGGTCATGTAGAGAGAATGACCGAGCATCAAGCACCAAAGTCTCTGCTGAACTTAAGACCGATAGGGCGACGGAGCCTGGTAAGACCAAGGTTAAGATGGAGCGACAACGTCCTCAAAGATAGATCTACCTTGTAGCTTCTAAACTGGAGAGAGCTGGCACAAAAACCACATGATTGAAGGAAGACTCTTGAGCAGGCCAAGCCCCACCAGGGGTTGTAGAGCCAAGAGTGATGATGATGAGGAATTGCCGAAAAAATGGAAAAATTCAGATAATTTAAAAAAAAAATACTTCTCTGTGTGTAAATTTATTTTGTTTTCTTGAATTAATTCCAATTTTGAAGTGAAAATTTACCCACTTCCTGACATTCGATTGAGCTGAAACTTGGCAGAGAGACTCGTTGTAGATGACAATGCACTATTTGGCGGCACTCACACACACACACACACACACATTATGAAATTTGCTACTAACCGGCCCAAAAATGGCGCTACTAGAACGTGCCGTGCGATGCGTAGAGCAGAGGCAAATATTCGAAACTAATTCACTATACAATGAAAACATACATCAATTTGGGAGGCGGTTATGGGTACCGCCGCCCCGTGAAGCATTTATTGAATAACCAACAACCCTGCATACCGTGACTTAGCAGGGATGTGCAGTTTCATAGGGTGAGGTTTATTTAGGTTTTGGTGGCGGGTGCGTTTGCCCACCTACTGCATGGCGGGCCGGATCGGGGTAGACTGGTTGAAGGAAACCTTTTCACATCTTCGGTCGGACTCCCAGATGTGACCATATTTTTTTCTGATTTTTCTGTTTTCAGATTTTTGATTGAGTTTCGCTAATGTTGTCTTCATTTAATTAAGTTTTACAATTTGAGGTTTAACCCATTAAGATAAAAATAAATGTAGATTTTCAGTTTGCCAATGGAATAGTAATATCCAGACGCTGTGTATAGGTGTGTCGTGTTATTCTATTCCCTCAGGTATGCGGTAGGTACCTACTTAAAGTAACCATCTCACTTTTAGACAAACCGGTTTCTAAGGAACCATAAATTGTATTTTTTTTTATATTTAATCCAAAAGTCCTTCTTAAACAGGGGTACCTAATCTTTTTCCCAAGAGTTTTAAATTTTAAATGCAAACATAATATTAATAGGATATGATTTTAGATTTTCACGGAAAAAATATGTTCGTTACTTATTTCTGGGGTTTTATGCCTTGTTGCGCTACCTCCTTATTTAGCCACCGTTTCGGAGAGCGTTACAGTATCCATCATCTGAAAAACGTTCAGAATTGAAACGTTGCAAGAAATGGCTTTAGCCGTGTTTGGTGACCAGATCTAAACAGTCCACATTCACACCCACAATAAAACTTTATATTTGTAAGTCTCCTGACTAGCACTCTGAAGGTGGCGGGATTCGAATCCCGGCGTGGCAAATAATTTTTATTAGATTAATTTGTGTTATTTCACAATTTATTTATTTAAAATAATATATAGTATACTTGCGGCACGTTCCAGAGTGGAAGATACTCCCAGTATCGCCCTGGTGTGAGACTACCATTCAGAATTGAAACGTTGCTTGAAATGGCGTTAGCCGTGTTTGGTGACCAGATCTGAATAGCCAGGTACTTCCCCACCTTCCTCCTCCCCATCTCCTTCCCTTCCCCATTCCTTCAGTCTCACGACATACCCCAATTGGGGATGCCATAGTCCCACTGGCTCCAGACGGGACGGTATTCATGTAAAAAAAAGTAAATAAATTGAATATGCTTGGTGTAACTCTAAGTGACCAGCTAAGGTATGGGGGCTCCATCGAAGCCAGAGTTAAGTTAGCCTCTCCAAAAACTGGGCGTACTGTACAGGGCCCGCTGATACCGCAGATAGTACACAATTTTGGCAGCCACCTCTGGTCTGGAGCTCTAAACTAATGCTATCCTTGTTTTACCGGTGTTACAATGGAAGATGCTTCGACGAACTATCGTCATTGATCCCTTCGGCACCGGTGCATAGTTGGGACACACGCCAAACGCGTGCCCAACATATGTTTATAGTTGATATTTGTCCCATGAGAACGGGTCATTTCTTCGACTCGTTCTTGAGTTCAACAGCTCGGCTGTTGAACGATTTGCCGGTTTCTGTGTTTCCTCCTGCCTACAACATGGATCTCTTCATTCCTTCCTCTCCTCGAAAAGACCCTCCATACAGCATCTCAGATTACCTTCGCCTCCCAGGGAAATTATTTTTCTCAGGGCCTCCTGTGTGGAGTTAATGTAAAACAAAGCAAAAAAGTGTATGCCTTAGTATCACTCCAGACAGTTGGGAGCAGTTGAGATTCATATTCAGCATTCGCATAAATTAAAAAAATACAGTTTTCCTCTAATTTTGAATGTCAAAAGTGCAAAGTTTCGTCCACAAGCATCAAAATTATGCTTAATTTATTTATTTATTTATTTACGCCCTTTTTAGGGGCTTTTACATGAGCATTAAATTAACAAATTACTCTATGATTAAATAATATATAAATACTATATATTTCTTTAACAAAGAAATATAATAGGTAGTTTGCAACGGTTCACGGCGAGTTCATCGAAAATCAATTCATCGAAAGCAAATTCATCGAAAACGAGTTAATCGAAAACGCTTTTATCGAAAACTAGTTCATCGAAAACCAATTCATCGAAAACCAATTCATCGAAAGATCAATTAAGCGAATCGCCAATTCATCGAAAAAAAAATATTTTGTTGATATTTGAGAGAAATGCCGAGCGGACCGGGAAGTTAAAAAGTTTACAATAAATTATTTATATATAAAAAAAATTGATAATAAAACTTAGGGCAAGGAGACTAACCTAACCTAACCTTTTTTTCGATGAATTGGCGAATCGCTGAATTGATCATTCGATGAATTTGTTTTCGATGAATTGGTTTTCGATGAACTCGTTTTCGATGAATTGATTTTCGATGAACTCGTCGGTTACCTTTTGCAACGAAATATAATATAATATTTATTTTACATAACTGAACTGCCTCAGTAACAATATTTTGTATTTGTTTAAAGATAAATTGAAGATGTCCACTGAGTTGGTATAATTATTTCCCTACATTAGTATTCTGGTCAAAGAGGAATACATATGGTAGTTAGTTCCAGAATGTCTGCACTGAAATAAATCCTGACTTCTAGTATTACGTAGTGGAATCCGGAAGCTTATCAATTCTAGCAATACCGGACTATCAACTAAATTATTTATAATTTTATACTTAAAGTGTTAGGTGAAGGAGATTGAGATGGTTTTTTAAAAATCTTCTACGAATTTGACCTTCCTCTTGTTTTGAAAGTCAAGTGTGCTAAATTTCATCAACCTTGGAATAAAAATTGCGTAATATACCTAGATATTTCTTTAAAATTAGCTCCACAAAGAAGGCTCTCAGGAAAATAATTCCTCTCAGGGCCATTGTCATCTTTGGGTATGCTGTGTGGAAGTTCTTTTTAGGAAAGGAAGGAGAGGAAGTTCTTGGAAGGAAAAAAGTATTAGGGGTGTGTAGGAATCTGAGGATCAGTGTGTCCAGGAGTGACGGACGTATGAATCCATCCCTCCTACTGCGGTGCAAGGCGATATTAGGAGAGTGACCGGAGAAGTCAAAGGGACTCTTTCAATCATTCTCTCCCGATCCGGCCTGCCATGCAGCTGGTGGGCAGACTAATGGCTAATGTCAAATTAAAGTATATACATGAAGCTTCAATATCCATGTCGAAATCAGGAAAGGTGCAACTATTCCGTCAATGAATCTGCCGCAACTGACTCCAGATACTAATATCTACAGCCTGTATGTCGGACGAATATCTACAGCTCATATGTTGGACTAATATCTACGAACTTCAGAGTGAGGACTAATATCTACAGAGCTAAGGTCAGACGAATGTCTATGACGGTCCCAGTGGTGACTAATATCTATGGAGCGTAGGTTGGACTAATATCTACAGAGGGCAGCTGAGCAAGAGGTTGTACGGAAAAGCATAAATTACTTCAATTACGCAATTACTAATTACATAAAGGCTCAAACGTTTAAAGTACGGACATGAAATTTTGGCATAATATTACGAATTTTGCTGTTTACAAGGACAATAATTTATTGAACAAACATGGAAGTCATAATACAAAGATATTTATTTATTTCGAAATACACGGCACCACAACCTAACCTAACCTAACCTAACCTAACTGACATAGAAATGGTCATGGTAACAGACTTAATAATTCAGAAGCACTCGAAATAAAGAAAGCTGTTAAACAACAACCCAAATCCTTAATAATCAGCTAAATGTGTCCAATAGTCCGATATTAGGGATTTTTGCATACATAAATTTAGTTTTTTAAACTGCATACGCAATATTACGTTATTCCAATATGCTATACATAATTGCAAATCCAACCTCTGCCAGTGCTGTAGACATTCGTCAACACTTTGGTTCTCATAGATATTAATCAGCAGTTTGAGCTGTAGATATTCGTACGCACTATGGTTCTCATAGATATTAGTCCGATTTTTTCAGTTTTTGGAATTCCTGTAGATATTAGTAGACGCCTCCCCGCAACTGAACAATATTCGCAGGGCGATACATGTCTCAACTTTAGGCGAATGCGCAATCTATCGGATCGCGTCCGCAAAAAAAATTATGGATCGTTGTGAACTAGTTAATGGCGAACGTTGCAAAAATACTTATAATTAGTTTGAAGACAATGCTTTAACCATAGACATTCAAATTCAATAGACCAGAAGATACAGATGAGGGGTAAAACCAAACTATGGGAGGCGAAGAGGGGAAAGATAACTGTGATTTGTTATAAAATCAATCTGACAGAATATAGGCATCTCGCATTATAATATCACCATTTAGTTCTTTAAAGCAAAATCTGCTTTTGAATGAATAGACCTTTTTACATGGGAGCGCGAATTGCTTGCCACGTTAATAACATATTTGCGAAGGCCAAATGCTCGCTCCGAAAAGGTTCGCCCCTATTCACATAGCAATATTTTGTTGTCGTATTTAGTTAAGACACTTTTACAAATGTTTCATAATTTACTTACCCCTGTAACCAGCGACAAGCTCACTGGAGAAACGCCCACATTCGCTATGTTCACATATTATAGTTATAATGTATAGCACAAATTCTCAATTTTGCTGTGTTATTTGGAAAAATGTATGGATGTTAGCTGGGCGCTGGTCAGGATAAGAATGATGACGTCATATTTTTTAGATTCAAGCGAGGCTTTTGTAAGCCCAGCTGGCTCCAAGGAGGAGCTCCAGCGGGCTCCGTGGGGAGGGGGTAATAATACGTTTTTATCACTTAGGGCAGGTCCAGATATATTCATATGTCCGTGGCTTTTACCTATTTTTGGTGCCGTAATTTCTTTGGCCGTTTCTGTGTGCGGCGGTAACCAAATTGTAGATTAGTTCAGTGGACGAACAGCTGTTCCTTATCAACACATTCTGCAATGTAAATACAGCACTTGAAATAAAGCCACAGTTCCCAGCCGCCAAAACCTTCTTATCTAATGTTGGCTGTTATCAATTCTATCGTAACTGTCAATAGCCGGTGTGAAATGTGAATCCCCTGAGTGGATGTAACGAAAAACTTACTAAACCAGTGTTTCTAAGACTAGCTTTACACTCGTAAGAATAATTTACGTAAGATCTACTACATGAGCGTTTAGATATGCGTCCAACTTATCTTATATATACAAAACTCGTGTCACGGTGTTTGTGGTCGCACTCCTCCGAAACGGCTTAACCGATTTTTATGATTTTTTTTATGTATATTTGGTAGGTAAGTGATTAGGGTGAGACCCTAACCAGAAAAATATCTATTTTTTTGACAATTTTTATTTTTATTTTTTTTATTCGTAATTAAAAAACACCTTTAATCCCAAATTTTAATCTTCCTACCCCCCCCCCCTCCCATATTTTAATCGCGATTTTAGTATTTTTGTATGAACAAATTTAACCGTCTTTCGTATTTCAAACAGAAAGAAACTATTCATTTATTTTGCTGAAAGAGAGATGGCGCTACGTCCGCCTCATCGAACTTTCATCTACACATGCGCAAGACATTCACGAGAACCTTCGCTTCATTTTGATATTTTATTCGGCATCATGTTCTCGCGTGGGCAAACCATCGAGCTTATTTACGTTGACTAAAGACAGACTGGCAAAAATATCGTACACTAAATTGCTCTTCGAAAATCTTATTGTTTTTGTTTTAATTTCATTTTTCTACTTTAGTTAGTATTTTCTGTTTTTATCGACTGTCATCGTCTACAGAGCTCCATTTCTTTTTCTGTCATTGATCCCATCCCCACACAATACAATACATTAGTTATTTTTTATTTAACAACCAAAATATTCACTAGAAATAATTTATATGGAACGTTTATCGGGTCCGCTAGTAGTATATTTTTTTTATTTATTTAGTAACTATATAATATTTTTTACATTTTTGGTAATTATCGGTTCGGACTGGCCACGCTTATTACGAATAATTTTTAGAAAATACTTTAGATTCGCCTTAATTACTATAAAAGGAAACTTTTTGGCTTTGGGGCGGCGCAAAATAATGCATTTTAATTTTCAATTGCATAAAACCAAAATTCACTTCGCGAACCGACGCAGCGAAAATCCGCGGCCGTAGCTGTCACTGTTATGGACTGTAGCTGACTTCATGGGATACCTACATGAAATACCGCGAATCACAAACCATGTTACACAAACCTAGCGTAGCCGCTAAGCCACTTGAAAACTGGGATGCTTTTCTTGCCTTGACGCGAGTAGGCGTTATAAAGGGGCACTTTCTTTTGTATCACAAACCATGTTACACAAACAAGCCCGCTAGACAAATTTCATAATTACGCGCCTTATCCCACGAAGTCGGCTACAGTCGTATTAGCTCTTGTTAATTTATCAAGGATACCAACATCACAGTGACATGTACGGCCGCGGATTTTCGCTGTGTCAGTCGCGAAGCGAATTTTGGTTTTATGCAATTGAAAATTAAAATGCATTATTTTCCGCCGCCCCAAAGCCAAAAAGTTTCCTTTTATAGTAATTAAGGCGAATCTAAAGTTTTTTTCTAAAAATTATTCGTAATAAGCGTGGCCAGTCCGAACCGATATTTACCACATTTTTATATGAAACATGTTAGTTAGATGTATATATAAAATATATTCGTAGTCCTCCTCACTAGGAGATCCTGTGCTGAGGGGGACTATGCTTTGGATAAGTTTTTCAGCGACTTCTATGGTTTAACTTCATTAATTGGGTAAGGTTTTCCAGAAACTTCTATGATGTTTTAAGTATACTAGTAAGTTCATTTTCCGATAGATTCTTCAGCCAACATTTAATGTCCTTAATGTAGCTATTTTTTATTTTTATTTGTTTGATACTAAGTGGGAGTTTGTTATATAACTTTACTGCTAAAAATGCAGAACTTCTTTGACCAAATGAAGAGTTACACTTTGGTATATTAAGTATGTCTGTTTGTTTGGCTCTGGTTTTATGAGCGTGTGAGGTGTCTGCCTCTGAATCATTTTTGTGGTGATGTACTAGAATGTTTTTGGCATAGATTTTCTGTATGCTTGGAACATCAAACTGTTTAAAAATTTCTGCTGTTGACGTCCTTATGGGGACCTTTAGAATGGTCTTTATAATGCAATTATCTTAAGTTGTTTTAAGTGATTAGATGCTGCTGAGCCCCATCCTATTACTCCATATTCCAATCGAGAGTGTTAATTAATATGTAATTAATATTCACGGAAGTTGTTCGGAAGTTTAACCTACGTAAATTTTGACGGCGGCGGCGACCTCTACATTTTTTTTACATTAGCTCCGCGCAGGAGGCCCTGAGAAAAATAAGTCCCTTCAGGGCCTGTGTCATCTTTGGGTATGCTGTGTGGAGGGTCTTTTTAGGGAAAGGAAGGAGAGGTAATTCTGGGAAGGAAAAATGTAAAAGTGGGTAGGAATCTGGGGGTCAATGTGTCCAGAATTGGCGGACGAATGAATTCATCCCTTCCACTGCGGTCCAAATCCAGCTGAGAGTCCTGGTGGAGAGGTCAAAAGGTGTCCAACAACCAGTCTCTCCCGATCTGGCCTGCCACGCAGTTGTTGGGCAGACGCATCCGCCACCAAGATCCGGACAAACCTGAACCCGGATACCCCTGCTAATTCACAAAACGTAGCGAACCACTTGGGGTGACCTACGGCTGAGGTGTTGGTTTTCCAATGAATGGATCCCGGGGCGGATTTTACTTCAAATAATGTCAGGAATCACTTGTTAAAGAAGTCAAGTACGTCTCTTAACACCCTGTATACTGCATAATAAGATAAGAGTAATTTGTACAAATCCTCTTGAGATTAGTTTTCAAAAAATTTTTATACAAATTATCAAATCGGACTATTGAAATTTAAGAACTAACTAACTAACTAACCATCACGCCGTTTCCCCGCAGGGGTAGGCAGAGAGGACGGACCGCCAAACTACTCGGTCTTGGTACACACTCTTTGCCTCACTCACATTCATACATCGTCTCATACATTCTCTTCTATTATTCTGACTTTTGACATGACCCGACTCAAGTATCTGATTCACTTGATCGTGCCATGTCTTCCTCGGGCGTCCCCGACTTCTTCTACCACTCACATTCGCGTCGTATATTCTTCTTACACTACTTCCTTCGTTCATTCGCTCTACATGCCCAAACCATCTGAGGGTCCCTTTCTTAATCTTACTCATTATGCTTACATCAGCCTTACATTCTTTGCGGATATCCACATTTCTCACACGATCATACATTGTTTTACCACACATACGTCTCAGGGATCTCATTTCAACAGCATTCAGTTTACTTTCATCCTTCCTCTGCCAGTTCCATGCCTCACTGCCATACATCAGGGTAGGTACCAGGACTCCATTGTGGACTGCTAGCTTCGCTTTTTTCACAGTTCTTTATTAGCGTCAACGGCATTCAGTCCACCATTAATGGAGTTGCCGGCATTCACCCTTCTTTCAGCTCGACGCCACGCCTTATGCAAAACCATCTTCGTACTTGAAGTTTGTTAAAAAGCTACGTTTAATAGAGCCGAATTCAGGTAAGTAGGCAATAATGCCAAATTTTTACAAAATTTATTTAAAATTAAATTTGATAAATTTGTTATTATCGAGTTCTGCAAGTATTTTAGAATGTATTTTAGTTACAGCTGTTTCGACGTTAAAAATGAGAAATAAAAAAAAGTGTTTTAAATATAGCTTTTAGAACCAATAATAATATGGGAACAAGCCTTAAAAACGCAAAAAGTAGAAATCCTAAACTCAATAACGCTGGCATATATGAATTAAAATGTGACCAAGCCGACTGTAACGCTACATACATCGGACAAACAGGTAGGGCATTCTCAACTAGATTCAAAGAACACATACGATGTTATAAAAATAAAAACACCTCTTCAAAATTCGCAGAACATCTCTTAGTGAATAATCACGTTCCACAAACAACCAGCCAAAACCATTACATATAGAACGAAAGGGTCTTAGATTAAATTTGCTTGAACAATTAGAAATCAATAAATGAATGAACGACCCCAACATAACGCTAATTAATAAAGTAAGGCAAATTATTTATTCCCACTACTTAGTATGTTTACCAAACCTAAACAATATAATGCACTTAAATGAGTCATCACAATAACGTCATTCTAAATCAATTAAGAAAGCCCTTACATTTAGTACAAAGGGAAACCAAAGGGAAAGATTCTGAATCCCACATAATCAGTCTCTCAATTAGTGTCTCTACAAATTGGTTTAACCAGTAATAAATCAATTTAGACACCTTCAAAAATTCACTTTTAAAAATACAATAAATAAGTCGTCCGTAAGTGGCTTCAACACAGTTTGAAAATGATCTTACACGTCGAAACAGCTGTAACTAAAATACATTCTAAAATACTTGCAGAACTCGATAATAACATTATCAAATTTAATTTTAATGAAATTTCTAAAAATTAAAATGGAGTTCAACGAATTAAACACAAAAAACAATTAATAATAATGCCAAAAGATGTTGCCAGGAACGATAACAGCTAGCGCGAGGTACGTCGGCTGGCAGGCGTGCACTAGTGGATTTGTAATTTTGAATATCTCTCAGGATATGAATGGCAGTTGTGAATAATAACACCAAGCAGCTGTACATTACACATGACGTCATTGCCTGTCGCGGTTACTTTGTCGCGGTGACTAGCTGCCACTGGAACACAGTTGATCCGAGGAACGGGCTAATTTTGGAACCAGTTCCTATCGGATTTATAAAATGGTCACCAACACTAAAACTGGGTGAAGCCTAACCAAAAGCCGAACGCAGGGCTTAGCAGCAAAAAACTTTCGGACTTTTTAACTGCTAGATATCATTATTATAATAATTCTTAGAATAAATTTGGGTTTTGCCGTTTCGAGATATCTGAACATTTATTGTTCCCAGGTCTGTCAGATCTTCTGGGAAACGGTTGCAAAATGAACACTAAACAATATACATAAAGGTGCAAAGAAATGACCTTTGCGCACAATACATTTCCTGTTTACCGCTCTGAGACATGGCACGATCAAATCAACCGCTGCATTCTATTCATCAATAGCAAGTACCTTTACATTGAAAGAACAATAATTAGAAGATATATCTATTTTCAAAAATGTACTTTGATTTTTATATTAGCACCAGTGAAAGCAAATCGCTGTTATTTCCGCCTACAAAACCAATTAAAATCCAGGCTGCTGTCCAGAAACACCAAGATATTAGTGTACAAAACACTTATCAGACCAGTACTTACGTACGCAGCTGAGACTTGGATACCTACTAACTAAGAGAAATGAGCAAGCACTGAACGTTTTTGAAAGAAAAAATTTGAGGCGCATCTTCGGAACGGTTCTAGAAAACGGATTTTACGCAGACGTTATTAACAATGAGCTCTATACTTTGTTTAAGGAACTAAACGTCGCAAAATTTATCAAACTGGGAAGACTGCGATGGCTGGGTCATGTGGAGAGAATGACCGAGCATCAAGCACCAAAGTCCCTGCTGAACTCAAGACCAATAGGGCGAAGGAGCCTGGGATGACCAAGATTAAGATGGAGCGACAACGTCCTCAAAGACATATCTATCTTGGAGCTTCTAAATTGGAGAGAGCTGGCACAAAACCGAGATGCGTGGAGGAAGACTGTTGAGGAGGCCAAGACCCACCAGGGGTTATAGAGCCAATAGTGATGATGATGATGATTAGCACCACACAGGAGGCCCCGAGGAAAATAATTTTCCACAGGTCCGATGTCATCTTAGAGGATGTTATATGGAGGATTTTTTAAATGAAAGTGAGAGGGAATGGAACAATTTGGGAGGCGAGTATGGGTACCGCCGCCCCGGAATCCATTTACTGGATAACCAACACCGCTACCCTAGGTCACTCCAAGTGGTTCGCTACGTTTGGTGACTTAGCAGGGTTGTCTGGGTCCATGGGGTGTGGTTTGTCCGGATCTTGGTGGCGGATGCGTCTATCCACCAACTGCGTGGCAGGCCAGATCGGGAGAGACTGGTTGATGGAGATCTTTTGACCTCTCCAGCAGGACCTCAACAGGATTTGGACCGCAGTGAAAGGGATGAATTCACTTGTCCGTACTTCTGGACACATTTACCCCCAGATTCCTACCCACCTCTCATACCTTTTTGCTTCCCAGAATTTCCTCTGCTTACTTTCCCTAAAAAGACCCCCCACACAGCATGCCAT
Organism: Limnephilus rhombicus; assembly: GCA_929108145.2. Taxonomy (NCBI): domain Eukaryota; kingdom Metazoa; phylum Arthropoda; class Insecta; order Trichoptera; family Limnephilidae; genus Limnephilus; species Limnephilus rhombicus. The sequence goes on along the minus strand of OV815289.1, from coordinate 46,396,436 downwards.
AGAATACCCCAAGTAGTTCGCTACTTTTAGTGACTTAGCAGGGTTGCCCGGTTTCTTGGAGTGAGGTTTGTCCTAGTTGTTGGTGGCGGATGCATTTGCCTACCAGCTGCATGGCAGGCCAGATCGGGAGAGAGTAATTGAGGGGGTCCCCTTGACGTCTTCAGCCGTACTCTCTCGGCACATCGCCTTGCACTCGGGAGGGATGAAATCATACATCCGCCACTTCTGGACACACTGGCCTCCATTCTCCCCTTTTCCTTGTTAAAACTTCCTCACCTTCCGTTCCTAAAAAGACCATCCCCAAAGACGATATGTGCGCTGAGGGGAATTATTTTCCTCAGGGCCTCCTGAGTGGAGCAAATGTAAAAGATAAAATACAAATTTGACCGCCGATAACGCGCTACGGAAGCCTTCTAATATACGACTGATTTAGCCGGTTTGGAGGCGTCTACTAATATCTACAGGAATTCCAAAACTGAAAAAATCGGACTAATATCTATGAGAACCAAAGTGAGGACAAAAATCTACAGCTCAAACTACTAATTAATATCTATGAGAATCAAAGTGAGGACGAATATCTACAGCTCAAACTGCTGACTAATATCTGTGAGAACCTACAGCACTGGCAGAGTAAAAAACTTAATTTATTTATGTATGTATCTAAAAATCCCTAATATCGGACTATTGGTCACATTTAGCTGATTATTAAAGATTTGGGTTTTAGTTTTAACAGCTTTCTCTATTTTGAGTGCTTCTAAATTATTTAGTCTGTTACCATGACCATTTCCATGTCAGTTAGGTTAGGTTAGGTTGTGGTGCCGTGTATTTCGAAATAAATAAATATATTTGTATTATGACCTCCATGTTAGTTCAATAACGTATTGTCCTCGTAAACTGTACGTACTTTAAACGTTTAAGCCTTTACGTAATTGGTAATTACGTAATTGAAGTAATTTATGCTTTTCCGTACAACCTCTTGATCAGCTGCCCTCTGTAGATATTAGTTCAACCTACGCTCAATAGATATTAGTCACCACTGGGACCGTCATAGATATTTGTCCGACTTTAGCTCTGTAGATATTTGTCCTCACTCTGAAGTTCATAGATATTAGTCCAACATATGAGCTGTAGATATTTGTCCAACATACGGGCTGTAGATATTAGTCTACTTATCTGGAGTCGCCTGTTTGTTTTGATTGTCTCTTAACACAAAAGATAACACATAAGACACAGAATCGTTCTTCGTAATGTCAGGTTGGTGTAGTTCTCACAGTCCACAGCTAAAAGGCAACAACAGCTGTTTGCTTGGAATTTGACAGTTGGAGATTGGCATTGTGGAGGAGGCTGTAAAAAAAGTGCGGTGTTTATCTGCGGCAGGTAGCGCTCACACACTCACTCACTCACCCTCTCACTCACTCAATCACTCGCTCAGGCACTGACTGCCGAACACAGGGTCTTCGCTACACCATTCATTTTATTTTAATATATTTTCAATAAATTTATTTATAATATATATTTTTTGTCTAAATAATGTCAAGAAGTAAATAAAATTAGAAAATTAATATATATATATACATATACATATATATATATTTTTAAGAATTACAAATTTTCTGTCGATAAAAAATCTTTTTTAAAGGGCCCCGCTACCCGAATTACTACTGATTTCTTACACATCTCCTGTAAACACGTTAAGTTTTAAAGTTCTTAAAAAATATATGTTATTCTTGAAGATAATAATATCTAGACATTGCCCGCGCCGAAACGCAAATTATATAAAATTCCCCCGATAGAAAAAAATCGCAAAGTATGCTCCAAAAATTATTATAAACAAGTTTGTTTCAGATATTTTACAAGTTATATGTTTGAAAAATATCACAGTGTTTCTTTAAAAGCTGTTTAAGACAATGCCTGCAAGATTTTTGCTCTATTTTAAACGAGCCGTGATTTATTAAACATTTTCGCAATGATTTTGTCGCTGTAAATGTTAGCACTCTCCTCTAACATTCGTAATTTCGTATCTCTCCATCTTCTTCTTTTCGAGCCCGGTTGCGGAGCCTTAATCTACTATGCCTTAGTTCAATCCACTCTACAATACGCTATTATTAGTTGGGGATCCGCGTATAAATGTAACCTTCTTCCAATAGAAATTGTACAAAGAACAATTATTAAAATTATTTAAAAAAAAATCCTTGGACTACCCAACAGAAGAATTTCAAGTACCTACCTACATTTATAGGTTTTTATATTAAAAATTCATTAATTCAAATTACAAAAGATAAAGGTAAATATCAATTTTTAAATGAAAACAGAACTCGACTTAAACATGTTTTTTATGCCCAAAACTAAATTCTACGTCTTTTGCACAACATCATTACACTTACCAGGGAAGAATTTTTTTCAATCGTCTACCAGAAGAAATCAGAAGCATCAATGATAAAACCCGAATACTGCTCTCTGTCAAGAGACATTTTAAAAATATTCTTAAGAAAAAAAACTACCGTCAATTAATCTTACAAATATCCTTAGTTTTCCATAACATTAGGTATTTAATTTTTTAAATACACACTATTATCAAAAGAAATACTACAGCACACATATATTTGTGTACAATGAATTATTTAAGTAATAACTAATAACAACATTTATGTACACTTCCCTTCCATACACAAGCAAATGCTTTCAATGGAAGAGTAGTGAAAAAACATAAGATGTAAAATTATCGTTATGTACCATGTAAAACATATTATAAAAAAATAATAAACAAAAAAGAATTTACAATATCTGTTAAGAATAGTGACATCTATGAGAAAAATACTGTAGTTAATCACATTGATTTAATTTTTCTTAGCTTATTAAAGAGAGTATGAATGTTAGAGATCTCTGGATGAATTTTATAGAAGCTTTTGTTACCGACTAATTAGAATGGACCACGTGACCCCAGTAGATGTCTAATACCTGTGTTATTGTTATTATCGTCTTTTTAATAGTCTGAAGGACGGTATTTTTACAGTTTTTAGCAGTATAAAAGGGGTATTATCACGGACATATGAATATACATGGACCTGCCCTAAGTGATAAAAACGTATTATTTCCCCCTCCACATGGCGCCGGCTGAAGCACCTCCTTGGAACCGGCTCGCTCCATGGGGAGGGGATAGAGCCTCGCTTGAATCTAAAATGTGTGACGTCATCATTCTTGCCGTGAACAGCTAGAAGGTAACATCCATACATTTAACGAAATACAACGCCAAAACAGTAGCGTATTCTATACAATATATCTACATATTAATGTGCACATAGCGAATGTGGGCGGTTCTCCAGTGTGCTCATCGGTGGTAACAGGGGTAAGTAAATTATGAAACATTTGTAATAGTGTTTTAACTAAACACGGCAACAAAATATTGCTATGTGTATTGGGGCGAGTCTTTTTGAGGCGAACATTTGACCTTAGCAAATATGTTATTATCGTGGCAAGCAATTTGCGCTCCCATGTAAAAAGGTCTATTCATTCAAAGCAGATTTTGCTTTTAAGAACTAAATGGTGATATTGTAATGTGAGATGCCAATTTACTGTCAGATTGATTGTATAACGAATCACAGTCATCTTTCCCCTCTTCCCCCTCCATGGTTTGGTTTGACCCCTCACCCGTAACTGCTTGTCTAGTCATTTGGATGTCTATGGGTATTATTTAAAATATTTTTCTCTCTCGCATTAACCGATACTTAGAGTACAGACCCTGTACTGCCCAGGCGAGGTCCGGGCCAAAATTAGTTACAAAAAGTGTTGATTTCATTGTTACTCAAAGGTGTTTGTAAATAAAACCACTCTTCATTAAAAATGGTGTTTTACAATAAAAAAGTCCACCAACCTAGATGAAATTGAAGTGACTTGACAATATCCATTAAAAAATAAATAAATAGACTAATTTTCTACTGCAACACATAAATGTCACACTTAATCATAAACAGGTAAACACCTCAGCACAGGTTCTCCTAGTGAGGTGTTCACGAAACATACAATATTACCAACCAACAGTTTCACCTTCTCAAACCTACCTTACACCCAACATAATAAAATTTCAGAATATATTACTTATGTAAAAATGTTAACAAATTAGGTAAACACTTTAAAATATTGAAATAAATTAATACTTATTTGTAATTATTATGATAATGATAATAATGAATAGGATTAAAAGGGATGATTGTGGTTTGTGAAGACACCAGATACTAATATCTACAGCTATGTCGGACGAATATCTACAGCTCATATGTTGTAGTAATATCTATGAACTTCAGAGTGAGGACTAATATCTACAGAGGTAAGGTCGGACGAATATCTATGACGGTCCCAGTGGTTCTTCTTCTTCTTTCGTATGGTGGGCGGTCAGAGGGGGACATCTAGGTCTGCGAGCCAGTCTAGGGCCTCAGGCATTGCCCTGTGGCCCTCATCAATCCCGCCGGGGAATGAATGGAGCGGGAATTCGTTGACCACATGTTCGGTGGTCTGCACCGCACCGCATTCACACGTCACCGACTCTTTAAGGCCCCATCTATGCATCATGTGAGCACAACGGCTATGGGAGCACCTTATCCTATTGATGGCAGTCCAGAGTTTGCGAGGCAATGAGAACCCAGGCTGTCTCTCAGTGGCGTCTTGCACGAGATGGGCGTTTTTGACGTTGGCTGATTGCCACTCAAGCTTCCACCTATCTTCTGGGGTGAGAGGTGTTCGAAGGAGTCTTTCTCCTTCCGTCCAGAAGGGTTTTCGAGACTTTAAGCGGCATGCCGGGTGAGAAACGACATCATCGTGCAAGGGTATTTCGCTTTTTTGCAGCGCCTTCTTGTATTCCCTCAGTGTTGCAATCTCTCGCCTGATATTTGGCGGGGTTATATTTGCAAGTACGGGGAGCCAAGGAAGAGGAGTCGAGTCACAGTGATGACTAATATCTATGGAGCGTAGGTCGGACTAATATCTACAGAGGGCAGCTGAGCAAGAGGTTGTACGGAAAAGCATAAATTACTTCAATTACGTAATTACTAATTACGTAACGGCTTAGACGTAGTACGTACATGAAGTTTTTGCATAATATTTCGTATTTTGCTGTTTACGAGGACAATAATTTATTGAACAAACATGGAGGTCATAATACTAATACATTTATTTATTTCGAAATGCACGGCTCCACAACCTAACCTAACCTAACTGACATAGAAATGGTCTTGGTAACAGATTAAATAATTTAGAAGCACTCGAAATAAAAGAAGCTGTTAAAACAAAAATCCAAATCCTTAATAATCAGCTAAATGTGTCCAATAGTCCGATATTAGGGATTTTTACATACATACATAAATTAAGTTTTTAAAACTGCATACGCAATATTACGTTATTCCAATATGCTATACATAATTGCAAATCCAACCTCTGCCAGTGCTGTAGATATTCGTCAACACTTTGGTTCTCATAGATATTAGTCAGCTGTTTGAGCTGTAGATATTCGTCCTCACTTTTGTTCTTTTTTTTATTTTTTTTTTATTGTACGACAGACAAGTGAGTCCAATTACGGTACAATTTTAATTTTCTTATAACTAACAATACATGTATATAGTTTTTTTAAAAAATGGTACGGTGATATCAAACACATCTATATCCGCTGGTAGGGCATTAAGCAATGCCATACCTCTTGTCATGCTGTGTTGAGCCATGACATCTGTCCGACCCTGCGGTATGTGGAATAGGGCGTGGCTACGAGTTCGACAGTATTTGGCAGGAGCGAATAAGCCACAGCATGACAGGAGATATGGAGAATCAATAAGGTTTTTTATTAACTTTAATTCGAATACCATGAGTCCGGCATTACGCCTGGTCTCTAGGCTTTGATAATTTGTCTCCTTTAGCAGTTCCACGTGATGCATGAATTTCGGATATATTCCGTAAGATCGCATGTAAACATACCTTAGGAATTTTTTTTGAATTTGTTCAATCATATTTATGTATTTAAGTTGATATGGTATCCAGACAGTACTAGCGTACTCCAGCTTGCTTCTGACCACTCCGTTGAACATGGCGGTCATTGCTTCTACGTTACTGAATTGTTTGCAAGTTCTAATTACAAAACCAAGCATTTTGGAGCGAGCCGAAGTAATAAAAGCTCAAACTGCTGACTAATATCTCATGGATATTATTAGTCAGCAGTTTGAGCTTTTGGCATTTTGGTTCTCATAGATATTAGTCAGCAGTTTGAGCTGTAGATATTCGTCAACACTTTGGTTCTCATAGATATTAGTCAGCAGTTTGAGCTGTAGATATTCGTCAACACTTTGGTTCTCATAGATATTAGTCAGCAGTTTGAGCTGTAGATATACGTCAACACTTTGGTTCTCATAGATATTAGTCAGCAGTTTGAGCTGTAGATATTCGTCCTGACTTTGGTTCTCATAGATACAAGTCAGCAGTTTGAGCTGTAGATATTCGTCCTCACTTTGGTTCTCATAGATGTTAGTCAGCAGTTTGAGCTGTAGATATTCGTACGCACTTTGGTTCTCATAGATATTAGTTCGATTTTTTGAGTTTTTGGAATTCCTGTAGATATTAGTAGACGCCTCCGTTTGTGAACACCCTGTATTACAAAACACCTGATTAGCTGTCGAGTGGTTCCCATTCTAGGAAATGCAATGGATGAAGCTTCAGGTAGATTGGTAGAAAGACAACAAACAATATGAACCTTAGGTCCGGTATGTCATTAGCTTAGGCCCGGTAGTACGCGCTCAAAAAGAACTAACTAAATAACCATCACGCCGTTTCCCCGCAGGGGTAGGCAGAGACGATGGACCGCCAAATAATTCGGTCTTCACTCCTTGCCTCGTTCATATTCATACATCGTCTCATACATTTGACGGCCGGCGTAGTCCAGCGGTAAGGCTCTTGACTAGCATTCCGAAGGTCGCGGGATCGAATCCCGGCGTGGGCAAATAAATTTTATTTGATTAATTTGTGTTATTTCACAATTTCTTAATTAAAAAAAAATAACATCTATGTAGTATATAGTACATTTGCGGCACGTTCCAGAGTGGAAGATACTCTCAGTATCGCCCTGGTGTAAGACCACCATTCGGAATTTAAACATTGCTTTAAATGGATTTAGCCGTGTTTGGTGACCAGATCTGGATAGCTAGATACTTCCCCACCTTCCTCTTCCCCATCTACTCCCCCTCCCTACTACCTTACTACCCAACATACTCCAATTGGGGATGCCATAGTCTCACTGTCTCCGGGTGGGAGCAGTTGGGACTCATGTGTGGTATTCACATTAAAAAAATTCGGCACTTTCCATAGTGGAAGATACTCTCAGTATAGCCCTGGTGTAAGACCATCATTCAGAATTGAAACGTTGCTGTAAATGGTTTTAGCTGTGTTTGGTGACTATATCTGAATAGCCAGGTACTTCTCCACTCTCCTCTTTCCCATCTCCATCCCCCCCACAATATCTTCAGCCTGACAATATACTCCAATTGGGGACACCATAGTCTCGTGGCCTCCAGGCGGTTGGGACTCTTATGTGCTATTCACTTGGTATTCAATTGGTTACAGTTCACTCGTGAAACCTTTAGAAAAGTAAAGTAACCAAGAGTGGGGAGGCTACGAAGCGCCGCACAAAGAGTAGATCGATTATACTGTCTCATTCTCTCGCAGTCAAAATCCTATATATGTATGTGTATATCTCTTTTTAGTGTCGATTTTTCGTTTCACCGAGTTTCAAATCACAACAGTGCTAAATAAGTTTTCACTTGAAAAGAGTTAGGAGGTTTTGATGCGAAATTCAAGTTTTATTTGTACCGTATAAAGAGATACCTGCGCCCACTGGGTCTGAACAGGGCGCTTTCCTGGGAAGGGCGCGGCCACACATCATGCGCTATTGTTCTGTAGTAACACAGGGCGGGGAGAGGGGAAGTGAAGGGCCAGGGACATAAACCATCATAACGAGTCGGTTCCGCGCCAAAACACCCGTCTGGACATCGTGTCAGCTGTTTTGGCGGGAAATAACTCCTGTTTTGGCGGCAAAACGTCACTTTGACAGTTTGTCGCTAAAACTGATTCGGAGAGTTTACCGTCTCTAAACTAACTAACTAACCATCGCGGCGTTTCTGCGCAGGGATAGGCAGAGAGGACGGACTGCCAAACAACACGGTCTTGCCTCATCCACATTCATACATCGTCTAATAAATGATATTGACCGACTCAAGTATCTGATTCGTTTGATCGTGCCATGTGTTCCTCGAGCGTCCCAGACCTCTTTCTTACATGCCCATTTTCAATTTAGGAGGCGGGTAGGGGTACCGCCGCCACGGGAACCATTTATTGGATAACCCACCCATGTGGTTCGTTACGTTTGGTGACTTAGCAGGAGTTCTTGGGTTCATGGAGTGAGTATTTTCTTTTAATGAAATTAGTAAAACAAAATTAATAATCGGTCAGTCTAAGAGAAGAAAAACGATGGATTCAAAACCTTGTCTTTGATGATTTTATTTAGATATTATTAGTCTGAGGTGCAATTGTCCCTTTCGCTCGGTATTCGGGGGAATACATGGTTTCACCACACATTCGCCTCAGGAATTTCATATCTACAGCATTCAGTCTACTTTCCTCCTTCCTCTGCCAGTTCTATTCCTATCTGCCAAACATCAGGGTATGTACCAGCGCTCCATTGAGGACTGCTAGCTTCTTAGTGCCTACCGCGTTCAGTCTTCCATTAATGGAGCTACCTGCTTTTACCCTTTTTTCAATATCTCCATCAGCCTTCCCATCTCTTGTAAACATACTTCTCAAATACGTAAACTCGTTCACCGGCTCCAAGTATTCATCATTCACAACTATATTGCACACTGTTTTCGTACTCTCTCTTTCAAACACCACGACCCTAGACTTACTTACACTCATCACTAACACATGCTTCATACATAGTTGTTTCATCCTAGATGTGAGAGACTGTAGATCTTCCATACGACGGTCGGCGTAGTCCAGCGGTAAGGCTCTTGACTCGCATTCCGGACGTCGCGGGATCGAATTTATTTGATTAATTTGTGTTATTTCACAATTTATTCATTTAAAATAATATATAGTATATTTGCGGCTCGTTCCAGAGTGGAAGATACTCTCAGTATCGCCCTGGTGTAAGACCACCATTAAACATTTAAACGTTGCTTGAAATGGCATTAGCCATGTTTGGTGACCACATCTGAATAGCCAGGTACTTCCCCACCTTCCTCTTCCTTATCTCCTTCCCCTCCACACTACCTTCAGCCTCACAACATACCCCAATTGGGGATGCCATAGTCTAACTGGCTCCAGAAAGGAGCAGCTGAGACTCTTGTGAGGTATAACAAAAGAAATATACAACAGACTATTTACTTTCAGATTACTCAATTTCTCGCCCAATCCCACCTCTTTCAATGCTTGCATATAATTATCCAAGTACCTATAGATTGAATAACCTTGGTGACATTACGCAGCCTTTTGTGATGTCAAACCATCCCATCAAATCGCCATCAACATTTTGGTCAAATACCTATTGTTTAAATTTCTCAGCGACCTCCCTTCCCTCTAAAATATTATGACTTCTATATTAAGTTGCTTATAGCCCAGTTGATAAATACTTTAATTAATTAATAATTCAAAATTTTATTTCGAATGTGTATTTTGAAATACATGAAACATGATTTGTACGAAAAAATATTTAAATAATTATTATAAGCAATAATTATCAGCCTGAAACACTCATCAACATTGAAAAATCTTCCGAGAAAAGATACTTGCCGCCAACGGGACTTGAACCCGTGTCCTTCTGATTGCCGGTCAGCTGCTCTTGACCACTGAGCTATGGGGGCTTATCAAATACCCGCCAAATAATTCAATATATACTAGTGTTTCATTCAACAATTACTGCTTATTATACTTTTTCCACCTGAAAACAACCAACTTTATTTTTGTGAGAGAGACATTGTAAGTGTTAAATCCCATAGCTCAGTGGTCAAGAGCAGCTGACCGGCAATCAGAAGGACACGGGTTCAAGTCCCGTTGGCGGCAAGTATCTTTTCTCGGAAGATTTTTCAATGTTGATGAGTGTTTCAGGCTGATAATTATTGCTTATAATAATTGTTACCCTTTGTGCTATGCATAAAAATCTTGTCTAAACGTTAGTTTATGAATTAAAAATAATAATATTTAAATAATTTCGGCACGCGAAATAATGTCAATAACAAATAATAATTTAGAAAAGACGAGAGACATCTCTTGTTGAAAATTGAAACTATTTAGTTATGTTTGTGACTAATCGAGGGACCGCGTATTTACTCTAATTGAAGTATCTTTTGAAACAACTTCAATTTTTTTTTACAATAGCTCCGCTCCACGCAGGAGGCCCCGATGGAGAAAAAAAAATACGTCAGGGCTTATGTCAACTTTGGGGATGCTGTGAGGAAGGTCTTTTTAAGTAGTGTCCGACCGTAACAGGACTTTCTACCGAAACCCAATCTTCGGTATCTATCTCAGTTTCTACCGAAACCGAAATTTTTTTAGACAAGTTAAATATCTATTGTTTACTGAAATTTGGCTTATTTTCTACACTAAACTTATAGACAGTTAGCACGTGTTAAATGAAATAAATAAAAAAAAAAACAATTATTGAAGTATGTGAAATAGTATTATTTTTTTTTAACTGCTATAAAACAAACAAAAATTTTAAAAAAAATAACAAAACATGTTAACTATTTATTGGAACAAAAATTTGTCAATAATCAACACTTACATTATAAAGGAAGGTCCTCATTAATTGAGTATTTTAATTTTTATTACGTTTATAATTACAACATTCTTAAGACTAAATTTAACATTTCTTGCGATCTTTTACTTGTAGTTAGTAAAGTACGATTACCTAAATAATTATTAGTAATTAATTATCTGTCCCAACTAGTCCTGGGTCGATCGTGAATGACCTGATCGTCGAAACCCGCTCACGAGCCGCCAAAGATCGAGTGGGTTATTTATTCGTCAGCACCCGGGTCTCAAGACCCGCGAACTACAACACATTCCCGCACCCCGAGACTCACGACACTCTCACGACCGGTCGCCTCGTCACCGGCGCGCCGGTTGCCCATGTGGCAAGTGGCGAGACAGCAAGAACTGCGAACTGCGACGACACATTCGGTCGCCGCTTGCCGATCAACACAGACGTGCGTGACGTAACAGTATCCTGCTTTATGCCCGTGTGTCACGTCATCGCGGGATTGTTTAGTATATTTAATTTTTGAATATTCTACTAGACACATAGTCGTTTTTAATTAGAGCGTATCTTGGTATTTGTTCGTTCTAGAATGCAATTTTTTCTATTTAGTAAGTAAAATAATTATTCGTAATATTCATGTTATTTTAGTTACACGTAGTATCTCCTTTGCAAATAAAATTATCCCACGGTTACTTCAAGTAAGTTCCCAACAATGAAGTGTTTACTGTCAGCGTTTTATAACCCAACATAAGAGGAACTCCTATAATCATAAAATTTGCAATATCTGTTAATCCCCAAGGTTTGAGTTGTAACGTTATCGGTGTGCCCTTTTTGGCTAACTTTTAAACCAATTTTATTGTTTTATTGTGGGTTTTTCGGGTTGTTTATGACTTGACCGGTCTGGGCGGAAACTGGCGCGAGAAACTCGATTATCGAGTTTCGTATTTTGTGTCGCAAAAAGAGCGGGTCTTCGCGACCCGCTCGTGACGCCAATATGTCGTGAGCGACCCGGGTCGTGTAAAATGATCGATCGACACAAGACTAGTCCCAACAAAGAAAGAAAATAAAGTTCTTGTGATAAATCAATCAGTCTCAATAAAAGTTACTTTTTATATTTTTTTTTTATTCCAGTTAGTGAAAATTACATTTTCACTCATTTAACTAGAAATAATTATACAAATTAAAATAAAGTAAATATTTCAATACAGCGCTATTCAACATCATTATTTTGTTGATCAAGAATAAATATTAATAATTTTTTTTTAAATTTACCCAGCTTCTTTTCGTTTGTAATGTCGTTTGGGAGGCAATTATATAAGTTGCCTCCCTCGTAATCAATGGATTGTTTACCATAGTTAGTGTGGATGGTGTTTAAATGTATGTTATCGTGTTGTCTCGTAAAGTGTTTGTGTACTTGGGACGTTTTAATGAATTCTGTGTTTGTGTGTACGAGTTTATTGTTTATTTTGTATATAAGGAGACATGTATTGTATTCATATAGTTTTCTTAATGTTAGTAGTTTTGTTTCCATATATATTTTTTGTGGGTGTTCTGGGCTTATAGTTAAATAGTTTTTTGATTACCTTGTTTTGTATTACCTGTAATTCATTTATGTGTGTTTCACATGCGTTTCCCCAGATTTCAATCAAGTAATTTAAATGTGAGTGTACGAGACTATAATATAAACCTTTTTAAAATTTATTTGGCAACAGATATGATATCCGGCTAAATACGCTAATTAAGGGGATGATTTTATCTTTAATACCTTGTATATGTTGTTTAAATGTCAAATGCTGATCAATGCACAGCCCAAGATATTTTTCCTGGATCAGGATTTGAAGTTCGTTGTTTTCAATTTTTAAGGGTACATGAGGAGGAACTATTTTACGGGGTGAGTTTAAGATCATGTATCCTGTTTTTTTAACATTCATTGTTAACATATTTGATTGGAGCCAGCTGTTGATTTTTTCTAGATCTGTTTGTGCATTTTCTAGTAAAATATCTAAATCTTTACCCAAGTAAAAAATTGCTGTATCATCTGCATATAAAAAGATTTCACCATTTAAAATTAATTGCGAAATATCATTTATGTAAATTTGGAACAGTAGTGGACCTAGTATGGACCCCTGCGGAACTCCACAGTTTATTGGAACGTATTTGCTATTTTGATTGTTAATGCTAACAAATTGCTTTCTATTGCTAAGATATGATTTGAGTAGATTAAGAGCAGGACCAACTACACCAATTTTCTTGAGTTTCTTGAGAAGTATGTCGTGACTAACTGTATCAAAGGCTTTTTGAAGGTCAACTAATATAGATAAAATATAATTTCCACCATCAATGCCGCTTCTAAGTTTACTGATTAAGTCATTTATTGCTCCTAGTGTGTTCGATTTTTTCCTAAAGCCGTATTGTTTTTTATATAAGAATGATTTTTTTTAGCAGAAAATAGTTTAATCTTTCGTAAATTACACGTTCAAAATTTTTTGATAAAATTGGTAAGATTGAGATGGGTCTGTAGTTTGAGGTATTTGTTTTGGACCCACCTTTGTGAATTGGTATCACCTTAGCAATTTTACAGCTATCGGGAAAAGTTCCTTCTTTGAAACATTGATTGATTAATTTTGTTAGAGTAGGAATCAATTCTGTGGAGATACTTAGCACTGTTTTATATGTGAGTGAATCGTAACCTGCACTTGCATTTGGTTTTAGAGATTTTAATATTTGACTTATTTCTAACTCCGTAGTGGGCTGAAGATATAAAGATTCAATGCTGTCATGCACTAACGTTATTTCATTGGCTGGATTGTGTTTGACTTTACCACGTATATTATCGGCTAGGGAGGAGCCAATGTTGCAAAAGAAATTATTAAATTGGTCGCATATCTCTACATTGTTAGTGATTATTTCATAATTAATGATTAATTTATTACAAAAATTTCTTGAGGTGTAAGATTGGTTCTTAAGAATATTATTAATTAAGTTCCAAGATTTTTTACTGTTATTTTCGCATTTTTTAAAGAGATTACTGTAGTGTGTTTGTTTTAAGTTTCGTTTTTTGTAGTGATATTATTTCTTATTTTAAAAAATTCTGCTTTTAGTAATGTGTTATTTGGTTGTTTTTTTAGTTTCAGATGTAATTTATTTCTTTTATTGATTAATTTTATAAGGTCTTTGGTTATCCAGTCTGGGTTATTTATGTTTTTGGTTTTAATTTTTGTGGTACTATTAGAATTAATTTTTGTTGTCAGGTAGTTTACAAGATTATCATAATTTAATATCGAGTTGTCATTCAAATTTAAATGAAAGGGATTTTGCATGACATCATTCTTTAGTTTATCAAGATTAATATGTGTGTATTTTTAGGACGATTTTAAAGATGTGTTTTTAACATATGTGTGAATTACATCAAGGAGTAGTATATTGTGATCAGATATGGAATTATCACAATTCGTAAGTGAATATGATAGTTTTGTATCTGTAAGTATATGATCTATGATTGTGTTTGTATTTTCTGTGATGCGTGTGGCATGTTTTTTGTTTATTTTGTTCAAAATAGTGTAATTATTAAATCTAATTGTATTCGTATATTTACAAGTATGTGCGTTGGTTGAGTCAAGCAGATTTATGTTGAAGTCTCCAAATACAATACCTCTTTTATACGATTCGAGATGAGAGGACAGTGTTTCCAGGAAGTCTTTGAAAACAGTATTTGGTTTTTTATACACTAAACCTATTTTTAAATTGAGTTTGTTTACATGAAGCCATAGAAAGTTGTTGTCGGGGTCACTAGTGTTATTAATCACATTGTATTCCAGAGAATCTTTTATAATAATAATAATAATAATAAAATAATATTATGATAAAACTATACTAACAGACAGAACAATTAGTCATAATAGACCTGATATAGTTTTACATGACAAAATTAAAAAAATAACTTATATCATTGATGTAGCTATTCCAAATTCCTGTAATATTCAAAAAACTGTTTCTGAAAAATTAGAAAATACACAGATTTAGGAAATGAGATTAAAAGAATTTGGCATTCTCGGAATATAAAAATATTACCATTTGTTATTTCGGCTACTGGCATTATACCTAGGTCTCTGATTCAAAATTTAGGCGTATTAGATTTGTCAAAGAATTTATACATAAAAATGCAAAAATCGGTAATTTTAAATACATGTAGGATTACAAAAGATTTTTTAAATATTTATATTGAGGGATCAGTAGGATTTATAGGTTCAATTAGGAATTCCACAGAGCCGAACCCTCTGATATGAAAATATCTGGAGTCGGTGAATTATTTTCCCATCTGGTCTCTGGTAGGTTGACATGTTGTTCTTGTATTGTTTTGTAATTATAATACATATAGTGCAATTGCATAACGTGGATTGACCAGATGATCATTTGGGAAGTGTGTGAAAGGGTTTAGTTTTTCCTGTGGGGAAAATTAAACCCGGACATTTAAATCTGGTGCGTATAATGTTTATTCCAGGATGTGGGGAGGATAGTGCAATCCCACACGTCCCATAAATTTGTACATATTTACACAACAGATAAAGTAAAAAAAAAAGAAAAAAGTAAATAGAACAAACAAATATAAAAGACATAAGCGATAATAGAAATAAAATAAATAATCAATTATAATGTAGGACGTGGTCTGGAGTGAGCTAGGGCCCAGCGCTCGCTCAGGAGTGGCGCTTGGTGCTGGAAGGCTGCGATCACCACTTTGTTATCGGAAGCCATTAGCCGCATCCTGGCTCCAGTGACCCGGTGTCTCATCAGACCGGCGAATCCGTGTAGTCCTAGCTCCGTAAACATTGAAGATGCGCTGCTGTATCTTCTGTATCCAAATATAATTCTGCAAGCATCATTATATTGGATCCGCAGTCGTTCTATTGAGCTGGTACGGTAGTGACACCATGTTTCACATGTATATAGGTTAGTGCAAAATGCATTGAACAATGTTTTTTTTACATTGTTACTGCATTTGAAGAATCTTCGGGCAATCATATTAGACAGTATACTGATACTTCTCCGCTGTCGTTCAATATCACCGTCATCCGAGAGGTCTTCAGTAATAATGTGTCCCAAGTATTTTACAATCTTAGATGCGTTTATATTTTCCTCATTAAGTTTTACAGGGAGCATTTTCTCGGGATTTTTTCCATGGTGGAATGCGATTAGTTCCGTCTTCTTGGGGTTGTACATCATGTTGTGGTCATTTGCATATTCTTCACAGATTTTTAATAATGTTCTCAACCCCTTGATCGACGGAGCTAGGAGAATCATGTCGTCCGCATAACTTATGTGATTTAGGCATAAATTATTAATACGACAGCCCGCCCTGGTGTCCAGGCGATTTGATAATTCGTCCATGTATACATTGAACAGGATTGGGGACATACACCCTCCTTGCCTTACTCCTGATCGCAAATATATCGGTTGGGAGTACGTACTTGCCCACCGTACAACGTTTTCCTGCTGAGAGTGCCATCGGGATAGTGTGTTGATATACATAGTAGGTATATTTCTAGCTTTCAATTTCTCCCATAAGGTTTTATGACAGACCCTGTCGAACGCTTTGCTCAGATCTAAGAAGCATCCGTATACAGTAGTTTTTCGTTTCTTGTAATATTCTATTATTTGCTTAGCGGAGTATATTGCCATATTAGTGGATAATCTGTACTTAAAGCCCATCTGATTGTGTTTAGAATTGAGTTTACCTTCTATTTCAATCAGAATTACCCTTTCAAATAGTCTTGCAATTATAGTTGCCAGGGATATTGGCCGGTAATTGCTGGAGTTGGTCATATCGGGCTTTCCTGATTTCAGGATCGGGGTTATAATGGTTTTCGTCATTGCACTCGGTAGATGGTTATGTTTGAGGATTGCATTGAACAGAATGTTTAGTAGTTTAGGTATGTATCTACCTCCGTACCTTATGTGTTCAATACTTAAACTATCATGTCCCGGAGATTTACCAGCCTTAGTAGCTTTGATGGCCTTCATTATATTATTTTCAGAGAGGAAGACGTTTTGTCCATCATATTCCATAATATCAGGATCAGTCGGTGCTTCGTTTCCAGAAATATCTGCAAAGGTTCTTCTAAATGTCCTGGCAATTTCCTCCGTATTTGTGGACCCGTCAATTTGGCTGGCGATTCGAGCGTTTGGTTTGATCAGATTGTTGCTTTTCTTCCAGAATTGAGCAAACTGTTTTGTGTCAAGCGATTTTACGATTTCGTCCATCTTTGTTTGTTCGGCAGAGGTTTGGCAGTGTTTGAGGGCTCTTTTAAACTCCTTCCTTTTCTGTTTTCTTTCATCCGCAATGGGGCCTTGTGATGGTCTCCCGTTTTGAATCCACGTCATCAATGCCGATCTCGATTTTTCGTAGTGTTCCTTGACTTTTTGATTCCACCCAGAAATGTGACGATATGTTTTTGGTTCGCTTTGATTGCTCTCCCGATAGAATACAATGTCGGCAGCCTTTCTTAGGGCTTCCACGATATCTGTGTACATATTGTCCATGCTTTGCATATGATTGCATTTATCACATGTAGACTCAGAATTACATATGGATTCTGAGTGTCTTCGATATGTTACATGGAGTAATGCTTCTGCCACAGACGTATATTCATTGATTTTCTTGTTGTTAGTCCTTCGCCATATTATATTATTAGGCTGTTTCGGGGCATTAAAGACGGTAGCAGGTAAGTTTTCAGCAGCGATTATGCAAGATGTCGGCCGGTGATCGGACCAGTCAGTATCGTAGTGTATATGCAGATTATGTATTTTGTCCTTGAGATTATTAGTGCATATACAATGATCGAGCCAGGAAGTGGTATTGTGTGCATCACTAACAAATGTATATGTATCGTTGGGTAGTCTTTCCATATCGATACAACTGTAGTTATTTTCAGTGTAGAAAAATGATAGTTCTTTCCCAAATACAGAAGATGGGTGAGCGTTGAAATCTCCCATCACGATGGTTTCAGAGTATTCATTGTCTTGAATGATCGTATGTATTTTGGATAGGTAGTTGGTGAAGTCAGTAAGGTTGTCCGCATGACATACCGGCATGTAGACAGTCAGTACACATATTGTCCCTCCTTTGGTTGTTATCTGAATACCAGCGATGCGGTCATCTCCACATGGTATTACGGAAGCTTGCAACTCATTCCTCCAAAGTGCCGCGACTCCTCCATAAGGTCGTCCCCTCAGCGGCCCGTTAGCTAAATCTACGGCAGATGTGCCCCATCCCTGAAAGTTTGGATGAATTTTGGATAGATTAGATGTTTCATTTTGTAATAGCCACGTTTCTTGCAAAAGTATTACATCGTATATATCGCACATATCTATAATGAAATTAATGTTTCTTTTAAAACTTTTGCAGTTTATCGAGATTATTTTAATTTTGTTCCTTTCCATTGTATTTTTTTTCAATAAATTTTCGGAAAACGGTACCTGTTGGCCAAAATTCTTTGTTCATGTAGGTTTTGAAATCCTTATTCGGTATAGTCAACTTAAAGGATCCAAACTGTGTGGGATTTCGTTGAGTAATTTTTTCCACTTGGATGTTATTCGCTGTTATTTTACTATCAATAAAGTTTCGAATATTATTCTCAGTTACACTATTGTCGAACCTCGATACGTAGAGCGTTGTTTTTAGTTCGGCTATTTTAAGTGAGTTATCCGTTGCTGTGCCTGTTATATTTCTCGATCTACGTGGTTTTCTGGTAACAGTTTTAAAACCTTCCGCATTAGAATTCGTTGTCACTGATTTGTACGCATTTTTATCATATTGTGTGCGTATATTTGGAGCTAAATCAGGGTGTTGTACCTGTGATAGTTTCTGTTGTGCATTAGAACTAGATGCAGCTATTTTATTCCATTGTTTAGGGGTATGCAAGAGAGGCGGCGTGTGCTGTATTATCACATTACTGCAGTGGGCATCGTCAAATTGTAATTCTTTAAGTGGCGGGCTTGGGATCGAGCGGTTCTTCTCTAGTGCTACTGGTATGGTGACCTTTAATGAATTCAAGGACGGCGATGTATTTACGTCTTGATTTCGAACATGGTTGTGATTGTTCGTTATAAATATAGAGACATATATGTTATAAATATATATGTTAGAGATATATATGTTATAAATATATATGTTAGAGATATATATGTTATAAATATAGAGACTCCGCCACCAGCTCCCTGCGGCCGGCAAGATGCTTCGTGTTTGTATCCTTCTAGGTTGACGTACTTTAGGTCCGCTTCTTTGAGCCAGGTCTCACACAGGAGGATAATGTTGAAGTTCGATATCGTGGATTTTAGTAGGCATTTGATGTCATCTAGTTTACCTTTCAAGCTTCTCACATTTAGGTACATAAAGGACATTGAGGTTTTTCCTTTTGACGTGCTCGGATGTTTGTGACGTGATATATTTTTTATTCTAATGTGTTTTTGTAGTTTTTCTGCAATATTATACAATACTATAATTAGTGTGTACGACAATTAAAAATTATTTTTGTTATTTGCTTTTGGGGTGTTATGCCGTGTTGCGCGTATCGAGTGCCACTTCTTCAAACTTCTCCATAAAGAAATTAGCTGGAACTGGCGACAACGGACTGCCCATCGCAACTCCTTCCACTTGTTCAAAAAGATCACCCTGAAATGCAAAATATCCTGTTTTGAGACAGGGTTCAAAAAGTTTGCAAATGTCTTCCTCATATATTTCCCTGAGCATTATCATGGAGTCTTCTAGAGACACATTCGTAAAAAGAGAAACTACGTCAAAACTGACAAGAATATCGCTTTCGTCAATCTTAACCTTTTTAAGTTTACTGATCAGATCTGAGGAATCCTTAATCCTAGAGAGGTATTGGGACAGTTTGTAAGTAAGTGCGCCAATAGCACTGACAATCGGTCTCATTGGGATATCCTTTTTGTGTATTTTTGGAAGACCGTATAGAAGACCTACACCAAAGCTCAATGCACAAAACCATCTTCAAGTATACTGTAATGCCTCGCAGTGGAGTGGAGCTGGCAACACGGTATTGCTTCGAAGTACTGAAGCACACATTTCACCACTAACATTTACACATCTGCCCTGATAATGGACACTGTAACGCTGTCCGAAACGTTGACTAAAGGAGGAGGTAGCGTAACACGGCATAACACCCCCAAAACAAATAACAAACATACTTTTGGCCGTGAAAATCTAAAATTAAAAATTAGTTCACAAAAACAAAAAGAAACAAAATATGATTATATATTGCTAACTAGCAGACCCGGCCACACGTTGCTGTGGCTAACGACACACAACGCCATTACCCAACCTTTGTGAAATCCACACCATCCGCTCGCCAGCTGCCCGCTGCCTGAATTGATTATTTGAATTTCTTGGCTTTTCTCTACTATAATAAGCATGTATTATACACATAAACCTTCCTTTTGAATCACTCTATCTATTGGTGAAAACCGCATGAAAATCCGTTGGGTAGTTTAAAAAATCTATGCGCACATACATTTTGAGCGACTTCATTTTATACTATGTAATGATAATGAATAATGATGCTTAACTTTAGAATTTGTAATTAAAAAAAAAGTGTGCTTTAGACCAGTGTTCCGCAAACTTTTTATGTTCACGGTACACCTAACTAATCAAGAAATTTTAACGGTACACCAAAGAAAAAAAAACAAGGTAAATTTTGGATAGGATTGGCTAGGCTTATTACGAATAACGGCGAACTTTGAGGTTAAACTACGAAAGCTGCATGTCATCATAATTAAAAAAAACATCCCAGGTTTTGAATGGTTTGTTTGGCAAAGCAGGGTTTGTCTAGCCGGGTTTGTGTAATTATGATTGATATTTATCACATAACAGTGACGTCATTCGACCGCGAACTGTCACCGAATCGGTTCGAGAAGTGAATTTTAATTTTACGCAATTGATAATTAAAATGCACCCTTTTCCCCCGCCACCAAGCCAAAAAGTTTCCTTTTATAGTAATTACGGCATATCTAAAGTTTTTTTTTCTAAAAATTATTCGTAATAAGCGCGGCCACTCCGAACCAAAATTTACCAAAAATAATATTTTATTAATATTTATTATTAAAATCAATATAACATGAAAAGATGTTTAATGCGAAATGTGAGCCTGTTTAACTGAACACAGACGATCAAAATTTGGAACAATCGTTTGTAACATATCTATTTCGTGAGCAGGTACTGCTCAAAATAGGTACTGTTTATTGTCTATGCTTTATTTATTTTTTCTTTTTTTTTATAACTTTGTTGGTTGGCCAAACTGCAAGGGGACCGGAAACGTCATTCGAGGAAAGATGGCGGGAGATATCACGTAATTTTTTGGGGCGAGAGGAGATTTTTGAGGAGAGTTTTTTTTGTTATGAAAGATTCTAGTGCGATGTAGCCTGGAAGGAGTTTTATTTTTCGTTCTGTGAGCGTGTGACGACTCAAATGGCATAGAAGCCTGATTATTTTATTTAATTCCTCGCCGGATGCCGAGTGATTGCTTGAACCGCGTGCGGAAGTGAATTTAAACTGTAATCAACGGGCGATGTATTGTTTGCTTTGCTCTCCTTTGGCCGGTGAGATTTTCTACACGCCGCTTGATGGGTGTATATCTGCTGTGCCTGGTTGTTGGGTGGAATCCCTTTGAATGAAGCGGCTTTGCGACTCGGGGGAGTGCGCCGACATTGATTGCTTTGCTCTCCTTTGGCCGGTGAGATTTTCTACACGCCGCTTGATGGGTGTATATCTGCTGTGCCTGGTTCCTGGGTGGATTTCCTTTAAACTTGTGGCCCCACGACGTGCTGGACGGTGTCTTGGGGATTGCTGTCGTCTTTTGGAGGAGTGTCACGACTGTCACGGCGACGGGACATGTGCGGTATTAAAATTAAACGTAATTTGTTGACTCTCTCTTTCTACATCAGTTGATAGATGCTCAAGGTATTTATGTTTTGTTTACTTTTCCTTGGTTCAATTTTTCCCTTGCAAACTGCAATAAAGTTAACATTAATTTTCACTAGTAAAATAAGCGTCCTTTATATGCATGACCTCTAAATCCTTATCTCCACTATCCTGCGATGGAGTTCTACTTGCTCTGAGAAGACAGCGGTCGGATGACAAAAGGTATAGGTACTACCTACACAAAATTTATATTACCTTACAATTAATAAATTACACGTTGATAACACTGCTCGCATCTCTTCGTCGATCGTCCTCAGGCGTTCTCTTTTTTTTGACTTTATCGTAGTGAGAGTTGAAAACCCCAATTCGCATAAATAGGTCGTGGCAAATGGTAATAGAATTGCAATAGCTCGCTTTGACAGCAGTGAATACTCATTTTTTACGTGGAGCCAAAAATGTGCTAACTCTGTTTCAGAAAATTTTAATTTTAGGGTCCGATCAGTTTTAAGCTCCATGAATTCTTCCTGCTCGTTTATTGGTAAATGTCCAAGGGAAATGCTTTCCGAAAATGGATTTCTTACCCAGTCCATAGGTTGCAGGTCACACTTAGGAAAATATGAGTTCATTTTTTCTGCTAACAGCTCCAAGTGTTTCACTATCAAAGCCTGCACTTTTTTTTCTGAATCGGCAGCCATGACATTTGGAAACATTTCGTTACAACCATTGGTAGCGTGGCTGATCCATAGCACCAACTTAGCGCGAAAGCTTTCAATCTTGTCCGAAGACGTAAAAATGTTACAATTTCTTCCTTGCATTTTTTTGTTCAGCTCATTTAATTGAGCGAATATGTCCGCCAGATATGCAAGTTTTGCTACCCATTCTTCTTTTTTAAATAGAGAAGCAAAGTCTGAACCCTGGGTTTCTAGAAATGTCTGGGTCTCATTTTTCAGCTCGTAAATCCGAGAAAGCACTTTTCCGCGAGAAAGCCATCGTACTTCTGTATGAAACAGAAGTGACTGATGATCTGCTCCCATTTCCTGACACAATGCATTAAACAGACGAGAGTTCATTGACAATTTAGACGACTTCTTGTAAGACAGACAACAATTCATCAGGCAGAGACTTCGTCATCAGTGCCTCTCTGTGTAAAAAACAATGTAAATTTTTAATATTAGGATTTTTTTCAGAAGCCCTGGTTATAAATCCCCTAATTTTTCCTGTCATAGCTGCTGCTCCGTCTGTGCAAATGCTTAAGCAGTTGCGCCATTCCAAATTATGTTCACTGAAGTACTGGTTTGTTACTCTGAATATTTCTTAGACTGGTCTTTCATACGTTGAAAGAAGGCTTTATCTTTGCGAGCCACCGATGGGTGTTTAGTTGTTAAATGTCGTGAAAGTTTACTGGGCACCATCGAATTATTAGCCAAAGTTTCTCCACAAACAAGACATTTTGGGATTGGGCACGATTCGTCACCGCAATATATAAAGCCATAACGCACATAGCTCTCATCGTATTTCCGATCAAAAAGCTTATAATAATAATAATAATAATAAATCGGTAATTTTAAATACATGTAGGATTACAAAAGATTTTTTAAATATTTATATTGAGGGATCAGTAGGATTTATAGGTTCAATTAGGAATTCCACAGAGCCGAACCCTCTGATATGAAAATATCTGGAGTCGGTGAATTATTTTCCCATCTGGTCTCTGGTAGGTTGACATGTTGTTCTTGTATTGTTTTGTAATTATAATACATATAGTGCAATTGCATAACGTGGATTGACCAGATGATCATTTGGGAAGTGTGTGAAAGGGTTTAGTTTTTTCTGTGGGGAAAATTAAACCCGGACATTTAAATCTGGTGCGTTATAAAATTAAAAGCTTATAATAATTTACTGTTTCTGAAAAAATTAGAAAATACACAGATTTAGGAAATGAGATTAAAAGAATTTGGCATTCTCGGACTATAAAAATATTACCATTTGTTATTTCGGCTACTGGCATTATACCTAGGTCTCTGATTCAAAATTTAGGCGTATTAGATTTGTCAAAGAATTTATATATAAAAATGCAAAAATCGGTAATTTTAAATACATGTAGGATTACAAAAGATTTTTTAAATATTTATATTGAGGGATCAGTAGGATTTATAGGTTCAATTAGGAATTCCACAGAGCCAAACCCTCTGATATGAAAATATCTGGAGTCGGTGAATTATTTTCCCATCTGGTCTCTGGTAGGTTGACATGTTGTTCTTGTATTGTTTTGTAATTATAATACATATAGTGCAATTGCATAACGTGGATTGACCAGATGATCATTTGGGAAGTGTGTGAAAGGGTTTAGTTTTTCCTGTGGGGAAAATTAAACCCGGACATTTAAATCTGGTGCGTATAATGTTTATTCCAGAATGTGGGGAGGATAGTGCAATCCCACACGTCCCATAAAGTTGTACATATTTGCACAACAGATAAAGTAAAAAAAAAGTAAATAGAACAAACAAATATAAAAGACATAAGCGATAATAGAAATAAAATAAATAATCAATTATAATGTAGGACGTGGTCTGGAGTGAGCTCGGGCCCAGCGCTCGCTCAGGAGTGGCGCTTGGTGCTGGAAGGCTGCGATCACCACTTTGTTATTGGAAGCCATTAGCCGCATCCTGGCTCCAGTGACCCGGTGTCTCATCAGACCGGCGAATCCGTGTAGTCCTGGCTCCGTAAACATTGAAGATGCGCTGCTGTATCTTCTGTATCCAAATATAATTAGGTTTTTTCTTCGTTGACTCTGCTTCTTCTTGGGAATCATTAGTTTCAATTGACAAACTTGCGGTACGTTTAACGAATTTATCCATTATATACACGTAATATGGGATATTTTTTTGCAATTAAAAAAGTCAATTAAGTTCGCGACGACACAACCAAACACTAGCATTAACGAATGACTACTAAACAAGCGGGCGCAACGTCGCCGTCGTAATTCGGAATGTTATGTTGTCACGCGCATGCACCCCGATAGCTCGTGCGCAATCACGTGATAATGTAGCAATAGCACCCCACTTATGTAGTGTAGCACACGTGATAATGTAGCGTAGCGGCGTAGCACACGGCCACTTCGCAGCGATCGAGTCCCACCCACGCCACCTCCGGCCGCCGCGCCGCACAGAAAAGTAAAGACCGATTTACAGAGCACTTTGTGAGAAGTGACGCGGGACTCGCGGCACACTTAAAAATGGCCACGGCACACCAGTGTGCCGCGGAGCACACTTTGCGGAGCACTGCTTTAGACCACACGACTGAAGTAAAACTTCTTTAGCTCCATCTATATGTACAGACAATAAACTTCAAAATACCACCCAGAGTAACAAGGCTTAACGACTTATTCCACATTAGCCGGACGCGTACAAATGCTGGTGTCAGGGATCCAATCAGAAGAATGTGCGAATCGTTTAATCAAAATCAAAACATCAAGGATTCCGACTTATTTTTTGATACACGCAGTACTTTTAGTAGAAAATTGAAGGCCGTTTTCCTACAAAGTACAATACCTTAGACATTGCTTGGTTTATAATTTTAACTACCTTTCTTTTTTTAAATTTCTGTATGACATTATTTTTTATCTATATATATATTTGGTCTTACCATCAAAATTTAAAAAAAATTTTAAACAGGATATTGCGCATTTTTTTTCATCTCTCAAAAATATTTGTATATGTTTTTATCTGCTGTCAATGTTAATTCGTGAGAAATAGTTTGGATGCAGGCGAATTCTCTATTAATTGTTTTGTATATTCTTGTCAATTGACGTCTGTATCTGTATTTTCTCCTTAATAAAAAAACAAAAAAAAAAAAAAATAGGCCTGAACGGTGTCTTAGATATACGAAACGTAACTGGCTATGAGAGAAAGAGAGAAAGAAAATGTGTGCTCGCACCTTTCTCTCATGCCCCTACAGTAATATACGAAACGTAACTCTCTCTCTTTCTATCTTCACTAACTTATATCTCCCTCTCAACTTTCGTTCATCTCGCCCGATCACACTTTTCGTAACGCTCTCGTCACGCATTCGCCAGCTTACTCCCCAAGTCAAGCATGCGTAAAGAAGTTTTACTTCACGAAGTCTAATTTTGTACGCTAAGGACGCGAACGCAGAGTATCGAAAGTGATGCCGAAACAACTTTTTTTGCCGAAACCGAAACCGAAACCGAAACCGAACCTTCAGTCGGTCACTATTTAAGGAAAGGAAGTTTTGGGAAGGAAAAATGTATGAGAAGTGGGTAGGAATCAATCAATGTATCCAGAAGTGAGGGGCGCATGAATCCACCCCTCCCACTGCGGTGCAAGGCGATGGGTCGAGAGAGTCCTGCTGGAGAGGTCTTGATTATGTGTGCCTCTAGCAGTCTCTCCCGATCCGGACCGCCACGCAGTAGGTTATGAAACGCATTCGCCAAAAATACACAGATAAACATCACTCCAAGAACCCGGGCATCCCTGCAAATTTTTTAAAAATTTATTTTTTATATGATTACCGCACAAGAGTCCCAACTGCTCCCGTCTGAAGCCAGTGAGACTATGGCATCCCCAATTGGGCTATGTTGTTAAGCTGAAGGTAGTGGGGAGAGGAAAGAGATGGGGGAGAGGAAGGTGGGGAAGTACCTGGCTATTCAGACCTGTTCACCAAACACGGCTAATGCCATTTCAAGCAACGTTTCAATTCTGAATAGTGGTCTTACACCCAGGGCGATACTAATGGTATCTTGCACTCTTCAAACATCAAACGTAGCGAACCACTAAAGGTGACCCATGGCAGAGGTGTTGGTTATACAATAAATGGTTCCTGAGGGCGGCGGTACTCATACTAAACTAACTAACCATCACGCCGTTTCCCCGCAGGGGTAGGCAGAGAGGACGGACCGCCAAACAACTCGGTCTTGGCACACACTCTTTGCCTCACTCACATTCATACATCGTCTCATACATACTCTTCTATTATTCTGACTTTTGACATGGCCCGTCTCAAGTATCTGATTTACTTGATCGGGCCATGTCTTCCTCGGGCGTCCCCGACTTCTTCTACCATTCACATTTGCATCATATATTCTTTTAACACTACTTTCTTCGTTCATTCGCTCTACGTGCCCAAACCATCTGAGGGTCCCTTTCTTAATTTTGCTCATTATACTTACATCAGCCTTACATTCTTTGCGGATATCCACATTTCTAACACGATCATACATGGTTTTACCACACATACGTCTCAGGGATCTCATTTCAACAGCATTCAGTTTACTTTCATCCTTCCTCTGCCAGTTCCATGCCTCACTGCCATACATCAGGGTAGGTACCAGGACTCCATTGTGGACTGCTAGTTTCGCTTTTATTGAAAGTTTTTTATTAGCTCCAACGGCATTCAGTCCTCCATTAATGGAGTTAACGGCATTTACCCTCCTTTCAATAACTCATACCCGCCTCGCAAATTAATATTACTTTCTGAAGGACTCCGCTTTCCAATAAACGTTTTAAAATATTGTCACTTCATTAGTATACGATTCTAACTTCACTTCACAATTTTCTGAGATATGAGGTGACAAAGTTTGCAAAGACATGCACTCATTAACTATTTACCTATTTTCAATTTTGAGGTTGAATCGTGTGAAAAGAATTTTAATTGAATACATTTTAAAGAAAATAATTAAATATGACGATAAGATAAGTATCTACCCTTTTCGAACATTTTTTTACGTTAACTTCACACAGTAGATCCGGAGGAAAATAATTTCTCTCAGGGTCTATGTCATCTGAGATGCTGTTTGGAGGATCTTTTTGAGGAGAGGAAAGAATGAACAATGGTCTTGAAGAGACCCATGTTGTAGGAAGGAGGAAACACAGAGGCCGGCAAATCGTTCCACAGCCGAGCTGGTGTGGACTCAACGAGTCGAGGAAGCGACCAGTTCTCATGTTGTGACAAATGTCAACCGTGTACATATGTTGGACGCGCGTTTGGCGTGTTTCCCGACTATGCACCGACGCAGAGGGGATCAACGACACTAGTTCATAGAAGTACCGGTAGAACAAGGATAGCATTCCCACCCGATATCTGTGCTCTAAAGATTGCAATCCGTTTGAGAATCAATCAAATGGGCCGCCCGTTTCTGCACAGAGTCGAGGTTTTTTTCAAGTGTTTTGGAACTCCAGACTAGAGGTGGCTGCCAAACTCCATCCCTCCAACTGCTAAGCGATGGGTTGAGGGAGTCCAGCTGGAAAGGTCAAAAGGCCACCCTCAACCAGTATCTCTCGATCCGGCCCGCCATGCAGCTGGTGGGCAGATGCATCCGCGGCTAAGACATAGACAAACCTCACCCGGGCACCCCTGCTAAGTCACATGGGCAGGGTGAACTATGGCAGAGGTGTTGGTTATCCAATAAATGGCTATCGGGGTGGCGGTACCCATACCCACCTCCCAAATTGAAAGCAGAGAGAGGCTCTTGTGGGGAATTCATTTAAAAAACATTATTTAGTAAGAGTGTATCGTTAGTGATGAAAGTTAGTTAGTTATCGGTGTTTCCCGCAGAGAATGGTTTGAGATCTGACCTGGGCAAGACAGGCAGATGGCGCTTGTGTGTTATATCTGCAACATTGTCCCACGGGTGAGAATCCCCCGACACGATATCCGCGGGTTCGACTCCCCTAACAGAACCGTTGCCCTTCACCCCGAGTCTCATATAGAAGGCGCGCCCAACCATCGGAATTCTTAACTTGACTTAATTTTTTAATTGCTATTATCTACATATATTTATTTATTTATTTATTAACGCCCCTTTTCAGGGCTTTTACAAACATTACATATGACATATGACTAATAAGAAATATACAGCATTCATTGTACATAACTGAACTGTCTCAGTAACAATATTTTATATTTGTTTAAGGCCCCGTTCTCCGCACAAAAAAAAAACGATTTTGGACGAGTCGTGAAATTTACTTTTATCGCATTCGACAGGAGGTGTATCTGCAGCGCGCGGGTCAATAGGAAAGCGCGTGCATTATTATTACAAAAAGGTCTGGTTTGGAACTTGGCTAATAATTCTCGACAAGAGAAGTATCATTTCAAATATGCGTTCCCAGAGAAATTGATAATATTTGTAGGGCTGCCACAATTTTAAAATACACATAATATTTATGAAAATATCTGTTATTTTCTCAATGTATTACGTTAGATTACCCATTATTAATTAAAGTGCAATGCAATGTATTATTAAGTAAAGTGTAATGTACACTTGAGGTGACCGTTCACAAAACAAAGCTATATTATTTATTATAACGGAACTACTATTATCATTGTTTCTCTTTAATTTCTCTTATCAATTTGGGAGACGGGACGGGATGGGTACTGCCGCGCCGCCCCGGAAAACATTTTTTGGATAACCAACATCCCTGCCGTAGGTCACCCAAGTGGTTTGCTATGTTTGGTGACTTAGCAGGGGTTCCCGGGTTATGGGATGAGGTATCAATTTGGAAGGCGACCATCGCCGCCCGGCAACCATTCATTGGATAACAGAGGTGCCCGGGTTCATGGGGTGAGGCTTATCTATTTATTGGGTACCACTTTTTTTAAAAGAAAAAGAGTCATAATTCGTATTCCTGGTTTATGAATAACCTGACAATTTGAAAATCTCCTACCAGCATCATAATAAGCGGAAGATGTTGCTTGTGCATTGAAAGAGGAATTGAACCCGCGACATCTTGACCCGACCCATTTTTCAATTTTCAACTAAGTAAAGTGCACATTTTAATCATATTTGTTTAAAGTCCAGTCAATTTTTAATTTGGGAGGTGGGAATGGGTACCGCCGCCCCGGGAACCTTTATTGGATAACCAATACCTCTGCCATAGGTCACCCCAAGTGGTTCGCTACGTTTGGTGATTTAGCAGGGGTGTCCGGGTTCATGGGGTGAGGTTTGTCCAGGTCTTGGAGGCGGATGACCAGGACATACTGAACCCGAGATTCCTACCCACCCCTTAAACCATTGAAGATGTCCACTGACTTGGTATAATTGTTTCCCTCCATTAGTATTCTTGGCAAAGAGGAATACATATGGTAGTTAGTCCCAGAATTTCTGCACTGAAATAAATCCTGACTTCTAGTATTACGTAGAGGAATCCGGAAGCTTATCAATTCAAGCAATACCGGACTATCAACTAAATCATTTAGAATTTTATATAGAAATACCAAGTCAGTGAAAATTCTTTTGTCGGACAATTTGAGCATATTTATATAATTTAAAATAGTGTTGTAGTTCATATACATATAAATGAATTTATACTTACTCACTTGTATGTGTGTATGTATGTATGATTGTTCCTTATGCGTTGCTTAACCATTCATCCGATCGTGACGAAACTTTGAGGATTTGATGTACCTACGCATACCAGCGATGGTTTCTATATATAATAGTGAGCTTTGGCACCATGAAAATTCATCCGATTGCGGCGAAACTTTTGGGATTTGATGTGCGCATGCCCACGATGGTTTATATATACATACATATATATAATACCTTTTTTTTACCCATACCTTTGGAAGGTGTTGGAAATAATATAAATATATAATTGTACAGTGGAGTTATATATATTACAAAATATCGGTACAGAAATTATTTAAAAATTGCAATCTCACCAAAGAAGAAGCTATTTGTTGTGCTTGATGAGGTTGCCACATCATTCCGATCCATAAATCTGGCAGTAAAAATGATGTAACAAACTACCGTCCTATCAGCCTTTTATCTTGTTTTGGCAAAATATTCGAGTCCATTGTATACAAAACCATCTTTAACCATGTAAAACATATACTTAGTCCTTTCCAACATGGCTTTGTAGCTGAAAGATCCACAAATACTAATTTACTCGAGTATATGGACTTTCTGTGTAAATCGATGAATCGATCGATTTCAGTAAGGCCTTTGACAAAGTTAGTCACTCTATCTTAATGAATAAACTGGATAAAATCGGCATTCACGGAAATCTGCTTCGTTGGTTAGAATCATATTTATCACATAGAAGTCAATTAGTTACTGTCAACGGTTTTAACTCATCCCCAATATTAGTTACGTCGGGCGTACCCCAAGGATCTCACCTTGGACCCTTACTTTTCTTAATCTTTATTAACGACCTTACATACAAACTCCGCTGTAATTTTTCTCCATATGCTGATGACCTCAAATTATATAAAACAATTAAATCTATGAAAGATTGTGAACTCTTACAACAAGACCTGAACACAATATCTACCTGGTGTGTTGACAATGAAATGGAACTGAATATAGCTAAGTGCAAAGTTATAAATTTCACCAAGAAAACCAACAAAACTCTGTATTCATATAGCATATGTGGTCACAATCTAGAAACAGTTGAATCAATAAAAGATTTAGGAATTATATTTGACAACAAACTAACATTCAATCAACACCTTAAATACATTGTGTGTAAATCAAAT
Source organism: Limnephilus rhombicus (assembly GCA_929108145.2). Taxonomy (NCBI): domain Eukaryota; kingdom Metazoa; phylum Arthropoda; class Insecta; order Trichoptera; family Limnephilidae; genus Limnephilus; species Limnephilus rhombicus. Next base: position 46,365,225 of record OV815289.1, on the reverse strand, counting down.
AAATTACTTGGTTTTATTGTAAGATCAACCAAACTGTTTAAGAATTCTAACAGTCTAATAATTCTATTCAATTCCTTAATCCGAAGTGTTCTTGAGTACGGGTCAACAGTCTGGAATCCACATTATATTACACAGATATCTAGACTCGAATCAGTCCAAAGAAAATTTACACGGATTTTGTCTTACCGATCAGGTGTCTATCATCTTCTAGACGGGTACGAACAAAGACTTAGACATTTCAAATTAGAAAGTCTGGTTAAAAGACGAAACATAAATGACCTCTTAATGCTTTATAAAATTGTGAATAATCGTGTAGACAGTAACTTAGTCAACCAAATCAAGTTATACGCCAGGCCCAAATCTACCAGAAACCTTAACATATTCTGGACTGAAATTTTTACCAATAATACTGGATATTTTAATCCAGAATGTGTCGATCATATAACGATCTTGTTAAAATACACACTTTCATAGATATTTTTCTAAATAATGTAACATGTTTCAAAAAATATCCCCACAAATTGTGCACCTAAAAAAAAAAATTATAAAAATAAAAATTTGGTGTTTTATTATATCTCAGGAAATACTTCATAAATATTGGATACTTATAATGTATTTCAATTTTGTATTTAAGTTTTTTTAAAGTTATGTATAAATAATACTTGCATTGTTTTTCATGTGTTTGCTTCTGTAAAAATTCAAATGTAATTACTGCAGACACATTAGTCAAGGGATATTTATATTTGTATTTTAATTTATTATATTTTACCCACAAAAATGTTTTATAAATATCCTGTTTGTGTCTCAAAAAAATAAAATAAAGTAAAAAAAATATCTGGGGACCCAGATTTACACATTTTAAACCAAAATTCCCACGCGCCGCCGAGTTAAGCCGCGTGGTACAGCATTAGTTATTCTTCTTCCTTGCGCTGTCCCAACTCATTGCCTAGGTAGGCTATTGGGGTCGGCTCTTCTCGTTCTCAGGTTGTAATATCTTCTGTTCTGGGTATCTTCATCCAGGCCGTTTCTCTGAAGAATTTTGGAACATTGAGTCATCCAGGAGTTTTTCGGTCTTCCTTTGGATGACTGTCGATGAAGCTCCATAGACATTGCCTGCCTCACTGTGTGGTCTGACGGTCTCCGTCTTATGTGTCCATACCATCTCAACCCAGCTTACTATTTATGTCTGTGACACCCAGGCTACCACGAATGCGTGAACTTTTGATCTTATCTTTTTGTGATAGTCCTGCCGACCATCTAAGCATTCGAATTTCTGCTGTTTCAAGTTGCCTAGTGTAGGAGTTGTACATAGTCCAGCATTCAGAGCCATACATTATTGCAGGTCTTACAATAGTCTGGTATATCTTTCCTTTCAGTTTTATAGGCATTTTGGAGTCACACAATATTCCCGTTACGGATCTAAATTTAATACATCCCACACCTATTCTATGGATGACATCCGCTGCACGTCCTCCGTCTCTGTGGATTAGTGAGCCCAGATACTTAAATGAATCACAGTTGGCTAATGTTACTCCATCCAGTTGCATCAAAGGAGTTACAGCATTTGTGTCTTCAAATGGTAAATACAAATATTCAGTCTTTTTCCTGCTAATTTTTAGGCCATTATCCTCCAGAATCTTTCCAGGCTATTCTGTTAGTAACAATGATTATCTGCTTTCAGTACTAAATCATCTGCAAAAAGCATAGTCTTGATAATACTGTTCATTGCTTGACTTGTTAGATAATTCATGACCATTATGAATAGCAGTGGGCTGAGGACAGATCCTTGGTGTACCCCCACTTTAATTGGAAATTTTGGTGATGTCCCTGATGTGCATCTTACTTGAGTTTCAACGTTTGTATACATATCTTGTATGGAGAGCACATATTCTTCTGGTACATTGCGGGCTCTCAATGCCGCCCATATCAGACTTCGGGGAATCCTGTCAAATGCTTTTTCCAAGTCTATAAATACCATGTGCAAATCTATTTTTGCATCTCGATTTTTTTCAACCATTAGTTATTAGATGTATATATATAAGTAAGTAATAGTTAAAATTTATAATATAAGGGCGCTAGAGGAGCGTCGATGAGGTGCTTGCCTAGGGCGCTCTCAACATGTAATCCGCCTCTGGACTCCATACTTCCGCTTCTCAAAATACCTCAAACCTGCGCTTGCGTATAGGGGGGGAATGTCACTTCAACATTCCGCATAGCACGAAGGTCATTTTGATCGAGCTGTACAAACAAGTATGCATAACTTTACAGTCTACCCTCGTATTAGTAGAATGGATGAAATGTTGTGGAAGTTTTTTCCGTACTTCCACTACTCTATTAATTTACAACCTCCATACAGGATACCCCGAGGAAAAAATCCCTTAGAACCTACGTCATTTTTGGACTTAGGGAAACGAAGGAGAGGAAGTACTGGAATGGAAAAATTTATGAGGGGTGGACACAGCGGCACAGCGTAGGTGTCGGCCGCCCGTAGCGAAGGAAAATTTCGCCGCCCCTTATTTGGGTACTTCAAGCGCCGGGTGGGGGAAGGGGGGGGGGGGGGTAAATGTGGAAATCCAATTTATTTATTATAACCTTATTTTAAGCTAATTTTTTAATCACATTTGACGAGTATTTTTTCGAGGGAAATCGTGTTTATTAAATCTACTTCAAATTTATCACTGCTGTCGGAAATCGAGAATGGTATCCATGAAAAAGGATCAGTATATCGAAATTTTACACCGCTGTTTGAACGCAAGGCAGGTTTTAATTAAAAATTGATTCTGCGTAAGAGTTCCCAAGTAATAGTTACGCGCGGAACAATCGATTTCTCAGAATTTTCCATCATTTGTTATGCAACTCAATTGTAAAGCTTCACTCGGTGCACGATGAATCTGCAACTCGTTATTTAATTTATCGTTGTATTCTGAACACAAAACTGGTTTCAATTAAATCTGTAGGCGATGAATTAAAACTACACTCGGAACAAGAAAATGGTTTTTCTTTTATTCTGGCAGCACATACATAGTCTATAACTAGGATATTATAACTGCACTTCGAAGAAGAGAATGTTTTCCTTCGAAATACGTCAGCAGATGAAACCACAACAGAAATTTTATATTCTGAACATAAAACTAGTTTAAATTATATCTGTATCCGGTGAATTAAAACTATACCTACTCAGCACGAACAAAGTCTGCAACTGAAATTTATATTTTTATTTTCATTTTAACTTGATGAGTAAAACCTAAAATTGTAATATTTAATTAAATGAAGACACCGTGAACGAAACTCAATCGAAAATGTGGAAACAGAAAAATCAGAAAGAGATATTTGCACTTCTGGAACTTGAACCCAGGACCTCTCGCTTTCCGGGCGAACACGCCATCCACTGCGCCAAGGTGTCATTTTTAACCGTATGATACTTTGACTAAGAACCACCCACATTATCTTCATTTTCTTAACGCAAATTTTATAATAATAATAATTTAATTTAATTTCTTACACAATTACAAATTTTAATTTAATACATGTAAAAAATAACGCCATATAAATATTTTAAAAACAATGTTTACAAATATTAAGAAATTTAAAGAGATATAGCAATTTCAAAATAAAAATCTAAGGAAGTGGTGAAGATTTCGTCAGTGTGGAGAGACTCTTTCAAGAATCAAAAGAATTTCCCTTTTGAATCTCTTCTCACCGACGCCAAATACATCACTCTCGGAGAAGATTTGGTTCAGGAGCAACAGGGAGCACCCCAACTCATGAGGATTCCAGATAAGCAAACCACTCTCCAGCCTACTGCTGCCCAGGGAGAAGTATAAAATCTTCAGAGCACGGGTATCACGAAAAACTCTGACGGTTGGAAGAACAAAACCTAACATTTTTATGGCCGACTGGAACACTCCTTCCATATGAGGATGATATGTAAAATTACTTTCACACATAATCCCAAGATCCTTTATATTAGAAACTCGTTTGAGATTATGACCGAGCATAGAGTACCTATGGTAGGTGAGACTAAACGCTCTGGTAAAAGTCAGAACTACGCATTTTAAGACGTTTAAATGAAGCTGGTTTGACTTTATTCTGAAATGTTATCAACATCAGCTTGAAGCCGCAGGCGGTCCTCAATATTTCTTATTAGAAGAAATAATTTAAGATCGTCGGCGAACAGTAAAAAGCGAGAAAAACGGATGACTCCAGCAATATCGTTAATGAAAATGGAAAAAAGAAGAGGCACTAGGATCGATCCTTGGGGAACCCCTGAAAAAAACAAGAAATTATGCAGATTGAAAGATTCCGTGTGTGACAAATTGCTTTCTGTTCTTGAGGTAACTTTAAAAGAACTGTAACATTCGAAGAGAAAAACCTATCTGTGTAAGTTTTGTGAGTAAGATATCGTGATTCACAGTATCAAAAGCTTTGGAGAAGTCGTGATACGAACAGTCTACTTCAGGGGTGCTCAAACTTGAACCGCTGGCGATCTACCTCAATATTATTAGACTCCGATCGATCGACTCTCCGCAGATTTTCAAGCACGGCATAGGTAGATAGGTACATATGTAGGTGAGAAGCTTGCCAGCGCCGCGTGAATATTAGATATTTCTCGTGTCTTCTTTTGATGGCGAATTTGATAATGATGTGTCGCCACAGATCTATTCACAGTTCTTGTTTTAGTTGATCCTCAATTAATAAAACCGCCCATTTTTCACGCCTTTCTGTTTAAAATTTATTTGTTACTTATATTGTCAATGGTCGCGCATTTTCGTTGTTGTATACTCTATCCTCATCTGTAGTGTGTGACGTCACAAGTCCCCGTAGAAAAAAAATCGTAAAATTATTGCATATTCATGGTGAAATATTGTTGGAAATTGCCCCCTTCAAAAGCCCAAAGCTATCGATCTAGTTTCTAGTGTGTGGTTGGGTTTATTTATGAGTCAGTCAGTCCGAGTTGTAACTTGAAGGCGCGAAGTTTATTAATGAATAATTCAAAATGAGGGTGGTGAATATATTCACTCTTAATCAAAACCAGTTATGTGATCAGAATGTAAAATTCCAGTTCTGGATTCATCTGCTGACATATTTCGAAGGAAAACATTCTCTTATTCGACGTATAAAATTCTAGTTGCAGGCTCTGTATGTGCTGACAAAACAAAGAAAAATAATAATCACCTGAGTGTAGTTTTAATTCGCCGCACACAGATTTAATTTAATCCAGTTCATAATGTAAAATTTCTGTTCTAATATTTCGAAGGCAAACATTCTCTTATTCGAAGTGCAGTCATAAAATTCAAGTTGCAGATGTATGTGCTGCCAGAATCAAAGAGAAGCCATTTTCATGTTCTGAGTGTTGTTTTAATTTGCCGCACACAGATTTAATTTAAACCAGTTTTGTGTTATGAATTCCAGTTGTGAATTCATCTGCTGAAACATTTCGAAGGAAAACATTATTTTATTTGAGGTGCAGTAATAAAATTTTTGTTGCAGACTATGCATGTGCTGCCAGATTTAAAAAAAAAACATTTCCTTGTTCTGAGTATAGTTTTAATTTGCCGCACAGATAAAATTTAAACCAGTTTTGTGTTCACAATGTAAAATTCGAGTTGTGGATTCATCTGCTGACACATCTCAAAGGAAAACCTTCTCTAATTCGAAGTGCTGTTATAAAATTCTAGTTGCAGAATATTTATGTACTGATTCAAAGAAAAACCATTTTCATATTCTGAGTGTAGTTTTAATTCACCGCAAACAGATTTAATTTAAACCAGTTTTGTGTTCAGAATGTAAAATTTCAGCCGTGGATTCATCTGATGACACATTTCGAAAGAAAAACATCTTCTTATTTGAAGTGCGGTTATAAAATTCTAGTCGCAGACTATTTATGTACTGCCAGAATCATAGAATAATCATTTTTATGTTCTGAGTGTAGTTTTAATTAACCACACATAGAATTTAATCTAAACCAGTTTTGTGTTCAAAATGTAGTGTAATTCCAGTTGTGAATTCATCTGCTGACACATTTTGGTGGAAAACATTCTCTTAATCGATGTGCAATTATAAAATTCTAGTTGCAGACTATTTATGTACTGAGTGTAGTTTTAATTGACCGCATACAGATTTAATTTGAACCAGTTTTGTGTTCACAATATAACAATAAATTAAATAACAAGTTGTCGATTAACCGTTCACCGAGTGAAGCTTTGCATTTGAGTTGCCGAGATCAGTCATAAATTAGAGTAGAATTTATGAACATGATTTTTATTGGAAGAATACTCAGTCACATGTGATATATGAATCGGCATAAAATGAGTCGCAATAAAAAAAAGGATTTCTCCCCCCCCCCCGGCGCCACATCATGTCAGAGTCGATCGATCGGAGTCTAATAATATTGAGGTAGATCGCCAGCAGTTCAAGTATGAGCACCCCTGATTTACACTCTCAACACAAAATTGGTTTGAATTAAGCCTGTAAGCGATGAATTTAAAGTACACTCAAAACATGAAAATGGTTTTTCTTTGATTCTGGCAGCACATACATAGTCTGCAATAAGAATTTTATAACTGCACTTCGAATAAAATAATGGTCTCTTTCGAAATGTAGGTATCAGCAGATGAATACACAACTGAAATTTATTCGTAAATACATTCTGAACACAATTCTGGTTTTAATTCAGAGTAAATTTTTTTGCAAGTTATCAGCTTTGATTAGTATTACCTACTCTCATTATATGCGTGCGGTTTTCTTATGAATTGCAAAATTTGCAGCTTAAAAAAATATAATTATTGATATTTTTAATAAATAATAAAAAAAAAGTTTGATTCGTAAACGAAAGTATCGCAGAACATTTTCAAATAATGATTTAAAATGGTTTACATTTTTTAAACATGATATTATCATGTGTTGTGAAAATTTGCCAATAAATTCATCTTCTTCTACGCCACTGGTGGAGAAGAATATGAATTTATTACCTACATTATTACATTTATAACGCTTTAAATTGATGTTCTTAATACGTGCAGTACTAATTAAACTAATAAAATATTAGTTGTATCTTTTGTGGGCATTGTAAATCTTCAGTAACACGAAACAAACGAACAAAATACCACTTTATAGTTGATTATCTCATTACGCAGAGAATCAAACTAGGTTTTGATATTGACAGCTTCATGTTGCTGACGTTTAGTCGTGGAACGGTTATTGGTTGTGGCACAGCCTTCTGGATAACTAAGAAAAAACTAAATAAAACTAAATACTAAACTTTACACTTAAGATTGGATATGGTTGTGGACATGTTGTGGATAAAAACGACGCTATTTGTCCATAGATTTTTTCCGCTTGTCCATAGAAAAAGTATGTCTATCTTTTTCTTCTTTTTATGGCTTTTCACCCTGTAATAATTGTGTAATTTTGGGTTAATATTTACAAATTTGGTGTTTATAACAAGAACCTATCTACATTACATAATAATACAAATACTAATAATAAGCTAAACTGTTGATGTACCAATAGGTATTTTTAATGCCTTGAATTTACAGAATTGAAAGAGAAGTTGAATCTTTTTTTACAACGACTTCGCCAGCACGCATGTGTCGGGTGGACACAAAGTTAGTCAAAGGACCGGAAATAGTCATATAAATTTAAAAGCAACGAAGGATGAGAAAAAAACTATTTTTTCCAACGCAGTGACAGGTTAAATCGAAAATAACATTGTTTTTTCGTAATTTTTTATATAAAACTCTAATTTTATAAAACTATAATGGTTGTATATACGCCAATTCCCTCATTAATAAACGTAATATAATAATTAAAAATTATATTTTCAAAACTTCCGAAAATTTGTTTTAAGGTCCAATACAAGAAAAACTTACGAAACTTTGTGAATTTTTTATCAATTATTTTTGTTTAAAATGATACAAAAGTGAGATGATTTTAATGTTTAAAATACATTCAACTATTAAAAAATGTGTTTCTTTTTACGTTATCAGTTATTTTAGTTCAGTTTTTAAAGGAAAAATGTATGGTTAGTCACTTTTATAAAATTTTAATGTTTGCTTTCAAAATTTTAATATTTAAAATATAAAATGCATATTAAATTATATAAATTCATATTAAATGATATAATATTAAATGATATAAATCTAAAGCGTATTTAATTGTCTTTCCAAAACAGTTTTTAGTTTTTGAATACGTTCAGAAATATTCAAATTATTTTGATTTTATTGAAATGCGGAAATTCTCGAAAATTCGCCGGCATTTGACAGTATTTTTATTAGCGGTATCAGTCATTTTGTAATTTATCTAGAGGGGTCTTGAAGGCGTATATTTTCTAAATGTGTTTCAAATCCAAAAAAAATAGATTTTTTTTTCATTAGTAAAATTGGCCAAGTTTTTAGATATTTGTACTATTCGATTCTCGGAAGCTGATAAGACAAATAAAATCTCGTTCCGCGACGAAACTGAGTTTCAAAGGAATCGAAAAAGCAATTCACTGATCATGATTCACGATCATTCCACTGCTTTAATATGTCAATGAATCCAATACAATTTTGGAGGCGGGAATGGGTACCGCCGCCCCGGGAACATTTATTGGATAACCAACACCTCTGCCTTAGGTCACCCCAAGTGGTTCGCTACGTTTGGTGATTTAGCAGGGGTGCCCGGGTTAAAGGGGTGAGGTTTGTCTAGGTCGTGGAGGCGGATGACCAGGACACACTGAACCCCAGATTCCTACCCACCCCTTAAAGCCTTTTCCTTCCATGAACGCTCCTTTCCTTCCCTTTGGAAACTTCCTTTTCTTAAAAAAACCTTCCACACAGCATCCCCAAAGATGACATAGGCCCCGAGGAAAATTATTTTCCTCAGGGCCTCCTGTGTGGAGCTCAAGTAAAAAAAAAAAACAAATAAATAACGTCCATCGCTCATTCATTCCCCCGTTAATGGGAAGCCTCAATATTGTCAATCGTGAATTACCTCAGTTAACGATCAACGTCAATCGCATCTACGAAGTTTGAATTGAATTGACGTAACTATTGACTATTGCGAATATATCCACCCACACAAACACGCTAAAATAAATAAATAAAAAACATGCATTTCAATACGTTGATATTTATGGCTATTCGATACAAACAAAGCACAGCGCATCCGCGATATGGCAATACCAACATGGCGTCTTTAAAGGACGGTATCTATGGTTAAGTTTGACGTTTCACGAATGACAGATAAGTCCTACATTTTATTGCACGGGCGTTATGTGCGTTTATTGATTACATATCCATGATATCATTTACCAATAACAGAGTCATGGAATCTACCAGCTCTAACGATTGTGTCCCAGAGATAGCTCCAGGTCGGCCATATTAATAATACCTTTTCGAGAGATAGTAGTGAAGTGTTTTGCCCAGGAAAGAGATTGCTATTGAGAATCGAACATTATTCCTTCAAATAGCTGAAGCCATGTTTGGGAACCACATTTGAGTGTGGTTGTGCGGCATTCACGCAACATTGCGAGAGAGAATGGTTAGAAGAAGTCGGGGAAGCCCGAGAAAATCAATTTGATACGATCAAATAAAAACACTTGGGTCGGGTCATGCAGTCAGAAAAACTGAAGAGTATTATGTTTGAGATGATGTACGAATGTGAATTTGTTTGATATTTAAAAATGCACTTTTAAAAAAAATTTAAATTGTGTTAGTTTTTTTTTTCTTACTTTAGCCATTTCTGAGGATTTCCCTATCAATTCCACGCTCAAAACACACTTTAAAAAATTAAAACAAATTGAACTAGGTAGATAATGTTTAGTAATAAGTAATTTCAGAGTGGAAGATACTCTCAGTATCGCCCTGGTGTAAGACCACCATTCAGAATTGAAACGTTGCTTGAAATGGCTTCTGCCGTGTTTGGTGACCAGATCTGAATAGCCAGGTACTTCCCCATCTTCCTCTTCCCTATCTCCTTCCCCTCCCTACTGCCTTCAGCCTCACAACATACCACAATTGGGGATGCCATAGTCCCACTGGCTCCAGACGGGAGCAGTTGTGACTCTTGTGCGGTATTCACGTAAAAAAAAATAAAAAAAATAATTCAGTAACCGGAATTGAAAAATATTGAGTTTAAATGTTTTTTTTTTCAAATTTAACAAAATAACCATTAAAATGCAATATTTTTCAATGTTGGTTACTGAATTACTTATTACTAACTGTAATCTACCTAGTGGGATGTGTTTTAATTTTTTAAAGTGTGTTTTGAGCGTGGACTCGATAGGGAAATATTTACCAATAATTCCTCTCCGGGATGCCTTGTGGAGGGTCTTTTTAGAAAGGAAGGAGATAAAGTTCTGGGAAGGTAAAGAGTGTTAAGGGTGGGTAGGAATCCTGGGGTCAGTGTCTAGGAGTGACGGACGTATGAATCCATCCCTCCCACTGCGGTGCAAGGCGATGTTCCGAGAGAGAACGGTTGGAGAAGTCAAAGGGACTAACTCAACCATTGTATCCCGATCCAGCCTGCCACGCAGTGGGTTGGCAGACGCATCCGCCGCCAAGACCCGGACAAACCTCACCCCATGACCCCGGGCAGCCGGTCGTTGAAAAATGACATTTCGCATTTTTTAAAGTTAACAAAATATCCATTTAAAATTATTATTTTTCATTTCCGCTACGTACTTCTAAATATGATCTAACTTTCAATTTGGGAGGCGAATATGGGTACCGCCGCCCGATGAACCATTTATTGAATAACCAACACCTTTACCATAGGTCACCCTAAGTGGTGCGTTACGTTTGGTGGCTTAACAGGGGTGCCGGGTTCACTGGGCTAGGTGTATCTAAGCCTTGACGGCACATGCGTTTGCCCGCCACGCAGTGGAGGGACTAGTTGAGGGGTACATTTTTGTCTCTCCAGCCGGACTCTGTCGATCTATCGCCTTGCACTGCAGTTGGTGGGATAAATTCATACGTCCGTCACTCCTAGACACACTGTCCACCAGATTCCTACCCACTTGTTACACCTTTTTCCTTCCCAGAACTTCCTTTCCTTCTTTTTTCCTATCCCCTAAGTTGACACAGGCCCTGAGTTCCAACTTCCAACATAGGTTCTACACGTTTACATGGTAATGTTGTAAATGTAAAGTATAGGAACTAATACTTAACTTTTTTTTGTAGGTAAAAGCGATGAAGGCTTTTTCGTAGAAGTTCCAATAACAAGTATCTTGGAAGCTAAAATAAAGCCAGTTCCCGCTTCATCTAAAAAGAAGAAGAAGAAGACGAAACCTAGATCGGGCGATGAACAGAAAGTCAAAAGTAAGTTTTTGAAGTGAAATTTCTTAAGCTCCGTTGTGATTCGGAATTTGGATGAAACGGAAATGACGCATACAGCATCTGCGAAGCACAAAACCTCTGTCAAGCCTCCTCTTGGTTGAGATATAAAACGGAAATGGCTTCAGATCCGCGCTGGTTTGATTACGACCTCACTTTTCAAGGCTACTTGGTTCTTCACTGCTTGAGATTGTTTTGGTAAAGTTTCGCTCCTACCGCGTGTTAACTGCACTCGATTTTTTTTAAACAAAAACAAATATGTCTTGATGGAGGACTTGCCAACTCAGCCACCGACCGGTAATGTTGTAATAACCTTTATTTAATAAAATCTATATGCTATTTTCCAATGACGTTACAATACATCTAGTTTGCGTGAACAAAATCAAAATTAAATATGGCAAGTAGGAAACATTTATGTTACCATTAAATTCTGATTTGTAGTTTGTTTCACCGCAAGCATACAGATAAGCAGAGTCATTAGACTGTTCTAAATGGTAAAGTTCACTTAGCGACAGCACATCTTTGTAATTTGGCTGTTGCGCGCCCAGACGCTGTACTCCAGTCAGCCTTGCATTCTGTACTGATGCATAAAATCTTGGGCATATTAAAATAGATTATTTGCACGTGCTTGTTGGTCTAGTGGGGGGGGGGGGGTCAGATTAGAGCCTCGAAATTCACCGCGTGACCAAAGAATCAGTCGTTATGTAACGTGTTGATGCAGTTAACGCAGACTGATCTACTGACTAAATAATATGGTCTGAAATACAATACATTTGTAGCGTGAATTAGGTGCTCCTTTACATGCTTTTGTTATACTGTGCTGCTGCGTTGGCGATCTTAAATTTCCCCAAATTCACTGACATCCAGGTAACAGTCAGCCGAGGGTCGCTAACCTAGCGACTTCATATATTTGTTACACGTAAAGGCTAGTGGCTTCTTGATTTCGGTGAATTCTGTACAGCGTTATAACAAATGTGGCAATACAGCGCGTGAATTGGTTATAGTTTATTGAAACCCTAATTCTGTTGAATTATTTTCAGAAAAGAAAAAGAAACCGAAGCCTCCATCAGAACCGGAGGTGACCATCTGCTTGCAGTGCAATCAGACCTTCAAGCGCAAATACCAGCTGAAGGAACACATGTGGGTCCACACCGGTCAGAAGCCGTTTGCCTGTCCACAGTGCCCCAACACCTACACGCAGAGCATCAGCCTGAAAAACCACCTCCTCGCCCACACTGGGGAGAAACCCTTCTCGTGTCCAGACTGCGGAGACCTTTTCAGCACCAACAAAAACCTCAAAATACACCAGGCCAACCACAGCGTCAACAAACCCTATTCCTGTAATGTATGCAACTATGCCTGTGTGCGACAGAGCATCATGAGGGCTCACATGCAAATTCACACCGGTCAAAAGGCTTATGCATGTAACGTCTGCAGCTACAAATGCTACCGGAAGGCCAACCTACAGATCCACCTGCTGATTCACTCTGGTAAAAAGGAGTTTTCGTGTTTGGAGTGCGGTTATGCCTGCACGACCAAGTATCGCCTGGAAAGCCACATGTTGTGCCACACTGCTGATTACCCATTCTCCTGCACCGTGTGCTCCTACACTTGCCAATACAAAGACTATCTTAGGAAGCACATGCGAATACACAAGAACCAAGCGAAAAAACAGCAAGCGACCGATAAAGAAGAAGCGCTTAAAGTCGTGTAATATTCTGGTTAATTTTAAACTATTGTATGTTTGAAGAGATATTGTGATAAGAAAGAGAAGATTATCTGCATAAATATGTTGTTTGGCGAATAAGCATCATGCTAAAAATTGTTAAAACTTTGTAGGCTTTTTCTCTGTCTACGTCAAACAGAAAACTTAGAGAAAACGGCAACTAATTTTTCTAATTCTTATATTTAAGCTTTAGATCACCGTTGTTTCAACGAAGACTCCTAACTCTTGAATCCTTAATGCTGTCTTAATTTTAAGAACAGTAAAATGGAAGTTACGCATATAGACGTGAAGATAAGTACTTACTTTTGGTTGTACTTAATCGATTTAAATCTTAATTAGATTTTAGTGTCAAAATCAGTAGATAAAGGCAAAAAATAAAACTGCTTTATTCTTACACAAGTAAGATTATATCTTAAATTTGTTATTAGCGCGTCTTCAATTGGTGTTAGTTGAGTAAAAATAACGATAGTGCTTATGTTAGGATGACATCCACAGAAAAAAATCAAAGCAATGATTAAACAATGAAAGTCTTTTTCGTCAATAGAAGAATTTTAGGCATATCCGTGTGGCCCAAGTGGCCTCCAATAGTTATTATTAATCTTCCTTCTGGTGAAATTGACGCAATGTTTTCAAATGTCTATTTTTTCCTTGAACGTAACATGATCAATTTCATTGACCTGTCTCGGGCCTAGGAATCAAAAGATTTCTATTAAATAACGACCTTTCAATCAGTTTTCGTTCAAATCGGTCTAAGGCTGGGCGCAAATGCACGTTTTCCGTATTCGATTTCCGAATTTGTTTTCCGTATTCGGACATCCGAATGCATGGAATCAGTAGAAAATACATTAACTGACGCACACGTTCGTTTTTTTTCCGAACGGAACAAATTCCGTACGTACGTTTCGAATGCAAGCTGGCGCGTTCGGAGAAACCTAGTGGAAAAAACCTAATGACGTCATGCGGAACGCAGCGCTTGCGTACATTTTGTTTGTGCCGGCGCACACGCTCGGAAATTTCTATTCAGTGTCGCACCCGCACCGCCTGCATCGGACGTAGTCTTTGTATTTGTTACGCATAGAATCGCAACACGATAATGTGTGAGGCAGAAACTTTCATTATTAATTCATTATTTTTCATCATTTCATTATTTTTTTCTTCTTCATTATTAACAGAAATGCAATTAATTGCTAATAATCGTCGTGCGTTCACCACGCTATCACTATCTGTACTGACGTGTATACATTCCGAATGAAGAAAAACGAACGTTTGCGCTAGTCTCACGGAATACCAAATCGAAATTCCGCATTAGGAAATCAGCCTAAATCACAGCGGTGATACTATCAACAAACTCACTTCTGAATCATTCTGGAAAATGGTTAAATAATTTACGTATAGTATTCATAAATCTACACGCTCCGTACCAGTGCGCTATGGAGTCATCCGAACCCACGCTACTAGCTACGAAATTATATATGTACTTACCATAGTCTGTGTTAGTTGTTAATATTCTGTCTTGTTGAAGCTTGAGTATAAGAGTAACCGATAGGCGACATAATATATAACAATAAACAAACGGTGTAATGAAAAGTAAGTATTTTATTTAAGGAAAAAGATTAGGGGTGCGACTGAGTCTTGAATGGAGAATATTACTTTAGTTCTTAAAGATTTCCCCTTCGATCACCATTTTTATGTAGCCATTTCTCTAAGGTCAAATTAGATCGCTAAATAATACCCAAAAAAATAGAGTGCAGAAAAGCCATTCTCGTGTTCTAGCTGCAACTATTTTTATTCGTGAAAGTCAAACTTGAAAGGCTTGTTTTAAATAACCCGCTAAACAAGAATATGCGTTTGCCGTATGGGCCTCATGCCAGTCTCCAGTCGAGAAGGAGTGGGTCTCTTGGAGTAACAGCGCATAAATTTGTAAATATTTTGATTGATAGTCTATATCTTTTGGAACACTACTGCTAGGTGCGGTACCACGATCTTCTATGAATTTCACATAGCAGAACGTGTTGGCTCAGAATAGCATGACAGACGAATGCCCAATTTAACTATTTTCTGCTACAAGTAAAACTGCACTCATCACACGAGAATGGTTTTCCTGTACTGTGGGAAAACAAGTGAACTTTCATGAGTAAAAAGTGGTGTAGTCGCAGTTTCTTTTCTCATAGTGCGTGCGCGTGCTTGAGCAAGTGCATCTTTATACAAGATCTGTGGTTGGTTGTTTAACTGCAGTCCGTTCACGACAATGGCTTTTCCTTGCTGTTGTGGCGCACAAGAAAGTGCCGTTTTATATCGTGATTACTCGCGCACGGAAAATCCCCAAAGGTGACATAGGCCCTGTGGCGAATTATTTTCCTCGGAGCAAATGTAAAAAAAAATTATGAAAACATAGTCATCTGTAGTTCAAGGTGAAAAATTGAAGTGGTGTTTGTCAAAAGTAGGGATTTGGCATTTAAACTTTTAGACGGGTTTTAGACTCCATACAGTCCCATCACAACCAGTGGCGTAGCGTGGGAAGGGGGGGGGGGGGAATTTATTTAAAAATGTTCTACGATACTTTCGTTTACGAATCCAAATCTTTTTATATTATTTATTAAAAATATCTATAATAATTTTTTTTAAGCAGCAAATTTCGCAATTCGTAGGAAAACCGTATGCATATTATGAGAGTAATACTGATTAAAGCTGATAACTCGCAAATAGATTCACTCTTAATTAAAACCAGAATTGTGTTCAGAATGTATTAACGAATGAATATCAGTTGTGTATTCATCTGCTGATACATTTCGAAAGAGACCATGTTTTATTCGAAGTGCAGTTATAAAATTCTAGTTGCAGAATGGGCCGTTTTCGCACGATTTTGGCCGCTAGGTTCGCTATAGTCCTACCGGTCCAACAATTTTATTTAACTGTCAGATCCCATACATTTTTTAGGCCGTTTGGCGCAATTTAGTGTTTTTAAATATTATAATAATGCCGTCAACCTGTTGTAGTGTTCCAATGTGTAGAAATAGGGTTGGGCACGAGTTTCCCAAAGATTGAAAGACTTGAAAGCGAAATGGATTCATTCAATCGGCGTTCCAAATGGGCACCGACTCCTGATTCTGTAGTCTGTCAAGCTCATTTCAGGGACACAGATTATGTATTCAATAATATTAACCATAACAGTAAGTACATGACTCATTCAATTAATATCTTACTATAATTGAATCCCCAATATAATATAAAGAGTGCTTGTATAGTATAATGAACACGTAAAGAAACATTTGACATAAAATGCACAAAATTTTATACACAATGTTTTGCCTTCTTTCGCAGTTGACATTATTTAACAAACGTACCTTTAAATACAAGTATAGTCAATCACAACTAACATTAATAATTATGGTAGACATAATATCTTATTTCCTTTTTTTAAATTAAACATTTTCAATTACTTATTGCAATCATTTTATTACACGGTTATCAAACTGTCTACGAGATTTCTGGGCAGCTGATTCTTCATTGTTGGCAATCTAATTTGTTTTGCATTTCTTGTCCCATGTCTGTATATCTCGTGATTGTAATTTAATTTTCAGTAGAAGTGTTTTAGGAAAAAAATCAAATTATTATTTCTTAACGTAGACCATTTTGTATTTTATATCACGCAAGTATGGAAGTTTGAGCCTAATTTTATTTTCATATGTACTGTACTGGCAAAAGCTACTGAAAGGTGTAGTTCCTTAGAAGTAGGTAATTTAGAATTAAGAAACAGACAGGAAAGGCGTCTGATACCTACAAAAATATATAATAAGTGAAAAAATGTATATAAATTCTACAAAACCAAAACCACAAGATGAAGCGGCGTTGCCTGTGAATCTAGAAGACGTGGCAGTGGAAGTCATATTGCCTTTTGATACTCCGTGTGATAGACCGACCTAGATAAAGACGCACAGACATTATAAAGTTAACTGTTTATATTAAAATAAACCTTTGTTTCACCGCAGGGGAAGCTAATGGCGCAGACTACGCCAGTCGAAGAATACCATCATCACTGCCATGGTTGCCTGGATGGAGATGGAGTCCCCCTGATGCCCTTCTGAAAATGGGAGCCTGTCAAATATCCCCCATGAACAGATTTTTGGATTTATTATTATATACTATATTTTTCATTTATTTTCTGTTCCATTCTATGTATGAATGCATTGTTATTTTGTCAATGTTTGAACTATTTCAAAATATGGAATGTATTGCATTGCACAACATTCTGAAATAAACGATCATTATTATGATACGTTTTAAGATTTTCACGGCCAAACTATTTTCGTTATTTGTTTTTGGGGTGTTATGCAGTGTTGCGCTACCTCTTTCTTTAGCCAACGTTTCGGACAGCGTTGGCTAAAAAAGGAGGTAGCGCAACACAGCATAACACCCCAAAAACTAATAACGAAAAGATCATTATTATATTTGTTTTATTAAAATAAAGAGTGAGTGTCGACAGCTACTGACATGGTTAAAAAAGATTGTTGTTTATTGGTACTAAATAACACAAAATAATTTAACAAATATATAAATAAATAACAAAAACTTTCTTTTATTTCTCGAGGTCAATATGAAAAGAACGAGATTACAGACATGATATAAATGTGTCGTAAAACATTTACAAACATTATACACATAGAAGAACATATCAGTACAACAAATAATTAACATTATACATAAATTATTTATTGTTTTGGCATTTTTTTTTTTTACATCCTAATATTATATAGTTGTGGTAGCATCGGTCAACGCATGAGCTACTTTGTGAACAGTCAACCTGTTAAAATAAAGAAATAAGATTAGCAAATTAAATATGCAACTAGTGTAGAATAAATAAGTCAGTTTTTTCTCAATTTCAAGTCTAGAGGGGTAATAAATAACATTATTAGACACATATTTATTTTGGGGTAACTAATCGAGAAAATCTCCCAACCCCCATACTATACAACATTAATTAACATTTTTTTTTATAATTTACTTGATAAACCATTGATTTTTCATATGCTAATATTTTATTTGAAAACATTCAATATAAATATAATCTATTTCACAGATGAGGAATATCAAAATACAAAGGTGATAAGAGGTAATATAAGTAAACCTATTAAAACTCCTATTCAGCCGTGGTTTCGGGGTAATTTGGGTCCTTTTTGATGATGAAGATGGAGTCGTTCAGCCAGTAGTAGGACTGGTTGAAATCCCCCTCGAAGAGGTAGGGCACGCGTGGCCACTGCATGACCTGGAGCCCCACGGTGGTGGCGCAGTAGCTGATGAAGGATTCCACGTGCTCCTCGAATGTGTGGCCTCGGATGGGCAGACGCTCCTTCGCCATGTGGTCAGATTCGTCTGAAAATTATAATTGAATAGTACAAGGAATCCGAGAGAAGACGACCAGTGCAATACCCTAGACATAGTTGGGAGAAATTAAAGATTGTGCTTTAAGCTTGAGTGTTAAGCGATTAGATTTTTGCCTCGAGCTTTATGCTTTGAGATTTAAGCTTTGCTTTTACCTATGTCAAAAATAATGAAAAATTAAGAGTAACAAAACAGCAGCTTTTGAGTCTGGAGGAAATTGGTAACTGTCTGGTTATTCAGATCTAGGCAATACACGTAGCAGATAATGTTAATAAATTGATGAGATCCCTTTGGTATCGGTTCACCAGCAAGAAATTCCCCGGACAAGAGCGGAACATCCATCCACAGTAGATGACAGCAGCATCGACTTGTTCTCATGCAATATTTCCCTATATACTAGGAATATTTCCCTCTTCTCCCTTATTTAACAGTGGTCTTTTCAAGATCTTTATTAAAAATCCATTCTTTCAAAGCCCTTCCAAACAGCTGGTGAAAAACCACAATTTAGAAGCGATACATTGCTTGAAATGGCAATAGTTGTGTTAGGTGACCAGGTGTGAATACCCAGCCTTCAAATTTCTCATATTCTTTCCTGCCCCATTCTGTTCAGCCTCACAACATACCCTGATTGGGGGTGACATAGTACCACTCACTTAAAATTAATCACATTTAAAAGACCGGTTAAATCCCTGGTTAAAGTATTAGAGGTATAATAAAATCCATATCTTACATTCAACGTATGGTTTGAAGGGCAGAACCAGCGCTACGATAAGGAGTCCATCGTCGTTGAGGCCGTTGAACAGCATGGTCTGTGGCTCAGAGCAGCATCTTACTTTTGTGCATTTTACTTACAAATCGAGCAAACTAGGT
Organism: Limnephilus rhombicus; assembly: GCA_929108145.2. Taxonomy (NCBI): domain Eukaryota; kingdom Metazoa; phylum Arthropoda; class Insecta; order Trichoptera; family Limnephilidae; genus Limnephilus; species Limnephilus rhombicus. Next base: position 46,345,935 of record OV815289.1, on the reverse strand, counting down.
TTGGCTAAACTTGTCGGAAAACAAATTGCAAATAGCTATCGAAATGACAGATCAAACATTGAAAGACGCATAAATATACCAATCCCGAAAGACGTCAGTCCATAGATTTGGTCCACAGATTAGATGACAGGAGGACCGCTAAACACCGTGCTGCCATCTCGTGGATATTTTGGAATTACTCAGAAAACGGCCCATTCTAGCAAAAGACTATGTATGTGCGGCCAGAATCAAAGAGAAACCATTTTCTTATTCTGAGTGTAGTTTTAATTCGCCAAGTACAGATTTAATTTAACCCGTCTAATCGCAGGAGACGCAAATTGTCCCACACATTTAATTTTAAAATAAAATTGTGAAATTATGTCCCACACATTTAATTTAAAATTAATTTGTGATTGCGATAGACAGTTAAGATACAGTTTTATTACATTTTTTTCAAGAAAGGGAATCTGAATTTAAAATTTTAAGTTTATTCTATTTCAGGTACTTTAATTCGAATATTTGCAGGCGTGTATTTTTACGCCAATCTACATTTCCAATATCAAAGTTTTATTATTTAGGAACAATAATGTTCTAATAAGCACATCGGAAAAATTACTATATCTAGATTTTAGAACAATTTTTTTTTGCAAAAGGATAAAAAAAACAGTAAAAATGAACATTTAAAATACATGGGAAGAACCGGAAATTTGGTGCGCAAACATTGGTAGGCAAAAGTTTATAGATATTTTTTATTATTATTCGAAGGGTTAAACCAGTTTTCAGAAAGTAAAATTCCATTTGAGGATTGATCTGTTGACATAATTCAAAGGAAAATATTATCGTATTTAAAGTTCAGTTATAAAATTCTAGTTGTAGACTCTGTATCCTGTACGTACTGCCAGAATCAAAGAAAAACCATTATCATGTTCTGAGTGTACTTTCAATTCGCCGCATACAGACTTAATTCAAACCAATTTTGTGTTGAGATGTAAATTTCCAGTTGTGGATTCATCTGTTGACACATTTCAAAAGAAAACATCCTCTTCTTTGAAGTTCATTGGAGGGGACCCACCACTTTCCCACGGCTGTGTGAGGAAACTGATCGTTTAACCTCCTTAGCCGCACACGTCAGGACTGTATTTTTTTGTAAAAAGGAAGCTACATTTATTTTTGAAACGAATCTAGACCCTCCAATGTCCCTGCATGCATGATTGTTAGTAAAAAAGAAAAATGTATGCATACTTACATTTGCAGAAATTAACAAAATAAAGACACATCATAGATGTGTTCGCCTGTTGGTTCAGCATCAAGTTGAGTGAAATAATAAATAAAAATAAAATATTTACAGGTGTAGTATGATTAAAACCAAAGAATATATATAAAAAGAAAGATATCGGGGGCAGTTTGTCCCACTATCACGGGGCAGTCCCGGTGAGAATGAGCGGGCGAGCGGCCTGGCCGTAACGTGCCCAAACGCCCGCGTCCCTTAGCCGGTTTACCAAAAGTACCTTTGAAGAAGTGTTTGTGGAAGGGGGGGGGGGGAGATACTCCCAAAGACCCTGGGGAATGAAGTGAGCCTCGGATCACCGGAGGCAGGACGGAAGGGAACCGGACTCGCGCAAACATTCCTCAAGCTCGCTCATGACGCCGGGGGAGGCACGGGCGTTAGTCGGACGGCCCTACCAGAATTCTGCCACCTGACTGGATGCAGGGACCGGGTCTATCCGCCCCCATGGTGGGGAGTTGGACAATACAGTACAATGGAGTTCAGTACAGCGACCTAGTCACAATTCAAGATGTTAGTAACATAATAAAACCAAGTGAGACAGGTAAAATGATCAAAAACAAATTGACGCAACAAAATAGAGAAAAAGAAAAAAAACGATTTAAAGATTACGCAGCAGTAAAGAGCAAAAAAAAATAATGTATAATAGAAGTTATAAATAAACACAGAATAATAAATACGGTGTAGTCATAAACAAGAAAAGTAAAAACAAGAGTATAACAGAAGTATAAAGCAACCGAGCATAGGCAATAATAAAATTGAGATGGAGGAGTAACCATGGTGAGACAAGAGCAATACGTTTGGCACCTGAAACAAAGATGATTTTAATCTAAGTCAGGAACTCTAAAGTTCTCTTTGAAGTTCAGTTATAATATTCTATTTGCAGACTATGTGTGTGCTGCAAGAATCAAAGTAAAACCATTTTCATGTTCTGAGTGTGGTGTTAGGAAAATATTTGCGTAGGACGTCAAAATGTTATGAAGATATTTAACTTTCACATTGGAAGCTAAAATGTTAGGAATATAATACATGGAGAGCAAGAGACAAGTGTAATTATTACTGGAGAATTTCTCAGGCGTGGACCTTAAGTAGGCGGCTGTGTAATACTTTGTATGAGGATAGGTTATTTAAATGAAATAGTATTGTGCTTTGACACAGTTAAATTAATTTATTAATTTTTACAAATAATAATCAGGGCTAGACTAAATTCTGAATGGGCATATTATGGAGCGTTAGTACCGTTTAATCTTGAGGAGTTGATGAATGGGTGAAAGCCATATGTAGGTGATCCATGCTGCTGCTTGCTGCCTTCGGAGATGGGCGGTTAGCTCCCTCCGCTGCTGACATGTGCTGAACGGCAGGCTGGAGCGACGAACAGGCCTCCAGTCCCGCGGTTTCCCAGCGACGTCCCGTCCAAGGGCGGTTGCCAGCCAGCCGACTATGTTGATGACGGCCAAGGTGGGCGATCTTCGGCCGCATCCCTGCGAGCACCTCTGGCTCCAGGTATAGTCGGAAGGTCTTGTGATGACTGCGTCTGCAGATGCTGGATATGGTTTTAATCCAGCAGAAATAATGTGCTCCCATGGTACTCCGCTGCTGATCCAGGATTTTAATGATTGTCCTGATGGTCTTCAATAATGGATGCCGCTGGTGGGCGCGGATTTATCAATCTTCATATGTTGTTAAAAATAATGGCGAACTACGACTATTTGATTACGTCGACCCGCCACAGGGACGGTGGCCGTGGTCACCTGTGGCTGCTCAAAGAATGGCGAGCTCAAGGCCAGTCCTGCCTAGTGCACCCCTCTGTGCTGATCCTCAGTATCACCAACTGAGCAAAGGTAAACATTTCAATGCTACCAATATAAAGATGTTGAATGTTAACAACTTCACACCAAAAGTACCCATACACAGATAGTTCACTTGTTACATTATTTTTATGTAACATTTCCGCCCTTCCCACACAAAAAAAAATTATCCATAATTTTTTTTTTTAAAAAACACTCCCTAAAAAAACACAAGCCCACTAGAAATCTAAGCTAAACTCAAAGCAAAAATAAGCATATGTAAAAACTATACAATAACAGATGATTATAAACCATAGTAGATGGGTGCCCGCATGTGAAGAAATGGACGATCCAATGCCATCTGGAGGAACTCTCGAGGTTTTCGTGAAGCTAGAGGCGAACGTCTTCGCCGGGTACAGATTTAATTTAAACCAGTACAGAATGTAAAATTCCAGTTGGATTCATCTGCTGACACATTTCGAAGGAAAACATTCACTTTTTAAACATAGTTATAAAATTCTAGTTGCAGACTATTTATTTAATGCCAGAATCAAAGAAAAACCATTTTCATATTCTCAGTGTAGTTTTAATTCACCGCATACAAACTGGTTTTGTGTTCAGAATACAACGATAAATTAAATAACGAGTTGCAGATTCATCGTGCATCGAGTGAAGTTTTACATTTTTGAGGTTACATAATGCTGTAAAATTATGAGAAATTGATTGTTGCGTGTGTAACGCAGTGTCAATCAATCAACTTTGAAGTAGAATTTATAAACATGATGTTCGTTGAAAGAATACTAGTCAAGTGTGATTATTAAAAAATACGGCTCGTATAGGTCGTAATAAAAAAATAGGATTTCCGAATATAACCCCCACCCTTACCCCCCCGCCGTTTAATATACCCAAATAAGGGGGCGGCGAAATTTTCCTACGCCCCGATGTTCTGAGTGTAGTTTTAATTCACCAAATACAGATTTAATTAAAACCAGTTTTGTGTTGTGAATGTAAGTGCCGGCAGAATCAAAGAAAACTCCTTTTCAAAAACCAGTTTTGTGTTGTGAATGTAAGTGCCGGCAGAATCAAAGAAAACTCCTTTTCATGTTCTAGGTGTAGTTTCAATTCACCGCATACAGATTTAATTAAAACCAGTTTTATGTTCAGAATGTAAGTGCCGCTAGAATCAAAAAGAAACCATTTTTTTGTTCGGAGTGTGGTTTTGATATACCGCATATTTAGTTTCATTTAAACCAGTTTTGTGTTATCAATAAAACAATTAGTTGCTGATTCATCGTGTACCGAGTGAAGCTTTGCATTTGAGTTGCATTCCATACGTACGCGTAATGAAGATGCGAAATTCTATTACAGGCATACCATTCTCAATTTCTGAGAGCAGTTATATATATATAAATTTGTAGTAGAATTTATAAGCACGATTTTATTGGAAGAGTACTCGGCACATGGGCTTATAAAAATCATGCAGAAGAAGTACCTCTAGAAGTTAAAGAGGGGGGCGGCAAAATTTTCCTTCGCCCCGGGCGGCCGAAACCCACGCTACGCCACTGCATCACACGTAAGCGTTTATGCGCTCGAAGCTCAAAGTTATACGCCGTAATCTGCCGTAACCGCTGCCGCAGTGGCGTAGCGTGGCTTCCGGCCGCCCGGGGCGGAGGAAAATTTTGCCGCCCCCCCTTACTTATAGGTACTTATTCCGAGCGCTGACCGGGGAGGGGAGGGGGGTAGATATCCTATTTTTTATGCCGATATTTATAATCCCATGTGCCGAGTACTATTCCAATAAAACTATGCTTATAAATTCTACGATAAATTTATATATAACTGCTCTCAGAAATCGAGAATGGTATGCCTGTAATAGAATTTCGCATCTTCATCACACATACATATGGAATACAACTCAAATGCAAAGCTTCACTCGGTACACAACGAATCGACCAAATATTGTTATATTGATAACACAAAACTGGTTTTAATTAAATCTGTACGCGGTGAATTAAAACTACACTCGGAACATGAAAGGGGGTTTTCGTTGATTCTGCCAGCACTTACAATCTGAACACAAAACTGGTTTTAATTAAATCTGTATGTGGTGAATTAAAACTTCAGCCAGAACACCGGGGCGGAGAAAAATTTCGCTGCCCCCTTATTTGGGTGCTTCAAGCGGCGGGGGGTGGGTTGTATATGGAAATCCTGTTTTCATTACGACCTATTTATATACGAGCCAGATTTTTTTAATAATCATATTTGACGGGTATTCTTTCAACGAAAATCATGTTTATAAATTCTGCTCCAAAGTTGACCGATTGATTCTGCGTTAGAGTCCCCAAATAATTCTCACCCACGCAACAATCAATTTCTCAGAATTTTACAGCATTATGTATCTCAAATGTAAAGCTTCACTCGATGCACGATGAATCTGCAACTCGTCATTTAATTTATAGTTGTATTCTGAACACAAATCCAGTTTGTGCGCGGAGAATAAATACTACACTCAAAACATTAAAATGGCTTTTCTTTGATTCTGGCATTAAATAAATAGTCTGCAACTAGAATTTTACAACCGCACATCGAATAACAGAATGTTTTCCTTCGATATGTGACACCTGGCGAATTAAAACTACACTCAGAACATGAAAATGGTTTTTCTTTGATTCTGGCAGCACATACACACATAGTCTGTAAATAGAACTGAACGTCGAAAAAGATAATGTTTTCATTTGAATTGTGTCAGCAGATGAATCCTCAAAACGAATTTTACATTCTAAAAACTGCTTGAACCCTTCGCATAATAAGAAAAAAATATCTATAAACTTTTTCCTGTCAATGTTTGCGCACAAAATTTCCGGTTCTTCCCAAGCATTTTAAATGTTTCTTTTAATTGTTTTTTTTTTACCCTTTCGCAAAAAACAATATTGTTCGAAAATCTAGAAAAAGTTATTTTCCGACGTGCTTATTAGAACATTATTGTTTCTATATTTCTTGTCAACTTACAACCACACAATTAAGATCATCGCGCACTGCTTGCATTTTGTATTTTTTTTTATTTCTATTCTTTTTTTATTTTACCTTCCGTTGAATATTATCATTTTATACATATATATGTACAAATTATTTTTTATTTGTTATTATTTCTTTGTTCTTATATCATTTTTAACACATTATCTTTTTGATACTGTTTATAATCATCTGCCTGTTTTTAATATGGATTGTATAACTAGTCGAATAACTAACGTATTCATTTTCCATAACATTGCGCCCATCCCCCACTCCCCTGTCATTCCCCCCTTTATCCTAAAATGCTGCTCCTCCGTACTTGCTGCTCGCCTTTCGACCACACTGTTTTATCTATATAATATCGCACATGTCATTCATAAAACTCTTTATTTTATTTTATTTTATCTCATCTTTTCCAATACAATTTACGAATCTCCTACATAATTATCAATGATTAATATTTTGTATCAAAACTGTAGAGGACTACGTACTAAAACTGAAATATTTTACAGTAATATTTTATTGAATGACGAGTGTTGCATATTCGGTATTTCTGAATCGTGGCTTATCAATTCTATTTTTGATACGGAGCTAGCACCATCAGAATTTTATAGCGTTTTTAGGCGGGATAGATCAAATAGCACTACAATGAATAGCACCAACAACAAAGAAGATTCTCGTCGGGGCGGTGGAGTAATGATCATAACACATAACAACCTTAACGCTTACCCTCGTGAAGACTTGGTCTGCAACGCTGAATGCATTTGGGTCACTATTCCTCCCTCTAACTATACCTCCAAACGTACTATCCATGTGGCTTGTGTATATCTCCCGCAAGGTCAAGGGTACGAAACCGCTCTCAGTTCATTCCTTTACTTGCTTGCTAATGTAAAAGATCAACATCCCGATGACATTCTACTTGTGCTTGGAGACTTTAATATGCCCTCCATATTATGGGAAATGCATGACTCACATTTGACACCTGGAAACTTAAATACAATTAGTTCCTCACTTACTGACACAATTTATTACTCTGAATTAAAACAATATAATCACATAAAAAATTCCAATAACCGAATCCTAGATTAAGTCATCTGTAGTGTGGAATGCCATGTGTCTCGTGCATGCAATCCTCTTATCAGTGAAGACTCACACCACCCATCGCTTCAAATTATGTTACAAATCGACACACTCCCAATTATCAACGCTCCTCCTAAAGTAGTATGCCTGTTTGAAAAAGCTAACTATGAACTAATCAACCGACATTTATCGACGATAGACTGGTCATTTACTCAGAAAAATGCAGACGTTGACGAAATAGTTGATTCCTTTTATAACATATTAAACAATACCATCAACCAATTTGTCCCTAAACGCATCGTCAAAAAAAATAATTTTCCAAACTGGTATTTAGCTCCTCTAATCAAAATCATTAAAGAAAAACAAAAACTTCATAAGAAATGGAAATCCTATAATAATCCGTTAGATTACATACAGTTCACTATCAAACGTACACAACAAAAACACCTACAGAAGCACAGCTATAATCAATACATATGCTCGGTTGAATCTAACATTCAGAATAATAATAAACACCTCTGGAATTACGCTAAAAGCAAAAGTAAAACAACTGGCATCCCACAAATCATGCACCTCAAAGACCAGTCAGGCACCGGCGCTCATCAAGTGTGTCAATTATTCTCTAAACACTTTCAGTCCACCTACGTAAGCGATATGGGTACGAATAATACCAGCACAAACGATAGTTATACTTATGTGAATAATCATAACCCAATTGGAAACGTACAAATACACACTTCAATGATCAATGGATACCTGAAGAATTTAGACGTTAGTAAGGGTGCTGGCAGTGACGGTATTTCACCATACTTTGTCTCTAAATGTGCCAAAAATCTCTCATACCCTTTAACTAACATATTTTTAATATCACTAAAAGAAGGAAAATTTCCCACAAAATTTAAAGAAGCAATTATAATCCCTATTCATAAAACAGGTTCTAAAAGCAACATTGAAAATTACCGCCCAATATCAATACTCACGGTATTTAGCAAACTATTCGAGCGCATTATCTACGATCAAATTTATACTACAATTGTTCGCAACATTCAAAATCAACAACACGGATTTTTACAAAAAAGATCGGTTTTAACAAATTTGGTAAATTTTACCGATTATTTATCGAGTAATATGGACAACAGAAACCAAATAGATGTGATCTATACCGACTACTCGAAGGCCTTCGATAAGGTAAACCATTTAATTTTAATTAAAAAATTAAATCAATTAGGCATTCATGGTGACTTACTCCGATGGCTCACTTCATACCTTTCGAGTAGACTCCAATGCGTCTCAGTTGAGGGATCAAAGTCCAACTTCTTTTCCGTGCCCTCCGGCGTACCTCAAGGTTCTCATCTAGGCCCATTATTATTTAATGTGTATATTTATGATATTCACAAATGTTTTTTACACTCTAATTATCTAGCATACGCAGATGATAAAAAAATATACCTAGTTATCAAATCAATCGAAGACTGCTTTAAACTTCAAGAGGACCTCAATCGTCTTTTTGTCTGCTGTGAATTGAATAAACTAGTCATAAATATCTCAAAATGTAATAAAATATCATTTACACGTAATAAAAATAAAATTTCATTTGATTATACACTAAACGGGACACTTATCAACGAAGTTGTATCTATCAGGGACCTTGGGGTAACGCTTGATTCTAAATTAAACTTTATCCAACACACTAATAATATCATCAACAAAGCCAACAAAATGCTGGGATTTATAATTCGTATATCGAAACCTTTTCGAAACGTAAATACTCTATATTCCCTCTACACCGCATATATCCGCCCACACTTAGAACACTGCACACCGATCTGGACTCCTTTCTACCAAGCCCACATTGTTAGGATCGAAAGAATTCAAAAAAAATTTTTTAAACACTTAAATTATAAACTTAACTTACACTTTCTAAATTACACCGATTCTATTAAATTTTATCACTTCAACTCCCTTCATACACGACGATTAATTTTTGATCAAATTTTATTATTTAAAATTTTAAACAATGGCCTGGACTCACCAGAGCTTACCAATTTAATAAAACTCCATATTCCTTCAAGATTTACCCGACAATCGAATTTACTTCATTTGCCCACTTGTAGAACAAACTTTAGAAAAAATTCCCCAATTCCTCGAATATGTGCTCAATACAACGAATTGTTTCACAACGTAGACATTTTTAATTTAAACCTTCAGAAGTATCGAATAGAAGTAACGCGTGCGATATTGGATTGATACGGGGTGTGCAAGGTATCGAGAGCATCTCATATCCCTATCCTATATTCTCCCTCCCCCCCCCCCTCCTCTCCCCTTCCTCTCCCCTTCCTAAGTCTAAATTTAGCTTAAGATAAATTAAAACTCCATCTGGAAACAATATTAGCATAAGAAACTCTTTTGGCTTCACTGCAGTTAACGTGTATATTTTTATGTCTATTGTATGTATATAAGCTGTTTGTTTCTTACAAATCAAATAAAATAAAAAAAAAATAAATATTAAAATTTTGATATTGGAAAAGTGAATTGGCTCAAAAATCCACGCCAGCGAATATTCGAATTAAAGTACCTAAAATAAAATAAACTTAAAATTTTAAATACAGATTCCTTTTCTTAAAAAAAATTGTAATACAACTGTATCTTAACTTTTTATAGCAATCACAAATTTATTTTAAAATTAAATGTGTGGGACATAATTTCACAATTTTATTTTATAATTAAATGTGTGGGACAATTTGCGTCTCTTGTGATTAATCGGGTTAAATTAAATCTGTATTTGGCGAATTAAAACTACACTCAGAATAAGAAAATGATTTCTATTTGATTCTGGCAGCATATACATAGTCTGCAACTAGAATTTTATAACTGCACTTCGAATAAAATAATGGTCTCTTTCGAAATGTATCAGCAGATGAATACACAACTGAAATTCATTCGTTAATACATTGTGAATACAATTCTGGTTTTAATTAAGAGTTAATCTGTTTGCGAGTTATCAGCTTTAATTAGTATTTCTCTCATATAATAAATTTGCAGTTTAAAAAAATATTATTATTGATATTTTTAATAAATAATAAAAAAAGGTTTGGATTCGTCCACGAAAGTATCATGGCATAAATTAACAGGTAGTATAGTAAATATAAACAAAGCAAATCGCAAAGCAATTATATACATTTTTGAAAATATAATGAACAAAATAACATAACGCAAATGTAAAATATAACATATAATATATAATAAAATAAAAGAAATAATATATTACAGAAACACAAAACACATAAATCATAAAAAATAAATCCAAGCGCTAAATGAAAAGGAATAATGAAGAGTGTCCTGAATTCAGAAGCAAAATACACCTGGTACCTAAGTTATTTTACAGCTACTCAGCGACTCTAAGAACAGGCCATCTCTCAACCCAGATTTTCGTGAATTTACTCAGGCACTCAAAATTCACCTTATTCGAGACGAGATCTGTATTCCAAGCAGGTCTCGTAATAACTTGTAAACCATCAATCATTTCGTCTCGAGCATCCGTCAAAATCTCACAGTGCCACAAAATGTGCTCGGCTGTTTGGTCGGTATCACCACAAGCGCAATTGGGATGGGATGATAGAGCCAGTCTGTGAAGTCTACCTCTAAACTCCCCATGCCCAGAAAGCAATTGGGTGATATGGTGGTCCATTAAAAGATACGCCCCTTCCATTCTGATTTTAACTGATGGAAAGAAGGAGAAGGTCCATCTTCCCATATTCGATCTATCCCATCTCATCTGCCATTCACTCAGCGTTTTTATTCTCATCATCTTTAGAAGTTCAGGGAGAGGCACTGCTCCACCAGGTATTAATTCAATACCAAGGTGGTTTACAGGTCTTCCTCTTTTCAGACACTTCTTTGTCAAAACTTCCCTAATTTCTAAATCAATTGGCAAAATGCCGGCCAAAATTGGTAAAGCATCCGATGATACTGTTCTGTAGGCTCCTGAAAGCGCCAGTAAGGGGATTCGCTGGCCCCTCTTAAGCGCTGAATGAATAAGTGAATTACCCAATCGATGTTCCCATACACAGGCACCATATGAAACTTGTGCCACATATACGCATCTGTGTAATAGACGGAGCGCAGGGAAACGTAAACCCCATTCAGCAGTTGAGATTCTTCTCAGTTTTAAGAAGAGAGCCTGGGCCTTACTAGAAACGCTTTTAACGTGTGTCAAGAACGAGGATGATCTGTCAGATGTAACGCCTAAATATTTAGTACTCTCTACAAAACGGATTGCAGTATCTCCCATTTTTATGAAAGGGTTTCTACCTCTACTGAGGGAGCCTTTCATAAGGAGACCCACGGTCTTATGGGGAGCAAAAGTCAGTCTGTTTTCCTTTCCCCAGTTAAGAATCATATTCAAACCTTCTTCAGCTTTATTTTCAACTTCTTTTCTACTGTCCCCAGAGACCAAATAAAATTTGTCATCTGCGTAATCAATCGCAATAGTGCCTTCAGGTAAGGGTAACCTGGAGGAGTCATCGAATAAAATATTCCAGAAATCCGGTGCAAGGGGAGAACCTTGGGGACAACCCATGTCCACATCTCTTTCAATGATGCAATCACCAAAAGAAATTATAATTTTTCTATCTTTAAAATAATCGCAAGATATTTGAAAAAGTTTTCTTGGACAATTACGATTCTTTAATTTAGTTAAAATCATCTCCCACCATGCATTATCGAAGGCACCAGTTATATCTAAGAAGATACCGATTACGTACCTCTTTGTGCAGACCTTCACCCAGTCAAGCGCAGTCATAATGGCGTGCTCCGTGGACTTACCTGGGACGAATCCATATTGAAGTACATGTGATGGTGTCAATGTTTCTCGTAGACGATTTTGAATAATTTTTTCCAATATTTTCCCCAATACAGGAAGAAGTGTTATTGGTCGATAAGCTTTAACATCAGTTCTTTCTTTGTCGTTCCCTTTAGGTATGATCCTGAACACGCCTTTCTTCCACACAGAAGGGAAAACTCCTCTTCTCATACACGTTTCCATAACCTGAAAGAGTTCTTCCTTGGCATGGATCCATACATACCTCACAATTATACAATTCAATTTATCATGCCCTGGTGCCTTCCAGACTCAAACCCTTAATTATAATTTCTATTTCAGCTCTAGTAATTTTAGAAATTTTTTCCTCCTGGGAGAGGTTTGAAGGAATCCGTGATTGATTTCTAATCTTCGTTATTTGTTTTTGGGGTGTTATGCCGTGTTGCGCTACCTCCTTCTTTAGCCAACGTTTCGGACATCGTTGCAGTGTCCATCATCAGGGCAGATCCGGCAGATCCGGTAGATGTCGGATCTGCCCTGATGATGGACACTGCAACGATGTCCGAAACGTTGGCTAAAGAAGGAGGTAGCGCAACACGGCATAACACCCCAAAAACAAATAACGAAAATGCTTTTGGCCGTGAAAATCTTAAAACTTATCCGATTTCTAATCTGTTGGTGGTGGTCGCTTTCCCCAATGACTGAATCTAAGGGAACTAACTTTCCCAGAAGTGTATTGAGAGTAGTCATCACGTTAATACTCTCAACGTTCCCGTTATCATTGTCGATAACACTAGATAAAAACCGATCAGAACCTTTACCCGTTTTTTCAATGGCGCTACAAATATCCCATGGGTTAGAGTTACCAACATCTTTAACCCAATTATGCCAAGCAGCTCGTTTAGCCAAAAATACAGCCGATTTGAAAGCTTTACGAGAGCTACTAAGTTGTCTCTTGAGGGTGGATGTCTCCTCCTCCGTACATCCAACCCGTCTAGAGACACCTAAAGCTCTGTAAGCTCTCTTAAAGGTGCCCTTTAGCAAAGTCAGCTCATTCGACCACCATGGAGACCTAATAATCGTCTTCGGGTTTGATCTTCCCAGAGCCGATTCAGCAGCTGATACTACGGCTGCGTTGAAAAAATTCCCCAAATTGTCCGGATCTCTTGCTGCTACGTCATGAAAACCCCTTAAAGTATCACGTAGAGCATCCCCAAAGTTATCCCAATTCGCCCGAGTAGTTTTGAAGTTCCAGGAGGATCTTGGAGCTTCGGTCTTCTTGACACCCACCAAATAAGTTATTAATCTGTGATCAGAATTAATAGCACATTCGTGGACCTTCCATTTAGAAATCTTGGCCGCAATCGATCCAGAGCAAAGAGTTAAATAAATATTGCTCTCACCATGTGTGTTACTGAAAGTAAAAATACTAACAGATTCATTTATTAAAGAAAGACCTTGCGTCGCAATAAGGTCTTCGACGGAGTCTGAACGTTCCGTCCGTTGTTCAAAATTGTCAAACCACATCGGTGAGCGAGCATTAAAGTCTCCTCCAATAACTATGTTACGTCCTTTAAGCGTGTTTAGTGCGCGCGTCAGGCTCAAGATATGAGGTCCAACTGGATTACAATGTTTGAAATAGACTGAAATTAAAATAATTTCAGTGTCTCCAAAATTAAGTGAAACACAAGTTTGGTACTCGTTTGACAGTCCCACCAGAAGGAGGGGACTAATTAACGAAATGTTAACCAGGACTCCCGCCCCCGGTGCTGGGCCAATTTCGAAAACCGCACCCGGATATTGAACAGGCGTTCTACCTAACCAGGTGTATTGCTCCTGAATGAGCAAGATGTCAATTTTTTTGTCAGTCATAATCTTCAGTGCCTCAAGCGTGGCCACTCTAGACCTCTGAAGATTTATCTGACCAAGGGAAAGAATGCTATTAGAAGCCATAGTCGGTTAGTCTGACTTGTGCTTCAATTGCAGCAATTTGTGCTGGGCATAGCCGATCACCAGTAACATGTGAGGCAGGTTTTTTAAATCTTGTACAGGTTGCACAGACAGCAGCTTGCGCTTTCCTGGGGCAATTCTCCACATCGTGGCCAGTAGTTGCACAGTGGCGACAAGTAGAATTCTCCTGCGTGCATGCCTTACTAATATGCCCATATTGTTGGCACTTAAAACAACGGGTAGCGCCAACATAGTCCCGAGCACGGCAGGCATTCCACCCAAGGAAACACAAACCACTATCAATTAGAATTTTCCTTACCTCGGGATGACATGTTAATATCATATTCATATTGGTACTGTCTCTCACCAAAGAGTGAAACTCTTCTCTTGGTCAGATGGTCTTCTTTGGAAATATTACATTTGTCGTCAATATTATTATTATAGATTTCCTCAAAAAGAGCAGCGTCCAAAGATAAATCTCCTTTCGGCACATCATAAAGGACAATTTTAGGTAGATGGCCCTGTGGACTTACCAATTTAATTCCTTTAGCAGAAAGTTTCTCAACTGCCTTTTTAATATTATTAACTCCCACTGAAGTGGTAGTTTATAGTGCAATACCCTCTCCTTTTATTTTCCTAGTGCGGACAACCTGAAAACCATCATTATTTTTTGGAGGTCCTCCGATGTTTTACTCTCCGGAATAGTTGGGTAAAAAAGAATAGCCGGCTGCAGGGAAGGAGTAGGTCGCTCTGTTCCATTTAAATATAATTTTTTTGATTGATTTTCACCAGAAGTGATTCCCGCATAAATATTTCTCTTTGGTTGTTCTGAAACAGATGAATTATTCGCTTTGTTTATTAATACATCAATTTTATCGGTAATGTTCGATTGAATAACTACAACTTTAGAAAGCGTTTCCGCTTTTGAAACTGCCGCAGCATGTGAGATTGCTAATGATGTGAGGCATCTCCTCATCTCCTCAATGGAACTAAGTATGGAGGATCGGTCATCCTTATTGAGTTTGTTTTTACCGTCAATTACAACACTAGAAATTAACAACATTTGCTCAAATATTGGTTTAAGAATGTCTACTGAAAATTCAACATCGGTATTTATTTCAGAATTTTTGGTTTGGTTGGTAGTTTCAGGAACTGATGATGTAGAGGTTGATTGTCGAACAGAACTACTAATTGCTAAATTAGGAAAGTCATCTTTTAATTGTTTGAAACTCGCATCATCTTCAGAGTCAGAAGATGCCATTGTTTATTACAAATCCTATTTTTCACAGTAAAAATCAAATAAAATATTAAAATTAATAATAACAAAACAACATTGACAGTCGGTTGTTATGGTACTTATTTAACGCAATTTATTGTCAGGGACTTTAGTCCCCGACACGAAAGAACAAAATTCAAATTCCAAATAGTTGATATTGAGCAGAATGACAGAAAAAAATATATTACGTCAAAATTAAATTAATTTTGACAAAAACTAATAAAAACACACACTATTTTGCACAAATTATTTAAAAATGGTAAGGGAATAAGTTCTAAAACCCAAATAACACAATTTTGCACTACGAAAAGCGTCAATCGTCAATCCTTCCTTTCCTAAAAAAACACTCCACACAGCATCCCCAAAGATGACATAGGCCCTGAGAGAAATCATTTTCCTCTGGGTCTCCTGTGTGGAGCTCAAGTAAAAAAAAAAAAAAAAGTCATAAAATTCTAGTTGCAGACTATGTATGTTCTGCCAGAATCAAAGAAAAACTATTTTCATATTCTGTGTGGTTTTATTTCGCCGCATACAGATTTAATTTAAACCAGTTTTGTGTTCAGAATGAAAAAAATCTGTTGTGGATTCATTTGCTGACACATTTCGAAGGAAAAAATCCTCATATTTGTAGTGCAGTGGAGGTTATCCACCACTTACCCGCTCTGGTATAAGTATTTTTTTTTATTTTTTATTGTACGACAGACAGGTGAGTCCAATTACGGTACAATTTTAATTTTCTTATAACTAACAATACAAGTATATAGTTTTTTTAAAACATGGTACGGTGATATCGAACACATCTATATCCGCTGGTAGGGCATTAAGCAATGCCATACCTCTTGTCATGCTGTGTTGAGCCATGACATCTGTCCGACCCTGCGGTATGTGGAATAGGGCGTGGCTACGAGTTCGACAGTATTTGTTAGGAGCGAATAAGCCACAGCATGACAGGAGATATTATTTGTAGTGCAGTCATAAAATTCTAGTTGCAGACTATGTACGTGCTGCCAGAATCAAAGAGAAACCGCGTTCATGTTGTTGATGAGAAGGGTGGGAGAGGAGAGGAGAGGGGAGGATGAGGGGAGGGGTGGTAGAAGAGGGAGAGGTGTGGTAGGAGGAGGGAGATGGGTGGTAGAAGGAAGGAAACGGGTGATAGATGGAGGGGAAGGGAGAGTGGTAGAGAAAGGGATAAGGGTGGAAGAGGAGAGAGATGGGAGAGGGGAGGGGTGATACAGGGAGGGAGAGGAGTGGTAAAGAGGAGGGAGATGTGTGGTAGAAGGAGGAAAAGGGTTGACAGATGGAGCGAAAAGGAGAGTGGATGGAGAGGGGTGATAGAGGGAGTGAGATGGGTGGTAGAGAAAGGGACAAGGGTGGAAGAGGAGAGAGATGGGAGAGGGGAGGGGTGATAGAGGGAGGGAGAGGGGTGGTAGTGGAGAGGGAAGGAAGAGGGGAGGAGTGGTAGAAGGAGGGAGAGGGGTGGTAGAGAGGAGGGAGATGGGCGGTAGAAGGAAGGAAAGGGGTGATAGATGGAGGGGAAGGAAGAGTGGATGGAGAGGGGTGATAGAGGGAGTGAGATGGGTGGTAGAGAAAGGGAGAGGGGTGGGAGAGAAGTAGGTGGTAGAGGAATGGAGAGGAGTGCAAGAGGAAGGGAGGGAGGGGTAATAGCAGAGATTGTTAGATGTAGAAACTACAGTATCATAAGAATGGAATGACAAAATTATTTTATTTTTTAAATAATTATATATGCATTGATAACAAAAAATATATAAAAAAAACACTTGTTCTTATATTTGCTACGTTAACAGCTCAGCTACTTAATCATTTTTTGGCTTCTATATTTCCATTCTCCTGCAACAGATTCAATTCTCCCTTTCTTTAAAAATACCTTACAATAGCTCCTCACAGGAGGCCCTGACTAAAACAATTTCCCTCTCAGGCCCTACTTCATTTTAGGGAATGCTGTGAGGAGGTTGTTTTTTTAAGGAATGAAAGGAGAGGAAGTTCTGGGAGTGATGGACATATGAATCCAACCCTCTAAGTGTGGTGCAAGGTTGAGAGATTCTGGCTGAAGAAGTTAAAAGCCCTCCCTCAACCAGTCTCTCGATCCGGCCCGCCACGCAGTTTATGGGGGGGCTCATCGGCCGTCAAGACCTGGACAAACCTCACCCCACGATCCCTGGCACCCCTGCTACGTCACCAAGAGTAGCGAACCACTTGGAGTGACCTATGGCAGAGGTGTTGGCTATCCAATAAATGGTTCCTGGGGCAAAAAGAAACAGCCTATATACCATGTATAATATATATACAATACCATGCCTCTATGTCCTCTCACCAAATATATTGTCTATGAATGTCAAAATTCATTTTCATAAAATAGCATTGTAAAAATGAAAATATTAGAGTTTTCATACTACTTAATATTTCTTTGAATAACTCTTTGATTGATTTAACTTTTTTCAGGTCGATTATGGATTCAGGTTTATGTAGAAATAATACAACAATGTTACATATTCAAACAAATATTTTATTTATTTATTTTTATTTTTAACTTAACGATTATAACCTCAAATTTTTATATTTTAATTAATGAATACAATATAAGTGAAGTTCAAACAAATCTGAAACAAAAAATCAGGAAAAGATCAACCAACATTATCTTCATTTTCTTAACGCATATTTTATTGGCTGCTATCTTTATGTATGATTGCAAGATTCAAACCCGAACTAAATGCTATCTAGATAGTGTCTTGGATTAATTTATCCATTTTAATATAGCCACTGGAGCGCTTTTTGCCACAATATGGCACTATTTAAAATACATCAGATTGCTTTGCTGCCAATTTTGGCAAATTTTCCCTTATTTGTAAGCAATTAACCGGTGACAGGCCGGAGACACGCCGGCGCGCGCATCACATAATTGCGCGAGAAAATAATTCAAATATTTGAATAATATTTTCGACAAAAACTTTTGGTCTTCGCCGATATTGTTTACCAATTAACAAATAAACTAAAAGAACAAATAATTAACGAATAAACCAAACGAACGTTAAACTAAATGAACGAATTCTTTCCATATTCAAAATATATTTTTAACCAATATTAATGCACATTTTCAAAAAATCAACGAAATGAACAAATTCTTTTTGTATGAAAACTACGCTAATTAGCGCGTAGTCCGTTGACAGTTGTGCGGACACCATAGCATATCTCTTCTGTATTTGAATATCTTTGCAATGACCTGTCAAAATTTGCCGCGAATTTAACCGTCGCAACTAATGCATGTTCCTCAACTAAAACATCGTAAAACCTATTAATTTACGTAATAAATGCAAGTAATGTTGTTTTGGTAGATAGTTTATTGTTTTGTGAACGTGTTTCAGTCAACAAAATATACAATAGCTCAAAATTAATCAACAAAACATTCAATTCAAAGTACAAAATGGTGCTTTTTTAGTGTTTTTTTGTGAAATGGCCTGGCCTTTGACAGGTTAAGTAGACATTTACGATTTTATAATATTTTTTTTATAAATCTTACGAACATGTGATAATCGACAAAAGATAGGTGAATTCATTGTCTATATAGAACTATAATCGATTTGTATGTCTCCATATTAAAATTCAGAGGAATGATTTTTTTTATGTGGACGGAAAATTTAAAAAAATCAATTATATACCGAAAAATCTCGAGCAATCGGAGAAAAAAAGTTTTAAACTGCGCTGTCACTCCAGTGGTTAATGTGCGACATCTATTGGCTTTTCTGCAAGTCTTAGACGAACAGGAGCCTGCTGTGCCTCAATACAAAGGACTATCCCATCAAAATCGTGGTTTCGAAAATTCCCACACTCATTCCAATGAGCATCGGACATTGTTCCGTTCCTTCTCACCTTTTTAAAATTCACGTCCTTTACTCCCCAGAATGTACGTTCTGTGCTCTGCATGTGGGAACTTTAGGTCACATATTTTTTGGTTGTCCCTCTTTAAATAAATATCCTCTCTTCTATCAAGCGTTATCTAAAATTGCCTCCCGTTCATTCAACATCTCATCTCTTCTAAGTCTGAACTCGACTCCAATCTTACATATAATTCTGAAATTTACACATATAAATAAAATTAATATATGTAAATTCACCCTTTCTTTCTCTGTAATTTAAATTGATGGCCTAGAACACCCTTGAAAGGTGAAAGTTTTTTTTTTTTTTTTTAAATAATCGGAGACGGTTTACATATATATAATTCCCGAGAGCACTTAGGCCATAGACCCATTTTACTATCTCCCATTTTACCTCATTCCTTTGACAGTAACCCAGTCCCTTTTATAAAGTTCACCAGGATTGTCATTCGAAATGAAGCTATATCTTCTGGTCCGACAATGTGTCTTCCCAGGTCTCATTTCCCCTCTTCATTCCTCCTTGGTTCCCCGAAGGCCCCACGACGGAAGAGGGCTTCATCTCTCCTCTCCACTCCTTAGTTCCCCGAAGGCTCCACGACAGAGAGTCCACCTCCCCTTGGTTCCCTAAAGGCCCCACAAGGGAAGAGTCCACTCCACCTTGGTTCCCCGAGGGCCCCAGGAAGGAAGAGAACTTCATCTCTCCTCCTTGGTTCCTTTAAGGCCCCACAGAGGAAGAGTTCACCAAGATGGCCTCATTTCTCCTCTTCACTCCTAGATGGTTCCTCGAAGGCCCCACATTGGAAGAGGACATCATCTCTCCACTTCACTCCTCCTTGGTTCCACAAAGGCCCCGCGCTGGAAGGGTGCCCTTCCCCTTGGTTCCTTGAAGGCCCCACAAGGGAAGAGTTCATGGAGGTGGCCTCAGCTCACCTCTCCACGGTTTCTCCTCTTAGTTCCTCCTACGGCCCCAGGAAGGAAATCCACAGAGGTGGCCTCAGCACTCTCAGGTTGCCAAAAGGCCCCTAGTTTTCGAATGGTCCAATTTTTTGTCCCACGAGTTACCAGGGAAATAGAAGGTCCACTCCAGCAGAGCCCTGAGTGCTGGAGTGAGGTCTAAATACTCCGAGATGCGACCTTGTTTCTCCGAGACACCGTTCGTGAAGCTGTTTCCCAGGACATTCAGCCTGAGCACGGTAGCTCACATCTTGGCTTGGGATGGCTATTGCAGGTTTGTGTTTTCCACTCCCTGAGCGATGGGTTCGCCACACTCCCTACGCTAAAAGGTGAAAGTTAGAAATAAAAAAGACAATATTAGCGAAACTCAATCGAAAATCTGATACAGAAAAAGATACAATCACATCTGGGACTCGAACCCAGGACTATGCCTTATCTTTCGTCGGTAGTTCTCAGTCGAAGTACGATACATTTAAGTATGACCAAGTCTGATAGAGACACATTAGCTTAGTTGATAGAGCTCCTTCCCGGCAAGGCGTAGGTCCAGGTTCAAGTACTAGACGTGACCGTATTTTTACTGATTTTTTTTGTTTCAGATTTTCGATTGAGTTTCGCTAATATTGTCTTCATTAATTTAAATATTTTGATTTGACATTTGTGTCCCAAATTATTTATTTTTTACAATAACACCATACAGGAGGCCCTGAGGAAAATAATTTCCCTCAGGGCCTATGTCCTCTATGAAGATGCTGTGTGGGGGGGTCTTTTTGAGGAGGAGTGATGTAGAAGGGAGAAAACACAGAGGCCGGCAAATCGTTCCACAGCCGAGCTGATGAACTCAAGAACGAGTCTTAGAAACGACCCGTTCTCATGTGACTAATGTCAACCGTGTACAAATGTTGGGTGCGTGTTTCTCAACTATGCACCGGTGCCGAGGGGATCAAGCTAGTTCCTCAGAGCATCTCCATTGTTATATCGGTAACAAGGATAACATTCCCACCCGACGTCTGTACTCTAAAGATTGGAATCGGTTTGTTAAGTTAGGAGAATCCATCAAACGGACCGCCCGTTTCTACACAGAGTTGAGGGTTTTTTTTTTAGGTATTTTGGGGCTCCAGACCAGAGGTGGCTGCCAGATTCAACCGTAGGGTGCACTTACGATTTGTACAGGATTAGCAGTTGTGTGCTATTAAAGTATCTGCGGGCCCTGTACACTACACACAGTTTTTGAGAGGGAGACAACTCTTATTTTTTTATATAAAATTGTTGTGTTGTCTCCCTTTTCTGAAAAACATGTTACGATATAAACATTGCCACGTGGGTTTCTCGCCAAGTGGCAAAGCCAAGTATACATTTCGTAAAACAACTTTAGTGTTGTAGTGCTGATCAGGTACCCACAGATTTTATCCCGTAGGAAGCGCCAATTCTGGACGGGTTATGGAACCCGTCAAGAATACCTGTGGTTCCCAAATATGCTCAGGGTGTGGATCTTAAACCACGATATGTGTCGCTCTCCAAGGGATGGTGTGCCAGGTACATAATTTAAAAGGCAGAGTTGTGAGAACAAGCTTATAATTTTAAAAACAAGTAGCAATCCGGGTTTTAAATATGTCATTTCACTTACCCCCATGAACCGACCTCTTTTATTATGAATACTATCGCTAGCTAGCTAATATACTGTCCATCTAGTAGCTGCAAGGCCCAGGCGGCATTTCCCCATGCAGGATCTGGATAGCCCCTAACCGAAGCCGAGATCTGGAGACAGTTCCTCCGCCAAAGGGAAGTCGTCAAGCGGCCTTTCGCCGCGAACAAATTAGCAAGTCATCCCCATGCAGGATCTGGATAGCCCTCACCGAAGCCGAGATCTGGAGACAGTTCCGCCGCCAAAGGAAAGTCGTCAAGCAGCCTTTCGCCGCGATCAAATTAGCAAGTCATCCCGCCGCCAAAGGAAAATCATCAGGGGGCCTTTCGCTAGAAGGATTAGCATGTAGGGAGGCCGCCCTCGGTCCAGACGAGAGTCAGGGTCGGCGTAAATTTACTATTCCGCCACAAAGATCGGCAAATAGCATCGCGGGCTAACGGAACCCCAATCATCCGTCAAAACGGGCTCGGACCCAAGTGTGATCGGACGTATTTCTCATGGATTAAATCTTTCCCGGTTCTGGCACGCCTGGCCGCCATACAAGTTTACGTTGCGGAATCTCAACTAATCCCACCAAAGGAATGCAAACTCGCGATCACACAATACGTTCACGTAATCACTTTTACCGCCCGGCATTTCTCAAGTAAAAAGGAATTATTTTCCCGTTCAAATACTAAATTCTCACAAAAACTCCATTGACTGTCGCGTAGCTAGGTTCCGGGCCCAACTCTCCGAAACCTAGCTACACAAGAAGTGACGTATTGCCGCGGAACTGCTCCAGAGGTCGCCCCAGGCCGTCGATAAAGTCAGAGCTGGCACTCTAATAATTAATAACAAGTTCCTACCTAATTACGATTTCGACGGGTAGAGTTGTTAGGATGCAGTACAAATAATAAAGATGTTAATAATTATATTTAAAGTAATACGGATTTGTACTGCATCATAACAACATGAAATACATTTTTAAAATAATATATATTATCTGGTAAACTAAAAATATTTGAAAAACATATAAATAAAATGTTAGTTTATAAAAACATATAAATAGAATTTTCGTCCGGCACTCGAGTGTAACTAACTAACCATTACAACATTTCAACGCAGGGGTAGGCAGAGAGGACATACCGCCAAACAACTCAGTCTTGCCACACACTCCTTGCCTCGTTCACATTCATACATCGTCTCATACATACTCTTCCAATATTCTGACTCTTGACATGGCCCGACTCAAGTATCTGATTCATTTGGGTCGTTCCGTGTCTTCCTCGGGTGTCTCCGACTTCTCCTACCATTAACAATTGCGTTATATATATTCTCCTTAAACTACTTTCCTCGTTCATTAGCTCTACATGCCCAAACCATCCGAGGGTCCCTTTCTTAATCTTGCCTCGAGTGTATACTAAAGATTTTCTAAACCTGAACCATTTATTGGATAACCAACACCACTGCCATAGGTCATCCCAAGTGGTGCGCTACGTTTGGTGACTTAGCAGGGGTGAGGTTTGTCCGGATCAGGTTCGGGAGAGACTGGTCGAGGAAGACTTTTTGACTTCTCCAGCAGCACTCTCTTGGAACATCGCCTTGCATCGCAGTGGGAGGGATAGATTCATACGGCCGTCACTCCTGGACACACATGGACCTCCAGATCCGTACACACCCCTCGTACCTTTTTCTTTCCCAGCACATACGTCCTCTCCTTTCTTTCCTGAAGAATTTCTGAGGAAATTATTTTACTCAGGGCCTCCTGTGTGGAGCTAATATAAAAAGAAAAAATAAATACTGGAAAATCAAAATTGAAAATAGGTCAGATATTAAAAAAAGTTAGGATTTGACAAGGACCACGCTTTGTTAACCCTGTCGAAAGATTGCAAGGTAGTTAAACAAGAAATTTACAAGGTAAACAAATACGCCTGTCCCGGCCTTGCAGATGTTTGCCTCGTTGGTGGAGGCAGCGACAGCGGTGTGGTTCTGGGAGGAGTGGGGGTGGAGGGTCTTCACGGTCAGCTGGAACACCGCCTCGGCCACTCCTCGGGTCGACCTGACGAGGAGGGAGTACTCACCGGAGTCAGAAGGCAGTGCCTCTAGGATGCTAAGACGTGCTATGTAGCAATCGGTCGACGAGGAGTTCTGAAAACAGCAATTGTTATAATTATTATTTAACGAAAGTGGGAAACAGTGATTGGATAACCTACATTTGTGATTTAACAGGGGTGCCTGGGTTTATGGTTTTTTTTTGTTTACATTAGCTCCACACAGGAGGCCTTGAGGAAAATAATTCCCCTCAGGGCCTATGTCATCTTTGGGGATTCTGTGTGGAGGAACTTTTTAGGAAAGAAAGGAGAGGAAGTTCTGCAAAGGAAAAGGGTATGAGAATTATGTATGTGTGAATCCATCCCTCCCACTGCAGTGCGAGGCGATGTTCCGAGAGAGTACGTCTGGAGAAGTCAAAGAGATACCCTTAACCATTCTCTCCCGATCCAGCCAGCCATGCAGCTGGTGGGCAGACGCATCCGCAGCCATGATTCGGATAAACCTCGCCCCATGAACCCGGCACGCCTGCTAAGTCAACAAATGTAGCAAACCACTTGGGATAACCTATGGCAGGGGTGTTGGTTATCCAATAAGTGGTTCCCGGGGCGGCGGTACCCATATCCGTTTCCCAAAGTGAGGTGTGTACAGGTCTTGGCGGCGAATGCATTTGCTGTCGAATAGTTGATTTTCGACCCATTGCCTTGCAATGCAGTAGGAGTCTTTTCTATGGTTATTTCACTAGGTAGCAATAAAAAACAAACAGTGGCGCACATTTGAGGTGATAAATAATTCAAGGATTAAGTAGCGAGACAAAATTGGTGCCCGGGGTCACGGGGTGAGGTTTGTCTAGGTCATGGCGGCGAATGCGTTTGCACACCTTAGTGCATGGCGGGCCGGATAGGGAGAGATTGGTTGAGGAAGACCTAACCTATATCTCTACAGCCGGACTCTCTCGACCCATCGCCTTGCACCGCAGTGGGAGGGATGGATTTATACATCTGTCAGTCCTGGACACGCTGACCCACAAATTCCAAACCGCCTTTCCCTCCCAGAACTTTCTCTCTTTGCCTTCCTAAGAAGCATCCCTCAAGTGTGACAGACGTATGAATCCACGGCGGTGCAAGACATTGGGTCGAGAGAGTCCTGCGGGATGATTGAAAGGTCTTCCTCGATCCGGCCCACCACACAGTGAGTAGGCAGACGCATCCGCCACCAAGACTCCAAAGTAGCAAGAAATATAATACAAACAGTGTTAGAAAGAGAAAACACTACGCTTTACATCATTACATAGTATAAAATGAAGTCGCTCAAAATGTATGTGCGCATAGATTTTCATGCGGTTTTCACCAATAGATAGAGTGATTCAAGATGAAGATTTATATGTATACTTATTATAGTAGAGAAAAGCCGAGAAATTAAAAAAAATACAATTCAGGCAGCGGGCAGCTGGCAAGCGGGTGGTGTGGATTTTATAAAGGTTGGGTAATGGCGTTGTGTTTCGTTAGCCACAGCAACGTGTGGCCGGGTCTGCTAGTTCAAATATAAAAATTAACAACAAAATAATTAAAAAATAGACCTTTATGAAACCAAAGATTCTAAACACAATTTAAAAAAAAAATTATGAAACTTTGGGAGTTATTTATTCATTATTTTTACACGGAATGACTAAAAAGTGAGGTGACAATAATGTTTAAATTACATTTGTTTAATAAAATACGTATGTGTTTATTTTTTTTTAACCGGTCAAAGGTCAGGCCATTTCGCGGAAATTCGCGGAACTTCGCAAAAAAACACTAAAAAACCACCACTTTGAATTTTGAATTGAATGTTTTGTTGATAAATTTTGAGCTATTGTATATTTTATTAACTGAAACACGTTCACAACACAATAAACTATATACCAAAACCACATTACTTGCATTTATTACGTAAATTAATAGGTTTTATGATGTTTTATTCGCGATATACGCATTTATTGCGACCGTTAAATTCGCGGCAAATTCTGACAGCCGATTGTCATAGAAGAAATCGTTTTAAAAATATTCCAGGGTGACAAGGTGAATGAAACTTGTAGCGTCTCCGAGAGTAATGATGGCGCAAGTGATTCTGACACTGTTCTTCATACAAATTGTGTACATAGAAGGGCCAAAATCGCAGACCAAAAGTTTTTTGTCGGAAGTATTATTCAAATATTTGAATTATTTTCTCGCGCATGCGCATGTGACGCGCGCGCCGGCGCGTCTCCGGCCTGTCACCGGTTAACATCAATAATTTTTATTTTTTAAACTTTATGAGTAAAATCTCAAATTAT
The DNA here is from genome assembly GCA_929108145.2 of Limnephilus rhombicus. NCBI lineage: Eukaryota > Metazoa > Arthropoda > Insecta > Trichoptera > Limnephilidae > Limnephilus > Limnephilus rhombicus. The sequence goes on along the minus strand of OV815289.1, from coordinate 46,319,919 downwards.
AATATTTAATTAAATAAAGACAATATTAGCGAAACTCAATCGAAAATCTGGAGACAGAAAAATCAGAAAAAGATATTGGCTCCGCTGGGACTCGAACCCAGGACCCTTTGCTTACATGGCAAGAGCTCTACCGATTGAGCTACGGAACCCATATTAAATTCGGTCACTTATAACTGTATCATACTTCGACTAAGAACTACCAACATTATCTTCATTTTCTGGCACATATTATTGGCTGCTATCTTTATGTATGATACTTTTATTACAATATCTCCAGATTTTCGATTGAGTTTCGCTAATATTGTCTTCATTTACTTAAATATTATAATATGAGATTTTACTCATAAAGTTTAAAAGATTAAAATAAATATTCATCCTAGACTTGCAGAAAAGTCAATAGATGTCGCGTATTAAAAATAAAATGGATAAAAAATTTATCCAGACACTATCTAGATTGCATTTAGTTCGAGTTGAATCTTGCAATCATATATAAAGATAGCGGCCAATAATATGTGCGTTAAGAAAATGAAGATAATGTTGGTAGTTCTTAGTCGAAGTATGATACAGTTAAAAGTGACGGAATTTGATATGGGTTCCGTAGCTCAATCGGTAGAGCTCTTGCCATGTAAGCAAAGGGTCCTGGGTTCGAGTCCCAGCGGAGCCAATATCTTTTTCCGATTTTTCTGTCTCCAGATTTTCGATTGAGTTTCGCTAATATTGTCTTCATTTAATTAAATATGAACAATTTTAGTTAGGAAAACGTAAGGAGAGCCATTTTCAAAACTTTGTAAGTGTTTGCATGCAAAATTTTTAAGCGTATTATTTAAAATGAAAATATTTTGAAAATCTGACAAAATTTGGTCGAGGCCTGGATTAATTAAAATTTTACTGTGACGGGTGCTTACCGTGTAGTTTTGCGTTATTATACGGCCATGGCTGACCGCCAGAGGTAATGCGAGACCTGCAGCGAGCCACACCACCCGGCTGGGTGCGGGGGATGAACAGTACTCACTCTCCAGTAGCACGCGCTCGCCCTCTACAGCCGGCACGGTCGCATTAGCCGGGTACACCGTAGGGCCCCCTGCAAGCACACACATACATTTATAGACGACCTTCATGGTCGAGGGATAAGGCTCTTGACTCGCAATCCGAAGGTCGTGGATCGATTGGCAAATAAATTTTATTTAAATATGATTTTAGATTTTCACCGCCAAAAGTATTAATGTTATTTTTGGGGTGTTATGCCATGGTGCACTACCTCATTATTTTGCCAATGTTTTGGACAGCGTTACAGTGTCGATCATCAGGGCACATGTGCCCTGGCCGGCCCTCACAGCGGTACTCCCCGCGGGAAGTGTACAGGAGTTCCGCACACAGGGGCACAGTGACATGACCGGATGGGGTGGATGGTTTGCCTACCTGAGGAGAGAGAGTGGCGCCCCACCTCGGGTCCCGGCCGGCCCTCACAGAGGTACTCCCCGCGGGAAGTGTACAGGAGTCCTGCACACAGGGGCACAGTGACATGACCGGGTGGGGTGGATGGTTTGCCTACCTGAGGAGAGAGAGTGGCGCCCCGCCTCGGGTCCCGGCCGGCCCTCACAGCGGTACTCCCCGCGGGAAGTGTACAGGAGTCCTGCACGCAGGGGCACAGTGACATGACCGGGTGGGGTGGATGGTTTGCCTACCTGAGAGAGAGTGGCGCCCCGCCTCGGGTCCCGGCCGGCCCTCACAGCGGTACTCCCCGCGGGAAGTGTACAGGAGTCCTGCACGCAGGGGCACAGTGACATGACCGGGTGGGGTGGATGGTTTGCCTACCTGAGGAGAGAGAGTGGCGCCCCGCCTCGGGTCCCGGCCGGCCCTCACAGCGGTACTCCCCGCGGGAAGTGTACAGAAGTCCCGCGGGTACAGGTGCGGCTGAGCTCGACACGTGCGGAGACCAGCAACCCTCGCTCCCTGCAAAACATTATATGTATATATTCATAATCAAAATATTTTTTTTTCATTTTTAAAAGATAAATAACATATCATATATCATAGATACATGGAATTCCTAACTACAGATGATTAAATCTAGGATTCGGTTATTAGAATTTTTTATGTGATTATATCAAAGATATTCAAATACAGAAGAGATATGCTATGGTGTCCACGCAACTGTCGCCGGACTACGCGCTAATTAGCGTAGTTTTCATACAAAAAGAATTTGTTCATTTCGTTGATTTTTTGAAAATGTGCATTAATATTGGTTAACAATATATTTTGAATAAGGAAAGAATTCGTTCATTTAGTTTAACGTTCATTTGGTTTATTCGTTAAATATTTGTTCTTTTAGTTTATTTGTTAATTGGTAAACAATATCGGCGACACCCGGAAGCGCAGACCCACATAGTAAAAACAGCAGATAGCACATCTACTTATATTTCAATATCTTTGGATTATATTATTTTAATTCAGAATAATAAATTGTGTCAGTGAGTGAGGAACTTATTGAATTTAAGTTTCCATGTGTTAAGTGTGAATCATGCACTTCCCATATTATAGTGGGCATATTAAAGTCTCCAATTAAAAGTAAAATATCATCGGGATATTGAACTTTTACATTAGCAAGTAAGCCAAGGAATGAACTGAGAGCGGTTTCATATTTTTATTTATTTATTTATTTGTTTATTAAGACATACACAGTACATTATAATACAGATTATAAGGTATGTTAAATTAAATTATTACATGGTTATGAACCTATTACGTAAGTACATAGAATGTCATTTGGTAATTACGCCTGAGATATGAACCGGTCTTAAAACGTAATTATTGAATGAATGAGTAATAATAATAAAAAGGAAGAAAAAAAGGAGGGGTGGGGATGGGGGGGGGGGGGGGGGGAGTGCAATGCAATACATTCCATATTTTAAAATAACAAAAAAAGATAAATGATAAGTTAAATTAAAAAGTAAATAACAACACATAAATTAAATTAAATAAACGAATAAGCATGTTATTATATGCTCACTAATTGTAATTGACTGATTAAAGTTTAATGAAAAGTTAAGTGTAAGTAATTTAAAAAAAAATTATATCACGCCAAGAAATTTAATAAATTAGTTTTGTATGTTTGCAAGGAATCATGAAAAATGTATAAGTGTAGTAATTTTTCATAGTGGTTATAAATTATGATTGCGCGAGTAATTGGTGAGTTACTCTCTGCTTTAGTGTTATTGGATTCCATATGAAAAAGAGAAGTGTGCCTGGTACGCCTCATTGGGACATTTAAACCAATAGTGGATAGCAATTCAGGACTATCTATTTTATTATTTAGCAGGTTATACAGAAACAGCAGATCTGATAATGTGCGTCTTTTTTGTAAACTTAACATGTTATTTGTAGTTTTGTTGTATTTCTTAATAAATATTTAGAGAATTTATTCTGTATACTTTCTACTATATCTATGTACACCTTATATTGAGGATTCCATACCGGGGACGCATACTCCAGTGGACTTCTGACCAATGAACAAAACAACATTTCAAGAGTCTTAGCACTTTTGAAAACTTTACATATTCTTAATAGGAAACCTAGCATCTTGTAGGATTTTGATATTATGTGTTCGATATGCTTATCAAAAATTAATTTGTTGTCTAAATAAACACCTAGATCTTTACATGTAGACGTAGATTGTAAAGGTTTATTATTCAAGTTGTAAGAATAGATGATTTTATTTTTATTTCTAGTAAATGTAATTGAGTGACACTTAGAAATGTTTAAGGACAGTAAATTTGATTCACAATACGCGCACAAATGATTAAGATCGCTTTGTAATTCTATACAATCAGATAAAGACTGTACAGGTTTAAAAATTTTCATACCATCCGCATATAACACAAAATAACTATTTTGAAAGCATAGATAGATATCCATGACTTTGTGGGAGATATACACAAGCTACATGGATAGTACGTTTAGAGGTATAGTTAGAGGGAGGAATAGTGACCCAAATGCATTCGGCATTGCACACCAAGTCTTCGCGAGGGTATGCGTTAAGATTGTTATGTGTAATGATCATAACTCCACCGCCTCCACCATCTTAATCTTAATTATGTTAAATACAACCTTTTTCCGGGCAAGGGCTCAAATATTAAAATTACTCTAATGTAGAAAAGTTAATGACAACACTCGTTTACATAATATATGAAATCATAATTTTAATAATTGACACCAGAGTCACGCACTCTCCCCCCCCCCCCCCTCATAACTTTTTCCTTCCCAGAACTTCCTCTCATTCCTTTCCTAAAAATACCCGCCACACAGCATTCTGAGGGGAATAATTTTTCTCAAGGTCTCCTGTGTGGAGCGAATGAAAAAAAAAATTATGCATAAAAAAATCAAAATATGCTTGCTTCTGTCTATGTATATACTAGCTGAACCGGCCACGCGTTGCTATGGCTAAATACAACGCCATCTACTGGATGGTTATCCAACCTTTATAACCACCGCCATCTTTGAGTTTATCGCGAAGAAACAGACAGACAGACACAGCGGAGAACTTTAATTTATAATACGTAGAGATAGTGCGAAAGATTATAATAAAGTGCATGAAATGTTTGAGGTAACTAACATATTTAAGTTATTAAGGATTAATACTGTATCCGTCTAAATAACTTTCCAATTATCGCATTGTACGTGACCATTTTTTTAGAAGAGAGAATGGATGTGGTAAGCTATACATAAAAGATAGACGTATGCCACCGCAAACTTTTTTCTAGACCTATAAAGGAGGAATATCCCACCATGCATTTTTTTGTTATATCTCAAAGGGATAAGGCAGGGTTTTCGATGAAAGCTACCAGGCGGCTTGACATTTTCCGACACTTCTAATAATTATCATTTTGTTTCAACCAATTTACACAAAAAATATATACCTAAACCTTCCTCATGAAACACTCTATGTACTGGTGAAAACCGCATGAAAATCCGTTCAGTAGTTTTTGAGTTTATCGCGAACAGACAGACAGACGACGCGGAGGACTTCAATTTATAATATGTAGAGATAGAGATGAGAGTATATGTATGAGATGTATGTCTATGCGTCGCTAAACCGATCATCTGGTTGCGATAAAACTTTGGGGATTTGATGTATGCATGCCCGCAATGGTTTATATATATAATAGTGAGCTCTTGCGCCTGAAAATGCGTTGCTGAACCGTTCATCGGATTGCGAGGAAACTTTGGCGAGTTGTTGTGAGTAGAGATGCCACGAATATTCGGCTTCTATCGGTATTCGGCCTATTCGGCTACTTTTTTTACTATTCAGTATTCGGCCGAATATTGCGAACCATTCGGCCGAATACCGAATACCAAATCATGAAAAAAATGCGTATATATTTAATATTTATTGTCTTCACTATATATTTCATAATATTCCCAAGTACGTGATTTTTTATTAAACGGTGGCATTTCGTAAAGCTTTTCGCGAAACAAACAGAAGTATTACACACTATAAGTAACACAATTTGATGTAACAATCAACAAACAATGCGTACTGTGTCACGACCTACTCGTAAATGAAACAAATACATAGTTAACACACGTACTTCAATGATGCAAGTCGGAACCTGTCACCCGCGAAATGTACTAAGTGTCGCCGAAATTCGGCTGCCGAATATTCGGTATTCGGAAAAATCACTATTCATGGCATCTTTATTTGTGAGCACACCCACGAAAGTTTCTATATGTACTGGTGAGCTGTGGCATTATGAAATTTGTATAAAAAAATTGCAATAGGTGGCACGCGACTGTTTGAAAACTGAATATACCGGGAATGAATGTACGAAATGCGGGAGGGAGAAGGGAGTTCGGGAGGGGGGTTCGTGGGACGGGGGAAGCGGGAAAGGGCAATGAGGAGAGGGAAGGCGGAGTGGGAACGCTAGTAAAACAATAAATATGATTTACCTGGCGGACATTGCAATTGAACGGCTCCTCCCATTGCCAACTCCACCCGCTGTCCGGACACTGACACTGTTTGGTGGTGGGTGGACTGTTGGGTTGGTTCCACTTCATCTGTTAAACACAACACATCCTTACATATTACTCATTGAAATTGTTGAAGTTAACCCCTCCGAATTTTCGTCAATACGCACTTGAGATGTCTCAAACAAAATGACATTTTACGAAAACTTTGTGTTATTACCGCTTCACAATTAAAGTTCTATAAATGAAACATTTCTGTACGCAGCCGAATACTAAAAACTGTTTTAGAAAGGTTACAAAATAAGCTTTCGAATTATTATATTACAAATAAATATTAAGATTTGTAAATATTAAAATTTAGCAAACAAACATTAAAAATAGGTAAAAATGACTCGCGTGATGTTTTTTATAAGAAAACGGTACTAAAATCACAGATTATGTAAACAACAATACTTATTCTATTGTATAAATGTGTAATAAACACTTTTGTCACCTCACTTTTTTTCATATAAAAATGTTTAATAAAAATTAAAAATGTCGAGCGTGGACGAGCTGCCGGTAGTAAATTTGTGCGGGAAAATATTTTTGTCAACTACGCGGCTGACAGCTGATTCCTGTTATGTATTTCTATAGACATCTTGATCTACTATCGACCTTTTACTTTTTGGTTTAGGGATGTAACTAAAACAATACCGGAGTTAGAACGATTTCTATGGAAACACACGCGCTGACGTGTAAACACGCTTATTGTTCTTGACTGCTGTCCTATTTCTAACGCTTATATCTGCTTACGTTGCGGAGGGGTTAAGACACAAAATAATTTTTTTGTAGTGAAAACTTCTTTAGCACCGTTGTGATTTGAAACTCGATGAAATGAAAATTAGCGACACTAAAAAGAGACAAAACACATACATCTATAGGATTTAGATAGGATAATCGGTCTCCTCTTTGAGCGGTGCTTCGTAGCCTATCGGTCTTCTCTTTGTGCGATGCTTCGTAGTCTCTCCACTCTTATCTACTTTAGTTTTCTGAAGGATTCACTTCTACCGCGTGTGAACTGCACTCTGATTTTTTTTCATCTAATATTTTTATATACAATAATGAAAGAAAAATTAAGAAAACTACGCAGAAAATTGGATAATTTCAGAAAAATTAACGACTATTTTAACTTCGCACGTTGGACTGTTTTTTTTTTGTAGGAAAAGAATTGTCTATGGATTTTTAAAATTATAGATATTTTAAATAGGTACCAAATTAGATTGATTGTTCTTATTATATACAAAAATGAATATTTGTAATATACGAAAAATTTAAATTTGTATAAAAAATTGTAAAAGGTGGCATGCGAGTTGTTTGAAAACTTAATGTACTGGGACTGAATATATGGAATGCGGGAGGTGGGTTGGCGGGACTTATGAGTGGGAGAGGGGGGAGGGTAGGCAGGGATGGTGGACGGGGAACGCGGGAGGGGAAGGGGATGCGGGAGGGGAACGGGGACGCACGAGAAAGGACATGCAGAGAAACAATTATTTCATTGAATATGGCATTGCAACACATGCCGGGAACCAGCTAGTATTTTTGTCAAGAAATTGTTTCTCCCAGCACGACCTTTCCCATGCGTCCCCGTTCCCCTCCCGCAACCCCTTTTTCTACCGCATTCCCCTTCCACCTTCCCCATGTTCAACCCTCCCGCATCCCCCATCCCGTGAACCTCTCCCTGAGTTTCCCTCCAGTGATCCTTTTCTACCTTCCCAGCCTTCCTCCCTCCCTCGTCCCCCTCCCGGAAACCCTGCTCCCTCCCTCCTTTCGAAGTTGCCGAGAGAGTGCGATGGGCTGCACTTGTACCATCCGGAGTGCTCTCGCCGCACCGCGCTGAAGGTCAGGTAGCCGTCCACACTCTGCGCCACCTAGCACAGAGACAACACGCATTGCTCACTCACATCTGACGTTGAGGAAGTATCCGATGGAGGAGAAGTTGCCGAGAGAGTGCGATGCGCTGCACTTGTACCATCCGGAGTGCTCTCGCCGCACCGCGCTGAAGTTCAGGTAGCCGTCCGCACTCTGCGCCACCTAGCACAGAGACAACACGCATTGCTCACTCACATCTGACGTTGAGGAAGTATCCGATGGAGGAGAAGTTGCCGAGAGAGTGCGATGCGCTGCACTTGTACCATCCGGAGTGCTCTCGCCGCACCGCGCTGAAGTTCAGGTAGCCGTCCGCACTCTGCGCCACCTAGCACAGAGACAACACGCATTGCTCACTCACATCTGACGTTGAGGAAGTATCCGATGGAGGAGAAGTTGCCGAGAGAGTGCGATGCGCTGCACTTGTACCATCCGGAGTGCTCTCGCCGCACCGCGCTGAAGTTCAGGTAGCCGTCCGCACTCTGCGCCACCTAGCACAGAGACAACACGCATTGCTCACTCACATCTGACGTTGAGGAAGTATCCGATGGAGGAGAAGTTGCCGAGAGAGTGCGATGCGCTGCACTTGTACCATCCGGAGTGCTCTCGCCGCACCGCGCTGAAGTTCAGGTAGCCGTCCGCACTCTGCGCCACCTAGCACAGAGACAACACGCATTGCTCACTCACATCTGACGTTGAGGAAGTATCCGATGGAGGAGAAGTTGCCGAGAGAGTGCGATGCGCTGCACTTGTACCATCCGGAGTGCTCTCGCCGCACCGCGCTGAAGTTCAGGTAGCCGTCCGCACTCTGCGCCACCTAGCACAGAGACAACACGCATTGCTCACTCACATCTGACGTTGAGGAAGTATCCGATGGAGGAGAAGTTGCCGAGAGAGTGCGATGCGCTGCACTTGTACCATCCGGAGTGCTCTCGCCGCACCGCGCTGAAGTTCAGGTAGCCGTCCGCACTCTGCGCCACCTAGCACAGAGACAACACGCATTGCTCACTCACATCTGACGTTGAGGAAGTATCCGATGGAGGAGAAGTTGCCGAGAGAGTGCGATGCGCTGCACTTGTACCATCCGGAGTGCTCTCGCCGCACCGCGCTGAAGTTCAGGTAGCCGTCCGCACTCTGCGCCACCTAGCACAGAGACAACACGCATTGCTCACTCACATCTGACGTTGAGGAAGTATCCGATGGAGGAGAAGTTGCCGAGAGAGTGCGATGCGCTGCACTTGTACCATCCGGAGTGCTCTCGCCGCACCGCGCTGAAGTTCAGGTAGCCGTCCGCACTCTGCGCCACCTAGCACAGAGACAACACGCATTGCTCACTCACATCTGACGTTGAGGAAGTATCCGATGGAGGAGAAGTTGCCGAGAGAGTGCGATGCGCTGCACTTGTACCATCCGGAGTGCTCTCGCCGCACCGCGCTGAAGTTCAGGTAGCCGTCCGCACTCTGCGCCACCTAGCACAGAGACAACACGCATTGCTCACTCACATCTGACGTTGAGGAAGTATCCGATGGAGGAGAAGTTGCCGAGAGAGTGCGATGCGCTGCACTTGTACCATCCGGAGTGCTCTCGCCGCACCGCGCTGAAGTTCAGGTAGCCGTCCGCACTCTGCGCCACCTAGCACAGAGACAACACGCATTGCTCACTCACATCTGACGTTGAGGAAGTATCCGATGGAGGAGAAGTTGCCGAGAGAGTGCGATGCGCTGCACTTGTACCATCCGGAGTGCTCTCGCCGCACCGCGCTGAAGTTCAGGTAGCCGTCCGCACTCTGCGCCACCTAGCATAGAGAAACACATTTCATTTATTACATTGAATTTTTACATCATACTACCAAAGACACATTTACAATTATTACAAATAAAAAAATTAAGTAATGTAATTAATGCTTGTGATCTTTGTTTTTTACACCAATTGTTTTATTCCAAGATTGATGACATTTTGCACACTTTACCCCAAACAAGTGAAAGGTCACTTAAAAGAAATTAATTCAATTACTTCAATTCAATAAAATTCCTGAGAAATTGTACCCAATTTATAACAATTCAATAAAATAACTAATGTGATATTTTTATTTCTTATATATATAACACAATTTATATATATATTCCGATAACACAGTGGTGATAGCAGCCTTCCAGCACCAAGCGCCACTCCTGAGCGAGCGCTGGGCCCTAGCTCACTCCAGACCACGTCCTACATTATAATTGATTATTTATTTTATTTCTATTATCGCTTATGTCTTTTATATTTGTTTGTTCTATTTACTTTTTTTACTTTATCTGTTGTGTAAATATGTACAACTTTATGGGACGTGTGGGATTGCACTATCCTCCCCACATCCTGGAATAAACATTATTATTATTATTATATTTGCAGGGAAAAGTGACCAAGTAGATTTGGTCAGTTAATATTTCAGAGCAAAGTGTCACAAATATTTAAGGAGAAAATATTTACAAAGTATCCGAAGTGGGAAGTAGGAAAGTGTTCAAATAGATTTGGTCAGTTAAAACCTGTGACAGGCCGGGAACGCGGAATTGAGGGCGTCATTTGCGCATGCGCGAGAAAATAATTCAAATATTTGAATAATATTGTCGACGAAAAACTTTTTGTCTGCGATTTTGACCCTTATATGTACAGAATTTGTATGAAGAACAGTGTCAAAATCGCTTGCGCTATCATTATTTTAGTTGGTGTTAAAAGTTTCATTCACCTTGTCACCCTGGAATATTTTTAAAACGATTTTATCCGTGACAATGCGCTGTCATAATTTGCCGCGGATTTAACGGTCGCAATAAATGCGTGTATCGCGAATAAAACCTATTAATTTACGTAATAAATGCAAGTAATGTGGTTTTAGTAGATAGTTTATTGTGTTGTGAACGTGTTTCAGTCAATAAAATATACAATAGCTCAAAATTTATCAACAAAACATTCAATTCAAAATTCAAAGTGGTGGTTTTTTAGTGTTTTTTTGTGAAGTTCCGCGAAATTCCGCGAAATGGCCCGGCATTTGACAGGTTAATATTGCAAAGCAAAGTGTCACAAATATTTACAGGGAAAAGTGTCCAAGTAGATTTAGGCAGTTAATATTGCAAAGCAAAGTGTCACAAATATTTACAGGGAAAAGTGTCCAAGTAGATTTAGGCAGTTAATATTGCAAAGCAAAGTGTCACAAATATTTACAGGGAAAAGTGTCCAAGTAGATTTAGGCAGTTAATATTGCAAAGCAAAGTGTCACAAATATTTACAGGGAAAAGTGTCCAAGTAGATTTGGTCAGTTAATATTGTAGAGCAAAGTGTAAGCATTTTTGTAGCATTTAGGGGATACTGTTTGGAGGGTTTTTTTTTAAAGGAAAACAAGGAGAGTATTTAGGTATCCAGGAGTCCAGAGTCCTGCTGGATAGATCTAAAGGTCTCCCTCAACTAGTCTCTCCCGATCCAGCCCGCCACGCACTAGATGGGTAGATGCATCCACCTTCAAGACTCCGACAAACCTCACCCCATCCGAGCACCAAACGTAAGTCACAACACTTGGGATGACCATTGGCAATTATCAATTTTATGGAAAATTTTGAGTTTTAATTGATCATTTATTCCAGTAGAACATTCGTGACGAAGTAGAAATTTTGACTCTGAATTAGGTGTGGCTCACAGGTGGGTCCATTTCGTCTTTGCGCCAGCGCGGGTGTGACGGAGGATTACTGTCCACTTCGCAGCGGAGCGCCACGGCAGAACCTTCTTTCAGCGGAAACCCAAACCCGGGGACACGGCTGATACCGAACCTGGGAGCATCTGAAACCAACAACCAATCACACAGATTAACAATTTAGCAGAAAACAGCTTCTTGTAAAAAAGTTAGTTAGGAAATATTTGCCGTTAAACATTTCATTTGACTGTAGTAAGCGCATACACATTGAAAGTCAAACAAATTTTTATATAACTGGCGAGTATCTGGCAATCATTGCAATGCCAAGTAAGAAATTGTTTCTCAATTCGCTTATGGATGTCTTTTTCCATTCGTCCCATTCTCCCGTCTGCCTCTTGCGTTCCCCTTCCACTTTTCCCGTCTTCCACCTCCGGCGAGGGAAGAGTGGCGGATGAGAGGGGAAGATACTCACACTGGACGTGCAGCAGGGTGGAGGCCACCATAGGGGCGGCCAGCGAGGGGTGTGTGGCGATGCAGGCAATAGTGGTGTTGTGATGAGCCCGTCGCACTGTGAATTTAGCCACGGACGATGACACGTCCATACCTGCCAAAAATACAAACCCTTAGTAAACTACCATTAACAAGCAAACGATTTTCCTCCGAATTTAAAGTTTATCTGGAAACTGGTTTTAATTTAACCAGTGCGTCGCGTCTATCACGAATGTGCACTTTTTTCATCTTAACCCCTCCGAAACTTAAGCAGATATAAACGTTAAAAATAGGACAGCAGTCAAGTACAATAAGCGTGTTTATACGTCAGCACGTGTGTTTCCATAGAAATCGTTCTAACTCCGTTATTAATTTAGTTACATCCCTAAACCAAAAAGTAAAAGGTCGATAGTAGATCAAGCTCTACATCACTATCAAGTTGTCCATAGAAATACATAACAGGAATCAGCTGTCAGTTGCATAGTTGACAAAAATATTTTCCCGCCCGAATTTAGTACCGGCGGCCCCGTCCGCGCTCGACATTTATAATTTTTATAAAATATTTTTATATGAAATGATAAAAAGTGAGGTGATAAAAGTGTTTATTACACATATATACAATAGAATAAGTATTGTTGTTTACATAATCTGTGATTTTAGTACCGTTTTCACATAAAAACATCATGTGAGTCATTTTTAACCTATTTTTTATGTTTGCGTTCTAAATTTTAATATTTACAAATGCTAATATTTATTTGTAATATATTCTAAAACAGTTTTTACTATTCGGCTACGTTCAGAAATGTTTCATATATTAACATTACTCTATGAGACGCGTAAAAGTTTCATTCACCTTGCAACACCTGAATATTTTTAAACGATTTTATCTGTGGACTCAAACGTCAGATTTTTACCGCGAATTTACCGGTCGCAGATGCGTCGCAGTTTATGCGTGTTCATCGACTAAAACATCGTAAAACCTATTAATTTACGTAATAAATGCAAGTAATGTTGTTTTGGTAGATAGTTTATTGTTCTAGGAATGTGTTTCAGTCAATGAAATATACGATAACTCAAAATTAATCAACAAAACATTCAATTCAAAATTCAAAGTGATGGTCTTTTAGTAAATTTTCGTGAAATGGCGTGGCCTTTGACCAGTTAACATGAAAATATATATAATATAACAACCATGCAAAGCATTCTTCAAAACAATTACAACATGAAGATAAATAAAGACAAAACAAAGCTGCTGACTGTAGGCCGAACGCAACATCAGATGAGAGTAGAGATGTCAGGAGTTCCACTAAAGAACACCAAGGAGCAAAATAACATGGGACGGTCGGTCTAAGAGCGAGGTCGACAGCCGTATACACCAGGCTAGGCTTGCATTCAATAAAAGATCGAAGATAATAGAATAGAATAATATAGACCTGAAACTGAGAATACTCCTCATCAAGACCTATGTATGGAGTATCTTGATGTACGGCTGCGAAACATGGTGCCTATCCGAAAGAGATAAACGGAGACTAGAGGCTTTTGAGATGTGGTCCTATAGAAGACTACTAGGAATTTCCTGGAGAGACCACATCACAAATGAGGAGGTTCTCCAAAGAATCGAAGGAGCAGGGCACCTGCTTAGGACCTTGTCCGAAAGGCGCGCAAGATGGATCGGCTATGTAATAAGACAAGAAGGCCTCTTGCATGCCATAATGGAGGGTATGACCGAGGGGACAAACGCTAGGGGACGCCCACGCCGAGAGTACCTGGAGGACCTGCTGGTGGACGTGCGCTGCTCATCATATGCAGACTTCAAAAGAGCCACACAAGACAGGGAAGAGTGGAAGAAACGAATAGATGAAATTGCTGCAAACCAATCCCAGGATTGAAACCAGAGAGAGAGAACATGAAAAAAAAAACAGAATTTAGCCAGCAAGCTTCATTGCTGTTAAATTGATTACATACGTTTATTCCTTGCTGATCGGTATGTTTTGCTATGTGGCTGGTGGGCAGACGCATTAGCCACCAAGACCTTGACAAACCTCACCCCATGATAGTCCTGGGTCGATCGTGAAAGACCTGATCGTCGAAACCTGCTCACGAGCCACCAAAGAGCGAGCGGGTTATTTATTCGTCAGCACCCGGGTCTCACGATCCACGACTCGCGAACAACAAGACAAGAACAACGCGCGCACTCCTGCGACCCGTGAACCGCGACACACTCCCGCGACCCTCGATCTACGACACATTCCTGCACCCCGTGACTCACGGACCGATCGCCGGGTGCCGGGTGCGGGTGGGCGAGACGTGTCAGCTCCCGGAACCCGCAAACTGCGACACATTCGATATGCATTCGATCGCCGATTGCCGATCAACGCACACACGTGCGTGACAGTATCCTGCTTCCTGCCCGTGTGTCACGTCATCGCGGGATTCTTAGGTAGATTCGATTTTTGAATATTCGACTACACACTGCGTCGTTTTTAATTAGAGCGTATCTTGGTATTGTTAATCAACGAGTGAAGTGCATTTCTTTTCACTTTTTGTTAGTGTTGTTTTCATAAAAACTTTTCATTTTTCGTGTGAGTATGAATGTAATTGTGCATTGTAATATAAACTATAAACTGGTAAAAGTGTAAAATGTCTGACTTTAATAAAAAGAAATTATAATAAAGCATTAGCTTACAGCTAATTGACTTATTTAAATTCTCAATAAAAGCTTCAGAACAACACGTTTTTTACAAGGTTTTTATATCCTCCAAAACATGAAAAAACATTTTTTTTTACCCCTGAAGCATGTCTTTTTTAAAATTAATTTCTGGGACATGATATTACTAGTTACAGGTGTGAGCAGTGAGAGAACGTTCACACAATTATAACCTGGGTTTTGTGTCACGTCACGGCGACCCGGGTCGTGTAAAACGATCGATCGACCCAGGACTACCCCACGAGCCCGAGCACCCCTGCTAAGTCACCAAACATAACGAACCATTTGAGGTGACCTATGGCAGAGGTGTTGATTATCCAATAAATGGTTCCCGGGACAGCGGTACCCATACCCGCCCCCCAAATTATAGCTTGAAGATGGCCCTTAAAAGTCTGAAGATGACTTTAACAAGCTGAAACCGGTTGCAGTCAAAAATAAAGTTTTATTTGTGGTTTATCATGAATAAATTGATTGAATTAAATATTAATAACATATAATTAAATATGCGATTTAGTAGTGATACTGACCATGGCGCGCTGTATATCCGACCACTATCGCCGCGGGTTCCCAGCGCAGCTCTGCGGCGGGACGGCCCCTCTCGGCGGTGCACGCCAGCAGTAGCTCGCTGCCCTCTGCAGCCGGTACAAACACGTTACCCGCATCCAGCCGCCGGCCAAACACCTGCAGATACGGCGCAGACGGAGGCTCTGAAATCATCCAAACAATGGCTCTATTAACCTTTTATTAGACACACCAAAATGCCTACGTTTTTAGTTGCGCGGGGTTACCAGATACCTCAAATGCATTTTTTTTCTATTATGTATATCTTTTATTTATTTATTTATTTACGGACTTACGTCCAATTTAAAACAAAGTATCACGAAGTATAGAAATGAACAATGTAAGGATTCGGATGGTACATGAAAGCAAAGACAAACAGTGAAAATAGAAGAAAAATAAGTGTCAAGTCACGTCAAGACCTTGCAAAAATTAGGGTGAATATTACATATCTTCATTTGTTTAAAGAGCGACAGAAATCATTTAAGCTAATACCAAAAAAGTCAAGGTCTTGACGTGAGTTGACCAGTCTACACATTCTGGACAGTGGTGAGTTATAACCATAGTTAGTCGAGTGCTGATTGAGGAAAAGCAGGTCTTTATTTCTGAGTCTACGAGAAGGTATATTAAATGTGATGAGTTGTAGTAATGTAGGCGAGTCGATTAAACAGTTAATAATTTTGAAGAAACAAATGAGATCAGATTTTATCCGACGGTCTTCTAAAGGAGAAAGGTTTAGAGTTTGTTCAATTTCAGCATACGAGTAATTGCCTCGCTCTAATCCTAGCCTCCAAGCAATTCCCTTTAGGAACCGATGTTGAACGGATTCAATATGACGAATATGGACAGCATAAAAAGGAGACCATATAATACAAGCATATTCAAGATGGGGGCGAACCAAGGAGCAGCAAAGAGTTCTTAGGGTATTTATGTTTTTGAAGTCAGAAGTGGTTCTAGTGATAAAACCAAGTAGTTTGAGAGATTTATTAACAATCGTATTTATATGTTCCCGGAAAGAAAGCTTGCTATCAAGAGAGACACCAAGATCTTTAATAGATTGAACAGTTGTTAGGCAATTATTATTTAATTTGTATTCAAAAACAATCGGATTTTTAGATCTGTAGAAGGACATAATTTTGCACTTATCGACATTTAGTTCCAAGCAATTAATTTTACACCATTACATTGATACATTGATATATTTCAAAAGTAATTTCTTAATTTACAGGGTGTAGCAGAACGAACCCGGGGGATTTTAACCAGTGATTCCTGACCATATTTGGAGTAAAAAATATACATGTCATTTTGCTGCCTGATGACATTTTTCCGAGGGTTAGGTTAGATAAGGTTAGGTATATCCCCTCAGAAAATCGCCAATATGCACTTTTAATGTCTTTAACGAAATGACATTTTACGAAAACTTTGTATTATTACCGCTTTACAATTAAAGCTCTATAAATGAAACATTTCTGAACGTACCCGAATAGTAAAAACTGTTTTAGACAGGTTACAAAATAAGCTTTCGAATTATTATATTACAAATAAATGTTAATATTTGTAAATATTAAAATTTAGAATGCAAACATTAAAAATAGGTAAAAATGACTCACGTGATGTTTTTATGTGAGAAACGGTACTAAAATCACAGATTATGTAAACAACAATACTTATTCTATTGTATATATGTGTAATAAACACTTTTGTCACCTCACTTTTTTATCATTTCATATAAAAATATTTAATAGAAATTAACAATGTCGGGCGCCCGTAGGAAATTTGGCGGGATAAATTATGTGTCAGACTGCGCGTCTGACAGAATGTTCTTTTTATGTATTTCTATGGACAACTTGAATAGAGATGTGCAGCATGATTCATTATCGACCTTTCACTTTTTATTTGACGGATGTAACTAAAACAATAACGGAGTTATAACGGTTTCTATGGAGACACACGCGCTGACGTGTAAACACGCTTATTGTACTTGACTGCTGTCGTATTTTTAACGCATATATCTGCTTACGTTGCGGAGGGGATATTTAAGTTAGGTTAGGTTATTTAAGTTAGGTTATTTAGGTAAGGTTATTTAGGTTAGGTTAGATTATTTAGGATAGGTTAGATTAGGTTAGGTTAGATTAGGTTAGGTTAGATAAGGATAGGTTATTTAGGTTAGGTTATTTAGTGTTGGGATGAAATGGGGTAACCGAGAAACTCACCCATGACTATGAGCGCCACCCGACTGAGGCAGACACGGCCGGCCGGGTCCTGGCCGCGGCACTCCCACACTCCGGAGTGCTCCCGCCCCACGCTGACCAGCTCCAAGTGCCGGCCCTCCAGTAGCTGGGGGGGCCTCCCTCCCAGCCGCACAGCCTGAGGATAAATACATAGGGTAAGGAGTATAATGGTTGGCACTTTAAGGTAAACTTCAAACTTGCCACCTGATTTTGTGTTACTATTGCAAGTTTTTAAAATTATTTTTATTACAGTTGACTTGTTCAACAATTGAGTGCACATTTTCAATGTTGTTTGTCTTTGATTTTGCTTGCGTTTCTAACTATAGTGAATCAACTCGAAAACATATGAAAAGTACAATCATTGGTACCCACGTTACATTAATTGGCATTGCAAAAAGTATAATCATTGGCACTTCGTGTTACATATTACTTATTAAAGAAAACATTTTTTCAGTTAACTTTATTGAAAGAGGATACAATTCACAAAGGTATTCACATTATTTTACCAAAAATTAATATTTTACAAATATTAAAAAAAACTCAGGTAGGTAGGTACTAATTTCAATCTTCTTTTAGCAAGGCTTCAATAATTTCGCTTTCCGAAAGATTTTTTGTGTCATCTGGTAGAATTTGAATATTATTGTCATTATCGGAAACGGGTTTTTTAACTATAATTTGAAATGGTTTTTTGAGTATCACGCATGAAATGATTTTTATTTTTGGTTCAACAGATTTATGTACGCTTGCATTGTTGGTTTGGAAAATGTTATTCGATGTTGATAGTTCATTTTCCTTTCCAATTGATTTCTCGTTTTCAGGAAGAGTAATTATTTTTAAGTTTGTAGGTTTTTGCACGAGTTTACAAGAAGTTTTGGAATAAAATTGTATTGAAGTCGAACCATTCTTGTTTATCTTTGGTGGAAGAGTATCTTCAGAATTCAAACATTCATTTGGCTTTTGAACGGACAAATATTCAATTGCTCTGTTCTTATTCCTTTTATGTGATATTTTTCTTGATTTGTTAATCAGTTTAGAACTTTCAGCTTTAACTTTGGAATTTCGTTCTCTTTGAGTTTTTTTAGCCGCTTTTTCTAACAGCAATTTATTTTTTGCATTCATTTTTGCCTCATCAATATCAAGCCACTTGTTATGATAAAATATTTGTCAATATATCTCGAAGTTTATTTTATCATAGATTTAGGCAAGCAGGTACCTCATTTCAAGAGGTGATTAAATAATATTAAATAAGCTTCTTCATAAATTTATTTTTTTAAATTTTGGAAGTAACATCATTCATTTTTTTTTTTTGAATAGGGTATAAAAATCGAATATTTTGTTTAGAGCCCACTGCTGAGTAATCTTTCTATGGTGGTGGAGGGTTTTACTGACAAGTCGGGCGTGATTCTTATTGATTACGTTAATAATTTTATAAAGTAAAACGATTATTATTTTATCCGAACTGGATCATAATTAACTAGGCCGCGACTATTGTAATCGTGGTGCCGATAAGTGTTGTAAACACACATTTCTGTCTTCGTAATTTTCACCGAATATAACTGATGGTTAATTTTGAATTTACTTGCCAAGTAACAAGCAATTTATTTTAAAACATGGAAGATTTAAAATACAAGAAATTTAATCTGTTAAATAACGAAGGAATAATTATTCTCGCCTGATAATACAAGATTTTCATGGCTGGCTTTTTGATTTTGGGAGCAGATACTGTTTTCGGCTGAAATCAGTTCCAGGTATTTTGTCCGACCATACTTCAGGAGAAAAACCAGAAGCTCAAGATCGTAATTTAGATAGATAGTTAGAATCATGTATATTTTTGGTCGATTCAAGGAAGGTGAGTCTTAAGTTCTGTTAATATGTTTATTGGTTCCAGTTTTATTTTATTATGTGATAATAAATCTTTTAATTCATATTTCTTAATAATACTGTCTATTTTATTTTAAAAATCCTTCTAATTTAATCGTATAGTTTTCATACCAAAGACCCTGAGAGAGGTTTATTGTTTTACTAACTGCTAGCCTGGTTAATCAACCAGTGGCGCCCCTTTTAAAAATAAAGCTGGCAGATGTTGATGTATATTTCACCATGACAATTTTAAGTCATATTTTTATTATGACAATTTGGCGACCTTAAACGTGTTGGGTTTCGTTTTATACGTTATGATTATTTTACAAGGATTTTTACTAATGAAATGTATTTATTTTGCTTCAGAAATATGTCTGTTTATTGATAACATGTCATTTTTTTTTTCTCTCAAGAGCTTTTGTTATTAACAAGTTTCATTTGTTTTGAAAATATTTCATTTGTTTAAAAACAATAGAATGTTATCAAAATTGATTATTTTTTTTTCTCGGTTAAAATGGTAAAATAGCTTAACTATTTTCAGCTCGTAAAGTCATTTCTAATTTTAATCAAGTAAGATTTAATATCTTTTCTTTGTGTTTGAATTATTACGGCCGCGTACTATTTATTTAAAAGAAAAACAAAGGATATACAATCAAATGTTATTGTTTATTGTTTGTATTTCGGTATAACTATTTTCATTTCGCTACGTCATTTCCAAAATAATATATTACTACGAATTATTTAAATGAATTATTACGGCTGTGATTTTCAAACGAATTGCAAATAGAACAACTTTCTTTGAATAATTTTTCCAAAATGTCGACTTCATTCGAGAATATAAATGATAAAACAAAAGAAGATCTATTTAAGCGTCTTATTCAACGACTGCATCGTAAACAAGAATCAATTTTTCCTTTTATAATATTTTAACAAATAAGGTTTTTTTTTTCGAAATGCAGATTTTATCATTATTTAAACGTCATTTACAATCTAATAGTAAAGATTTTATTCAAAAAAAAATATTTCTATAAATGAATACAAATAACTTGAATGAGCCACTCGATTTGTTCGTATTTCATGCGCACGGAATGCAGATATTTCAGAGTTGCCTTTACTGGTTAGACAGTTTCTTTCTATTTCGTTTTTTGAGGTGGTGGGCCGATCACCCCAGAATTCGAGATAGGATGAAATAGTCGATTGTATTATTAATATGTAACGTCATAGATTGTATACCAATATACATAATTATAAAACTTTTAAAACTATTTATTGTCAATCGTGACACAATCAATTTTGATATTTATTATCAATGTTTACAAAAACGGGCATTATTTTTAATAACAATTCTGAAAAACAGTAATTGTCAACGGTGACACAAGGAATAATGTGATATTTATTATCAATATTTTAACAAATAAAGGACAATATACACGAAATGTGATAAGACTTCGAGAAATAATCGGACAATGACGCAACGTCATTATTATCATTGGAGGGGAGTTAGCGGAGGTATATCCAGTCTAAACAACTGGGTCCTGGTGTTCAACTTACCATTCCTAATGGTCCAAATAAGTTCCAAAGGTAAGGGTGGGCTTGTACCCCATCCGCAACGTATCGATCCGGCGTCGATAACGTTTACCTTACATGACAGACAGAGGGCGAGAGATGCTTGCTGTCTGCTCATCAAACCCTGAGCTGCTGACTCAGGTACGGAACACAGTGTGCTACATCGTCAGTCGGGAGGCAGTGGATCCGTTGCCTGTAGACGGATAATACCTATAGGTGATGGAAGGACTGCAGTCCACTGGTCCATGTGCATACTCGCAGTACTACGTGGTGTGAAACTTGTTTTGAGTGGTTCGAGTTGTTCTGGAAGTTTTAATGAGCAATTCTGACACAACATTCTACAAGTAATTCATAAACTCTATTTGAAATCGAGTTGTATGTTAATTTTTTTTTCACACGGTACTATTGGTAGTGATTTCTGCAAAATCACATCATTATTTTTCTCAAATATATCAAGTCTCAATTAATTTGTGCATGCCTTTATATTGTCTTACGTTATGCTCTACGTCAGAGCCAATAAAATTCAAGCCCATACAATCAGTAATAAATATTGTACACTCGACGTGTAATTTTTTTTTTTGGTGTCATAATCATAGAGAATCTATCCATTGACTAAAACATGTAAGTTCTGTAAAGCCGAGCTTATATTCCTAAGTTATATGGTGGTTTCCAAGGGTTTGGCCAAAAACATCAGTAGAAATTTATTCAAATTTCGATACATTTCAATCAGGTCTGATCAACCGGGTTGATACATAATTAATATAATTTGAATGCGGAATTCAAATTAATTTTCCTTGAGAAGGAAAATTATTATTTTTTTAAACTCTAGTTTTAGACTCGAGTTCAAATAATTTTAAATATGATTATGAAATAAAGAACATTAATTATGAAATGAATAATTCCAAAATATTGTTTAAACAACAATTTATAACACACGTACAACTCTAGTACTTCGCTTGAGTTGAACCATTATCGTATATTATTACGGAATTATTAATAATATAACTTATTAATTGACATTTTATGAATGAACAGACAAACTAAAATAAGAATCACGTTGTTTTTATATATATATATATATGGATATTTTTTTAAATTTTTTATTTAACTTAGAATTTAAAAAAAAATTAACCACTAAGTATTTATACTTTATTTTTTTTTAAATTCTAAACAAAAGGTTTATAATGAACTGTGTTTTTTTTTTTTTTAATTGACAGGATTACTCAGAGATCCAAAGATTCGTACCTCTTTGCAACTTGAGTTGTCTTGATAGTTGAAAAATATAAAATTTACATAAAATAATGTTTAATTTAAATTTAATTTCATTTCATGTCGCATTTGTTTTTAAATATTTATATATATATATAAAACATATATATATATAGAGATCTAGATGTTGTTAAGTTAGTTTATAATAGAGCATATCTCCTATGCATTCGAGTATGCATTATATATTTTTTATACTAATTGAAGAGATTAGTTTATTTAATTTATAAACTTTTGCTTAAAAAGTGTTTGTTTTCTCTTGGGAAACTGAAATTTGTTTGTTTCAAACAAATTTACTAAACAATTTCGACTCCACAAAGCTGGTTGTCTACCTCAATTATTTGGCACCATTCATTGGCGATGGTTGATGACATTATGACATTTAAATAATTTGATTTTACATAAATGTTGATTGCTATTATATAAATTTCCTTCTTGGATAGACCAAATGACCTTAGTGAGTTAGTCAGGAAACTCCACGGAGTGAACATTCTTGATATCCTAAAGATGGATTTAAATTCAGTGCAAAGTGAGGGTTGATTGATCTCCCTAAAAGTGATGCCTATTGAGGCTTAATACCCTGATTTGGGACAGTGACGCTTTTGAGCATAAAAGTGATATGACGTTTTTGAAGGAGTTATGTAAAATTTGTAGAATTAATATTTATAATATTTTTTTTTCTCTTTCAGTTTAAAGTGTGTTGTTTATTTATCATTTAATGATTGTTGTTCACGTAACATTTAATTATGTCCTGTTTATTTCAGGTATTTTAACTATAATAATCAATAATATTGTATTCTAATTCTAATTCAAATTTAATCAATTTTAAATATTTCAAAGGTTCATACGAATTATTTATTATAAATTATGTTTTATTAATCTTTGAAAAGATTGTTAAATATTACTAATTGCTTTGTTGTTTTTATTTAATAGAAATCCTTGGATCGACAAATGTATCAGATAGAATAGGTTTCTTTTATAATTATGTTTGGGGACAAACATTTGCGTGGTCCGGGAGGTAATGTTATGATAAAATATTTGTCAATATATCTCGAAGTTTATTTTATCATAGATTTAGGCAAGCAGGTACCTCATTTCAAGAGGTGATTAAATAATATTAAATAAGCTTCTTCATAAATTTATTTTTTTAAATTTTGGAAGTAACATCATTCATTTTTTTTTTTTGAATAGGGTATAAAAATCGAATATTTTGTTTAGAGCCCACTTCTGAGTAATCTTTCTATGGTGGTGGAGGGTTTTACTGACAAGTCGGGCGTGATTCTTATTGATTACGTTAATAATTTTATAAAGTAAAACGATTATTATTTTATCCGAACTGGATCATAATTAACTAGGCCGCGACTATTGTAATCGTGGTGCCGATAAGTGTTGTAAACACACATTTCTGTCTTCGTAATTTTCACCGAATATAACTGATGGTTAATTTTGAATTTACTTGCCAAGTAACAAGCAATTTATTTTAAAACATGGAAGATTTAAAATACAAGAAATTTAATCTGTTAAATAACGAAGGAATAATTATTCTCGCCTGATAATACAAGATTTTCATGGCTGGCTTTTTGATTTTGGGAGCAGATACTGTTTTCGGCTGAAATCAGTTCCAGGTATTTTGTCCGACCATACTTCAGGAGAAAAACCAGAAGCTCAAGATCGTAATTTAGATAGATAGTTAGAATCATGTATATTTTTGGTCGATTCAAGGAAGGTGAGTCTTAAGTTCTGTTAATATGTTTATTGGTTCCAGTTTTATTTTATTATGTGATAATAAATCTTTTAATTCATATTTCTTAATAATACTGTCTATTTTATTTTAAAAATCCTTCTAATTTAATCGTATAGTTTTCATACCAAAGACCCTGAGAGAGGTTTATTGTTTTACTAACTGCTAGCCTGGTTAATCAACCAGTGGCGCCCCTTTTAAAAATAAAGCTGGCAGATGTTGATGTATATTTCACCATGACAATTTTAAGTCATATTTTTATTATGACACACTCTTTACTAGTCCAAACAAAAGTTTTTTTCATTTTTATATTTTTGGTTTTCCTCTCTGGCATCTTTGGCCCATCCAGGATATCATTTAATGAAGTATTATGCTTTGTGGGAGTCACGCGCTGGTTTTGTACAAAATCGTTATTTATTATTTTCACCTGTGTGGACTTTTGTGAATGTGTATGCACTGCTACCAGAAGGGATGCTATCTGCTAGCTCCAATTGAGGCGATTCTTCATCTGGAATGTCATTTGACAAATAGTGGCTGTCATTCGTTCGTTTTTGCAAATCGTTGGCAATAATTGTGTTCAAAGGTACTTCATCTTCCGAATCAAAGCATAAGATCAAATCATCCGATATTCCGGCAAATTCTTCAGCTTCTTCGTTGGCCGAAACTAGTGAATGTTGATCGTTTAATTTTTTAAAAATCGTAAACAGTGCTAAAAAATCTGATGATTCATTAACAAATTGGTGTTTCTCAAATATTTTAATTTTTTCATCACCAACAATCCTTTTAAAGTCCTTGTAGTTCAATAAATTTGTGTTTTCTTGTGGTTTTTGTGATGGTGAGGTTAATAAATAATTTAAAATCAATTAATAGTGTAAACTTTAGAGTGTGTATCATTGGCAGTGTAAATATTGGCACACCTATCAGTACAATGATTGGCATGTGCAGGTCATAGTGATTGGCACTGCCAAAAATAATACTTTAATTAAACAAATGTTTGTTCTAATTGTACTGCTGAATTTAAGCAAAACTGCACATTGTCTAAAAAAACACAATTTATCAATTATTCAATGAAATTACAGTGATTGGCATGCATGCCAATGAATAGACCTCCATACAAATGTTACACACAATCATTGGCACCTGGCAATTATCTTAGCCAGGCGCTTAAACTAAGTTAGGATCGCAAAGAAACTCACCTTTGGCCTGTATTTACAACACAATACTCTAAAATATATCAATATCTTGTAAAAACTTGAAATAATTACCAATAAATTTGTGTTTTCTTGTGGTTTTTGTGATGGTGAGGTTAATAAATAATTTAAAATCAATTAATAGTGTAAACTTTAGAGTGTGTATCATTGGCAGTGTAAATATTGGCACACCTATCAGTACAATGATTGGCATGTGCAGGTCATAGTGATTGGCACTGCCAAAAATAATACTTTAATTAAACAAATGTTTGTTCTAATTGTACTGCTGAATTTAAGCAAAACTGCACATTGTCTAAAAAAACACAATTTATCAATTATTCAATGAAATTACAGTGATTGGCATGCATGCCAATGAATAGACCTCCATACAAATGTTACACACAATCATTGGCACCTGGCAATTATCTTAGCCAGGCGCTTAAACTAAGTTAGGATCGCAAAGAAACTCACCTTTGGCCTGTATTTACAACACAATACTCTAAAATATATCAATATCTTGTAAAAACTTGAAATAATTACCAATAAATTTGTGTTTTCTTGTGGTTTTTGTGATGGTGAGGTTAATAAATAATTTAAAATCAATTAATAGTGTAAACTTTAGAGTGTGTATCATTGGCAGTGTAAATATTGGCACACCTATCAGTACAATGATTGGCATGTGCAGGTCATAGTGATTGGCACTGCCAAAAATAATACTTTAATTAAACAAATGTTTGTTCTAATTGTACTGCTGAATTTAAGCAAAACTGCACATTGTCTAAAAAAACACAATTTATCAATTATTCAATGAAATTACAGTGATTGGCATGCATGCCAATGAATAGACCTCCATACAAATGTTACACACAATCATTGGCACCTGGCAATTATCTTAGCCAGGCGCTTAAACTAAGTTAGGATCGCAAAGAAACTCACCTTTGGCCTGTATTTACAACACAATACTCTAAAATATATCAATATCTTGTAAAAACTTGAAATAATTACCAATATAATGGAAGACTTACCTTATGAAAACAATAAGAAATTTTGATAAAACGTAATGAGCTCTACCCGCGTCCACGGATCACTCGACAGTTGAAAAATGTTGCCCTATGAATGAAATAAATTATGCCCATCTAAAAATAGGATAGTATGGGAATACAATATGTATGTCTAAGATTGGGATATATTTCTCACCGTAGCCACTAATATTACTGTTTCAATTCAGGAGTGCCAATCAATGGGGGGGTGCCAGAGATAGTACCGCTTACCCTATATATTAAGCTTTTATTTTTTCCATTTTATATAATAAAAACTCTCTTTTTACAACTTTTGAAAGTTATTCATATCAATGTAATATATCATTGAAGAAAGTAACAATAATAAACTAAACATTTGGGAGGCAGAAATGGGTACCGCCGCCCCGGGAGCATTGGATAACCAACACCTCTGCCATAGTGGTTCGCTACATTTGGTGATTTAGCAGGGTTGCCCGGGTTCATGGGGTGAGGTTTGTCTAGATCTTGGAGGCAGATGAGCAAGACACACTGAACCCCAGATTCCTACCCACCCCTTAACCGGTGACAGGCCGGAGACGCGCCGGCGCGCGCGTCACATGCGCGTGCGCGAGAAAATAATTCAAATATTTGAATAATATTTTCGTCAAAAAACTTTTGGTCTGCGATTTTGGCCCTTCTATGTACATAATTTGTATGAAGAACAGTGTCAAAATCGTTTGCTCCAACATTACTCTATGATACGCCTAGAAGTTTCATTCACCTTGCAACACCAGAATATTTTTAAAACGATTTCTTCTATGACAATCACCTGTCAGAATTTGCCGCGATTTTAACCGTCGCAACCGATGCGTGTTCCGCGACTAAAACGTCGTAAAACCTATTAATTTACGTAATAAATGCAAGTAATGTTGTTTTGGTAGATAGTTTATTGTGTTGTGAACGTGTTTCAGTCAATAAAATATACAATAGCTCAAAATTAATCAACAAAACATTCAATTCAAAGTTCAAAATGGTGCTTTTTCAGTGTTTTTTCGTGAATTTTAGTGAAATTGCCTGGCCTTTGACCGGTTAACCCCTCAGGAAATCGCCATTTAAGCACTTTAACTGTCTCTAACGAAATGACATTTTACGAAAACTTTTTGTTATTACTGCTTCACAATTAAAGCTCTATAAATGAAACATTTCTGAACGTAGCCGAATAGTAAAAACTGTTTTAGAAAGGTTACAAAATAAGCTTTCAAATCATTATATTACAAATAAATATTAGCATTTGTAAATATTAAAATTTAGAACGCAAACATTAAAAATTGGTTTAAAATGACTCACATGATGTTTTTATGTGAAAACGGTACTAAAATCACAGATTATGTAAACAACAATACTTATTCTATTGTATATATGTGTAATAAACACTTTTGTCACCTAACTTTTTTATCATTTCACATAAAAATATTTAATAAAAATTTAAAATGTGGAGCGCGGTCGAGCCGCCGGTAGTAAGTTTGAGCGGGTAAATATTTTTGTCAATTACGCGACTGACAGCTGATTCCTGTTATGTATTTCAATGGACAACTTGATAAAGATGTAGAGCTTGATCTACTATCGACCTTTTACTTTTTGTTTTAGGGATGTAACTAAAACAATAACGGAGTTAGAACGATTTCTATGGAGACACACGCGCTGACGTATAAACACGCTTATTGTACTTGACTGCTGTCCTATTTCTAACGCTTATATCTGCTTACGTTGCTGACCGGTTAAACACTTTTCCTTCCCAGAACTCTCTTCTTCTTCCTTCCCTTAAAAAACCCTACAGCATCCCCTAAGATGACATAGGCTGTGAGGGAAATTATTTTTTTCATGGCCCGCTGTGTGGAGCTTGTAAAAAAAAAAAAAATTATTACCGATTGACATCCAATTTCAAATAGTACACAACTGCTCACTCCCCACAAACCGCAAGGGTTGGATTTGACCACCATCTCCCAAAATACTTGACAAAAATACTTCGACTTTGTACAGAAACGGGTGGTTTGTTTGTTTTGTTATATTTTACAAAAAAAAAAATTTTAAATTAGTTCACGACCTATGTCTTATTAGGGGATGCTGTGTGGAGGTAGGAATTTATGCAGAGGTCAATGTGTCCAGGAGGGACGGATGTATGAATTCATCCCTTCCACTGCAGTGCAAGGAAATGGGTCGAGAGAGCCTGGCTGCAGAGGCTAAAAGGCCTCTGTCAACCCGTCTCACTCGATACAGCCCGCCACGCACATCGAAGCGTCCGCCACCAAGACCTAGACAAACCTCACCCCTATAAACCCGGGCACTCCTGCAAAGTCACCAAAAGTAGCGAACCACTCGGGGTACCCCTGCAAAGTCACCAAAAGTAATGAACCACTTGATGTGACCTATGGCAGAGGTGTTGGTTATCCAATAAATGGTTCCCAGGCCGGCGGTACCCATACCCGCCTTCCAAATTGAATTTGGCTAATCAACTGAACGATTGACATATTATGAGAAGTCGATTGCAAAAGGGAAATAGTTATTACCTCTCCGTCTTTGTACCAAGAAATGCTGGTGACGTCATCCGGCAGTTTGCAAATGATTATCTTTCTGGAGTCGAGTGCTGCCAAAGTCTCGTCAGTATCGTTTCCTTGCACTTCGGATTCGTCATCGCTTTCTCCGCCATCGAACAACCCCTCCCGTTCATCTGCCTGGTAGTCAGCTCCGTATCCTGACCACGTGCGTGCCTCTCTCGTCGCGTTGGTGGAGTGCTCGTTCTTCCAACGCCGCGTCTTCGCATGCTTCTCCGTCACATCCTCCCGCAAGAACTTGCTCGGGTGTATCACGATATCGTCGATGTACGACTTGGGGTTGTCTTCCGTGAAGAAACGCCTCTGTGCAAGACTGTCTTTAAGGTCAGTCTCCGACTTAATAACATCACTGACCCCGCTCCTGATGTGCAGAACTGTGTCTCCTGTGATGTCTTTGGGTCTCTTCTGGTGGTTCTCCGTGATGTTAGGCGAGTCTCTCTTGCGACGCTTCTCTCTCGAATCTTGCGCTACACGGTCGAAGAATGAATCTCTGTAATATCTCGTATAGTCTTGTTTAGCATCATCATTCTCTTCCGAATCCTCGTCGTAATATCCATACTCGTCCTCATCAAGAGATGCGTAAGCATCGATGCTTCTTTTCTTGGCAACTTTTTGTTGTTTTCCTTCGTCTTGTACATAGTTTTTAAGCCAAATATCGTCGAAACCGGCGTGGATTCCCGTGTTTTTTTCATAACCGTCGAAAATAATACCCTCTTCGTTGGTTTCTTCATCTTTGTGAGTGTTGCCTTTTTCCAAGTCGTTTATTTGTTCAAATTCAATGTCGACACTGCTGTAATAGTCGTCAATGTTTTGTTCCAGAGATTTCGTCGTCAGTTTTTCGCCAAATTCGGTGGAGCTTGGTGAGGTCAGTATTTCTTTTGAGACTGATGCAATCTCAATAAACGGGGGACTTGTTTTGGCGAAACTCCCTTGTGTTTTGGTGTCGCCTGAAACAGAAGGATGAAAATTCGTCAGAATGAACATAAAAAGGCACCTAGACCAAATGGGAACTAACATTTTCATGAGGGGCGTTCGCAAAACTAGATTGCACGGGAAGGTACGTAAGGTTTTTAGTTGAACGATAG
Organism: Limnephilus rhombicus; assembly: GCA_929108145.2. NCBI lineage: Eukaryota > Metazoa > Arthropoda > Insecta > Trichoptera > Limnephilidae > Limnephilus > Limnephilus rhombicus. The sequence continues at coordinate 46,290,083 of OV815289.1, read as the reverse complement.
AATACTTTATGATTTGAAAAATCAAAACTTGTAGTTTTATATATTGGACGGACGCGCTGCTAATGTTTTTCTTTCTTTTTTGGATTCTTGAGGAGTCTCAAAATTTGAACGTTTGAAAACTAATCGTCACTTCATTTGGATAGGGTTCTAACTTCGCTTCACCTTGTTCTGAGATATGAGTGTCAAAGTTTGCAAAGATAATTTCTCATAATCTGTTTACAAATTTCCGATTTTGATGTTGAACCTTGTGTAAAGTATTTTAATTGAACATGTTTTAAATGAAAGTATTTAAAGAGGACGTAAACTTACCCTTTTAGAACATACCTAAACATACAAATAGAACCCTGTGCAACCAGCTAGAGCATAATAATTCATTGCACAAGGTTCTAATTACATTACCCTAATGCTATTCCTAGCTAGGGCTAAGCCCTATTAAAATATTTTCCATTAAAATACATTAAACTAAAATACATAAATTAAAATTCTTACATAGATTTCGAAAATTCGTCTTTGGAAACTTAGAAACCTTAGAAAATGGTAAGACGTAGTTAGAACCCTATCCAAATGAAATGACGGACCATAATGTGCCTCGTATTTAAGATCAACTGTCAGATACAAACAAAATAGAGAATGTAAGTGATGTTAGAACCTTGTGAAATTAATTATAATTGAAAAAGCTTGAAGTTAGAACTTTGTCATACTTATATCTACGAAAATACAACACAGATGGTTCTGAAAATTATTTTGGTTATAGAAATAGGCAAAAGAAATGCTTTGGCATTCAAAGGTCATTTTTGAAAAAAATGTCAGTTAGAACCCTATCCAAATGAAGTGACGTAATTATAAAAATATGTTACACTAGCGCAGACCCGTGATTTTTCATTACAAGTCCAATTTTGAAAAAGACAATAATTTTTTTTTCTGTTCAAATAGTACATTTAGGTAGGAACCTACTTTTTTGTGTGAATACCTTACAAGAGTCCCCACTGCTCCCAACCGTCTGGAGACAGTAAGACTATTGGGGTGTGTTGTGAGGCTGAAGGTCCTGGGAGGGAAAGGAGATGCGGTGGAGGAAGGGGGAAAATACCTGACTAGATCTGGTCATCAAACATAAGTCACACAAACACGTTTCAAGCATTGTTTCAATTCTAAATGGCGGTCTTGCACCAGGGCGATACCGAGAGTATCTTTCACTCTGGAACGTGCAGCAAATATATTAAATATTAATTTTTATTAATTAATTGTGAAATTACACAAATTAATCAAACAAAATTTGATTATGCCCGCCGGGATTCGATCCCGCGACCTTTGGATTGCGAGTCAATAGCCTTACCTCTCAACCACGGAGGCCGGCAAATATAATCCATATGATCCATCACGCATAATCCATAATGTTTATGATGAACTAGCATCTAGCCCTTCGTATATTATCAGGAATACCAACAGTCTCATATGCGAAAGTAAATTTTTATTATACGCAATCAAAATTTTTAATGCAGTATTTTCCATCGCCCCAAATACAAAAATTTGTCTTTAAAAGTAATTAATTAAGATTAAGATGAATCTAAAGATTTTTTTCTAAAAACTATTCATAATAAGCGTGGCCGGTGATTTTGAAAATTTACTTAAAAGAATGATACTCTCACATATTTAATTAAAGGGCACGAGAGCCTTAAAAAGTAAGGTTTTAGTTTGGACCCAAATTTCGTTGGGTTCGTTATGCATCTTAATCTATATACATTGATGATATGCTTGGTGTAACTCTAAGTGACCAGCTCAAATATGGGGGCTCCATCCAAGCCAGAGTTAAGTTAGCCTCCCAAAGACTGGGCGTACTGTACAGGGTCCGCAGATACTTCAATAGTACACAACTGCTAACCCTGTACAAATCACAAGTGCCCCACCCAAAAAAACCCTCGAATCTGTGCAGAAATGGGTGGACCGTTTGATAGATTCTCCCATCTTAACAGACAGATTGTAATCTTTAGAGCACAGGCGTCGGGTGGGCATGCTATCCTTGCTCTACCGGTATCTCAATGGAAAATGCTCTGAGGAACTAGCGTCATTGATCCATTCGACACCGGTGCATAGTCGGGAAACACGCCAAATGCGTGCCTAACGTATATACACAGTTGATATTTGTCACATGAGAACAGGTCGCTTCTTTGACTCGTTCTTGCGTTCAACAGCTCGGCTGTGGAACGATTTGCCGGCCTTTATGTTTCCTCCTTCCTACAACATGGGTCTCTTCAAGACCAATGTTCATTCCTTCCTCTCCTCAAAAAGACCCTCCACACAGCATCTCTCAGATTACATAGGCCCTGAGGGAAATTATTTTTCTCAAAAGTTAATGCAAAAAAAAAATCATTACATAGTATAAAATGAAGTTGCTCAAAATGTATGTGCACATAGATCTTTTAAACTAGGCAAGGGATTTTCATACGGTTTTCGCCAATAGATAGAGTGATTCAAGAGGAAGGTTTATATGTATAATACATGCTTATTATAGTAGAGAAAAGCCGAGAAATTCAAATATTCAATTCAGCAGGTGGTGTGGATTTTATAAAGGTTGGGTAATGGCATTGTGTTTCGTTAGCCACAGTAACGTGTGGCCGGGTCTGCTAGTAAATATATAAAAATTTAGGTTCCGTATGTTTGTGTCGGCAAATCTCGGAAAGTAATCGATGGATTGACTCAAATTTTTTATAGAACATTGCATTTTAGGAAAAGAGTGTTTTTATATATAATGGTAAGCTCTGGCGTTATGAAATTTGTATAAAAAATTTACTACAGGTTGTGCGCGAGTGGTTTGAAAATGTGTGTATTTCATATATAGCGGCAGCTAGGGAAGGTAGGAGGGGGAGGGTAACGAAGGAGGCGGAAAGGTGACGAGGGAGGGAACGGGATGCGGGAGGAGAACGGGGACACACGGGAAAGGACATGCAGGGAGAAACAATTTATTTCTTTGAATGGCATCGCAACGCATGCCGGGTACCAACTAGTATCATAAATAAATATAAAATAAATGTAAATGTATACTCACATGTTGCCCCAGTGATGAAATACGTCAAAATAACCAAAAATAGAGTTATTTTTACAAGTTGAAGTCGGCTTATTTTTGGTATCGCCATTTTGTAAAAAAAAGAGTTATTAAAAAATTAAGTACCTAATTGACAAAATCCACTTACAGTTATACACTTATTTTTTTAACTAAAGTCACAGTTATTTAGTATATTAGTTTTTTTAAATCATTAAAAATATATTTATAGATCATTTTTATTAATATTTCTAATTTGGCATTTTTTGGTTTAATTTAATTGTATTATTTTATTGTAATACAATCGGTACAAGAAATATCTCAAAGGAAGAGAGAAGTTTTTTTTTTAATGTGAATACAGCACAAGAGTACCAACTGTTTGAAATAAGTGGGACTGTGGGATCACTAATAGTGGTGTGTTGGGATGTTAAATTGTTTGGAGACGGGCAGGAGACAAAGAAAAGGAAGAACCGGGCTACTCAGATCTGGTCCTCAAATTTAAACATTTTGTTTCTGAATTGCGGAATTGCAGATTCTCCAGGGCGATACTGAGAGTATGAGAGAGGGGTGCGATTTTTTAGGACGGTGTAGGATACAAGGAAGGATAGGATAGGAAAAAGATAGTTTAATGTCACATCATTCTATCCTCTGCAAGCACCACTAGATTGGTTTGGCGTACATTTTTTTTCCACCGAATTTGTAAAATTAACGCAGTCGTTTGACGTCATTTTTGTTTTAAAAATTAACTATTTATTAAATCGGTTAGTATGTTTAAGTTTACAATTTTAATATTGATTTTATCTCTTTTCCACAATATATAATAATTATTACAACATTCACATAAAGTTTTTATGTTGATTTCGTCTCTTTTCACTTTTGTTTTGACTTCATTCTCCAAACATCAACTCCAAATTTTCTGAAATAAAGAAAAAAGAATATATCAGTGCACGTAGACAGGATTTTAAACAGTGATTCTTGAGCATATTTTTGGGGCGTTATGCCGTGTTCGCTATCTCCTTCTTTAGCCAATGTTTCGGACAAAGTTACAGTGTCCAGCATCAGCTGCACCAAAACTAAACACAGAAAACCATTTTGAATTACACTGAAGATTGAAGCTGACAACACGGTATAGCATATACATTCAAAAATCTGTAATACCACAAAAATCAATTTCAATAGATCTTGCTACCCGATGATATATTTTTTCTATTAACCACTCGGAGCCATAAGCTTGTTTTCACGATAATATAACATTACTAGACATGTGTATGATGTATGAGGCGTACCTCCCTTCAGTGGCGGCTCGAGCACATTTTTTGTGGTGGGGACCGTCATTTTTTGTGTAGACACTTTCATGTTTTTTTTATGTTGTGTTTTACCAAAAAAATGAGTTATTGCGTTTGTCATGTGCTCCTACGAACTTTCGTGTTTTGTCAAACTTTCCGATAAATGTTTAAAATATATAAGATTAAAATTAGTTTTAAATCTTATATCCAGCTTGAGTACACCCCGTACCACCACCAAAAAGTATACTGGGAATATATTTTTCAGTTAAAAGTCAACTTCATTAATTCTTTTTAATAGATTTTTTATTTATTTAAAAAAAATAAAACAATAACTTTGTAAACACCACTTTATTTTTTATACTTTATGCTGACTGGGTTTCGCTACAACCGTAGCTTCATCAGGGCAGTATAATATTCTACTAACATTAGGTTACATGTGTGTTATAATATATAATTTACCAAAAATGGGCTGGACTCGTCAAGTCTTAGTGAAGGAGGAAGAAGGCGTAGGTGGAGAATTGGGAAGGGAACGGACGTGTTCTTTATCAATAGGGAACAATCTTAGTATGGGACTTTTATTTAAATTTAACTACCATATGTTATTAACTACCTTACTATTAGTGCTTATGGCTTTCCTAAGTTCAAGTGCCTCTAAATTGTCCAACCTTACATCTTAGATGTTTACACAGCTCTAAATTTTCAGAATTTGCAAACCACTTGATCGAAAAAGACCATAAATTTGACAAAAACGCCGGCGCCAAACTTATTCATAAAAACACCTCGGTAAATATTCAGAACAAACGTCAACGGTTATGTAACGGGATTGTGTATGTTATCTTTACTTTAAAAAACAGCCTACGTTTTTGAATGGTTGGTCTGGCAAAGCAGGGTTTGTGTAGCGGGCTTGTGTATATTATCTTATTTTTAATTTTAATATAAAAAAAATGCGTATTAACCGTTGACATTTGTTCCGAACTGCAAACAGAGTGATTTGACAGCGTGAAAGCAAATTTTCAATTTACGTAAATAAAATTAAAAATGAAACATTTTCAACCTCCCCGAATGCAAATAGTTGTCTTTTATGGTAATTAAGAATAATCTAAAAGTTTTATAAAAAAAAAGTGCGTATTAACCGTTGACGTTTGCCATAGGTCACCCCAAGAGGTTCACTAAGTTTCGTGATTTAGCAGGGGTGCCTGGGTCCATGGGATGAGGTTTGTCTAGGTCTTGGAGGCGGATGACCTGGACACACTGAACCCCAGATTTCTACCCACCCCTTAAACCCTTTTCTTTCCCAAAACTCTCCTCTCTTCCTTGCCTTAAAAAAAAACCCTCCACACAGCATCCCCAAAGATGACATGGGCCCTGAGGGAAATCATTTCCCTCTGGGCCTCCTGTGTGGAGCTCATGTAAAAAAAAAAGTGGAGTGGAGCTGGTAAGACGTTTGGTGTTTTAGCATGGGTGCCCAGGTTCATGGGGTGAGGTTTGTCTAGGTCTTGGAAGCGGATGACCTGGACACACTGAACCCCAGATTTCTACCCACGGGTGAAATGCAGATCCTGCCAATGTCTGGGAATTTAATGAAAAGGCACTTTCTAGATGAGAAAAGTGTGGAGAAGCTGAATAAAAAAAAAATTAAGGCGCGCTCGGCAAAATTGAGGGAGATACAGCCGTTTAAAGTATAAATAAAATTTCACTTCGTGAACTGATACTACGCCATTTTGTCACTGTTATGTTGGTATCCCAGACCTGATACAAACGAAGCTAGATACGATTGTAGCCGACTTCGGGGGATAAATAATAAGGCGCGTAATTGTGGAAAACAGAATTAATAATAGTAATTTTTGGAGATCGCTGGCAACGGTTAATATGCACTTTTTTTTTTTAAAAACCTTTTGATTCACCTTAATTACATTAACCCCTCCGCAACGTAAGCAGATATAAGCGTTAAAAATAGGACAGCAGTCAAGTACAATAAGCGTGTTTATACGTCAGCGCGTGTGTTTCCATAAAAATCGTTATAACTCCGTTATTGTTTTAGTTACATCCCTAAACCAAAAACTCAAAGGTCGATAGTAGATCAAGCTGCACATTTCTATCAAGTTGTCTATGGAAATACACAAAGATATTCAAATACAGAAGAGATATGCTACGGTGTCCGCACAACTGTCGCCGGACTACGCGCTAATTAGCGTAGTTTTCATACAAAAAGAATTTGTTCATTTCGTAGATTTTTTGAAAATGTGCATTAATATTGGTTAACACTATATTTTGAATAAAGAAAGAATTCGTTCATTTAGTTTAACGTTCGTTTGGTTTATTCGTTAATTATTTGTTCTTTTGGTTTATTTGTTAATTGGTAAACAATATCGGCGACACCCGGAAGCGCAGACCCACATAGTAAAAACAGCAGATAGCACATCTACCTTATATTTCAATATCTTTGGAAATACATAACAGGAATCAGCTGTCAATCGTGTAGTTGACAAAAATATTAACCCGCGCAAATTTGCTACCGGCAGCTCCACCGCGCTCCACATTTTAAATTTTTATTAAATATTTTTATATGAAATGATAAAAAAGTGAGGTGACAAAAGTGTTTATTACACATATATACAATAGAATAAGTATTGTTGTTTGCATAATCTATGATTTTAGTACCGTTTTCACATAAAAACATCACGTGAGTCATTTTTACCTATTTTTAATGTTTGCGTTCTAAATTTTAATATTTACAAATGCTAATATTTATTTGTAATACAATAATTTGAAAGCCTATTTTGTAAGCTTTCTAAAACAGTTTTTACTATTCGGCTACGTTCAGAAATGTTTCATTTATAGAGCTTTAATTGTGAAGCGGTTATAACTAAAAGTTTTCGTAAAATGTCATTTCGTTTAAGACACCAAAAGCTAATATTCTCGAAAATTCGGAGGGGTTAAAAGACAACTATTTGCATTGGGGGAAGTGGAAAATATTTCATTCTAAATTTCGATTACGTAAAATTAAAATTAGCTTTCGTCTTGTGAGATTGTACGCCAGAATCACAAACCATGTTACACAAACCTAGTGTAGCCGCTAAACTACTTGAAAACTGGGATGTTTTTCTTGCCTTGACGCGAGTAGGCGTTATAAAGGGGCACTTTCTTTTGTATCACAAACCATGTTTAGCGTAGTCTTAGGTTAGGTTACTTTAATTTGGAAGGTGAAAAACAGTCCAAAAAATCGTCGAAAAAAAGCCCGCTAGACAAATTTCATAATTACGCGCCTCATGTATCCCACGAAGTCGGCTACAATCGTATCTAGCTTCGTTTGTATCAGGGCTGGGATACCAACATAACAGTGACAAAATGGCGTAGTATCGGTTCACGAAGTGAAATTTTATTTATACTTTAAACGGCTGTATCTCCCTCAATTTTGCCGAGCGCGCCTTAATTTTTTTTTAATTCAGCTTCTGCACACTTTTCTCATCTAGAAAGTGCCTTTTTATTAAATTCCCAGACATTGGCAGGATCTGCATTCCTCCCCTACCCACCCCTTAAACCCTTTTCCTTCCCAGAACTCTCCTCTCCTTCCTTTCCCTAAAAAAACCCTCCACACAGCATTCCCAAAGATGACAAAGATGAGGCCCCGAGGGAAATTATTTTCCCCAGGGCCTCCTGTGTGGAGCTCATGTAAAAAAAAAGACGGTATCGCTTCCAAGTAAATAAGCACACATTTCACCACTACCAATTACACATCTCCCTGATGATGGACACCATAACACTGTCCGAAACGTTGGCTAAAGGAGGTAGCACAACACGGCATAACACCCCAAAAATAAATAACGAAAATATTGTAGAATCATATACGCTATGTGTATTACTATGATATAACATGTCCCAGTTGCAACCATTATCTTTTTCTATTTTACTGTGTCTTGTTCTCTTTCATAATTTTGTTTACATTATCATTGTTATCTTCTCCTTCAGTGATATATTACATTGATGGAAATAACCTTTAAAAGTTATAAAAACAGAGTTTTTCTTATAAAAAATTAACCCGTTTAATCACAGGAGACCATATTTGTCCCAACCCACATAGGTCTCATATAAAACGCTGTCACTCCCTTACTATCATAGTTAGAAACATGTTCTAATCGGTGTTAGAAAGGAAAAACATCACGCTTTATATTTCAATCTAAAAAATAGCCACCAAAAAAGTAAAATGTATGTACACAAAGTTTTGAATCGCAAATTAAAAAAAAAATTTGAGACTTTGGGAATTTTTTATAAATTATTTTTACATAGAGTGACAAAAAAGTGAGGTTACAATATGTGTTTGTTGTACATTTGTCTAATAAAATATGAATGTGTTTTTTTTATATTTTTATTATCAGTAACTTTAGTTAGAAAAAACATAAGGTGAGCCATTTTGAAAACTTTTTTTATGTTTGTATGCAAAAAATTTTATAATAAAAAAAAATGTGCATTTCGAATTCTATAATTTGAAAGCGTATTTCATCACCTTTCTAAAGGCGGGTACAGATTGCTGTAAAGTAACATGAAAGGAACATTTCATAAGTGTGGACGCAGCGCGCGCACGAACCGAGCATGTACCTACTCGCATCTGAGGTGAACATAGCTCAGTCTGCCGAGAACAAGTCCTCCACTGTTCGCGCGCGTTCTGACGTGCAGACACGAACAAGCCGTTCACACTGACGCTTCGTGCACATTGCGCGCCCCTTTGTGTTCGGACGAAAGAACCGACACTTTGTGGATTGCGGTGCGCACGAGTTGAAATGTAGTGTGCGTGCGTGCAAGGCGTCCACACTATGGGAATTCTGTTACATTGCATGATAGATTGCGACAATGTGGACGGCAAATTCTTTCATTGCGTGTTACATTGCATGTTACGTTACGGCAATCTGTACCCGGCTTAAAACAGTTTTTGGTTTTTGAATGTGCTCAGAAATATTCCAAATATTTGCATTTTATTGTAAAGCGAAAATATTTTGACCATCTGAAAAAAAGCCAAATAATGTGAATTGTAAATGTAGACACAAAGCAATATTTCAAAAACATAAAACAATCTTGTGGAGCAGAGTCCGCATAGAGTCCTCTCCGCTAGCAGTGGAAGGTGCGCTTTACAGTGTTCTAGTATTAGGAAGCACGCAATGCAGGTTTAATGGTTTTGAATTTGAAAATAATTCCCATCGGGGACTATAACATCTTTGGATATGCTGTGTGGAGTGTATTTTTAAAGAAAGGAAGGAGACAAAGACCTGGGAAGGAAAGGTTTGAAGGGTGGGTAGGAATCTGTGAGTCAGCATATCCAGGAATGACGGACAAATGAATTTATCTCTCCCACTGCAGAGTAAGTCGAGAGGTTGTCTCCTGATCCGGCCCGCCATGCAGTGGGCAGACGCAGCCGTCGCCAACACCTTAGACAAACCTCACCCCATGCACCCGGAAAGCCCTGCGAAGTCACCATAGCGAACCATTTGGGGTGACCTATGACAGGGGTGTTGGTTATCCAATGGTTTCCGGGGCGGCGGTACCCATAAATGCCTCCCAAATCTGGTTCAATTTGGGAGGCGGGAATGGGTACCGCCGCCCCGGGAACCTTTATTGGATAACCAACACCTCTGCCATAGATCACCCAAAGTGGTTCGTTACATTTGGTGATTTAGCAGGAGTGCCCAGGTTTATGGGGTGAGGTTTGTCTAGGTCTTGGAGGCGGATGACCAGGACATACTGAACCCCAGATTCCTACCCACCCCTTAAACCCTTTTCCTTCCCAGAACTCTCCTCTCCTTCCTTTCCTTAAAAAAAAAACCTTCACACAGCATCCCCAAAGATGACATAGGCCCTGAGGGAAATTATTTTCCTCAGGGCCTCCTGTGTGGAGCTCATGTAAAAAAAAATACAATCTGCAGGTCAGTGTCCAGAAGTGACGGACGTACGAATCCATCCCTCACAATGCAATGTAAGTCGATGGATCGAGAGAGTTCGGCTGGTCTCCCACAACCAGTCTCCCCTGATCCGACCCACCACGCAGTGGGCAGACGCATCCGTCACCAAGACCTTAGACCACACAAAGCGAACCACTTGGGGAGAGATGTGTTAGTTATCTAATCAATTGTTCCGGGGGCGGCGGTATCCATTCCTCCTTCTCAAATTGCATGAATGTGAATGAGACAACGAATGTATGTCCTCTCCGCCTGCCCATGCTGACAAATGCCACGATGGTCAGTTAGAATATCGTTTGAGATTTATATCTAAGATCTTCGCTTGAATCACAGATGATTTCGCTCGAAATCACCCTTGCCATAAATCTCCGGACTTGTAAAATTGATATAAATGTATTTACATACCTTTCTGTTGGTTTTAATCCTTCAAAAATGTGATCACTTCTATAAATTAATTCATTTATAAATTTGAAAATGTTTTTGAGATAAATATTCACTGACAGATCTCGTCGTAAAATGAAGTTAGTTAGGGGTGAGACCGTCGGGTGCAGGAAACTGCAATACCGACTTACCGACCGAAGGGTGGAACTACAGTAAAACCTCGTTTTCACTACATGCAAATATTATATGCCTACTATAGCGCCGTTTACACGCACACTTCGGAGCGACCGAGTCCCGCGCCACTTCAGGCCGCCGTGCAGAAAAGTAAAGACCGATAGGTTTACAGCGCAGTTCACTGTGAGACTTTTCTGCGCGGCGGCCTGAAGTGGCGCGGAACTCGGTCGCTCCGAAGTGTGCGTGTAAACGGCGCTATCATTTCATATTTTTAGAAATTTATTGAAGTGAAAACATCTCTAGCGCCCGCGCCGTTTTGATTTGAAACTCGATGAAACGAAAAGTAGCGACAAAACAAGCGATTCTTATGCCATTTATACAGGGTGTTAACCCGGCGATACTCGCTACCGGGTAAAATATACCACAGAGTACAAAAAAATGGTTGTATTTTTTTTTCTACGCGTTCTGGCAACCCAAGATTCAAAGTACCTTCAAACCGATAGTTCACACACCCTCACCCCACGGGGCGGTCAGTTCGCGTACGGCCACGTACGGCGCTTGTTAATGGCAGGCGTGTTAAGTGAGTATGGGTAAAAAATACCCGGTAGCGACGATCCTTGTTCCATTATTTTTCAATATTTTTATGACTATGTTTTTTGTTTTCGAGCTCTAATAAAATGAGTATTCCTCAAAGTGATAGTACAATAGAAGAGCTGCTTCAAGAAGAAGACAGCGGAGAAAAAAATGTGTCAGAAATAGAAGATTTTGATGAGAATTGTGAACAGGAAAGTGAAACTGAACAGGAAGCTGATAGTTAAGGCCCTCAAATTCAGAAAATGTTTTTGACCGTCTACCTTCAGATTCAGAAGTTGGTTTGAGAATTGTGCTCCAAAAAGATATGCCGCGAGCATACAACCCCAATATGTGAGGATTGCTATGATAGAGTGAAGTAGTTTCGTTTTTAGCAAAATATTTGAAACAGTTTGTTTAGTGTTGATTATCTCAATGTTCACTCAGTATAAAGGTATCATTATTTTTTAGTATTTTAGGAGTGTATCTAGATTATTTTCGATACGGATCTCAATTTTGCCAAATTTGTAAGAAAAAAAAAATTATTGTTGATTTTCGTAAGATTACTAAGAAAAAATGTATTTTTTGATTATTTTTTAGGATAAACTCGAATACCAATAAGTAAACATTAAAACTTGCATTTTTAGTTTTATTTATGAACAATAGTACCAATAACAGTAATACATTGTCAAACATTGAAACTCAAGCGTCTTTTTGAAAATAACGGCAATTAAACTCTGTGGTATTTATTATCCGGTAGCGAGTGTTCATGTTAGTAAATACCTAGCGAGTACCACCGGGTTAAGGGACGTACTTAACTTACTTTAACCAGTGATTCCTGACATTATTTGGAGTAAAAAACGTAAATGAGATTTTGGTCTCCGGTGACTTTTATTGACGAATTTTTTTTTTTTTCAAAAATTTTTTCTTCTCAATCAAACAAAAAAAAAATTCTTCCACATTTCGTCACTGGTCACTCAGCCGGGAGTCCAACGAACCCCTTACTCCACCCCCAACTGTTCAAAAACTACAATTTTTTTATGTTTTTGTAGAAAAAAAAAAAAAAAAAAAATTGTCACCGGAGACCAAAATTTTATTGACATTTTTTACTCCAAATAATGTCAGGAATCACTGGTTAAAGTAAGTCAAATACGTCCCTTAACACCCTGTATGTGTATACAAATATGGTGAAATACGGCAAATTAGGGTCACCATCCTGCTGATTTTTTTATGAACTCTTTTATGAACTTTTTGATTATCTCCACACAGGAGGCCTCGAGGAAAATAATTTCTCTCAGGGCATGTGTCATCTGAGATGCTGTGTGGAGGGTCTTTTTGAGGAGAGGAAGGAATGAACATTGGTCTTGAAGAGACCCAGTGGCGTAGCCGTGCCTTGGAGGGACCCTGTATCAAAATTAGTTGGGGCCCTTATTATTGCTCGGTACAATACGTGATCAGGTATTTTCATGTATTGAATCTTGCCAATGTTCTTCACTACTGGTAGTTAAATAGGTAGTGCTTACATTGCAATCTAAATCACTCACAGAAACTGATTGCTGTAAAAATGAAGAAATTTTTGGCATTTTTTTAATAACCTGTTTTCTGTTTACTTTTTCTTTTAATAGCTCCACTGGGATAATCTATTTTCCTTTCACTCATTCTTTTCAAAAATCAAACTAATTAACCAATAAATAACACAAGTCTACAAAAAAATAAAAATTGAGAGCTGTTTTGGTTTTTTTTCGTAATTCTTATGTTTTTGGGTGTGCTGAATCCGAAAATGACTTTCATTTTGTCACAGAACGTCACGTTTTCTGACAATGTAGGTATCTATATTAAACAAGTTATCATCTTAAAATAAAAGACAAAAGACTAAAAAAATTTTTTTATTTATAATTGCGTAACAAAACTTATTTTTTATCTAAAATACATTGATTAGTAAGCACTAAACACATTTTTTTCCCCAGTGACACTCCTTTTGGTACATTTTGGCTTGTAGGAAGCATCTGGAAGGTCTCTCTGAAGCGTCTTACAGTAGTCTGCAATCATTGAGATGCTCAATCTTCCCTTGTATCTTTTTTCCATCTCTTTAGTATCTTGGTAAAATCCTTCACCTTGTTCTTCACTCACATATCCTAAATTTTCTGGAAAGTAGTCGAGGTGGGAATGAAGAAAATGTACTTTAAAACTCATAAGGCAACCTAAAGCTTGAAATGCTTTTAACGATTTGCTTGTAGTTAGGGTCTTTGTTATTACCTAAAAGTTCAGGTTACCCTCCCCGATCCCTAGTTCCCCTACCCGAGTTCCCCTCCCCCCTCCCGCATTCCATACATTCAGTCCCGGTACATTCAGTCTTCACAGCTCGCGTGCCACCTATTGCAATTTTTTAAATACAAATTTCATAATGCCAGAGCTCACCAGTAGTTTTATACAAACCTTGTCTTGACAATAACGAACACAAAAAAAATAATTATCCAATTTGGTGCAGTCGTTCAAAAGTTATGCACGTACATACATTTCTGCGATTCATTTTTATTTAATTAATTAATTTTTCATAATTCCATGATGCCAGAGCTCACTATTTTATACGGAAACCATCGCGGGCATGCACACATCAAATCCCCAAAGTTTCATCGCAATCGGATGAACGGTTTAGCAATGAAGTGTTAATTGCCTGAGCTCACTATTGTATATACTATCTGTAACTGTATATATATATGTAGGCATACCGTTTTGCAAAATAACCTGACGTTCTGGAATTTTTTGAGTATTTTTCTAGTTTTCAGTATCACCTAAATACATAGAAATCAGTTGAAAACATCCAGACAGCAATTTTGTTGCAGACTTGTGTAACCAGAAGAAAAAGATTGTATTATATTATAATGTAATAAATAACGTTTGAACCGGAATCATATAAAACGCGTAAATATTACTCTCCGTGGTTTGTCATTATAAACGGGGAAATCCCGTAATAAACGGTGAAGGATGTTGCCAACTTTTGGGCGCACGCTTAACCCGGCAAATAAAGAGATTCCTTTTTTTGACTTCGGTCATTTCAGAAGTGAAAACTCTATAGGAACGTATGATAGTTTTTTTCGTTTGTGTTTTCCAGGGAAACACGAGATTAAGTGACATTGTGGATAACATTTTTTACTAATTTGTAACGCCTCTGTAGCCCGGGGGCCCGTATCGTTGTTACGGCCCCCCCTGAAGAGACCCATGTTGTAGGAAGGAAGAAACACAGAGGCCGGCAAACCGTTCCACAGCCGAGCTGTTGAACACTAGAACGAGTTGAAGAAGCGACCCGTTCTCGTGTGATAAGTCAACCATGTATATAAGTTGGGCACGCGTTTTGCGTGTTTCCCAACTATGCACTGGTGCCGAAGGGATCAATGACGCTAGTTCCTCGGAGCATCTTCCATTGAAATACCGGTAGAACAAGGATAGCATTACCCCTAACGACTGTGCTCTAAATATTGCACTCCGTTTGTTAGGTTAGGAGAATCTATCAAACGGACCGCCTGATAGCATGATAGCTTATCCATATTTACTATTTACTATAGATAGATACAAAAGAAAGTACAAAATACATATTAGGAAGCTTTGCCTGTCCAACTAGGAAAGTTTCCCGTACCAGGACAAACAAATTTACAGGTTAAGTTCATATTATACATTACATAATTACATAACAAAAAAAAATAGAAAAAGAACCTGGTAGCATATAGTATATTTGGATTGGCCGAATTAACCTGATAACATATAATATATTCAGATTTACAGTGTATGAGATAAGTAGGTAAGTTAGTAGCATTGAAAAGTCAAAAAGTGTAAACCAAGTATTTGATAACAAGTTGAAGGAATTACAACAAGATTCACAATATAGAGAGATGAAGTTATGTGTTTAAAAGTGTGAACTTATAATACATAGTTCACTTATAAGAGAAATACATTAAAATTTACAATATTAGATATAATTTATGTATGTAATAATATATATTAAGTTGTTTTTTTATTTATTTATGCGCTGTAACTAATATGTAAACAATTATGTGCAAACATGACATTATCTTTATTGATTTTAAAATAATCTTTATTGATTATATGATAACAAATATTAATAAATAAACAAATAAATACTCGCAAGATATACAAAAATTACAAGTGTGCAGTTTACACGGGGTAGAAGTGAAACCTTCAGAAAACTAAAGTAGACAAGAGCAGGGAGCTATGAAGCACCGCACAAAGAGGACACCGATCATTCTATTTCACTTTCTCGCCGACTAAATCCTATAGATGTATGTGTTTGTCTCTTTTTAGTGTCGCTCGCTTCCGCTTCATCGTGTTTCAAATCACAATTGTGCTTAAGAAGTTTTCAATTCAACAATAGGTAAAAATCCTATACCTATGTAGACACTATGTATAGCTTCAAGTACCGAATAGTAAATTCAGACATCTTTACATAGTACAAAATGAAGTCGCTCCCGCTGTATGTGCGCTTAGATCTTTTAAACTACGCAACGGATGTTCATGCGGTTTTCACCAATCGATACAGTCATTCAAGGGGAAGGTTTACAAGTCCTATTATAGTACATGCATATTATAGAAGACGAAATTCAAAGATTTAATTCAGGAAGCGTGCAGCGGGTAGCTTGCAAGCTGGCGGTGTATATGTGATATGTATGTAAATTAACAGATGGCGTTGGTTATAAAGATTAGGTAATGGCGTTGTGTTTCGTTAACCACAGCAACGTGTGGCTGGGTCAGCTAGTTTTAAATAAATAACTCGTGTTTAATTAATCGGAAATGTACGTTATCGTACGATAATCTATGATAAATCGGATCGAGGGTGTAACTTCCGATTGTTTTATACCGATATCCCAAGCACGGTTGCTCTGTTGATAAACGATATTGACAGGAATAAATAGGATATCGGTAGGTGTACTTACGCTGGCAAAACTGAAAATGTTTTCTATGAATTGACACTTCGAAATGACAAACGCCAAGAAATTACATAAAAATATTAATAAATTGGCGATGTTGATTTGAAATTACCTAAATATACATTGGCAGTACACATTTACTTTTTGGCCATAAATGGGAGTTAATTGGTTAATGAAGTCCTTGTTCACATTTCAACCATTTACGGTTTCTCAAAAATCTAGCTGACCCGGCCATGCGTTGCTGTGGCTAACGAACACAACGCCATCTACTGGATGGTGAAACGTATCATGTTCGTATCAAATGTAACCTTGCGGCAGAGCAGAGACCAGGGCTCAGGATAGTGGGCCAAGTAGTTATCTGTCATGTAGGTAGGGTTTTCAGTCAAATAAAAGAAGAAGAACTTTATATAAATGTATTGAATCCAAACCAAAAAGCAACATGGAAGTGTACAAACTTCATACCAAGGTAACAAAAGGAATATAGAAAAATACACATACCAGATGGACTCCTAATGGACACGCTAAACTAACTATACGGAAATAACCCCAGAAGACGAACGCGATCTTGCTTCGCAGAGAGAGAACACGAGACGGGACGGGAACTCCAGCCTTCCCATCCGGGAACGGCGCGGAATCCAGAGCACCAAGGTCGTCCTTCTAATTGGGCAGGAGGCCGCTATACCTCCAAGGAGCGCATTCAGCCACGGGCCATCTCGACGAACTCCAATCAAAAGGCACGTGGCCCCCAACAATATCCAAGTCTGGCGTATTACGGTAGTACGGTTAGCATACCGTGACTTTGCGACGCGGGGTCGTGAAGGCATATTATAGTAGCCAACACCAGGACCAATTCACTTCACGATTCCATTTCCAAAAATACTTCCACAAAACGGCCAACCAGCCACATCGGAAAAAAGTGGGACTTTCACGTCATCCACTATAAATAACACGTACACGAACCTCTCGTGTTACGTAAAAACACCCCGCGTTCTTTTAGGTTTTAAATCAACTTAGATTCTCATGATTAAACGAAAATTTAAACACCTTGATGGTGAGTGACCAATTTCCGACCCAACTGCCCAAGTTGATCGGAAGGAAGTGCCCATAAACAAAAAGGAAGCTCTCTCTTTTCCAAAAATTACCAGTGTCCAAAAAAATACCATAGACAAAATAACCACCCAAGCAAGAACTGCATTAGTCACATAATTATTTATGTGACAATGGTTACCCAACCTAGATAATCAAGTGTTTTGTATATAACTTAACTTACACCGCCATCTGTTAGATACTAATGGAACTTACAAATAATTACAAAGCATTGCAAATAAAAAAAAATAAAAAAAAAAAATTGTCCTATAACAAACATTTAATTTGCAATAATAAATATTTTGGTCTATAATCGAGATAAAAACTATCCTATCTTTTAAGTTTGACCAAATTACACACAGTTAGCCAAATTTCATCAAAATCGTGTGTTTCATAACGCTGATGGATTTCATTCGTTTTGTGCTCCGATTATCATACGGGATCGGAGGAACCCAGATTTTGGACTTCCGCACAATAAGGGTGCCTACCTACACGGAAAACAAGTGTCAAGCGCTTTATCGTCAGTCCGTTGCTAACCACCGATCGTATCGTGACATTTCGCACCACGCCGAAGTGTTATTCATCATATCGTCACATAAAGTGTAAATCCTACCGTATTCTTTCGTATACTTTGTGTGAACTCGTGACTCAAACTTTACCGAAGTTCTAACAATCAAATAGAACAATCTCGAACGCTTATGGACATCTATGACTGTCACCAAGCCAGAAGACAACAGACGTGAGTACCACTTAATTGTGATATACCTTTCTTGTTTGGTGGTTGGGCATAACTTATCGAAATCCATAAGCGTCTTAGCAAGAGTAGCCGTAAGGTTACGCTCACCCCCATGCCCCGTGTATGATCATCGTGTGTTTTCGTGATTTATCTTAATACATAAAACAAAGTCGGGTTAGTTACACTATTTATAACTCGAGATCGACTGGACCGATTTCGATGATCTTTGATTTGTTGGATTTGTCTCCGCCCCGGATAACAGAATAACTATTAAAACATCACAGAAATTCACGAAAAAGAAAGTTATGGAGAAAATTTATTTTTTCATACATTTTGTATGGAACAAATTCTCATATTTTGAAAGAACTGCAGCAATATTGTGATAGGTATAATATTTTACTGTGCGTGAATTCCAAAAATTCAAAAACGTCAAATGTCAATGCGCTGATTGTTTTGCTTTTGTTCTTAATCATATAATGCTGCCCCTCTTTCTTACACACTAAATATCAATAGTCAAAAATGAGACAAACGGTGAACCTATGTCTATGTACCCCTCCAAAAGAAAAATACAATAATAGTAAATCTCTGAAATGAAACGCATTTTTTTTACGTAAGCTCCACTCAGTCACTTATGTCATCTTAGGGGATGCTGTGTGGAGGGTCTTAAAAGGAAGGGTGGGATAGAAAGGGTAAAAACGTAGGGTTCTGGGAAGGCAAAAGGCATAAGGGGTGGGTAGGAATCTGGAGGTTAGTGTATCCGGGAATGAATCCATCTCTCCAACTGCAAGGTCATTGCCTTAACTAGAATTAACCTTTTACCTTGACCTTTCCAGCAGGACTCTTTCGACTCATTGGTCGAAAGAATCTGGCTGGAAAGGTCAAAAGGTCAAAAGAGCTCCCTCAACCAGTCTCTTTCGATCCGGCCCATCCGGCCCAGCAGACGCATCCACCGCCAAGACCCGCACAAAAGTCACCCCATGAACCCGGTCACCCCTGCTAAATCACCAAACGTAGCGAACCACTTACATGGCAGAGGTGCTGGTTATCCATTAAGTGGTTCCCGGGGCGGCGGCACCCGTACCCGTGCTTTAAAAAATTCCCGTTAGTAGAAAAGTAAGAAAATCACAAAAAATATAAACCCGTACACAACGCCATCTCTGATACTGACAAAAACAAAACACGGACAGTTGGGCATCGATAATTGCTTCATTGTGTAATTTTTATCTCAATAAAAAACTTAATTTAATTCAACAGTTATTGATTCTGAGGCAGGCGGTACGAATCAAAATATGATTGTATATACATATATATGTGTATGGGGCCTATGCGTTGCTAAACCATTCATCCGATTGCCATGAAACTTTGGGGATTTGATGTGTTCGCGGGAGAGGGTAGGGGGGAGGGGAACCCGGAAGGGGAGAAAAGAACCCGGGAGGGGGAAGGAGAACTCGGGAGGAGGGTTCGCGGTACGGGGGAAGCGGGAGAGGGAAAGCAACGCATGCCGGGAAATTATTAAATGAAAGAATGAAAAATGAATGAATGAATGATGAATGAATGATGAATGAATGATGAATAAATTGAGAAATAATGAATGAATGAATAAATAAATGATGAATGAATGAATAAGTGAATGAATTGAGAAATAATGAATGAAAGAATAAATAAATTATGAATGAATGAATAAGTGAATGAATAGAGAAATAATGAATGAATGAATAAATAAATGATGAATGAATAAGTGAATGAATTGATAAATAATGAATTAATGAATAAATAAATGATGAATGAATGAATAAATAATTATGAATGAATGAATAAGTGAATGAATTGAGAAATAATGAATGAATGAATAAATAAGTGAATGAATGAATGAATTAATGATTAATGAACGAATGAATCGTTGGTATTTCCACCTAATATAACCACACATGCGAGTGATGCCGCGGGTAAAAGCTGGTCTTATATACTTATATATAAATATTTTTTAACAGAAAAACAAACATTCTCGGGTTAAAAATAACCTGACAATATTAAAATATCCTACTACCACTGCAGTATATGGAAAATGTTGCTTGAGTTGTGATGGAGGACTTAGCCAGCCGAGGAATCGAACACGGAACGCCTGTGTGGGATTCAAACGCGATGCCCACACAACCACTGACGGGTCATAATATATTTAAAGATAAGATAATTGTTTTGTAATCCATTTTTCATGAAAATAAAAGTTTTATTCTTTATTAATGGCATTTGTATCATAAATAATGCATTAATTTTTATTCAACTTTATCAGATTCCATTTTTATCTGTCACTAGCTGGTACCCGGCATGCGTTGCTATGCCATTTAATAAAGAAATTGTTTCTCCCTGAGTGTCCTTTCCCATTCGTCCCGTTCCCCTTCCGCCTCCCCTTCTTCTCCTGCGTCCTCTTCCCCTCTCGCGTTCCCACTCCGTCACCTCCACCTTCCCTCTCCCCACTCCATTCCCCCCCCTTTCCCCATCCCGCGAACCCCCCTCCCGTATTCCCCTCCCCCCTCCCAGGCTCCCCTCCCGCTCCCTGGTTCCCCTCCCCCATCTCTCCCTCCCTCCCGCTTTCCATAGCAATAGCCGCTTCCTCGCGTGCCATCAATAGCAATTTTTTTATACAAATTTCGTAATGTCAGAGCTCACTGAAAGTTATATAAAAACCTTGTCCTGACAATAACAAACACACAAAAAAAAGAATTATCCAATTTGGTGCAGTCGTTCGAAAGTTATGCGCTTAGTAATACATTCAGCGATTCATTTTTATATTATAGATGGTGTATTCTTAAATTTGGGTATATTGTGAGTGTGAAGGTAGAGCATGTGGGAAGGAAATGGATAAGAGGAAGGTGTGATGTTGGAGAAAATTTATTCGAAGAAGAAGTGTCGTTGCAGCATCTTTTATCATCATTCGTGACACATCTGGGAGTGCCCTATGATACACGTTGATATCAGATAGGATTATGCTATCTTCATTGATAAGATATAAACAATTTTATGTTCTTGGGGAATTCGGGGAGAAACTGATTCTACATAAATAAATTTATATTTTTGGTAGTGTTCATTAAGTTGGGTCACGACTATATGGGGAAAAAATCTTGTTTTAATTTGTCCAATAGTGATAAAATGAAGATATAAATTTTACTAATATTTGGATAACATCTTCTTTTGAAATTTCACGTAATACAGATAAATCCACAATATTGTTAAATAAAAAAAGTAAGATAAACCATTAATAATTGACTAATTTTTCAATAAAACACGAAATAGAGGGAATATTTTGATTTATTTATTCAAAAAATATCATTATCATAACATAGCATAAAATGAAGTCGCTCAAAATGTATGTGCGCATAGACCTTTTAAACTACGCAACGGATTTTCATGCGGTTTTCACCAATAGATATCGTGATTCAAGAGGAAGGTTTATATGCATAATACATTCTTATTATGGTAGAGAAAAGCCGAGAAATTCAAATATTCAATTCAGGCAGCGGGCAGAGAGCAGTTGGCAAGCGGGTGGTGTGGATTTTATAAAGGTTGGGTAATGGCGTTAGCCACAGCAACGTGTGGCCGGGTCTGCTAGTATGAATATAATTCAAACAATCTCAAGGTAGTGTATTAAAATAGCAGCAAAATCCTTCTAACTCTCAAATTTCGGTATTATTTTGTGAGACTCCATCTTGGGACTTTTTGTAAATAATTTCGTAAATGTATGTATACTACATTTTCTATGGAAGATTTAAAAAAATATGGTTCAGGTATTCATAGTAACTTTTATATACACTAAAAATAACCCATTATAAAGGAAATTTTCTAAACTTTGCAGTGAATCCGGAGGAAAAAGATCGTATCAGAAATTTGAACAATTTTTTAACACGTCGTTTTTGAACCCATTTTATCGCTCTTAGAATTCAAGACCCGCCTCAATGTACATTGCGTAGTGGTTCGCTGCGTTTGGACACTTAGCAGGGGTGCCCGTGTTCGTGGGGTGAGGTTTGCCTAGGTCTGCGAGGTGGGCCATATCGCGAAAGACTGATTGAGGGAGATCTTTTGAACTCTCCAGCCGGACTCCCTCGAATTTGCCTGCACTGCAGTGGGAGGGACGGATTCATACGTCCGTCACTCCTGGACACACTGACCCACAGATTCCTACCCACCCCTTATATATTTTCCTTTCCAGTACTTCCTTTCCTTACCCTCAACACAACATCGTAAAAAAAAATATTCGAAAAAGAGATTGCATTATTTCATTGTCACTCGATCGACAGAAGCATTATTTATAACTTTTGTTTGTCTGCTAGGAGCTAGGACCTAATTTGTCTTCCAAGATATTATAAAGGGTTTTCCAATAAGAGGTGTTATTTTGATATTCAAAGAAAAATGCCATTTTTTAATATAAATGATCGAATATTTATTTTATTATAAAGAGGAAGGTATGCCGTTAATAGTGGAAAATAACATCGGGCAAATGACCACCACGACCACGCTTACAGGACCATATCCTTTTCATGAAATTTTCCATACCCAAATCGCAAAGTGGCTGCCCTATGTCCTTGATAGCCTCGTGAATTCCATCTTTGAGGTCTTGAATCGACGCTGGGCTGTTGGCCTTGTGATGAATTGCATTGATCAACAGTGAAAATTAGGAAATATCGTAGCTTCCCACTTTAATTTAAAAAGAAAATATCAATTACTTATAAAACGGACACGTCTACGACATCTATCGGATTAGAATAAAGTGAATTCATATTTACGGTAGGGATCTATAATTAGACAAAGTGAGACGAGTATTGATAAAAAAATCACAGATGGTATCAACAAATAATCAAAGACAGGGACTCCCTAGTATAATTTAGGCCGTGATATATTGACAGCCAATTGAATTGCAGCAAAAGCGATTAAAAACCAATTCAGCCTATCAACGGGAAGAGGGCCGAACCCATTTTTAGAACAAAGGAACGACCTTTGGACTTAGCAATTAGGGATGTAATTAATGAGTTTGACGTTCCCACCAAACCGAGAGGTGAATAAACTCCATGGGAAGAAATAATCTGTTCAGGGACAAAAGAACGATGACCCCAAGAAATGTTATCATTAACCGGTACGTTCCAGGGATCAGAAACCCTAGTTCTCGAACGCATTAAAGCATATAAGGTGCGGAAAAAAGGATACACGTAAACAACGTTTGAAAAGTTTAAGTGAAAAACTGCACAGCCGTGACAGGAGATCAGAGTTTTACAAGTTGTTTTAAAAAAAAAAAAAAAAACTTTTATTGGTCAATCTATTGCAAAAAAAAAAAAAAAGTGAAAAAAAAATAATAATAATAATAAGTAGGACGTTATGTTAAATGAAGTGATAATAAAAATAAAATAAAAATCAGAACAGTGCGCCGTTAAATAAACACGAAAAAATATATAAATAAATAAATAAACAATACATTTAAATATAAAAAAAAGTGTTAACGAATAAACTCTACATGTTTTAAAAATAATTTATAAAAGTGTCGATAAAGTTTAAATCAAGTGACCATGAATTTGTTGATTGCTTATGAGATTATAAATATCGTAACAAAGAATGTAGGTCAGATACAAGCGTAAACAGTTTATTCAAGGCAGGCCATAAATTGACAGAATAATGGTATTGACATTCCTGAATCCAGAATGTTAATGACCGTAATGTAAACAATCTGATACGAGATACCGCGGTGTTTGTAAGCATCGAAAGATTGATAACCTAAGCATCGAAAGTGATAACAAAACATCGAAAAATTTTGAAGTAGGCGACATCGGGGGTAACGCGTATTGCTATAAGAGATTGTAGAATAAACAAACTCGAAAATGATATCAACACTCGGTTACGGAAAAAATAAACAGACTTTACAGATAAAAACGGGGGAACTTACCTGCATAAAGTGACCCTTTGTTTATAGTTAATGTTGTGGGTTTGTATGTGAGGATTATCACATAAAAAGTCATAACATAAAAGATAAGGAACATAAAATAAAAATAACATAAAATATTTGATTGGGGATAGTGTCGAGGTGAGAACTTTAATATCACAGACGAATGTTTTATAGGTATATACCTATTTAAGGGAACATTTGATCATTCGGACCAAAAAAAGGAGGGGATTTGACGAAATAACATCAAGATAGGTATTGCGAACTCTAAACAGATTTTGCGAAAATATCGTAGGTATTGCGGAACTTGAAGGAATGGTTGGCATTCTAAACAATAAGTAATTATTGGTTGAACGAAAATCACGGGATATTCATTAACATTGGAGTAACAATATTCATTCCGTTTTTTTTTTGCAATTACCTACATTTATTTGAAATGAAGAGTGATGGTAGAGTTGATCTAATTTGGGTTACAATCATCATGCAAACAAATATAAATAATTAAAAATATTGTGTTTTATAGGGGGACAGGTTCCAAAAAAAAAAAAAAAAATAAAATAAATAAAAATAAAAATAAAATAAAAAAAAATAAATTATAAATATATATAGGTATATTTATAATAAATAGTTGGTATTGAGTTAAATTCATTAAAAATTTTAAACAAAAAATGGCGGAAAAAAGGAAAGTGGATGCGACGGAATTAGAAGCTAAAGAAATACCGTTGGGAGATGAATTACGGGAGATATTTAGACGTTCAAAGAGGTCTAAGTTACGAGTCGAGGATATGATAGAAGTCGTTCAGCCAGAGGGGGAGACCGACACAAAATCGGAGGAACAGGGCGAAAATAAGCGAGAGTGTGAAGAGAGACTCACACATGGTATGTTACAGGAAAAACCCGAGGAAAAGGAACAAGAAAAGTTAACGAAGTAAAAGGAAAAATAAAAAAATAAAATAAAAAATATAGAAAAACGAGAAAATTGAAAAAAAAAATAAAATAAGTAAATAACGTATTTATTAGTTAAGTACATATATCGCTAAAGGTATGTAGTACAAGGGAGCTTTAAGTAGCTTTCTGTAGTTATCAGAGGAAATAAGGGTCCAATTTTATAAAGGCTTGTGTGACGTAGGGGAGGAATTTTCCATCCCTACCACACATATGCAAAGCCTTAAGAATTTAAATATCGATCAGAGCCAAGAGAAAAGGCGAGAATATTACAACTGTCTTGCCGATGAAAGGAGAGTTAAATAAGTATGAAAAGACGAAACATTACGACTGGTGCCAAGTGCCCAGGAGTAAATAAAATACAGACAAATAATAAAATATAAGAGAGTAGAAAAGACATACATCACAGCCTAGACTAGACCTTCTCTTTCACGTGGCCCCAAAGGAGCACCTCGGTGGCGCTTGTTGACGAAGCCACCGAGGTGGAAATGGGCCTCATCACTCAATATGATTTTTCGATGGAGTTCCGGATCATTTTCATGCATTTCAAGGACCCAATCAGCAAAGACATGACGTTGTTGATGATTTGCTGGCTTGAATTCTTGTGTTAACTGAACTTTATAAGCCTTAAGGACGTTTATGGAATGCCTAATTCCAAAGAACGACGAGGAATGGACAAACCTGGATTTTCTTCAACACTTTCGGCTACAGCAGCAATATTTTCGGCTATTCTTGAGC
Source organism: Limnephilus rhombicus (assembly GCA_929108145.2). Taxonomy (NCBI): domain Eukaryota; kingdom Metazoa; phylum Arthropoda; class Insecta; order Trichoptera; family Limnephilidae; genus Limnephilus; species Limnephilus rhombicus. The sequence goes on along the minus strand of OV815289.1, from coordinate 46,264,319 downwards.
GACGTGCACGGGTTTTTTTTATTTATTTTTTTAAGTTTCTTTATTCATTGATAAATCTTTTTTTACAAAAGTTGGGGATTTTTCGACCACCATGCTAGGTACATGCCTGTGTTGTGGTGGTCGATTTTTTATACCTACAATAAATTATCATATGCAATTTAAAGAATGTGTGAGAGTATTAAGAAAATATACATATGCATAAAATAATATAATAGAATACAAAATAGTATAAAATAATTTAATTTAAAAGAGTTACGAGTATAAAATCAAAGTGAGTACTATATGGTAAGCACATGAGAAAGGATTTTTATGTTGAAAATCTACATTATTTAACACCAATTTTAGTACAATTAAATGTTGGGCTTTATTCTTCAAGTCCGGTAAATTATATTGTACAGTTGTACAGTAGTATGAAGTATATAGTACAGTGTTGTTCATGTTTCAATCCGACGAATACTAAATAATAATTATTGTTACCATGGTTAAAGTGCTGGGAAGTACACATGGGACTTCGTCGGATTCGATACACAGTGGTGCCAAACAGTTTTAAGTAAATAGTTTAAGATTATTTAAAATTTCAGCTAATTACATATAGTTGAATTTAATGTTTCAAATACCCAATCTTGTCTGATTACGTCTAAAAGGGATCGCAATGAAAATCTAGTCTCTTTCAACGGAAGCAATCTTCCGAACAGGCCCTCCATTGATTTGCTTGGTGTAACCCTAAGTGACCAGCTCAGGTATGGGGGCTCCATCGAAGCCAGAGTAAAGTTAGCCTCCCAAAAACTGGGCGTACTGTACAAGGCCCGCAGATACTTTAAAAGTACACAACTGCTAACCCTGTACAAATCGCAAGTGCGCCCCACGGTTGAATTTGGCAGCCACCTCTGGTCTGGAGCTCCAAAATACCTGAAAAATACCCTCGACTCTGTGCAGAAACGGGCGGTCCGTTTGATAGATTCTCCCATCTTAATAGACGGATTGCAATCTTTAGAGCACAGGCGTCGGGTGGGAATGCTATCCTTGTTCTACCGGTATTACAATGGAAGATGCTCCGAGGAACTAGCATCATTGATCCCTTCGGCACCGGTGCATAGTCGGGAAACACGCCAAACGCGTGCCCAACATTTGTACACAGTTGACATTAGCCACATGAGAACGGGTCGTTTCTTCGACTCGTTCTTATGTTCAACAGCTCGGCTGTGGAATGATTTGCCGGCCTCTGTGTTTCCTCCTTCCTACAACATGGGTCTCTTCAAGACCAATGTTCATTCCTTCCTCTCCTCAAAAAGACCCTCCACACAGCATCCCAGATGACATAGGCCCTGAGGGAAATTATTTTCCTCAGGGCCTCCTGTGTGGAGTTAATGTAAAAAAAAAAAGAAAAAAGTTCTTTACAGACAAAAAACTTTTATTGGTGGTATATAATCAATTATCAATTTTATTTATAAAAAGTAACTAAAACATGAATACACAATTTCGTCGTGGAGCTGGTGAAATAAAACCAAGAAACAAAGAACAAAAAAAAATAAATAAATAAAGGCTTGGAGTGGAAAGGGCTAAGGTTTTATTCTTCACATCCCTAAGTTGTCCCAACAACTTGAAATTTTCCACCAATTTCTGTATGGACAAGGTGCTTCACGATGACCCAAAAATGTTCGAGTTTTACGAACCGTCTCTGCCAAATTTTCACCATTTTTATAGTGAATTTTAATAATTTCAATGCGTTGTTGAAGCACGTATCGTTCCATTTTTATTAATGGCGTAGTTCTACTTGTCAAATGTCAAAAAATGACAGCTTCAAAAGTGACATCTACCGAAATAGCGGGCTATTAAAAAAAACACCTCTTATTGGAAAACCCTGTACTTTCGAATGGCAGCAAATGACAATTTGTGAGAAACACCATTTTTATAGTCAAGCCACACTTGTCTGCAATTTTTTTTTTCTCTTCATTGTTTTCATGCATGATAACATTATATTTGGTGCTCTAAATATGCGAACGAATACAGCACATAGATTTTAAATATTATGTCAATTTAATTTAAAAAAAAACGTTACAATTAAAGTAACAAGAATTAAGAAAAAGTTTAAAAATTATACGCTTTAAGTTTTACAGTGAAAAAATGCTATTTTTACAGTCACAAGTTATAACAATATCAGTAAATTTATCTCATTATGGTGATCAAATTCAAGTCATTTTGTAGTTTTTTTTTCTTTTCATCGTTTCCATCGGAGTTTGCTGCCTTTTAAACGACTTAAAAAAGGAGGAGGTTCTCAATTCGACTGTATTTTTTATTTTTTTTTTATGTTTGTTACTAGACCTCAGAACTTTCTACTGGATAAACCGATATTGATGATTCTTTTTTTATTTGAAAGCTAATGCTTTCCGTGTGGTCCCATTTTAATTTGGTCCAGTTTCGACAATGGCATTCATGAGAAAACCATATAAGTCTTAAATTTGCATTAAGTATGTGCGCGACAAATGGACGAATAACTCAATATCGCGCCAACCAATTTCGATGATTCTTTTTTTATTGGAAAGTATGTACTTCAAGGGTAGTTTGATGAGAGTTTGGTTAGGTTTAGATTATCGGATCCATGACAATGTAACGGAACTCTTCAATTCTTAGGAGCAAATTAACGAAACTCGGCCGAATCTCTTAATTTGTCCCTAACGTCGTTATGGTCAAATTATGTCTGTCCCATATGAGCAGCACGTTTAGTAGGCCTACCCATATTCAGACAAATTAGTTATTGTACTTCAGATTCACTAAAAATCAAAAAATAAACAAAATTTTTAACAAAACAAAAAAACAACTTAAAAAAATGCACTAAAAAGTAAAAAAATAATTTCGTATTATTCTACAACTTCACAATCAACTTACTTTTTCTATTTATCAATATGTAGGTACGATTGTTATTTTTGGAGTCGGTCTCAGCCAAGGTACCCGGCCCGGCGTGTTCACTTAACAGCTCCCCTCCCGCCGCGGCCCCGCTGTCGCCTCTCGCCTCGTCAAGTCGCTTGTGCGACACAAGCACATCTCACCTATAACTATGTATGTAGTTACAAACCTACCTTGACTGACACCGACTCCAAAAATAACATTCGTACCTACATATTGATGAATAGAAAAAGTAAGTTGATTGTGAAGTTGTAGAATAATACGAAATTATTTTTTTACTTTTTAGTGCATTTTTTTAAGTCGTTTTTTTGTTTTGTTAATTTTTTTGTTTATTGTGTGCACTGCATCTTTCTATATGCATAATATCCAGATGAAATCATTCACCATGCTTATCAACTGCAGCGCTTTTTGCCACAATATGGCACTATTTAAAACATCTCAGATTGCTTTATTGCCAATTTTGGCAAATTTTTCCCTATTTGTAAGTAATTATGTAGAAGTTTATAATTTTACAATATTTTTTTATTAATTGTACGAATATCTGATAATCGACAAAAGATGTGTGAATTCAATGGCTATATACTCATAAAACTATAATCAGTTTGTATGTTTCCATATTAATATTCGGAGGAATGATTTTTTTAATGTGGGCGGATACATTCAAAATGATCACCAAAAAATCTGGAGCAATCGGAGAAAAAAGTTTTAAATTACGCTGGCCCAGTGGTTATCTGATACGGCACCGAGATTTTCAGGAAAGAAATCTACGTGCGAGTCGAAAAATGAGTTTTGAGTGAAGTATGACGCCTGTGCTCTAAAGATTGCAATCCGTCTGTTAAGATGGGAAAATATATTAAACGGACCGCCTGTTTCTGCACAGAGTTGAGAGTATTTTTCGGGTATTTTGGAGCTCCAGACCAGAGATGGCTGCCAAATTTAACCGTGGGGCGCACTTGTGATTTGTACAGGGTTAGCAGTTGTGTACTATTGAAGTATCTGCGGGCCCTGTACAGTACGCCCAGTTTTGGGGAGACTAACTTTACTCTGGCTTCGATGGAGCCCCCATACCTGAGCTGGTCACTTAGGGTTACACCGAGCATATCAATGGACGGCATGTACGGAAGATTGCTTCCGTTGAAAGATACTAAATATTCATTTTGATCCCTCTTAGACGTAATCAGACAAGATTGGGTCTTTGAAACATTAAATTCAACAAGATTATTTTTACTAAATATTAAAAAAAAAAAAAATGCTAATTTCTATAGAATGTGGTTTCATTTAGAAGGTAAAGGAACTTCTGGGGAATTTGATAATCTGTTGTGGGTATTTTAGTGACCATGTGATTCCCATAATAAATCTCGAAAAACAAGATTTTTTCGTCCCCCCAGCGGACTATTTTGACATTTGGTCGGATTGAAATGAGCATGCTCATAAGCTAGCTTGTTCACACATGCTTAGAGGCTTCCCCTTCCACTCAGTGATATTATAAAATATAAACAAATAAAGTGATGTAAACTAAGTTATTTTCTTTTAATAAATAAATCAATAATCTAATAAGCATGCTCATAAATCAAATGGCTGTTGCTTTGTGAGCGTGTTCATTGTCACAAGGTCCTAACTATAAGAATAACTTATCAAAAAAGGAAAACATACACGCTAGTGGTCGATCTAACAACTAACTAACCATCACGCTGTTTCCCCGCAGGGGTGGGCATAATAGATCGACCACTCTTTGCCTCACTCATCTATATTCATACATCGTTTCATTTATACTCTTCTTTTATTTTGATTTTTGACATGGCTCGATTCAAGTATCCGATTCACTTGATCATACCATGTCTTCCTCGGGCGTCCCCGACTTCTTCTACCAATCACATTTGCGTCACATACCTATTCTTCTTACACTACTTTCTTCGTTCATTCGCTCTGCATGCCCAAACCATCTGAAGGTCCCTTTCTTAATCTTACTAATTATGCTTACATCAGCCTTACATTCTTTGCGGATCTCCACATTTCTCACAAGATCATACATAGTTTTACCACACGTACGCCTCAGGGATTTCATTTCAATGGCATACTGTTTACTTTCATCCTTCCTCTGCTAATTCCATGCCTCACTGCCATACATCAGGGTAGGTACCAGGACTCCATTGTGGACTGCTAGCTTCGCTTCTTTTGACAGTTTTTTTAGCGCCAACGACATTCAGTCTACCATTAATAGAGTTACCGGCATTCACCCTTCTTTCAATATCTCTATCAGCCCTTCCCATCTCTTCTAAACATACTTCTCAAATACATAAACTCATCCACTTGCTCCAAGTATTCATCATTCACAACTATATTGCACACTGTTTTCGTACTCACCCTTTCAAACAGTATGACTTTAGACTTACTTACATTCAACATTAACTCATTCTTCACACACAGTTGGTTCATCCTAGATACGAGAGACTGTAGATGTTCCATACTGTTAGAAATCAGTACCGCATCATCAGCATACAACAGGCAACATTTATATTAAAAGTATATTTGAATTAGAGTCAAAATATATAGAAGTAAATGGGGAATACGTTTGTATGTGCAAAACGCCGCCAGATCCGGGCTCAAAAAGAAGACGATGGAGATATATGAAATTACGAATGTTAGAGGAGCGCGCTAATATTTAAAGTGATAAAATCGATGCGAAAATTGCGAAAATCTCGTGGAAGGTATCTTAAGTATCACTTAAAGAAACGTTGTGATTTTTTTCACAACTATCACTTGTAAAATAATTGAAACAAACGTGTTTATAACAATTTTCGGAGCATATTTTGCGATTTTTTTCTATCGACGGAATTTTTTATAATTTGCGTTTCGGCGTGATATTAGATATTATCTTAAAAAATAACATTTTTTTTAAAAGCTTACAAACTTCAACAGCCTTACTAAAAAAAACCACAGCGCGACCGATTAACTGTGTTATTGCAATAACATAAGTAAAGCTCGTATACACTAAAAGACGTTTTATTACCAATAACGTTTCTTACGTGTTCACGCTGTTAAAACGCATTGAAGATGTGGCAACGTTGTATATGGTTTTAATTTACTAGGAAACAATGTTGTTTTAATTTTTCTCCGCAAGGGGCATTATTGGCGCGCTTATGCATTAGTTCGTCGGCCCGCGGCAGTCCGCGATGACAAAACAGCTCGGTGTGTTTTATGGCGGGATATCGAAAATTTTGTGATTTTACTTAATAATTTCTATTGTAGTGACGAATTTACTCTTCTGTTCACATAATTGATATATTTACCATGTTATTTGTGTGGTTTACATCAGTTTAATCAAGTTATTGTACAAATGCCGTACTCTCAAAGTTGAACTGTCAAAATATTGTTTTTTATAGGTTAAATGGAAGATGCTCCGAGGAACTAGCATCATTGATCCCTTCGGCACCGGTGCATAGTCGGGAAACACGCCAAACGCGTGCCCAACATTTGTACACAGTTGACATTAGTCACATGAGAACGGGTCGTTTCTTCGACTCGTTCTTATGTTCAACAGCTCGGCTGTGGAATGATTTGCCGGCCTCTGTGTTTCCTCCTTCCTACAACATGGGTCTCTTCAAGACCAATGTTCATTCCTTCCTCTCCTCAAAAAGACCCTCCACACAGCATCCCAGATGACATAGGCCCTGAGGGAAATTATTTTCCTCAGGGCCTCCTGTGTGGAGTTAATGTAAAAAAAAAAAAAAAACTTAAGATAAAATTTTCATTTTAAGATCTTTATTTTAAGAGAAATTCTTAAAAGTTAATTAAAAAGTTATAATATTAAAATCTAATACATGTGTTCGTAAACGTATCAAAAAAATTAACCTCTTTAGAGATGCAAGAAATCTGTTTTAAATTTCGGTATTATTTCTAAGTTACTTTTTTGGCAAAAAAAAAACTTTGAAATTTTTTATTATTTTTTTATTGTATACACGATGAAAAAGTGAGGTGATAGTTTCCTTCCAAATTTATTACACAAAAGGACTGTGTTTTTTAAATTTTGATTTTATTTAAATTTCTCTACATTTTGGTCAAAAATGTTATGGGAGGAAATTTTTTTCCATTTTTTTCCGAGTTTGAATCTTAAAATATGGCAGTTTTTGAAAGCTAAAGTGTATTTCAAATACTCAAATCTAAAAGGTAATTTTATATAGTTTTCATAAATGGTATTTGTTTTTACAACACCTTCAAAAATAAGAAATATATAGAACATTCAAAATACTATGGAAAAATTACAAATATCGTTCGGACATCAATGGTTAAAACAGAGATAAACTACCCTCTCAGGCCGTGGAAACCATGTGTATTTCTTTCAAAGAACAAATTTTTAATTAGTAATGTTTTCACATCCGCGGCCGTTTGTCAATTGAATAAAATTTTCACTGGGTTTTTTAGTAAGGCTGCAAATGTTTAAGGGAGATATGTAAGAAATCGGTAGAAATTCGGGTAGCGGCGGCTTAAACAGTGACGTGATCAACAGCGCGGTAAGAACCAAATACCAAATACTATATCCTTTTAATTTAGAAATCCAACTTGGACGAATATCGATTTAAATTATTGAGGACACAAACCAATGTTGTGTTGTGGTTACCCCGACTTACTCAAAGTAGGTACTGTTTAAATATGGGGTTTAAAACTGCGATAGTCATAGGACCGGTCACATGAGACTACGCTCTTATAACACAGGAATCATGTCGAATTTGAAAAGACTACATGACATAATAAGATATATCGACCTTATTTGAATACACGCACAAACTGACAGACCGATTTCAAAGTCACAGCTCTATAAAACAGCTCTACTAATCAGTCGGACAGTGGAGGTAATCCACCTCTTACCCGCCTTGGTATAAGTAACTGATGGTTACTCCTTCAAGGCTCTCGCAAGATTCTAATTTTTTTTGTCAAACGAAGCTACATTTATTTATTTTGAACGAATCTAGACCTCCAGTGTCCATGCATACGTTGTTAGTAAGCAGTATGCAAGTGCTTAACAGGAAAAACAAAATGCCAAAAATAGGTTAGTAAGACAAAGATAAATTAAACAGGGCAAAAGAAAAACTCATTCATGAGGCTCCATGAGGCGGCATTGCATCTGTAAAAACCCGCAAGCACCTGCATAAAATAGAGAACATAAGTAATACAATAAATCTCAAATCAATTGGCAAGTACCAACAAAAAATGTGAATGGCTTTCGGTCTGATCATAAACTACACTTAGCTTCCGTGTCCCTTAGCCAACCACTCAGTGAAGCCTCAAAGAATGTTAACTGAATATTTGGGGTAAAATACCCGAAGACTAAAAGAAAATTCAGCTTTGGGTAGTCAGAGACAGGACAAAGGATAGTAAAGGTCGTCTGATCAAGCCTCAATCAGTCGGACAGCTCTATAAATCACTGTGGACTCAAAACTCTAAAAACTAGGAGAGACATTACGGATATGACTTACTTACACAAAATCTTGAATGGTCATATTATTGACTGTCCGGCTCTTTTGTCATCAATTAATATTAGAGTTCCGAGTAAGAAAACTAGGGACAAGTCACGGACATATGAATATATCTGGACCTGCCCTAAGTGATAAAAACGTATTATTTCCCCCTCCACATGGCGCCGGCTGGAGCTCCTCCTTGGAACCGGCTCGCTCCATGGGGAGGGGATAGAGCCTCGCTTGAATCTAAAATGTGTGACGTCATCATTCTTGCCGTGAACAGCGAGAAGCTAACATCCATACATTTAACGAAATAACACGCCAAAACGGTAGCTTGTGCTATACAATATATCTACATATCAATGTGCACATAGCGAATGTGGGCGGTTCTCCAGTGTGCTCGTGGCTGGTTACAGGGGTAAGTAAATTATGAAACATTTGTAAAAGTGTTTTAACTAAACACGGCAACAAAATATTGCTATTTGTATTGGGGCGACTGTTTTTGGGGCGAGCATTTGGCCTTAGCAAACATGTTATTAACGTGGCAAGCAATTCGCGCTCCCGTGTAAAAAGGTCTATTCATTCAAAGCAGATTTTGCTTTTAAGAACTAAATGGTGATATTGTAATGCAAGATGCCTATATACTGTCAGATTGATTGTTTAACGAATCACAGTTATCTTTCCCCTCTTCGCCCTCCTTAGTTTGGTTTTACCCCTCATCTGTAACTTGTTATCTTATTATGAAATAATTGTTACCTTACTTGTTATGTTTTTTTTTTTTTAATTTGAAATTTAATAGAATGTAATACGTATGTATATGTGTATATCCGTACATGTGCGTATATATATATTATTTTTCCACTTTACGTCTGGTGTTTTCTCAATTTTATTTTTTTATTGGTTTATAAATATTTTTTTTAAATAGCCATAAAACTGGCACACTATATTTTACAATTTTTTTGTGAATACTATCACTTTACTTTTATCTTACTTTTACTTGTTTTTATTTTTATTAATGTATATATTATTTCTCGATCCTACATCTGGTGTTTTTCAGTTTTCATGATTATTATTATAATATACTAGCTGGTTCCCAGCATGCGTTGCTATGCTATTTAATAAAGAATTTTTTTCTCCTTGTGTGTCCTTTCTCATTTGTCCCGTTCCACTTCCACGTCCTTTTCCCTCTCGCGTTCCCACTCGGCCTCCTCCACCTTCCCTCTCCCCACTCCACACCCCCCTTTACCCGTCCCGCGAACCCCCCTCCCGAGTTACCTCCCCCCTCCCGCGAATCCCTACCCGAGTTCCCCACCCCCTCCCGCATTCCATACATTCAGTCCCGGTGGATTCAGTTTTCAAAGAGCTCGCGTCTCACCTATTGCAATTTTTTTTATACACATTTTTTAATGCCAGAGCTCACCAGTAATTCTATACAAACCTTGTCCTGATAATAACGAATACAACAAAAAAATAATTATCCAATTTGGTGCAGTCGTTTAGAAGTTATGAGCGTACATACATTTCGTAGATTCATTTTTATTAAAATAGATTTATTATTTTTTCTATTTTCATTATTTTTATCTTATCTTATCCTGTATCTTTTATGTATCACACAGTATTATTATAGACTATGTTTAGATTGTTTATCTAGTTCCTATCTCTGTAATATTATGCAAAAAAAGTTAATAATTATTGACTTTTTATTTATTATTTGGGCATGATGTGAACATTTGTTGTTGGGTTGTAACCTAATTATTATAATTTATTGTTTGTTTAATGCATGTAATGTTATTAACCTGTAGTTCCTAACAAAATAAAATAAAGTCAATTTCCTGGATAGGACGTGAGATGGGAAAAGGAGACAGAAGCGAAACGAAGTCGAAAGGAAAGGACACGCAGGGAGAAACAAAATATCTATTCAACACATTGCAACGCAAGCCTGAAACTGGCTAGTCTATACATATATAAATCAAAATATATTATTTATTATATGTATGTTTATGAAATGTATATGCGATGCCAAACCATTCATCCGATCACGATGAAACTTTGGGGATTCGATGTGTGCGTGCCCGCAATGGTTTCTTATACAATAGTGATCTCTGGCGTCACGAAAATGCGTTGCTAAACCGTTCATCCGATTTTTTTTTTACATGAGTTCCACACAGGAGTCCCTGAGGAAAATAATTTCCCTCAGGGCCCATGTCGTCTTTGGGGATGCTGTGTGGAGGGTTTTTTAAGGAAATGAGGTAGAGGAGAGTTCTGGGAAGGAAATGGATTTAAGGGAAGGGTAGGAATCTGGGGTTCAGTGTGTCCTGGTCATCCGCCTACAAGACCTAGACAAACCTCACCCCACGAACCCGGGCACCCCTGCTAAAATATTAAACGTAGCGAACCACTTGTGTTGGATATCCAATAAAGGTTTTCGGGGCGGCGGTACCCATTCCCACCTCCCAAATTGCGAGGTTACTTTGGGGATTTGATGTGTGCATGCCCGCGATGGTTTCTATATACAATAGTGAGTTCTGGGATTATGAAAGTTCTAAAAAAAATTGCAATTATTATTATTTATTTTTTTATTTTTTTTAATTTTTTTTTTTAATTTTAATTTTTTTTAATTTTTTAATTTTTTATTATTTTTTTTTTTTTTACAGTGAATACCGCACAAGAATCTCAACTGCTCCCGTCTGGAGCCAGTGAGACTATGGCATCCCCAATTGGGGTATGTTGTGAGGCTGAAGGTAGTGGGGAGGGGAAGGAGGTGAGGAAGAGGAAGGTTGGGAAGTACCTGGCTATTCAGATCTGGTCACCAAACACGGCTAAAGCCATTTTCAAGCAACGTTTCAATTCTGAATGGTGGTCTTACACCAGGGCGATACTGATAGTATCTTCCACTCTGGAACATGCCGCAAATATAGTATATATTATTTTAAATGAATTAATTGTGAAATAACACAAATTAATCAAATAAAATTTATTTGCGCATGCCGGGTTCGAACCCGCGACCTCCGGATTGTGAGTCAAGAGTCTTACCCACTGGACTACGGAGGTCGTCAAATTATGTCGCACGCAAGCTGTTTGAAAACTGAATGTACCGGGATTGAATATATGGAATGCGGGAGGGGGGAGGGAACGCGTGAGGGGAAGGGGACGCAGGAGAGAAAGAGCTGAAGAATGAGAATTGTGGCAAGTGGCATTGCAACCAATGGCGGATCCAGGGGGGGGGGGGTCATGGGGGGTCATGACCCCCACATGGGCTGGTTCCAGGACCTAGGTGAACCACTAATTAAAATTGTTAAACATAACGTTTTTATATATTTTTTGTATTTATTATTATCAAAATTACCTACCTACTTTTTAGTCGTATCTATTATTAACAAAATTAAATTATAATAACTTCTTGTTATATTACAATTATTACAAGCAATAATTGTCAGCCTGAAACACTCATTTACATTGAAAAATCTCCCGAGAAAAGATACTTGCCCCCAACGGGACTTGAACCCGTGTCCTTCCGATTGCCGGTCGAATGCTCTGACCACTGAGCTATGGGGGCTTATCAAATACCCGCCAAATAATTCAATATATACTAGTGTTTCATTCAACAATTACTGCTTGTTATATTTTTTTCCACCTGAAAACAACCAACTTTATTTTTGCGAGGAAGACATTGTTAGTGTTAAATCCCTCGCTAGGTGGCGTCGAGACAAATTATGTCTGCATTTATTGGGGAAATACTTAAACTTGTTAAATATTAATTATGATTTTTTTAATTTATTAACTAACGTTTAGACAAGATTTTTATGCATAGCACAAAAGGGTTACAATTATTACAAGCAATAATTGTCAGCCTGAAACACTCATTTACATTGAAAAATCTCCCGAGAAAAGATACTTGCCCCCAACGGGACTTGAACCCGTGTCCTTCCGATTGCCGGTCGAATGCTCTGACCACTGAGCTATGGGGGCTTATCAAATACCCGCCAAATAATTCAATATATACTAGTGTTTCATTCAACAATTACTGCTTGTTATATTTTTTCCACCTGAAAACAACCAACTTTATTTTTGCGAGGAAGACATTGTTAGTGTTAAATCCCTCGCTAGGTGGCGTCGAGACAAATTATGACTGCATTTATTGGGGAAATACTTAAACTTGTTAAATATTAATTATGATTTTTTTAATTTATTAACTAACGTTTAGACAAGATTTTTATGCATAGCACAAAAGGGTTACAATTATTACAAGCAATAATTGTCAGCCTGAAACACTCATTTACATTGAAAAATCTCCCGAGAAAAGATACTTGCCCCCAACGGGACTTGAACCCGTGTCCTTCCGATTGCCGGTCGAATGCTCTGACCACTGAGCTATGGGGGCTTATCAAATACCCGCCAAATAATTCAATATATACTAGTGTTTCATTCAACAATTACTGCTTGTTATATTTTTTCCACCTGAAAACAACCAACTTTATTTTTGCGAGGAAGACATTGTTAGTGTTAAATCCCTCGCTAGGTGGCGTCGAGACAAATTATGTCTGCATTTATTGGGGAAATACTTAAACTTGTTAAATATTAATTATGATTTTTTTAATTTATTAACTAACGTTTAGACAAGATTTTTATGCATAGCACAAAAGGGTTACAATTATTACAAGCAATAATTGTCAGCCTGAAACACTCATTTACATTGAAAAATCTCCCGAGAAAAGATACTTGCCCCCAACGGGACTTGAAAGTTTTGTCTCGACGCCACCTAGCGAGGGATTTAACACTAACAATGTCTTCCTCGCAAAAATAAAGTTGGTTGTTTTCAGGTGGAAAAAATATAACAAGCAGTAATTGTTGAATGAAACACTAGTATATATTGAATTATTTGGCGGGTATTTGATAAGCCCCCATAGCTCAGTGGTCAGAGCATTCGACCGGCAATCGGAAGGACACGGGTTCAAGTCCCGTTGGGGGCAAGTATCTTTTCTCGGGAGATTTTTCAATGTAAATGAGTGTTTCAGGCTGACAATTATTGCTTGTAATAATTGTAACCCTTTTGTGCTATGCATAAAAATCTTGTCTAAACGTTAGTTAATAAATTAAAAAAATCATAATTAATATTTAACAAGTTTAAGTATTTCCCCAATAAATGCAGACATAATTTGTCTCGACGCCACCTAGCGAGGGATTTAACACTAACAATGTCTTCCTCGCAAAAATAAAGTTGGTTGTTTTCAGGTGGAAAAAATATAACAAGCAGTAATTGTTGAATGAAACACTAGTATATATTGAATTATTTGGCGGGTATTTGATAAGCCCCCATAGCTCAGTGGTCAGAGCATTCGACCGGCAATCGGAAGGACACGGGTTCAAGTCCCGTTGGGGGCAAGTATCTTTTCTCGGGAGATTTTTCAATGTAAATGAGTGTTTCAGGCTGACAATTATTGCTTGTAATAATTGTAACCCTTTTGTGCTATGCATAAAAATCTTGTCTAAACGTTAGTTAATAAATTAAAAAAATCATAATTAATATTTAACAAGTTTAAGTATTTCCCCAATAAATGCAGACATAATTTGTCTCGACGCCACCTAGCGAGGGATTTAACACTAACAATGTCTTCCTCGCAAAAATAAAGTTGGTTGTTTTCAGGTGGAAAAAATATAACAAGCAGTAATTGTTGAATGAAACACTAGTATATATTGAATTATTTGGCGGGTATTTGATAAGCCCCCATAGCTCAGTGGTCAGAGCATTCGACCGGCAATCGGAAGGACACGGGTTCAAGTCCCGTTGGGGGCAAGTATCTTTTCTCGGGAGATTTTTCAATGTAAATGAGTGTTTCAGGCTGACAATTATTGCTTGTAATAATTGTAACCCTTTTGTGCTATGCATAAAAATCTTGTCTAAACGTTAGTTAATAAATTAAAAAAATCATAATTAATATTTAACAAGTTTAAGTATTTCCCCAATAAATGCAGACATAATTTGTCTCGACGCCACCTAGCGAGGGATTTAACACTAACAATGTCTTCCTCGCAAAAATAAAGTTGGTTGTTTTCAGGTGGAAAAAATATAACAAGCAGTAATTGTTGAATGAAACACTAGTATATATTGAATTATTTGGCGGGTATTTGATAAGCCCCCATAGCTCAGTGGTCAGAGCATTCGACCGGCAATCGGAAGGACACGGGTTCAAGTCCCGTTGGGGGCAAGTATCTTTTCTCGGGAGATTTTTCAATGTAAATGAGTGTTTCAGGCTGACAATTATTGCTTGTAATAATTGTAACCCTTTTGTGCTATGCATAAAAATCTTGTCTAAACGTTAGTTAATAAATTAAAAAAATCATAATTAATATTTAACAAGTTTAAGTATTTCCCCAATAAATGCAGACATAATTTGTCTCGACGCCACCTAGCGAGGGATTTAACACTAACAATGTTTTCCTCGCAAAAATAAAGTTGGTTGTTTTCAGGTGGAAAAAATATAACAAGCAGTAATTGTTGAATGAAACACTAGTATATATTGAATTATTTGGCGGGTATTTGATAAGCCCCCATAGCTCAGTGGTCAGAGCATTCGACCGGCAATCGGAAGGACACGGGTTCAAGTCCCGTTGGGGGCAAGTATCTTTTCTCGGGAGATTTTTCAATGTAAATGAGTGTTTCAGGCTGACAATTATTGCTTGTAATAATTGTAACCCTTTTGTGCTATGCATAAAAATCTTGTCTAAACGTTAGTTAATAAATTAAAAAAATCATAATCTTGTTATATTACTTGTTTATTTTAACACGAACTGTTTAGATGATATAATACTTTCTCTAGTGACGCACCTCAAAGAAAACATCGTTTGACAACTTATCAATAAGGAATTCGTGATTCACTCATAATTTACCTTTGATAGGGCTTGCTAAACTAGCACCTAATAGATTACAGACAGTGAACGCGAGGTGACGCAACTTAAATGTTCTGCATTTTAAACAGTTTTTGAAAATAGTGTAAGTGTGTGTTCACAGCGGTAGCAAGGCATTTTAGGCGTATCCATCAGTATCCAAAAGTGAGCAAAATATTATTTTTTCCAAAGTGAAATCTCTACATATCATCATTACATAGTATAAAATGAAGTCGCTCAAAATGTTTGTGCGCGTTAATCTTTTAAACTACGCAACGGATTTTCATGCGGTTTTCACCAATAGATGTAGTGATTGTAGAGGTATTTTATATGTATAATACAAGCAAATTATATTAAAGAAAAGCTGAGAAACTCAAAGAAAACATATTTTTGTGCGATTTAAAACGGCTGGCGGGCCGTACTATAGTCACTTTTGAAATTCGTTCTACGGAAGAAATTGGAAAATAGATGTCCTAGAGTAAGTAGGTATTTGATTTTCCCTTTTCAAATATCCAGTGTTGCATTGCAAGCATTGAATAATTAGTGGCGAGTTAATTAGTTTATATTATAATACATGCTTATTATAGTACAGAAAAGCCGAGAAATTCAAATATTCAATTCAGGCAGCGGGCAGCGGGCAGCTGGCAAGTGGGTGGTGTGGATTTTATAAAGATTGGGTAATGGCGTTGTGGTTCGTTAGCCACAGCAACGTGTGGCCGGGTCTGCTAGTTACTTATAAATTAAAGTCGTCCGCCGCGTCTGTCTGTCTATCTGTTCACAATAATCTCAAAAACCACTGAACGGATTTTCATGCGGTTTTCACCAATAGAGTGAGTCATGAGGAAGGTTTAGGTATATAATTTGTCAAGATTTGTGTAAATCGATTGAAATATAAAGGAGAAAGTCTGTATATGGTGTACGAGCGGGCTGGCAAGCGGGTGGTGTGGATTTGATTTGTGTGCAAATCTACAGTTTTATGCCGAGGTTGATGAAATTTTGCTCATGTGACCTTCAAAACAAGAGGAAGGTCACTGTCATATGATTTCGGAAACTCTGTGTGAAGCCCGGGCATCGCCGGGGACTTCAGCTAGTTATTAATACAATGCTTTAAAAAAATATATCAGAGTGTGCAATTCACGGTAAAAGTGAAACCGTGAAAAAAATTAGAGTGGGGAGACTACGAAACACCGCACAAAGAGGAGACTGATTATACTTTCTCATTCTCTCTCAGGCTGAATCATTTAGATGTAGGAACGTGTTTTTTTCTTTTTAGCGCCGCTATTTTTCGTTTTATCGAGTTTCAAATCACAACAGTGCCAAAGACACTGAACCTCAGATTCCTACCCACCCCTTAAACCCTCTTCCTTCCCAGAACTATCCTCTCCTTCCTTTCAAACACCCTCCACACAGCATCCCCAAAGATGACATAGGTCCTGAGGAAATTTTCCTCAGGGCCTCCTGTATAGAGCTCAAGTAAAAAAAAGAAAGTGGGAGGGATGGATCCATACGTCCGTTACACCCGGACACATTGACCCCAAATTCCTACCCTTCCCTCATGTATTTTCTTTCCCAGAAGTTCCTCTCCTTCCTTTCCTTAAAAATACTATTCAGACCACACAGGATCCCCAAAGATGACATAGGCCCTGAGGGGAATTAATTTCCTCAGGGCCTTCCGTGTGGATCTAATGTAAAAAAACATTTAAATTGTCTTAATAATAATACACGATTCATTGCAATTAATAATAATTAATAATAATACACGATTCATTGCGCCCCACGGTTGAATTTGGCAGCCACCTCTGGTCTGGAGCTCCAAAATACCTGAAAAATACCCTCGACTCTGTGCAGAAACGGGCGGTCCGTTTGATAGATTCTCCCATCTTAACAGACGGATTGCAATCTTTAGAGCACAGGCGTCGGGTGGGAATGCTATCCTTGTTCTACCGGTATTACAATGGAAGATGCTCCGAGGAACTAGCATCATTGATCCCTTCGGCACCGGTGCATAGTCGGGAAACACGCCAAACGCGTGCCCAACATTTGTACACAGTTGACATTAGTCACATGAGAACGGGTCGTTTCTTCGACTCGTTCTTATGTTCAACAGCTCGGCTATGGAATGATTTGCCGGCCTCTGTGTTTCCTCCTTCCTACAACATGGGTCTCTTCAAGACCAATGTTCATTCCTTCCTCTCCTCAAAAAGACCCTCCACACAGCATCCCAGATGACATAGGCCCTGAGGGAAATTATTTTCCTCAGGGCCTCCTGTGTGGAGTTGAAGTAAAACGAAAAAACGGATTTTCATGCGGTTTTCACCAATAGATAGAGTGATTCAAGAGGATGGTTTATGTATATAATACTTGCTTATTATAGTAGAGAAAAGCCGAGAAATTCAAATATTCAGTTCAGGTAGCGGGCAGCTGATAAGCGGGTGGTGTGGATTTTATAAAGGTTAGGCAATGGCGTTGTGTTTCGTTAGCCACAGCAACTTGTGTCCGGGTCTGCTAGTTACTTAAAAATTAAAGTCCTCCGCCGCGTCTATCTGTTCACGATAATCTCAAAAACCACTGAACGGATTTTCATGCGGTTTTCACCAATAGATAGAGTGATTCACGAGGAAGGTTTATATTATGGTATATAATTTGTCAAGGTTTTGTGTAAATCGATTGAAATATAAAGGAGAAAATCTGTATATGGTGTACGAGCGGGCTGGCAAGCGGGCGGTGTGGATCTGATTTGTATGCAAATCTACAGTTTTATGTCGAGGTTGATGAAATTTTTCACATGTGACCTTCAAAACAAGAGGAAGGTCACTGTCATATGATTTCGGAAACTCTGTGTGAAGCCCGGGCATCGCCGGGGACTTCAGCTAGTTATTAATACAATGCTTTAAAAAAATATATCAGAGTGTGCAATTCACGGTAAAAGTGAAACGTAGAGTGGGGAGACTACGAAACACCGCACAAAGAGGAGACTGATTATACTTTCTCATTCTCTCTCAGGCTGAATCATTTAGATGTAGGTACGTGTTTTTTTTCTTTTTAGTGTCGCTATTTTCCGTTTTATCGAGTTTCAAATCACAACAGTGCCAAAGACACTGAACCCCAGATTCCTACCCACCCCTTAAACCCTCTTCCTTCCCAGAACTATCTTCTCCTTCCTTTCCTTTTAAAAAACACCCTCCACACAGCATCCCCAAAGATGACATAGGTCCTGAGGAAATTTTCCTCAGGGCCTCCTGTGTAGAGCTCAAGTAAAAAAAAAGAAAGTGGGAGGGATGGATCCATACGTCCGTTACACCCGGACACATTGACCCCAAATTCCTACCCATCCCTCATGTATTTTCTTTCCCAGCAGTTCCTCTCCTTCCTTTCCTTAAAAATACTATTCAGACCACACAGGATCCCCAAAGATGACATAGGCCCTGAGGGGAATTAATTTCCTCAGGGCCTTCCGTGTGGATCTAATGTAAAAAAAAAAACATTTAAATTGTCTTAATAATAATAAACGATTCATTGCAAATAATCATAGTTTTGAAAAAAAAAACGAGTGTGCTTTAGACCACGCCACTAAAGTAAAACTACAAGACAAACCTCCCCAATGAACCCAGGTATCCCTGCTAAGTTACCAAACGTAGCGAACGCGGTGACCTATGACCTAGGGGTGACAAATGACATTGGGGTGAAATATGACCATGGGGTGACCTACGACCTTGGGGTGACCTACGACCTTGGGGTGACTATCCTTATCCTTATCCTTATACTTATCCATATCCTTATCACTCCCCAAGTCAAGCGTGCATAAAGGCCCGACCGTTCGCCTCGCCATCGATCACCATTCGCATCGTTTACCGTTCGCATCACACTTTCCTAACAATCACCATTTTTCGTAACAATCACCACTTTTCGTAACGCATTCACCAGCTTACGCCCCAAGTCGAGCGTGCGTAAAGAAGTTTTTCTTAAAAAATCAGGGATATTTACATTATATTCTCCTGTCTGTCTGTCTGTTCGCGATAAATTCGAAAACTACCGAACGGATTTTTTATGCGGTGTTCACCAATAGATAGAGTGTTTCGTGAGGAAGGTTTAAGTATGTTATTTGTCAAGGATTTGTGTAAATTGGTTGAAACAAAACGATAATTATAATTGTTAGAAGTGTCGGAAAAAGTCAAGCCGCCTGGTGGCTTTCATCTAAAACACAGCCTAATCCTTCTGTGATATAACAAAACAATGCATGGTGGGATATTTCTCTTTTATAGATCTACAAAAAAGTCTGCGAAGGCATATATCTATCTTTTACGGATAGCTTACTATATCCATTCTATCTTCTAAAAAATGATCACGTACATTGCGGTAATTGAAAAGTTATTTAGACTTAGTATTAATCCTCATTAACTTAAATACGTTAGTTACCCCAAGCATTTCATGCACATTATTATAATCTTTCACACCATCTATTATAAATTAAAGTCCTCCGCGGAATCTGTCTGCTTCTTCGCGATAAACTCAAAGTCGGCGGTGGTTATAAAGGTTGGATAACCATCCAGTAGATGACGTTGTGTTTTATTAGCCTCAGCAACGCGTGGCCGGGTCAGCTAGTCTATTATAAAAAAAATCTTAAGTTTTCTAGAAATGCGAGTGCTTCTTTTACGACGTGCATTTTAGGGAACGTACCCATACTACGTGACCAACTTTTTGCAATTTTTAACCCCTCCCCCCCCCCAGTGACCAAAAACCTAAGCCCCCGGCCGCTCATTTGTACCAAGCGTGGTATTTTGAAGACCCCCCCCCCCTGAACGTGTCACGTAGTATGGATACGTTCCCTTATGTGATTTTTTTTTCTGAAAAATTAAAAATTAATGTAATTCTGATACTTTTTTATATTTTCACGGTCAAAAGTATTCTTGTTTTTGGGGTGTTATGCCGTGTTGCCACTTTAGCCAGTGTCCGAAACGTTGGCTAAAGAAGGAGGTAGCGTAACACGGCGTAATGGTTCACGACGAGTTCATCGAAAACGAATTCATCGAAAATCAATTCATCGAAAATCAACTCATCGAAAGCAAATTCATCGAAAACGAGTTCATCGAAAACCAATTCATCGAAAATCAATTCATCGAATGATCAATTCATCGAATCGCCAATTCATCGAAAAAATATATTTTGTTGATATTTGAGAGAAATGCCGAGCGGACCGAGAAGTTAAAAAAGCATTGGTCAACCTAAACTAACCTAACCTAACCTAACTTAACCAATTTAACCAATTTTTAAATATTTTTTTATCATCACTCTTAATGACCTTTCTGAGTTGGTTTCATTATGAGTTGTCTGGTCACCGTTCCTTACATATCCCCTTTTTGCAGTATCAGACAATCGGAAATCGAAGAGATAACCTATAAATTTTACATTGTCACTACGAAACTGACAGTTGCTAAACACATTTATCTCAGTTAAACAGACCTTTTGGGTATTTAATTTTGACAGCTCTAATATCTACAAAAAAAATGTTTTTCGATGAATTGGCGATTCGATGAATTGATCATTCGATGAATTGATTTTCGATGAATTGATTTTCGATGAATTTGCTTTCGATGAATTGATTTTCGATGAACTCGTTTTCGATGAATTTGCTTTCGATGAATTGATTTTCGATGAACTCGTCGGTTACCGGCGTAATACCCCAAAACAAATAACGATAGTGAAATGCCGTTATTAAAGAAATTCACATTCAATGTTAAGTTATAATAAAAAAATCACAATTAGAGGTCTACAAAAACAACCAGATAGGTATTGAACAAAACAAGAAACTTTCTTTTCGACCTCCTGAACAATTAGAGATCTCCCGAAGACTTTTTGATCTCTTTTTTTAAAATGTTTTTCTTAAAAAAAAATACTTCCACTTGCTGTCACTAATCACTCAGCCGAGTAGCCGCCCAACCACTCACCCCCCCCCCCACTCTAACTGTCCAATACCTACTGATCTTGTTATGGTGTAAGTCACCTCTAAGCTGGAGCCCCACAAAAATTGATAAACCTACTTGATTCTGTGCAAAGGCGGGCCGTCCGTATGATTGACAATCCGAAACAAACAAAAATACAGATTGCCAATTCTAATGCACAGACGCAATGAGTATGTTCTACAGGTATTTTGATGAAGACTGCTCTAAGGAGCTAACAGCATTGATTTCCGGTTTCGTGACTTTTCATCCCGCGACAAAATACTCCCCGACAAAATATCCTACGGACAAAACATCCTCTAAAAAAAATAACTACTAAAACCTAACCTAAATAATCTAACCTAACAAAAAATGGGTCAAAAATAACACAGATAATCTGTAAAGTAAAGACGATAAATTATATTGTTCAAAAAGAGTAAAATGTAAAATAAGGTTAGGTTAGGTTTTAGTGGATATTTTGTAGGAGGACGTTTTGTCAATAGGATACTTTGTCCTCGGGATATTTATTACACGAGGGATGATTTATCGGACGATATTGTGTCATTTTTTTATTATTAATTTATGGATAAGTCGCCGCATCTACCCCGTGTAAACTGCACACTTGTAATTTTTTTATCTCTTGCGAGTATTTTTTTTTTTTTTTACATTATCTCCACACAGGAGGCCCTGAGGAAAATAATTTCCCTCAGGGCCTATGTCATCTGGGATGCTGTGTGGAGGGTCTTTTTGAGGAGAGGAAGGAATGAACATTGGTCTTGAAGAGACTCATGTTGTAGGAAGGAGGAAACACAGAGGCCACCAAATCATTCCACAGTCGAGCTGTTGAACACAAGAACGAGTCGAAGAAACGACCCGTTCTCATGTGACAAATGTCAACCGTGTACAAATGTTGGGCACGCGTTTGGCGTGTTTCCCGACTATGCACCGGTGCCGAAGGGATCAACGATGCTAGTTCCTCGGAGCATCTTCCATTGTAATACCGGTAGAACAAGGATAGCATTCCCACCCGACGCCTGTGCTCTAAAGATTGCAATCCGTCTGTTAAGATGGGAGAATCTATCAAACGGACCGCCCCTTTCTGCACAGAGTCAAGGGTATTTTTCAGGTATTTTGGAGCTCCAGACCAGAGTTGGCTGCCAAATTCAACCGTGGGGCGCACTTGCGATTTGTACAGGGTTAGCAGTTGTGTACTATTGAAGTATCTGCGGGCCCTGTACAGTACGCCCAGTTTTTGGGAGGCTAACTTTACTCTGGCTTCGATGGAGCCCCCATACCTGAGCTTTACTAGATTCTTATATTTCTTGAAGAGATGAATCATTTAAATTTACTGAATTTAAAGTTAATGTTCTTTATAAATAGAACGGCGTCATTTGCGCCTTGCAATTTTTACCTCATGTGGGTATTTTAAATTGTTACTTTGCTAGTATAGACTTAAAGGCTAGGTAAAATCGGTAGGGAAAAAATGTTATCTAAAAACCCTACTAAAATTGCATGTTTCGTCCAGACTCAACATCAATCTTCATCATACGTGTCTGTTTGTGTTATGTTGGGAGTGGGAAGGAGTCGGCCATGTCCTTTTATTTGGAGCTCTTCCGCATTTGCCTTTTGGGAATGAGGAAACCATGATAAACCTAATCCGGGAAGAGTCGGCCGACAGTCAACATGAAACTGGGCGGCCTTCAGTGATTTCAGTATGTGAAATCCTGCATTGTGTGGTGTGGAGTGTATGGGTCATCTGTTTTTATGTGAAATATATACTTTATGGGAATTTTAGAATAGACTGTCATAAACATACATATTATAAAATAATATATCGATATATAAATAGATATATAATCATAAGCTATGGGGGAAGGGCGTCTGGTGGTTAGGAATACCTAGTGCTCGCTCAGTCGTCCGCGACTGAATCTGGTTCATGCCAGATATGGTTCAGGTCTATCAGAATATTATGTTTAGGTTGTCTGTGTGTATATCTGAAAGTAAAGTCACTAGGTGCAATGTATTGACCGATTTCCTTGATAAGTCTCTTTTTACTGTGTCTCAGAGATTTGTAAAATCGGTCTGTCAGTCGGTGTGTGTATTCAAATAATGTTGGAATGTCTTCTCTTGCATGCAGTATTTTCAAATTCGTTCTGATTCTAGTGTTGTGTGCCATTTTAATGCAGAGATTTTGTAGCGTCTGTAGTTTCGAATGGTCGGAGTGAGAAATACTACTCCACACGGGATTCGGGAATAGCATAAGTCAGTACCGGTCGAATGAGCGAGTAGTAGATCAGGAGCTTGGTTCTGGGAAGTAGCGGACTTCTTCTATTGAAGATGGGCTTCATCGCGTCGACTGCCTTTCTGGCTCTTGCGTGCATCTTGGCTATATGAGATTTCCAGTTGAGACGTGATTCCATTATCAGGCCCAGGTATACGACTTCATCTTTCCATTCTAGGACGTGCCCTCCCATTTCGATGTTGACGTCTTGTGTTCTTCTTTTGCATTTCCTCGTGTAAATGATGACTTCGGTCTTCGCCTCGTTTAGTTTGAGTCGCTATTGCTTCAAGTCGAGCGCTCTCCGTAGGTATATGGCCGCCATATCTGCTTTCAGCGAGGAAATGTAAAGTTTGACATCGTCTGCGTATCTTGCATCTCTCGCTCGGGGATATTCTGTCGCGGGATGAAAAGCGCGGTACCTTGATCTCCGGTACACCGGTGCACCGGTGCACGTGCGTGAAGCTCGACGGACACGTGCTGTTACCTAGTTTTTTTAGTTACCTAGATTTTTATTTTATTTATTAACATGACAAGTTTATAATACAGAGACAGTTTTTTTGAATAAAAAAGATAAACTATAAAAATATAACTAGTAAACATCATATGAAAGGTAGATATACAAATGAATTTAACGAAAGATAGTGCATTACAATAAAAGAGAAAGTTTCTAAGTTGTAAATGGCATAGGAGTAAATTAGTAGGTAGGTATGTTAGTAATCACAAAATTTACAGGTGACTGATTAAATGTCATGAATAATACATGACAAAATGCAAGATACATAAAAAGAAAACGTTAACAAGCTTCTACATTGTAGATTAATATAGAAATACACAAATATATGCAATAGACCCTACGTGATGCTCCTTAGATATCAAAATATTCTACATAAAAATATTGTTCAGATATTTCTTGAATAACGGTAAACTTGTATTAAATACATCGATATTTGAGGTGAATTTGTTCCCTAGTGTGTGTAGTCGAGAAATTGATGCATGTGTGTGGTAGCTAGTTGGTTAGAGAATTATTGTTGCAGAATAATATGTTTTGCCTTGTCGCTCGATTTAGATCTTGTCGCTAGATTTAGAGTTACGTAGTTTTAGAGTTACCTAGTTTTAGAGTTACCTAGTTTTGGAGTTACGTAGTTTTAGAGTTACCTAGTTTTAGAGTTACCTAGTTTTAGAGGTACCTCGTTTTAGAGTTACCTAGTTTTAGAGTTACCTAGTTTTAGAGTTACCTAGTTGTAGAGTTACCTAGTTTTAGAGTTACCTATTTTAGGGATGCCTAGTTATGGAGTTACCTAGTTATGGAGTTACCTAGTTTTAGAGTTATTATCTAGTTTTAGAGTCACCTAGTTTTAGAGTTACCTAGTTTTAGAGTTACCTAGTTTTAGAGTTACCTAGTTTTAGAGTTATTATCTAGTTTTAGAGTCACCTTGTTTTAGAGTTACCTATTTTAGAGTTACCTATTTTAGAGATACCTAGTTTTAGAGTTACCTAGTTTTAGAGTTACCTGTTTTAGAGTTACCTAGTTGTAGTAATTACCTTGAGATAATATATATATATTTTTTTTCAGATTCACAATGGCACAAACAATTTACACAACACAGAGTGGTAAGTTATACAAATATGTTCTTCTTTAAAAATATATTAGTACTATTTTAATAACATTAATCTAACTAAACCATAGGTTATTAACGTGGGCGATAATGCCCCCTTGTGGGCGTTTTAGACTTTCAGGGGGGTAGTAGAAGACCCAGAGAATGTTTGAGGCGTTGAGGTGTCAGTGAGGGCGGGGAGAGGTAAAAAAATATGGTTTAAAAAAGACAAAAAAAACACTATTGAGTTAATTTTTGTTATTATATCGTGCACGGTGCTAAAACGTCGCTTATGCAATTTTGTCAAAATTGATCTGAGTATGAGAAAAAATAACTAATGTACCTTTTACTTGGTGCGTCATTGTCCCTTGTGTAGTGCGTATACTTTACGCGTGAGGGCAGTTGTGTCGTTGTGGTTTTGGTGCGAATTTAGCCGCCATTGGGAGAAACAACGTTGGATTGGTCTAGTAGCAGTCTCGTGGAGCTATAACGCCACTAACAATTATTTATTTATTTGTTTATTACACGCCCTGATGGGCTTTTACATTATAATTTATAAGTTGAGTAACAAACAATGAAGAAAATATAATACAATGAGAAAAGAAAATATACAAAACAGTGTAACAACAAAACAAATAATAAAATAAGAATACATATAATGATAAGAAGTCCCATATTCAATATAAACAAAAATTGAAGAAATTATGTAAATCTATTTGTGCCTAGAAGAATAAAAGTGATAGAATATACAACGTTTATACTGATTAGTTTTAAGATGAAATATATCACCTAGATTAGAATATTTATTTCCGAGACTGCGAAGTCTCGGAAACGGAGAATTTTGATAAGCTAGTGTCCTGGTGTTATTGAAGTAGAAGGGTAATAAATGTCGACATGATTTTTGGGGAACATGGATATTGATAAATTGAAGTAATTCAGAACAGTCAATTTTGTAATGCAGTATTTTATGTAATAGTATTAAATCTGTGCTTATTCTTCTTTCTGAAAGTTTCAATAGAGACGTCTTATCCAGGAGATAATTGTAATCAATGTTTAGTATAGGAATATGCAATTTATAGTTTATAAACCTTAGAAACTTCCGTCGAATCTTTTCAATGTTGTCTGAATGAATGTTGTAAAAGGGAGACCATAACGTAGAGTTATATTCAAGTTGGCATCTGACAAGGGTTTTATATAACATAATAAATGTGTCTAAATCATTGAAATCTTTTGCAGCTCTCAAAACAAAACCAAGAGTCTTTAGGGCTTTGTTGATAATATTATTAATATGACATACAAAGGTGAGTTTACTATCGAACATAATGCCTAGATCCATAATTTCACTAACAAAATTTAAATTTTCATCATTTAAAGAATACTGAAAAAAAATAGGATCATTTATTTTGGAAAAATGAATGAACTGACATTTATTTATATATAATGCTAGTTTGTTGATAGAGCACCATTCAAAAAGATATATCAAGTTAGTTTGAAGTATAATACAATCATTAATGTGGTTAATCTCTTTATATAGTTTCATGTCATCGGCAAACAGTAGCACATTTACGTCAGTAAATATATCAACAATATCATTTATAAATATAATAAACAAAATGGGCCCTAAATGGGAGCCTTGCGGGACTCCACTTGTTGCTATAAATTTGTAAGACTGTGTGCCATTTATTTTCACACTAAGAATTCTTTTGGACAAATAACTAACAAACCAATTTAATAAGCTACCATAAACTCCAAGTTTCGCCAATTTATTGATTGGTATTTTGTGACACACCTTGTCAAAGGCCTTGCAAAAATCAGTGTATATTGAGTCAACCTGGCACCTGTTGGCTAATTAACACTTGTAACAATTTTATAAAACAAGCATTTGTTATATACGAAAAAATAATCTACTAATCGCTCCACAACATCAAGCACACACCCGCTTTTCATCAAACCTGGGTTACGTGGTCCCAAAAACTAATACCTCATTCGCTCAACGACAATTCTGGTTCATCGCTCCTAAAATATATAATGGTCTGAGTACTGACATAAAGTCAAGTAATTCTAATTCTCTTTTTATAACACGTGTACAACATTGGATTTTCGAAAGTGGACGAGCGTACTTTAAATAATACATGAGTTCTTAACACTACATTTTAATTATTAATTTTTGCATTTCAAAATTTTAATTTCCATTTTAATTTCTATTTTTCTTTAAAATGTTATTATTTTTTTTTTCTCTTAGTTTTTCACTTAATCTTTATTATTAGTTTATGTATTTCGAAATTTAAATTTTCATTTTTATTTCTAATTTTCTTTATAATAAATTTTTTTATTCTCTTTATTTTTCACCTACCTTTAAGTATTTCTTAATTTTTATTTAGTATGTTTAATCATCTGTTTTAATAAAATTGTATTTATTAAATCCTATTAAAAATATTAAATGCATGGCTACCACAACACGGGCATTAGCCTAGTGTGGTAGCCAAAAAAAACAAATATCTGTAACTAATAAAAATATTATGAAAAAAAAAACATAAATCATCATATTACATAGTATAAAATGAAGTCGCTCAAAATGTATGTGGGCGTTAATCTTTTAAACTACCGAACGGATTTTCATACAGTTTTCACCTATAGATAGAGTGATTGAAGAGGAATGTTTATATGTATAATACATGTAAATTAATCACCGCTGGCGGGCCGTACTATAGTCACTTTTGAAATTCGTTCTACGGAAGAAATTGGAAAATAGATGTCCTAGAGTAAGTAGGTACTTGATTTTCCCTTTTCAAATATCCAGTGTTGCATTGCAAGCATTGTATAATTGGTGGCGATCGCTCGAATTGCATTACATAGTGTAAAAAGTCGCTCAAAATGTATGTGCGCATAGATCTTTTAAACTACGAAACAAATTTTCATGCGGTTTTCACCAATAGATAGAGTGATTCAAGGGGAAGGTTTATATGTATGATAATGTTTATTATAGTAGAGAAAAGCCGAGAAATTCAAATATTTAATTCAGGCAGCGGGCAGCGGGCAGCTGGCAAGCAAGTGGTGTGGATTTTATAAAGGTTGGGTAATGGCGTTGTGTTTCGTTAGCCACAGCAACGTGTGGCTGGGTCTGCTAGTGACTTATAAGACCCTTACGACTTATAACATAACGTCACTTCTGGGGGGGTTGTAAATTTTAAACGTTTATATTTTTTTAATTACAAAATTGTGAGATGTTTGTTTTACTTTCATATGAAGTTTAAAGTTGTAGTTTAAATAATGACCAGTTCATTTCTCTAGACAAGAAGAACTATGCATTTTAATAGGATGTCGAATTTTCAAAGGCTTCTCCTGAAAAATTACATCATTAATTTGCAGAAGTGACGTTTTAGCAGCGTAGGTACCATAGACATGAATATACATATATAGACCTGCCCTAAGTGATAAAAGCGTATTATTTCCCCCTCCGTATTATAGAATCGGCTCGGCTTACGAGAGCCTCGCTTGAATCTAAAAAATGTGACGTCATCATTCTTGTCCGGACCAGCGTCGAGCTCTTATCGTACATTTTACGAAATAACACACTAAAAATGGTAGCTTGTGCTATACATTATACCCTAAAATATGTCCATCATAACGAATGGGTAAGTAAATTATGAAACATTTGTAAAAGTGTCTTCACTAAATACGGCAACAAAATATTCGTCTGTGAAAAGTGGTGAACTTTAATTTTTTGGACTTCGCAAATATGTTAATAACGTGGCGAGCAATTCGCACTCCCATGTAAAAAGCTCTGTTCATTCAAAAGCAGATTTAACTTTTAAGAACTAAATGGTGATATTATAATGCAAGATTCCTATATACTGTCAGATTGATTTTTTAACGAATCTTCGTCACCTCATAGTTTGATTTTACCCCTCATCTGTATCTTCTCGTCTATTAAATTTGGATGTATATGGTAGGTACGATATATATTGTAATAATTTTAATCACGTGTGTGAAAATTCACTTATTTAGGGGGGTAGATAAAAATTTAACCAAAAGTTTCCATTTATTTATTTATTTAATTTATATATTGCTTCTTCACAATTTATATACATATATTTTAAGCATGTAATTATTAACCCCACTAGGGTTCGCCTGTATCGGGGTTAATAATTTCACAATTTAATAAAAATAACACACGCAAATATCGGTCATGCAAAACAGTTAAGTAAAAGCAAAATAATAAAATTTAAAAATAAAATGATAAACAGAGAAAATAATAAGTGATAAAAATATATGAATTAATAACAAAGTGTTAAGAGATCAGACAAAATGTTCTCATTCATTATATCATTAGTTCATACCATTTTCAACATTAGATAAAATTTTAAAAACATATGTCCTTAGCACGGACATATGAATATACATGGACCTGCCCTAAGTGATAAAAACGTATTATTTCCCCCTCCACATGGCGCCGGCTGAAGCACCTCCTTGGAACCGGCTCGCTCCATGGGGAGGGGATAGAGCCTCGCTTGAATCTAAAATGTGTGACGTCATCATTCTTGCCGTGAACAGCTAGCAGGTAACATCCATACATTTAACGAAATACAACGCCAAAACGGTAGCGTATGCTATACAATATATCTACATATCAATGTGCACATAGCGAATGTGGGCGGTTCTCCAGTGTGCTCGTCGCTGGTTACAGGGGTAAGTAAACTATGAAACATTTGTAATAGTGTTTTAACTAAACACGGCAACAAAATATTGCTATGTGTATTGGGGCGAGTCTTTTTGGGGCGAGCATTTGGCCTTAGCAAATATGTTATTATCGTGGCAAGCAATTCGCGCTCCCATGTAAAAAGGTCTATTCATTCAAAGCAGATTTTGCTTTTAAGAACTAAATGGTGATATTGTAATGCGAGATGCCTATTTACTGTCAGATTGATTGTATAACGAATCACAGTCATCTTTCCCCTCTTCGCCCTCCATAGTTTGGTTTGACCCCTCACCTGTAACTGCTTGTCTATCCATTTGGATGTCTATGGTCCTTAGGTTTTTTTTTTTTTTTTTTAAATATGTCTAAAAAATAAAAAATGAAAAAAACAAAGAATTATAAGCGATTACATTAGAGCGAATCTTTCTTATGCAATATTAAAGTGACTATCAAATAATTATGAAATAAATATGAAAGAAACCGTTTTGATCACAACATTATTGTTTTCATTCCATTTAAGTGCCCGTTTTCATTAAAATATGATTGTATTTTATAGTGTAAGGGACACCTTAGAAATGCCACCCGTGTGACCTTTTAGTTTTGACAAAGTTATGGGATACGATAACCCCTGTATAGCCAGTAGCCAAACTCTCTGAATTAGCGAAAACCCCTACATATTTATTTATTTATTGTTTCTTTGCCTTTTTAATTTAAGTGTTATTGTTTAAATTGAAATTTTGAACTTCATTTTGACTTGAGATTAGCATTCAGATCTACATTAAATACGATTATATGAATTTTTTAAATTTTTTTTATATAATTTTATAATCTTACGTGTATTAAGTTACACTATTTATAACTCGAGAATGGCTGAACCGATTTTGATGATCTTTGATTTGTTGGATTTGTCTCCGCCCCGGAAAACAGAATAACTATTAAAAAATCGCAAAAATTCACGAAAAAGAAAGTTATGAAGAAAATTCATTTCCTCATACATTTTGTGTGAAACGAATTTTCATCTTTTGAAAGAGCTGTTGCGTTAGTTGAAGTTTGCGTGAATTCCAAAAATTCAAAAACGTCAAATGTCAATGCACTGATTGTTTCGCTTTTGTTCTTTAACATATAATGCTGCGTCTCTTTCTTACACACTAAATGTCAACAGTCGAAAATGAGACAAACGGTTAACGTGTGTCTTCACCCTTCCAAAGGAAAAATACAATAATTATAATAAATTTCCCTCACACGTATAAAGAAAATGAAACGCAATTCTCGTGGGGCCATCCATAAATTACGTCACTCATTAAAGGGGGGGGGAGGTGAGTAGGAAGTGACTAGGGGTATGGGGTGGTCATCAGCCCTGTGACGTCATGAAATTCGTGTGACGTTATTTATGGATGGCCTTATAGATATTTTTTAACTAAGTGAAAAAGTAAGAAAATCACAAAAATATAAATTCGTACACAAAGTCATCTCTGATACAAAACACGGACAGTTGCGGATCGATAATTGCTTCATTGTGTAATTTTTAAATTTATAAAAAAAACTGATTTTAATTCAGTTAATAAATTAACACAGCAGTTATTGATTCTGAGGGCGTACGAAGTTCGCCGGGTCAGCTAGTAATAATAATAATCGACACTATGTCATGAATACAAGAAGGAAGAAGATAGGAGTCGTTTATCTTCTAAATCTGCTATATAAACTTTCACTGATTCGGAGAAAACCGCAAAAAACTGTCACATCTCTAGCGTAAATAAAAAAATTGCATATTTATTTTTATATAATGAATTGGAGTAATATACATTCGAAAAGTGTTCCTTTTTCAATATATGTCTAGAAATATTATAAATTGGATAAATAAAATGGATATATCGGATTTTGATACTCACTTCGTGGTTTGTATGAAATATAGAGGGTTTTGAAACTCAACTGACCTGAGGGGCGTGTTTCTACACCCGCCATCTTGGCAAAATAACTGCTCGTGATTGGTTAAATTCCGATATAGCGGGTTTTGATCGTAACTTCTTGAATGATATAGCGGGTTTTGTTTCTCACTTGCGGTTTTAACATGTTTTTGGTCGTGATAAGGGAGATTTTAAAACTCAATTTTAGGTTAGTCTTGTTCCTCGCAAAAATGTGAACAAGATGTCATACTCAGATCATTTCAGGTTTTAAAATTATAGGACTCAATAGCAACCCAGCAGGTACTTAAGGTAACGGAACTAATGCTAGACACGCAGTGGTTAGCGCGTTTGCCCGGAAAGCAAGAGGTCCTGGGTTCGAGTCCCAGAGGTGTCAATATTTATTTATTTTATTTATTTAAGTTTTTATTCCAGCAAGACTGGGAGGGTAGTGCAATCCCAGTTTGCCATATTACATAAACAACTATAAAAGAAAAGAAAAAAGGAGTTTAAATATTAGGTAGGTACCTAATTAAAGCATAAAATGAAAACAAAATTCATCACACAAATAACAAAAAATAAGCATAAAATTAAAATAAATAATAAGTAGACAGAATTAAAAATAAAAAGATATTTTGGGATCGTCCATCATGGAGGTCGCCTCATCATCTGCATCCATCGCTCATTTAATGGGGAACTGAGCCACTCGGATGCAGCCACGACAATGATATTGGTTGAAGTCCGTATCAAAAAATAAAAATAAATAATGCTAGACACTTTAAGGAAATCACAATCTTTAGACAAAAAGAAATATATATTTATCAAAACAAAACAACCACAGCTTCTTATGTAGGAATACAGTGAATTTACAAAATAATATTTGATTTTTTATTTTTAACTTTATGAGTAAAACCTCAAATTGTGATGCTTAAATAAATGAAGACAATATAAGCGAAACTCAATCGAAAATCTGGAAACAGAAAAATAAGAAAAACATATTGACACCTCCGGGACTCGAACCCAGGACCTCTTGCTTAATGTGGATATCCGCAAAGAATGTAAGGCTGATGTAAGCATAATGAGTAAGATTAAGAAAG
This sequence comes from Limnephilus rhombicus, assembly GCA_929108145.2. Classification (NCBI taxonomy): domain Eukaryota; kingdom Metazoa; phylum Arthropoda; class Insecta; order Trichoptera; family Limnephilidae; genus Limnephilus; species Limnephilus rhombicus. The sequence goes on along the minus strand of OV815289.1, from coordinate 46,231,568 downwards.
GGACCCTCAGATGGTTTGGGCATGTAGAGCGAATGAACGAAGGAAGTAGTGTAAGAAGAATATACGACGCGAATGTGAATGGTAGAAGAAGTCGGGGACGCCCGAGGAAGACATGGCACGATCAAGTGAATCAGATACTTGAGTCGGGTCATGTCAAAAGTCAGAATAATAGAAGAGAATGTATGAGACGATGTATGAATGTGAGTGAGGCAAAGAGTGTGTGCCAAGACCGAGTTGTTTGGCGGTCCGTCCTCTCTGCCTACCCCTGCGGGGAAACGGCGTGATGGTTAGTTAGTTAGTTAGTTCAGATTTTCGATTGAGTTCCGTTTATATTGTCTTCATTATTTAAATAATATTTGGTTATAAAATCTCCAATAATCAACATATTTTCAATAATTACATTTTTTTTAAATATTGTCATAAGCAGTGGCGAGCACAGAGTTTTTAGTGAACTAGAGTGCTACTAAGATTGAAAAATTCGACGTAAATGATGTTATAACTGGAGGTGAATCGATCCTTACTCAATCGATTCGCCATGTTATTTGGGGATGTGACGGGTGTTAAAGCATTAAGTAAAATTGAGTTTACTGACTTGTATGTATTGGAATCTCACATATGCCTGACGGCAATACACGACAATAATTTCTACCTGAAGGGGAAAACGTGAGGATAGTGAATCACGCAACACTAGCAACCTGAACCAGCGAATAACCAAGAATAATATTCGAAATTTTGCCTTTCTGTCAGCAGCTGCTGGTAGAAGGCACTAGAGTACCAGTGTTGCCATACTAAAAATAATGTTTATTGGCTGTTGTGTTTTGTGCGTATGTACTGTCCACAATGTTGTTGTAGTTGAAAATGATTTTTGTTTTTTTTTCCAAATTTCAATTTTTTGTAAGAAATTTTTTTATTAATGAACTAGCTGGTCCCGGCATGCGTCGCTTTGCCACTTAATAAAGAAATTGTTTCTCCCTGAGTGTCCTTTCCCATCGTCCCGTTCCCCTTCCGCCTCCCCTTCTTCTCCTGCGTCCTCTTCCCCTCTCGCGTTCCCACTCCGTCACCTCCACCTTCCCTCTCCCTACTCTACTCCCCCCCCCCCCTTCACCGTCCCGCGAACCCCCCTCCAGAGTTCCCCTCCCCCTCCCAGGTCCCCCCTCCCGCGTTCCCCTTCCACCTTCCCCGCCTTCCCTTTACCACTCCCTCGTCCCGCCAACCCTCCTCCCGCGTTACCTATATTCAATCCCAGTACATTCAGTTCTTAAACAGCCCGCGTGCCACCATTTACAATTTTTATTCAAATTTCCATTTTTCATGTATATTAAATTTGGTACCTAACATAGGTACCTATTTAAAATATCTTAAATTCTTGATTCGATTCAAAATATTAGGGGAGTACCTACTTTAAATAAATTTTTCAACTTTTCAAAAATAGAATCCTGATTGCACAATCATTCATTATTTTGCAAAATGTCATTCTCTAACACGCGAACTGTCAAACGTGCGATGTTTTCTGTTATTATCTAATTTTCTGCGCAATTTTCTTAATTTTTCTCTCCGTAAGAACCATCCTCGAACTTCAAGGAATATTCTAAAAAAAGAATTAGCGAAATCGGTTCAGCCGCTCTCGAGATTTGCGCTTACCAACAAATTTAGCGATTCATTTTTATATTATAGATAAAAATAGGCGTAGATAATAAAAATAGTGTAAGAAAAATATCTTAACAAAAAAAAATGAAATTGCAAAAAAAAAAATCATTTTTAGCTACAACAACATCAATAATGTTGTATTTTCCAGTCTAAGCCCCCTAGCTCACTAAATTTCTGCACGCCCCTGCTCATAAGTACTAATAGATGACATACTATTTGACAATTATTATGAAAGAAATTAAACATTTAATAACAATACAATCTTATTCTAATCAACCTTTTTTACACGAACTCCACACAGGAGACACTGAGGACAATAATTTCATCTTTGGGGATGCTGTGTGGAGGGTTTTTTAAGTAACGGAAGGAGAGGAGAGTTCTGTGAAGGGAAAGGGTTTAAAGGGTCGATAGGAATCTGGGGCTCAGTGTGTCCCGGTTATCCGCCTCCAAGACCTAGACAAACCTCACGCCATGAACCCGGGAACCCCTGCTAAATCACCAAACGTAGCGAACCACTTGGTGTGACCTATGGCAGAGGTGTTGATTATCCAATAAAGGTTCCCGGGGTGGCGGTACCCATTCCCGCCTGCCAAATTGAGACTTGACTTTAATTATTAATTATTTAATTATTTCAAAGTTTTGAAACGAATTTATTTGTAACATAGACAGTGTCTCGGATAAATACAGAATATTTTATTTACATGTGACATCTGTTGATTTTTTATAGGTACACTAGTAGTATCAAATGAGCTTCAATCAGATGTCGACAGATACCAGCAGAGAAAGAACTTCTCTCGGTTGCCGACAGATGTCAGTAGGGGTAGCACCCAGCAGATTCAATAATTATTATTAACAGCCAGTATAGACAGGTCGTGCGACCAGTAGTATAATTATTTATTTATTTATTTAATACAAACGGCATAAGTATGCCATAAACATTAATTACATGTCACAAATTCATATTCAAAATATTAGTTATGTTAAAACAGTGTACGTATAACAGTTAATTGTGACGATACATTGGGAAGTGACACCAGAGATACCTTTACATGCAAAAATCTATAATACAAATAAAATTAATAGTGATTGAAAAAATATGCCGTCTTGTATAAAAATAGCCGTCTTGTACCTATGTTCCGTGCAGTTAAATAGATCTATCACATCTGCATATCTATTAGTAACTTCATGCAACCTAGGTAAAAGTGAGTGTTTCGTATACTCAGTCCGATTATTGTTACATTTAAAAAGGATTTTAGAACGAGTGGTTCTCGTGGGAATATGAAATTCAATGAGCTTAGTTAGATCAGGACTGTCTATTCTACCATTTACAATTTTGAACATTAATATTAAGTCGGATATAATTCTTCGATCTGACAGTCTTAGCAAATTTAATTCTTTCATCAAGTAATTATAATTTATGTTTTCAATGGGAATACCGAGGTTAAAATGAATGTGTCTTAAGAATTTGTGTTGAATTTTTTCGACTGAATCTGAATGTATTTTAAAATGGGGGGACCAGATCAAGGAGTTATATTCGACTTGACTACGTACTAAGGATGTATACAAAATTTTTAAAGTTGAAATATTCTAGAAACCTCTGGAATTTCTAAGAACGAAGCCAAGCATTTTGATACCTTTATTACCTTATCGTAAATATGTAAACTCATAATTAACCAGTTTGTATCAAGGACCCTCTACTACCTTCTACTACTAGCCTCAGTTGGATTTTAAATAACACAAATTTCTAATTTTTTAATTACCTACTATTTAATTATAATAGAAAAATCACTTTATTTTGAAATATAATTAAAAAGGGCTTGGTGTGGTTGTTTGCAGTGCCCGTGATGCTGGTGCGGCTTGGACCAGATTCCTGCCAGATGACCTGTCCAAACTGCCAACAAGAGGTCCGTTCCGTGGTGCGGCCCACCTCGGGTCTGCTGACCTACCTGCTGGTCGGGGGACTGTGTGTCTTCGGGTTAGTACTGCGACAGACATGTGATGTCAGATAATTCGCTTTATAAGACTGCCTAGGTTTAACTGCCAACAAGAGATCCGTTCCGTGGTGCAGCCCACATCGGGTCTGCTGACCTACCTGCTGGTCGGGGGACTGTGTGTCTTCGGGTTAGTACTGCAACAGACATGTGATGTCCGATAAGACGCTTTATAAGACTGCCTAGGTTTAACTGCCAACAAGAGATCCGTTCCGTGGTGCAGCCCACATCGGGTCTGCTGACTTACCTGCTGGTCGGGGGACTGTGTGTCTTCGGGTTAGTACTGCGACAGACATGTGATGTCCTATAATACGCTTTATAAGACTGCCTAGGTTTAACTGCCAACAAGAGATCCGTACCGTGGTGCGGCCCACCTCGGGTCTGCTGACCTACCTGCTGGTCGGGGGACTGTGTGTCTTCGGGTTAGTACTGCGACAGACATGTGATGTCAGATAATTCGCTTTATAAGACTGCCTAGGTTTAACTGCCAACAAGAGATCCGTTCCGTGGTGCAGCCCACATCGGGTCTGCTGACTTACCTGCTGGTCGGGGGACTGTGTGTCTTCGGGTTAGTACTGCGACAGACATGTGCTGTCCGATAATACGCTTTATAATTACCTGCCAACAAGACTGCCTAGGTTTAACTGCCAACAAGAGATCCGTTCCGTGGTGCGGCCCACCTCGGGTCTGCTGACCTACCTGCTGGTCGGGGGACTTTTAGATTGATGTATCTTCACTACCAGCTTTTATATTGTTACGCAATTTTTGACACAATTTTACAATTTATTATGCGTAACCTTTTTAATTTATTTATTTATGTTGTAATATTTTTTATGACTTACACTGACAACACGGGCACGGGCAGTAATCAGAACTGAATGTGTTTATAAATGTAAATAAGTATGTTAGTCGTAAATAACTAACTTTAAGACAATTGTAACCAAATGCACTCCCAAAATTTTACACAGAGATTAACGTACAGTAAAAACTTCGAAAAACCCAAACTCGAAAGGCACTCTTACACTCTACCATTATATCTCATATATAAAAATGAATCGCTAAATGTGTTGCTAAGCGCAAATCTCGAGATCAGCTGAACCGATTTCGCGAATTCTTTTTTTAGAATATTCCTTGAAGTACGAGGATGGTTCTTACGGAGAGAAAAATTAAGAAAATTGCGCAGAAAGTTGGATAATTTCAGAAAACCTATTACTAACCTAAACGACTATCGCACGTTTGACAGTACGCGTGTTGCAATACAATGATTGTTAAATAAAATTCTATTTTTGAAAATCTTTAAGTTGATAAATTTATTCAAAGTAGGTACTCCCCTAATAGTTTGAATCGAATCAAGAATTTTAGATATTTTAAATAGGTAGGTACCTATGTTAGGTACCAAATTTAATATACACGAAAAATGGAAATTTGAATAAAAATTGTAAAAGGTGGCACGCGGGCTGTTTAAAAACCGAATGTACTGGGATTGAATATATGGAACGCGGAAGGAGGGTTGGCGGGACGAGGGAGCAGTAAAGGGAAGAGGGAAGGCGGGGAAGGTGGAAGGCGAAGGCGAGAGGGTGGAGGAGAACCTGGGAGGGGGAGGGGAACCTGGGAGGGGGGAGGATAACTCGGGAGAAGGGTTTGCCGGACGGGGGAAGGGTGGGGAGTGGAGTGGGGAGAGGGAAGGTGGAGGTGACGGAGTGGGAACGCGAGAGGGGAAGAGGACGCCGGAGAAGAAGGGGAACGGGACGAATGGAAAAGGAGAACCAATTTCTTTATTAAATGACAAAGCAACGCATGCCGGGACCAGCTAGTTATTAATATTTATATTTTTAATTTCTTATTATACATTCGACCCTAAAAAATTCCGATCTTTGGAAATACATTAAACTTGATTATAAAAACAATATCTTAGACGATACCTAATAATAATTCGCTGCGAAACAAAATTTAGAAATTCCAATGGCGGTTATTCCCGTAAATTGGGCGACTAAATCCTTTGGAAATTCCATTGTTTTTAAAACAAACAGTTAATGATTCTACATTTAGTAATAAGTAGTATACCTATTGACTTCATAATATCAAAAACCAGTCCATTACTTTATTTTCGATTTAATCCAATATTTTGACTCCGTTTATTTAATCGTCGTGATTGTAATTAGGTACATATTGTGTGATCTAATATCAGTGCTTTTAGTAGATAATACATATTTAAAATGGTGTATGCAAATCAACGGTACGAATTCCAGGCAGGTGAAAAAACGATAGTTTATAATGCTATCAAGTTTTTCCTAAGAATCCGTGGCAATACAAGCAAGCGCATTTATTGGCAGCAGAGGCTTGCGGCCTCAACCTGTCGAACATTCGAAGAATGTCGTCAGAAGCTTCTCATTTTCCGTACGCAGAAGTAAAAATGTTCCATCAGCCCCGTAAAAACTACAAAAAACCTAAAACGGTAACGGGATTGCAAGATTTTAAAAAGGATGTTGTGCGTCGAAGTGTGAAGGATTTTTATGACAATGGACAATATCCCACTCTTGCAAATCCAAGGTTCTGGTGTAGTACTGTATTAAAATATAACTAGCCGTTGGAAACAATAGTTATATTATTTCAACGTCCAACGCTGTTGAAAAAATTAGCGCCAACAGTTGAAATATAATACCTACATGCGAATATTATTCAACGCAGTCAACGATTCAACTGCCTAATAAATAAAAAGGGTTAAGAGTTTGTACTTCGTGAACAAAATTACTCGATATTTTAAATGGTCTTTTGGTGATGTACATACCTACTGCACGTTTTTTTTTATTTTCCCGTCCAATACGGCCGATACGCAGCGCCAAGCAACAAGCGAATTTATCAGTGACAAGCAAAATATATCTTCAACAGGATAATATTTTCAACACCGAAACCAACATCTTCCAACAGTTTCAACTTTCAACGTTATTATAGGATTATTATTACGTGTGTGGGGCGTGGGGCGTAGAGATAATAATAATTAATAATACATCAATGATTCGGGGAACCACCCGTTAAAAGGGATTCCTTAATACGATTTCGATATATTTTTTGTTAGTATCGTGTCGATCTCCTATTATAGTTGCGTCAACGTCGACGTTATTTTCAACAGCTATTTTCAACAGTTGAAAATTGTCAACGATAACGACGTTGGCGTTGGATAGAATTATCGTCAACGCCCAGTACTATTCTGGTGGGGTTCAATATTTTTTTCTGGATCTCATGAGTCATTGCGATTTATTTTGCATAATATTGGTTTAAAATTCAAAATACGCAAAGATGGAAGAAAGTATTTAATTGGAAGATTAGCCATTGCTACAGCGCGTGTAGACTTTTTGAGAAAAATGAATCAAAATGAAAATGAACTAGCGACGGACGGCAAATAGTCTATTATTTGGACGAGACTTTGGTGAATCAAAATCACTCGAATACACACATGAGGCAAAATAGTGAGGGCAATGGGGGTTTAAAAGTGCCAGTTGGAAAAGGAAGCCGGCAGATCATTTTGCATTGTGGTTCAGCAAAAACGGGTTTTTATCACGGGGAGTAAATTAATATTCCATACGAAAAAGGTTATGTCGAATACAGATTACTATTCTGACATGAATTCCAAAGTCTTCAAAAATTGGTTTGAAAATCAGTTAATGACATTCCTCGAAGAACCCTCTGTAATTGGAATGAAAAATATATATTTTTTACACAAATAAAAATTTACCTATGTAACATATACATAGTATTGTAAAAAGTATGTTGTTTTATATTGATGTGCACATTTCGGTATTTTTGTCTTTAAAAAAATATTTGTAAAATCCCAGCCGGGGGTACAAATCAAATATTATTTAATTTTAAATAGCTCATAAATTGGTTACCGCTTTATAAATTAGCATAGATAAAGCCTTTTCCGTTATTTGTTTTTGGGGTGTTATTGTTGTTGGGGCTAAAGAAGGAGGTAGCGCAACACGGCATAACACCCCAAAAACAAATAACGAAAATGCTTTTGGCCGTGAAAATCTTAAAACTTATCTAGATAAAGCCTGTTTAAGAATTTTCTTGATTCTGAAACATATTAGGTCCTTACATATGAAATTGATGTTTTGTATGGGATAATAAATAAAGTCGATTTTTTTTTAAATATAATGTATTTATTTAATCAAAGTATGTAACATTGCTGTACGGATTGCAATCTTTAGAGCACAGGCGTCGGGTGGGAATGCTATCCTTGTTCTACCGGTATTACAATGGAAGATGCTCCGAGGAACTAGCATCATTGATCCCTTCGGCACCGGTGCATAGTCGGGAAACACGCCAAACGCGTGCCCAACATTTGTACACAGTTGACATTTGTCACATGAGAACGGGTCGTTTCTTCGATTCGTTCTTGTGTTCAACAGCTCGGCTGTAGAATGATTTGCCGGCCTCTGTGTTTCCTCCTTCCTACAACATGGGTCTCTTCAAGACCAATGTTCATTCCTTCCTCTCCTCAAAGAGACCCTCCACACAGCATCCCAGATGACATAGGCCCTGAGGGAAATTATTTTCCTCAGGGCCTCCTGTGTGGAGTTAATGTAAAAAAAAAAAAAAATTGCTGTCTATGCACTTTTGCCATCTCATAGGTAGTTCATCGATCCCTTTACTAAAAAAAAACATTCGGAAGGGAATCAATAAAATCTTTGAAGGCGGTTTGGACTGCCCCATCGGAGTTGACAGGTCCGGAGAGTACAGTGGATGTCTTAGATATTCCAATTGAAGCTCCTCTAATTTAGTATCCGCCTGTTGTTCAGTGTCAGTGTGAAGCAAATCAACAAACGCGCGTTTGTTGATTTGCTTCACTCAATTCTTGAGGTACCCACCTTTCAAGTTTTTTCACCTTCCCAATTTGCTTCAAGTGAATTAAAACAGTTTATTACTAACACCGCAGCCTGCAGCTAACTCGGACGTGGTTTGCGATTGATCCGCTTCCACAATAGTCTGCAATTCTTAATTATCAACTTTGGTCTCCGGCCGTCCACGGGGCTTGTTCTGCAGGTCGAAATTTCCAGAACGAAAACGTTGGAACCAAAAACGCACTGTGTTTTCTTTTGCGTCGCCGTCGCCATATACATCATTAATCCTTCGAGCCGTTTCTGCAGCACTGGTGCTACGGTGGAACTCTACTCGTAAATAACGCGATATTTCAAGTTTTCCATTTTGTAAACTAAGTGAGGAAAAGAAATAAAACAATTAAGGAAAAAACAAATAAATTATAATTTTCAAAACACAAATACATGAGTAAATGGCTGTATAAATTTGAATTTGGAATTCCTAACCAAAGAGAAGATATTTGAGATCAAAGTTGCCAGTACGGAAAACGCCAATTTCACATGTAAGCACCTAATATACGTAATAAATAAAATACATTGTATAAAAATAAATTCCGACAATATTGAAAAGGTACAGCACAAATTTTTAAGATTTGTTTACTTAAAGCTGAATATTCCAATTCAAAATATTAACTATGTCCTTTTGATGAAACAACTAAACTTAATTACGCTGTCAGATAGGCGGATCATCTCTGACCTTGTCATATTAAATAAAATCATTAATAATTGCATTGACAACCCTGAAATTCTCGCCAAAATAAAATTTTACGTACCGACCAGAAATACGAGGCAATGTGCTACCTTCTTCTGTGACAATTTTAAAACAAACTGTGAGGCTCATACACCTATAAATAGATTACATCATTTTGGTAATAAATTTGGGAATATTGTAGACATGTTTGCAGATTCTGTATTAGTTATAAAAATAAGTCTTTATAATTACTTTAATGAAATGTATGATTTTGATTTTAATTAAATAAATTTTTAATTATTTAATTTTTAATTATTTTTAATTATTATTTTAATCATTATAATTGTGTACTACGTACCTGTCTAACTATTATTATCTATCCTTGTAAAAGCCCACTAGGGCGTAAATAAATAAGTAATATGAGTTACCGGACAATAATCTTTATTCAGACATAAATTCAGTCCCGAACATAATAAAAAACCTTTTTGTGTTGCTTTACCTATAAATTTTATTACTGACTTTGGACTTTGACAGTTCATTTAGTTTCTGTTTGACTATAGTTATCAATCTTAGTTATAATATAAGCCACTTGTAGTACATACAGGTATAGATTTAATGTACAAATGAATTTGTAAAGCGCCCTTGAGGTGATTTTCTCACGAAAATGACGCTATAAAAATCATCCAATAATAAAAATACTTCTTTTTTGCTTTGGAAAAATCAAATACATATATTTTTTTGGTAAAAACTTTAAAAATTCATCGGATACACGTAGTTATGCTATTATTTAAAGTTAAGCAATTAAAATTTCATTAAAATAAAAAATAAAAATCAAAGGAAGTCATAATACACTACTAGCAGTTAAACCACGCTCCGCAGGTTTTTGCTGCTAGGCCCTGTGGTTAGCTTTTGGTTCGGCTTCGCCCAGTTTGAGTGTTGGTGACCATATCATGAATCTGATAGGAGCTGGTTCAAAAATAGCCGGTACCTCGGATCAACAAGAACCCAGTGCTAGATAGTCACTGGGACAAAGTAACCGCGACGTCATATGTAATATATAAAAGCAAGAAAGCACAACTGCCAGTTACAATAATAATCATATTATCGTCAATCTCTCCATATCCTGAGAGATACACGAAATTACAAATCCGTGGTACTTACGCCTGCCAGGCGAAGCTAATCAGGCAACTTAAGTGGCTCCATCTTTTGCCATTGCCTTAAGGGCCCGCAACCCGAATTTCTACCGATTTCTTACATATCTCCCTTAAACATTTGAAGTTTTTAAGCTCTTGAAAAAATATATGTTATTTTTGAAGATAATGTCTAGATGCTGCCCGCGCCGAAACGCAAATTATATGAAATTCCCTCGCTAGAAAAAAATCGCAAAGTATGCTCCAAAAATTATTAAAAACAAGTCTTTCTCTATTATCTTATAAATTATATTTGTGAAAAAATCACAATGTTTCTTTAAATGATACTTAAGATGCTCTCCGCGAGATTTTTGCTCTATTTTAAACGAGTCGTGTTTTATTAAACATTTTAGAAATTTTCGCATTGATTTTGTTGCTGTAAATGTTAGCGCGCTCCTCTAACATTTGTGATTTCGTATCTCTCTATCTTCTTCTTTTCGAGCCCGGTTGCGGAGCCTTAATTCGGTTCTATTACAAAACTACATTTGTATACAAACTCCACGTAGGTACTAATAAGGTTTTGCTAGAGACGCGGCGTCAGAGTTGCATTCTTAGCCGTGTTCTTAAATTTCAACCGTACCTACAGTCGCATGTCCATTAAAACTGTTTGATGATGATGATAATTATTGTAAAACATATTGAGCAGTATTAATAAGAAAGAATAAATCTCTATAAATTAATAAGTAAAACATACCTATAATAATATGACGAGAATGCCAACATTCTTATAAATACTAACCAGGAATTATTAGATTCCTGGTCAAATAAAATTATTCATGCAAAACACTTCAATTATCTCAACCAAACGTATGTTGACAAACTTTCGTCAAACAAATGGTTGAGTATTGGAGAGTTGAGCGCAGAAATAGAAGGATTTATGCTTGCCATTCTAGATAGAGTCATTAATACTAAAAATTATAGGAAGCATATAATCAAAGATATAAATCAAATTGATGATTTATGTGGAAAATGTTTGGCTTTTCCGGAAACTATAGAACATATTATATCGGGATGTTCTATATTAGCGCCGTTCGAGTATACATTTAGGCACAATCAGGTTTTAAAAATAATCCACCAAAGTTTGATAATTAAACATAACTTGATTGACTGCCGTAATATAGTACCATATTATGAAAATGAACCAAATTCATTTTTAGAAAATGAATTTTATAAAATATAATATGATAAAACTATACTAACAGACAGAACAATTAGTCATAATAGACCTGATATAGTTTTACATGACAAAATTAAAAAAATAACTTATATCATTGAGGTAGCTATTCCAAATTCCTGTATTATTAAAAAAACTGTTTCTGAAAAAATTAGAAAATACACAGATTTAGGAAAAGAATTTGGCATTCTCGGACTATAAAAATATTACCATTTGTTATTTCGGCTACTGGCATTATACCTAGGTCTCTGATTCAAAATTTAGGCGTATTAGATTTGTCAAAGAATTTATATATAAAAATTCAAAAATCGGTAATTTTAAATACGTGTAGGATTACAAAAGATTTTTTAAATATTTATATTGAGGGATCAGTAGGATTTATAGGTTCAATTAGGAATTCCACAGACCCGAACCCTCTGATATGAAAATATCTGGAGTCGGTGAATTATTTTCCCATCTGGGGTCCTAGCATGGTCGATCGATATAGGTTTTATCGAAAATGTCGGTAATTTGCGATCGCTCCCGAGCACGACTGCAGTCCGCTAACGAACAAACAATAGTTCACAATGACTAGGGGTTCCTAATATATTTGACGTAAACTGTTGTTTATTCGTTAGCGGCCTGCAGTCGTGCTCGGGAGCGATCGCAAGTTACCGACATTTTCGATAAAACCTATATCGATCGACCATGCTAGGGGGCCTGGTCTCTGGTAGGTTGATATGTTGTTCTTGTATTGTTTTGTAATTATTTATTTTTTATTTATTTATTAATTTTCAACGCCCTGATGGGCTTTTACATGACAAGTTTATGATACAGAGACAGTTTTTTTTTTTAATAAAAAAGATAAACTATAAAAACATAACAAGTAAACATCATATGAAAGGTAGGTATACAGATAAATTTAAGGAAAGATAGTGCATTACAATAAAAGAGAAAGTATCTTAGTTGTGAATGGCATAGAAAATAAATTAGTTGGTATGTTAGTAAATACAAAATTTACAGGTGACTGATTAAATGTCATAAATAATACATGACAAAATGCAAGATACATAAAAAGAAAACGTTAACAAGTTTTTACAGAGAGATAGAGATACACAAATATACGCAATAGACCCTACGTGATGCTCCTTAGATATCAACATATTCTACATAAAAATATTGTTCAGATATTTCTTGAATAACGGTAAACTTGTATTAAATACATCGATATTTGAGGTATATTTGTTCCCTAGTGTGTGTAGTCGAGAAATTGATGCGTGTGTGTGGTAGTTGGTTAGAGAATTATTGTTGCAGAATAATGTGTTTTGCCTTGTCGCTCGAGTTGGTACCTTAAAGTCAATGAGATGCAGGAGTTCGCAACAATCTAATTCGGAGTGAATAATTTTAAACAAAAAAGTTAGGTCGTTTATTTTTCTTCTGTTTTCTAAGGAATGCAATTTAAGTGTATTAAGTAAAGATGTGTAGTTAATGTGTTGAATAGGTATGTGTAACTTGAAGTTAATAAATCTTAAAAATTTGTGCTGCACTCTTTCGATATTTCTTATATGAATTTGATAATATGGGGACCAAACTGTGGAATTGTATTCCAGCAAGCTGCGTACGAGTGACAAATATACGATTTTTATAACTTCCAACGAATCGAAGTCTTTGATTGTTCTGATTATAAATCCTAGTGTTTTCATGCCTTTGTTAGTTATTTGTTGTATGTGATTTATAAAATTTAATTGCGAATCAAACACAACTCCAAGATCCCTAATTTCTTTGACTTTTTCTAAGATTTTATTATCTATTGTGTATTTGAAAGATAGTGGGGTCTTTGTTCGACAAAATGTTAGTGTCTTACATTTATCGATATTGAGGAATAAGTTGTTTGCGACACACCAATTTTGTAATTTGACGATGTTTGACTGTAGGATTAGGCAGTCACCTATATTAGATATTTCTTTGTATAATTTGATGTCATCGGCAAAAAGCAGAACTTCTACATCGTCGATTATAATACTTATATAGTTCAATTGCATAACGTGGATTGACCAGATGATCATTTGGGAAGTGTGTGAAAGGGTTTAGTTTTTCCTGTGGGGAAAATTAAATCCGGACATTTAAATCTGGTGCGTAAAAAAAAAATTAAAAAAAGTTAAAGAAAGAAGATTTAAGGATAATATTACTAATACTTAACTTGATGATGCATTCCCATTTACTTACATTATTGCATTTTACTTTTATATTTTGTATTTATTGCATTTTATTAACAATTTTTGTTGTCAATTTTTATCCATATTTATTTTAATAATTCCTTGCAAAAAATCAGATTTTTTTTTAACGACATCTGTTAAAAATTTAAATTGTCTTTTTCTCCGTTATTGATTTTCCTGTAGATCTAATTCGAAAACATTATAAGTTTCATCAACAGATGTCTCTTTCGATTCTTTTTTAAATTTACCTCAGAATATAAATATCAGAACGAATTAAAGAGAAGTTAGAATTCTACGCAAAGGATGTGAGAGAATATTTTATTAGTATTTTTTTTATTCAGTAGAATATTTTTGACGACAACGGTTACCATTAAAAATTATATTGTTAATTTTATTATTTCTCCATTATTCATTTTTTAGTAGATCAGATTCGAAAACATTTCTATTTTTGTCAACAGATGTCTCTTTCAATTTAAAAAATATTATAGTAAGTACCTACAGGTTTTTTGTTTATTATTGTTTATTACGGTATTTTAAATAGGTACATTGTTGTCTATGTCCTAATACAATCCTTATATTATATACACTTAAAATAACACATCTCTACCAAATCAATCACATATCTTTGCAACTTAATTTTAAATGCCTTTATGCTCTCTCCCAACTTTATTTCTTCTGGTAATTCTCCTTTATTGGACAACCAACACCTCTGCAATAGGTCACCCCAAGTGGTTCGCTACGTTTGGTGATTTAGCAGGGATGCCCGGGTTCATGGGGTGAGGTTTATCTAGGTCTTGGAGGCTGATGATCAGGACATGCTGAACCCCAGATTCCTACCCACCCCTTAAACCATTTTCTTCCCCAGAACTCTCCTCTCCCCCCTTTCCTTAAAAAAAACCTCCACACAGCATCCCCAAAATTATTTTCCTCAGGGCCTCCTGTGTGGAGCTCATGTAAAAAAAAAATGCTGTGAAAAAAAATGTGATGATTTTTCAGGTGCGTGTTCGGCTGCTGTCTGATTCCCTTCTGTGTGGACGCGTGCAAAGACGTCGAGCACACCTGCCCCAACTGCAATAGCTACCTGGGCAAGTACGACAAGCTGCGCCACTAGCACCGGGACAACGGGACAGCGGGGCAGTGGGGCAGAGGGACAACGGGGCAGTGGTGGATAGGGACAACGCGTCAGAAAGACAACGGTACATCAGGATAAAGGGGCAGCAGGGCAACAAGACAGCAAGACAACGGGATAATGGGGCAACTGAACAACAGGACAGCGGGATACCGGGACTTCAGAATAAAAAGGCGTAATCAGGGCAACTAGACAGCCAGACAACGAGACAATGAGACCGCGAGACGACGGACAGCGGGATAATTGGGCAACAGAATAACAGGACAGCGGGACAGCGGGACAGCGGGGAAACTGGACATCGGTAAAAATGGATAACGTGATAAAGGGACAGCAAGTCAACGGGCCACCAGGGTAAAAAGAGACAGAGGGGATAACGTGGCAACGGATTTAAATATTTACAAATATATTACATCTGTTTTACATTCAATTTAAGTTTCATTATATATTTTATGAATAAAAGGTTACACATTAAACGTGCACTAATACATGGTGTTTGTAAACCCGTAGTTCTAACGGAAACCCGTTGCATCTGCATTCTACGTTAATTACATCCTATATGCTTGCAGTGGATGCAGGGCCGGATTAACCATGTCGGGGCCCCTAGGCAATCCACGTCTCGGGGCCCCCCCTTTACCAATGGTGGAAAAGGGGGGGGGGGGGGGGGGTTGAAGGGGCCTCCAAACGCCTCCTTGACAAGGCTTTAATGGTGGGTGAAAATTTCTGAATGTACAACATGTCGAAAGTATTATGTCAAAATTTCAAGTAAATCGGAGCAAAACTAACGAAGATACAGTGTTTCAAGCGACTGACCCTCATGCTCGATTCAAGTATATTTCGAGTAAATAAATTTTTTAATCGGTTCATGCATCAAGTTTTAAATCTGTTCGAAAATCTACTGTCTATGGCACAGGGGAATTTTGATATCTAAAAAAAAAATTAAACAAATGGCGGACCAGCGAATTTTATTTTCGATTTTTTATGGAAAGTTTTCATTGTACATAAAAAATAGACCTTTATAAAAAAATCCCAAAGTGGTGCCATAGTGACTGGATTTTCCAAATTGTTTAGAACTTAGTGCTTGCAGATCGGATATACATATAGTTTTTCTAATATGTTGTCAATCAGGTTGAAAAACCAGGTTGTTTCGAGAAAAACGCTTTCAAAGTTTTGCTGAGGATAATTCAACATACAAACTGTTTAAAACGGCTTCATATAAAATGCTGTATTTCCATCAATTTTACCAATTTCCTCAAACGGTGAGAGCATTATTAACAAATGCATCTTTCAGAAAATGAAAAAAAAATAATAACATTTTTTTGCAGTGTCCTTAAAGCCTTGTTTAGAATTTAATCAAGGGAACATGGAGGTGTTTGGAGGCCCCCCAGAGTCGGAGGCCCGTGTGAACTGAATAAAAAACTTGTAAAATTACATCAACTTCACTAAGGGGGGGGGGGGGGGGGGGGGTTCATTCAATTTTGCCGCCCGGGCTTCTGACGGGCGTAATTTTATACATAATTAATCTGTTCTACATTACGAAAGGTATGCCATCGCCCCATTCAATAAAAAAACGAACACAATACAATAACTATTTATTGCACATAAAAGGACACATACATAGAAACAAAAATATATATTAAAAAAAAAAAAAAACATTACAATGAGCCGTGTTGTCACTTACGTGAGCTCTTCCAGACAACCTTTCCCAAAGAATTTTAGCAAGCAGACAGGTAGTGCATTCTGAAGCTTGTACAACATTTATATTTTAAACATATAATTAGAAATAAAAGCAAAAAATAAAACAAAACAAATGCCAATATAAACCACACACGGCACCTTCAATCACTTCAGATACTAAGTAATGTTGCAACAAATAGAAGGAAAGAAAAGTAAAACACAACTATGTTTGTATTTTTGTTTTAATTATAGACTTTTTATTTATTTTTTGTGCATGATGTGAACATTAGTAATTTATTGGGTTATAACCTAACTATTATAATTTGTTGTTTCCTTTAATGCGTGTACCTAATGTTATTAACCTGTAAATCTTTCTAATAAAAAATTAAAACATATTGAAAGCTGACTTTTTCCGAAACTTCGTTACTCACTACTTAATTGAAGCAAGTAATTTTTTCTCGGGACGCGGGGCCCCTAGCCGAAGCGGGGCCCCTAGGCAGTTGCCTACTCTGCCTTAGGGATAATCCGGTACTGAGTGGATGGGATTTGTATATATTTTTTTGATTTGAATTTTCGTTTTCGAGTAAATCGAATTCGAAGTTGAATTTTTTTTGGTTAAATTAGAAAAAAAACGGTGAGAGGTATTTATTTGGTATTTTAAAATGCGCCAAAGCGTAAACTCGGCTTCAAAACCTTTTAATTGCCGAATAAAATTGAAATATAGTTTTAAAATATCCAAATATTGATATAAAAAAAAAAATTGGCTTCCCTATCTAATGTAGATTCCTAGTTTTCCGCGTGTACTTCGATTTTCCGGACACCATGTATAACAAGCAGATACTTGAGTTTATTTTTATTAAACAAAAAAAACTAACCAAATGTTACTTGTGCGGTGATGGAGAATATACGATTGAATCTGCATTGTAATTTTAGTTTCAGATTGTTCAACCACCTCATCCCCTAACCATTGTATACTTATTCATTTAAATTGATAATCTTTATTAATCTTACTAATAAAAAACACTTCCTAACCGTCTAACAGTGTTTTAGTTACACACTGAGTGAAGACTTAATGCCACTCCGGGAACCATATATTGGATAACCAAAACATCTGCCATAGGTCACCCCAAGTGGTTCGCTACGTTTGGTGACTTAGCAGGGGTGCCCGGGTTCATTGGGTGAGGTTTGTCCGGGTCTTGGCGGCGCATGCGTTTGCCCAGCTGCTGAGTGGCGGGCCGGATCGAGAGAAACTGGTTGAGGGAGGCTGACTCTCTCGACCCATCGCCTTTCACCGCAGTTGTAAGGGTAGATTCATACGTCCGTCACTCTTGGACACACTGACCCCCAGATTCCTACACACCCCTAATATCCTTTTCCTTCCCAAAACTTCCTATTGTAGGCACCGCGATTATCATTGTATTTTGAGTAAAATGTAATCTTGACGCTGGCAACACTTGGCTGCGCAACAGGATGCGCAGACAGCGGAACTGAGCTCGCGAGTGGAACAAGCTTCGAGACCATTCCGTCTTGAACGTTCTTCTCGCTAGTAAACTATTTTTAATACGCAAATTATTGTCGCGGATAGAATCTTTGTATTATCTCACTTCTTTTACCAAATAAAATATAACTCTACCAATCAGTGTATTGATTTATAAACTAAATTCCGTGACCATTTATTTAGAGTACCCGGATATCTCTGATGAGGTAAGCAGAGATATTCGGCATATACTAAAACTGGTGACCTTTCGACTAAAGAACTAACTTACTAGCGGGAGGAAGAAACGTTCCAAGCCGGAATCCTGGACAGCAAGTAAGTAAATTCTATTGTTTTATTGCATAACTTAACGTAAAATCCCTTTTGAAATAAATGTTCCAGTAATTTTTAATAAATATACGACCGTGTTATTTCGATAGCATTGTCACACGTTCTTGTCAAACACGTGTTTTACACCTAATTATCTATTGAAACATCATCATCCCACTAATGTTTTAGTAACATAATCATTATTTACAGAATAATAAGTGCGTTTTACATTATTATCCCGCTAAATGTTTTGTTAAAATAAATTGTTCCTTCCTGAATGATAAGTGCGTGTTACCCTCTATTTCAGTGAGAACGGATTGGCGCAGCGATGACCGTAGGAGTTCATCACCAGGGAACGCGGCATCCCGAGTTCATCACCAGGGAACGTGAATCCTGAGATTTCCGCCAGAGAACGCAGGATCCTGAATCCGTCATCAGGGAGACCAGCAGCCAGAATTCATCTGAGAATCGTCGCCGGATAAAATTGGTTCGACATATTTTTACGACAATGACGCCATATTTTTTCTTGAGGTCTAATTAATACAATAATGTTGCAAATTGCACATGTTCTGAAATATTGTTAAGATTTTTAAAGTTTCTTTCTTATCATCTAAAACTATTTAATATCATCGAAAACGAGTTTATCTATACAACAAAAATTTTAATAAATTTAAATTTTTAGCAATTTTGACGATTTTTAAAGTTTTTTAAACAACTATCGAATCAACTAATAAATAGTGGAGGTATATAATTCCCACTTATTTTTATCAGAATTATTGTTGAAAAATTTTGTAAGGAAAAAGGCATTAGTGTGGATTTTTATTTTTAATTTAAAAATTGAGAATTTCAATTTTAACTATTATTATCACAAAGGAGTTTATTTCACTGTCGGGTATTCCATATTTTTGTCTCGCCTTAATTGTCTGCACTTAAATGACATCTACCGGAGGGACACCCTCCATTGAACCAAGCGACATAGCTATAGGAACAGAAGAAATATTGCGCAAGGAAAATCCAACACCAAACATGGAATCAAACAACGAGAGCTGTTCTTCGGAAACATCCATCCATCACGTTTCTGTGAGGTTACCCGCCTGTTGGAGAACTAATATTGCGTTATGGTTCGCTCAGGCCGAGGCCCAGTTTACTAACTCCCGCATCAAGGAAGATTTTACTAAATACAACATCATAGTCGCCGCCTTGGACGCTGAAACATTACAATACGTTAGCGACATAGTGATGAACCCGCCAGTGAAGGACAAATATTGCATACTCAAGGCATCGCTGATAGACAGACTTCAAGACTCCGAAGAGAAGCGGTTAACACGATTATTGACGGGATTGCAATTAGAAGACCGTAAACCAACAGGACTTCTACGACACATGCTCGAGTTAGCTGGACCAACACTAGCGGAGAGCGCTATCGTAAAAACACTATGGCTCCAACGTCTTCCGCAGCATGTACAAGCTATACTATCAGCACTTCCGGACAATAACCTAAACCAACTAGCACTAGCTGCCGATAAGATAGTTGATGTGTACCAGACAACAGAATGTGGCGCGGTTGACCACGACACTAAACCCGGAACTTCAAGATCCGAACGTAATGATACGTCAATGCAAAGCCTTTTAGAGCAGATCGCAGCTCTTACCCACGAGGTGAAACTTTTGAAGATGTCGCAGGTCCATAATCGTGACCGTCCATCTACCTACAGCGAGCACAGAAGCCAGAGCCCACGTCGCAACAATATTCGACAAAGTGATCATCAGAATCCTGCTAGAAGACCACGTTCCAGGTCCAGCGGTAGATCGCCCAACAGAACACCGAAGGGGTACTGCAGATTACATGCCAAGTTCGGTGAAAATGCCCACCGATGCCAACAACCGTGTACCTTCCGCTCGAAGAAGTCGGGAAACGACGAAAGGAATTCCACAGTAGAGACATGCGAAATTCCTACTCAGACTCGTCGTCTCTTCCTTTATGACCAAGAAACAAGCCAAAAGTTTTTAGTGGACACAGGCGCAGATATTTCTGTGATCCCGAAGACATCGAAAATAGCGAAGAATTACATAACCTCCGACAAGTGCCCCACAACTTTATACGGAGCTAATGGGAATTCCATCCGTACCTACGGCACAAGGACGATTGAACTTAAGTTCGGCCTCCGGAGAACAATGAAATGGCGTTTCATAGTGGCTGATGTGAATAGAGCCATACTTGGTGCTGATTTTCTCCATCATTTTAACTTGTCGGTCAACCTAAAAAAGGGTACACTTACAGACCAGTCTACAGGCTTACGGATTCGAGGCGCAACATCCAATGGACCCTCATCCGGTATCTCCAGTATTTCCTCATCACAAAAATACAGAGAGATTTTAAATAAATATCCAAGCCTGACGCGACCGAATATGCAAGCTCTGAATAGCAAGAAACATACAGTGACGCACTGCATAGAGACCAAGGGCCCACCTGTAACCGAGAGAGCTCGCAGACTCGCACCAAAACTGTTAGAAGCAGCCAAAAAGGAGTTTAATTACCTTATGGAGCAAGGCATTTGCAGGCCGTCCAAGAGTAACTGGGCGAGCCCTTTACACATGGTGAAGAAGCCTAATGGGGAATGGCGACCGTGCGGTGATTATCGTCGTCTCAACGCCAAAACGATTCCCGACAAATACCCCATTCCGCAGCTCCAGGACTTCTCCCATAAACTCGCAAAAGCAAAAATCTTCACAACAATAGATATGCTGAGGGCATACTACCAGATCCCTGTGGAACCAGAAGATATACCCAAAACGGCTATTATAACACCATTTGGCCTTTTTGAATTTACGACTATGCAATTTGGATTATCCAACGCTGCCCAAAGCTTCCAGCGTTTCATGCATGCCGTAACCAGAGATCTGGATTTTTGCTTTGTTTACCTTGATGATATCCTTATAGCCTCCAGCAATGAAGAGGAGCATAAAAAACATTTGGATATTTTATTTAAAAGATTAGCAGATAATGGATTGGTAATTAACATTAAAAAATGTCAATTTGGACTCCCGACTGTTAATTTTCTAGGTCATACCATTTCACCGGAAGGGATGACTCCAATTAAAGAGAAAGTGAAAACTATTATTGATTTTCCTCTCCCCAAAACAGCCAAAGGACTAAGACGTTTTTTGGGAATGCTCAATTATTATAGAAGATTTTTACCCAACACTATCAGCGCCCAAACAACACTTTTTGATTGCATTTCTGGATATAAAAAGAATGACAAACGTATCCTTACTTGGACCCCGGAATTAACGGAGGATTTTAACCAATGCAAGCGACATCTCGCTTCTGCCGCATTGTTAGCACATCCAGACCCAAACGCTGAATTAGCAGTTATGGTGGACGCATCCAACCTGGCTATGGGAGCATCATTGCAACAAAATAAAGGTACAGCTTGGCAACCTTTAGGATTTTTTTCAAGAAAATTTACCCCGGCACAGCGTAAATACAGTACGTTTGACCGTGAATTAACCGGTGTTTACGAGGCAGTAAAGTATTTTAGGAGCAACTTAGAAGGTCGAAATTTTACTATTTACACGGACCACAAGCCCATCACTTTCGCTTTCAACAAGAAACGTGCCTCAAGTTCTCCTCGTCAAGAGAGACAATTAGATTATATATCCCAATTTACCACCAACATCAAACATATTTCCGGACACCAGAATACAGTTGCAGATACTCTTTCTCGCATTGAAGAGATAAATAGCCCTTCTGCAATTGACTATGAGAGAATGGGACAAGAGCAGAGTCACGACGACGAAATTACTAAGGCACTTGAGGACTCCTCCCTCTCCCTACGTCAATTGGTGATTCCTGGAACTAATTCTTCATTGTGGTGTGATATCTCTACCGGTCATGTAAGACCCTTCGTACCATCTAATATGAGAAAAGAGGTCATAGAAAATGTACATAATGTTTGTCATCCAGGCATTAATGGGACTGTCAACAGTATTAAATTGAGATTTGTTTGGCCCAACATGGCGAAGGATATAAAGTTCTTTGTCAAACATTGCATAAATTGTCAAAAGGCCAAAATCTCCAGACATACAGTCGCGCCAAGAGCCACGTATGTTCTGCCTGAAGACCGTTTCCGGAACGTCCACATCGACTTGGTTGGACCCCTGCCCGCTTGTAGTGATTATCAATATCTGCTCACCATGATTGACAGATTCACTCGCTGGCCCGAAGCAGTTCCCTTAAAGAATATGTCAGCAGACACAGTCGCCACAGCACTGACAACTCACTGGATTTCGAGGCATGGTGTCCCCGAAACTATTACGACAGATCAGGGACGTCAGTTTGAGTCATGTCTTTTCAAAAAACTCACAGAAAAATTCGGAATCAAGCATACGCGGACAACCGCCTACCACCCTCAAGCTAATGGCATGATAGAAAGGTGGCATAGAACCCTCAAGTCGGCACTTATGGCTAACGGCGACCCGAACTGGTTGGAGACTCTCCCTATTATACTACTTGGATTGAGGTCAACAGTTCGTGATGATTTAAAATGCTCGCCTGCTGAACTTACCTATGGTAGAACGCTGAGGTTACCATGTGATTTCTTCACTCCTACGCCTCGCGAAGAGCCAGATACTTACGTCGGTCGACTACAAAGAAGATTTGAAAATATAAAATCTACTCCTGCCAGTAATCACGGTTCAGGAAAGTTTTTCATACATAAGGATCTACCTTCTTCTACTCACGTTTTTCTGAGAACTGATTCCGCACGAAAATCGCTTCAACTCCCTTACGATGGACCTTACAAAGTGGAAGAACGTAACGAAAAGACATACGTCATTACCATCAATGGAAAACCAAAGCGCGTCTCTATTGATCGCTTGAAACCAGCCTTCGTTCCTTCCGAAGAGAAGTTGAATATCGAAGAACCTGTCGCAGAACAGACCCCGGACAAAATTACTACTACAAGGTCCGGTAGAAGAGTGCATTTTCCAGACAGGTACCAGGCCCTTTAGAAAAAAGGCTGACAGAGACATAGTTTTTCCATATAAATTTTTTTCCGATATAAAATCACTATATACTCCCAAATTCGATTCACAGATATATATCTCATTAGTAAATCCACATTATTGACATAAATTTCGGTAGTATTTTTTTAAAGATTACTGTAACTACAAATAACTAGAGACATCAACTTTTGATGGAAGTTGGAACTCTAAGTTTATTTAACTATGTTATTCTTTTACATATTTGATAACCTTGTCTTAAGGAAGGGTTATTTTTAAATCTCCATGTTCATAGAACATGATTTCACTATTTAATGAAAATAATTAGAGACTACAATTTTTGGTAGAAATTGAACTCTAGGTTTGTTTAACCATCGTCATAATTGATATATTCAATAATCCTGTCTTAAGGAAGGGTTGTTTTTAAAAAATCTCATGTTCATAGAACATGATGTCAACATGTATATTTATACATAACAAAATACCATGTAATATGTGTCGTTTCGTTTTTTTCCACGCTTTTTTAAGTGCATGATGTATTTTTCCATCCACTTACAAAAGTGTGATGAGTGTTTTCCATGTTTTTGTAGGTATGTGATGTATCATTCCACAATACCTGGGAAAACATGATGTAGTTTTGCCATACGTTTTCAGTATGAAAATTCACGTATGTGTAGAAGGTACAATGAACTGCCTTCTCCATTTCCTTATTATATTACCATATTTTGATAGGTGTGTGATGACTGTTTACCTTTCCCACACCTGTCAAAACGTGAAGCATATTGTTATCATGTATTTATAGGTAAATTTTGTACTGCTCTTTCCGTACTTATAAATGTATGACGTAGACCACCCATGTACACCTGTTAAAGCATTAAAAATTTTGTATAATTAATTATTAATTATTTTTATAAAAATGTCAAAACATGAAAAATATTTTCAACCTTTTTTCAAAATGTAAATAGGAAAAATCTTTTCAACTATTATCATAAAATGATATACCATGTTATAATATGAAGTAACTTTCCAAGATTTTTCTTGAGATGTATTATTTATCCCATGCTAATAAATGCATGATGTATGTAACGTTAGATGAACATAAATAATATGATCTAAAAATAATACAAACTATTGTATTTCTTTATTCCATGCTAATAAATGCATGATGTATATAATATTAGATGTATGATTTAAAAATAATACAAGCTATATTGCACTCGTTTTCCCATGCTAATAAAGGCATGATGTAATTTTAGATGCACTTAAATGCATGACCTAATTATAATACCAACTATGGCGTGTAGTATTCCATACTAGTTAATGTATGATGTATGTATGTAATATTAGTTACACATAAATTTTGATCTGCATAGGTTACAACTTTTCATTATGATATCCCACGATTTACGGGACAGATGTCTAAACACATTTCTTAATATGGTTCACCTTATTTTTATATAGGTTTGATATTTTTATATACGTTTCCTGATGTTCTATACATAAAAAATGAACTTTATTAATTTTAAAGTACTCAAGTATATGATACCATTCTACTTATGCAGTGAATATCATACCTCATATAGATATGACGTGGTTGCCCCTTTCCTTATCTCTACGAAGTGTGATACCCATTATGTATTTTCTTTCTTGACTTATAAGTTGTGTGAAGTTTTCACATATTTATTTTTTATTTCTGGTTACATGTTTATAATGTAGATACTTGTCACTCATCTTAAATAGATTTGAAGTAATATTGACTTATAAGTTGTGTAAAATTTTCACTTATTAATTTTTATCCCTAGTTGTATGATTATAATGAAGACAGATGTCACTCATCTTAAATAGATTTGAAGTAATTTAACTTAGCCAACAGGTTACATTTTTGTATTAGCACGATGTGGTTTCCCCTTTCCGTAGCTTATGAAACTTATAAAAATTTATTAATTAATTAATAATTATTATTTAATTACAATACTTACACTCAAACTAGGTTGCTTTAGTCAGCATCGAACACGATATATGTAATTTTTGTTTAATT
The DNA here is from genome assembly GCA_929108145.2 of Limnephilus rhombicus. NCBI lineage: Eukaryota > Metazoa > Arthropoda > Insecta > Trichoptera > Limnephilidae > Limnephilus > Limnephilus rhombicus. The sequence continues at coordinate 46,206,154 of OV815289.1, read as the reverse complement.
TTAAGTTTTTTTTACATATGTGCGTTGGTCGCATAAAATGCTGGGGAGGAGGTATGTAGGCACCGCGATTATCATTGTATTTTGAGTAAAATGTAATCTTGACGCTGGCAACACTTGGCTGCGCAACAGGATGCGCAGACAGCGGAACTGAGCTCGCGAGTGGAACAAGCTTCGAGACCATTCCGTCTTGAACGTTCTTCTCGCTAGTAAACTATTTTTAATACGCAAATTATTGTCGCGGATAGAATCTTTGTATTATCTCACTTCTTTTACCAAATAAAATATAACTCTACCAATCAGTGTATTGATTTATAAACTAAATTCCGTGACCATTTATTTAGAGTACCCGGATATCTCTGATGAGGTAAGCAGAGATATTCGGCATATACTAAACTATCCTTCCCTTCCTTAAAAATACCCTCCACACAGCACCCCCTAAGATGGCATAGGCCCTAAGGAAAATTATTTTCCTCAGGACCTCCTGTGTGGAGCTAATGTAAAAAAAAAACTGCGCAATTTCTATTTCGAACTAGTATCAATAAAAAAAATGTCTTTCTGGGCTGCGAAAAACCTGGCAACATCGCATTTTGGCAGAGTGACCACGTTTAATTGATTGTTACTGAGTGAATCTTGAATTCCATACAAACGATGTTTTTAAATAACATAAATGCATATTCCGTGTAAAAGTAAATATAAATCGAAAACACCAACGTCCATATTGCTCTAAAAATGAATTCAAAATGTATATGTTTTTGTTATTCTCTGGAAATTATTGTAAAAATCAACAAGATAAAAACTGTGGTGACAGTGCTCTTGCAGATTCCCTAAATATAAGGAATATATTTGAAAAAGTTCGTATTCTCAACAATTTTTCGACGCTCGGAGTTCTTATTTGTTTTACTTTTTCAATTTTTGTAATTTAAATATTTCAATCAAAGATATTGAAATATAAGTAGATGTGCTATCTGCTGTTTTTACTATGTGGGTCTGCGCTTCCGGGTGTCGCCGATATTGTTTACCTATTAACAAATAAACTAAAAGAACAAATAATTAACGAATAAACCAAACGAACGTTAAACTAAATGAACGAATTCTTTCCTTATTCAAAATATATTGTTAACCAATATTAATGCACGTTTTCAAAAAATCAACGAAATGAACAAATTCTTTTTGTATGAAAACTACGCTAATTAGCGCGTAGTCCGGCGACAGTTGCGCGGTCACCATAGCATATCTCTTCTGTTTTTGAATATCTTTGATTTCAATTCATAAATTTTGAAGTATATTTCGAAAATAAAAATCTAAAAGGCATTTTAATCTAGTTTCTATAAACTGTATTTGTATTTACGCCATTTTCAAAAAGAAGATTAATAAAACACTTTTAAATTAACTTGAAAATATTACGAAATTTCCTTGAGAAATTTATATATTTATTTGTTTGTTTACGCCTTGATGGCTTTTACATGTAAAATAAATTGTACAGGAGCATTATAACAAGTATGTAGTATCATTAGTATATAGTACCTACATAAAACGATAAACAGAGCTAGAAAGATATAAGTAGGCCTAACATAAATAGGTATCAGTATTCGAGTAATTGTTTACAAAGGAGTTCAGCCAGCAGATTCGTATTTGGGCTCACGCTACATTAGATTCAATAATTATTGTCACAATATCACACAAAATATGATTCCAAATATACTCGAAGCATACCGGTATTGCAGTGGTGTAAAACATTTTTTAAAGATATAAAAGTAGGCAATTTTCTTGTAATAAATTAATTTTTTTTTATTTATTTTTAATTTTTTTTTTGCTATTATAAATGTACGTATGTTTGTTATTATTATGAAAAAAAAAGATAAAAGGTACACAGTAATTACATATATAAATAAGTAGGTACAATGAATGTAGTTATCATGAATGTAGTTGCAGATCAGTGGGTATTAAGTTTGTTACTGTTAACAATCTGAAACATTTAAGGATTTTTACGTTAGTTTGTTATTATCTATCAGGAAAAAAATAAAATAAAAGGTCCACAGCAATTACATATATACAGAAGTAAGTAGGCACTACGAAAATAGTTACAGAGCAATGGGTATGAAATTTGTTACTGTTAACAATCTGGAACATTTAAGGATTTTTGCATCTGCATAAATATACGCTTTTTGAAAGAAGCGATGTTTTTATAAAAAAAAAATATCGACAGAGCAAGTTTTAAACATAAAATTAATGCGAGAAGCAACTACATTAAATGGAGCATGGAGTCTGGTGTTGTAATTGTTAGGTACTTGATAATTTATCATGTTCACAAGTTCAGGGCTATCCAAATATCCGTTGATAATTTTAAATAATAATTAAACATCACAGATTTTTCTTCGCTGCGACAGTTCGAGTAGTTAGAGCAATTGCATTAAATAATTATAATTTAAATTTTCTATTGGAATTTGTAATTTGTAATTTATATGCCTTAAAAATTTATGTTGTACTCTTTCAATTTTGTGTCAATGTACATTGTATAATGGCGACCAGAGAGCCTGCCTGTACAGAGTATAAATAATTTAATATGTACATTTTATATGCAGCAAAGCGTTCATCGGTCAAATCGTTGTACGTATAGGTAGTTTCATATCAATGATCGATGAACCGGTGGATGCAAGTTTTATCCATAAGTTGTTATAATGGATTGTCTACTTTGTAGTTGGAATTAGATTGCAGAAATATAAGTTTGTGCAGAGCACCTTTGAGGTATTTTTTTACAAAAAATGGCGCTATACAAATCATTCAAATATTATTATTTATGATCAAGCAATGTAATGCAAGGCTGATCATAATGAGTAAGATTGAAAGGGACCCTCAGATGGTTTGGGCATGTAGAGCGAATGAACGGAGCGTGGGGTGTAAGTAGAATATATGACGCAGATGTGAGTGGTAGATGAAGTCAGGGACGCCAGAGGAAAACCTGACACGATCAAGGGAATCCGATACTTGCATCGGGCCACGTCAAGAGTCAGAAATAGTATGTATGAGTCGATGTGTGAGTGTGAATGAGGCAAAGAGTGTGTGCCAAGACCAAGTTGTTTGACGGTCCGTCCTATCGGCCTACCCCTGCGGGGAAAAGGCATGATGTTTAGTTAGTTTTTCTTGTATTTCCTGTTTTTAATAAAATACTAAAACGTTTATTTGAGTTTTTCATTTTTCTGTTGAAACCAGAGAAATGTCAAAGTCGATACTATCGTAGGAAAGCTAAATCTTATTTGAAATTGTTCTTCCCCTTTTGAAGGGATTGAAATTTCAAGTAATTTTAGGTTATTTTTACGACAGTTGGTTTCTTCGTAGGGCAATGGGTTTCAATCTCACAAAGCTCTGTCCAGAGAAAATGAGCAGTAAAGAAAAGTAAGCTCATTTTCTCAAGGCAGCGATCTGTCAGATCCAGCTCTGTTCCCTGGGGAACATTTTGACATTTAATTTTATTTTTAAAATAATATTTTAGGCTAATAAATTGGGTAGGTACTGAAAGATAATTATATTGTCTATGGTCGAGCCTTTTATTTTGTTTCCTCTATCCCCTTGTCTATGGTATGTGTGACGACAGAGTTGCGCACATCGAATAAAAAGTCGTCAAATATAGGTATGTATATCGACGCTGGAAAGGAAGACTGACTAAAACGCCACATCGGGTGAATATGAGTTATATATGCAGTCCAACTTAGTTTTTTTTTCTGCTGGTTCTAGTTTCATTGCGATCCGAGCACTTTTATGGCGCTTTAGTCATCACAAAATAGCTACTTATTTAAAATTTCATCGACTTAAACGACAGCAAATATGGTCTTTTAATATGAGTGCGACTTAAGTCATCATAGATTACGTGTGGTGGAAGGTTACATCACTCTTCCTTTCCAGAATTTTATCCAAATTGTTTGTAAGCTTTTTTTACCTTCCATGTTTTAGGATAACTTGTAGAATTAGCTTTTTTTCCTTACCATGAAATGGCTATGGAAGTTACTTAAGCACACGTTCCCTACCGTAATAAAATACATAATTCACATTAGTATTTCTTCCCTACCCGTTTTAATAATACATTTGTTGTTAAGTCAAATAGGTCATATAGAAAATCACTAACAATGTCGCTTTAGCTCTTTTTCCTTTCCAAAAAAAAAGATTTGTCGCTCTAGTTAATTATGCTTGCCACGATTTACAGTTGATTTGGCGAATAAATCATTTTAAATATATTGATCGTCATTTTGCTAATGTCACTTAGATCTACCATTTTACCATCGATTTAGTCGGAAGCACCCACATATAAATATAGTTCCGGATTCCACGGGCGCGTTAGTCGTCCAAGAACAGTGCGGGTTACAAGCAGGTTACGAGTTCGTGCATCGGATATATTTATTCTGTTGTGTAAGCTTTGTCACGAGTGTGGTAAGTAGCAAAATTAAGCTTAATAATGTATAATTAAGTTCTTCCTACGTCAAATGTGCTGATGTACAATTTATAATATTATGTGTTAGTGTAAAATATTTAGTAATAATAAACATACGTAAAATATTATACTGCATTGTTTTTTGTTATATTAAGTTAAGTTATATACCTACACTAATTATCACATAACTTTAATTCTAATTAGGTTCACTTATTTATATGATTACAGAATATCCAGCCTGAAATACTAAACACCGTAATGGGATTCCAAGTAGAGCTGAACGAAACTGTGACATATTTGGAACTACCAAATCTTTCTGAATCAATGCTTTTCCGTGCTGAAATACAGAACAGTTTTGTTCCAGAAATTCAACAAAATGTGGAAGTTACCAGATTACCGGAAATCTCTAATATTAACGATCGCCCACGAAAAAACACAGACGAATTTGAACCGATTGCAGAATCTACTGCCGTTGAAACATCAATTATTAATGAACGACACAATGAAGGTTTTGAAGATATCTACTTTTATGGAGAAGAATCATGTCTCTTAAAAATCCAAAGGAATGCTCTTAAGCAAACACGAGCTCTTCTAAAAAACTGAACAAAAAATGGCATTCAAAAGCCTCAGAAATAAAATGCAAAAAAATCATTTAGACTTTTTGTCAGATGATGAAGATGCCTTAAATTTTCAGTGGGATTCCACGTCATGGAGTGGTTCATCAAGCTCCGACTCCGTAGTTGGGAATATTGAAGAAGGATCGACTAAAAAGAGACTTTCAGAAAAAAAGAAAACCGATGTAGATGGAAAGGTTGGCGAAAATGCGAAAAAAAGAAAACGCATCAATAAAAAAGGAAAAGTCCATTTTAATTCAAAGTGGTAAAAAATATGAGGGAAAAGATGGTTCTGAAGTACCAGAAAAAAAAAGAAAAATAATACCTGCAAAGACAAACCCTGTGGTAAAGGTTGTAGTTAAATTACAGGCGAGAAAAGACAAAGCATATTCATTTTTTTTTGGTGCTTGGATTCAACCAAGAGGCGTGATTGGCTCATTGCGAAGGCGCAAAACAAGAAGTCCAAAGAAAAAGAGTCAAAGAGCTAAGCCGACGTAACCATACGTACTTTTATTTTATAAACGAAGGGGAAGGGCGACGACAAGTTTGCCTGAAATTCTTACTGAATACTTTAGATATTAGCCAACAATTCTTACACTATACCCTATCCTCTGCTGACTTTGGAGTTTCAAAGTTGGATATGAGAGGCAAGACAATTGCAGCTAATAAAACAAAAGCCGACCTATTACAATCCGCAAGAAATTACATAAAAACTTACCGGCAGTGCCATCTCATTATTGTAGAAGAGATTCTACAAAAGTATACTTAGGGTAAGAATTAAAAAATATAAGTAATCTCTACAGGTTACAAAGAAGACAAGACATCCAAAGGAAAAGATATTGTTGGGGAAAAAATATTCAAAACATTATTTTCTAAAGAATTTAATATTGGTTTTCACATCCCTAAAAAGGACAAGTACTTAAAATGCACCATATTTGAGAATAACACCAACACAGATGAGGAATTAAAAAGTCACCACTTGAAGGAAAAAGAAGACTGTCTCAACAGATTTAAATATCACCAAAAAATCTACGAAAAGAGTAAAAATATACTTTGTACGTCTTTTGATTTACAGTTTTGAATACTCCTCACGACGAGTCTATGCTTCTGTATTATTCACAGAAATATACCGTATTTAACCTTACTTTTTATGAGAGTGGAACACGAGATGGCTTTTGTTTTACATGGGGAGAAGATGAGGGCAAACGCGGGGCAAACGAAGTAGCAACAATACTTACAAAATACATTGTACACGTGGATAAACGCAACAATACAAATAAACTTGTTTTGTACAGCGATTCTTGCCCGGGACATAACAAAAATAAAACATTTTGTTATAAGTTTTTGGGGTATTATGCCGTGTTGCGCTACCTCCTTCTTTAGCCAACGTTTTGGACAGCGTTGCAGTTGGTGACAGTTTTTGAACTCGCACGAAAGAACCCGAAGCCCTATTCAGTGGAAGCGGTATCCTACTCAGATTTTATTGGCTGGGGCAAGATAAGTGATAGGTATTTCAAAAGTATTGCTGGAAAAATTAACAAAATAAGAATTACCACATTTAAAAAGCATGAAAACAAAATCTACGTAAAATATTCCATGGCCGGCAACGCTCCAGTGGAAGAATTTGAAATTTTACTAAAAACAAAACATTTAAACTGGAGCTAATTTACGCAGATATGTTACCGATATCCTCAAACAAATATTCAGATTTAATTAAATGGTGCACAAATGACGCCATTCCATCTCGTTATCACAATGAATATTATAAACAATTCAAAATTAATAACTTTAAGGATATGCTTTTGGAATCAGACATTGAAGACCCAGATCATGATAATTAAAAGTCGATCAAAGTGTCTTTATTTATTTTGGTGTTCTTTGAAATTAATAGCTGAACCTTTCTAGCTTGTTTTAATTTATATTAAAATTGTAGGCCTGCAGAGTGTAGGCCATTCATTTTTATTTTTTCATATTTAATGGCTTTCACCCTTCAAGGGTTGAATATTACTATATCGTTATTTGCTCATCGTAGCGTATTGTTTTTTTTTTTTAAAATAAGGCTTCTTAATTTCAAATTTATATTAACTGAAAAGTATAATTTGTAGGCCATTAATCCCTTTTTTCCATTTTTTCTGGCTTTACCCTTCAAGGGTTAAATATTATTTAATATAGGTATCGTTATTTGCTCATCGTAGCGTATTATAACATGATACTATATTCTTTATTTCAAATTAATATTATTGAAAAGTTAAAATTGCAGAAAGCAACTTCAGTACAAATGTTTGGGCGATCGAAATATAATAAAATCCGTGTTTTTTACTATTTTTTTCTTTTTTTTAACCAATAAAATACCCCAATGACCATAGTTTAAACATGGTTTGACCTAAATTGTCTCTCACTTAATACGGAGAAAACTTATTTTATTCCTTTTTCTTTGAAAGAAAAAAATGTCGAGAACAATATAACTATTAAAATCCATTCATCACAGTGTGAAAATAAAAAGGAATGCAACGATGAAAATTGCCTACCAATAACTTACAAAAATAGTATAAAGTATCTGGGTGTCATAGTAGATAGACACTTAAAATGGAAAGAACAAGTCCAAAATACAGTAACCAGAATAAGAAAACTTATATACATATTTATTAGACTGAGAAACATCTTATCATCCAATATGATCAAAACTATCTATTTCTCTCTTGCCCAATCTATACTACAATATGGTATAATCGGGTGGGGTGGGACTTTCAAAACAAACCTCTTACCTGTAGAAAGGGTACAGAGGTTGATTTTGAAAGTCATCTTACGAAAACCATCTGTATTTCCAACAACACAGCTATTTGACTCTTTTAGGGTTCTCAGTCTTAATAAAATTTTCAAAAAGAACTCATTATTGCAAACTCATAAAGATCATTTCAATTCATCAACAATAACATTCACAAACATAAACAACCGACCACGATCACAGGGCAATTTAGAAATTCCAAAATTTAAAACGAGTGCTTCCCAACACCATTATGCTTATCAAGGTATAAAATTTTTCAATGCTCTCCCATATAAAATCAAGTTTGAAAAAAATTATAAAGTTTTTAAATCCCAAATAAAAACACTAATAGACCAACCCGACACTAATTATAAGTTTTAAATTCACCATCACAATAATAACAACAAAAAAAATAAACTAGAACATAATCTCTAAAAATATTTCATCACCATATCAAATTGAAAGCAAGTACATACGCATTATTTGCAGGCACCCAATTGTTACAACTTTATTATATGTACCTACTCTGACAATACTGTCAGTTATTATGTCCACTTGTCTTCATGAATATATATTTTATTAATATAAGTACTTGTAACAACATACTCTGTGTAACTATGCATTTTACAATGGCACTCCAAAATTCAAGCACGAGAAATATTTTCTCTTTTGAATTGTGAAGTTTCATTAAAAAGAAATTTACATATTGTTATTAGCCTTAAGAACCAAATGTTTTACTATGAATCTGTATACGTATGTATTTTTTAAATAAAAAAAATAAAAAATGTATTCGTCATGTCCGTAAGTCTTTATGTCGGTCAAGATATCACTTACGGTGGATCATTAGCCATTATTGCTTGGAATATCTATTACTTTTCTAATGATAAGCTTTTATTCCTCACTACATTATTGGTACATTTGTCCGTAAGGTATTTTCAAAGAGTTTAGTTATTCATCCTCGTGTGAAAATAACATAAACATGCACATTAGTCATTTTTCCTGCCTAAATTTTTAGGCACTTTTGACTAAAGCGCCATTATCTTCGGAATTATTAATATTATTAAAAATATATGTATTACAATTGATTAGGTTTTATAAATGCATTTATAATTTTCAAGCGGCAACAAAATCAGATAATCGCTTTCAGAGTTATGATTTTTTTAAACTTTCAAACAGCTCTCCTGAACATTTAGCATAATGGCGCTTTAGCCATTTATCCTTTCCAACGTCGGTATGGTCAAATAGGGTTGACACTTGGTCCATAGAAAAACCACGAAGTTATCAATCTAAAGACTGGTTTATTTATGACCCCGCTCATTCCCGCCCCCGACCGCGCTTGCGACAGCTGTGTCAGTACGACACACGCGATCCCGGCTTTTCCAGAACATTCGATACAAGCGCGATGTTTTGGCGGTGTTTCGAGGAGCACGCCCGAGGCCCCTGCAGCACAGGGACCCTACCTGTGGCGACCCAAAGCACATCATGCCCCCCCGGCCAGGCCTAGCCTGCCCTGCGGCCAGGGTATTCCCTTCCTGGGACCTCCCGACGATCACCCCCCTTGGAACCTGTGAGTAAATAACCCTCCATTTTGCTGTGTGTCTTCTCCTTAATTCTCGCGTGCCTACGATTGACGCCCAGAGACGGCACGAGTAAGAGAGAGATTTGGTAGGCTTCCCCATGTGTAGATAGACAATTAGTGTACCTGTGCATAATTATTGATTGTGGATGTACCCATGGTTGTATTTACAAATCACCGACAATACAAGTAATGTTTACCCCAGACAGTGTTTTATTGCCCTGACGAGGTACGTACAGTGTTGGCTTTATTTTAGGTATTCTCACTTGTCCCCTCTAGGAAACCTACAACCCTGGTGTAGAGAGATCTCACCAGCTCTGCCGGACCAAACCTGAGCTAGATCTGGTGCAGAGGGTAGGCACTTCCACCCGAGGCGCACGACACTATATACAAAATATGTGTAATGTATGTATGTTACCATGTATGTGTCTGTTGTGAAGATTAAAAATGTCATATTTAATTCCTTTGCATTTGGTTTATTCTTATTACACAACCTGTTAATATTTGCACTAACAACGATCGTCGTTGTCAGTTATCGCAATTACCACGAACAGCGATTATTCGTTAAAAGAATCTTCACACAGCATCTTCGAAGATGACACGGGTCCTGAGGTAAATTTTCCTAAAGTGTCGTGTTTTAAAAAAAAAATAAAAAAACAAAAACAGATATATAATTCCTACTCACTAAAGGTCAAATACCGATAAAAATTCTTCCATAAATATATTTTTAATATGTTCTATATAGCTGCGCTGTTTGATGCGCAGTTTGCTTTTCAAACTAGAACTAAATAATAAAATAAATTTGGACAACTTATTTAAAGGTCAAAACTCCTCGATAAATACGTTGCTTGAGTGTTTTGCGGCCCAGTTTGTTTTCAAACCTGAACTGGACAGGTTTTTACTCCACTTTTTGTTTTGGTTGCGAAAAAAAATAATCATAATGCGTTTTCTCCTAGAGATTGTGTTCGCCGTGTCTATGTTAAGATGTGTTTTTGGAGAACTTGTGGAAGGTAAGAATAAATAATATTTTTTCGTACTTTATATGGGTACTTACTTCATGTTTTAAATAAAACAGCATAATTTGGGTGATTTGTGCGGTGATGGTGATCCGTAACCGAAAATTCAGAAAAAACATCATTCTTCTTTTAAATCAACTTTTTACTTCTTTAAACATAGCAAATTATTTTGAGGCACCATTTTAATTTAAAATTAATAGACTACTTGGTTTCAACCACGTTTATTGTTTAAAGCTCCGCAACCGGGCCCGAAAAGAATAAGATGGAGAGATACGAAATTACGAATGTTAGAGGAGAGCGCTAACATTTACAGCAACAAAATCGATGCGAAAATGTTTAATAAAACACGACTCGTTTAAAATAGAGCAAAAATCTTGCGGGCATTGTCTTAAACAGCATTTAAAGAAACACTGATTTTTTTCATACATATAACTTGTAAAATAACTGAAACAAACTTGTTTATAATAATTTTTGGAGCATACTTTGCGATTTTCATATAATTTGCGCTTCGGCGCGGGGAATGTCTAGATATTATCTTCAAAAATAACATATATTTTTTTAAGAGCTTTAAAACTTAACGTATTTAAGGGAGATAGGTAAGAAATTGGTAGTAATTCGGGTAGCGGGCCCTTAAAAAATCAACATATTACTTCATAAGGGTTTACTTAAAATTAATTACAAGATCTAGTCATAGACTTAAAAGTGTCTACAGATAGGCGGGAGTGGGAAGGGGGTGGGGTCATAGTGCATAATTCACAAAAGAAAAAAGTTTAATATCGGGTCATTTAATTTTTTTTGATTATTTATACCATTTTAATTCACACTCTTTTTTATTTATAAAATAAAAATATACTTAAGAGGATAGACCGCCTCACAATTGCGTCATGGTACTTTACCCTTGAAAAGTGTTTTTATTTACCACCTAACACGTGCGAAACTATTTGTACGGACCAGGGGTCCTAGCATGGTCGGTCGATATAGGTTTTATCGAAAATGTCGGTAACTTGATATCGCTCCCGAGCACGACTGCAGGACGCTAACGAGCAAACAACAGTTCACATCGACTAAGGGTTCCTAATGTGTTTGACATAAACTGTTATTTCTTCGTTAGCGTCCTGCAGTCGTGCTCGGGAGCGATTTCAAGTTACCGACATTTTCGATAAAACCTATATCGATCGACCATGCTAGGGGGCCAGGTACAGCAGCTTTTTATCGTTACCCGGTTGGGAAACTTTCTGATGCGAGTTAAGGCGGGGACCAAAGACTCGAACTCGAAAAACCACTATAACCATTGAATAGAGTTAGCACACCTATTAGAGACGGCTTGAGTAATGAGACTACGAACTTTGACTACGAATCCAGAGGTCGCGGGTTAGCATCTGTGCGTAGTATCTATATTTATTTCTACTTAAGAGGATGAACAGTTTCATCTTGGTACTTAATCTTTGTTAGGGTCAGGGAATTGCCACAAGTTGGCTTATTTATTAAAGGGATTTAATTAAGGTGAGTGGACGAAATGGCTTTGCCGGTTAGTACCGGACGCGCCAGGATCTGATCCCGAGGAATCCTCAGCATCAGACCCGCCAAATCGACCAGCACAGCGGTAGAGCAGAGATTCCCCCTCCCAGAGCGGGGAATTAAGTTCTAAGATGTCAGGCATAGGCAGGAATTACCAGGTTTTGTAAATAAAATAAGGTTAATTATAATTGGACTAACCGTATAGGTTTATTTCAAATATTGCAAATAATAATACAGATAGGAAAGAACTTACCCCCCACAGACCATAACCGATAACTAAAGCTAAAGTAATCTGACTATTAACGCGGTCGTTTAGACGATGAGGGATCCTCCCGGTGACTAAGGTTGGTGCAACTGCCCACGTCCCACGGTGATGCGAGCTGACTATATTGGCGGCAGGAATCCTCTGGCCTCTGCAGCATGAGCAAATACTCCGGCGCGAGCAAATAAGGCTACTCCACGTCCCACGGTGGAGTAAGCTGGCGCGGATGGCAAACGATGTCCTCTGCAGCATGAGCAAATACTCTGGCGCGAGCAAATAAGGCTACTCCACGTCCCACGGTGGAGTAAGCTGGCGCGGATGGCAAACGATGTCCTCTGCAGCATGAGCAAATACTCTGGCGCGAGCAAATAAGGCTACTCCACGTCCCCCGGTGGAGTAAGCTGGCGCGGATGGCAAACGATAGAGTCACGCACGTGTATCGTGAATTGATACACCAGGAGATTTCCTGGCGGAGATCGGGTAGAACATTATATTGGCCGGAAATCACACTAGCCCACGGTGTTTCTGGGACTAAAGGCAGGGGCGTTTACTGTCCAGAACGAAATTTCCTATTCCTCGACAAAAATACAATTCGGCCATTGTGTGAACACAACATTTATTTCCGGAGCGCGACTCGCGGGGTCGAAACCATAACGGGAACTCAAATAAACTTGTAACGGCACTATAATAACCGCCCGAACTTTACGGGAACTTCGAATCTCTCTGATTAGGCACCGATGCACTCCATCTTGCCCGATTCTCTCCAAAAACTCCCACGACCTCTGGCGGGCCTCACGCCCGCCGGGGGAAGTGCCACCATCCCATTTCCGCTCCTCTCTGGTGTTGCCAGGATGAAAAACAATAGACAATGCTATCGTGCCGCCTCATAGATTCCAGTTCTTACTTAAAACGACAATTAACCTATGTTTTATACATAACATTACCCCGCTCGCTCCCAAGGTGTTTGCCCTCAAACACAAGGAGAACAAAAGAAAAGCCTGAGCTAAGAGATACCCTAACTTGGTCTGATGGGTTCCTAAAAACATACATAAACATAATATCATAAAAATGAGTTGTACATCAGAAAAAACAAAACTACTAGCAACAGTATGCTTGCAAATGGGTGCGTGACAAAATCAGTCGCGCCCATCATGCTGAAGACATGATGGTAGAGTCTGCGACGCATCCATTCGAAGTTAGACAATTAGATATAATTAAATCAGTACTTAGAGTTAAAGACCTTAATTGTAGACAATTTGTAGACAATAAGAAGATACGTGAACGGGGCCCGTAATCACCCACAGCATATAAGACGCTGGGTGATGTATTCTGACTCTCGTCTGGGACTACCGTAGACGTAGCATCTATAACAGAATAGAACTTAATATTAGAATAGATATTATCACCAAGATATGACATCAATAAACATCAACACATTAAATATGCGTAAAGCATCACTGTTCAGAACACTTTTAAGTAAGCCAAAGTAGGCTATACACTTAGATGGTGTACCATCTGCACTTCAACACTGATTTTAAATCCATTCTGGATAAAAGAATTCCTCTTTAGAAGAGCCTACCTATCTAACTCTCTAACTGGTCTCGTGGGATAAGTTTTTCTGACAGTTATATAATAGAAAACAAAATATAGGTTTATTAGAACATTTGTATATGAAATACAGGATATAACCAACCATTGTAACTGAATGGTGTTAAGGATAGTCATACAATCATCGCATGAATGATGCCAATTTATTTATTATTCAACCATTGTTAAAAATGGTGACAATAGAATGGTTAGCGACCATCGTAAATAAATGGTGCTATCAATAGTCAACAACCATCGTTAAAAAAAAATGGTGCCAATTAATTAAGTATGTGACTTTTGTACCAGAAGGTGCAACAAGAAATTATAATATTAGTGCATCGTAACTAATTACTGAAGTTCTCGCAGGAACTAATCAATCACACTCATAGCTTGGGAATTGATTAAATTGTTCGAATTAATGAAATTCCTGAATAATTATAGTAAGTTATTTTTATTGTTTAAGCAAATGTAATTAAAACATTATTAAATTGAGAACATATTGAAATTTTGGGCGAATACCTCTTAATGTTCTTAATTACGTTTATGCAATATAAAAGTATATTAACACAGTTCATATGAGATTGAACTTGGAATACACGAGGATATGCGGGTTCATATTATCGTATATTCCAAGTTGACAAAAACTTAGTAGGACAAATACAGAGTATTTTAAACTGTATGGACTCAGAATACAAAAGGATAAGCGGGTTCATATCGTCATGCATTCTGAGTTGACAAGGAAATAAACTTAAAGATAAATATAAACCATAGTGAACTTATTATATATATATATATACATATATGTATTTGTACTTCGAGGCATCTCATAATTGTACATAAATAACCTAACAAATCTTAATTATTATTTTAATGTGAAATTATACTCGAGTAATCAACTGGAGTAAGATTTTAATTTTCTACAAAAGACCACTTAAAAATTAATTATTTACTTATGTATTTTATGTCCAATACTGGTCAAAGCAATCCGGCTGATCAAGCTGAACTGAAATGAGCTGTATTGAAGAGGTTTAAATTAAAGATAGCGCCTGTGAAGATGCTTTATGATAGCCGACTAAGCTGGTATGCTATCTGATTTAAGTATATCCTTAACATGAAAATCGCCTGTTAAAATCGGGATCCTTCGGCGGCGGTACCTCCACCTCAGAACTCGAGTCCGAAAGAACTGATTAACCTGACGGAGCCAACTCTGCCACTCGCACTTCCTCTGCGCAAAGGAAGGCGCGTGAGCAGAGCGACTCACATCTAGTTTTTTGAATCCCCATGTTCAACAGAAGCAACTTTCGGATTGGAATTGTTTTGTCTTCTCTTCCTACAATCCGATAGTAAATGACCTTTTAATTTACAAAAAGAACAATAAATATTGTACTTGGTAGAATTTGGTTCAGGATGACACATCTCCTTTTCTCTACAATCATTAGAAGTATTCTTTTTAGATTGATTATTATAGAAAAAACGAGTATTATTGATATTAGCAGAATTGCCACTATATTGTTTATTATTATTATTATAATTATTATTATTATAATTATTATTATTATAATTATTATTATTATTTTGTTTATAATTATAATCCGTAGAACGATTATTGTAGGTACCACGATACGAGTTACGATTAGAATTGAAATTATTATTATTACTGCCCCGTGAATTAGTGAAATAATAATTTTTTTTATTATCCTTAAGTGGATTATCATTAGAAAAAGAAGAAGAATTATTTTCTAACAAATTAGACGTTGAATAAGACTCCAGTTTATTTGTAGCTTCGGTAAGTTCTGAAAATGAGTTGAAATCTCTAGATGCCAGAAGGTTGATATAAATGGGTAGTAATGCCCTCATGCATAATTGTAAAAGTTCAGAGAGTGGTAATTTAGAATCAAGCATATTATTGTGCTTCTGCATTCTTAACGTAAATTCAAAGGCTGACATACCAGCTGGTTGTTTCATAGAGAAAAGTTGTGATTTTAATTCAATCTGTCTATTATTTGTTTCGAATTGTTTTATAAGTAATATAGATAATTCATTCCAAGTCAAATCAGGTGTATAAATTGATCTGAACCATAATAATGCCAATCCATCTAAAATATCAGGAAAACATCTCACTAAATCGTCATGACGAACGTTCCTAATTCTACATTTCTCTTCTATTTCCAGTATAAAGTCTCTTACGCAACTATTACCATCAAATTTAATATTCCAATTATTAATAGTACTTGTGGATGAAGATGAAGAAGAGTTTGATTCATTATAAATAACTTTTGTATATTTAATGTAGTTTGAGCCAAATTCGCTGTCATTATCTGGGTTAACACTTATCTCATGATGCTCGATAGCTTCAGATATTTTAATATTTTTGTTATGCCTTCTGGCTTGAATCCGCATTTCTTCTAAAGTACCGTCTGGTGTTATATTCCTGGATAAAAGTTCCGCAGAAAGTTCATCTTTCGATCTACTATTGATGTTGTCTATTGTAGTCGACATTTTGAAAAGTATAATTGTAAAATTCCAATAATTAAATGTACAATGTCAATAAATTAGCTAGTAACGATAGCTACGAATATATTGCTTACCCGCAGAGCAATTATATAATTAATCGTATTTATAAGCGCTTAATAGTATTCATTGTACACGACAATCTTAAAAACTTAAAGGTGTAATTACATTATGACAGTTGTTGTCAAAATGCAATGTTTGTTTACGATTGACATAGCCGTCTGTCAAATTGACACTTAGTATTCGTGTTGCCCGTAAGTCCGAATAACTTAACCCACAAACAAATATATAATAATAATGTGTACAGAATTATCATCAAGTTGGCTGTATTGTTGACAGATTGATAACCTCGCAATATTTACGTGTATACCGGAATGACATTTAAAGGTTATGTTTTATGTGAGATGCTTCGAAATAACAAAAACAATTATTGATCGATTACAAAACAAAACTATAGTAACTCCAACCCAAAACCTAGACAAATAGGAATTATACGAGCCCAGAACACAGTTGTAGGCGCCATGTTAGGGTCAGGGAATTGCCACAAGTTGGCTTATTTATTAAAGGGATTTAATTAAGGTGAGTGGACGAAATGGCTTTGCCGGTTAGTACCGGACGCGCCAGGATCTGATCCCGAGGAATCCTCAGCATCAGACCCGCCAAATCGACCAGCACAGCGGTAGAGCAGAGATTCCCCCTCCCAGAGCGGGGAATTAAGTTCTAAGATGTCAGGCATAGGCAGGAATTACCAGGTTTTGTAAATAAAATAAGGTTAATTATAATTGGACTAACCGTATAGGTTTATTTCAAATATTGCAAATAATAATACAGATAGGAAAGAACTTACCCCCCACAGACCATAACCGATAACTAAAGCTAAAGTAATCTGACTATTAACGCGGTCGTTTAGACGATGAGGGATCCTCCCGGTGACTAAGGTTGGTGCAACTGCCCACGTCCCACGGTGATGCGAGCTGACTATATTGGCGGCAGGAATCCTCTGGCCTCTGCAGCATGAGCAAATACTCCGGCGCGAGCAAATAAGGCTACTCCACGTCCCACGGTGGAGTAAGCTGGCGCGGATGGCAAACGATGTCCTCTGCAGCATGAGCAAATACTCTGGCGCGAGCAAATAAGGCTACTCCACGTCCCACGGTGGAGTAAGCTGGCGCGGATGGCAAACGATGTCCTCTGCAGCATGAGCAAATACTCTGGCGCGAGCAAATAAGGCTACTCCACGTCCCCCGGTGGAGTAAGCTGGCGCGGATGGCAAACGATAGAGTCACGCACGTGTATCGTGAATTGATACACCAGGAGATTTCCTGGCGGAGATCGGGTAGAACATTATATTGGCCGGAAATCACACTAGCCCACGGTGTTTCTGGGACTAAAGGCAGGGGCGTTTACTGTCCAGAACGAAATTTCCTATTCCTCGACAAAAATACAATTCGGCCATTGTGTGAACACAACATTTATTTCCGGAGCGCGACTCGCGGGGTCGAAACCATAACGGGAACTCAAATAAACTTGTAACGGCACTATAATAACCGCCCGAACTTTACGGGAACTTCGAATCTCTCTGATTAGGCACCGATGCACTCCATCTTGCCCGATTCTCTCCAAAAACTCCCACGACCTCTGGCGGGCCTCACGCCCGCCGGGGGAAGTGCCACCATCCCATTTCCGCTCCTCTCTGGTGTTGCCAGGATGAAAAACAATAGACAATGCTATCGTGCCGCCTCATAGATTCCAGTTCTTACTTAAAACGACAATTAACCTATGTTTTATACATAACATCTTCGAAAACTGTTTTATTACTCATATGTACGCCAATACGAACTTCGACTACAAATCCGGGTTAGCATCTGTACGTAGTATGAAGATTAATTTTTACTTAATAGGATGAACAGTTACATCTTAGTAATTAATCTTCGAAAATTATTTTGATTAAACATATGTACGCCATTATTTGTACGAACTAGGGGCAGGGGTTCCTTATCACTACCCGGTTGGGCGAATTTGTGAGGCTGGTTAAGGTATAGACCAAAGTCTCGATTGAAATAAACATAATTTTGACTTAGCATACCTATTAGATATGGTTTGAGTAATGACAGTTAAATTTTCGACTATGAATTCGGAGGTCGCGGGATAGTAGGTACTTGTACGTTCTTTGAAGATTTTTAAAGAGGAAGTGGAAGCGGTACAAATATCCGCCTCCCAAAATGATATCCTCAGTTGAGAGACGGATCGAGGTAGTCCTAGGTTAGGTCTCCCTCAATCGGTCTCTTCCGATCGCATACGCCGCCAAGACCTAGACAAACCTCGGTAACCGTGAGCCTTGCACCGCAGTTGGAGGAATGGATTTTTCCGTCAGTCACTCCTGGATACACTGATCCCAAGTGGTTCGCTACTTTTGGTGACTTCATCGTCTGGGTCTTTGCGGCAAGCGCGTATGCCCGCCTACTGCGTGGCGGGCTGAATCTGGATGGACTGTTTGAAGGAAACTTTTTTTATTTCAATATCTCCATGCAGGAGGCCCTGAGGAAAATAATTCCCCTCAGGTCCTATGTCATCGGTCAGTGTGTCCAGGATTGATGGACGTATGAGTCCATCCCTCCCATAGCGGTGCAAGGCGATGTTCCGATAAAATACGGCTGAAGAAGTCGATGGAATTCCCTCAACCATTCTCTCCCGATCCGGCCTGCCATGCAGATGGTGGGCAGACGCATCCGTTGCCAAGGCCCGCACAAACCTCAACCCATGAACCCGAACACCCCTGCTCAGTCACCGAACGTTGTGAACCACTTGGGGTAACCTACGGCAGAGGTGTTGTTTTCCGATAAATTATTCCCGGGGCGGCGGTACCACACACGCCTTCCAAATTGTAATAATTTTTCATGTTGAAATGCCAGACCATAGGTACCTATGCTATGAATGGGTTGAAATAATACTATTCGAACCGGCCCGCCATGCAGTTGGTAGGCAGGCGCATACGCCGTCAACTACTCCTCAAACCCGACCCCTCCTGCTAAGTCACCAAACGTAGTGAACCACTTAGGGGGACCTATGGCAGAGGAGTTGGTTATCCAATAAATGGTTCCCAGGGCGTCGGTACCCATACCCGCCTCCCAAACTGTAGGTCTAGGTTAATACGGCCGGCGTAGTCCAACGGTAAGGACTGGCACTCTGAAGGTCGCGGGATCGAATCCCAGGGTGGCGAATAAATTTTATTTGATTAATTTGTGTAATTCCACAATTTATTCATTTAAAATAATATACCTGCAGTATATTTGCGGCACGTTCGAGAGTGGAAGATACTTTCAGTATCGCCCTGGTGTAAGGCCACCATTCAGAATTGAAACGTTGCTTGAAATATCATAAGCCGGGTTTGGGGACCAGGGGTCCTAGCATGGTCGATCGATATAGGTTTTATCGAAAATGTCGGTAACTTGCCATCGCTCCCGAGCACTACTGCAGATCGCTAACGAACAAACAATAGTTCATAATGACTAGGGGTTCCTAATATATTTGACGTAAACTGTTGTTTATTCTTTAGCGGCCTGCAGTCGTGCTCCGGAGCGATCACAAGTTACCGACATTTTCGATAAAACCTATATCGATCGACCATGCTAGGGGGCCAGATCTAAATAGCCCGGTACTTCCCCACCTTCCTCTTCCCTATCTCCTTCCCCTCCCCGGTACCTTCAGCCTCACAGCATACCCCAATTGACTCTTGTGCGGTATTCATGTAAAAAAAAGTGGTCGGTACGTTTGGTGACTCAGCCGGGGGACCCGGGTTTATGGGTGGGGTTTGTGCAGGTCCTGGCGGCGGAAGCGTCTGCCCACCATCTGGCAGGTCGGATCGGGAGAGAATGGTTGAGGGAGTACCTTCAACTTCTCCAGCCATACTCCCTCGGAACATCGCCTTGCACCCATTGAGGTATATAAACTTGCACCGCAATGGGAAGGATAGATTCATATTTCCGTCGCTCCTGGACACACTGGTCCCCAGATTCCTACCCACCCCTAATACTCTTTTCCTACTCAGAACTTACCTCTCCTTCCTTTCCTTAAAAAGACACCCCTCTACACAACATCCCGAAAGATGACACAGGCCCTGAGGGGAATCATTTTCCTCGGAGCCTGGGTGGAGCTAATGTAAAAAAAAAAAATAGTTTTTTAAAAAGAAAGACGAACATTCCTGGGTTAGGAATAACCCAACAATGTTTGAAAATCTCCTACTACCAGCACAGTATAATATGGAAAATGTTGCGTGTGTTGTGATGGAGGAATCGAACATGGTAACTTCTTTGTTTCTTGTCATAAAACAAAAAAAAATTGTATGCTGATTGAAAACTAAACAATCTTTTTGTTTCATATTTTTATTTAGTGAATTATTATTATTTTGACATAAAACATGTCATTTCAAAAACAATTTATTCTTTTTTAGTACTGCGACAATGTAATTTTCTGATAAAAAGGAGCAGCGGCAAAACCGTTTTTGACGCTGTTGCGCAAAAAATTCGCATTTTTTTTTAATGAAAACATAAACAAAATGTTTTTCTTATAAAATGGTGTTTGAATATCCACATGGGAAAACCCTGCGACCCGTTGAAAGATTACCTGAACTTTGTTAAAATCCAGTTTAAGTATCATTTTCTTAAAGGGATCTTATAAATCATTCTTTTAATTTTATTTTATTTAATATATAGTACAGTGGTTTTATATAAATTACATATCGGTATACAAATTATTTAAAATTGCAATCTCACCAAAGAAGAAACTAGTTCTTGTGCTTGATGAGCGAGTTACACTAATTAAAACAGAAATAGAATAACATTATGCAATAGGTAAGTATATAATGGGAACAATTGAAACTTCTGAATTATCTATAAGTGTAGGTGTACATACATGGGATACGGTTACATACTAAAATATTGTGCACTTAAGTGAAATTCGAAAAATACTAAAATACATTATTACTTAAACTAAAATATTTCAAATACACATTGTTTTAGATTAAAAAAAACAATCTTAGCGGTGATATATAATAAACTTTATATAAAGTAGCTCAAATGCTTAAAATTTTTACCAAGAAAAATTCCACATTTTGATTCAATTAAATATCTCAGCCCGAACCCGTACTTTGACATTATTTTAAATATACAAAAGAACAAAAAAAAATTCTAAGAAATAAAAATTTATCAATTATTTATCTTTTCAAAACCAGTATAGGTAATTAATATACGAAAAATAAGTATAGTTTTTCGATTTATGAGACGGTCTTGTTCCGGGCATTCCATAATGACAGTGGTTGCAAATGTTCTGTATCGTCTCATAAATCAGTAACTTCTTTGTTTCTTATCCTAAAAAAATAAAATTTGGTGTACTGATGAAAAACTAAACAATCTCTTTTTTTACGCACCAGTAAAATGTCCGGGTTTAATTTTCCCCACAGGAAAAACCAAACCCTTAATTTTCCCCACAGGAAAAACCAAACCCTTTCACACACTTCCCAAATGATCATCTGGTCAATCCACGCTATGCAATTGCACTATATAAGTATTATAAATACAAAACAATACAAGAACAACATGTCAACCTACCAGAGACCAAAAGGGAAAATAATTCACCGACTCCGTGGAATTCCTAATTGAACCTATAAATCCTACTGATGCCTCAATATAAATATTTAAAAAATCTTTTGTAATCCTACATGTATTTAAAATGACTGATTTTTGCATTTTTATATATAAATTCTTTGACAAATCTAATATGCCTAAATTTTGAATGAGAGACCTACGTATAAAGCCAGTAGCCGAAATAACAAATGGTAATATTTTTATAGTCTGAGAATGCCAAATTCTTTTAATCTCATTTCCTAAATCTGTGTATTTTCTTATTTTTTCAGAAACATTTTTTTTGAATATTACAAGAATTTGGAATAGCTACATCAATGATATAAGTTATTTTTTAAATTTTGTCATGTAAAACTATATCAGGTCTATTATTTATTTATTTATTTATTTATTTATTTACGCCTATTTAGGCTTTTACATACATATATATAACAATATTAACTAAATTATACTAGTAAATAGTGCAGGAAACTACTGTTTAAAACACTTGCACAAAAATAAATACAAAGTAAAAATATTAGGTATTGAATTTGAACCACACAGTATGTAGGTACAAAATACAAAAAATCCGAAATAGTTTTTTTTCTTTCAGCCAACAAAATACTGTCAATGTGTTAGTCAATTTTAATAGCTTTAGCAAAATATTGACTAATTGTTCTGTCTTTTAGTACAGTTTTATCATAATATATTTTATAAAATTCATTTTTTAAAAATGAATTTGGTTCATATTCATAATATGGTACTATATTACGGCAGTCAATCAAGTTAAGTTTACTTACCAAACTTTGGTGAATTATTTTTAAGACCTGATTGTGCCTAAATGTATACTCGGACGGCGCTAATATAGAACATCCCGATGTAATATGTTCTATAGTTTCCGGAAAAGCCAAACATTTTCTACATAAATCATCAATTTGATTTATATCTGTGATTATATACTTCCTATAATTTTTAGTATTAATGACTCTATCTTGAATGGCAAGCATAAATCCTTCTATTTCTGCGCTGAACTCTCCAATACTCAACCATTTGTTTGACGAAAGTTTGTCAACATACGTTTGGTTGAGATAATTATCATTGATAAATTTCTGAGATGGGACAAATATATAGCATTTACTTCCACAAAGGTCAGGAAACTTACACATCTGTTTATAGCAATAAGAAATATTCTATGCGTAAATGATTTGAAACGAATTTACTTTGCAATGTGCAATTCCATATTAGACTATGCTTCCTTAGGTTGGGGCGGTTGTGCTAAAACTATACTCGATCCCTTAGCTAAATCCCAGAAATCGCTTATAAGAGTCATACTGAAAAAACCTTTCAGGTACCCTAGCGACTCATTGTTCGCAGAATTTCGTGTTCTTGATGTAAGACAATTATACATGAGGAAAATCATAGTACATACTCAAAAACAGAGGCACCAATATGCTTCCGTAAACCACTGTCATAATACAAGACATGCAAAAAAAAACCCAATAGTTCCGTCCACCACTTCCTCATCTTTAGCACAGAGACAATTCTCATACTTAGGCCCTAAATTGCTCAATCTCATACCTGATGCATGGAAGGCAAAGAGTACTAACATTCTGCGTATGCAGGTAAATAATTGGCTTCTGGTCTTGGGGAGAGCTGAATGCGAAAATATGCTAAACAACATTAATTGAATTGTAATTTTTGTTTTTCTTTACATTTTAATTTATATTGGTATTATATTAGCATTAAAGTAACTGTATTTTTACATAAAGTAAGTTCGAAAATTGCTCAATTCTGCGTGATATTTTTCCTTAAAGTATAAGTTTCTTTCTTTACTTTCAGTTTTTATTTTTCATTTTTTTTTGTTTATCTATTAACATTTATTTAGTTTATTATGTCAACTAAACAATAGTAAAAAAAAATGTCGTGGTATAACTGAAAGTATACTAGTTTTATGAATATATATATATGTATTATTTTACCAACAGAATTTCTTCATTCATTTTCATTTTCAAATTCATTTTTCTTGTTTTATCTATTAATATTACTTTAGTTTATTATGTCAGCTAAATAATAGTAAAAAATGTCATGGTATAACTGAAAACATTCTAGAATATGAATATACATGTGTATTATTTTACCAACAGAATAGTCAACACTATAACTTAATATAATTTACATGTAAAAACATTATCATATTGGAATGTCCTAAAACGGGCAATTGCCTAGTTGGACATTTTAAGTTCATTATATTGTATTATGTAATATTTACAAACAAACAATAAATAAATAAATAAATAAAAAAATTGAAGTGTTTTGCATGAATAATTTTATTTGACCTGGAATCTAATAATTCCTGGTTAGTATTTATAAGAATGTTGGCATTCTCGTCATATAAATTTAAAGGTGTAATGTTTCTATCTGCCTTGCAAATTATTTTGTGCATTTCTGAGCTATTAACTTTCCTATGGAAAAAATTTCTAAGCATTTCTACCTGATTGTGTTTCAAAGATGTTATTTTGACTACACCTCTACCTCCTAAATTTCTAGGTAAATTAATTCGTTCTATAGCTGAATTTGGATGATGGCAATTAAACCTTGTTAACGTAGTTCTAATTAATCGTTCTAAACTATCTAAATCTGTATTGGTTCATTTAATTATACCAAATGAGTACGTTACTAGAGGTATTGCCCAAGTATTTATTGCTTTTACTAAATTTTTAGCAGAGAGATTGCATTTTAAAAATTTTCTGATCCTAGTTCGAAATTTAATCCTTATATCATTTTTAATACTAGTGTGATCTAATCTATTTGATTGCGGGTATCCTAAATATTTATAACCTCATCCCCTTTCATACTTTTAATTTTGAAATTTCTAAATATACCCTCGTCTCCATCTACAATTTTGCCTTTCTCTATATGGATCGTTTTACATTTATCTAAACCAAAAGTAATTTTAAAATCATCTGAAAAAATTTTAACTACCTTAATCATTTTCTCTATATTTGATTCAGAATTTGAAAATAATTTTATATCATCCATATGTAATAGATGTGAAACTATACTACTCTCTCTTTTATTACCCTTAATTTTTATTCCAAACTTCCTTTTAATTAACATTTTAGACAGAGGATTCAATGCTAAGCAAAACCAAAGAGGACTCAATGAGTCTCCTTGAAAAATCCCTCTTTTTCTGTATTCCAAAAGGACATAATATTTTTCAAAAAGCTAATTATAATTGGGTTAACTTTATATATTTTTAATATTTTGATTAGCCACGAGTGCGGGACACTTTCAAAAGCTTTTTGATAATCTATATAACAAGTATGTAAATTACGCTTTTGATTTTGAATTTGTTTTAAAATTACAGAATCAATAACTAATTGTTCTTTACATCCCATATGTTTTTTACTGTTGAGTTATATATTTAATAATTGATGTGACATCCCCTTTTTCTTTATTTATACAATAGTGATGTGCAACATACAACAATAGTGATGTGACATCCCCTTTCTTTATTTATACAATAAATAAAATTTTAATTAAATTAACATTACACATTATACCTATCCGGTGGTTTGACAACTCTTCCATATCTGGTAATGTAAGGGTTATTAATGTTATTTTCTCCCACCTGTCTCTCATCTCTAGCTTTTGCCTCTTCAAGTGCCGGATTAGATTGCATGGACAGATGATCATTATTAACGTTTGCATTATATCTCAGTTTTAAGTGAATTCTATTTCGTCTGTACGTGTTACCATAATAATCTTGAATAATATAGGACCTATTACATTTTAATTTTTTTTTGACCATAGTGTCACGATAATATTTATTACTCGTTCTAACTAAGTCAATAATACATAGGTATTATATATACATTTTTCGATGCAACCTGTTGGATCTAGGTAGGAAGATTAGTTTTACTCGGTATTAAATAATTGACTTCAAATCAGTGCAAGTGAGGGCTGGTTGACCACCCTTGAAGTGAAGCCTAATAATGGCAAAGTGTCCTACTAAAGGAAAAGTGATGCCTTAAGCATACCTATTTTATATTTCCCTATAATTTTCTCCTTTTCTTATGTTGTTCTGTTCCTCTTGTTAAGATGTCTCGAGAACGGAAGGTTTTGGGCGACAGCCAATTTCGTCAACACCCAGTATCATCAATGCTGAAGGTGCTTGTGGACCACCTATTCTCGTGCCATTCTATTTTGTTGTTGTTCATTAATTTATCTAGATTTAAGTGACTTAATTTTAAGTTTATGTTTCTTGGTAACTAAATATTAATTTAATTTTTTTTTTAAATACCTGTTGGACCTATCTTTAGTTAGTTAATTTGTTCAGTTTTGCGGGCGTGGTTTTCTTGTTTGAGGGCAAACATTTTCGCGGGAAGGGGGGAATTGTCACGATAATATTTATTTTGATTAAATAAATATTGTCTTGACCTAGTTAATCTTAAACTCACCTGGCCGCTCACGTTTTATCATGATCGCCGTAACGATGAGTTCTTTACCGCTAGCAAATAGCGCCATCTATTTCCGGAGGCACTTTTTGAATTCTCGTCGTCTAGGGAGCCGACGCCAATTCGACAAGTCGCCGAATTTTTTAAGTTGCTTGTTAAATATGTGATAGTTTCACCTTTACGGGTTATACCCATTTTAAAAAAGAATCATGAATTATTTTATAACTGCGAGCCGTGTTGTTTCCGTGAGTGAAACGGGATTTTTAAAACTTTAAATGGTGAAGTCGCGAGTCGCCATATTGTCAATGTGCTCACCTTCACTCTCGTACTTGAGTGTGGATAATCGGTGTAATCCTTTGTTTGGCGTTCATGATAATAACGTGGCCAAGGCTTTGAGAGGGGTTATCCTCGCGGAACACGATATTTGAGGCGGATGGAGGCCCGGCGCTGATCTATGGAGGGCGCGGTAAACGGCGTCTACCGAGATTTCACCGGTACGCACAACCGAGACTTTGAGCCTTTCCTGGTTCCTGTTCCCTGTGGAGGAGTCCCCATCCTCTGGGGCCTTTCCTGGTTCCTGTTCCCTGGTGAGGAGTCCCCAGGCCCTGGGGCCTTCCTCGGTTCCTGTCTATGGAGACCCCGCGTGCTCCTGGTCGCCTATTAACAGTGATTCGCGTCAGCGTTAGAGTCAGGATAATTTAGTTAAATTACGGTCCACAGGTATGCTCTCTTGCTTATGTGTTATTTTGTTATTTCTTTAGGAAATGTGGAATTCTTGACCCCTTGGAGGGCACCCATGTATACACAGTACCTTTAAAATATAGGTGATATTGTACTGCTAAATTATTTCTTTTATTTATCAAAAAAATGCCCGAAGATAAAGACTGTATTTTCCTTCCCACAAACTTGAGGGAGATTCTGATGCTCTACCAAGAAATACACGTTACAATAGCTGGTAACCAAGTACTTTTGGGATTTTTCTTAAAGTATACATTATCTCCTGTTTATAATATAGACATGGGTTTTGCATTCACATTATAATATTTGGAATTTTTTGCATTATTTTTTTCAATACACTTTCTGTAATCAGAAAATCTTACAACCTTTGGTTTTAATTTAATTTTAGCTAAGGGAATATTCATTCTCAAAGTTCTGGACATTAATAATTGAGCAGGTGACGGCAAATTAGCTTTAGGTGTGTTTCTATAATGGAATAAAGCTATATAAGGATCTGTATTTGTTTCTTTAGATTTTTTAAGAATGTTTTTTATAATTTTAACAGAACTCTCTGCCTGACCATTAGACTGTGAATGATGTGGGCTAGTAACTACATGTTACTTGATTGAAAAGGAGGACCTCCATCAGACACTAAAGACATTGGTATTCCATGACGTGAAAAACAGACTTTAAGTGAATTATTACATTTTTTGCAGTGGAATTATTATTGAGAAATGCAGTTTCTATATACTTTGAATAATAATCTGTTACAATAAGGTATGTTTGACTATCAAAAATACATTAAACCAATACCTAACCTACTTGTTGCCATAGAAACTTATTCATTTCATAAGTTAGCAGTGGTTCCTTCTGATTCGAAACTTTAAATTTATTGCATATTTGATATTGCTCAATTAAATTTTTTATATCTATAGAAATACTAGGCCAAAATAAAGAATCTCTTGCTAATCTTAGACATTTGTTTATTCCTTGATGTCCTTCATGAATTTTATTCAACATTTCTTTTCTCATAGACTGAGGTACTAATAATTTATTACCTTTAAATATTAACTCATTAATAACATGAATCTCATCTTGAATATTATAATAACATTTTAAAGTGCAATGGAGTCTATCTTTACTATTTGGCCAACCTTCGTAATAATATTTTTTTATTATTTGCATAGTTTCATCCAAAGCAGTAGCATTACTCAATTTTTTACGATATTCTTCACTAATAGCTAAGTTCATATAGATTGAATTTACATGACAATGTAGATCAGACTCATAATCGGGTTTATAATGATCTTTCAAAGCAGCTCTAGATAAAGTATCCGATATATATATTTCTTTACCTGGGACATGTACCACTTTTAAATCGTAAGGTTGAAGAGCTAACATCATACGTTGCAATCTAGCTGGTACATCATGTAAAGGTTTCTTAAATAAATAGACGAGAGGTTTATGATCAGTCTGTACTGTCACTTTGTTACGGCGTTGTTCTGACACCGGGCGGGCCGGGGACTCTCCCTGGGCTGCTTCGTCAAATGAGGGATCTGTCGCTCCAAGAGTGGCAGGTCCGTTGGGATAGAACGAATATGGGAAGATGGACTTTCTCCTTCTTCCCATCAGTTAAAGTCAGAATGGAAGGGGTCTTTCTCAAGTTGGACCACCACATCACCCAGCTTCTATCCGGCCACGGGGAATTCAGGGGGAGACTTCACGCCCTCTCCCTGTCCCCTCACCCCAACTGCGCCTGCGGGTGCACGAACCAGTCGGCGGAGCACATTCTGTGGCAGTGTGAGATAATGACGGACACAAGAGAGGAAATGCTCGATGGTTTGGACGTACCAATCAGACCAGTGTGGAACACTGATCTGGTTTCGAACAAGACGAACTTCGAGTGCCTGAGGAACTTTACAAGGATCTGGGTTGAGAGATGGCCTGAGCTTAGAGTCGCTGATTAGTAGATTTTGACACCAGGTGTACTTGTTCCTGACTTACCACGGACTTTTCTTGCTTCCATTCTTTTACAAACTCTGCTCAGGATGTACAGTTTTATATATTTTTTTTCATTTTTATGTTTATTGTTTGCATTTTACATTTTATGTTTTTTTTATGCTTTCACACTTTTATGTTTTTTTTTCTTGTTTACACAGGCCCTGCGTTATTCAACGCTCATGTTTATTTTATGTTTTCTTTACTTTACATGCTTATGATTTATTTTTCGTTATTTGGTGCAATTAAACGCCTTGCGATGACTCCCACACGCTCTAGATTATTTTTTTTTTATGTTTTGCGGTTTTCTACGCTTATATACATTTCTTTTCAGTTATGCTGTACTACGAGAACTGAACTCAGTTGTTCGTTTTTGTACCGTCCTTCTCCCCATATAAGGGGTTGGACCCTGGACCGTGTCCCCGCCTACGTACCATGGCCGGTCTTCTAGAACTGGTGGAGCTGCACCTGTTTGCCGCGCCACACCCCGTGACATGAAGAGGCTGGGGAGAAGGCTGAACGACATCCGAAAGCTGTCCGTCCCGCCTCCGGCGAACTGACGCTTCTCTCCCTAGGGTCTTCTTCATGTTTTCCACTTACTGTCGTCTAGGCACCACCGGCTAGCTGGCTTAAGGACGACGCTGCCGGTTGTGGGGAGGCCGGACAATCAGCCTCCTTCACTGCTTCGGGGACTGCCGGCAGCCAGGTTGCGGTGACACCGGTTCTTATCTGTACATATGTTATTTTACTTTTGTTTCCTTTTTCTTTTACTTACAGTGCTCGGTGCCGCCCGCCGGATTATGTATGGTCATGTCTCCTGCTGTCATGAGCTGATTACTCATGACGGCTGCTGTCATTTTGGATTACTTTATTTATTTTTATTTTTTGTTGATGTTACTAACAACTTGTTTGACTGTCCATGAGGCTCACTGCTTTTGCATCGACACCTCCATGGGCTTTAGAATTGTAGAGATTGACCATTACAGTACAGTCCTGTAGGCGCGCCCGCATACCGCCACCTAACACAGTATGAGGGGACATTGAAGGTCTAGATTCGTTACATTAAATGTAGAGCCGTTAATTCAAAAAAATTAGATTCTTGCGAGAACTCCGAAGGGGCGACCATAAGTTGCCTATACCGGGGTGGGACAGTGGTGGGTACTTCAATGTCACTTTGTTACCATAAACATACTGATGAAACTAATTACAACCAAATTGTTTGGCAAATAATTCTTTTTCAATTTGAGCATAATTTTCCTGCGACTGTGTCATTGTTTTTGAACTATATGCAATTGGACGGTTATTTTGCATAATGACTGCACCTACAGCTGATTTTGAAGCATCGACTGACAAGGTTAATGGTATTTTTGGATCATAATGAATTAAAACTGTTGCATTTAAAATAGCTTCCTTCAAAATTTTAAAATTTTTTTCACAATTCTGATCCCATGACCATACTACATTATTTTTTAATAAATTTCTCAAAATTTGTGATTTATCAGACAAGTTTTCAATAAACGGACCTAAATAATTTACCATTCCCAAAAATCTTTGTAAATCTTTGACATTTTTTGGAGACGGTAATTCTAATATATAGCTTTGACTTTCTCTCTGTCGACTTTTACACCTTCTTTGCTAAAAATATAACCTAGGAAACATACTTCCTTCACTAAAAATTTACATTTTGACTTATTTAATTTTAAATTGACTTCTCTAGCCCTTTCCAAGATTTTTCTTAATCTAATGTTATGAATTTCTTCAGTTTCTCCATAAATCAGAAAATCATCGACAAAAATCAAAATACCTTCCAGATAGCGTATTTCCAATCCCTAACGCGGTTGAGTCACTCTAGCGACTGAGCCGCGTTAGGGATTGGAAGGCGTAAATCGCCTTACAAACACTACCGCATTTCAGTCGCAGTAAAAAAAAACGCGCTTTTTTTTTTACTTAAAATATAAATTTTCTATGTAAAAAGAAAAAAAAATTTACTATTTTTTTTTTTAATTGTCCATCCTCTCTGCTTACCCTTCTATAATTACGGTCGTCACTCTCACATCTAAAATAAATTTTAAATGTAAAAAAAAAATATTCTAACTAAAAAAACGCTGTCCATCCTCTCTGTTAACCTCTCTATAATTAGGGTCGTCACCCTCACAGAAACAGATAGAGCAACGAAGCGCGTAGGTGACTGAATCGGTATAGCTTTTGTAAGGTGATTTATGCATAACAATCCCTAACGCGGTTCAGTCACTAGCGCGACTGAAATGCGGTAGTGTTTATAAGGCGATTTACGCCTTCCAATCCCTAACGCGGCTCAGTCGCTAGAGTGACTCAACCGCGTTAGGGATTGGAAATACGCTTCCAGATCTCCAAACAAATCTACCATAATCCTATAAAAAATTTCCGTTGCTGCATTTATTCCAAATGGTAATCTTAAATACCCGTTCCTTCCAAATGGAGTTTTAAAAGTGCATAAATCACTACTTTCTTCATCTAATTTTAGTGACCAGAATCCAGAATAAGCATCTAAATGTGAAAAATATGCAGCACCTATAAGTTTTGACCTAATTTCATCAATATTTTTTAAAGGAAAATATTCTCTCATTATGCAGTTATTTAATTTTCTAGGATCAAGACAAATTCTCAATTTACCTGACTCTTTGACAGTTATGACGACAGAATTTACCCAAGAAGTAGTGTTACGGATTACAGTTACGTATTACATGTTTATGCCAGTGATACAGGGGTGCCGACGGCAGCTGCTGAGTATGCGAACTTCGTCTCGGGGGGGTACGGTCTCTCTACAGGCAATATCCAGTGAAACAGGTAGTCGGTATAGACAGGTTTATTGACAATAAGCAAGGTAATGCAAGACAATAGCTCAGTTTAAGTCCTGACTGGCGTGTGCCTAGGAAGAGGTGATTTGGGCCGAGAATCTAAATGGCTCACGAATAACTAGAGGGGGGGGGTATTATGAAGGCTCACGTGTGAACAGCGGCGAAGCAGCGGGAGGCACGGCAGGAGTAGGGCCAGCGCACTGGGCTGGTGCATAGCAGGAGCATCAGGGGTTTCCTGGAGTTCAGCAATCCTGGCCGACGCTCACATTGTTACGAGCGGGTGGCGAAGCAGCGGGCGGCACGGGCAGGAGTAGGGCCAGCGCACTGGGCTGGTGCGTAGCAGGAGCGTCAGGGGTTTCCTGGAGTTCAGCAATCCTGGCCGACGCTCACATTGTTACGAGCGGGTGGCGAAGCAGCGGGCAGCACGGGCAGGAGTAGGGCCAGCGCACTGGGCTGGTGCGTAGCAGGAGCGTCAGGGGTTTCTTGGAGTTCAGCAATCCTGGCCGACGCTCACATTGTTACGAGCGGGTACTACCGTCGCCCAATACGTCTCGGTCGGGGAGCACCGCTCGCTCCGGGTGCCTGCTTTGAACTGACTCCCTTGTTTTCTCCTTCCTTTGCGTCTCCCCGTAGAGGGAGACGGCTAACCCCATATATGGGCAATGCCTCTCCTATTGGTCCGGAGGGAACGGGTGATGATTTGCATGCCGTGGACGCGTGCAAATGTCCTAAATACATGACCTTATATGGTATTAAAAATGTATAGGGCCTGTTCATTGGCTGCAAGACACGCGTGATAGGCTTCCTGACACGATCTGGCTTCGTGATGTTCGCACGATAGATAGGTATATGGGCAACCCATAACAGTAGGTTTAGTAACCTTTTCAATGACCTTCATCTTGTCCATGCGATCTAATTCTTCACGAAGACTGTTTTGTAAGGCAAATGGGACTTTTCTCGGAGGATCAACGCACGGTACAGCATCATGGTGAAGCTTGAGATGAACGACAGGTGGTAGACATCCGAGACCCTGAAATATGTCATTATATTCAGTTAATATGGTGTTACGATTACATTGGACATTAAATACTCTTTCTACAATCCCAAGTTTTTCAATATTGGGAAGTCCTAAGACAGATTGACAATCTAAACTCGTTACAAAAAATATTATGTTACTTATATTTCCATGTATTTCACACATAAGATCACAATGACCAATAATGGGTATTTTATTTCCACCAAAAAATGACACTTTGGTAGAAACTTTTTGTAAAATAGTATTGCGTAAATTTAACTTTTTAAAGTCTGATATTGAAATTACGTTAATGTCTGCTCCTGTATCCAAAATACAGTCTAATCTTATGTTATTAATAATTATATCTAAGTGCCATGCTTGACTTGAAAACTTACTGTTGTTAATATTTCTTATTGTTGCAATAAAATGTCCCTCAGAGCAATTAGCACTGTCATTTATTTATTTATTTACGCCTATTTAGGCTTTTACAAACATATATATAACAATATTAACGAAATTATACTAGTAAATAGTGCAGGAAACTACTGTTTAAAACACTTGGACAAAAATAAATACAAAGTAAAAATATTAGGTATTGAATTTGAACCACACAGTATTTAGGTACAAAGTACAAAAAATCCGAAATAGTTTTTTTTTCTTTCAGCCAACAAAATACTGTCAATGTGTTAGTCAATTTTGATAGCTTTAGCAAAATATTCCCCTATTTGATGAAAAAAACTTCAATAAGGTATGTTTATATAATAAAATTGATGTACTAAATATATCAACAACATCGGAGTATTTGTTTCCAAGCTGTTGAATCCATCGCATAGGAGTATAATATTGACTTGTTGACTTAGAATGGCTACAATAATATGGTAGGTACTGTCTTGTGACTGACCTGCCTGGAGTATGAAAAGAAATTACATATAATAAATCAGGGGTATCAAACATTGAATTTATGATTTTATCCAAACAGGTTAAATCGGAAATGATTCTACGATCAGATAATTTTATTAAATTTAATGAACAAAGTACATTATCGTAATTTAGGCATTCACTACGAAAGCCCATTTTAAAATTCACATATCTTAAAAATTTATTTTGGATTCTTTCAATCGCATGTGAATGAACCTCATAATTTGGGGACCAAACCGTGGAATTGTATTCTAAATGACTCCTTACGAGTGACATATATAATGTTTTTACAGTATTGACATTGTTGAAATCACTAGATACCCTTAAAATAAATCCCAACATTTTCAAAGCTTTATTGGTTATTATTTCTATATGCTTGATAAAGTTGAGTTTCGTGTCAAACCAAATACCTAAGTCATTGATTTCCGAGACAGATACTAACGACATATTGTTAATGGAATAATCGAAAAATATTGGATTCTTTATTCGATAAAACCTCATAATTTGACATTTGCTTATGTTAAGTTGCAAGCGGTTATCATGTCACCATATAATAAATCTCAACAAGTTATTTGACAATATATGGCAATCATTAATGTTTCTGATTGCTTTAAATAATTTCAGGTCGTCTGCAAACATTAATACTTGAACATCATTGAAAATATATAACTCATCATTAACAAATAATAAAAACAGGATTGGACCTAAATGTGACCCCTGAAGAACACCACTCGTAGCAGTGAATTTGTACGAAAATGTACCATCAATTTTAACAGCCAGTAATCTGTTGATCAAGTAACTGTTTAAACCACTTATATAGTGAACCAGCTATACCGAGTTTTTGCAGTTTATTCAGCAATAACTCATGATTAACTTTATCGAACGCCTTACTCAAATCGGTATAAATAGAGTCAACTTGACATTTACTAGACATGGAATCAGATATATAGTTTTGATACGTTAATAAGTTAGTAAGGGTAGATTTTCCAGTAGAGAAACCATGTTGTTCAGGAGAAATGACGTGGTTTAATCGGAAAATAATTTTTTTAAGAAGAATTTTTTCAAAAACTTTAGGAATTGTTTATAAAAGGCATACCGGTCTATAGTTAATCACCTCGTGTTTATCACCTTTTTTAAAAATAGGTGTTAGGTAGCTGAATTTCCATTTAATAGGAAAACATCCTGTTCGTAAGACTGATTAAAAAGCAAAAATAAGGGATACGCTAGATTGGTAGCACAATTATTCAGAAAAACAGGAGGTATTTTATCTGGTCCACCGCTTTTACTTTGATCTAGTAATTTAAGTTCAGTCAGTATATCATTATATTCTATGTGGATACAAGATAAATTAAGATTATGATCAGTGGTAAAATTTGATACTGTACCAGCAGAAACTGGTGTATCACATTCATAAACACTTTTAAAAAAAGCAGCAAAAAGATCAGCGATACTTTGAGTGTCTTTGGCCTTTTTACCTGCATATTCCAAGTTGGTGGGTATACCAAAGTTGTTATTTTTCATTGATTTTGCATAGTTCCAGAAATACTTAACATTATGATTTATTGAAGTTTCAACATTATTAATAAAAGAATTGTAGCA
Organism: Limnephilus rhombicus; assembly: GCA_929108145.2. Classification (NCBI taxonomy): domain Eukaryota; kingdom Metazoa; phylum Arthropoda; class Insecta; order Trichoptera; family Limnephilidae; genus Limnephilus; species Limnephilus rhombicus. The sequence goes on along the minus strand of OV815289.1, from coordinate 46,170,724 downwards.
AATTTTTGATAAGATTTTGCAATCTTTTCGAATGTTTTTAAATTCAATATAATTTGATAAAGACCTGTCTTCTTTATATTTCTTATGTAAAACTTTTTTAAGGCCAGTTAATTGAACAAGTTCTTTATTGGACCATCTCGGATATTTTGATTCTTTGAAATGAATAAGTGGGATTAGATCTAAAATAATTTTATCCAGCAAATGATAAAATGATTCAATATTTTTATTAATATCGCCTTCTTTAAGAAATGACCAATCTTCCTTGTGGAGACGATTATTTATGTCCTGATAATTCGCATTTTTAAAGTTAAACGTAGGAGTTGAAATTTTTTGATTGCCTTCTTTAGTACAAGGGATAATTATTGCTAGTGGGGGATGGTGGTTGTCTATCGGAAGAATAGACTCCAATGATTTATTTATAATCACATTGCTCTCATTTGACAAAACTAGATCAAGAACACGATTATTAATATTACGTACATGGTTGAATTGGGTTAAATTAAAAAGTAAAGACATATCTAGAATTTCTCGTTCATAGGAGATTGCTGGTATTGAATTAAAGTTACTGTCTAAATTGTTAAAATTGCAATTAGGTAGGTTGTAATCACCGCAAATAATTATTTTATGATTTGGGTATTTTGTTATTACTAACTCAACATCTTCACAATGTTTTTTATAGATTGATATGTTAGAATTAGGAGGGATATAAACAGTACCAATAATAGTTTTCTTAAAATCACCACTTAACCATACGAACAATTGTTCTAAATCAGTATTTTTTATTTTAAGTATTTTCGAATTAATGTGTTTGCGGACCGCTATCAGGACTCCACCTCCTCTTGTACTGGAGCTAGTATTCTGACTCCGGTCAGCTCGGTGGACATGGTGACTATGTAGTCCAAGCTCCACTGAGAAGATCGATGATGTTAGCCAGGTTTCAGTGAGTATGATGACATCGTTTGAGAAAGATGGAGCATTTACTCTGAACTCCTTTAGTTTTGTTCTGAGGCCCCTGACGTTCTGGTAGTAGATGAGGCGTTTATATGGCTGGAGTTTTTTGGTTGAACATTGATAATTTTAGGTGAGTTGTTAATATATTTTATAGTTAAATTGTTTTCTCCCTTATTTTTCCGGTTTTCTAATTCCTTCCATACATTTTGAATTTCTTGGCGCTGAACCCACGTTAAGTCTTTTTTGGTTTTGATCCTGACATTTTGGTAGTCTATCGCCTTTTTTTGAAGAACCAGTTTCACTTGATGTTGGTCTGACAGTTCAATCTTGATCGGACGTATTTTATTCATTTCTTTTTTACCTAAACGGAACATTTTAATTTCAGAGGTATCAACCTTTTCAACTTTGTTTAGGATACTCAAAACTTTGTTCTTATCCTCCCTCATGCAGTCAGTTTGAGTATCAGCTGAGCACTCGGGTACATTAAACATTATAATATTCTTGGATCGTAATTTTCTCTCCTCAATTTCCGCTAGTGTTTCGCAAATTCCAGGTAGGTCTTGGATGGATTGTTGGACCTGGGGCGGTTTCTGTTGTGAGATATTTGTATAGGCCTTCAGCTCGCCTTCTAGGAAGCCCACTTTCGCCCCAACTACACTAATATTACCCAAAAGCTTAGGAGTTAATTTAGCCATTTGTTCTTTGGTAAATTTATTACATGGATCCATAATGGTACTGTTTAAAGAGTTTATTATATTACTTGCCATCGTAAAAAAGTGGTAGGGATCACACGAATCCATAATTAGCAGTTCGAGGTAGAAATATAATATAAGAAAAAGTTTAGCTCCCCTGGATCACGTACTCGGGATAGTATGCGTAAATGTGAAGGTATAACGTTTCGTACACACACACTAGAAGCAAGTTCAAATTGACAGTTCTGATGACAGATTTATAATTATTTTGTTTTTGATGTATATTTTAACTGCGAGATTAGAATTACTTAGAATTCTATCACCACACTAAAACTTGATTTGCACTTGTAATTTAGTATTTCCTATGCGCACAGGTATAAAATTAAGTATTCTTATTTATGTTTTAAACTGGAGCAGAAACAAAACCGTGCACTGTTTACATGTAGTATTGTTGTATGAGTCATTGAGTATTAAATCTACTGACTTTAAATTTCTGATTTTCTTGTTACAATTATTTTTAAAGCAGAATTTTGCGAAATGACCAAAAGAATTGCATGACCTGCATTTGATGTTTATAGCTGGGCATCTGAAGCGGTGATGTTGTCCACATCTTCCACATTGATTGTTGTGACCACTTGACCTTGACGATGGTGACGATGACCCTTGACGATTGGTAAACCCATGCTGACTTGACGTTGAATTACGATGTGATGATGACGGTGATCCATGACGATTGGAAAATCCATACTGACTTGACGTTGAGTGAAAATGACGGTGTGATGATGGTGACGGAGATCTTGATTGTCTTGATGTACTTTTGTGATTTATTTGAAGAATGTTTTCTGTGTGTATTTGTTGATTTATTTTTTCAGCGTTGTTTTGTGACATTAATATGGTTTTTGCGATTTCTATCGTTTTTTGCAATGACAATGCAGAATCTTGTAGTAGGCGTTGACGAATGTGGTTTAAGTTTGTACCCATGTTTGCAATAAATATATCTCTTACCAGAGATTCTCTTAGTTCTCCAAATTCACATTCCAAACTTTTGTTTTCTAGGTCCAGTAGAAAATTGTTGATGTCTTCAGAATTATTTTGTTTTCGTGTAAAAAATGAATTCCTTAACATTGTTAAGTTTTTATGTGGTGCAAAATAATTGTCAAACTTTTCCTTGACTTGTTTTAGCGTGATAGATTCCATATTCATGTTAAATGACTTGAAAATTTCCATACCTTTGGAGCCAATGGAATGAAGTAGAATTGCTATTTTTCTTTTTTCTGGGGCTTCTTCCAAACCTGATGCCACCAAGTATATTTTATAACTTTGCCACCAATTTTTCCATATTCCATCGATATTTACGCTATTTGATGATACGTGTAGATTTGACAACGCATTAAAATCATGTTGTACGTACTGTTGCGTGCCACGGGCGGCGTAGCACCCACGTTCTGCCTCCAAAGCTAGCTCAGATAGGTCGGCAGAACTGGCGGAGCTCTCATCATCAAGGGTCGTAGGTAGCTAAAAGGGGGGGTACATAGTATATGCCAACACTCGTCACGCCTCGTCAAATAAAAGATCGTCTAGGTAAACATTTCTTGTATTGTCAGGATCACACACAAATATAGCAGGGCAGTACATTTACAATCAATTATTAGGCACAGGTACACAAATCGACTACCTACACATGGGGAAGCCTATCAAATCTCTCTCAAATCGCGTCCTCCCTGAGGGTCGGTCGCTGTTCGCGGGGCAAGTAAGGACACAACAAAATGGGGAAAGTGGCGTTACTCACTGGTACCAGGTGGCGGCAGGGGGGCATTCACGGCGAGTATGGCCGGCTACGCTCAACAGGGAATTCCTTGCAATCAGGTAGCGTGGCAGGGGGGCCGGTCGACTCGGGCCCCGCGGAACATAGTGGACGGGCACGTCTCACGTTTGGCTCCGTGAATTCTGTGGAATTTTCCGGAACCGTGGTGCTGTCGCATTATATTATTAATATTAACATCCGACTTCTGACACCATGTTGAGTTATATATTTAAAATGTAAAACACTGTTATTATTTTATTAAAGACTTTTTATTGAAGAAGTGTTTACACCATTGACATTGATTGACATTAGTTCCCAATAGATAAAACCACAGATGACAATAATTATAAGAAGTAGTTCATCACTAGTGATGTGCAACAAACAACAATAGTAATGTGACACCCTGCTAAGTCACCCAAAGAGAACTACTTACTACTACGATAGTTGATAGCTAATAAATGGTTCCCGTGACCCATCCCATGATAGCTACCTGAATAAAACATTGTTTTTTAAAGGACGAAATATAAAATAATACATTATTGATTGACATTAGTTCCCAATAGATACAACCACAGATGACAATAATTATAAGAAGTAGTTCATCACTAGTGATGTGCAACATACAACTATAGTGATGTGACATCTACTACAACCTTTTTGTTGTTCAGATAAAATATTTTTTTTATCCAAATGAGTATAAATTAAATCTGTCAAGCAAGAGGTTAAAATTTTGTATATTGTCGGTAGACATTTACAAAATATGAAAAATGTACATATTTCATATTTTTATTTATTGAATTATTAATATTTTGATTCTAAAGAAAAACGTTTTTGACGCTAAAATGCACAAAATCCGCAAACTTTTTTTAATGAACCTATTAAATAAAGGTTTATTTTTTATAATTGTGTTTTCAGATCCACAGGTCTAAACCCTGCTACTAGTTGAAAGTTTACCCGAACTTTGTCAAAATCTGGTTTCGGAATTAGAGAACGTACCCATACTACGTGACACGTTTAGGGGGAGGGAGGGGGTCTTCAAAATGTTACGCTCTGTACAAATGAGCGGCGGGTTGCTTAGGTTTTTGGTCACCGGGGGGAGGTTAATTGCAAAAAGTTGGTCACGTAGTATGGGTACGTTCCCTTATTTGCTTAAAGGGAGCTTTTTTATTTAAAAATAAAATATTAAAAATATATGTATATTAATAAAGCATAAAAAACAACCTTTGCAATGATATATAATAAACTATACAGGGTGTTAAGGGACGTACTTGACTTACTTTAACCAGTGATTCCTGACATTATTTGGAGTAAAAAATGTAAATGAAATTTTGGTCTCCGGTGACTTTTTTTGACAACTTTTTTTTTTTTTCAAAAATCTTCAAAATCAAACAAAAAAAAATTTCTTCCGCATGTCGTTACTGGTCACTCAGTTGGGTGTCCGACGAACCCCTTATCCCGCCTCCAACTGTTCAACAACTACCATTTTTTTATGTTTTTGTAGAAAAAAAAAAAAAAAACATCAAAAATGTCACCGGAGACCAAAATTACATTTACATTTTTTACTCCAAATAATGTCAGGAATCACTGGTTAAAGTAAGTCAAGTACGTCCCTTAACACCCTGTATATAAACTTTTTCGATTTATGAGACGGCCTTGTACCGGGCCATTTCATAGTGCGACGCCCAGTTGTTGGTTGTTGGTGGGACCCAATTGCGATTGACACTCAACCACTGACCGGTCAATTATTGATTCTAATTATTTTATAAATACGTATTCCATTATTATTATTTTTTCTTTGATGAGAGAAAATAAAGCCGAAAAGACCTAGACAAACCTCACCCCTTGAATCCGGGAACCCCTGTTAAGTCACTAAACGTAGTGAATCGCTTGCGTTGACCTATGGCAGAGGTTTTGGTTATCCAATAAATAGTTCCCCGGGCGGCGGTACACACACCCACCTTCCATATTGAAATAATTGTTCACATTAAAATACCAGACCATAAGTATTTTATGAAGAGATCAAAGAAACTATTCTATCCGGCCCGCCACGCGGTTGGTATGCAAGCGCATCCACCGCCAAGACCTAGGTACCATTTTTCCATAAACCCGGGAATCCAGCTAAGTTACCAAATGTATGAAACCACATGGGATGACCTTTGGTAGAGATATTGATTATCCAATAAATGGTTCTCGAGGCGGCGGTACTATTCTCTATTCCCTCCTCCTAAATTGATATCTTTATGTTTGCTTTATTATCTTCTGCTCAAATTATATAAGAGATAAAACACATTGAGATTTATGAATAATTTCATGACAAACTTCGACCAAGTCTTATAGGTACCTACACCTACATACACTTGGTCGAAGATACACAGCATATTGAATTACTTAATACGTAGAAATATTTCAAACATTTTACAAGTTATTTTCTATAATATGACCGTTTTAAAAATTAACTGTTTGGTTGGCTATCATTTTCTACAAAGTATCTTAAAATTAGTTTCATTATTATTTTTTTCAATTTCACACGTGTTCAAGTTTGTCGCTAACAACTGGGTGTGTAAGAATATTTGCGATGATTATTGTATTTTTCTTTTGTAATTATTCTAATACTATATCATTGCAAGAACCTTTATATATTTTATTAACACCGACCGGTTTCGGAACGACCGTTCCTTCATCAGGGCAAACATTTAATGATTTGACAATTACTTGTCAATTAAACATATTATAGGTAAGTGGTTCTAACAAATATATAGTGTTTCATTTCTATATATATACGTTTTACTTGGAAAGTCTTGTTGATTTTTGAAAAGAGATCATTCAGAGTAGCTATTTTTCACGTTATTTTTTGTGTAAAAAGTTGTGTTATTTTTAACTATAACGATGTTATCGGGGGAATTATTGTTTATCAGTTGTTTAAAAATTAAAGTTATAAGTAAGGACTTTTATAGTGAAATATTTGGAAAGTAGTTTCATTATTAAATAAACCGTATTATCGCGGAATGACTAGAGAAATTATTGACAAAAAAAAACTTAAAAATGTTGTGATTTATATTTTTATATAATTTTTTTATGTAACTTCTGAAAACTTTTTAGAATGTATACATTGATACTCTCTTATTTACAAATACCAGAAAATCGCGGGAAAATTGCAGAATTCGCCTTATTTGCATAAAAAAGTAAAAAGTTTCGCGTGATTATTCACAAATGCAAAGGCCAAAGAGCCGCGTCTTTATATTAATGTGATACTGAAAATATTTCATGATCTACTTCATACAACATGGCGTGAGATTATTTTTTTAGGGAAAAACGCTTTTTACAAGTGCCTTAAAATATTAAGATGAATGATTTGTTAGCGCCCGTTCATAGTTCATACGTAATATGAATATGAGTAAATAGTTTTGTCCATAAACAAATTAAAATTTTTCAAAAAAGGCAAAGTGTTTATTTTTATCTATTATTTTATTTTTATCTATTTTATTATTTTATTTGTACCAATTTTTTCGAAGTGTCTTCCCCCGTCGAAACAAATATTCAGACTACCTGACTTCCTATTCGGAACTGTTTGAAAAACAAAAAAAAACGAGTGTACTTTAGACCACACGACTGAAGCAAAACTTCACTAACTTATATCTCCCTCTCAACTTCCGTTTGCCTCGCCCGATCACACTTTTCATAACGCTCTCGTCACGTATTCACCAGCTTACGCTTAAGTCAAGCATGCGTAAATAAGTTTTACTTCAAAAACTAATTATCCTCCGATGATTCACTTAAACGTCAAAAGTCAACGAATCATCATTATTGTCCTCGAGTTCATCAACAATACGACATTCCAAAAGTTTTTCTCAAAAGCATAAATATGTCGTACAAAATGACCCCAATGCTCTGGTGTAACTTTTCCTGTGCCTTCTTGCATGAGTGCTCTTACGTCATCTATTTTGAAGGAGGTATTGTTTACTTTTACATGTTATTTCACCATTGACCATACCAATTCGGTCGGGTTTAATTCGCAATAATAATAACGTAAACGAATTATAATCATCGTGCGTTGAGGTTTATGCACCACCTATAAAAATAAATTAAACTGATTATTTATTTATTTATTTTATTTTAAATGCTCATTTACGGTATACATTGTTACGTTGCCACTCTACGCCACCTAAGTCGCACACGTTTGTTTGTCGGCCACCCTATGAGAGTTGCACACCGCGTCCCCCTTGCAAATATTACCGCTCCTTTTCCCTCGCCGCACGCACCCGGCTGCCTCGGCGGCAGCCCGCAGTTCCGTCCCAGCTCCCGTCTCGATAACTCGTGTCAGGCTCTACCAAATTGTTCCCGCGGAGTTCCGCGCGTTGATTCGAGATTGATCTCGAACTTTCGGAGCAAACGGAAAAGGCCGCACCCCCTGCCTTTGTGGCCGCGACTTTGCCGGCAATGCACTGCTGTTACCACCTGTTGGCGATGGACTACTGTGGTTTCCTGCTGAGCATGGACTGCCTCAACTACCATGCAAACCACCTCCTGGGCGCCCCCCCACACGGCCGTGAGTAATGAAAACCCCTTTTGTATGTGTCCCCTCTGACCTCGCGAACCGTAAACACCCCCCAGGGAGGACGAAGAGAGATTTGCTTAGGATGTTTTATTCAGCTAGGCATAATTGTTTACCTGTGATTGTTAATTGATGTGAATATTACTGCCCCTTGTTGTAATTGTGTATTTCCGTCAATAGAGTGTTGTTCCATCCCAGACGATCTTTCATTTGACGAAACATGTGGAAGAGTGTTGGCCTTTAACCATGTACCCCCCCCCTTTTAGCTACCTACGACCCTGGTGCAGAGAGTTTCATCAGTTCTGCCGAGCAAATTGAGGTGGTCTTGAGCAGAATGTGGGTGCCCCCGCCCGGGGCACGCGACACTGTCGCCAACGTGGTGCCTTTCTTGCGTTTTGATACCAATACTGGGTCAAAAAATTTTCTTTCCCCGCCAAATCATCAGCCACTCTCCACGTGTATTCAGTCAAATGAGAGACCACTTAAATGCCACAATGTTCTGTTAATTACCCCCTCACTCATATTTTACAAAAGCTAATTATACTGAATTTACGGCCATCAAAACGGTCATTTGCAGTCCAAGAAAATTGCAAGTACTATTTCAATTCGCCGGAAATGTGTTCCTGCGCTGTGAACTTCTAGAACATTCCATCTGAGGCCGCCGGGTTCAAACAAGTTCCCGCGTACTTTTGTGTGATTCTGGAAGATCTCGCTGGGTTCTAGCAAATCCCGCAGAATGTTTTTGTGGGATTTGAAACGACAAAAAGCATACACCTACCATAATATGGTTATAAATAATACCCTTTTCTCCTCATAAATAACCCAACATCGTGCAGTATTTTTATGAATAATATAATATTTTTTCCTTCTTCGCATACAATAGGTACCGTAATTAATAAACACATGTTGTTATGCTTTTACCCGTGAAATGAAGAGCAGTGTTTCAAAATAATAAACCGTGAAGTGTCATATCTTGTTTTTTTGAGATGCAAAAGTTTTTATTACCATACAAAGTGTCATTTTTACAAAAGTGCCTTGTGAATATCAAACTAGCTGCCCTTACAGGGATTTGGCCAATTTTTTTTTCTGCCTAGTGTTTTCTTTCATCTCAAGTGTTTGTGCTTCTACAAAAGTGGTGTTTTTTCCAAAAGTGCTTTGTGAAAACTAAAATACCCACCCCGAGAAAGAGACCGCTGGCCAAATTTTCAAGAAATTAAAACACTTTGAAAAATTTTCGACAATTTTCAAAAGTGCTTATTTGAAACATAAAAAGGCAATTTTGTAAGGACTCCCCTGGCCGATTTTTTTTCAGACCCCCCAAACACTTCAAAAACGGAAACACCGGCGAAATTTTCTTCAAACTCTGGACTTAGAAATTTTTTTTTTTCTGTTTGTCCCTCCCGTTCCTCTTTCCTTCGGAACAATAACACCATAATGGAATCCAACGAAGCAGGCACGTCACCGGACCTGGACATCATTCCCAATGTGCTCAGTCTATCAAAAACTGGCCTACAAGCCGTTTTAAAAGACAGAGGGTTTTCTCCCATGAACAAAACGAAACCTGTCGTTAGAGCTTATGCGTTATTGTTAAACAAAAGGTACACCAGAAGGGTAAACATTACATCAGCGAATGAAGACAGTGCACCCATTATCTCCAAAGTTGTGGAAAACCCGGCTTCTAGTAAAGAACCCGAGACAAACATCAAAGTGAAACAAAATGCTGCATCCATCACGGCACAAGAAAAGACCTACGATCTCTCTTCTTGAAAAATCAAATACAACGGTGCTACTAATGTACTGGATTTCATTAAGAGAATTGAAGAAACAGCAACAATCAAGAATGTTCCTTCTGACGTGCTCCAAAGAAAATTTATAGAACTGATTTCTCCAGAATTAATCCCTTGGCACCGCATTTAGAAATTAAAATGCAGGGACTGGAAAAAACTCAGGACAGCCCTAATTGCTAGCTTCGGCAAAACGGAAGCGCAGCACCGAATAAAACTTTCTTTACTATCCATCAAACAGTTAGTAAACGAATCGGTAGCAACATTTATAGAAAGGGCCGAAACCATCAACATCAAGCTTTCCCATCCTGTCTCGGAAGCTGAACTATTACCAGTTATAACTGATGGTCTTCTACAAAAATATGAGAATATTATCACCTCACAGAAAATTGCGTCATTGACTCAATTAAGCGAAGTCTGCACCCTCCTAGAATCTTATCAGGACAGGAAGAACACCAAAGCTGTTCCGGACAACACCATTGTACCGAGAAGTTCTTCTGGATTAAAACCAAAATATGATAACAAAAAAGTATGCTCCTTTTACAAAAAAAATAGGCCACCTAGCTGCTACCTGTTTTAGGCAAGCCAAACTGCTGGAACCAAAAGATTCCAGAACCTTTAAGAGGCACCGCTCTAAGGATCGCTCTCCTCCACGCGAGGAACTGCGTGAAGTTTTTAAGAGATCCAAATACAATATGGAAAGGCTGCAAGATTGTAGCAACGTTAAACCTCAGGTGGATTTTTCTAAACCCCCACCCAACTTCTTTACGAGGAAACCAAAAAACTAAATGCTAACCTCTCAGGTATTCATTCCGTATCAAGATCAAAGGAATGGACTGATTGGTTATCACATATCAAGTATTTTAACCAGACCTTGAATGTTTCTTCAGTTTGTTGCAAGCAAGCAAAGGACGGAAGACCTTATGCCCTTTTCTCTGTTAACAATGTCCCTTTCTCCGGTCTGCTGGACAGCGGCGCATCAGTTAGCTGTCTTGGCAACAATGCCTACTTGCCTTTTGTTAACAATGGTTTTAAGGTCTCTTCCCAACCTACACACGTGACTACTGCGGATAATGTTTCTCAGCTATTCATCGGTGCTCTTGCTTTGCCAATTAAATGTGACAATAAAATAGTTACAATTAACTTTTTAATAGTCCCATCTATATCCCAGAATTTCATCCTTGGTGTTGACTTCTGGAAGGCGTTCAACGTTGCCCCCCAAGTATTTAACACTCTTGGTGAGACTCCGCCTATTGCTCAAATTAGTGAGATTCGCACAATCATACCTCACAAAAATTTAAACACTGACCAAGCTCTCCAATTAAAGGACGTGGTAAATAAATTCGAATCCATATCTTTCGAAAAATGTGGTTTGGGTTTAACCAATTTGGTGGAACACCATATAAAAACTAATGGCCCCCCAATTAAGCAACGTTATTACAACTTAACACCCCAAAAACTTAAACTTTTAGAAAAAGAAGTCGACGAAATGTTGAAAATGGGAGTAGTGGTTCCCAGCAGAAGTGCTTGGACCAACCCAACCCTCTTGGTTTCTAAAAAAGACGGCTCCGCCCGCTTCTGTCTTGACAGCAGACGTCTTAACTCTTGCACGGAGGCCGACGCGTATCCTCTGCCCTATGTCTACGCAATCCTAGACAAATTGCGTAACGCCAAGTTCATTTCTTCTATTGATTTAAGCAAGGCTTTTTGGCAGATACCCTTGGACGCAGAGTCTTGCGAAAAAACTGCTTTTGTTGTACCTGGTAGGGGAATGTTCCATTTTAAAAGATTACCTTTTGGTCTAAAAAACAGCCCCGCCGAGTTACAAAGACTGATGGACAAATTGTTCGGCCCTGAAGCCGACAACAATCTATTCTGCTATCTTGATGACCTCATCATTATTAGCGACACATTCGAAAAACATTTGTTAATGCTGGAAAAAGTTTTTCAACAACTTAAATTGGCTGGTTTAACCATCAACTAAAAGAAGTCTGAATTTTGTAAGTTATTTGGGATTTATTGTCGATGAAAAAGGTCTAAGAACAGACCCTGCTAAGGTAGAAGCCATGGCAAATTTTCATCGACCCAAAAACGCGAAAGAAGTCAAAGCTTTCCTCGGACTCACAGGTTACTCTACAGGCGATTCATTAAATACTTTTCCACCATTTCAGCACCCCTCAATAAAATTACTGGCATCCGTAAAGGCGTCAGCAACTTTCGTTGCTCCAAAGAAACTGAAGAAACTTTTATAACTTTAAAAAATGCTCTTCAGACAGCTCCCGTCTTAATTTGTCCGGATTTTGCACTCTCTTTTACTCTCCACACGGACGCTTCTAATGTTGGAATCGGTGGAGTCTTGACTCAGGAATTCCCCGACGGCGAACACCCAGTAGCCTACTTTTCCCGCTCCTTACACAAACACGAAAAGAATTACGGTATCACCGAGAAAGAGTTACTGGCCGTACTGGAATCTGTTCACCATTTCCGCGGTTACATAGACGGTAGCAAATTTACTGTAGTCACTGACCATAGTAGTTTGAAATGGTTGATTTCCCTAAATAATCCCTCCGGCAGGCTTGCTCGCTGGGCCTCCCGTCTGTCGCAATACACCTTTAACGTCATCCACCGTAAAGGGGCGGACAATATCGTCCCAGACGCTCTTTCAAGAATTGAGCTCGCCACTTAAAAAACCGATGCAATTTCCACCACCCCATTCACAAAAGATAAATGGTACCTCAAAACCTTTGAAGGTTGCAAAAATAATCAACAAAAGTTTCCCAATTTTATTATAAAAGAAGGACAACTATACCGCAATTGTAAGGTTCCACTATCTATCCTTGAAAATCACTCTTGGAAACTTGATGTTCCCCTCGCGAAGAGAGAACAAATAATTATCAACAATTATAGTGCGCCCGACTCTATACACCCAGGAACCTTCAAGACGTATAAAAAGATTTCCTTGAAGTACTACTGGCCCGGCCTTTATAAGCAAGTTCGCAATTATATTTCTAAATGTGAAACATGTAAAGCGTACAAACATAGTACGACATCACCCGCCGGCCTAATGGGCAAACCCAAACGCGCTGATAGACCCCTTTAGTCGTTGTCTATGGACTTTGTAGGACCTTTCCCCCGAAGCTATGCAGGACATATGCACATACTCAGCGTAGTGGACATCTTCACTAAATTTTGTTGGATCTTCCCTTTAAAAAGAGTCAACTCTGCCGCCATTGTCAAACTTCTGGAAAAACACATCTTCATATCTTACGAGCGTCCAGAACTGTAATAGTTGACGACGGAAAACAATTTAAAGCACAGGAATTCAAAGACTTCCTTGCTAAATATGGGATTAAGGATATCTATTACAATACCTTGTATACCCCCCAAAAAACACCGTCGAACGGTACAACCAAATTATTAACACAGCTCTCAGTTGACGACCTCCGTAGTCCAGTGGGTAAGACTCTTGACTCACGATCCGGAGGTCGCGGGTTCGAACCCGGCATGCGCAAATAAATTTTATTTGATTAATTTGTGTTATTTCACAATTAATTCATTAAAAATAATATATAGTATATTTGCGGCATGTTCCAGAGTGGAAGATACTATCAGTATCGCCCTGGTATAAGACCACCATTCAGAATTGAAACGTTGCTTAAAAATGGCTTTAGCCGTGTTTGGTGACCAGATCTGAATAGCCAGGTACTTCCCAACATTCCTCTTCCCCACCTCCTTCCCCTCCCCACTACCTTCAGCCTCACAACATACCCCAATTGGGGATGCCATAGTCTCACTGGCTCCAGACGGGAGCAGTTGAGATTCTTGTGCGGTATTCACTGTAAAAAAAAAAAAGCTCTGGCTATTTTGGTTGATAAAGACCAACGTACATGGTGTAAAAATTTGGATAAAATCCAAGCCGCCATGAACAACACCGTTAACTTAGCCACTGGCTACACCCCTTTCTTTCTAAAACACGGCATGGAACAGGTTGTTCATGGTTCATTACATTGGAACTCGAATTTCCCTACGTCAACCACCTCCACAAATAATCCTACCATCGCCTATGCCCATCGTTTGGAGGAATTGTCTGCCATTTACAGTGAAGTCACTGATGCTCTACTACTGGCCCACCAAAAGAGTGCGGACAGATATAACTTACTTAGGAAACACGTCACCTTTAACGTAGGCGATGTCGTCTGGAGGAGGAATAATACCCTTTATCAAGGAGCTCTGTACTTCTCTGCCAAATCGGCCCCCCGTTTTGTCAAAGCCAAGGTTGTAAAAAAAATATCGGACTTAATAATAATAATAATAATAATAATAATAAATATTTCTTTGAGATTAAAAGAATTTGGCATTCTCGGAATATAAAAATATTACCATTTGTTATTTCGGCTACTGGCATTATACCTAGGTCTCTGATTCAAAATTTAGGCGTATTAGATTTGTCAAAGAATTTATATATAAAAATGCAAAAATCGGTAATTTTAAATACATGTAGGATTACAAAAGATTTTTTAAATATTTATATTGAGGGATCAGTAGGATTTATAGGTTCAATTAGGAATTCCACAGAGCCGAACCCTCTGATATGAAAATATCTGGAGTCGGTGAATTATTTTCCCATCTGGTCTCTGGTAGGTTGACATGTTGTTCTTGTATTGTTTTGTAATTATAATACATATAGTGCAATTGCATGACGTGGATTGACCAGACGATCATTTGGGAAGTGTGTGAAAGGGTTTAGTTTTTCCTGTGGGGAAAATTAAACCCGGACATTTAAATCTGGTGCGTAAATTAAATATTTCACATAAAATTATACAATGAAACATATATGGAAACTTTGACTAGCCAACTAGGAATGGATCCTGTTTTAGGCCAGTCAAATTGACAAATTTAGTTCATATCATAATTTCATATTACATTGATTAATTATATAAACATATTATTTATTGAATAAAACAAGTGTTACGATTGAATTCCTCGTAGAAGCTTTAGTTAATAACTAAAATTTTGAACTCATAAAAAAAAGAAGAATAAGCGAAGAGAAAAAACAATGTCTTAAAGTACAAATTTAGTATTGAATGCTTGTTTAACAATAGATAAATGTTTGGTCATTTAAATCGCTTGCAAAAATTGAGAATCGAGACATTCTTCAAGCGTGATGACAATATCCATATTATAATTAACGTGGATGTTTAAAAGTGATTACAAAAAATAATTATAATTATAATTAACGTTAGTGACGTATCCCTTAACTTTACGAGCGGGTGAAGAAACTCAAAAAGAATGTGACTCGAAAAGGATGCAGCAAATGAATAAAAACAATTTGTATATAAATATTTCATAAGTTAGCTAGTGTATAAATAGTGACATGACAGAGTGGTTGATAACAAATTGTATTTATTTCCCTTTCCTTGCTTCATTTTTTCATCCTACTAAGATATTTTCCCTTAGAGCACTTAATATAAAATAAAAGCTGTAAAGTAAATAAAATCCAGATGGTAATGTTAAAAAGAAAGATCACCGCAGGACTTGAATGTAGAACAATGGGAAGGGTATTGATAAAATAATAGACAATTATGTTTATTTATTTATTTATTTATTTATTTAATACAAACGGCATAAGTATGCCATAAACATTAATTACATGTCACAAATTCATATTCAAAATATTAGTAATGGTAAAACAGTGTATGTATAACAGTTAATTGTGACGATACATTGGGAAGTGACACCAGAGATACATTTACATGCAAAAATCTATAATAGAAATAAAATTAATAGTGACTAAAAAAATATGATAGCATAGCCGTCTTGTACCTCTGTTCCGTGCAGTTAAATAGATCTATCACATCTGCATATCTATTAGTAACTTCATGCAACCTAGGTAAAAGTGAGTGTTTCGTATACTCAGTCCGATTATTGTTACATTTAAAAAGGGTTTTAGAACGAGTGGTTCTCGTGGGAATATGAAATTCAATGAGCTTAGTTAGATCAGGACTGTCTATTCTACCATTTACAATTTTGAACATTAATATTAAGTCTGATATAATTCTTCGATCTGACAGTCTTAGTAAATTTAATTCTTTCATCAAGTAATTATAATTTATGTTTTCAATGGGAATACCGAGGTTAAAATTAATATATCTTAAGAATTTGTGTTGAATTTTTTCGATTGAATCTGAATGTATTTTAAAATGGGGGGACCAGATCGAGGAGTTATATTCGACTTGACTACGTACTAAGGATGTATACAAAATTTTTAAAGTTGAAATATTCTTGAAACCTCTGGAATTTCTAAGAACGAAGCCAAGCATTTTGATACCTTTAATATAGATTGAGTTTATATGGGATATGAAGTTTAATTTAGAGTCGAAAGTTATGCCCAAGTCACTAATTTCTTCGACAGAGGTAAGGGTAGAGTTGTTAAGTTCATAAGGATGAATAATTGGTTGACTTATTCTGTAAAAACTTATTGAATAACACTTATTTATGTTCAGATAAAGTTTGTTAATAGAGCACCAACTAATTAATTTGTTTAAATTATTTTGTAGACAGGCACAATCTTCAGCGGTTTTGATGATTTTAAATATTTTTAAATCGTCTGCAAAAAGCAATACATCTACATCTTTATCAAATATGTCAACAATATCATTTCTGAAGTTATAAGTACGTGTTTTTGTAATATTACGTATAGTACGCAATTTTGTATAAATTATATTTGTACGTATTTTGTATAAATTATAGCTTACGTAATTTTGTATAATAAAAAGAAAGATCTCCACAGGAGTTGAATGTAGAAAAATGGGAAGGGTATTGATAAAAGAATAGACAATTGTGTTCTGAAATGATAAGTACGTGTTTTTGTAATTAATGGAACTATGAGTGAGTGTTTTTTTTTATTTTGTTTTTTTTTTTCTTATATATTTTTAATTTTGTTTTATTTTATATGATGAGACTATCTATTGGTCAACATATCTTCGCTTTTGATCCTCCCTAAATCAAGGAGCCAGTTTACTTCGTTTACTACTTGTCCGACGCCTCTCGCAAGCATGTCGGTAATTACCATATTAAGGACATTGTAAAGTCTGGAAGTGAGGAGTTAGCCGAGACTGCTCCCACTGTTGCAGGAATCATAAATTGATTCACTATGTATCACCACAACCCTTTTGGTAAACTCACAAAGTCTTACCTTAGTTGGCGTGTAAAGTGTCAATAAATAAAGCAAGCCCCTTTATTTATTCTGTTTGTAAATAAATGTATACTCATAGTAGGTACAACCAATTGTTGCGTTTGTACCAACTTTCTCTCTCTTACGGCAATTTGTCTGCGTTTTCTCTCTTTTTCGTTTATTTTCTCACCTGTTCTGAGGCTGATCACTTTAGAACAGAGACACCCTTCAAGTCACGATGTTTGGGAAGTCATGAACCCAAATTATCGCCTCTCAACCCCCACAGTATACAATGTTCATGCCTGTCTTGCTTGGTCTCGCCATGTCATGTAACTTGTAATTTTTTGTTTTGTTTATTGGCCCTAGCAGTGGCTGCCTCCATGTAAATTTTTTCTCTAAAGTTTTTTTGTTTTTTTTTTTTAAAAAGAAAACAATTAACAATTGATCATAAGCACACCGTTCTAGAAGTCGATTTTTGTTCCAAGGAATAGATTCCGACTCAGAACCAGCCATCCTTTTTTTCTAAAATCACCACATTTTACCTACCATGGTAAAATCGCATTTTTTTTTCCTCCCCCTTGATTTTCAGCTTACCTTGAGTACGTAAAACCCAATAGTGGTCTCAAGTATGAAAATCGGGAATAGTTACTTTTATAGTTGCTTTCCCCGTATAAATAAGTTTTTCAATTTTTTCTCTTAACCTTGTTTAAAAAATTGATGGCGTCCTTTTTTTAACACCCGTGCTCTTGTTTTGCCCAAAATTGGATTTTGAGACGTCCATTTTTTGGAAATTGTATTTATAAAACCTAAAGTTGGTCTTTATAAGTCATATAATGAACGGTCACTTATCTAATAATGAGATACTGGCCCAATTAAATTTTTTTGTACCAGAGTCTCACTCTCGAGGACGTCATCACAACCTCCTATATAGTAGAGCAAGCCGCACTAATTTATTTATGAACTCACCTTTGGGGAGAGCTACATGCTTTTTGAATGCAGTGGATAAAAAAATAGATTTATTTTTTGTGTCCTATAGCGCATTTGTAAGATTTTTGGCATTGCATATACACTGCATAAATGGTACAATTATAACGTCTTAGGCTATATGCCTGTAATTGTTATAAATAAATGTTGTACAAATTATATATAAATAAATAAATAAATATGCCAATCCTTTGGCTCGTTTCAACTAAAGTATGTAAAACCGAATCATCCGGTCTTCGGTTGTTATAACAAAACCACTGATTTGTTTCTGCTCTACTGTTACGTCACGTATGTTTTGTATTACACATTTCTACCCCACGGGACGGTTAATAAAACCCCACGGTCATCCTGATTCCCGAACTCAAATAATTGTAACTTTATCGTAAATCAGCATAATCTTGCTCGATCATCGTTTTGCAATTATCACCTCTTGTTTTCTTCACCGAAACTTGTTACTATAGACAGTATGTAAAACCACCGTAGGTCTGTCTTCTTTTATTGCTCGGTGTAAGCAGAATGTACTCTGCCATCACTTTATAACTTGTAACATGTGAAGTAACATTAAATTGTATATCTTCTTTGCTGTTCTATCGTACGCCTTCCGGGCTACGGGGTTAGTTAATCTAACGAATCTTTATAAACAATATAAAAACAAATATTGTTAACATTTATCTTACTGCACTTAAACGTAACCCTGTACGCAATAGGAGATATCCTTACAACATCCACCATTATAGGAGTGATCCTTAAAATACCCGCCATGATACGAGAAGTTCGTTATAATTACTTTAAACTTATAACTAAATGTCATTAAGTTGGTCGTGTGTCATTAATTTGTCATGAGAACCGCCCTTTTTAGGTCGTGTGTCATTAATTTGTCATGAGAACCGCCCCTTTTGGTCGTGTGTCATTAATTTGTCATGAAAACCGCCTTGTTTATAATTGTGTACTTGTATAATCTGTATACCACATGTGAAGACGTTACAATACTACCATGAATCGTGCGAACGAAATAATATCAAGCCTTTGTGTGCGTACTATACAATGTAGTCCACAACCTTTTTTAATTGTTCAACGACAATGCCCGTGGACTTCCTGTTTTTCTACTTCTTTCCAAAAGGAAAGGAGCCCAGGAATGTCTACTATCTCAAAAGGACTAGTTTTCAGCGTCACTGTCAACTATGGGGCATGGCGCCGCAGGAGTTAATCGAATGGGCACAAAACCACCAAACTCGTCGTCTGGGAAACGGATAAGTAAAATCCCAGGTTTGTGAAATTGGAGCGAGGGTCTATCTTTTCTCACAATCAAGGAGAAGTTTTTAAGTGACCCCTAATCTTTTGCCAAATACACACGAAAGATTAGTCTCTTGGTATTATGTGTATTCTTTCTCATCTCATTGTTTTTTTCTAATATTATCCGCTTTGGTTAATGTAAAGAGTCAGGAAACATGCTGGTGGATTACGTTTCATCCTCACATAGAGTTTGAATTGGAAATTAGTCCAGTCCCTAGCAAGTTTCGTCACTCAACTCCTTTCCGTCCCTTTCCTTTTTTCCCATCCCCATGTTCTCAAATATGTTATGGAGTGGAAAATCCGTTGTTGACCATATTTCGCCCTCATTTGGAGTTCGAATCGGTAACTGTCCAGTCACAACAGGCTTTCTTCTTCACCCTCTTCATATGTCTCATCATCTTCATCCTGGTTTCAATGAAACACATTCATGAATATTGGACACATATGGCATGCACTTGGCGTACCATCTGTCTCTTCGACAACCTTTATCCATGAATCAGTTTCTCTGCCTTGCCGTGACTCGTTCATGATCTTCTTCGTCTTGTTCATTGAAATTCCACGAAATGTTACCACCTTATGTTAACATAGGCCATGAAAGGCCGGTTGTTTTTCAACCAAGGTATTTTGTCACTCGGCAAAAACCAGGTCATTCTAACAAAGGATAATGTTAAAAAAATGTAACTGTAAACTAGTAAGAAATCTCTCTCTCTCTCTCGTTGTCCTCTCTGGGTCTGTGGTCAAAACCTCGTTTGTTTTATTCTCTGGACACATTTTGTTTCTCTCCAAACTTTTTTTTATTGGTCTCTAGGCAGGTAAACTTCAAGAATTTTGCTTTAATAATAATTTCTCCCGGATTTAAAAAGAAGCCCAGAAGGATGTCTTCACCGGCAGCCAAGCTGAGTTTCACTTCCTGGCAGCCCTCGCCGTGGTTACGGAGGTCTTCTTGCTGTTATTTTCTACACAATTGTTCCTGAAAGCACGGACCATACCGCTCATACGTATGTTGTCTTATTGTGCCGCTGCAAGCTGAGTTGTCCCGTTATATATAACAACATTCTGGACTACCTTTTGGGCACGTTAGCCCCTAGGTTTTGTTCTTGCTTTTGCTACTAAAGCCAGTTTTGCCGTCTCTTGCTCTGTCATGCAGTGACGCATACCATGTCATGTGTAAACCATTATTACCTTGACTCTCCAGTATTCGCTGAATGCGTACCTTTACAAGTTATTCCGAGCCATATTAGGCTTCGATAACCATTATATACGATCCATGCCCACCATAATGGCACATTAGGATTCGTACTAGCATGTCTGCAGATCCTGGATTCTCTTCTTCAACGACCTCTGTAACCATAGCCTCCGCACTGCAACCACGGTCTCCACTTCGTAACCTTCGACGCCTACGACGAAACAAAGTGTTTTCTCCAAGGCCCTAGTGTACTCTTGAGTGTTATCTCAAATGGGTCAGATTACAGTGATAATGTAATCCCTTTAGAGTCTATGAAATCACGTCTCTTCGTAATTCTTCGAAACTCTTCGCACCTCGTCGAAATCATAAACAAATCTACGCACCGCAAACTTAGCTTCCAGACCAATGAAACCTTAGAGTCACACTTTTTTTGTTTTTTCTCAATTGCATAACCTTGTCTTTTGTTCTTTCAATTGCATAACCTTGGTCATTGTTTTTCTCAATTGCATAAACTTGTATTTTGTTCTGTTATGGGTTGCCCATATACCTATCTATCGTGCGAACATCACGAAGCCAGATCGTGACAGGAAGCCTATCACGCGTGTCTTGCAGCCAATGAACAAGCCCTAAATATTTTACTACCATATAAGGTCACGTATTTGGGACTTTTGCACGGGACCACAACGTGCAAACCATCGCCTGACCTCCCTTGACCAATAGGAGAGGCGTTGCCCATATATGGGGTTAGCCGTCTTCCTCGACGGGCACACGCAAGGAAACAGGGAACAAGACAAGACAGTTCCGAGCAGGCACCGAGAGCGGGAGGTTCTTCCGTCACCGCATGTGTTGTGCGACTAGAGTTCTCCCCGTAACACTGTGAGCGTCGGCCAGGATTTTTGAACCCCGTGGGCCCACTGCGCCTCCAGTGCCCCAGCACGAGCCCCCTGCCTGTGCCGCGCCTCCGCCGTCCCGCTCGTAACACTGTGAGTGTCGGCCTGGACTGGGAGCCCGGTGGTTCTGCTGCGTAACCGTCCGGTGTCCCCTGACGCTTCTGCTGCGCACCAGCCCGGTGCACCGTGGCACTACTCCTGCGCGCTCCAGCGCCTGGAGGTTGCCCACCACTTTCCCACGGCGTTCTAAGGAGACAGGTGGTTTCCTCCTTCACCGTACACGTCAGGACTCTAATTTTTTATTTATAAAGAAGCTATTTTTTTATTAAAATGACTCTAGGCCTCCAATGTCCGGGCATACATTGTTAGCAGGCAGTATGCGAGTGCGTACATGGTGTTAGTTATTTATTTCACAGTATCACGTCTCATCTCCGCCACTGGATATAGCTGAAAACAAAGTTTATTAATAGAAAAGAGGGAAAGTTACTAGAAAAAAAAAACATTATTATGATGAGATTGTACGACCTAACCAAAGCAACTGAGTTGCAGTCGTCCGGCAGTCCCGCCGAGGATAAGCGGAGCCATCAGTCCAGTCGCAAGCGGGACTCGGTGTCCGCGCCTCTAAGCCGGCTTCCCGGTACGCCCTCGAAGAAAGTGTTGGAATTAAAGAGGGAAAGACCTGAAGACCCTAGGGATAAAAGTGAGCATCGGGTCACCGGAGGCAGGGCGGAAGGGCACCGGTCCGCAACGGTTGGTCTTCAAGCCCGCTCATGGTGACGGGGGAGGCGCGGGCGGGTTATGCAACCGCTGCCTTGGGAGTCATCTCCTCAGTTGATGCACGGTCGTAGGTCTAGTCCACCCCCTTGATGGGGTGTAAGACAATACAAAATGATTAAATGGTAGTTCCGTTCCGGCTCCTTACTTATGCAAGTCCAGACACGCAAAACTTGATTGAAATATATCTTTGATTTAGAAAAAAATAAATAAAATGAAAGTAGCAAGAGTAGTATATACTGGTAAGGTTATTAATAATATCAAGTTAAGAGAGAGAAAACAACGATTCAAAAGCAAGAAATAGAGACAAATTTTAGATTTTAAAGAGGCTGTTGAAGGTGGTACCTAAGAAAGCATGATACATAAATACATGAATAAACAGTTTCAGTGCGAAATAATAAAAATCCGGGCAATAGTAGTAGTAGAAGTATAATAAAAGGGTGACCATGGATTCCAGGAGCAATTACACCTGGATCCTAAACACACAATGAAGTTAAATTTAATCATCGACTCTAAGTTCAGGCCATCTCTCAACCCAGATCCTTGTAAATTTCCTCAGGCATTCGAGATTCTCCTTGTTCGACACGAGATCTGCATTCCATGCTGGTCTCGTAGTTACTTTCAGACCTTCCAACATTTCATCTCTTGCGTCCGTCAAAATCTCACAGTGCCACAGAATGTGCTTGGCTGTTTGGTTTGTGTCACCACACGCACAGTTCGGATGGGGAGACAGGGTCAGGCTGTGCAGTCTTCCACTGAATTCTCCATGACCTGAAAGTATTTGTGTTAAGTGATGATCCAATTTGATGAACGCCCCTTCCATTCTGGCTTTAACTAACGGGAAGAAGGAGAAAGTCCATCTGCCCGTATTCGATCTATCCAAACGTTTTTGCCATTCATTAAGAGTGAGTTCACGCATCTCTTTCAGCAGTCGAGGGAGAGGTACTGCCCCACCTGGTGTTAGTTCAACCCCAAGATGGACGGCTTACCTTCCTCTAATTAGTTTTTCTTAGTTAACACTTCCCTTATTTCTAGATCAATAGGCAAAATACCGGCCAGAACCGGCAATGCGTCCGAAGCTACAGTCCTGTATGCGCCCGAGAGCGCCAGCAGGGGAGTTCACTGGCCCCGCTTAAGTGCCGAGTGGATCCAGTACGTTGTCTAGGCGATGCTCCCATACAGAGGCTGCGTACGTGACTTGTGCCACGTACGCTCCCCTATACAGTAGGCGAAGTGCCGGAGAGCGTAATCCCCACTCCGCAGTTGAGATTCTTCTCAGTTTCATGAACAGGGCCTGGGCCCTGCTGGATACACTCTTGACATGCGCCAGGAAGATGAAGAGCGATCCAAGATAACGCCTAGGTATCTTGCATTTTCCACAAATCGGATGTTGGAGTCTCCCATTTTTATAGTAGGATTTCTTCCTCTATCGAGGAAGCCCTTCATAAGGAGACCCATGGTCTTTTGGGGAGCGAAATTCAGCCTGTTTCTCTTACCCCACTCAAGGATTACTCTCAGACCTTCTTCAGCTTTGCTTTCAACTTCTCTCCTGCTGTTCCCCGAGACCAGTAATAATTTGTCATCAGCGTAGTCGACCGAGATACATCCTTCAGGCAAGGGCAGCCTGGAGGAATCGTCGAAGAGTATATTCCAAAATTCTGGGCCAAGGACTGAGCCTTGTGGGCAACCCATATTCACTTCCCGGTTGATGGTGATATCACCATATGTTAAGAAGATACTTCTGTTGTTGAGATAGTCAGAGACTATCTTAAACAACTTACGAGGGCAGTTACGGTTTTTTAATTTCGACAGTATCATCGGCCACCACGCATGATCGAAGGCACCAGTGATGTCTAAGAAGACTCCAATCACGTACCTCTTTGGACAAACCCTCACCCATTCAAGCACAAACTTGATGGCGTGCTCCGTGGATTTACCCGGGACGAAGCCAAATTGACAGTCGTCCGCTGGAGACAGGGTTTGGTATAGGCGGTTTCGTATAATTTTTTCTAGAATCTTCCCTAGAACAGGAAGCAGCGTAATAGGTCTATAGGCCTTGATATCCGTCTTTGGCTTATCGTTTCTCTTGGGTATAATACGGAGCACCCCTTTCTTCCACTCTGTGGGGAAAACCCCTCTTCGCAGACACGTATCCATGACTTGGAAGAGCTCCTCCTTGGCATGGACCCATACTTTCTTCACTATTACTCCGTTCAATTTGTCAAGGGTGCCTTCTTAGAACCTAAGCCCTTAATTATTACCTCCAATTCTGCTTTACTTACAGGTGTAATCTGGTCCTCCTGGGAGAGGTTTCTAGGAAGAAGCCGTGAAAGATTTCGAATCTGTTGGTGGTGGTCGCTTTCCCCAATGACTGAATCTAAAGGAACTAATTTTTCGAGAAGTGTTTCGAGAGTGGAGGCCACATCAGAAGTCTCAACATTCCTCTCATTATTTTCAATAATGACGCTAGTTAGAAATCTGTCAGAACCTTTACCCGTTTTTGCAATAGCGCTGTGGATTTCCCACGGGTTGGCGTTACCCACATCTTTAACCCAATTATGCCATGCAGCTCGTTTCGCCGAGAGTACAGCCGACTTGAAGGCATTACGAGCTGATCTGAGAGTGCTCAGAAGGGCAGATGTCTCCTCCACCGTGCATCTACCCTGCTTGGACAGACTCAGGGCCCGGTGAGCCCTCTTGTAGACTCCCTTCATTGAAGTCAGCTCACTCGACCACCACGGCGTTCTTATGATCTTCTTTGGGTTTGATCTTCCCAAGGAGCGATCTGCAGCTGATACCACGGCCGCATTGAAAAAGTTCCCCAAATTGTCCGGATCTCTAGCAGCTACGTCATGAAATCCCCTTAAAGTATCTCGTAGCGCTTCCCCAAAGCTATCCCAGTTCGCCTGTGTGGTTTTGAAGTTCCAGGAGGATCTTGGAATTTCGGTCTTCTTGACACCCACTGTAAATGTATTTAGCCTATGGTCGGAGGCAATCGCACGATCATGAACCATCCACTCAGATATCTTGGCCGCAACTGATCCAGAGCAAAGAGTTAGATCTATGTTGCTCTCGCCTTGGGTGCCAGAGAAGGTAGGTAGTCTACCTGGCTCATTTAAAATAAATAGACCTTGCGCAGCAATAAGGTCTTCGACGGCGTCTGAGCAAAACCTAGGCGGGTACCTAGGCAGGGTTAGTTGGCTGAGAATCTAAATGGCTCAGCATGCGCTGCCCGTTGCTTTGCCGCCGTTCACACGTGAGCCTTCATAATACCCCCCCCCCCCTAGTTATTCGTGAACCATTTAGATTCTCAGCCAACTAACCCTGCCTAGGTACCCGCCAGTCAGGACTTAAACTGTGATTGTCTGTATTACCTTGCCTTATGTGAATAAACCTGTCTTCTACCAACTACCTGTTTTCACTGGACATTGCCTGTAGAGAGACCGTACCCCCCCCTGAGACTAAAGAGTCCCAGCAAATCCAGCAGCTGCATAATACCTAACACTGACACTCAACGGCTAATACCGTAACACTGGCACCCAACGCTAAACTAACCTATCCTAACCCTGATCCCCAACATATAATACCTAACAGTTCTTTCAATTGCATAACCCTGTATGTTGTTTTACTCCTCCATGTGTTAACTGTTTGGTCCTCATATTCTATGTACCCCCTCTCTACCCTGGCAAACATTGTTACCTAGCCTATGGCATAAGCTAGTTTTTAATGTTTTAGTCAGTTTTCTCTCTGGTCAACAAATCTCTCTCAAATT
This sequence comes from Limnephilus rhombicus, assembly GCA_929108145.2. Taxonomy (NCBI): domain Eukaryota; kingdom Metazoa; phylum Arthropoda; class Insecta; order Trichoptera; family Limnephilidae; genus Limnephilus; species Limnephilus rhombicus. The sequence continues at coordinate 46,144,868 of OV815289.1, read as the reverse complement.
CCCGTTGGTAGCCTAGAGGATTCTTGCCCTATTGTTCCATTGCCACGTCGCTTTTTTTTTCCGAGCGCGGGGGAAAGTGTTACGCTGCCACTCTACGCCACCTAAGTCGCACACGTTTGTTTTGTCGGCCACCCTACGAGAGTTACACACCGCGTCCCCCTTGCAAATATTACCGCTCCTTTCCCCTCGCCGCACGCACCCGGCTGCCTCGGCGGCAGCCCCCAGTTCCGTCCTAGCTCCCATCTCGATAACCCGTGTCGGGCTCTACCAAATTGTTCCCGCGGAGTTCCGCGCGTCGATTCGAGTTTGATCTCGAACTTTCGGAGCAAACGGAAAAGTCCGCGTCCCCCTGCCTTTGTGGCCGCGACCTTGCCGGCAATGCACTGCTGTTGTCACCTGCTGGCGATGGACTACTGTGGTTTCCTGCTGAGCATGGACTGCCTCAACTACCATGCAAACCACCTCCTGGGCGCCCCCCCACATGGCCGTGAGTAACGAAAACCCCTTTTGTATGTGTCCCCTCTGATCTCGCGAACCCTAAACACCCCCAGGGAGGACGAAGAGAGATTTGCTTAGGATGTTTTATTCAGCTAGGTATAATTGTACCCCCCCCCCTCCTTTTAGCTACCTACGACCCTGGTGCAGAGAGTTTCATCAGTTCTGCCGAGCAAATTGAGCTGACCTTGAGCAGAATGTGGGTGCCCCCGCCCGGGGCACGCGACAACATAACCAATAATAAACATACATTTTATTTTATTAAGTAATAATAGCGTTTTTGAATTGATGAATATTTAGTTTAAACATATCTTTATCAGGGGGCAGGAAATTTAGTAAAAGAATCATTTTTCCGAGAGGCATCACTAATGGTAAGTTAGTTCTGCATCTCGGAACAACAAAAATTCTGTGTCTGCGCGCTCTTGTGAAGTTGTCGGGGACATAAAACTCAATTTTTTGTAATATATCGGGAATACAGGTGTTACCGTTTAAAAGTTTATATGCTATTGTCAGCAAAGCAGTTTTACTTCTTTCGGCGAGGCTATTAATATCCAGCATGCCGGACAAAAAGGCTGATGGACATAACCAGGGATAATATCCGAAGTCTCTAAGATATAAATATCTCAGAAACTTCTTTTGCATTTTCTCAATCATTTGAGAGTATGTTAAATCCACTGGTCCCCATATTACTGAACCACTTTCCAAAATGCTACGTACTAAACTATAGTATAGCAAACGAATCGCGGCTGAGCTGCAAAAATGTCTGCAGTTGCTTAGCACAAATCCTAGCATTCTTAGAGCTTTGCTGCATATCGTTTCTATGTGGACGTGAAATGTTAGGTGCGCATCAAATGTGATTCCCTAATCTCTTAAAATAACAATGTGCTGAAGAGACGAATAAGACATTTTGTAGTTATAGTAAATCGTTTTGTTCGCCTTGGTGTAGCACACCAAGGCGAACACCAATATTCGGAAATTAACACCAATATTCGCAAATTCTAAACATGCATAAACGATTTATAAAAATGCATTGTTGCAATTAGTAGTAGCTATAAATGTAAAACATACCTGTCCTCTTTTGTTCTTTGTAATTGGTGATCATGTATTTGGAAATATCGGCTGAATATCCATTTTATCACTGGCTCTGAATGGGTTAATTTTTTATCGAGCGAACACACAGCGAGACAGTCAAAGACATAAATATACCAAACCACCCACTAGATCGATAACTTCGGGCTTTTGTACGAGAAAATTTTGGTCACAATTTCATAGCGATAGTAACAATCGATGAAATATCGATGTTGCATCGATCTTTTTTACCATCGATGCATTTCGATATATTGTCATAGATAAATCGATTCTTGAACAATCGATTCTCGCATCGATGTCAAAGAAGCGCTGTGATTGGTCAGAATTAATCGATGTGAGATAAGCCTTGTGATTGGTCAGAATTAATCGAAATGGTAAACCGATATAATCATAGTACTCAAACGTCAAAATTCACTCGGAAATGGAATCGATGTCAAAGAAGCGCTGTGATTGGTCAGAATTAATCGATGTGAGATGAGCGTTGTGATTGGTCACAGTTAATCGATGTTAAACTGAGACAATCGTAGTATTCAAACGTGAATTGTAAACGACGAAATATTACTTTGAGGTTATGATTTACGTTTCCAGTACTTGTTAAAGATTGATAAATATGGTGATTATTTTTCATAAGTAGGTAAATGGGTTATTTTGAGGTTATTTATCGATTTGCTTGGTGTATATTTGATTTATTCTAAATCTAAATCAACAACCGATATCTCTAATATCATCGAGTACTAACTAGTACCTCAAAATATTTTGTGTGACTGTATAAAATATTGATGGTTTGTTCTAAAAAGTGTTTTCAGCGCTAGAATTAGACACTTCTGTACAAAGATATCATTACTCAATATACACCAATTGCAAAAAACATGGTGACTGTTTTAATATATAAGTTTCCTACAATCTTAATGTCATTTTGAGGTTATCCATGTAATGATGCAAAATCAGAATTGTGGCATCTATAAAATTATATAATCTATAAGAATACGGATCTTTAGAAACAGTTTCAAGGTCGGGCCGGACCATAGATTATAGATAGTAAAGTATTATTGTAAATTATAGAAATTAATAATGTTGCTTGTAAAGAAATCATTGCTGGCAATGAAAAATCTGCGTAGCCATCCCGATGTACCCCCCCCCCCCCACCCACCCGCCGCGAGTAAAAATACTGCCCTTGACAGCTATTGCTCCTGAACTCCGAGCAAACATGTAGAAATAGGAAATACAAGAATACATAATTAACACAAAACTACTGAATTAAAAAAATTTCATCTTATAACAGAAAAATTAAAAACTCAAAATTATATGCACATATTTTAAAGAAGAATACAATACAAGCAGGTTATATTTTTGTAGCAAATTAAATGTTATAAAAATAAATTTTTCTTTTGAACGTATTATATCTTTCGGCAGGTCAAAAATAAATTAAGCATATTGCCAAGATATATCCAAGGTCCATGGAGACATTAGTTTGCATAAGATGTTTGATGCTTCATACTGGGCTCAAAAAATATTTTATTTGTTTATTAGCTCAGCTCACCTTCTTACTTCTTACTTGCGCTGTCCCAACTCATTGCCTAGGTAGGCTGTCGGGGTCGGCTTTTCTCGTTCTCAGGTTGTAATATCTTCTGTTCTGGGTATCGCCTTCATCCAGGCCGTTTCTCTGAAGAATTTTGGAACATTGAGTCATCCAGGAGTTCTTCGGTCTTCCTGTGGATGACTGTCGATGAAGCTCCATAGACATTGCCTGCCTCACTGTGTGGTCTGATGGTCTCCGTCTTATGTGTCCATACCATCTCAACTGTCGTTCTTCCAGCTTACTATTTATGTCTGTGACACCCAGGCTACCACGAATGCGTGAACTTTTGATCTTATCTTTTAATGATACTCCTGCCGACCATCTAAGCATTCGCATTTCTGCTGTTTCAAGTTGCCTAGTGTAGGAGTTGTACATAGTCCAGCATTCGGAGCCATACATTATTGCGGGTCTTACAATAGTCTGGTATATCTTTCCTTTCAGTTTTATAGGCATTTTGGAATCACACAATATTCCTGTTACGGATCTAAATTTAATCCATCCCACACCTATTCTATGGATGACCTCCGCTGCACATCCTCCGTCTCTGTGGATTAGTGAGCGCAGATACTTAAATGAATCACAGTTGGCTAATGTTACCCCATCCAGTTGCATCGAAGTAGTTACAGCATTTGTGTCTTCAAATGGTAAATACAAATATTCAGTCTTTTTCCTGCTAATTTTTAGGCCATTATCCTCCAGGATCTTTCTCCACCTTTCCAGGCTATTCTGTAAGTCACAATGATTATCTGCTATCAGTACTACATCATCTGCAAAAAGAATAGTCTTGAGAATACTGTTCATTTCTTGACTTGTTAGATAATTCATGACCATTATGAATAGCAGTGGGCTGAGGACATCCTTGGTGTACCCCCACTTTAATTGGAAATTTTGGTGATGTCCCTGATGTGCATCTTACTTGAGTTTCAACGTTTGTATACATATCTTGTATGGAGAGCACATATCCTTCTGATACATTGTGGGTTCACAATGCCGCCCATATCAGGCTTCGTGAAACCCTGTCAAATGCTTTTTCCAAGTCTATAAATACCATGTGCAAATCTTTTTTTGCATCTCGATGTTTTTCAACTATTATTCTGACTGTTTGAATAGCATCTATTGTTGATTTTCCCGACACAAAACCGCATTAATCGTCGTGTATTTTTACAATATTCCTTATTCGTGTGTTGATAATTCTCTCATATATTTTCATGGTGTGAGACATGAGCTTTATCCCTCTATAATTGTCGCACTTCCTAGAGTCTCCTTTATTTTTGTAAAATGGAAGAAGGTAACTCTGCCTAAAGTTTTCTGGCATTGGTTCTCCATTAAGTACTTTATTATACAGAGTGCACAGCCATTTATGTCCTACTTCACCACATTCTTTCCATAATTCAACTGGAATATTGTCTGGCCCCACTGCTTTCCCCACTTTCATTTGTGATATGGCTACTTTAACTTCTGTTGGAGTGATTTCTTCAACTGGCCCCTGCACTGGTTGCTCTGACACTTGAGTTCTTCTTGGAAATTCTTCATTCAGTAATGTAGAATAATAATCTTTCCATCTTTGACATATTTTGGTTTCGTCAGTGTCTTCTATGTATTTGGGTGTTCTAATTGATTTGGCCCTTTCTTTCCTGTGTGCTGCGATTTTGTAAATTCTTTGCACCCCATTCGGTGTTTCTAGGTCATCATACAGCTCTTTCAATGCCTCATGTTGTGCAGAGGCAACTAGTTTATTTGCTGTCTTTTTGACTTGTTTATACACTATCCGGAGTTGCTCTTTCTCGCCATCGCACTTACAGTTTGACCAGTTTCTGAAAGCAGTTTTCTTCTTTTTTAGACACGTTTGCAACTCATTTGTCCACCACCACGATTCCATCTTTATTTTCAGTTTACCCTCGGAGACTCCCAGATGTTGTTTGGCTTCCTGTAAACATACCTGTTCAAATGCTTTCCACATTTCAGTTGGGTTTTGTGTATCTTCGTTTTGGAGATTTTCTAGCATCCAGTTTTGGAGTTTTGATGTTAACTGTTTTCCGTTTTCTTTTGAGATATTGAACCACTTAATTTTGGTTGTAGGTTTTATCTTATCTTTAAACAATTTATATCTCGTTACATGTAATTCCAGCAATAGTAGGCGATGTTGTGTTGCAAGGGGTTCACCAGGGATAACTTTACAGTCTCTGAGCGTTTTCCTCATTTCATTTCTACATAGCCAATAATCTATTTGTGTTGCAGCCAGGCGCGGCTGGTGCCTAAAATGTTTGGTGGTTCACCTATCAATAAATCAAACACGTATAATGTAATTTAATTGTTGGTAGGTCACACAGCTAGCTACCGTAGCTACCATATTTATAGAGAACAAAAAAATAAACTTCTTCGGTCCTTAATAATCAAATAAATAAACTTCAAGCTTCTTCCCAGTACCCGGTGTAGCGCATTTAAAACGCAAACACATAAAAAGTCATTTTTAACTGAAAAACTAATGTCGTTGTCAAATAATAGGTTCCCTAAATTCCAAACATAACAAGACCCGTTGACTTATGGTTGAATTTTGCAAGCTAAATATTACTATCCCGTTCAAACCTATTTTGCTGGAGCCCTTCGGAATACGTCGGATGTTTTCGACGCACTTCGTAGCGCCGTGCGCCGCGTCGCCAGAAGCAGATTTTTGGTACATTTCGTTATTCTGACGGTCTGGACATGTTTGTAGGAGCACCATACAAAATGACAATTCCCGAACGGGGCGTTTGACCGAAACGCGCCGAATGGTATGTACGTAGGTTCCTAGTTCTTAGCGCGCAGGAAAAGAACTCCAGTCGGCTGCAATAATTATTATCCCTGGCAAAATTCATGCATTTAAATACGTGATTTGTTTTTATTTTCAACATTGTGCGTAATTTAAATTAAAAAATATTAAGTAGGAACACGTTGAGCTGTAAAATGTTCAATTTTGTTGGCGGTTCGGCGCACTATTGAACGTTTGGGCCAGCCGCGCCTGGTTGCAGCATGTCCACTTTTGTAGGTTATGAGATGTTCTGGTTTCTTCCGGTAGAATGTGTTGATGATTGTGAAACCGTATGCATCTGTGAAATTTAGTAGCTCATCTCCTAGTTCGTTTCGCACTCCATATCCAAAGCCGCCATGGCTAGTATCATGGCCACTATTTGACTTCCCCACATGCCCACTCATGTCTGCCCCCATCGTGATAGCTTCATTTTCTGTAATGGTTTGGATTAATTCTTCCAGCTTGTCCCAAAACTGTCTCTTTCTTTTCTATCACATCCCATTTGTGGTGCATATGCACATATGATATTGTAAATAGCATTACACTTGAATTGTCTATTGTTGGGTTATAGTGTTGACGTATTTTGACAGCTGCTTCAATTTATCAAGCTTTAACAATCATAATACTAGAAAATCAAACTAAAAAGTGGTTAACTCATCTAATCAGGAGAGTGCGCGTTGGGACAGTGAATTTTTTATCCCACAAAGTATCTCGCTAAGGCGGAATACTCGTCATTATTCTGGTGTATTGTACCACAAAATACAACTCAGTGCAAAAGTGACTCGATCATTATATAAACACAAAAAACCTATCCCAAAGGCGTTTTTAGCGTAACAAAGGCTCTGCCATCTCTCATTCAAGAAACAAGCATTGTGTCGTTTTTTCTTTTGTGTGAAATTTTGAAATCAACTACCTTTAAAATGAATACACTGTGCTCCATCTGTAAAAAAAACATTGACACCCCGTCAGACTTCATCTCATGTTGTATCTGCGACGAAAACTACCACTTCATTTGTGCCGATATCGCAGAGACCTTACGACGAGGAACTAAGATTTTACAGTGGCGCTGCAAATTTTGCACAAAAACACAAAAAAACTCAAAAAAAAATACGTCTGAAAAAAATCTAGAACTGACATCTACCGAGAAACCAAATAAACAACCATCATCAACACCAAAATCTACAATTGCCGCCTCATCATACGCCAGTGTGAACTTACCACCAACAACCACAGATGGCTCCAGTAATCTGACAATCGAGCTATTTTTAACTGAAATTGCTAATTTTAAAGACTCAGTTATTGATTCTGTTGGAAAAAAATACGATGCAATCCTGCTCCAAAATAATGAAATATTAAAAACCATTCAAAGCATATCTCAACAGCAAGAAGACTTAAAATATCGAATAAATAATTTGGAAAAACTACATGAACAAGTAAACTCAGCCTTAAATTCAAGACTTGAGGATTTAGAAAAAGTAAGCGGAAAAAATAATGAAAATCAAATAAAAATTTGTCTCTTGACAGAACGAAATGAAGACCTAGAAAAAAGAATAATAGCGATCGAGATTGACCAAGAAAACAGGAACAGGCGATTTAACAATACTTGTTTGGAACTTCGAGGGCTTCCAGAATTCAAAGAGGAAACATCACAAACCTTAAAAGACATTATATTCAATACCAGTAAAACAGTTGACTGCCAACTAAATACAAATGATATTTATAATATATATAGAGTATCACAAAGAAATAAAAATATTCCTCCAACAGTTAAACCTAGGTCAGTGGTAATTAATTTTAATTCAATAGCGTTAAAAGAGGAGCTCCTTAATGCTATAAAAAAATATAACAGATCTTGCGAAAAGATTGGGGACAAACTAAACACGGGAACAATCGGATTGTCTGGCCCCATTACACCCATCTAAGTCTCAGAACTCCTCACGTCTAAAGGCAAACGGCTTTGGTATCTAGCTCGCCAACGTGCGACTGAATGTAAATTTAGGTACGTTTGGACGAAAGCAGGTCTAATCTACATGAAAAAAGATGACTCTTCTCGACCTATAGATTCAGAACAAGCTATACCGAAGCTCTGACTACCTGCTCTTTATTCTAATTATCGTGATAAAACTACTCACTACCGCTTTATATCGCCATTTCATACTCTATTACATAACAGCACTATATTATATGAACACCTAGGATTTTGCATAACTCCTATTTGTACTGGAATAATTTTAATTCTAAATTTAACTTTAATTTTAATCTTTATTCTCTCTAGAATGGTAATTTCACTTATTACAAGATTATTAATTGATTTATTAGTAATATTACTAATAATTCGGCAAAAGAGAACTCTAATCAACATATTTTATATAACCCAGATATTACTTATTTTTCATACTTATACTACTTTTTACTGTCCTTTGAAAGAGAAAATGCCACACACTAACTACATACGTTATTTATTTCCTGGATTTTATTTCAGATATTATTTATTTTTCCTAACTACATCATTTTGTTTACAGTTTTGTCGCTACAAATTTCGTTCTACAAGTATTGATATGCTAATAAAATACTGTTTTAAAACTTTACCCAGAAAACAACAATTAATTTTTGAATTCTAATGGTAATAAACGATCTTCAACATGAAATCGATAGTATCATAGTGCCAAATACTGAAATAATTTTTGAAAACATTAACAAAATTATGCAATTTAATTGGGAATCAAATAGGATTAATATTGTTCATCAAAATATTAGAACGATGGGAAACTTGGATGATTTTCTTATATTTTTGGAAGAAATAAAATCTGTGGTAAAGTTCCATGTACTAATTCTCACTGAATGCAGGTTAAATGATTCATACATGGCCAAACAAATTTCAGGCTATAACGAATACCATACAACATCGCATATTAACCAAAATAGCGGAGTAGTAGTATATATCGACAATACATTAAATTCCTTCGTACAAGAAATAAACATAAATCAGTGTAATTGTTTAAAAATTAACATTAATGAGAATTTAGGTATCCTAGCTATCTACCGATCACCATCGTTCAATGACATCCAAGATTTCCTGGAAAATATTATTGGTGAGTTAAAAAAAACTAAGGATTACGCACAATATGTACTGATCGGGGACATGAATATAAATACTATAGGAGAAGTATTGCATAGGCAGTCCGACGACTACTTATGTGCTATGGCTGAAAGTAATTTTATTTCCATTATTAATTCTCCAACTAGGGTACAAGGTAGCTCAAGCTCATGTTTGGATCATATATATACCAGAAATATAACAAATTCAAATGCATTTGTAATACATAATACAATCACTGATCATTACACCACTGCAATCAGTATCCCAAACTCAATACCCAAAAAACATAAAATTAATCACAAACAGATTATCAATTATGAGGCTTTATTAAATGATCTTAAAAATAAAAATTGGGAATATGTTTATAAAGAGACTGAAGTTAACAATGCTCTAAACTATTTTATTAATGAAATCAATACATTCATAACAAAACACACAATAATTGAACGCATTCCATATAGTAAAATACATCTCACCCCATGGATTACCAACGGCATTGTTAAATCTATACACAAAAGAAATCACCTTCATAAAATAGCTAAACGAGACCCATTGAACGATACTAAACAGCAAAACTATTACCGATACCGTAATATTTGCAAAACCGTTATTCGCAAATGTAAAGAGCGTTATTATAAATTCTTACTTGATAAAGATAATTCCAGCAAAAACATGTGGAATGTTGTCAGAGACATAACTAAAAGTAAAAGAAATACCAGTACATCGGTAACTGAATTAAACACCGGAAATTTGATTATAACTGACAATCAATCAATTGCATGTCATACTAATCAATATTTTGCATCTGTTGGGTCAAATCTAGCAAAAAAAATTTTATTAAAAACCCAGAAAACGGAAGACTCTTTAGCATCGACAATTGAAACAAAGGAACAATCTTTTTCATTTGATATTAAACCAACTACTGTAGAAGAGGTCTTAAAAATAATCAACAGCCCTAATACTACACATGCAAAGGGTCCAGATAGTCTAAATACACAAATACTAAAAAAAATAAAAAATCAGATTTCTGCTCCGCTATCATATATTTACAACTTAAGTTTTGCATCAGGAATATTTCCTGATCACTTTAAAAAATCAATAATTGTCCCAATTCACAAAAGTGGACCTAAATCTCTTGTAGAAAACTACAGGCCAATATCTCTTTTAAGCGCGATATCCAAAGTCATTGAAAAGCTTTTCAAAACTAGGTTAAACGAATATGTGGAGGAACATAACATTCTAAGTCCAAACCAATACGGCTTTCGGTCGGGTAAGGGAACGGATGATGCCATCGCATGTCTCACGGAAACTATTGCAGGGAATATGAACCGTGGCAAGAAAACTATTGCCCTTTTCCTGGACCTGGCCAAGGCATTTGACACAATATCTCATAAAATTCTTTTACAGAGACTTAGAAATATAGGAATAAAGGGAAAAGCTTTTCAATGGATAGAAAGTTATATATCTAATAGATTACAACAAACAAGAATTAACGAGGCTATTAGCACTTCACTAAAATACACTTTTGGGGTACCACAAGGAAGTACACTTGGGCCCCTTCTCTTTATTATATACATAAACGAACTTTGTAACCAACACATTGGTGGCAAAATTATCACGTTCGCTGACGATACAGTTATTTTGTTTGAAGGAGATGATTGGATAGAAACACACCACCTTGCGAACACAGGTATAAACAGAGTAAAACAGTGGCTGGACAGTAATTTGCTTACACTAAACATACAAAAAACAAAATATCTCACATTTAGTGCTACCCTTGCAGGGCAACCCAAAACACCTCATCACCTCACAATACATAATATTAAGTGTAGCCTTGGAAATAATAACCATACTTGTAAATGCGAAACCCTTGAATGTGTTAAATCTATTAAATATTTAGGTATAATAGTGGATAACCACCTTAAATGGAAACAACAAATTGAAAACACAGCTAATAAAGTGCGCAAGCTTATTTATATATTTATAGCATTGCGGGAAATTATAAAAACTCAAGACATTAAAAAAATATACTACGGGCTCTGTAACTCCGTCATAACCTACGGTTGCATTGGATGGGGTGGAACAGGATTAACAATATTATACCCGCTACTGAAGGCACAGAAATCCATTCTACGCGTCATTATGAAGAAACCCTTCAGATACTCGAGCGACGCTCTCTTCAAGGAGTTTAATGTGCTTGATGTTCGACAATGTTACATAAAAAAAATAACAATCTGCGTCCACAAAAATATAAGCAAAACGATAACAGTCGATCATAATCATCAAACCAGAAGTAAGAGCAGAAACGACCTTTCCATTCCTACAAGCAATACTGCGGCTTATCAAAAAGTTTTCTCATACCTGGGACCAAAAATATACAACAAAATCCCCTCTCAATTTAAACTGTGTGAATTATCATCCTTCGGTACTAAAATTACAAAATGGTTATTAGACTTAGGTAGGACAGATTCTGAAAAATTATTAAAAAACGTAGTCTGAGTTGATTTCTTCGATTTTGTATTTTGTATTTTCCTAAAAAATATATTTTTTTAATTTTTCTTTCTTACATTTATATATTATATTTTTATTTTATATTTTACATGTATCTATCTGGATTTTATTGTTTATTACTGCTAATTTGTATTTTCCTAAAAAAATACTTTTATTTTTATTTTTATTTCTCTTTCTTACATTTATATGTTATATTTTTGTTTTATTTTATATTTTACATGTACCTACCTGGATTTTATTGTTTATTACTGATGTATACCTAGAATAACACAACTTATATCTGATATTGTACCTAATATCTAAGTAACTCCCCCAATATGTACCATTATTGTTAATTATTATTGAATCCATTAATGTGAAATTATGTACACGCAACCTGCCAATTTGACTGTCCTAAAACGGGAAACCTTCCTAGTTGGACAGTCAAAGCTTCCTTTTATATTGTTATATCTTGTATGTAATAAATGTAATAATAAAAAAAAATAAATAAATAAATAAAAAAAACATGTTACCAATTTTAACATTATAATTCTATCATTAGGTGCTTTTACTTTTATCAGATTTTCATGAAACCTCTGCTGTAGCACAATGGCTACTCCATTTCTGGTACTGCTTTCTCCGTAGTAATATAATTTATAATCATTTGTCTGTGTTTCCAGGTATCGGCACTTGTCTATATTTGTATTATTCCATTTGCTTTCTTGAATGCACGCAATATCAATCCTTCTATATCAATGTCTTCTCATCAATTTGGCCAATTCTTTGCTTTTTGCTGTGAGCGTTCCCAGATTCCAAGTGATAGCTCTTATCTTTTCAAACCCAGAACGACTGTTTTGCTTGCCCCTGGAGTCCTGCAAGCTGGCCCTGACACGATGTCAGTCTCTGGATCACCGAGGAGAAAATCACCCTCGCTGCCAGACAGGGTAGTGCATCTTTGCGAACTTTTTTCCATGAAGCTTTGGTTTATTTGACTATATGGATGTTTTATCCACCGATGGTCGTCTGACGTGGAACCAGAGTGACTCAACTAACTAGGGCTGCATCCGCTATCATTGCCCATTTATGGTCAATTATCGGATTAAACTAATGAGCCTAGATACCCATTAGATATGGTGTGTGCGACTAGTACCTGAATACGTCGAGTTGCCACACCCACCATTTGTGAGCCGCCACTAGCAAGTGGGACAGACGCTCACTGCTTCTCACTTTAGCCGTACTTTTAGGATCCCCCGACGGATTGGTTACCATCAACTTCACCCTCTAGTCCGTTGCCTGTTGGTCACCGCGTGGAGGTATGAGAAGCTTGGGTGGGAGAAGCTATGTCGGACCAGGCCCTAGGACCAATGTTTTACGCTATAACCACCTGACCAACTCACCATATATTTCCAGAAATCATAAAAAATAGGACTTAAGAAGTAATATTTTCTTAAAATTATATTGGTTCAGTAATGCAAATTTGTAAAATTATGCAATTTTTATTCAATTTTTATTATCCCATATTAAACCAAGTTCTAGGATACCCACTTACTTATATAAAGAAGCCTACTCAAATACATTAAATTTGTCTGACGTTTTTGTAACATGAAATGTTTCTTCATTATGCGTGTCTAACATATATTTTGAGATTATTTCATCACAACTACTTTTAGACTTGCGTCCTAAAAACTTATTTACTTCATACCAAGTTTTTTTGTATCTCCGAAATAATTTTTAAATTTCTTGTTAAGAAATATAGACTTCTTTCGTTACCTTATTTCTGAAAGTTTTATATTCTAATTCAAAGGATTTATTGGTAGGAGAATTTTTCCACCTTCTGTAGAGTGAATCGTTTTTTTTTTTTTTTACATGAGCTCCACACAGGAGGCCCTGAGGAAAATAATTTCCCTCAGGGCCTATTTGCCTATTTCATCTTTGAGGATGCTGTGTGGAGGGTTTTTTTTAAGGAAAAGGAAGGAGAGGAGAGTTCTGGGAAGGAAAAGGTTTTAAGGGGTGGGCAGGAATCTGGGGTTCAGTATGTCCTGGTCATCCGCCTCCAAGACCTAGACAAACCTCACCCCATGAACCCGGGCACCCCTGCTAAATCACCAAACGTAGCGAACCACTTGGGGTGACCTATGGCAGAGGTGTTGGTTATCCAATAAAGGTTCCCGGGGCGACGGTACCCATTCCCGCCTCCCAAATTTTCTAATATATCAGAAGTTATCCAAGATTTGATTGCGAGGGATCTTTTTTGGGTTTATAATACATAACGATTTTACTTTATTCATACAAAACCTGAAAAATATTTTTAATTTGAGTGTATAACATATTGCAATCTTGTTCATCAAGCAAGGTATGCCACTTAAAATTAATATTGATATTCCGTGTTCTACGACTTTTTTCCTTGCAATATATTTAATATTAATTGCAGTTAAAAAACGATCCGCTATGGTAATATTATTACCTACACATGAAGAAAGAGTATCGCTTTGTTGACACCCGCTATTAAAACGGACAAATATATGGTCTAAACAGGAACGAGTAGCTTTTCCTTGCTAGAACCGCTTCCCTAGTTACGTCACAAATGCAATTGATTAAATAATTATCAGCATTAAATTTTTATATAACATAATAGGTGGGTATTGATAATTTAATAAGTCCAGGTTAATATCTCTTATAAGTACAACATTTTATTTGGGGCTTATATTCGTATATAAATTATTAACTATTTTTACGTCAACTATTTGCTGACAAATTTGTTCTTAAATGTTTAAATTCTAAAAGTCATCAGGTTATTCCCAGAGTCTCGTTGTTCAACGACTCAACACATTCATCTACAATCAGAGCTCGAACTAAACCTCTCCCTGCCATCTGTAAAAATTTTCGCTCTCTCTCAGAGCTTCAAATTATCAAAAATGATCTTCTTCCTTTGTACAAATTAAAATATAGTCAAGTCACCCTATCCCCAACGATTTTAGAAGGGATCGGCATTCTTAAAAGTCATTCCAATCTCCCAGCCCGTACTGTCAATAATATGTTCAATGACATTATTTCTTCTAAATGGCCCAACTCTTCTCTTTTATTTACTGATGGCTCCAAATCTCCGGACTCCCCTAACTGTGGTATTGGTATTAACGTTTACCACAATAATTCTAATGAAATAATATTTTATTCAATTTCAAACCAATTTTCAATATTTTCTGCCGAGTGCATTGCGATTATTGAATCTCTCAAATACATAATAAAAAATAATTTTGAACATTCTCTTGTTCTCTTTGACTCTCTCAGTTCCCTCCAAAAACTTAAAACCAGTCCTCTTCTTCATCCTGATGATCACTTTGTATGTCTTATTCGAGTATTGATAACCTCCATTCAAAGCTCTGGAAAAACTGTCACTCTGATTTGGATCCCGGACGTGTTGGCATAGTGGGTAACGATATTGCTGATTCCTTGGCAAAACAAGGAGCGTCTAACCCTACCGTTACCCTCGTAAACCATATTCCCCTGTCTGATATTTTTTCCATCATCAAAGATAGATTCCGCAATGTTTGGACAGAGTATTGGAACATTGCTAGTCAATCCAAGGGTGCCCGTTACGCCTCAATACAAAGGACTATCCCATCAAAACCGTGGTTTCAAAAATTCCCCCATTTTTCCAAAAAAGAAATTTCCTTACTTATTCGTATGAGAATCGGACACTGTTCCGTTCATTCTCACCTTTATAAAATTCATGTGCTTGACTCCCCAGATTGTACGTTCTGTGGTCTAGATGTGGGAACTTATTTTTTTATTTTTATTTTTTTATTTAGTAACTATATAATATTTTTTACATTTTTATATGAAACATGTTAGTTAGATGTATATATAAAATATATTCGTAGTCCTCCTCACTAGGAGATCCCGTGCTGAGGGGGACTATGCTTTGGATAAGTTTTTCAGCGACTTCTATGGTTTAACTATTGATTGGATAAGGTTTTCCAGAAACTTCTATGATGTTTTAAGTATACTAGTAAGTTCATTTTCCGATAGATTCTTCAGCCAACATTTAATGTCCTTAATGTAGCTATTTTTTATTTTTATTTGTTTGATACTAAGTGGGAGTTTGTTATATAACTTTACTGCTAAAAATGCAGAACTTCTTTGACCAAATGAAGAGTTACACTTTGGTATATTAAGTATGTCTGTTTGTTTGGCTCTGGTTTTATGAGCGTGTGAGGTGTCTGCCTCTGAATCATTTTTGTGGTGATGTACTAGAATGTTTTTGGCATAGATTTTCTGTATGCTTGGAACATCAAACTGTTTAAAAATTTCTGTTGTTGACGTCCTTATGGGGACCTTTAGAATGGTCTTTATAATGCAATTCTGAGTTACCTTAAGTTGTTTTAAGTGATTAGATACTGCTGAGCTCCATCCTATTACTCCATATTCCAATCGAGAGTGGCATAAAGCATAATATACTCTCTTTAGATCCCTCATCGACAAGATGTTTCTTAATTTTTTGAAGAAGTAGATGAGTTTTGTTAGCTTTTTTGAGGTAAGATCAATGTGTGAATTCCACTGTAGATTTTCATCAATTTCAATCCCAAGATATTTAATACTTTTGGTTTGGGTTATAGACGGGCAGGAACATTGTGGAAAAGTATTTTGACATTCATGTAATTTGAGGGTATGCACATTCATTGGTTGTCCTCTTTTGTTTTTGGAGAAAGTTAGATATTTAGTTTTACTAACATTTAATGTAAGGGAGTTTACTTTTAGCTAGTTTTGAAGTACAGCCAGGCCATGTTCCGCCTCCTTGTAGGTTCTTGTCCAATCTTGTTCGTGGAATATAATAACAGTGTCATCTGCAAAGCTCATTATGTTTCCATTAATGGGAAGATTCATAAGGTCATTTATATATATCAGAAATAGTATAGGTCCTAATACGCTTCCCTGGGGGACCCCGAATTTAATTGGAAGAGATTTGCTCTTTCTTTTACCAATTTGTACAATTTGTTCTCTTCCAGTTAAATAACTTCTAAGTAGGTTTAGAGTTGTTTCAGTTATTCCATTTTTTTTTTTAGTTTTAAGTACAGTATTTCATGATCAATTGTATCGAAAGCTTTTTGAAGATCAATGAAAACAGCTAAGCATTTTTTGCCTTCATCCAGTTTTCTAATAATTGTATTAGTTACATTAGCTATAGCGTCACCAGTACCTAGGTTTTTTCTAAAACCATACTGCGTAGGTGATAATATTTGATTGGTATCCAAAAATGTAAGAACATGTTTTTTTATTACTTTTTCCAATATTTTCGACAGAGGAGTTAAAATACTAATTGTTCGATAATTTGAAATATGATTTTTGGGACCATTTTTATATAATGGTATGATCGTAGCAATTTTAAGACAAGCGGGAAAAACACCTTTAGATAATGAAAGATTTACAAGGTATGTCAGTGGTTGAATTAACTCATTTTGTAGGTATTTAATTGATTTGCTTGATATCAGTTCATTTCCCGATGAGGTATTTGTGTTTAAGGAGGTTATAATATTTCTTATTTCATCACTTGTTATCTTGACTATATTGAGGCTGTTTTCATGATTTACATCATCATTCCTCATTGTTTTTTCGACAGTAGTAGAATTTTGTTTAATTTTATTAGCAAGGTTAGAGCCAATATTGCAAAAGTAGTTGTTTATAAAGCCAAGAAGTTTGTCTGGGTGTTTCGTAAAAGATGTGGGAATCTCATCAATGTTTAATTCTTTAATGTTTTTGTCTTTATGCGAGGCTTTAGTATTTGTAATTTCATTTATGATCTGCCAGAGTTTACGGGAATCATTATTGCATTCATCAATTTTGTTTTTATAGAATGTTTCTTTAGCAAAACGAATTACATTTTTACATGTATTACGATATCTTTTGTAGAATCGAAGTGTATGGACATCATAAGGGTTGATTTTTACTTTTCTGTGCAGTTCATCTCTTTTTCTGATCGAGTTTATAATATTCTGACTGATCCATGGTTTAATGTGAATATTTTTATGATATACCTTTTTATCTGTGGTTTTGGTGTTAGATAGAATACTGTGCTGTATAATTTCTACAAAATAATTCCAAGCAGTATCAGTATCATCTTTTTCCAGAAGGGCGGTCCAGTCATTCATTGTTAACTCCCTTTTGACGTTTTCCCAATTTGTTTCAGACTTCGTTAAGAGTGATTTCGTATTTTGGTTAACATAAGAGTTATTTTTTGTTATAGATAGAATTATTGTGTAATGGTCTGTCAGTGTGGTAGTATAACCACTGGAACGATTTCGGTCGAAAAATCGACCACTTTTATTTTTCTGCGATTGAAATCGGTCGAAAAATCGACCGATTTTTCTACCATTCGTAAAATATTTATTATAATTATTTAAAACCTTTCCATGGCCAGCTATTTGTTTTATCGAATAGCTGATAAAATGTTCTTTATGTCTATGACCTTATCGGTTGTCTTTGAAGTGTTATTCAATGAGTGTTCGCGGTTTTCTAAGGCGTCCTGTCAAAAAACAAAATAAAACTTTTGACTATTTCGACGAATTATGGTCTCTACCTAAAATGCCGTAAGTAATTCATTTATTGGGTTTTTAACACATAATTATATATCTGTGTTATCATGATTGAATTATCTATCTTTGAAATGCGATTTTAATTCGTTTGTTCCTAATATATTGTTTCGCTGGATGTTTTTGTGTAAAAATGCGTCGACTGAAGACGTCATCTGGGAATAAATTCGGTGTTTGGGTAAAATTCCTAAAAAATAAAACTAGTTATTTTTATACTAATTTGGGGTCGGGGAATCCGAATCTGAAAGAATTAGGCGGCGGCAAGCAATATTAACTGAATTAAACGACTTTAAAAAATTTTATACACATACAGGAAAATAGCCATTTTGGAAGCATTTTGATTCCTAGAAAATCAAACTAGTTATTTTTATACTAACTATGGGCTGGGGAATCCGAATCTGAAAGAATTAGGCCGCGGCAAGCAATATTAACTGAATTACACGACTTAAAATTTTTCTATACACACACACTTGAAAATAATCATTTCGGAAGTATTTTGACACATGTAGTACAAAGATCATAGAAAAACAAGAAATATACAAAAACATGTGCCGGCAGTGTTACCAGCTCTCAAAAACATACCTTATAAATCGACCAAGTCTTCTTCGTCCGTCGTATTAACACATTAACCTGATGAATTACGACTATCTCAACGGCGTATTCTTAAATCAAAAGTATGAAAATTCGTAGTCTTAAAAATGCGTAACCTAACCTAACCTAACGTTATGTTTGTGTAACATGGTTTGTGCCCCTTTATACCGCCTGCTCGCGTCCCTAACCTAACCTAACCTAACCTAACCTAACGCTAGGTTTGTGTAACATGGTTTGTGCCCCTTTATACCGCCTGCTCGCGTCACGGCAAAAAAACATCCCTGTTTTCAAGTAGTTTAGCGGCTACGCTAGGTTTGTGTAACATGGTTTGTGCCCCTTTATACCGCCTGCTCGCGTCACGGCAAAAAAACATCCCTGTTTTCAAGTAGCTTAGCGGCTACGCTAGGTTTGTGTATCATGGTTTGTGCCCCTTTATACCGCCTGCTCGCGTCACGGCAAAAAAACATCCCTGTTTTCGAGTAGTTTAGCGGCTACGCTAGGTTTGTGTAACATGGTTTGTGCCCCTTTATACCGCCTGCTCGCGTCACGGCAAAAAAACATCCCTGTTTTCGAGTAGTTTAGCGGCTACGCTAGGTTTGTGTAACATGGTTTGTGCCCCTTTATACCGCCTGCTCGCGTCACGGCAAAAAAACATCCCTGTTTTCAAGTAGTTTAGCAGCTACGCCGGGTTTATGTAACATGGTTTGTGATACAAAAGAACGTGCCCCTTTATAACGCCTACTCGCGTCAAGGCATAAAAACTCCACAATACTAGTTGGTGTACCTTCCTAAAATATTTGAGAATCAATTATAAAAAAATAAGTACTTAAAATATAAACATGTTATTTTACGTTATAAATATTACTGCTTAATGGCAACACTTAATTTTGTGTGGTAAAAACATCTATGTTATCGTGTTTTTCTATGATCTTTGTACTACATGTGTCAAAATACTTCCGGAATGATTATTTTCATGTGTGTGTGTATAGAAAATTTTTAAGTCGTGTAATTAAGTTAATATTGCTTGCCGCCGCCTAATTCTTTCAGATTCGGATTCCCCGGCCCATAGTTAGTATAAAAATAACTAGTTTGATTTTCTAGGAATCAAAATGCTTCCAAAATGGCTATTTTCCTGTATGTGTATAAATTTTTTTAAAGTCGTTTAATTCAGTTAATATTGCTTGCCGCCGCCTAATTCTTTCAGATTCGGATTCCCCGACCCCAAATTAGTATAAAAATAACTAGTTTTATTTTTTAGGAATTTTACCCAAACACCGAACTTTAGCCGTCATCTGTTTTTGATTTACAATAATTTCATAAATACTGCACTCGCGCATTTGAAATATAGTTATTCAATCAGAGTGATTCATTACAAAGAGATAAATATAAGTTTTTTTTGAATTGGTTCATTATTAATACAGATATTTGATGTCCAATTATTTAAAGTCATATATCAAAAAGTCTGACTTTTTTTAGATGTAAAATGGTGTAAAGCCTTCGTCGCACAATAAAAATTTGGTTATTTAGTTGTATAATTAATTATATTGTTTACTTTTACCAAATTTGTGCAGAAACAGCTATCGTCCAGGGAGAGGGAGCACTCCACGACCCAGGTTTAAATAATTATTTTAAAATTTTATATTACTGCAATATTTAACAAAATTTAAACATTTAAGTACTTACCTACATTAAGTGTTTTCAATTTAAAATATATAGAGTGGTGCTGACTGCAAGAGGTGGCAGAGGAAGAGGGAGAGGTGGGGTACGAGCTGCAGATGGAGTACCAGCTGATGCCGGACTACCTGCACGTGGACGTGGGAGTCAACGCAGAGCTGCAATTGCAGCCTCGTCTGGAGTGTTAGTATTTTTTAATGTTTTTTATGAAAGTACTTTGCTGTGGCCGTTGAATTCATCATATATTTGTATTTATTTAAACGGTGACCCTGCTTTGCTACTGGTGCGAGAGGATCGCGTCAAGGCCCTCTAGGCTGTTAGGGCCCTGCCTGCTTCCTTCCGGCTACAGTGAGTTCCACTGTTACAGTGAGAGTTGGTAAGATCAGCGCTCTGTCCATTTGGCACATTCAGTGCATATTGTACAGAGTTCTAATTTTATTGTTTATTTACATACTGTACTTACTATTTCACACGTGAATGAGAACAATTCATATGATTTATGTATATGTTTTCAGAATTACTTCTCCGGAGAGAATAACGTGTCCCTTTTCACAAGGGACACCTTCACCATTGCCAAGACCCGTTCCACCACCGTGGATGTCCAATCCCGCACAGACCCAATCAACGGCTCCCAATGCACCAATTACGCCAATCCAGGCAGCATCTCCGGAGCCGTTAGCTGGGACATCGCGGAGTGGGGAACTCCAGTGTGGGGAACTCTTCTCTCCGGAAGCCGGCTACCACAGCGAGCTGTGGGTGGACGTGCCGTTCTACCAAGAATTGTCGGCGTTTGGGAACGGTGAGTTTATTTTTTGAAATGTCATACCAGGGGCTCAATATAAAATCAATTATCTATATTTTATATTGATGTCCCTAGCACAGTTTCACTGTTGGTATATTGGTAGGAGATAAGCATAGTACTTAAAAATTCCACATAACAAACATACAAAATGTACTGTAATCCAAAAAGATATGATGTACCTACATTCTATGCAAGTAAATATGTAGTTACTAACGTAAAAAGTCTGAAATTTGAGTTTGTTTTGGCTAATTTTTGTTCGATAGTAAGAACTTCGCACAGCATTGTGAATACCGACATCATAGTTTCACACATGACAATGCATAATATATTTGTTCTTGAGTTAATGTCCTGAAACGTTAAGTGCCTCCATACATGACGCTACTTACAAGCTACTCGATCCTCGTGAGCGTATCATACGCGCCGATCGTAAGTACCCCCCGTACGATTTTGCTGGTAGCACCGCGTACGGGGCGCTATGCGACGTCTGTCGGTTTCAAATCAGTTTCACGCAACCGGCGCGGGGGTGCTGAACGCACGCGACGCGTTGCATCATTTGTGTCTGATACTTTTCGTTTGACGTTTGACAGAAATGGCATCGGAACATGAAAGTAATGTTAGATTTGTTCTGGAAGTAGAAAAAATGCATGTTTATGTAACGATACTTTACCAGAATACATAAGAAAGGATTTAGTGGAGATGGCATGGATTGATGTTGGAAAAAAGTCATATGACATCGCTTGACATCGTGTAAACTCCACGGCTGCACGTAAAAAATGATCAAGTTCAGTATATTCCGGATAGCGCCGTGTACGGAAACCAGCATTAAAGAGTGGAATATATGCAGAGTACTTGTGGTTTCGTCACAATCATATAGTTTGTAAGTATCTCCATGAACGGAGGGCCTTACATTTCAAAACATTGGCATTAAACAGGGATTCTATCAGGGGACTATCTTTTTTTTCTGTAACGGGTATTGTAGAATGAGAAATGAGACATGCCGAACTCCTTTGCGAGGGTTACATTTGATTCACCGGCTTCTAAACAGTGTAATACAGCACTTTTTTCATCAATTGAAAAAACACTTTCGCTTCACGGGACTCATTGTGTCGAGCTTCCTAGTCAAAAGCGAGGCTGTATTGGTAGTTGGGTTTTGTAACCGGACAAATTATCATTAAAATAGGTCGCTTTAAGTAGTTGGTCACTTTAAACGGATACGTTTTCCTACTAAAAGCTATGAAACCTTACTAGAGTTTCCATTATCGTCGCTTAAAACGGTAGACCGTTAAATGCAAAGTCATTATATCCAAATTCTACTGTAAATTTGTGTTTTCTATTATTTCAGAGTCAGACATGGGCAGAACCGATAACGTGGACGAGGCAGCTTTCTATCAAGAAGAGTCGCTACTTGGAAACCGTGAGTTATAAAAATAACTAACTTACCTTCACGCCATTTCCCTGCAGGGGTAGGCAGAGAGGATGGACCGCCATGCAACTCGTTCTCGGCACATACACTCTTTTCTTCATTCCATACCTACCTGACTGTGCTATTCTGACTCCTGACATTGCCCGCCTCAAGTATTTGATTAACTTTTTATTTTATTATTTATATGAATACCTCACAAGAGCCTCAGCTGGAGCCAGTGAGACTATGGTATCCGCAATCGGGGTATGTTGTGAGGCTGAAGGTAGTGGGGAGGGGAAGGAGGTGTGGAAGAGGGAGGTGGGAAAGTACCTGGCTATTCAGAACTGGTCACCAAACACGGTTAAGCCATTTGAAACAACTTTTCAATTCTGAATGGTGTCTTACACCAGGGCGATACTGAGGGAATCTTCCACTCTGGAACGTGCCGCAAATAGACTATATATTATTTTAAATGAATTTTGTGTGAAAATAACACTAATTATTCAAATCAAATTTATTTGCCCATGCCGGGATTCGATCCCGCGACCATCGTATTGCGAGTCAAAAGCCGTACCAGAGGCAGTGGGTAATCGTAATATAGACACGTTAAATTAATTTGGGTTTTCTGTTGTTTCAGAAATGGATATGGACAGAATGAGCGACGTCGACCACAAAGAGAGCGATGAGGATACCTTCTACATGCCACCAATACCTTATCATAATATTATCAACGTTTCACCTAACTCCGCTATGGCCATAGACTTTAGTAGACAAGACCAGGTAGATAGTGAGGCAATGCATTCGATTCTGCCGCTTGAAGGTTACTCTTTCGATTGGTCCAAAGATATCTCACGTTTTACTGGGATAAGGGAGACATTCACAGGCACGCCAGGACCAACTTTCAATACCGACGAAATGGGCAAACCTGTGGATGCCTTTCTTAAAATCTTTGATGCAGATATCGTTGAACTGATCACGAGAGAGACCAACAAGTATGCAGATCAGTGGATTGCGAAAAAACAATTTAAGCGCCATGCACGTACCAATAAATGGGTTCCCACGAATAAAGAGGAAATGTATGTATTCTTGGCAATTTTAATGTATCAAGGTATTAGTCCCCTTCCTGTTGAAAAAGACTACTTCTATTAAAAAAAAAACTCACCGCCATGCCTTATTTCAGCCGAGACATGGATTATAATCGTTTTCTTCTAATTAAAAAATTCCTTCACTTCACCAACAATGAAAGTCTTTCTTCTGATGTACCGTTATCTGTGCGAAGATTACAAAAGATTCAGCCCGTCTTGGACCATCTCTCAAATAAGTTTGAGTCTTTATACCTGCCCGAGCAAGACATCTCACTGGATGAATCCTTACTCTATAAAGGCCGTTTGGGATTCGTCCAGATGATCAAAACCAAAGCGGCCAGCGCGGGTATAAAGTCTTATGCTACGTCCAGACTGAAGCCAAACCTTCCAACTACCTTCCAACTCCGAACTAAGTTCGGAGTTGGAAGGTTGGCCCATCGTGTGGTCGCTGCGGCCAACCCTCCAACCCCGAATTCCGTACTCCAAAATGGCGGACATGAAACAGCTGTAGCTACGCTGTATCTTTTTCAGTTGCCTACAATTATTACGTACGTATAATCATATAATTATATACACGACATGTTTTCAAACAATTGTTATACCACTCTCCGTAATAATTCTAATAGTACGCGGCACGGTGTGGACAGTTGCGGCAGGCTGGTTTGTGTGAGTTGGCCGTCGGGATCGCCTCGAAGGCGATCCCGGGCCAACGCGAACTCCAACCTTCCAACTCGAACTTCCAACGTACGAACACCCCTCCACACGATCGTCCAAACGTTTGAAGTTGGAACGTTGGCCGCAGTGCGGGCTTACCATTACGAGCTTTGTGAGTCCAAGTCTGGCTATCTTTGGAAATTCCAAATTTATACGGGGAAGACCATTTCCAGACAGGCTGAATCGACAAATCCAGACCAGGAAGACATGACGGAAGACATAACGGAAGATATTACGGACGACACGACACTGATACTGAGAGTCTCACTCTACATCGAGGCACAATGACATTATGTATTGATTTTCTTAAATTATGAATAAACCAATATAAATTGAATACATTTTTATTATGATAAAGTGTGTAAACAATGTTTAAATCGATATACTCTGCTCTTTCATTGTAACTATTGTGTTTCCTCCTTCCTACAGCATGAGTCTCTTCAAGACCAATGTTCATTCCTTCCTCTCCTCAAAAAGACCCTCCACACAGCATCCCAGATGACATAGGCCCTGAGGGAAATTATTTTCCTCAGGGCCTTCTGTGTGGAGTTAAGGTAAAAAAAAAAAACTTTAAAACTGTAATATTAATTTAATTGATTTAAAAGAATATTTGGGCTTAATAATTAAATAAATCAATTATTGGTTCCATCAATTATTTTCCCCTCCACCATTTTTTTCGATACCTTTGCTTTTAGATATAAAATTATCACTATGATATTGTTTGCCATTCGACGCTCATACAAAGGTTTGATATATATACAATTTTATCATCATCATCATTTTACATATTCTGATTTACCCTATGTAGATTGACCTTAAGGTAGCTGTCAGAAGTGATTTTTCGTCAAATATTGGTGGATTTCATCAACTTGCAAAGTATCCCCCTGAAATATTGGCAATGTGTATATCTATGATATATATTTCATTTTAAGCCTTATTTCCTTGTTTTGCACGTTATATAAAAACATGGTTATAAATCTCCAGTTCTAATTTACAATTATTGAAAAAGTATCACCATGATTTTGACATCGTGTAATAGGCTCTCTGTATAATTCATCAAATGAATCAAATAAAGCCAACACGGCAACTATCCTTATAAATAATTGTAGGCAGTTAATGTATCTTCCTAATGTAATACCAGTTTTTGTGGTAAATTCATTGAATAGTATAATACAGTGATTTCAATTTTGCACGTCACGCACTCAAATTTTACAAAATCATTTTCCGACCAAACTTTTGAAGAGATCATAAACATACAAAAAATTATTTTTCTATTATATTCTTGCATCTGTGGTTATCAAACAGGCCATAGAGAACATAAAAACGTAGAAAATATTCAATAAAGATATTTAAGACTGCTACTGGCGGCAATTTCAAATCACAAAAACACAAATTTCGCGCATTTATAAGGTTTAAGATTTTTTAATAATTTATCTATGAATTCTAAAAATATAGGATAATTAGTAAAATATAGGTGAATTTATTGGCTGTAAAGCACCACAATCAGTTTTATGTCTCCATTTTAAAATTCGGAGGTATGATTTTTTTAATGTTGGCGGAAAATATTCAAAATCGTCGCCAAAAAACCGCGAGCAATCGGAGAAAAAAGATTTTTGACGCGCGATCGTTCGAGTGGATGAATAATGGCTTGAGTTTTTTTATTAGTTTTACTAAAGATATGATCAATGCAAGTTTTGCTATCATTAAATATACGTGTAGGTTCCTCAATTAGGCTTTCATATCCATGGTATGCAAGTGTCTGCATGTAATCATATTTTTTTGGGTGGCCATTTTCAAGGATATCAATATTTATATCACCGATAATAAATACATCTTTAGTGTTTTTTAGTAAACTCAGTTCAAATGATAATGAGTTTAGAAATGGCTCCAGATTTTTTGTAGATGGAGATCTGTAAATTGCGAGTATTGTTGTATCATTGCCGATTGTTATCCTTAGACAGTTCGCATTATTAATACCGATCTCTATGACATCAGCTTCAATATCTTCTTTAATATATACGATGACACCATCATTTTTGGTATTATTCATAATTGTAGAGTAACGGACATATTTATCGATTTGTAGAGGATAGAACTTATCAGTTAACCAACATTCAGTAAGAATAATTATATCCCAGTTAAGATTTAAACTTTTTATCAATATTTGTAGTTCGTCAAAGTTTTTATTAATACTTCTAATGTTTTGATGCATTATGTTAAAATTATTTCTTATGGATGATAAGTTAGGTAAGTTTGTTGTTATTGTGTTATCCATATTTGCCATCTAAATTAATTATGTGTTTAAATTACTTACTAAATTATTTTCACCATATCATCAAGGTGCTTAATGTAGATTATTTTATCTTCATGTTTTTTACGTATCATAACTTTACCATTTTTGTACCACACATATTGGTATTTTTTTTCTATGGCTAATTGTTTTGTTTTCCATAGTATTTCTTTATGATAAGGGCTTAGTTCTTCCCCGATGAAGATTTGAGAGGTCGACAGATCCTTAATTTCTTCATAGTTTATTTCTTTCTTTTTATCAAGGAGTGAATCTCTTTGTCTTTTCTCAGAAAAGGTGACAAGAAGTTTGGGTGGAGCTCCATTTCGTCCGCTTGGGACTCGGATGACTTCAGTAATATCTGTATGTTTTATAGTTATCCCAGCTGCTGCAGCAACCTTCATTATAATTTCAATTGGTTGTTCTCTTATTTTTTGGGGAATCCCAGCTATTTCTAAAGAATTACATTTTGACAAGGTTTCAATATCTGCCAGTCTAATGTCAAGTTTTTTTTATTGTATTATTTTTTTCATTCATATCTTTTTTAATATTTTCGAAATCAGTTTGTATAACTTGGTTTAAATTATTTGTAACATCAATTATTTTTAGTATTTCATCATATTGAGCACTTATAAATTTAATGCTTTTTGTTGTTTCTGTGGTCTGAGATTCAATTTTGATAAAAATGTCCCTCTTCAAGGTTTCAAATTTTTTATCTTTATATTCGATAATTTTGTCCATGCTTATTTTTTCATCAGAAATTTTGTTTTTGCTTCGAGTGCTAGACATCACTAAAATCTTTGTTCAGAAATGCCCCTTACAAAATTTAGATCACATATTTTTTGATTGTCCCTCTCTAAATAAATATCCTCTCTTAAATCAAGCGTTATCAAAAATTGCCTCTCCTCCATTCAACATTTCATCTCTTCTAAGTCTGAACTCTACTCCAATCTTCCATAAAATTCTGAAATTTGCACATTTAAATAAAATTAATATATAAATTCACCTTTCCTTTCTCTGTAATTATAAATGATGGCCCAGAACACCCTTGAAGGGTGAAAGCCAGAAATAATTGAAAAAAAAAAAACGTCATACAAATTTAATGTATTTGAGTAGGTTTCTTTATATAAGTAAGTAGGTATCATAGAATTTGGTTTAATATGGGAGTCATAATAAGTCACAATAAAAATTGCATAGTTTTACAAATTTGCATTACTGAACCAATATATTTTTTAGAAAATATTACTTCTTAAGTAGGTACCTACCCGGTTACTAAGAAATAATATTTTTTCTTAATTTTTACTTCGTTGAATCAAAGTTTTAGTTTCGAAGATATTCTGAATAATACATTTTTATAGCGTCATTTTTTTATGTTAAATCACCACAAGGGCAGTAGGTACCTACCCGCTTACTATGAAATAATTTTTTTTCTTAATTTTACTGCAATAAATCGAAGTTTTAGTTTCTAAGAAATTCTGAATAATACATTCTTACAGCGCCGTTTTATCGAGGGCTCTGCAAAATATTGATCATCCACCGGTAGCACACAATACGCAAGAGTAAAATATTACAGAAAATATATTTATTTACTACTCTAGGTACTTAAATAAAATTAAATATTTCGACACTCGAAAAATTAAAAAATTTTGAAATTCAAACAAATTTTAAAATGCAAAAAATTTTAAATTTCATAATCAAAAAAATTTTTAAATCCAAAAAATTTCAAAATCCAAAAAAATAAAAAATCCTATATATTTTAAAATCAAAATAATTGAAAATTCCGAAAAAAATTAGAAAATCAAAAAAATTCAAAATCCAAATAATCTCAAAAGCCATATAAATTCCATATAATCGATATAAAATCTATATAAAAAATTACTAATAGTAACAATCAATAAGTTGTTGCCATAAAGATCTCGGGAAGTAATAAACTTTATTTGCCAATGCGAAAACAGACTGATTTTTGTTTGTAGAAACATAAAGTATTATTTGCTTAAATCCAACCAATTTTGTAAAGAGTGAAAAATCGCGGAAAATAATTTCCGTTCTGAAGTCAACAAGGTCAACGTCAACAAAGTGTCAATATTTGCTGCCCGTTCCATACGAAGTAGATCTAGATTTAGATTTTTAATTTTGGATGCGGGTATGTGTACCACTGTCCAGGAACCATTTATTGGATAAACAGCACCTCTGCCGTAGTTCACTCCAAGCGGTTCGCTACGTTTGCTAACTGAGTAGCAAGGCCCGGGTTCAGTGAGGTTTGTTCGAGTCTTGGCGGTAAAAAAATGTTCCCACCAACCGCGTGGCAGGCCGGATCGAAAAAAATTGTTTGAGGGAGACCTTTTGACCTAATCAAGAATACTATAAGAGTAATATAAGCGCCCTTGAGATGGTTTTTCACAAAAACGGCGCTCTATAAATTATCCAATTATTATTATTATTACTATTACTCTCTCTTTACATCGTCTTGGACCGCAGTGGAAGGGTTGGATTTATATTTCAGTCATTCCTGGAGATACTGACCCCAGATTCCTACCCACCTCTCATAACATTTCTGTCCCAGAATTTTATCTCATTCCTTTCCTTAAAAGACTCGTCACACAACACTCCCAAAGACGACGTAGGCCTTTAGGGGAAATATTTTCCACGGGGCCTCCTGTGTGGAGCTGATGTAAAAAAAGTTACTCTCAATATGGTCCCGGTAAAAGACTACCTTTGATGGTTGATTGGTTTCTTCATGAGCAAAGGGCTTTAGAGTTACACCGATATTAGAGTTTGGCCTACAGTGGATGATAGAAACGGTTGCTTTAACGCCCCTCGTGACTAGGAGGTGTGAAAGAAAATCAGTTTCCCTGGCACGTGGCCATCTTTCACCAGAAATTAGACAACCACGTTTAGTTTAGTTTCGGTTTCTCCATAAGCGTAGGTCCCCTGAGTTACGCAATGTACATATGATGGTGTACAGTGGATGATAATTAATTTATTATTTGAAACATTTACAGAATGTTAACAATTATTACAGTTATAAAACTATATAAAAATATATTAATACTCCAAATAGAAATATTCACAGCATGCGTCATCAATGTTTAGTTGTTACTAAGCGGAAATGCTCAAAGTGTATAATAACAGAAATAATGATGACGTCTTTATATTTTCAGAGTGCGGATTGGAAGCGGTTGATTCAACGCCCCTCGTGAGGGGGGGGCTAGGAGTGAAAGCAAAGCAGTTTCCGTGGCACGTGGCCATCTTTCACCGAAATAAAGAAAACCAGTTCGAGCAGATATGCGGCGGCAGCTTGGTGCGGAGTAATCTGGTCATAAGCGGTGAGTTCTGAGGCAGAGACTTCCTTTAAAGTCGGCCATACACACTACGGTCTACCGGAGAGGTCTACCCGAACAGGTAGACCTCTCCGGTAGACCGTAGCGTGTGTGGGAGTACGGTAACCCAGTTTTTTAAACTGCGCAGGCGACCGGTGCAGAATCGAAAATCAATTCTTTTGGGTGACACCGTACGGTGCAATCGATGCCATCGCAAGGAGAACTTGTAATGGGTTGGATTATCATACGGACCTTTTCACCCCGGTTTCGTAGTAAATAAGTACTGGCTTATTTGAGAGGTGTAATCCCAGTTCAATTACCGTCGGTAGAGAGACTCGGCTCGCCGCCGCTAACAGGAGTCAAGAAACCAATCCACGGAAGGAACGTGCTTACAGCTGTCTGGGAGATCAACCATTGGCGCTTTGGTTCGCAACATTAACATTTACATTTTAATTATCATTATAATTATTTTGTACTCATCATATCTTCGCATCATGGCAAGTGGCGCCCAACGTGGGGCACTGTAACGGAAATAAAATACAATAAATGAAACGATATAGTTAAAGGTGAATAATAGGATTTTATTTCAATTTCCATCGGACATGAATGGTCATATAAAAAAAGAAGGTGAAGACTCTAAAAACGAATAACAATATCTCGGGTCGTGTATATCAATCATCGAAGACGCTTGATGTTAGACATTAAGTTAATTGTGAGGCAAAACGCAAGTGTGCAGTGCAAAAGACTTATAAGGGCGCCATTGCATTTTTAGTATAGAATGCAAAAACTAAAGAAGCTAAACTTGTAACCTGAGAAGTAAATAAAATAACGATACGTTACGATAATCGGTGGTCTTGAAAATAGGATTGCCATGATGCGAAGATATGATGAGTACGAAATAATTATAATGATAATTAAAATGTAAATAATAATATTAATTTAAAAATGCAAAAATCGGTAATTTTAAATACATGTAGGATTACAAAAGATTTTTTAAATATTTATATTGAGAGATCAGTAGGATTTATAGGTTCAATTAGGAATTCCACAGAGCCGAACCCTCTGATATGAAAATATCTGGAGTCGGTGAATTTTTTTCCCATCTGGTCTCTCGTAGGTTGACATGTTGTTCTTGTATTGTTTTGTAATTATAATACATATAGTGCAATTGCATAACGTGGATTGACCAGATGATCATTTGGGAAGTGTGTGAAAGGGTTTAGTTTTTCCTGTGGGGAAAATTAAACCCGGACACTTAAATCTGGTGCGTAAATTTAATGAATGTTAATGTTGCGAACCAAAGCGCCAATGGTTGATCTCCCAGACAGCTGTAAGCACGTTCCTTCCGTGGATTGGTTTCTTCACCAATGTTGTTAGCGGCGGCGAGCCGAGTCTCTCTACCGACGGTAATTGAACTGGGATTACACCTCTCAAATACGCCAGTACTTATTTACTACGAAACCGGGGTGAAAAGGTCCGTATGATAATCCAACCCGTTACAAACTGAAAACCGCTCCGGTATACCCACGTCCCCATACACGCTACCGGCAGACCTGCACGGTTAACCTCTCCGGTAGACCGTAGCGTGTATGGCTAACTTAAGGAGAACGAATGCGCGGCCCATTTCTGGCCGTTTCATACAAATCTTGGATTTGGATTTGAGATAAAAATACCAAACGAAATTAAAAAACTATTTTTGTATTCAAAACGTTTATCAAATATCTTGTTAGGATGTGAGCCACTTTATTTATGTTTGCTTTAAATTATTAGATATTGGCCATTAAAGATTTTAGCGTTTCATGATTTTGGAGGCAACTTAGACTATTATTTGGTAGTAAAAGAAAAACAGTAAAAAATAATTTTATTGTATTTATTTTAAAATACAATGAAAAATAAAATAAAAAATCCTTAAAAATGCTTAGGGTAGTAATTTTAATATATAAACGACTATTTTTTATTCCGCCGTAAATAGGTAATTTGTATTTTTAATTAACACCTATTAAAATGATTTTTTTTTATAAATTTTTAATTTTTAATTTTACATTTCATCTAATTTTATGATAAATATAGAAAAATAATTTCTTTATTATTTTTCATTTACTCACAAATAATTGCCCAAATCGGCTCTAAAATCCAGAAACATTAAAATATTAAATGGCCTATACCCTATAATTTAAAGCAAAAATAAATAAAGTAGCTCACATCCTAACTATATATTTGATAGACCTTTTGATTAAAAGAATAATTTTTCAGTTTGGTTGGGTATTTTGATCTCAAATCCAAATCTAAGATTTGTATGTAATGGGCAGAAATGGGCCGCGCATACGTTCCCCTTAACCAAGGCCCGGGCTAAGGACCCCAACGTCTGGACGGGAGGGGGTTTGGAGTAAAAAAGTTAAAGTTTTTGTTTTGGTTAAGAGTAGACTTGAAAGTGGGTCGGTGGTTTGGAGCCCACACCAAGTGAAGTATTCCTTCATGTTGGAAAAGGTTCAGAAGAAATTTCTGAGATTTCTTTACCTGAGGAGGTATGGCTACTACCGTGGCTCTACCCTACCCATTTTCTCTTGGGCATGCTTGGTATGAACCTTCTACGAGTCAGAAGGGATGTGTTCATTGTAACACATTTCTTCAGACTGATTCGTGGAAGGTTCGAAAATTCGGCAATCATGGAGAGCATTTTTTCACCTAAGACAACTCAAGTCAGTTCGAAGAAACCTTCCTACAGAGGCGACAAAACTATTAATTAACTCTTACGTAGTCTCGCGGCTCGATTACTGTAACGGCATCTACGCTAGTCTTCCCAAATATCAAATTGACAAACTTCAATCCGTGTTTAATGCAGCGGCAAGGCTCATAACTGGGGTTTCTAAATATTCGCATATTTCAGAACACCTTCGTAACTTTCACTGGCTCAAGTGCCCTGAGAGAATCCAGTACAAATTGTGCTGGATGGTTTTTAAATCAATCTACGAAATGGCCCCACCTTACATCTCCGAATTATGCGTCCCGGAAAATACCGGTCCGAGACAATTAACCCTTAGATAAGCAACTTCATCTGCTAAAGGCAGACTAATAGAACCTAAACGAAAGCCAAATACTATGTTTGGAGATCGTGCTTTCGGAGTATCTGGGCCTAAGGCTTGGAAAAGACTCCCTCCAGAATTAAGATGCATAACAAGCCCAACAGAGTTTAGGTCCAAACTAAAAACCTTCCTTTTTGGGCTCTCATACCCGTAATTTAAATATATTTAACACCAATGAAGCACAATTCAGACGACAAGCATTGTTGCTGTTAGTATGATTGTGCTGCATTGAAGTATACATGCTTTAATCTGTTTGAATCTTAATACTTTATCTCTTTTAAGACGCTTTGGAATTTTTAATTTTGTGACGTTTTAAAAATGAATAAATTAATTATAATTTTTAATTTATAAACTAACGTTTAAGACAAGATTTTTATGCATAGCACAAAGTGTAACAATTATTATAAGCAATAATTGTCAGCCTGAAACACTCATTTACATTGAAAAATCTTCCGAGAAAAGATTCTTGCTGCCAACGGGACTTGAACCCGTGTCCTTCTGATTGCAGGTCAGCTGCTCTTGACCACTGAGCTATGACAGCTTATCTAATACCGGCCAAATAATTCAATATATACTGGTGTTTCATTCAACAATTACTGATTATTACATTTTTCCACCTGAAAACAACCAACTTTATTTTTGTGAGGGAAGTATTGTTAGTACTAAATCTCTCGCTAATTCTCGTTCTTTTCTCGGAATATTTTTCAATGTAGATGAGTGTTTCAGGCTGACAATTATTGCTTATAATAATTGTTACCCTTTGTGCTATGAATAAATTAAAATGAATTGAATTAAAAATACCCTTTTATGACAAATATTTTAATACTAGGGTCCCCACTTCTGACGGGACCCCGCCTAGGTGCCAAGATGGTACAAATTAAAGACACTGAACTTGGAAAGTGATTTTAGACACATTTCCTTTAGATTCACAAAATCAACAAACAAAGACAAATGTTTGGAGAGTTCACTACTCTAGTAAGTAAAGGAACAAGAATCTAATAAGGAATGATTCCTTATGTACTTCCGTATGAGCAATGTGAAATTTGACCATCTTCGAAGCATTATTGAATTGCTTCAAAGATGAATTGAGATAAGAAAATAAAAAATATACGTCTTCGAATGTTAATAATTGATAGTACCGATTGAATTCCGAAGACATAGACCAAAACCTAGAAATTGATACTGCTAGATCCCCACACATGCCCATTTGCTCGCATTTTTGACAAAAGCTCGCTTCGTTTTGTAGCCGCCCACTGCTTCTCTGACCGTGCTCACAGCCACCAGGTCCGCGTGGCGGACTATCGAACACTTGCAGGAGTCCGCTTTTCTTCCTGGAATTCGCAAGAGATAGGCAGACCGCAGTCGGAGGTTTGTTTATCTTTTTAAGCTAAATTTCTACTAGATTTTCTACTAAAAAGTTATTTCCACACAGCTTTATTAATTCTTTTCCATTTTTCGTCTTTTTTCTATATGTAGTGTGGGCCATAAAGTATTCATCACTGGTGTGAGTGAAGGTGATGCAAGTAATGGTGTGAATAAACGTGATGCACTGCTAATAAATGGTGTAAGTGAAAGTGATGCACTGCTAATTAAAGTGTGCGAGAAGGTGATTTTATTTTTATTTTATTTATTAGCGTTATAAACAGTCATTACAAGTTCATATATAACAGTGTTAGAGATAGTCATATCATTGACCAATAAAATAACGACATAAAAATTTGAGACCATAATAAAAATAAAAAAAACAAACAAAACAATATATGTATGTAATATAAACAGTTCTGAAAAAGTGCATCTACTCACTTAAATCTACAAAAAATGTATTTTCAAACTGCTGAAATCAAAAAAGAAAATGTAATGAAAATGAAGAAAAATGAAAATGTAACAGAAAGATAAGGAATTAATGAAACATTAATTTTCCGTTGAATATTACTTTTTACGAATTTTATGAAGTTAGCAAGGTTCGTATTAAACATGTCAATGTCTGTGCATAATCTATTGAAAGTGCTACAGCTTCTTCTTATAAACACATTTTGAAGATAATTAGCATTGCTCTTAGGAATATAAAATATTTCTGGAGATCGAGTGACTCTTATTGGACATCTGAAATTGATATTTTGTAATAGGTAAGGGCTATCAATAAAATTGTGGATTATCTTTTAAAGCATTACTAGGTCTCTGATATTTCTGCGTTGATCAAGGGTTTTGAGGTTCATAGAGACATAATTTACATCATTTCGCATGCGAAACGAAACATATTTCAAAAACTTTTTCTGGACTCTTTCTATATTTGATTTATATGTAGAACAATGGGGGTTCCATACTGTTGAAGCATACTCTAGGTGGCTTCTGACGTATGATATGTAGAGAATCTTAAATGTTTGTGGATTTTTGAAAACAGAACTTACTCTAAGTATAAATCCTAGCATTTTCAAAGCCTTAAGCGTGATGTGCTCGACGTGAGATTGAAAAAGAAGCTTACTGTCTAATAGAACTCCAAGATCTTTAATTTCATTTACCCTATTTAAAAGATTGTTTTTAATTATGTACGGATATAGTATAGTGTTTTTCTTTCGAGAATAAGATATGACGGAACATTTATCTGCATTCAAAAGAAGGCGGTTTTCTAAACAATATACATTGACCAGGGAGTTCAGGTCATCCTGGAGCTCTATACAATCCATCTCAGATTTAATGATTTTGACAATCTTTTTGTCATCCGCATATAGGAACAGCTGAGAATTACGAATAGTTTTGTTAACATCGTTCATAAAAATGTTGAATAAAAGGGGGCCAAGGTGAGATCCTTGGGGAACTCCTGAGGTTACGGGGACAAAGCTAGAGCAGAACCCCAGTACAGTTACAGCTTGCGTACGATTGTCGAGATAAGAGGCTAACCAACGAAGGAGGTCACCGTGTATACCCATTGCTTCGACTTTCTCAATTAAAATGCTGTGTGGAATTTTATCAAAGGCTTTGGAATAGTCTGTGTAGACTACATCGACTTGAAAACCGTTATCCATAGCAACAAGGACTGTGTCAACAAATTCGCATAGATTAGTTTCTGTTGATTTTCTGTTCACGAAGCCATGTTGATTCGAAATGATGTGTGGTCGTATACAAGGAAAAATGATATCGAAAACAATCTTTTCAAAAAGTTTACCCATTACATTTAATTTAGAGATTGGTCTGTAATTTTCTATGTTGTGTTTGTCGCCTTTTTTGAATATAGGCACAATATATGAACTTTTCCATTCTAGTGGAAAAATACCAGAAGACAAAGAAGTTTTGAATATTAGACTTAGCGGATAACATAAAACATTAGCGCAATTCTTTAAAAATACCGGGTGTATACCATCAGGCCTACTGCCTTTGGTAGGATCTAATGATTTGAGATATTTACAAACTAATTCAGTGTCTATATGAACATTATTAAGATTTAGTACTGAGGTGTTTGGATTATATATTCGATTGGTAGACGAGGTGGACGGGGCGGGGGATTCAAAGGAGGATTGAAAATGTATGTTGAATAAGTTACTTATAGCTTCTCCACCCGATACACGCTGGGAGTTAAGAAACATATTGTTAGGTAGTTCAGAGCTTCTTTGCTTAGATTTAACAAAGGTCCAGAAGTGTTTGGGATCGGTATTGATATTAATTTCGGCCATATTAATGAAATTATCATAGCACACCTTCTCCATACGCTTTTGTCGTTCTCGGAGAAGAGAGAAAGTTTGATAGTCAGAGATGCGGTTATAAATTTTATATTTTTTGTGGAATTTAAGTTTATCTTTAATTACTTTTTTTAAGACAGCGCTGTACCATGGGGGGTACCTGGAATCTATGTTAACTGTTCTAGATGGTACATGCATGACAATTACCTTATTTAATTCTGAATAGAAGCGCGCCGTGACTGAGTCTACATTACTGCTGTTAAGAGTCGTTGTCCAGTCAACGGCTGCTAAGGCGCTATTAATCTGCACATAGTCAGCGCTGTGATAGGAGCGGACCGTGCGCGAGCGTGGGATTTGGAGGGATGGCTCGCGGGCCATGCGCAGCACCACCTCTAGCGAGCGGTGGTGTGCATCCTCCGGCACTAGCGGTGTATTGCACCCCCTTACAGTGCACATGCAACTCGAAATCACCAGGACGAGAACACGCCGTTTACATTAAGCTGGTTGTTGAATTGATGGAAGCCGGTAAAGTCTAAAAAATCAGAAAGTGTTGAAGTTAGTGCATCGGTTGAGGATCTATTAAGTACCAGGGCACCGTCTGCGGTCAAAGGCAGAAGCCATTGGGCATGTGGTATGTTGAAATCTCCTAATAGAAGGAATTCATCATCAGGGAAATTGGTATACAACGAAGATATAAATTCAAAAAAGTCACTTAAAGATTTACTCTGCTCCGCACCTTGGACGAAGTATGAGCAGTATATGCGTAGTTTAGAAGCACGCGCGCCAGAGCCTAGTGCAAGAGTAGCTGTGGATATCTCTGCGCGCTGTACGGGTGGGAGGGAGAGTGAGGGGCACGCGGGCAGTTCACGACGTACTGCAATCAGTGAACCACCACCGAGCGCCTGGCCTAACAACATGTAGTCGCGATCACAACGGTACACTACATAACGTTCATCGAATAATTCACAGTCAAATATACTTGGCAGAAGCCATGTCTCAGTTAGGCATATCACGTCATAATCGGCATTAAGAATGCTGGAAAGAAACACATGTGTTTTGGTTTGGAGACCTCTAACATTTTGATAATATATATTTAATTCACCGAGAGCATGCATTTGAATGGAACATGTAGGTCAACATATTATGTGAAAACAATAATAATAATAATACAGTATGTTGGACTATGGAAACGTAGCAAAGATCAGTTGAATATAATATTATAATTGACAATTTGACATTGAAAACTGTAAAATAGTATACATTTTTTAAAGATTTTATGGTGAATCTTGATTTTGAAATCGAACCCATTAAATTTACATGGTTACAATAATAACGTACGTTTGCAGTGATTACAGTGGAGTAATACAATAATATTATTTTTGTTAAGTACTTCCAGCAAAGTAAATGATTCATTAATATGGTAGTGAGCGAGACAAGAGAGTTAAAATTATTAGAAGAGATTTTGTTATACAGTGCTGAGATTAAGAGGCAATTACATGTTAAAAACAGAGATATTATGAAGAAATAAAAAATAAGAAATAAAAATGTTAACATTTGTGTAGGTGTAAGTTTTATAAGATTTTGTTTAAGTCTTCAGCCTTTCGGATCGATCTGATGTGAGAACCCTCGGATTTTCTGACAAGGATTCTGCAATTGCGGACCCAGACGAAGCGAAAGTTATTTTGCTTGGCTGCTTCCTTCGTCAGGTGCAGCAGCCGTTTTGATGCGCTCGTCAGGTGGTCGTTAGCGTAGACGCGGGAGTCGCCGCCACATCCGATGTCGCTGCCGGTTAAATTTTGCATCTTTCGGATTGAAGACAAGAAATCATCCTTCCTTGATGCACTGCTAATTAATGGTGTGAGTGAAGGTGATGCACTGTTAATAAAAGTGTGAGTGAAACTGATGCACTGTTAAGTAATGGTGTGAATGAAGGTGATGCACTACTAAATAATGATGTGAATGAAGGTGATGCACTTCTAAGTAATGGTGTGAATGAAGGTGATGCACTGCTAAGTAATGGTGTGAATGAAGATGATGCACTGCTAAGTAATGGTGTGAGTGAAGGTGATGCACTGTTAATTAAAGTGTGTGTGAATGTGATGCACTGCTAAATAATTGTGTGAGTGAAGATGATGCACCGTTAAATAATGGTGGGAGTGAAGGTGATGCACTGCTAAGTAATGATGTAAGTAAGGGTGATGCACTTTTTTTATTAATCAAATTAGTTTATTATTTATTTACAGTTTTTTACATTTTTAAATCAAGTCCCCTTAAACTAGTTTATATCAGTTTGTCAACGGGTTCTTTAACATTTACTTTTTTTAAATTGAGGCAGGTACATAAAATGTACACATTTATACATTTTATATAGGTAAACAAAAAAAAAATATATTTTGAAAAAAATTTTTTTTGTTAAATTTATAAGAAATACAGAATAGAGAAAATGAAATAAATAAGGAGAAAAGACAAGAGAAAATAATAATGGAAAAAACATTAAAACGAAAAGCGGAAAAACCGAGATCAGTACAAATAAGGTCTTTAACTTAAACATTATTTTAGCGTACATTTCCTTCTGAAACTCAATTCACAGCTTTTTGTTGCAAACTGTAACATGTTGTTAATTATTGGAACAAGATATTCTAGAGTTCTTTGACCGTATTTATTTAGGTATCTGGAAATTATTTATTATTTCATAACATTTGCAGTTAGTCTTGTATTATGAACATGAACCACTAGTTTATTATATTCAGATTGAGATGTATTCTGACTCGCAATTTTAAGCCACAATATAGTACGAACAGATAATAAATTTACAGAGTTGTATAGTAACGATTTTGGTAAATCATGTCTTTGTTCGTATTTAGTTTTTTTATAATAATTTTACCAAAGAAAATTGTACGTTTTACACTGAAAGAAGATTTGTTTTTGTTGAATGTCCCCTTGTGGTTATTCCATATCTTATTAAGGATTCCGCCAATGACAGATATACTAATCTTAGAGTATTTAGCGGAACAAAAAACTTCAGTCTATAAAGTTTGCTCACTATAGCTCTAAGCCGGGTGCAAACTTTTTGTATATGTATATCCCATTTAAAATTACAATCAATTGTTAAACCTAGATATACGTATTTAGAAACTAGTTCAATATTTTTACATGAGCATGGTAATATCACAGAATTATGAATGCAATTAAAATCATGAGAAACAGTTTTAGGAGTTATAGTGATGTTGGCTTGGGGAGATCTGGTGTGCATAAGCTTCGTTTTTTTAGCATTGATTATTAAACTTACATCATGTGACCATTTTTGAAGAGTGACACAGTCTATTTGCATAGAGTACTTGCAATTAATAAATCCTCGTGTGAAATAACTAATGCAGTGTCGTCAGCATAAACAAAATGTTTTACGTGATAGAAAATCAATTTCATTGCAGTAACATATATAATATACAAGGTAGGGCCTAGTATGGACCCTTGTGGTACACCTGCGTAAAGTTTCTTTTTATTGCTATAATGATCTAAAATTTTTACACAAATCTTTCTATTTTCAAAGTAATTAACAAATAATTTATGTAGGTTTCCTGTAATTCCAATTGTTTTAATAGTTTCTATAATTTACTTTGATCGATTGTAACAAAGGCCTTTGAATTATCAATAAATACTCGTAATACGAGTACATGTTTCTTTTTATTTATTTATTTTTATTTGTTTATTTATTTATTTACGCCCTTAGAGTATTTACATCAATCGTGTAACATAGTAATAATAGAAATCATCATCATCATCACAATTGGCTCTACAACCCCTGGTTGGTCTTGGCCTCCTCAAGAATCTTCCTCCACTCATCTCGTTTTGTGCCAGCTCTCTCCAGTTTAGAAGCTCCAAGATAGATATGTCTTTGAGAACGTTGACGTTCCATCTTAATCTTGGTCTTTCCAGGCTCCTTCGCCCTATTGGTTTTGATTTCAACAGGCAATGCAGGGACTTTGGTGGAAATAATAGAAATAGAAAAAATAAAAATAATAGAAACTTATCGAAGGAAGCAAACACTTTGTGGTGTGACATTATATATTAAATGAGAAAACACACTTTGTAAAACACCACTTGATTATAATTGATATTAAACTTTTTATTATAATTGATATTAAACAGCCAACCAGGTTTCGCTCATCTCGAGCTTCATCAGGGCTTATTATAACTGAAGATAATTATCTACAGACATACATATATAAAAGAAATTAAGATAATCAGTGAAAGAGCTAGCAACATAATAGGCAACACCCTATTGGTGCCAGAAAGTGATACAAATTGAAAAGAGGGCGACAAAAATAATTACAGGATGGGTAAGTAAAGGGGGGAGGGAGAGGGAGGGAATTGTTTAAGAAGAGGTTAACGGAAAAAATTAAAAATGGGACTATCAGATAAATTGATTTGGTTATTACTAATGTTCGATTTATTATTGACGCCTTTTTTGATTTCGAGAGCTTCTAGATTGTTTAACCTAATTCCAATTCCATTT
Organism: Limnephilus rhombicus; assembly: GCA_929108145.2. Taxonomy (NCBI): domain Eukaryota; kingdom Metazoa; phylum Arthropoda; class Insecta; order Trichoptera; family Limnephilidae; genus Limnephilus; species Limnephilus rhombicus. Next base: position 46,103,592 of record OV815289.1, on the reverse strand, counting down.
TTATGTAATATTTTAGTTCCGGAGGTTTTATCGAATGAGTGGTTAGTTTCTAGTAGATGGTTTTCAAATTCTGAAAAAGCATTACTATTTAAACATCTTAAGGTAGCATTCGGATCTCGGCAGTCGCGATTTGGCAGTTGCGACCAGCTGCCGCGACCCATTATCACTGCTGTGCGGCGCTACCAACCGCACTAGTCAAGCAGAAGTTAGTTCGAACAGTTGTGCATTGCAGTCGTGTATCGAACATTAATAATTATGTCTGACAATTTCAATGAACGAAAGCGAGAACTTGTGAAGAGACTGATACTGGACGAAGAAGAGGATGATGAAATAACGTTGCTCTTACTTTCATAAAAAAGGAATAAAATCGATTTATTATACACATCCAGAGTCGATGAAGGCAGCTATCAAATCCTGATAAAACGGCACATAAATCTAAAGGATCAGAAATTCAGGAAATACTGCAGACTAAATAAAACTCAATTTCAATTTGTACTTAGTTTAATTGAAAACGATATTCAACCAATGAAAAAAGGATCAATCACAGATGAGGAAAAACTATTTCTCACTTTAAGGTAAATATGATAAAACTGTTATGTAGCTGGAAATATATATTAGAAATGTTTTCAGAAGTTGGCAAATTAAAAGTATTTGAAACACTTAGCCAGTAGCTTCACTGACTGGACTGGGTGAATAAGGATTTGTTGATGAAAATTGCGAATTTTGATCAAATGGGGACTGCTTAAAGAAATACTAGAACTTTGGTTCAGGCTCCTTAATTCATAATCTGCTAAAATATTGAAAGAAAATATTGAAAAAAAGTCGCGGGCAGCGTGACCATACTGCCACCGGAGCGGCTTGGCATCGCTGCCAAGGTCGCGCGCAGGCCACGCCCCCCGGTCGCGCTGCACGGTCGCTTGTGTCGGAAACTATTGCATACAAATCCCTACAAAGCGGTACGGTGCGACCACGGCTTCGGCTGCAGGGCCGCGGCTGCCGGACCGCGACTGCCGAGATCCGAATGCTACCTTTAGATGTTCTTTAATTCTTATGTTTACGTTCCGGGCCGTTTTTCCGATGTAAAATGCAGAACAATCATTACAATTTAGTTTATACACGCCAGAGTGGCTAAATTTATCGTCAATATCTTTAGTGTTAATTAAGTATTTACCAAGGTTGTTATTAGTGTAAAAGGCGGGTTTTATTTCCAGAGGGAGTTTATTATTAAATTCCTTTCACAAACAAATTCAATTTACTTTAGAAATAGGTACCAACTCATCCTTGAATTTTCTAGATCTAACTTTAAGTATCATTAATAATAAAATTTATTTCAATATCAACCGTAAACCTACCTACACCGATACTAACATTCATAATTCATCCAACCACCCCATATCCCACAAACATTCCGCCTTCCACTCCATGATACATCGATTGATTACGGTACCATTAAATAATAATAACTTTAATAAGGAATTATCCATAATTAAACAAAACGCTATAAATAACGGGTATGAGACAAAACTAGTTGACAATATTCTTAATAAAAAATTGAAAAAAGCAGCATCAAATAAATTTATTTTTAATAATTCTAATAATAACATAAATATTAATCACCAATTTCAATGGCGTAGAGTACTGTTTACGAATAACTTTTCTTCTTTAAGCGTAAAAAAAATCCCCCCGGAAATAAAAGGAATAAATTAAAATATAAACGGAATTGAATTTATTTCCAAGCCTATGTATTGTCTTTGGATTGGGGAGTTAATGAAATAGTTAGTTTTAGACGGATAAACAAAGAACACCTCTGAATGTCTCGTGTCACGATTTGGTACTCGAAATGTTATTAGTTTTGTTAAGTCAGGTGCGTCAAGTGATCCATTAACCAATTTGAATAAAGGAACCAAATTGCTCTTGGCACTTCTACACGAAAGGTTAGAAATCATCAATAAGATCATTATTAATTACTGCTAATGAAAGTGTGTGTGAAGGTGATGCACTGCTAAGTAATGGTGTGAGTGAATGTAAAATCGAAAATGCTTACAAATATTTCAGATGCTTTAGTTAAATACTGCAACTAGAACACATGTAAAGACATTCAAATACCTTTGAAATAAAATTGATTTTTTATTAGTCTCTTCAAATGCCCAGAAAAAAAAAACCATCAGGCCTATAAAAACTGCGGAAAAAATTCGGTTTAGGGGCGGCGTTCCTAGATAATAAAACTAGTTATTTTTATACTAACATGGGCCGGAAAATCCGAATCTGAAAGAATTAGGCGTCGGCAAGCAATATTAACTGAATTACACGAATTTAAAATTTTCTATACACACACAGGAAAACAAGCCATTTTGAACGTATTTTGACACTACAAGTCATAGAAAAACAAGAAAGATGTTACACCACATAAAATTAAGTGTTGCCATTAAGCAATAATATCAATAACGTAAAACTTTCCGACACGATACTTCCTCACATGATAATTCATCACATAACACATTAACCTGATGAATTATGACTATCTCAACGGCAACATGGTTTGTGCCCCTTTATACCGCCTGCTCGCGTCAAGGCAAGAAAATATCCCAGTTTTCAAGTAGTTTAGCGGCTACGCTGGGTTTGTGTAACATGGTTTGTGATAGAAAAGAAAGTGCCCCCTTCATAGCGCCTACTCGCGTCAAGGCAAGAAAATATCCCAGTTTTCAAGTAGTTTAGCGGCTACGCTAGGTTTATGTAACATGGTTTGTGATACATAAAAAAGTCAGTAAAGTTTATAAAAAATAATTACTTAAATTAGTTATTGATATTACTGCTTAATGGCAACACTTAATTTTATGTGGTGTAACATCTTTCTTGTTTTTCTATGACTTGTAGTGTCAAAATACGTTCAAAATGGCTTGTTTTCCTGTGTGTGTATAGAAAACTTTAAAGTCGTGTAATTCAGTTAATATTGTTTGCCGACGCCTAGTTCTTTCAGATTCGGATTTTCCGGCCCATAGTTAGTATAAAAATAACTAGTTTTATTATCTAGGAACGCCGCCCCTAAACCGAACTTTACCCAAAACTGCTTTTTAGTTCAATTTCTCCTTCTTACGAACCGATAATCGGTTGTGGTTTTATTGTATAACGTGGATATTTAAATTCTATGGAAAATTATGATAAAACATTAAAATATTTTTGTCTGTACTTCAAAAAACACAGTTAAACACGCCTTTCGGCGATGTTTTTATAATAAACAAACCAAAATAAGCAGCTTATTCTAAATGGGAATTGAAACCTTATTGCCATCCACATAAAGAGTGTTATTGTTAGCAGCAGCAGCCTGATCCCGAATCTTACATGACATCGTGTATGTTAAGTTTATTATTGGATTCTATTTGTAAAGTTCGGCTTTTGTGCGATTTTTGGAAAAATGGGTAAATTTACAGAAACTAAATTTGTTCTAATGTACGCATTCAAAAATCAGGATAACTTTACACGGACAAACTCGGGCCGATTCACAAGATCTACATTACAACAGACATTCCACCAACCTAAAACTAAAAAGACTTCTGGACAAAGGAATATGCAATACTTCTCTGTAAAATTATTTAATGTACTCCCTCTTGCAAAGAAATCCATTAAAAAATTAACCGCCTTCAAAAGAAGCATAAAAATATGGATTCCGCACAAGGGAAGGAAGAAAATAGTTCAATTTCTTTTAGATCTAACTTCATAATTTTCCTCGGTAATATTCTAACATAGGTATTTACTTATAATTCAAATAACAAAACTTGTACAATGTGTCCTTAGAACGGGGTACCCCAGTAAGGACACATTTTCTCTAAAAAACTGTAAAAAAAAAAAAAAAAAATGAGTTTGAAAGGTGAGGCTGATTAAAAAGGACGTATTTGAACTTTCATTTAATGATTTTTGACAAAATTTAAGGATTTGCCGGTGAAACCCGAGGTGTTACAATATCCGGGCTCTAAAGTAATAGGATCTACTCACCATCCGATATACAGAACTGCATACTTGACAACATACTGAATCGCAAACCGAATTATTAATCTTCCGATGGCCCGACGAAGGGAACAAGAATAATTCGGCTGGCGGTTTTGCCTACATACGATCCGTCTTGCAGTGCCCTGCATCAGTCCTGTAAGCAGTTCTGCAAATCTGATGATGAGTTGGCCGTTTGTCACATATAAAAATAACGTTGCAGGTGCGTGAAATACGTTTAGGAGAAGAATACGGAGCGAGTATCCGAAATTTTGAAGATGACATCTCCATTATCTACCTAACGACAAGGTTCACCTTCTCCGACACGGTGCGCGCTGTCTGCCTGGACCTGAGAGACGTGGACCTGTACACCAACCAGACCAGCCCGGGCACTGTGGGCAAGGTAATTATCTTATCTAATAATTGTTTAAAAGAAAAATGAAACAACACAACTTTGTATAAACCACTTATATAATGTGCAAATCCCACCGGTTTCGGAACAAACGTTCCTGCGTCAGGGAAAGCTTATACTAATTTGACAGTTTAGAACAATGTTTTATTATGGTAGGGGTGGAGCCGTTGCTAGTTAATAATGTAGATTGGGTGGGTAGGTATTAGTGTAGAGTGGGTGGGTAGGGGAACAAATCCATGATTGGGCTATATGACAATATTTTTTGTTTGTTGATAATAGATTCATTATTTTTAAGGGATTTTTTAATTTCCAAAGCTTCTAAGTTATTATATAATAATTGTTTATTTATTTATTTATTTATTTCAAAACATACGGCACAACATGTGCCATTGACATAATTATATTTATATATATTATAATACAATAACATAAGAAAGTGACATATAAATGTAAAGTTAAATATAAAAACAAAAGGTAAAAGAAAGGAGTTAAGGTAATGAGTAGTAAATAGAATTATGATGTATAACATGAAAGTATAAAGTAAAAGTGTAAACTATAAAATATAAAGTATAATGTAAAAGTAAAAAGTAAAAATAAAAAGTTGAAAGGCAGGAAATAATATAAACTATAAGTTACCTTTGTAAATAATATAAAGTACAAAAGTTATAAATATAAAAAAAGTATGACAAGTAAACAGTAAGAAATGCTCTTAGGAGCCAAATATTGAAGATAACCAAAAATTAAAAAAAAAAAAAAATATATATATAATAAATAAAAGGAAGGTATTACGGAGTATACAAAGCGATATGAAAAGTAGGTACCAATGATATGTATGATATGTTAAGCCATAGGTATTAGAGTGCATACTGGTATGACATAATATTATGGTTACATGATTATATTTATTATGATTACGTGGTAGTACTAGCAGATAAATTTTGTCTAACGCATCTTTTGTATGATGACAGACTTTCGGCATGATCGATATGAGCAAATTCATTACCTAAAGTGTGTAAACGATGTATTAATGAATTTTGTTCTGCATTACTGAGAGTGTTGTTGCAATAATAAGGTGTTTTAAGTCGAGTTGTTCTACTAGGTACATGATAATTTATTAACGATACCAATTCAGGGGAGTCAAACCAGTTATTGTTTATTTTAAATAAAAAAATAAGATCATTGAGAATTCTTCTATCTTTTAACGATAAGAGTCGCATTTTTTGTAATAGAGAATCATAGTTTATGTCATCCGCGGGAATTCCTAATTTGAAATTAATTGATCTGAGAAATTTGCGTTGAATTTTTTCAATGGAGTTTGCGTGGCTTTTGTAGAAAGGGTTCCATATGGGGGAATTATATTCCAAATGACTCCTAACCAGAGTTGTATATAGTAATTTAAATGTATGAATGTTTTTGAAATCTTTACATAGTCTTAGAATGAAGCCCAGCATTTTCATAGCTTTATTAGTAATGTGGTTGATAAATAGTAGTTTAGTGTCGAAGGTTATTCCGAGGTCCCTTATTACAGGTACTGACATTAAACTGTGATTGTTAAGTGAATAACTGTATTTGATGGGGTTTTTTATTCTAAAGAAACTCATGGTTTGACATTTTTTAATGTTAAGTGTAAGTTTGTTTGGTACACCATTCTGCGAATTTTACAAAATTGGTTTGAAGGGACAAGCAGTCGTATATATTTTTAATGATTTTATAAATTTTCATGTCATCAGCAAATAATAATATGTTAACATTAGAGAATATGGAAGTGACATCGTTTATAAATAGTATAAACAATATTGGACCAAGGTGCGAACCCTGAGGCACACCACTAGTTGCTTCAAATTCGTAAGACAAGTGTTCTTTAATAGAGACAGTTAGTACACGTTTTGATAAATAATTCCTAATCCAGCATAATAATTTACCACTTATTCCTAGTTTAGACAATTTATTTATAAGAATTTTAGTGCAAACCTTATCAAAGGCCGTATAAATTGAGTCAACTTGTTCTCTATTAGCAAGAGCACCTGAGATAAAATTTTCGTACAGTGTAAGGTTAGTTAAAGTAGATCGTCCAGAGATAAAACCATGTTGAAATGATGAGATATTAAATTTTATGCAAGAACATATTTTTTGAAGAATTGACTTTTCAAAAATTTTTGGTATCGACGATTGTTTGCATATTGGTCTGTAATTTTCAACTAAAGACTTGTCTCCGCTTTTAAATATTGGAGTGAGAAAGCTATTTTTCCATATTTGTGGGAACTTGCCTGATAAAAGTGATTGATTAAATAGAAGGTACAGTGGGTAAGAGACACTAGCCCCACAGTTTTTAAGAAATACGGGGGGAATTTTATCTGGCCCTGAGCAAGATTTAGGTTCCAGTAGTTTGATACATACTGCAATTTCTTTAATCTCAACCCGAGAAGTACCAAATCAAACGCCATCTTGTCTAGACCATATTTGGTGTAATGTAAACCTTAATTATATAAAAAATGTCAAATCTACGATTTGGAAGATAAGCATAACCGATCATCACGCAACACTTTTTAACCATGAAACTAAAAATAAAAACAAAAACATACAGAAATTAAGTACCACAAAAACCAGATTAAGCTACCAACTATTAGAAAAATCACTCTCAACAGAAAAATGGACTGAAGTAATAAACAGTAAGTGCGCTAATGAATGTGCATATTTTTTTGGAAAAAAATTATCAAAACACATTTTAAATGCCTCTGAAATTAAAAACTTGCATCAAAACTCGAAAACAAAAAAAATTAAACCCTGGATCACTAACGGATTAGTAAAAGCAGTTAGAAAAAAAATAAACTTTTCAAACTAGCTCATCAACCGAATTCTAAAAAATCTATTATTTCATATTACAAAAAATATAAAAACATATTAACAACTTTAATTCGAAAAACGAAAAATAGCTACTACTCCCAACAAATTATAGAGGCCAAAAATAATAATAAAAAATTTGGACTACAATAAACGAAATTTTTTTTATTTTTATTTATTTATGTATTTATCTATAATAAAATATATTTACAATGGTTTTATTTGTATGCCTGTCTCACTAGGGTATAACTGTGTCGAGACAGGTGTACAGGTATATAAATGAATATGCAAACACAGATTGAAAATGCTTAACTTTGCTCAAGAAAAAATTAATTATAATTCAAAATGACCGAATACATAGTAAAACAAATTGACGAAAACTACAAAATAAACCAAGAAATATGTCAAAATATTAAAGAAGTTAATAAGTGGTGCGTTACAAACAGTTCCCCCTTTTTATTACTACACATGAACATTCGAAGCATCGCAAAAAACCTTGATGAATTTTTGATAAATATGAACGATCTGTTTTTATCGCCCGCCTGCATAGTGTTAACAGAAACGCACTGTAATAACGATCAACACATTAATGCACTACCCAACTACAAAGGCATCGCAACAACAACACCAATTAATAAAAATAGTGGTATAATTATATTTGTTCATGATGAGTGTGAAATTATTAAAATTGAAGAAATTTATATACAACATGTAAATTGTCTAAAAATAGATATAAAATTAAAAAACAAATTATACAGAATTATAACAGTGTACAGAACACACAAATCAAATATAACTAACTTCATCAATGAACTATATGAATATCTAAGCAAATTATCGAAAATTCTTACTTTTGTATGTGGTGATTTCAATATAAACATTTCTGCTAACCATAACTCAATAGAAAAAAATAATTTCATTAACATGATGACGCATCTCAACTTTAAATCTTGTATTAATAGTAACACTCGAGAAATTAAAAACCAAACTCCATCATGCATAGACCATATCTGGTGTAATATACATTTAAATGAAATAAAAAATATTAAATCCACTGTTTGGAAAACCAATATAACTGACCATTACGCGTGTCTTATATTACATGAGACAAATAAAAAACTAAACACAATACCCAAATTAAATCTTCCATATTCCCAAATAGACTATGAATTATTAAAAAAATCATTAATAAATGAAAAATGGGAAGAAGTTTTAAAAAATAAATGCACCAACCAAAGTGCCTTACTGTTTGAAAAAACTTTAACTAAACACGTTTTAGAAGCAACAAAAACAACACAGATCGTCCCCAATTCAAAAACAAAGAAAATTAAACCATGGATTACTCTAGGATTAATAAAAGCCATTCGAAAAAAAATAAACTTTATAAAATAACACAAAGGCCACTAGTTAACAATAAAATTGTACTATATTATAAAAAGTATAAAAATATATTAACTACTCTAATTAGAAAAACGAAAAACGACTATTACTCAAAAATTATAACCGAAGCTAAAGACAATAATAAAAAAATATGGTCAACAATAAATGAAATAATAAATAAAAATAAAACATATAAGCACATATCCGAAATATCAGATGGGAAATTAATATATAATGTACAAAGTGACACAAAAAATGTTGTAATATTTTAAATAACCATTTTAATAACGTTGGAAAAAACCTAGCAAAATCCATAAATTCGACCAATATATCAAATCCACAACACAGAACACAATGTCAAATAAATAAATTTGAGCCAGTCACAGAAGCCGACATTGACAGAACTATTTCGGAACTAAAAGGAGGTTCTGCCCCCGGCTTTGATAACATAGATGCTAAGACAATAAAAGCGATGAAAACATACTTAATTCTCCCAATAACACATATAATAAACCTAAGTCTAGCAAATGGCGAATTTCCCAATAATTACAAAAGAGCAATTATAACTCCCATTTATAAAACAGACTGTCCTAAAGACCCACAAAATTACCGCCCGATTTCCCTTCTATCAAATATATCAAAAATATATGAGAAAATTGTAAAAAAACAAATTTGGACATTCTTAGATGAAAATAAAATAATTAATGATAATCAATTCGGCTTCAAAAAAAATACAAGTACTCACGACGCGATAGCAAAAATAACCAACTATTTATATACGGCCCTAGATTCCGATAAAAAATGTATCGGAATATTTATAGACTTGAAAAAAGCTTTCGACAGCATATCACATAAAAAATTAATAAATAAATTAAAATCTATAGGAATTAATGGGAAAGTTTTAGCATGGATAGCTAGTTATTTACATGAAAGACCACAACAAGTAAAATTACTAAATCAAGTCAGCGATTCAAAATATAGCGATTTTTCAATACCCCAAGGTACAGTTTTGGGACCATTGTTATTTATTATATATGTCAATGATATATTCAATATTTCTAAATATGGAGACATTGTCTCCTACGCTGACGACACAGTCCTACTACTAAAAGCAAACACCTGGTCTGAATTAAACAAAATGGCAAATACAGATATCAATGCACTAAAATTATGGTTTGATAAAAACCTGTTGACTTTAAATTCTAAAAAAACCTATTATTTGCCATTTTTCATTAAAAAACAAGAAACACCTAAAGAAATAAACTTAATAATCCACTCTGTGACAAATACAGAAAACCACAAATGTAATATATCATGTTCAAAAATAGAAAGCAAAACTGATATTAAGTACCTGGGCATAACAATAGACCAGCGTTAAAAATGGTCTCCACACATAAATATTCTGAACAACAGAATAAGGAAACTAACATATATATTTAGATGTTTAAGAGATATTTTAAACGAAAAATTACTTAGAACAACATACTTCGCTTTCTGTCAATCAATTATACAATACGGCATTATAGGATGGGGCGGTACATATACAAATCAAACACAAACAATTTACATAACACAAACAATTTACATATCACAAAAACTAATAATAAAAACAATTTTAAAAAAACCCTACTCATATTCGTCAGAACTTTTATTCAAACAATTTAAAGTCAGAAAATTAAGTGCATTATACTTTTATCATGCAACATTACAAATTTATAAAGATAATATTAAAAATCAAGTTGCACCATTTAAAAATAATAGAAGTCTTAGACAAACATCAATACTTCCCACTCCAAAATGTAAAAAAAAAATTGGACAATTGAGTCATAAATATCTCGGAGCAAAATTTTTTAATTCATTACCAGAAAAAATTAGAAACATGAATACCAATATAAAAAATTTTAAAACTCACCTTAAAAATTATACTGAGAACTTCGTTTAAATGGTAATTTAAATATGATATAAATAAACTGAATGATATAAAAAAAAGCAATACAATAACACCCCCCCATACACACACGCTTTGCTTAATTATGGGGGTACATCAAATACATCTACTATGTAATTAATTACTGTATAAAATTTATTTGTAATTTATGTACCTTCTATTACTAATAAAAAAAATAAAAAATAAAAAATAGTAGTTACAAGGATATTTCAGGTAAAATACATATTATGAATAGAATTAAAACAGAAGGGTGATTGGAAGGGTGGTAAATCTTTTAAAGAGAGTTATTTTATAAATGTTGGAGATGGAGTAATGAAATAAATTCTGCCTAGTCTATTTATAGGTAAAATTTGACAGGATTCCATTATTTTCATTTGTTTTATATGGGTTCGGTTGTACGTGAATAGTTATTTCTGTCTATGTGTGATTTATTTTACAGATATTTGTGATAGTGTGGCGTCCAATACTTATAATCCATTTTTTAATATCTTGTTTGAATTTTGTAAAGGAGTCACTTTGTCTGATCGTAGTTGGTAGTGTATTGTATAGTTTGCAAGCTATGTATTTAGAGTGTCTTTGCCCGAAGGTGGTTTTGAAAAAAGGAGTTTGGAGAAGTTCGTTGTTTTTGGCTCGGGTATTGTGTAGCTTTGTATGGTGTTTTGTTGTTTTTGTGCAAATTAAGTAATATGGATCTTGAGTAGAGCTGTTTTATGTCCATAACGTTGAAGGAATTGAAGATAGTATCAGTGCTGGTAGTGAGCGGCATTTTAAGAATTATTTTTATGATTAGTTTTTGTGCTTTCATGATGGGATCAAGGGCATTGGAATATGCATTACCCCAGGCTAGAATTCCGTATTCGATGTGAGATTGGCACAATGAGTAATATACTGTTTTTAAAAGTTTTAGGTGAAGGAAATTGCGTGTTTGTTTGAAAAAGTATATAGATTTTCGGATTTTGTTTGTAGTATTATGTATATGTTGCTTCCAATTCAGGTGTGTATCGAAGGTTACTCCTAAATATTTGATAATGTTTACTTGCTCTAGGCATGGGCAGTCACAGTTCCGGTTTAGAGATGAATTTTTACATTTGTGTATTTTTAATGGCGGGGCTGGGTTTGACTTTGGGATATTGGTGAGACTAGACAGAAAGTATTTGGTTTTCTGTACATTTAGAGTTAATATGTTCGAGTCAAGCCAATATTTTACCTGTTGAATTCCTTCCTCCGCTTTGGAATATGCGGTAAGCCAATCTTTTGCTTGGAAGAGTAGGACAGTGTCATCGGCGAAACTGACAATAGTGGCATCGATATCTAGGTTGCATAACTCGTTAAAATATATTAGGAAGAGCGTTGGACCTATAACACTGCCTTGAGGGACCCCGTAACTAATGGGCAAATTCTGGCTCTTTGTGGTATTGAGTTTAACGCATTGGGATCTGTCAGATAAGAAATAATAAATAAAAATAAAAAGAGAAGTTGTATATCCGAAATTTCAGATGGGAAAAAAACGTACAATGTCCAACTCGACACTAAAAAATGCTGTAATATTTTAAACAACTATTTTGTGTTGGAAAAAATCTGGCAAACGCTATACAAACATGTCCCAACAATAATAAAAATAATCCCCACACTACCCAACACCAATATAATAATTTCAACAAAATAACAGAAACTGATGTTGGAAAAGTTATCGATGATTTAAAGGGGGGCTCTGCTCCCGGTTATGACAACATATATGTAAACATATTAAAAACAATGAAACAATATCTAATTTGCCCATTATAACTCATATAATAAAAACAAGCCTTATAAAAGGTGTATTTCCAAATAATTACAAAAGAACAATAATAACACCGATATATAAAGCAGACTGCTCAAAAGACCCACAAAATTACCGCCCTATATCCCTTTTATCTAATATATCAAAAATATTCGAAAAAATTGTAAAAAACCAAATCTGGGCCTTCTTAGAACAACATCACATTATAAATTCTAAACAGTATGGTTTCAAAAAAAACACCAGCACCCATGATGCCATTGCGAAAATAACAAACTATATATATACCGTCCTAGACTCAAATGAAAAATGCATTGGAATATTTATTGACCTTAAAAAAGCATTTGATAGTATATCTCATACTAACTTAATAAAAAAAATCAAATTAATTGGAATAAATGGACTGGTGCTATTCTGGATTATAAGCTTTTTGGAAAATAGACCGCAACAAGTAAAATTATTAAATGAACTAGGTGATTCCGAAAGTAGTAACTTCTCAATACCACAAGGCACAGTTCTAGGACCACTTTTGTTCATATTATATGTAAATGCGGGGAAATTATCTCATATGCAGATGACACAGCGCTTCTTCTAAAAGCAAACACATGGTTAGAACTGAATGAAAAGGCTAACATAGACATGAATGAATTAAAAACATGGTTTGACAATATATAACCTACTAACATTAAACTCTAAAAAAACACATTACATACCATTTTTCATAAAAAAACCAAACACGCCGTATGAAATAAACATAAGGATCCATTCTGCACCACACACTCAACAACACCACTTGAAACGTATCATGTTCGTATATAATGTAACCTTGCGGCAGAGCAGAGACCAGGGCTCAGGATGGTGGGCCAAGTAGTTATCTGTCATGTAGGTAGGGTTTTCAGTCAAATAAAAAAGAAGATGAATTTTACAAAACTATATTGTAGCCAATCAAAAAAAAACAAACATGAGAGTGCAAATTTCATACCAATGAAAGGTTAGCATTAAATTTATACCAATGAAATATAAGAATACAAAACATAAACATACCAGATGGACTCCGGAAACTCTCTAACCTAACTAAAAGAAATCACGACGGATATAACACCGGATGACGACCACGAACTTGCTTCTTAGAGAGAAGACGAGAAGGGACGGGACTTCCAGCCTCCTCAATCGGGGACGGCGCGGAATCCAGAGAGCCAAGGTCGTCCTTCTAATTGGGCAGGAGGCCGCTATACCTCCAAGGAGCGCATTCAGCCACGGGCCATCTCTACGAACTCCAATCCAAAGGCACGTGGTCCCCAACAGTATCCACGCCTGGCGTATAACGGTTAGCAGACCGTGACTTTGCGACGCGGGGTCGTGAAGGCATATGATATTAGCCAACACCAGGAGCAATTCACTTCACGATTCCTTTTCCAGAAATACATCCACAAAACGGCCAACCAGCCACATCGAAAAAAAGTGGGACTTACACGTCATCCACTAAAAATAAAAACGTACACGAACTTCTCGTGTTACGCAAAATACACCCCGCGTCTTGATAAGATAGGATCGACTTCGATTTACATGATATAATCCAATTGAAACACTTTTACAGTGAGTGACTAATTCACGCACAGCTAGCCCATAGCTGCCCGGGAGGAAGTGCCCATAAACAAAAAAGCTCCTGTCTTTTCAAAAAAAATTACCAGTCTCAAAAAAAAACACCATAGACAAAAAAACAAATAGGCAAGAACTGTACTAGTCACATAATATTTATGTGACACACTGTAACTTATTGTGTACTAATATTGAAATGAAAACTTCAACCAAATATCTAGGAATCACTATTGACCAATGTCTAAAATGGATACCGCATATAACCATTCTTAAAAACAGAGTAAGAAAATTGACATATATTTTTAGCTGTTTGAGACACATTCTAAGTAAAGAACTACTGAGAATGACGAACTTCGCATTCTGTCAATCCATAATCCAATATGGTATAATAGGATGGGGTGGCGCCTATAAAACTCACACACAATCTCTTTACATTGCGCAAAAACTAATAATTAAAATAATATTAAAAAAATCATTTCTTTATTCATCTGAACTAATATTCAAAGAATTTAAAATCAGAAAATTAAATACTCTCTTCCTGTATCATTCAACCTTACAAGTTTACAAAGAGGATATCCTAAACAAATCCATACCTTTCAAAAACACAGTAAATCTCAGGCAAAAATACATGTTACCAATTCCCATTTGTAAAAAAACTTTGGGTCAACAAAACTATAAATACTTAGGAACAAATTTCTTTAATAAATTACCAGAAAATATAAGATCCCTTAAGGACAGTTTCAAAAATTTCAAAACACAGTTAAAAAAATATACTGAAAACCTTAACTAAAAAAAATAAAAAATAAATAATAATTAAAAAAAATATATACATATACACACATATGTTTCTCTTATTCTTAATATAAACTAAATTAAAAAAAAAAATCAAAATAACCTAACAAATAATACTTCCTCCCGTACACACAAGCATTTGCTTATTATGGGAAAACATTTAAAAAAAATATGTATATCTGTATTTAATAATTGTATTAAGTTTTTTTTTTATATACTTTCATTATATTTATGTATCTATTGTATGTACTGTACCAAAAAAAAAAAAAAAATTAAAAAAAAAAAAAATGTATCTGTGATAGTTGTTAATTTATATCTGACTCGAAGTTTGGAATGTCTTCATCAGGGATATCGGTTTCATACACATCCTTAAAAAAGTCTGCAAACAAATTGACAATTTCATTGATTTTACAGGAAGTTTTCAGTTTGTAGTGCATGGTTTCAGGTATGCCAAGGTTATTATTATTTTGGGATTTACAATAGTTAAAAAATTGTTTTACATTGTTAACAATCGAAAATTCAACATTCTTAGGGGGTCTTTCACCAATCTTTCACCAATGTTTGATAATTTATTACAATCTTTTCGATGCTGAAAATTGTAAAATCAGAAAGACTTTGTTTCTTTGTATATTTTATGGGCTTTTTTCTTCTCAATTACTATGTTAATGAGGTCCTTGCTAAACCAGCTAGGGAAATTTGAAGATAATTTATAACTGATCGGAACAAATTTTTCTATGGCTTTATGTAGGTGATCATAAAAGACTTTAATATTTTCATCAAGGTTTCCTCCTTCTAATATAGACCAGTCAGTGTTATGTAGATAATCGCGTATTGCAACATAATTGGCTTTAATAAAGTTGAGAAATTGAGTCTGGTTTTTAATTTGGCATTTTATAGGGTTACATAGTATAGTAATGTCTAGAGGTGGGTGATGAGAATCAGGGGTAAGAACTGAGTCGAGTGACTTACCAACCGCAGTTGCCATGTCGGTACAAAGAACAAGATCTAGTAATCTATTATTGTCATTTTTTACATTGTTTAATTGAACTAGGTTAAGGAAATCGCAAAATTCAACTATTTCTTTTTCTGTTTAAAAGCAGATATATGCGTTAAAAATACGACAGCAGTCAAGTACAATAAGCGTGTTTACACGTCAGCGCGTGTGTCTCCATAGAAACCGTTATAATTCCGTTATTGTTTTAGTTACAATTTGGGAGGCGGGAATGGGTACCGCCGCCCCGGGAACCTTTATTGGATAACCAACACCTCTGCCATAGGTCACCCCGAGTGGTTCGCTACGTTTGGTGATTTAGCAGAGGTGCCCGGGTAGTTACATTCGTAAAATAAAAAGTGAAATGTCGATAGTGAATCATGCTGCACATCTCTATTCAAGTTGTCCATAGAAATACATCAAAAGAACATTCTGTCAGACGCGCAGTCTGACACATAATTTATCCCGCCAAATTTCCCACGGGCGCCCGACATTGTTAATTTCTATTAAATATTTTTATATGAAATGATAAAAAAGTGAGGTGACAAAAGTGTTTATTACACATTTATACAATTGAATAAGTATTGTTGTTTACATAATCTGTGATTTTAGTACCGTTTTCACATAAAAACATCACGTGAGTCATTTTCACATTTTTTTAATGTTTACATTCTAAATTTTAATATTTACAAATGTTTATATTTATTTGTAATAAAATAATTCGAAAGCTTATTTTGTAACCTATCTAAAACAGTTTTTAATATTCGGTTACGTTCAGAAATGTTTCATTTATAGAGCTTTAATTGTGAAGCGGTAATAATACAAAGTTTTCGTAAAATGTCATTTTGTGACACCAAAAGCTAATATTCTCGAAAATTCGGAGGGGTTAAGATAAGCTAGAGTTTTGTGATACTGTAGAATTGTCACGGGTGCCCCAATTAATTTTCGGTAAATTGTAGTCACCGATGATAGTGATTTTACTGTTTGGAAATTTGTACGACAGTTGTTCAATATCCTCAAAATGACTCTTGTATACACTTATATCCGATGACGGTGGAATATAAACACTGCCTATGATATTTTTTTTGATTTTTACCCTTTAGTAAGGTGTAAACTTGCTCCACATTACAATTTTTGGTTTTCAGAAGTTTTGAAGGATGTGCCTTGTTGACAGCTATCATGACACCACCGCCTCTAGATTTAGAGCTGGTATGTTGACTTCTGTCAGACCGGTAAATATGATGGTGGGGTAGACCAAGCTCAGCAGAGTTAATTGATGGTTCCGGCCAGGTTTCTGTTAGAATGAGAATGTCATGTTGCAGTGTCGGGGCATGTATTTTGAAGTCCTTAAGTTTAGTTTTCATGCCTCTGAAATTTTGATAATAGCACTTCAATTTGTTTTGGTTGTGTCATTTTTTGGAATAGTTGTAACAATAGTTGGTTTGGAGTTTATGTACTTTATGGTAAGGTTTGGTTCACCATTCTCTTGACGGTACAATAATTGCTTTCTCAGCTCCACCAATTGGTTACGTTGGAGGATAGGTAAATCATTACTGGCCTTGATGCCGTTTTTAAATTTTATGCTATTACGTAGGAAAGTTCTCGGTGCGATATTGTCAGTAAATTCCACTTTAATTGGACGATTTTTGTTAGCAATTTTTCTGGCACCCAGTCGGAATATTTTGACGTTGATTAGATTTAATGACGGGTCGATGGTTTTTATAGCCGAAGAAATTTTCTCTCTATCTTCCGTACTTTCTGTTTTTTACTTCTTTCCAAAAGGAAAGAAGCCCAGGAATATATACTATCTCAAAAGGACTAGTTTGTCAGCTTCACTGTCAGCTATGGGGCATAGTGCCGTAGGAGTTAATCGAATGGGCACAAAACCACCAAACTCGTCGTCTGGGAAACGATTAAGAAAAATCCCAGTTTTGTGAAATTGGAGCGAGGGTCTATCTTTTCTCACAATCAAGGAGAAGTTTTTAAGTGACCCCTAATATTTCGTCATATACACGCGAAAGATTAGCCTTTTGGTATAATGTGTATTCATTCTCATCTCATTGTTTTTCTAAATATCACCCACTTTGGTTAATGTAAAGAGTCAGGAAACATGCTGGTGGATTACGTTTCATCCTCACATAGAGTTTGAATTGGTAATCGGTCCA
Source organism: Limnephilus rhombicus (assembly GCA_929108145.2). Classification (NCBI taxonomy): domain Eukaryota; kingdom Metazoa; phylum Arthropoda; class Insecta; order Trichoptera; family Limnephilidae; genus Limnephilus; species Limnephilus rhombicus. Next base: position 46,085,706 of record OV815289.1, on the reverse strand, counting down.
GTCCCTAGCAAGTTTCGTCACTCAACTCCTTTCCGTCCCTTTCCCTCTTCCTACCCTCATGTTCTCAAATATGCTATGAAGTGGAAAATCCGTTGTTGACCACATTTCGCCCTCACTTGGAGTTCGAATCGGTACCTAACCAGGCACAACGGGCCTTCTTCTTCACTCTCTTTATATGTCTCATCATCATCATCCTGGTTTCAATGAAGCAAATTTATGAATACTGGATATGTATGTTATGCACTTGGCATACCATCGGTCTCTTCGACAACCTTTATCCATGAATCAGTTTCTCTGCCTTGCCGTGACTCGTTCACGACTTTTTGTCTTGTTCTTTGAAATTCTTCGAAAATGTTACCATCTTATGTTAACATAGGCCATGGAAGGCCGGTTGTCTTTCAACCAAGGTATTTTGTCACTCGGCAAAAGCCAGGTTATCCTAACAAAGGATAATGTTAAAAATCTAATTGTATGCTAGTTAGGAATCTCTCCCTCTCTCTCTCTCTCGTTGTTCTCTCTGGGTCGTTGGTTAAACCTCGTTTGTTTATTCTCTGGACACATTTTGTTTCTCTCCTAACTTTTCTTCATTGGTCTCTAGGCAGGTTTGGTGGTTATTTGGTGGTTTGTTGAGATGAATGTGGGTAGATCCAATAATGTCATCTGCTATTTCCGTTCAGCGATCCGCGTGGTTATACTTACTTCACACTTCTCTGATCTGACTCCATGGGTTACCAAATACACCAAAAATGAAAGGAATGTTTCTGAATACTGAAGTTACATTTATTTAAATTACGAAATACTACAAGTATTAACTTGGAAGGTTTATAGGGAAGATACTCGAGCAAACAGCTAGCGCGTCAGGTAGCCGAGAAACGAATGAATTCCGTTCGCTTTGCCGGAACGGAATTCGCGCAGGCGCGGCGACTGAGTTGCCCGCGCATAAAACCAATTATTAGGCTGTTGAGTATCATCCCCTACATACCTCCCGCCCAGTTTTTTAGCGATAAAAAATTAAATAAACTTAAATAAGATATACAAGAGCAATGCTTAAATGTATAAACCAGTATGGTTTTTTAAATTTTTTAAAACGAAAAAAATTATCTTCAATTGTTTACTGGAGCACTTATTTATTAACTCAACATGTTTATGGAGTTTTATTGTAATTAAAGAAAACTAGACTGGGTATAGTTATCATCCAGAGTGGACCTATTATTACTTTATTTTAAAGCTATTGCAAATAATTACTAAATGATTAATAACATTTATATGCTTCAGTAAACAGTTGGAAAGAATTATGATAACATAAGTATTAAAATTTGAACAACATGTTCATGCAGTGCCAGTCGAAAACGATAGCAGGTTTATTAAATATTTATACAAGAAATATGAACCTAAATATACGTAAAAGTTTTATTAAAATCTAAATATTTGAAATGACTCAACGAAAACAATAAAAGATTACTAACTAGGATAATGCTTCAACTAGTTGTTAATAGGTGAGTATACATTTTTGGCAAAAAAATTTTATTCACAAAAGTTTTTGTTTGAATTTATAAAAATGGTAGTTATGAAACCAAAATATCTAAGTTTCCTATAAGTTAATTAATGTATTAAGTTATTAAAAAAAAACAAAAGGAACATATAAGTGTTCATTATACAACTAGCCATGTATTTAATATAGTCTAGAAATATGTTGAAATGATTATATAGTGAAGTCATTGTAGGTACCAATGTAGTACTTCATATTTCTATATTATAATAAATATGTTACATCACGTTTGTGATACGAAAGAATACCTCACATCACCCTGAATGTGGAAAATTTTCAGTAAAATTTTTATCTATTATTTATAATAAAGTAAGTACTTATAAGAAATTACACTAATTTTTAATGTACTGTTACATAATTTAAAATTTGATACAACAAAACAACTGTCATGTGTACATAGAAGTTGATCAATTATTTGATCATTTTTTATGATATTAAATTTTATTATACTTAAATGCACATACAAGAATTGTTTTTGTTTTCCTTTTTTTAGAAAGACGAATAAAAATTATCTTCAATTGTTTACCGGAGCGCATTTATCAACTCGACATACAAATGGAGTTTATTATTATCAAAAGGAACTAGACTGGGTATGGATCGTCCAGAGTAGATCTGTTATTTTCTAAAAATTATGGCAATTAATTATTAATTGACTAATAGCATTTAGTCGCTACCGTAAACAATTGAAAAGAATTAGTACATATTATTTATATAAAGATTCAACAAGTGTTCAGTCAGATGGTGAGTATCATTTTAAAACACATCTGAGTGACCATGGTTAAAATTACCAAAGGTAAAAACATTTTCACTATGCATGATTTAAAAAAAAAAAAGTTTTAATGTTTAAGTTGAATTAAGAATTGTTTTATATATGACACTTTTGTTAGTTGAAAGTTATTTAACAATGTTAGATACTAGGTTTATATGTATATGTTAATATATTCCATATTGGGAACATGTTCAATATAGAATATATTAATATTGAATTACACAATAATTATACAAACCTATAAGAAGTTATTTTTAGCATAAGTTGTATAAGTACATATTGTGAAAAGCGATTATTGCTGGATAAGAAGGTTTCATTGATTGATATACAATGTTTTATGTTTGCTTAAAAATAGGTACATGTAAAAATTTCATTCTAACATTCTATACAAGTTTTTAAAGAAAAGTTGTATAAAATTTATAAAAACTTCAACGCATAAAGCGGAGTGGCTAGATTTACTATTTATATATTCATCGCAAGCTGCGGAATGTTTTATTTTTAAAACAAGGTTATTATTTACGTTAATATGTGTTATATTGAGTATGTGGTCAATACAAGACATATTACGCTCTGTTAATATTAAGTTTAAAAAATGACTATTGTCTGAGTACATCGTTTTTTACACACTTTAAAGTGTTAAATTTTTCTTAAAACTAGTTACATGGTTTACATGATTTTAAAAAATGAAAAATTTTCATTGGTTAAATGGTTCATCACTTTGATGACCGATATGTATTGTATAAAACAAATAATAGTACTAGAGTTCAAAATTTCTTTCAAAATTGAAGTCTCTAGTTATCAGTAATTTTACAGATATACGGTTTAAGATAATACAAGCTTTGTATATGCTATTTTAAATATTATTTTTGGTAGTCATTTTTAATTTGATATGGGATCTGTAGGAAGGAAAAGATTTAATTATATCTAATTTTGCCAATTATTTGCTTTCCGACCGGTAACGGTCGCCAAAATGGACTCTACGACCAGATCTTGTTCTTTTTATTTCTGGGAGTGGTTCCTGGACAGTTGTAGCAACAGGAATATTTTCTTCTACTGGTACCTTTTCCTCTACAGGTAGGAAGGCTGGTTTTAACCTATCTATGGAAACACGTTTATTTTTGCCCTTTACGTTGATTACAAACGTTTTATCGTCGCGTTCCTCCACTTTATAAGGTCCTTCGTATGAATTTTGAAGGGGCCTTCTTCCACTGTCTGTTCTAAGAAAGACATGGGTAGTTAGAGATAAGTCTTTATGTACAAAGCATTTCCTTGATCCATGGGCGGTGGTAGGTATCGGTATTCAGTATCGCCTGGACATGCTGTGGGAGTCTCTGCAACCATAGTGTTCTGACGATGGCGCTCTTTGCCAAAGCGGGTCCCGCTAACTCCTGCATGTGCCTTAGTAGACCAGTTGGTTTTCGGTCCTCCAACTGGATGCCGGTGAGAAGTCGAGTTAGTCGCTTCTCCTCCGAGTCCTGAAGACGCTCGATGAGGGCTGTCTTGACGCGTACATATTTTTCTTGGGCTGGTGGATTAATTATTATGTCGCTTATTATCTGCAGGGTGTCAGGATCAAGAGCGGCAATTACGATGTTGTACTTGGTGAAGTCATCTTTTATCCGAGAATTCACGAACTGTGCCTCGGCCTGGGCCAACCAGAGAGCAATATTAGACTTCCAACAGCTCGGTAAGCGTACTGAAACTGGGTGTACGTCCGATGCTGGTCTGCTGTCTCCTTCCATGTTGCTTTTGCTGAGTTTGCCGCTTGAAATTGTGGGAGGATCAGAAGCGCTTGAACTGCTGGCGTTTCCTTCGTTGGTTACGATGAGATTACTTGAGTTTGATTCGTTGGAGTTTTCTTCTTTATTTTCCTTTTCGATAGTAAACATCTCCCAATTTGGTCAGAACAATTCGCAGCAGATATGGCAAAATTTCAAAGGAAGTGTGAATGTATAAAATAATTTTTTTAATTTAATACCCATATAAGTTTAAAAATGATTTCTAAAATTGTTTGTTGCAAATTGATAATGTTTTTATTTTAAAAGTTAAAATTTTTGAAATCTGTTAAAAATTGTATTAAAAGTTTAAAAATAACCGAAATTTTTAATATTTTATTTAAGATGATGCAATTGGATTACACGAGCTCTGCAGATTTTTCAAAGGCAACACATTTAAGTTGTAACATATTGTATACGCATCAATTAATGTAACAATTTTCTAAAATGCTGGAAAAAATAATTAGATTAATGTAAAACTTTTTAAAAACTTTCACGTGTCTGATGAGTCATCTTTTTCGTGAGATCGGTTCTCTGCCTTTCTCTCGGCAAAACTGGTCCGCGAAACTCGCCGGTGTGTCTCTGCCTTTATCCGGAACGATTCCAAGCGGTGATGTGTGTCTCCGCCTTTAACCGCTCGCCCTTGTGAATCTAGGTGAAATGGAAGGCCAGCGAATTTAGTCCTTTTTAATGCACAAAACAAGGAAAAATACATAATCTTTGACAGGGATTCATGAGACAGCTAGATGATATCAGACAAAATGGTTAGCAACGGTTTTATACCGTTTTACTTCATAAATTTGTGATAAAAATGGCGGGTTTCACAATCCGCGATTAATTCAATTTACATTTCACAATTAGAATTATTAACTTGAAATTTGTGGGTATATGATAAAAACATTATATGTTAGCTGAAAAACAAAGCACGTTGTTAATTTTAATAGAAGTTAAAACTCATTTTAAACCAAATGCTCGTTTATCACTGTCATTATTTGATAGCATAAACGAAGCACATTATATTTATAAAATACTGAGGTCCCCCGGTGGTCATTGCACGTAATTGAAGCTAAATTATGAAATGCTTTAAATATTAAAAAAAAATAAAATGCGACTCACCGGGTGCGTGATTTCTCAGGATTCGCTTCCCGATTCCTGACGGCTGCTGTATGCGAGTTTCCCATTTTTTCTTGTGTGTGTCGTGTGTCACCAGTTTGGTGGTTATTTGGTGGTTTGTTGAGATGAATGTGGGTAGATCCAATAATGTCATCTGCTATTTCCGTTCAGCGATCCGCGTGGTTATACTTACTTCACACTTCTCTGATCTGACTCCATGGGTTACCAAAAACACCAAAAATGAAAGGAATGTTTCTGAATACTGAAGTTACATTTATTTAAATTACGAAATACTACAAGTATTAACTTGGAAGGTTTATAGGGAAGATACTCGAGCGAACAGCTAGCGCGTCAGGTAGCCGAGAAACGAATGAATTCCGTTCGCTTTGCCGGAACGGAATTCGCGCAGGCGCGGCGACTGAGTTGCCCGCGCATAAAACCAATTATTAGGCTGTTGAGTATCATCCCCTACACAGGTAAACTTCTTACCTTAACTTCTTTCTTAAAGGAATTTTGCTTGAATAATAATTTCTTCCTGATTTAAAAAGAAGCCCGGAAGGATGTCTTCACCGGCAGCCAAGCTGAGCTTCACTCCCTGGCAGACCTCGCCGTGGTTACGGAGGTCTTCTTGCTGTTATTTTCTACACAATTGTTCCTGAAAGCACGGACCATACCGCTCATACGTATGTTGTCTTATTGCGCCGCTGCAAGCTGAGTTGTCCCGTTATATATAACAACATTCTGGACTACCTTTTGGGCACGTTAGCCCCTAGGTTTTGTTCTTGCTCTTGCTACTAAAGCCAGTTTTGCCGTCTCTTGCTCTGTCATGCAGTGACGCATACCATGTCATGTGTAAACCATTATTACCTTGACTCTCCAGTATTCGCTGAATGCGTACCTTTACAAGTTATTCTGAGCTACATTATGCTTTGATAACCATTAAATACGATCCATGCCCACCATAATGGCACAATAGGATTCGTACTGGCATGTCTGCAGATCCTGGATCCTCCTCTTCAACGACCTCTGTAACCATAGCCTCCGCACTGCAACCACAGTCTCCACTCCGCAACCTTCGACGTCTACGACGAAACAAAGTGTTTTCTCCAAGGCCCTAGTGAAATTTATTTTTATTATTTTTATTTTATATTTTATTAACGCCCTAGTGGGCTTTTACAAGAAAAGAAGCAAATATATAATTAACAAAATTAATTACATGTATTACATAAACAATAAAACAGAATAAATATGAATGCAATCGACTCGTTGGGTAAAGAATATTACAACATAAAAAAAGAAATGAAATGAAATAGTACAAGTTGTACTTACAAAAAACTAAAACAATTCAGCTTTAAATATTTATACATATTATTAACAATAATAATAAGACCTGACATAGAACAAAGTGTAAATAGAACTGCAAAAATATTATAAAGTAAGTATACATTTTACTGATGAGGTTTAGATGAGAAAATATTTTATGAGAAAAACAAAAAAAATAATAAAAGTTAATTATTAGATAGAATCGAAATTAGTTGATTTTTAAAACATTCAAAACTGTCAATACTAAATATATCTATAGATTCGCAGTATTTATTCGCAAGGTTATGGATTCTTGGAATTGGCGAGTATATAGAGTAATTAGTGTTGAGTTTATTGTTGCATTTAAAAATATCTTTACTACGAGTTTGTCTAGCGGGTATGCTAATGCAAATTAGTTCCAACAAATTAGGGCTGTCAATTAAAGATTTTATAATTTTGTATAAAAATAATAAATCAATTAACACTCTTCTATCTGATAATTTAAGAAGTCTGGTTTCAGCGCGTAAGTAATTATAATTTATAAATTCGATTGAAATTTTCATTTTAAAATTGATGTACCGAAGAAATTTGTTTTGTACCTTTTCCAATGATTGAGAATGAACATTGTAGTATGGTGACCATACAGAGGAATTGTATTCTAATCTGCTTCGTACTAGTGAGCAATACAGATGTTTTAATGTTAACATACTTTTAAAATTTGCCCCCATTCTCAAGATAAAACCTAGTATTCTCATTGCATCGCTTGTTATTTCATCGATGTGTACATTGAACTGTAGACTCTCGTGGAATATAACACCAAGATCACGAATCTGCGATACACAAAGAAGATTAACACCATTCATATCATAAGAAAAGTTAAAAGGATTTTTACCTCTGTAAAAACTAATAATCTGGCATTTACCAATATTTAGTTGTAAATCATTGACAGAACACCACGCGCATAGTTTGTTCAGGTTTAACTGCAGAATGGCGCGATCGTCATCGTTTCTAATTGTTCTGTAAATCTTCAGATCATCAGCAAATAATAGGACTTTGACATTACTAAAAATATTAACTATATCATTTATGAATAAGCAAAATAATATCGAGCCCAAATGAGATCCCTGTGGTACCCCACTCTTGAGTGTTATCTCAAATGGGTCAGATTACAGTGATAATGTAATCCCTTTAGAGTCTATGAAATCACGTCTCGTCGTAATCCTTCGAAGCTCTTCGAACCTTGTCGAAATCATAAACAAATCTACGCACCGCAAATTTAGCTTCCAGACCAATGAAACCTTAGAGCCACATTTTTTCGCCTGTTTTCTCAATTGCATAACCTTGTCTTTTGTTCTTTCAATTGCATAAACCTGTATGTTGTTTCATCCCTCCATGTGTTAACTGTTTGGCCCTCATATTATATGTACCCTCTCCCTACCCTGACAAACATTGTTACCTAGCCTATGGCATAAGCTAGTTTTAAGATGTTAGTCAGCCTTTTCTCTCTAGTCAACAAATCTCTCTCAAATTCCCGTTGGTGGCGTAGAGGATTTCTGCCCTATTGCTCCATTACCACGTCGCTTTTTTTCCGAGCGCGGGGGGAGGTGTTAGCGGCCTCCCAGCTGTACCCCCTCCCAGCTGTACCCCCGCCTCCCTTCCTCCAAACGGCTTACGGCCGCCCGCAAACCGCCCGGCAGTCGAGCACCTACCTCCCTAGCCGAAGCTCGATACGAACTCGATACAAAACGGGATGTTTTTGCGCGCTTCGAGAAGCGTGCACGAGGCTCCCGCCGCATAGGGGCACTCCCTGTGCCGACCCCAAGCCCACCATGGCCTTCCTGCCAGGCATAGTCCGCCCTGCGGCCTGGCTAGCATATTCCTGGGACCTTTCGACGATGGCCCCCGGTACCTGTGAGTAATGACCAAATAATCTTCCTTTTGATGTGTGTCCCCCTCTTTCTCGCGTATCTATGATTGACCCCCAGAGTCGGCACGAGCTGAGAGAGGTTTGGCAGGCCCCCCATGTGTAGATAGACAATTAGCTTACCTGTGCATAATTATTAATTGTGGATGTACCCTTGGTTGTATTTGTGAATCACCAACAATACAAGTAATGTTTACCCCAGACAGCGTTTTATTTCCCTGACGAGGTACGTGCAGTGTTGGCTTATTTTATGTATTCTCACTTGACCCCACTAGGAACCTACGACCCTGGTGCAGAGAGATTTCACCAGCTCTGCCGAGCCAAACCCTGAGCTAGACTTGGTGCAGAAGGTAGGCACTTTCGCTCGAGGCGCACGACAAGGTTTGTCAGTTATTTTGGGGCTCCAACCCAAAGGTGGCTCCCAAATTCATCTGTCGGGCGTACTTGAGATTTGTACAGGGTGAGCTATATCTTGTGAATAATTGTGATTGTGATGATTGCAGGTGGCGGGCTGGGGGCTCACGGAGTCGGGCGCCCCCTCAGACAGCCTCAACTTCCTGGCGCTCCCGGTGGTGGCGCGTGAGGAGTGCCTGGACAAGCTGCCGTACCGCTACAAGTCATACTTTACATCAGATAAGATATGTGCGGGGCTTACAAACGGTAATGCCATGAATAATGCCACTGTCAATAGCGCCCCTTTTTGCTTTTTTTAAATTAGCCTTGTCATTTATGGGTATGCCAAAGAACGGATGACAACTCTGTTCTATTTTATTTTATTTATTTATTTATTTATTTATTTATTTATTTATTTATTTATTTATTTATTTATTTATTTATTTATTTATTTATTTATTTATTTATTTATTTATTTATTTATTTACGGACTTACGTCCAATTTAAAACAAAGTATCACGAAGTATAGAAATGAACAATGCAAGGATTCGGATGGTACATGAAAGCAAAGACAAACAGTGAAAATAGAAGAAAAAATAAGTGTCAAGTCACGTCAAGACCTTGCAAAAATTAGGGTGAATATTACATATCTTCATTTGTTTAAAGAGCGACAGAAATCATTTAAGCTAATACCAAAAAAATCAAGGTCTTGACGTGAGTTGACCAGTCTACACATTCTGGACAGTGGTGAGTTATAACCATAGTTAGTCGAGTGCTGATTGAGGAAAAGCAGGTCTTTATTTCTGAGTCTACTTTTTAATACTTATTAACAGAAACAAACAGTACATTAGAGTATTTTATATGGTGGGTACCTATTATGTGTTTTATTGTAGTGTCTTATTTATGGTATGCGTATTAAGTAATTACCGGGTGATGTATCTAGTGGTATGTGTGTGAGTTGGTATGCACCTTTATTCGAGGACCTTCACAGGCCTTTAGACCCAGAATCCGAGGACTCACACGAATCCGAGGACGTCCTCGGATTCGAAATGCGAAAAACTGAATATGTACCTATAATCTATGCGTTCTGATTGGTCAACTGTCGAAATTTTGGGCCAATCGGAGAGAGTCCTCATTTCCGCGGTGAAAAATATCGTGTTTAATTTCGCTAGTGTTTCATTAGTACGGGTGTGTAACCACCAGGGCGGCGCCGCTAATGCTGGAAATCACACACAGACCCTAAACCGAGGACTCTCTCAAAGTCCTCGGTTTCGTGTTAAAAGGTGCCGATCACCGGAATGTGAACACCAGGAGGCGCTGCAAGCTCGAGTGTCAAGAAATCTCACCTACACCCTAAACCGAGGACCCGTCGTTCGAAATTCCTACGTGCATGTGAATATAATAAGTATTGCACTATTAAGATTGTGCCGACAAGGAATTCAGTTTTTGACAGTTGAAACAAAATTCAATATTGCGTTTAGTTCGTATTGTGAACTATGTTCTCTAATACTGTTTAATTCGCTGTACGGTATTGTAATATTTAATAATTGAAAGTTATTAAATAATACAATAAAAAAATTAGGACACATGCTCAAGTATTTGATTAATCCGCGTCATATATTCTTCTTTCACTCCATTCTTCGTTAATCCGCTCTATGACCCTATTACCTACACCCAGGGCTGGGCAAAATACATGCTTTGCTGTAATTGAAATACAAATTACAAAATACGTTTTCGCATGTATTTAAAATACGAAATACAAAATACTTTCGAGTCGTGTATTTCAAATACAAAATACAGTATTTTAACCATTTTTTTATTTCAAATACAAAATACAAGTTACTAAATACAATTTGGTTTTGGTAGAACCTTTGGTTGCAATAAATTGACATAAGTGCCCTTATCTAAAGCCTACAATACACGACAACTTTTTTAAGCCCGATTCCCGTATAGAGACCTACGACAAAATTTTTCGCTTTACGCGATCGCTATTTTCATATCTGCGATTTTAGTTGGCATCACAGCAACAATATGGTTCATGTGCTGTTTGCTGTGACGCCAATTGAACTCATAGAGATGAAAATAGCGATCGCGAAAAGCGAAAATTTTTGTCTATGGTCTAGTCTCTATGCGGGAATCGGGCTGAAAAAAGGTGTCGTGTATTATAGGTATAAGAGTGCGTTTTCATAGAAGCAAAGCTGAGCAGAGTGAAACAGAGACTGGCAAAAATTGACCAATCATATTGCTCACACCTCCGCTCCACTTGTAAAGGTATAGGACCCAGGTGTTAGTTAATAATAATAAGATGACATTTGTGCGCAGTTTTGTATTATTTCACTTCAAGTGCGTTCTACTGTGATTAACTTAAAAAAATATAAATATATATTTTTTTTAACTTTGTGAATAAAAATAAAAATATTCATCCTAGACTTGCAGAAAAGGTCAATAGATTTTTTTTCTTATATGCCATTGACACAAAAATTAAGACAACAAAGTCGTTTATAATTAAAATTATTGAACCGTTCGTTTTACGGATGAACGCAGCTCTTACAGCGACGGTGCGTTGGTTTTTCGAACTTTCAACCTACTATGGACTATTAGGCAATCTTAAAAGGACTATTAATTATTATTATAAATAAACAATATGGAAACGCGACAGCGGTGAGGGGCACCGCAGCAGGTTTCGTAAGTGATTTGGCGTCGAACGGCTCGCCCGACAGATGGGTACACTCGGAACTCTCAAATTATATTTTTTTTATCGTTGTCGCTTATTTTTTTTAAATATGGCAATCTAAGTTTTTAAAACTATAATGAAATAAAAATAATAATAAAGATAAACGAACAATTATTATTATTTTTTTTTTTTTAAATCGTTCACAAAAATTTTCCAGGCTGCTGGTCGGCAGACCGCGAAATTCTTATATGGAATGATCTGGACTTCTGGACTATACTTATTTATTGGTTTTATTCGTGTAGTCGATGACGTAAATTTTTTTAGTTTTTACCCCACTTTGACGCCGGCTGCCTGCGAACTTGCCAGGCTGCCGGTTGACAGACCTGCTTTTTTCTCATTTTCTAGTCGACCTTTATCATATGAAACCATTCCCGTTCGTGTAGTCGATGACGTAATTTTTTCGAAAAAAATCGCTGACTATTTCCATAACTGCGCGGCTCCTGCCAAGAGGCGCACCGGCAGACCAGCTTTTTAAAGGTTTTCTAAATGCCCATAATCACTTAAACGTAGTTTCATCCGTGTAGTCTGTAGTCGATGACGTAGGGTTTACCTATCTCGCCTCCTAGTCTATAAGTAAGAATACTATTTCGCTGGAGACCTGTCGTCGGAACAGTTCGGAAGTTTACAGTACTTTCCGTATTACGAACGCCGATTACTAGCCGATCTGCTGTTGCACCGGGCGCGCGGGTGGAGGGGTGCACTGCCTGTCGGGTGTCAGCCGTAATGATCTCTTACCAAATACAAATATTTAGATAAGCAATCCAATTTTATTTTGAACCTTTTTTAAGTTTTGTGCAAATTTATATTTTAAATAAAATATTAAGGAATACGATGAGGCGTATAATTTTGTTGCCTGTTCACCGCACGAGTGAACGTTAGGACGAGCCGCGCCTGCTTCCAAGATACGTGTAAGAAATTGTTCCACACTATTTCGAGGACCCAAGACCTCCAAAAACTACAGACCACTAAAACGAGGACCTTCCGAGATCCGTGTATTTTACGTAAGTGTAATCCTGAATACGTGGACAGGCCTCGGATATGGGAAGTCCTCAGTTACCGGGTGTGTATTCCGGTTTTTTGAGGACCGTTTTCTAGGTGCTTACCGGGTGTATGATGAAACCGAATAGACAGCAACGATCACGATTAACTTGAGTATACGTATAAGTGTAGAATACATGTCTACTTTATATAATATAACAGGACCTCGAATTCGGGTAGCCAGTTGAAGTCCTCGAAATAGGGATTGGACAAACAAGGGTGTGTGTGTGTGTGTTCGTATGTATGTATGCGCACTGAACTATAATATATATTATTGACATGATGCTCTTTTTAAATTTGGGCAGTGAATCGGAGAAAACGTTGATGTTAGAATTTAGTCCAATAATATTGAACATAATATGAAGAGCACGATTGATTGGCGAATTAGATGCTGCATTTGTCTTGTAATTAAGCATGTGGAATAGTTCTGTATGGCATGTACGTCTTAATGGTATGTTAAAATTAACTAGGGAAAAAAGTTCGGTACAGTCAATGTTATTATTTAAAATTTTGTGTATAAATGTCAAATCAGCCGTTGCTCGACTTTGTTGCAAAGCTTTAAATGTACATTCAAAGTTATTGTTGAATTTGAAGGTAAGGTATTTTATAAATATGTTTTGAATATGTTTTATGCTATCTAAATTTGATTCCTTACCGTCTTTAAATTCTTCAAGTGAACTTTCTACCGGTAACTGTGATAAAAAATCTGCTTGATTGTTTCCTGATTTTACATACTCGATTTTAGCTTTGACCGGCTATAATGATTCCACACCGTTGCAGTCTGTTGGATGCTAAGACTTGAATGTCTTTATGCTCCCCTAATATTCTCAGCAATGGCATGTTATCCACGCATGAATACAATACTCGATGAATTAATTCAATCCAAACACAAGAGCTAAAGCTAAAAATCCAGAATGTTATATTTGGTTTCTGCAATGGATAAACTTCTCAAAGCAAACCCAATAGGTCCCTTTGTCCCTTCTCCGAATGTACGAGTATGTAGTAAGCAAGCTCCGAGTCCAGTGCTGCTTGCGTCCGTGTATAGCTTCAGAGGAAAATTAGGAAAATAGTTAAAATTCTATTATTACCCATTAGGTACTTCACCTTATCTACTGCGTCAATATAGACTTATCGAACTCAAAATTTTTACTCTTTTTTAAGAGGTTATTCAAAGGCTCTAAAATTGAAGACATATTTGGTATGAAATTGCGATAAAAACTAAAAATTCCAAAAAAACTTTTCAACCGGTGAATGTCGGATGAGTCAGACGAAAAATGTATAATTGATTCCAATTTGAGGTTGAATGCCCCTTTCTGCAATAATGTACCTACCATAAAAACTCAATATATTTAATAAAAATTGACATTTTTCAGTATTGAAGCATAACGCACATTCTCTTATCCGGTCGTACAAAGCCGGGACCAGCTCATTTTGGACAAAAAAAATAAATATATACCCCAGTGGATAGGTAATAATTAGATGTAATTAATTCCGCGAGCGGAAATAGAAAATAATGTATATTATCGTCAATTTCTTAAATTTAAAAATACGAAAATGTCGTCTTTCAATGACCTCCATGTTGTAAATTACAGCGGTAAATATGCACTTTTTCACGAAAAAACACTTTGCTGAAGTTGAATAATTGTTAGAATTACGTATTTCAGTTTCCGGAAATCGAAATAAAAGGGATTTTAATGGTTATTTTAACATTTTAGTTATCGCGAAAAACAATTGCTCAGATCCTTGCATAAATATAATAACACGATCCCTGTGGTATGAAGAACGACGCAATTCGCAAATACCTAGTGCCAACCAAAACATGAAAGCGTATAATATTGCCAGTGACTACAAACAATATACTGCCAATAATATTATAATAACTAATATTGACTATTGGTTTTGCGTTTTTAAAGTATTTTTTTATAATGATACCCTAATTCTAACTGAGAATAAGCCTGCTTCTAATCTAATTTTACAAAAATTATACATGAACTTATCTTATGAATGACCTCCCCAATTCTCGGCAAAGGATATTTTTCCAAATTAGAAATCAGATTAAAAATCCGTTACGTAATCTACACGAATTCTTATATCACCATTTATTAATAGCTGGTATGATCGAGGAAGCAAACTCACTACTTGTAACTAATGAGATTATACCATCTTACCTTTGCCTTCAAGCCTTCAAAAAAAAATCCAAGTAAACTACTTATAAGTAGTTTATCTTTGGGTGCTTTTACTCAGAACATAAAGAATACAACTTATTTTACTTTACTACGCAGATACAAATTGTTTGCATAGTCTAATACACATTATTATCGGCAAGTCATTTTTTAGCATAAAATATTTTTTTATGTTTGTTAATTTTTTTAATTTCGGTAGGTAACATATTATAGCAATTAAGTATCATGTAGGCTAGCATTATTTGTTCATATTTGTTTAAATGCTTCGGTACGATCAGTCCTTCATTTAACGTAAAACAAGTATTGTAAGTAGGGTCCAGCCTATTTATGTATGTATGGCTAATCGTATGCTGAAATATAATTTTATACCACAGATTGCTCATGAGAGAATTTTGAGATTTTAGAAAAAGTATGGAACAATATGCTTTTGTTCGTAAATTCTTTTTTAAGCTAATAATTAACTCACTTATTTTGAACTGATTGAACACGATTGAAGTTTGTTTTACAGGAAAGTTCCTAAGCTGTAACTCCAAACCTTTTAATCTATCACATTTTATGTAATCTACAAATAAAAGATCTCAGATATTATATATTTGTAAATTCCATTTGAAAATGCAGACCATAAAAACATCTAAATTAACATATCTTAACATCAGTTCAATATTTTCAAATATACCCAATACAGGCATACCAACATGCAAGCAATCTGAAGTATGTGTTTTTATTTCCGGTCTAATAATCTTTGCCTTGTCATTGGGTGATCTAATGTGTATAAAGTTTAGTTTCCCTAATACAATTGATCCTTGTCACAATCGGATTTCTTATTGAGTTTACGTGTTTACAATCTATTATACTTCAGGGTCACACGACCGATCTTAACTGACTACGAATTGAGTCTGGCTGGCTGCAGCCGTTGCCGGCTTGACACCCCAGGTGGCATCTATCAGAACTTGAGAGAAGCCTAACGACATCTTTTGTTATCAACCTAAACTAAGTGTCTTTTCAAAACACTACAGTTACATAATATGAACTTATATTATTTGTTTACTGTGGTTTTTTCCCAAAGAATTGACAAAATGCAGTAACGGCAAAAAATAGCACTTCTATAATGGCAGAACAATGCAGCTTAAAGTACAGCATTCTGCCAGAACAATCTCACGGCAGGTACGCTGTTTTCCCGTTACAACGCCCGCGCTGTTGCCGTGTGGGAGACAGGAGAGGACAGCATTAGAGTTACAGCTAATTGGGCTCACGTATCGGCAGCTATGCACGTGATTGGAGGTTAGACATGGGTACCGTCGTCCAGGAAACTATTGATTGCATAACTAATATTTTCATTCCCTTTCAGGAACAGCTGTGTGCGAGGGAGACAGCGGGGGCGGGCTGGTGTTTCCGCTGCAGAACACTAGTGCAGGTACCCAGCGATGGTTCCTGCGCGGTGTTCTGAGCAACGCGCCCTCGTCCCGCAATCTCAGTGATCCCTGCCTGGCTAACGTGTTCGCTCTCTACACAAATATATACAAACATCGAATGTGGCTGACTACACAAATGGATGAAAATCTATCCAGAGGTAAATCTAATTCCTTGAGTGTTGAAATTGCAATATATAACTAATATAATTGGCTATCGGATTTTTTTTTAATATTGATTTGTATGAAAAAATACTGAATCTGTAGATATAAAGTGTAAATTATAACTTTTAAAATGTATATAAAACTAAACTATAAGCACCTGTTGGCAAGCCAATTCAATTGGCTTAGCAGGACTGGTTTGTTGATATGTATTAAATATTCTTTCAATAAAATATAAAAAAAGTGTGTCGAGCTAGGTTTGTTTGCTGTGGTCAAAGTTGTATTTTATTTAAAATATAATTTTTAATTCTACATTTGGCTTTGAGATATTTATTAAATTTAAGCCGCACTATAGGGGTTAAACAAAAAGTAGGGATACAAACAATACCGGCATTTTCAGGTTGTCTTTAAAAGGTAGCTTCCCTAATGCTTATTGCTAAATGTGTTGATTCTGTTCAATAGCAAGATTCTATCGACATCCAATAATTCAATAACTATATTATTATTATTAACGCGGGGTTAAAATATCGCGGTTTTCATCAAGACATATTGGATCAGGAATTCATCGTCATTATCATCATCTTCATGTTGAAGCTCGCTATCTCGTACCTCGTACCACATGTCCAACAGAAGGGTCAAATGTGTCAAAATGGCCGAGTAACTCTAACTTAATGGCCGTTATACACGACATCTTTTTTCAGCCCGATTCCAATTAGACACAAAGTCAACATTTTTCGCTCTGCGCGATCGCTATTTTCATCTCTATTTTCATATCTACGATTTCAGTTGGCGTCACAGCAAACAACATGGTTCATGTGTTGCAGTGATAACAACTGAAATCGTAGATATAAAATTAGAGATGAAAATAGCGATCGCGCAGAGCAAAAAATGTTGACTTTTGTGTCTAACTGGAACCGGGCTGAAAAAAGATGTCGTGTATAACGGCCATAACTGCCGGTTTTCAGAAAGTAAAAACGAAAGCTTTTTTTTTTTTTTTTTTTCAATTATTTCTGGCTTTCACCCTTCAAGGGTGTTCTAGGCCATCATTTATAATTACAGAGAAAGGAAAGGTGAATTTATATATTAATTTTATTTAAATGTGCAAATTTCAGAATTTTATGGAAGATTGGAGTAGAGATCAGACTTAGAAGAGATGAAATGTTGAATGGAGGAGAGGCAATTTTTGATAACGCTTGATAGAAGAGAGGATATTTATTTAGAGAGGGACAATCAAAAAATATGTGATCTAAAGTTCCCACATCTAGACCACAGAACGTACAATCTGGGGAGTCAAGCACATGAATTTTATAAAGGTGAGAAGGAACGGAACAATGTCCGATTCTCATACGAATAAGTAAGGAAATTTCTTTTTTGGAAAAATGGGGGAATTTTTGAAACCACGGTTTTGATGGGATAGTCCTTTGTATTGAGGCGTAACGGGCACCCTTGGATTGACTAGCAATGTTCCAATACTCTGTCCAAACATTGCGGGATCTATCTTTGATGATGGAAAAAATATCAGACAGGGGAATATGGTTTACGAGGGTAACGGTAGGGTTAGACGCTCCTTGTTTTGCCAAGGAATCAGCAATATCGTTACCCACTATGCCAACATGTCCAGGAATCCAAACCAGAGTGACAGTTTTTCCAGAGCTTTCAATGGAGGTTGTCAATAAGAATTTTCAGAAAGTAAAAACGAAAGCTTAAAATGACGTAAAACAGACGGTTAAGTTTATTGAGAAACGCATTTTTATTTTTAACAACAATAATTTTATTTTCAACAGTAGCAATTTATTTCACTCTTGCTTTTACTCTAGCAACCGTTGAAACAGACGGCCCTTATGGTGGCAAATAACTTAACAGTAGCAAGTGGTTAAGTTGCCAAGCTAGCGTAGAAACTAGGGAACACTTGTAGCTATGAATTTCTTTGATAATATCTCTGTAACTAACTAACAACTGAAGTATAATTGCTAGATTGCTGCCGCAGCACGGCTTAAGCTAGGAAACACCTGTACCTATAAATTCCTTTAACCATCCATTGTTTAGGTATATATTCCTTAATGACAGTTGTATGTTTGTCTTCTTGCAGGAGGCTGCAGAGTGAAAGAGGGTACCGGGATGTGCCGGGAGTTCTCCGAGTGCCTGGCTGCAAGGAAACAGGCTAACCTTGGAATTCTGCCACAGGTACAATATTACCAGATATGTTACCACTTCAGCTGTGTGTGGGTGACTGCTGATTCGGACAATTACCTCACGTTAGAATAAGTCAGGCGATGGATCCATTACCAGCTCCGGGAACACCAATACCTACACGCACACATACAATATACAATTTCACTTAAACTTATAATTACGAGTACCTGTACATATATATTGGGCTTAATTCACCATCCTCTTGATAGCTTATCCAGAGGGTAATGCGTGTTTTGAAGAATATTTTGTTTGTAAAGTCCAAATGAACTATTCGGTACTCGATCAATTAACGGTCGCTACAAATCCGATAAGTTAGCCGAGTTTTGTACCTTTTACGAGCATTTGTTTATTGAACACTTCTGCACCTGGCAGTAGCTATGTTTACTTCGCGTTTGGATCCCACCCAGGCGTCTTGAATTCAATTCCTCGGTTTCTCTCAGGCATCTATCACGACACAGCAACAAATCAATATTTTACGCCCACTGTGGTGGTAGTAGGAGATTTTCAAATATTTGAAACATTACACTCGGAACATGAAAGTGGTTTTCCTTGAATTTCGCACCGTATCATGAGCCCTCAACAAGAATTTTAAAATTACGCGTCGAACTTGAGGATCGTTTATATTCATCCTACCTAACCCCCTCCGCCCCTCTGCCGACGCTCCTGCGCTAGTCGTACGAATAAAATCTTTTCAGTTTATGTCAAAAAAACGTAAATAATAATTTATTTATTTAGGGACTAAGAATCAATGACTTTATATAAATAAATAGACTCGCCATAGTCTCATATACTCACAATATAATGTGGAAAGTAAGGAAAACTCTTTTGTTTTCAGCGGTTTTCAGTATAATTTCTTAATTCAAAAGTTTATTCCTGTGTGATAAAGATAGACAATCAAATAATGTGTGTGTGTGAATGACATGGATATATGAGCGGGCGGCGTATTGCTTGTCACTTTTTGATGTAACGTTCGCTGTCTCCTTTTCTTGAGGCCCACCAGAATAAAAGGTCCGGCTGCCTGTCGGAGTTTGATATGTCGAGCTATGCAATAAATACAATAGGGCAACGACAGTTTTCAAATGGTGGCGATTGTCATCAATACTTGTTAACTACTGATTTATGTGTTGTTTTACCGCAAGCAAACAAATAAACAGAGTGTTAAGGCTGATTAGTGTACTTTAAAACAGTGAAGTTTACTTAGCAACAGAAATTTGGCTGTTGCGCATCCAGACCCTTTACTTTAGTAGGACTTGAATTTTCTCTAAAGACGTGTAAAACCGCGAGCGGGAAACATGAAAATTAATTGTAATATTTATAATAATCGATAATATTAAGTAATTTGCATGTACTTACAAATGAAATGTTATTCATTCGCCATTACTATTATTTGCCGTGTAATTGAAACATTTTCTCATCACACAGAAGGGAATTTTGGCACTTTGTAAAATGCAATTAACTTACAGGTAAGTGCTGGTAAGACGCAACCTTACTCGACGCGTAGCAGTTTAGTACTAAAGTACTAGATATCGAGATCGGTACAATTGTCTTGTTCTTGTCTTCCCACTTTGAGATTTCTACCCTTCGTCTAATAGTATGTAACGTCATAGATAAGAATGAATTAAATTTATAAGAAAAGAATATGAAACCAAAAATTTTAAAAACAAAATAAATAAAACAACAACAAAAAAACGAGTGTGCTTTAGACCACACAACTGAAGTAAAACTTCTACTCCATCTATATGATAGGAAGAAAGAAAGAAAAGGTACGCGCGCACTGCTCTCTCTTGCTCCTAAAAGTGTGATACAGGCAAAAGGCCTGCACCTGCTACCGTTCACCTCGCTTTTCGTAACGCTCTCGTCATGAATTCGCCAGCTTACTCCCCAAGTCAAGAGGGCGTAAAGAAGTTTTACTTAAAAAAACGAGTGTGCTTTAGGCAACACAACTGAAGTAAAACTTTTGTGTAACGTAACTGGCTATGAGAGAAAGAGAGAAAGAAAATGCGTGCTCGCACCTCTCTCTCTTGCCCCTACAGTAATAATCGAAGCGTAACTCTCTCTCTCTTTCTATCTTTACTAACTTATATCTCCTTCTCAACTACCGTTCGCCTCGCTTTTCGTAACGCTCTCGTCACGCATTCGCCAGTCTAGGGGCCATGCAAGTATTACGTAACGCACTTGGGGGGGAGTCTTGTGAAACGTTACTGTGCGTTACGAGGGGGGGGGGGAGGGGGGATTCGAACAACGTGTTACGTAACATGTTTTTCTTTATTTAGATTAAAAAACTAGGGAATTAAAATGTTCCAAGTTGGCAATCCTTTTCGTTTTCAAAATCTCTTGTTTTATTTAGTACCGCAAACGCGATTAAAACGAGAAAAAAGGTATTTAAGCGACTTTCCAGTACTTTTAGCAACTTAATTGTGACTTTCAGGTAAAAATCACTTGGGCGTTAGGTAATGTTTAGGTGGGGTGAGGGTACGGAAAAACGTTACTGCGCGTTACATGGGGGGAGGGGGGGTTGAAAATCTACAAAAAATGCGTTACGTAATACTTGAACGCCCCCTTACTCCCCAATTCAAGCGTGTGAAAAAAAAGTTTTTTAAGTACTGCAAAAATTATCAATACATTGGTAACCATAAGAAACATGTTTTACACACAAATCAAATCATAACAGAATTATAAATAGGAACCACAGAAACATAAAATTATTCACGAAATATCAGAGAAATACTCTTTTACGGACCCCTTATATTTGGTAAGTTCGCAATGGAAAATGTCCATTGTGGATAACATGCTACTCGTAGTGTAACTATTGCGTATTCTGTTCAGGCGAGAATTCTGCTTACAGTTGGACCCCGCCTCCACCCTGGCAGTTCACCAGCTTCCTCCCGGCATTTAGCGGCTAAAAAGGACTACCTACACACTACGGTGCCCTATTTACTACAGTCTGTGTGAGAAGACAAGGACGTCTCTTACAATTAGTATACAGACAAGTAGATTTTTCCTTGATGCGTTTGAATGAAAATATGTTTTATACTTTGTTATACGGCGGTACATCCTCTCTGCACATCTATTTGGGATCACTTAGTTATATTTTGTGTAATTAGATATGCCGTATATTCCCTAATCCGACTGCATATTGTATATAAGTACCCCAGGGGTTTAATTGTCGGCGGATATGAACAGGACAGAAGAGCGCGTTGAACGCGCAGGAACATTAAATTGAATTTATACAGGAATATTGCAACTAAACGAGGCCTTCGTACACTCAATGAACTTTGTAGTCATACAAATTCTTGCATTTATACGATCAATTCACTGACTTCCAACAAAAGGACCAATTCCGAAGGTAGTTGATCTCAACTGTAGCCCCAACACATTTCTGTTGTAAAAGGGAAATAAGGCTACTCACAAAAGCTGATTAAAAGTAACAAAGCTAAAACAAAATGTTGATTTTTAAATAGAAGTATTTTAATTCAAGAGTGTCTCTTTTCCCAGTACTGCTCACCCTCCAACAAGATCTGCTGCGTGGAGTCTGTGGAGGTTGTGGAGACTTGCCCGCCTTTACCACCTTCAGCTATCAGCCAGCGGAAGACGGGCTCAAAGGCACATGATTGTAAGTTACATTGCACTGCTTTTATTCTGGCATTAATAATAATGTACACGTTTGAGATGACTTATTGCCTAGAGCCTAGATAATATAATATAATGTATTGTGTCACAAACGCAAGTCCACCCTAGCCAATATTAGCATTACAAGCTCCATCCTCTAGTGGAGTATGCTGGGTATGTGACATGACCCTAGGATGACCTTAACCTTGGAATTTTAGTTTGGCTGGGAAGCATTTAAGGGAAGCTTTTATGTCCAAAGCTGGACACCAGAAGAACTGACAAATGCAAGAATTCGTTTTTTGCATTAGCTCCACACAAGTGGCCCCGAGGAAAATAATTCCCCTCAGGGCCTATGTCATCTTTGGGGATGCTGTGTGGAGGATCTTTATAGGTAAGGAAGTTTTGGGAAGGAAAAAGGAATGTCCGGGGTTCAGTGAGTTCAGGAGTGACGGAGGTATTAATCCATCCCTCCAACAGCGGTGCAAGGAGATGTTCAGAGAGTCCTGCTGGAGAGGTCAAAAAGGTCTCCCTCAACCAGTCTCTCCCAATCTGGCCGCGTTTTTCATTTTCCGTGTTTCTCGAGTTTTTCTGTCTTCTATATGAACCTTTCCATTTAAAACCGTATTTTCTCTATTTACGTCGTATATTTGAATTTTCCCTTTTTTTCTCAAATTTTCTTTTATTCACGACACTCTTTCCACGAATTTCCTTATTTATCTTTTTGTAATTTTTCATATCTCTATAAATTTTTATATTTCCAGCCGTATTTATTTTATTAATTGTTAATTTAAGATTTCCTTTGTTTTTCTCTGTCGTATCTACTCTCCCATAGTTTCACTGTACCCTCCTCACATAACCATATTATTTTTTGATGTTTGATGCCTCTTGGAAAATTTCATTTTCTATCTGTTATTAATTAATATATCAATTTTCATATTTTTATATGAGGTACTCCCACTTCGGTCCTTAAATATCTGTCATTTTTATTATTTCATATGGATCGTCCCCCAGACTCCGTCTCCCTCTTACCGATAATCACATAAACCATAAGCTTTGACATGTGTTTATATTATTTCCTCTACGTACCGAGCTATAAATTTATCTTTATTTGAGGGTCGTTAATTTTTACGAGAATTCTATAATCTAAATATTACGTAAGAGCAATGTTAATTTTTATGGCCCTTTTTAACGGCTAATGGCGTTAATCTAAACAAATCTCATGTTCGAATATGCCTTGTTTATATCAACAATACACGTGTGAGATCGACAACCATTTGTAACGTCTCATTTTTCCCTGCAGTCTCGTACACTCTATGCTCCATCCATCATCATAATTACGTAAAATGACTCCTTTTTCTGAGTTAAATCTATCGCAATGTTTTCAGTATTTTCACCCTCCCTAGGTATTCTATTCTAATTTCTTCTCAAACACTTATTACTGCACTAAACCTCTGAATCGTCCCCTCGTTCAATCGTTACACTCTTTATAAACTCTAAATTTTTTTGAAATTTTTCTACGCAAATCGTTTTCCTAATATCTCTGCTCCGTCTAGAATTGATAACAATAATTTTCCATTGTTTTTCAACATTTCCATCTCTCTTAGCACGTTTTCCCTCGATTTGATCATCTCCGGTCGTCACAAGCAATCGTATTATAGATGAAAATTCCCTTAACAGCTTCCTTCAAGTTTTCCTCACTTTCTATTCAATTTTCCATTAAATCTTTTCCATCGTTTACGTTTTCGTGTATCTTTTTTTAAACCTTAAAGTTTCCAGATTACTTCGAAAACTATGGTTTACTACCTCACAAATGCACTTAATGTTTACCTTCAAACTCGGGTTCAATGTACTAAAGTCCCTGAAATGTCTCTTGTTTATCATGAAGTTTATTCACCTCTCGGTTCGGTGGGAATGGAAAAATAATTAATTATCTCTTTAATTGGCGGGTGTAAAGGTCAATCCTTTGTTCCTCGTTGGTGTACGCCTTCCCGTTTATTGATTGGTTTGTTTAATTTCTTTATAGTTTTTGTCCCAATCTAATTGGCTGTCAAGATATCATTATTTGTAATTGCGTCTAAAAAAGGGGATCTCCCTGTGTCGTGACGATTTCTTAATACCATCTTTGGTTTTTTTATTAATACCTACTCATCTCAATTTGTTTAATTATAGATCCCTACTGTCAATATGAATTCAATTTACTCTGATCCGATAGATGTCGCAAGTGTGTCCGTTTTATAAGTAATTGATATTTTTCTTTTTAAATTAAAGTGGAAGCTACGATATTTTCTAATTTTCACTGTTGATTAATGCAATACATCACAGTGCCTCCTGTGTGGAGCTAATGTAAAAAAGAGGATTTAGACTTTAGGGGTAATTATAAAATATAAAAATTATCTAAACAAAGAAAACTGCCGTCGGAATTATAAATTCGTTTTTTTGCATTTGGAATTATAAAATCTTTTCTTCAGGGCCTATATCATCTTTGGGAATGCAGTGGGGAGGGTTTTTGAGGAAAAGAAAAAGAGAAGAGTTCTGGGAAGGAAAAGGGTTTAAGGGGTGGGTAGAAATCTGGAGTTCAGTGTTTCCTGGCCATCCGCCTCCAAGACCTAGACAAACCTCACCCCTTAAACCCGGGTACACTTGCTAAATCACCCAATGCAGCGAACGTAAACTACTCGGGGTGACTATGGAAGAGGTATTGGTTGTCCAATAAAGATTCCCGGGGCGGCGGTACCCATTCCCGCCTCCCAAATTATAAATACATATAAATTATAATGTATCCTCACTGTTTGCAGATTGTGTCGATCTCCCCGAGAGGCTGTACCCGTGCCAGCAGAACGGGTCCAGCTGGAGTAGGGGGGACCTCTGCGGACCCAACCCAGAGGAGCACGACCCACGGTACTATGTGGGCCTCCTTATTAATCCCAGTGGTTCGGAGATCCAGCGCTTTGTGAGTCAATTACTTGTACAAATAATAAATATAATAGTTGATTATTATATAATCGTTGAAAGACAATAAATAAATATAATGTTGTGACAACAGTCAAGAGAGAAATAACAGTTTGTTTTACACGACCAATATTAAACAAACTATTTTCGGTTGTCTGTGATGATGTGCGTGATGTGATGTGATAAATTCCTGCGCCTACCTTAACTATTAATTTTCTAAATTGGAACTGATAAGCATAAACCAAAGTGACAGGAAGTAATTATTTATCCAGATACTTTTTTTAAGATAGACAACCGGTTCCTTCTTACAAAATAAAGAATATTTGAATAACCACTATTTTTATTATTGGAAGCTTGTGCAGAGAGGGGAGATACATCTCATCCACCCATAACATTCCACTCGGCTTGTAACAGTCATTGATAGATTGATAGTTTTGATGGCCTCCGTGGTCGAGTGGCAAGGCTCCCGACTAGCAATCCAAATATTTATAAAGTTCATCTATTGCTTAATAAACGCTCTGGAGAGATTTTATTCTATTTTCTGCGGTGACCCTGTCTGTCTGTAACTCCGGTTCAATGAACTTTTACTATGAATTAATGTGTCATTTGGTTTGTTTGGCAAATTGAGACATTTTTTTCTACATTAGCTCCACATGTCATCTTAGGGGATGCTGTGTTGAGAGTTTTTTTAAGGAAAGGAAGGAGAGGAAGTTTTGGTAAGGAAAGAGGTATGTCGGTTGGGTAGGAATTTTGGAGGTCAGTGTGTCAAGGAGTGACGGACATATGAATCCATCCTTCCAAACGCGGCGCAAGGCGATGGGTCGAGAGAGTCTCTCTCAATCCTACCCACCACACATACGGCAAGTGGGCAGACTCATCTGCTGCCAAGACCTGGACATACCTCACTCAATAAACCTGGCCACCCTTGCTGAGTCAACAAACGTAGAGAACCACTTGGGGTGACCTACGGCAGAGGTGTTGGTTATCCAATAAATGGTTCCCGGGGCGGCGGTACCCATACCCGCATCCCAAATTAAATTGAAATTAAGTTTTTAACAGAAAATTATTTCAATTGCCATTTTTTAAAATGGAACTGATTTGTCGCGATTTTAGTATATACCCATTGATGTTCTTTCACTTTTTTACTCCCCATTATTCCAATTCGACATTCAACGCTCCCATTGCTCCAACGCCGAAAATCTACCGCATCCGGTCTCTGCATACTTCTACTTGAGTGATACTAGTGGAACACGTTTCTACGAGATATTAGTACCTACGAAATAGCGCCTCTATGAAAATCCCGTGATTTTTCAGGGTTTTATGCTAGTTATTAACAAAATGAATATTAATTTTTAACAAAAATAATAATTATTACTGTAATTAAAGATAATTATTTAAACTTTTTAATATATCTAGTATAATATTATTACAACATAGTTATTATATAATATTGAGTGTTTTCAGGGATTTGTGCCTGCCGGGATTAGGGTAGTAAATGTCTACCTGATAAGTGAGCGCTGGCTCCTTGCCAGAGCATCAGAATGGGACTTTCTGGTGTGGTAAGTTCCACTAGTAACTTGCAGTTACCCCACAAGAGTCCCATCTGCTCCCCTCTGGAGCCATTTAGACTATGGGGGTACCCATTGGGGTATGTTGTGAGGCTGGAGGTAAGTGGGGAAGGGAAGGAGATGGGGGAGACGAAGGTTGGGAAGAACCTGGCTATTCAGATCTACTCACCAAACAATTACAATCTGGGAAGCGGATAGGTACCGTCGCCCCGGGAACCATTTATTGGATAACAAACATATGACCTCTGCCATAGGTCACCGCAAGTGGTTTGCTGCGTTTGGTGACTTAGTAGGTATGCCCGGGTTTTTGGGGTGAGGTTTGTCTAGGTCTTGGCGGTCGATGACCTGGACACACTTAACCCTAGATTTCTTCCTGCCCCTCACACCCTTTTCCTTTCCAGTACTTCCTTTCCTTTTTCTTACATGAGCTCCACACAGGAGGCCCTGAGGAACATAATTTCCCTCAGGGCCTATGTCATCTTTGAGGATGCTGTGGGGAGGGTTTTTTTAAGGAAAGGAAGGAGAGGCGAGTTCTGGGAAGGAAAAGGGTTTAATGGGTGGTTAGGAATATTGGGTTCAGTATGTCCTGGTCATCCGCCTCCAATACCTAGACAAACCTCAACCCATGAACCCGGGCACCCCTGCTTAGTCACCAAACGTAGCGAACCACTTGGGGTGACCTATGGCAGAGGTGTTGGTTATCCAATAAAGTTTCCCTGGGCGACGGTACCCATTCCCGCCCAATTGTGATCCTTTCCTTTCTTTAAAAAGGAAAGGACCCTCCACCCAGCACCCCCATAATTTATATAGGCCCTGAGGGAAATTATTTTCCTCAGGGCCTCCTGTCCACGAAACACGAAACAGCCATTTCAAGTGACATTTCAATTCTGAATGGTTGTCTTACACCAGGGCGATACTGAGAGTATCTTCCACTCTGGAACCTGCCGCAAATATACTGTATATTATTTTAAACTAACAAATTCTGAAATAACACAAATTAATCCATTGATATTTATTTGCTCACGCTGGAATTCGGTCCCGCGATCTTCGCATTACGAGTGAAAACCCTTACCCCTCGACCACGGAGACCGTGCAGTACCACACAGCTAATAGTATTTACACCGCACCAATTTAATTCAAATCATTTTTTTCTTTTGGAATAATAATTAATACCAAGAATTATTTTAAAAAAGGTTTTTACAAATATTATTACAGATATTGTAACAGACGTATCAGCGTCTTCACAAGACTGTAAAAAAGTACCGGGTTTTTAGTGCACGTTCAGGATGATGGGATGATAAAATAATAAAGAGCTGACCTCCCTAGCACCCAGTGCCTGATGAGTGAAGGACACTGGATGTGCCGATTCTTCTGCCTGAGCCTGGCGCCTGGTGGTTGCCTTGAGTAGGGCCGGCTGGTCTGGAGGAGGTAGGCACCAGGACTGAAGACAGGCAGAAGTCGGCGGGAGGCAGCTGGTTGATAAAAAACTTTGAAGAAATAAATAAGACGAGTTTGTTGAGTAGAGATGAACTGATTTATTATCAAAAATGTGGCTCCTTTTATAACCAAATCTCCACGAAATTTGGGTCACGTGGTACAGAAATGGGGTGGGAGGTTTGACCTTGCCCGATACTATAAATAGGGCGGCGTTTCTGTCACACCTTATTTTGTCGGTGTTGCCCACGAAAGTGGTCGCTTAAAATTGAGAATTAGAAATAATTCTACAGGGTAAAATTGTTATATACAGGTACATGTCTTAATTCTAACATATTTATACAGGCATGGTTTATCCGTAGATTTTTGCTTTGGTGAGTTTATGTTGAGTTTAAGGCAAGTTTATGATTTGGTGGTACGTATTTACTGTTTGGCTAATTGTGGGAAGTTAAAACAAGAATCTAGTATTTTTCCCAGGTCCCTCGCAAGACTAGCTACTGAAACCTGTTTGTTTCATCGTCTTACGACGTCCCTGGATTTTTGAAATGGGAAAAAACGGATTCTGGCAAGGAATTTTTCTGGGCAAAAAACGCCCTAGTATTGTGGGTTTAAGAGTCAGAGACTCAAACTCTCTTTCCCTGAATGCCCGGCAGGACTCTGGAATGAAATATGTTTATTTCATTGTCCTGCGGGGTGTGTAAGTTATATTAATTGAAAAAATATACATTCAGTATAGGAGTGCGGAAAGGGAGGAAAAGCAGTTTGCTTGGCTTGGAGGCGGAGCAGACTCTTATTGTCCCTAGCGGCGAAGCAGGAAAAGGAGTGACTCCGATTTGCTTTTCCCTGGATGCGAGGCTCGCAGGGTTTAACATAATAGAATAACAAGTATACATTTTGTAAATGATAAAGGTTTAAAATGTCGCTTAAAAATGTTGCTTAGCACGCAAGCATTTATTTGTTGTACCGGGGCATTGTACATAATAAAAAAGATAATAAATGAAAATTAAAATATTTCGGCGAAAGATTGTCGCTGGCGGCACGGTACTAACGAGCTTAGTGGCCAGAAATTTCGGAAGAAATTTCAAAGAAATGACAATTAAATGTAGAGGATGCCGCCAGCGATGACTTTGCTGAAAAAACAAATGAGGGTGCGTAACACGTCGGTTACAGATATACAGGGTGTTTCAGGACGGACCCTGCAGTCCTGTTCCCGCAGCTATAGATGTCCAGGGTGTTTCATGACGGACCCGGCAGTCCTGTTCCCACAGCTATAGATGTACAGGGCGTTTCAGGACGGACATGGCAGTCCTGTTCCCACAGCTATAGATATACAGGGTGTATCAGGACGGACCCGGCAGTCCTGTTCCCACACCTATAGATATACAGGGTGTTTCAGGACGGACCCAGGGGAGTGCACAGAACTTTTAGTGAGCTAGAGTGCTAAGATTGAAAAAAACGACATTATTGATGTTGTTATAGCTGAAAATGATTTTTTTTTTCGAAATTTTGATTTTTTCTATGAAGATTTTTTACTCAGGGTAGGCAAATGCCTACCCTAGATAAAAAATCTTCATACAAAAAATTGAAATTTCGAAAAAAAAATAAAATTCATTTTCAGCTACAACAACATCAATAATGTCGTTTTTTTTAATCTTAGCGCTCTAGCTCACCAAAAGTTCTGTGCACGCCACTGGACAGACCAGGCAGTCCTGTTCCCACAGCTATAGATATACAGGGTGTTTCAGGACGGACCCGGCAGTGCTGTTCCCTCAGCTAAATATTTTGTTTTGTTTCTATGGAGTATTATGTAATAATGTACAATGTACATACCCGTGTTCACGTGTTATTTACTGTTTATAATAAGTGTACATTGTTAAATAAATCTGTTATGGTTTTTTTTATTTCTATTTTTTATTTTTATTTATTTATTAAATTTGAATATAATTACATCTAATACAATATAAAGATATGGGTAGTCCCACAAAGCTGTAACAGATCAGCTTGTCTGTAGGTTCTACCGTATAATATTATTAAATAACACAAATTAGCTTAAGTTACAATATTAATACATAATAAAAGTTTTAGGATAGATAAATGTATTGTTCATTTATCAACCACTTTTTTGTCAGTTTAGGGCAGGGTTCCTCATTATTTTTTAAATTAATGTTTTGAGTCAACATGTTATAGATCAAAGGTATCATATATTCGAGCGTTCTGGTACCATACTTATTGATTATCCGTGGTATTTTTAGGCCTTTATTTTCGGTAAATCTTGTTGTGTGACTATGCACCAAAAACTTTTTATACTCGCTTTCTCCCGAATTATCCAAAATTAAAAGATACCAGAGAAGCCCTTTAATTGGAAGTAGGCCCTCAGACCCATACAGTAATTTTAAGTTGTTTCTTTGTTTGTAAATGCTAGGTTTAACAATTTTTTAAATTATAGCAGTTTGCAAATTTTGAATGAATTTAATATTAATTATGCTCGAGTGTCCCCAAGTTCGAATTCCACATCTAAGTATGGATTCGACCATCGAATGATATATAAGTTTGAGAGTGCATCGAGGCAACACAAATTTTAATTTATAAAAATTACTCGCCAAACATCGTAGCTGGTTACAGATTTTGATAACTTGTTTATCCCATTTGAGGTTATAGTCTACAATTATGCCAAGGTAAGTGTATTCATTTGTAAAATCAATTTTTTCAAAGTGGCAATTATTTTCAATTTTCCTATGTATGCATTCAAAATTATGTGCAATTATTTTAGGTAAATTCCACATTTTCAAGCTCGGTGATCTTATATATATACATTTAGTTTTTTTGACATTAATAATTAGACCACTTGAGTAGCTTGTTAAAGTCTCTTTGTAATTTTTTAATAGCTATTTCCGGGTTTTCATTAGATACAACTAGTGCTGTATCATCTGCAAAAATGAATCTACGGGCTATTTTAAAAAGTTTAGACAAGGCAATAACATAAGTAATGTATAATTTTGGGCCTAAAATTGACCCTTGCGGTACTCCTGATTTGATAAACCTAAAACTACTCGTTTTATTCAAAATCTTCACTTTTTCTATTTATTAAATAGTTTTTGAAAAATGATAGAAGTTTACCGTGGATTTCTATTAATTCAAGTATCTTGATTAATTGTGTGTGGCTGAGTGTATCGAAAGCTTTTGAGAAGTCAATAAATAATACTAGTACATGTTTTCTAGAGTTAAGTTGTGAATTAATATAATTTGAAAATTTTTCGAGAAGTTTATCACAGCTTTTTTTTTGGAAGCCATACTGACATTCATCAATAATGCCCAATTTATTTAAATATTTATCCAAATTTATCGATATATATTTTTCTAGGATTTTTAAAATATTTATCCAAATTTATCGATATATCCAAATTTATCGATATACATAGGTAATGTGGAAGAAATGTACAAAATAGCTAAATACGGATAAAATAATTTGACGGCCTCCGTGGTCGAGGGGTTAGGCTATCGAAATTCGGTTATTTTTTTTTGACATAGGCCCTGAGGAAAATAATTCCCCTCAGGGCTTATGTTATTTTTGGGAATGCTGTGTGTAGGGTATTTCTAGGAAGGGAAGGAGTGTAAGTTCTGGGAAGGAAAAGTGTGCGAGGTGTGGGTAGGAATCTGGGAGTCAGTGTGTCCTGGAGTGACGGACGTATGAATCCATCCCTCCCACTGCGGTGCAAGGCAATATTCTGAGAGAATACGGCTGGGGAAGTCAAAACGACTCCCTCAACCATTCTCTCTCGATCTGGCCTGCCACTCAGTTGGTGGGTAGAAGCATCCACCGCCAAGACCCGGATAAACTTCACACCTGCTAAATCACCAAACTTAGCGATCCACTTGGGGTGACCTTTTGACAGAGTTGTTGGTTATCCATTAAATGGTTCTCGGGGAGGCGGTACCCACAAAATTTCTGATTATTTGTGTTAGTTTATAATAAATTAATTTTAAAACAAGATGGAGTATATTTGAGGCTAGTTGAGATTAGAAGATACTCTTAGAATCGCTCTGTTGTAAGACCTCCAATCAGAATTGAAACATTGTTTAAAATGGCTTTAGACGTTTTTTTATGAATGAGGGAGCGGTCCGTATCGGTAGAGACGGGGCGAGAGAGAAATGAAAGGCATCAGTCGATGTATGAGTCAGTCTTTATTGTTGCGCTACGTAGCGGAGGTCGAAGCGGAGCGGAGTGACGGTGGTGCCGTGAGTGTTGCTGCTACGTGATGATGTGAAGGTGAAGGTTAGGAGACTACGGCGGTGAAGATCACAGGTCTTCAGGGAGCCGGCGTGTTGCTCTACACCATGGCGGTGTAGAAGTGACCTTGATCCAGGCGGTCGACCATCGTCGCGTTGACGAGGTATGGCGGCTGTGTGTCCAGTGGGTCGGAGCACACACGTGACGCAGGAAGGAACCTTGGGAGGCGGTGAGGATGCTGGTTGCTCGTTGCTGCTCGTTGCAGGATGCTGGTTGCTGCTCGTTGCAGGATGCTGGCGCGTTGCCGGTTGTTGTTGCTGCTGGTAGTTGGAGAAGTTCCTCGAAGGTGTTATGAAGATGTTCCTGAAGTCACACTGGATATGTGTTGTTCACTGCTGTCTGCGCGGGCCCGTGCCCGGCGCAGGTATGTACTTAGTCGCGGCACTGCTCGGACTGTGTTCCTTGATCGATGAATGGAATGTACTGACTGACTGACTGCGAGCGAGCGCGGCTTATATAGCCGCGGCAAGTAACTACTCTCACGGTAGGTAATACGTGCCACTTCGGCAGTTGACGAGAATGTTCGGCGCCGTACAGATATTGTACGGTGCTATCTCGAGACCTTTCTAGGCGGTGGCGAAATTATTATTCTACTACGTTACGATACTACGCTGAAGGTAGGTATGCCGTAGTATCCAGCGTATTCCATGGAGGTCAGTGGCGCAGCGGTAGATTTCGCAGAGCGGGTTAAGTAGCCGCTACATGTATTTTCAATATAATTTTTAGAACCCGCTTCAATTTAATTTTCTTTTATTTATTAAAAAAATATCATTTGCCCCCGGGTTGCCCCATAGTTTTAGGGGGGGTTTCCACTCCGCCTCCTCCACCTTCCATATCTCCCCTTCACTCCCCCCCTCAACAGCCCATCCATTCCCGATAGATTTATTTTTCACACAGCTCGCAGTGCGTCTATTGCAATATTTTTTATGAAAATTTCATAATGCCAGAGCTCTGAGCTATAGCCCATATGTTATTTTTTGATTTATGAGCTATATTATTGAAAAGTTTCATTAAAATCCATTCCGTAGTTTTACAAACTTTTGCCTTTATAATAATAGTGGGATGTTATTATTTAATTTTTAAAAACAGTTTAATTATAAATAAGCTCTGGTATGTAATGGCTTTAGCCGTGTTTTGGTGACTATATCTGAATACCCAGGTACTTCCCCATCTTCCTCTTGCCCAGCTCCTTCCCCTCCCCTCTTTCTTCAGCCTTACAACATACCCTAGTTGAGGATACCGTAGTCTTACTGGCTTCAAAAAGGAGCATTTGGGATGCTTGTGCACTATTAACATTTTATTAATAATGAGAAGTTTATGTTTATTAGTAATTAATGAATATTTGAAAATGTTGATGAATATTTTTCAAGGGTCCAATTTAATTAGAGTAAAATTTAAAGATGAGCAGAAAGAAAGTTGTGGACGGGAGATGAAGTTGTTTTAATCGATGACTATATAAATCTGCATAAAACAACGCCAAATTAACAACAAAAAAAATTATTACAATTTCTTATTGAAAATACAACAATGTTTTTGCAAAGGGCAAATTATTATAGTGTAAACCGTGGTCGGTTAGTAATTCCAATAAAATATTATTAATTCTGTTGATTGAATGTTGATTGGTTGCAGGTTAATAATAATAATAATAATATTTGGATGATTTATATAGCGCCGTTTTTGTGAAAAATCACCTCAAGGGCGCTGTACAAACTTATAATACATTTCTAAAATCTAAAAAACTACAAGCTAGGCAAACAATTATAAACAACTTATGGCTAAAAATTGCATACATCGGTTCATTGATCACCGATACGAAAATATGTGTACAATATTTTGACCAATGAACGCGATGCTGCCTAAAATTTAATGAAAACAGGACCATACTTACCTGGGAGGTCGCTTGAAATTAACACTGTATATTGTCCATTTAAAGAAATTTAGATAGAGTTCGCACGCAGAGGACATTATTGTGAACACATGTTATTTAATCCTGAAAAATATTTTAATATTAATATGTAATATATTCTTTGACGAGTGTATTTTGGAAAGTAAAAGCTACATATAAAGGTGGGAGGTGCAGTAGTACCAATAAGGATTTGATCTTTCTAAATGTGATTCGTCAAGAGACAGATTGAAGTGTAAGGAATTTCAGGTTCCCTGCTCAGAACGTCACCCTCTCTCCAGAGGTGATATTCTCCCTCAGCAGGACAGTGCGACATCCCGAGTACATCCCACCGAACGGCGCATTTATAGGAACTAATGATATAGTTCTTGTGGAGATGGACAGACCGTAAGCATCAGAAACATTAATAATATTATTTACTCATTATTAATTTACATAATAATTTTGTTGACTTCCAGTAGTAATGGTGGAGCTCGCGGGTTCGAATCTCGTTGTGAGCATTTTTTTGGTTAATAAATATTGCATAAGTCTAAACAGGGTGTAACAGCACGTACCCGAAGTTTTAACAAGTGATTCCTGAGCATATTTAGAATATTAAAAGTAGTAGTCATTTTTAATTTTAAAAAAATATCGTCGGGCAGCAAAATAACGTTTATTATTTTTACTCCTCCTCGGGTACATGCTGTTACACCATGTATATAATTTATAACAAGTTAATTTAACGATAAGTTTCAGACCAGTAGCATTACTCAGTAATGCCTTTTTTTACATTCACTCCTCACAGGAGGCCCTGAGGAAAATAATTTCCTGAGATTTCCATCTGAGATGTTGTGGAGGATCTTTTTGAGGATGGGAAGGAAAGAACATTGATCTTGAAGAGACCCATTTTATAGGAAGGAGTAAACACAGAGGCCGCCAAATCGTTCCACAGCCGAACCGTTAAATTCAAGAACGAGTCGAAGAAACGACCCGTTCTCA
This sequence comes from Limnephilus rhombicus, assembly GCA_929108145.2. Lineage (NCBI taxonomy): Eukaryota > Metazoa > Arthropoda > Insecta > Trichoptera > Limnephilidae > Limnephilus > Limnephilus rhombicus. The sequence continues at coordinate 46,050,433 of OV815289.1, read as the reverse complement.
TGTGACAAATGTCAACCGTGTTAATGAACCTGTCATCTCGAAAATGAAATGTAAAGATCTTGGTGTTTACCTAGCTAGCAAACTTATATGTAATAAGCACATCGACTCAATCGTTCACAGGTCATATAAAATGCTTGGTTTTGTTCTTCGCATAAGTAAAATGTTCAATAACCCGCGTGCAGTAATAATATTATATTTCGCATTAGTCAGAAGTACACTAGAATATGCTTCGCCAATTTGGAACCCGAAATACAAAATATACATAGATAGTGTAGAACACATTCAAAACAAATTTTATAAAATATCTTACCTTCAAATTCAACAATCATTTTGAATGCACATTTCAAACTTTGCAACAAAGGCGAGCAATAGCTGATTTGACAAAATTTTAAATAATAACATTGACTGTACCGAACATCATTCCCTAGTTAATTTTAACATATCATTAAGACGTTCACGCCATACAGAACTATTCCACACGCTTAATTACAAGACAAAAGCAGCATCTAATTCGCCAATCGATCCTGCTCCGATTCACTGCCCAAATTTAAAAAGAGCATCATGTCAATATTATAATTTGTTCAATGCGCATACATACATACACACATACTCATGCACACACACCCTCACACACATATACACACATACTCACACACCTTCCCACTACATACATCACCCGGTAATTACTTAATACGTTCACCATAAATAAGACACTACAATGAAACACATAATAGGTACCCACCATGTAATATACTTATTAATTGTAAATTTTTTTTATCCGAATTATCTAATGTACTGTTTGTTTCTGTTAATAAATAAATAAATAAATATAATGAATGATATAGTAACTCTGTGGTGGTGTTTCAGGGTCCCCTTCAGTAGGAGGTATCGGCCTGTCTGTCTGCACAAGGCCCAGGACTCTCTGGGAGTGGGAGGACTGACACTGACTAGGTGGGACAGGTGGGATAATAGGGTGAGTTAATCATCATTATTCCAATATAATAACATGTCCTGTCCACTCCGTGCTATTTGCTGAATGAAATATGAAGCTTGCGATTAGTGTAGGGTAGGACACCATTTCAGAATGAGTTTGTATGAGGTACTCAAATACTGAAATAAGGTGTTGAGGTGCCCCACCTGTGAGGTGTCAGGTGTTTTTTTTACATTAGCTCCACACAGGAGGCCCTGATAATAATAATTTCCCTCAGGACCTCTGTCATCTTAAGGGATGCTGTGTGGAGATTCTTTTTAAGGAAGTAAAGGATAGGATGTTCTGGGAAGGAAAAGGGTATGAGGGGTGGGTAGGAATCTGGCAGTCAGTGCATCGAGGAGCGACGGACTTATCAATCCATCCCTCTCTCATCCCCAGTTTGGCTAGAAGGTCTAAAGGCCTCCCTCAACCAGTCTCATGATCCAGCCCGCCTTGCAGCAGGTTATCAGATACATCCGCTGCAAAGATCTGGACAAACGTCACCCTATAAACCTGGGCACCCTGCTAAGACATCAAACGTAGTGAACCACTGAGGGGGACCTATGGCAGAGGTGTAGGTTATCTAATAAATGGTTCCCGGGGCGGCGGTACACACACCCACCTCAATGAATGACACCAATGATAAGTACTGAGCACTGTGTGTCATATTGTGTATTATATGTTATCTGCAGTAGATTTGCCTCATAGATTAAATAATATATTATTTGTTAGGGAATTTTTTTGTATTAGTTTGTCAGTATGGTTTATTGGCATTAAGTTGCGGTAAAGTCCAAAAATTTTCTCAACATACCCCCCCCCTCTTCCCTCACCTCCCTCACACAAATCCTCCACCCATTATTATTTTCATCATATTTACAGTAATGTTGTAAATAGGAACCTACTGTAAGAAATCCGACGGAACCTTCCGTTTATGAATAAAACATAAAGGTAAAAAGTTTAGTGGTAGGTACAGACGTAACGCGGCGTCTCGGTCAGGGTCGGACTTCCGCCTAGGCCAGGGAAGCCCCGTCCTAGGGCTCCTATCTCGGTCACGGCCGGACTTCCGCCTAGGCTAGGGAGGCCCCATCCTAGGGCCCCAATCTCGGTCAGGGCCGGACTTCCGCCAAGTCCCGGGAGGCCCTGTCCTAGGGCCCCTACCTCGGGAGGCTCCATTCTAGGGCCCCTACCTCCGGAGGACCCATCCTAGAGCCCGTACCTCAGGAGGCCCTGTCCTAGGGCCCCTACCTCCGGTGGCCCCGTCCTAGGGCCCCCACCTCGGTCAGGGCCGAACTTCCGCCTAAATCCGGGAGGCCCCATCCTGAGGACCCTTCCTCGGTCAGGGCCGGACTTCCGCCTAGGCCCGGGAGGCCCCGTCCTAGGGCCCCCACCTCGGTCAGGGGTGGACTTCCGTCTAGGCCCGGGAGGCCCCGTCCTAGGGCACCTCCCTCGGTCAGGGTCGGACTTCCGCAGAGGTCCGGGAGGCCCCGTCCTAGTGTCCCTATCTCGGGAGCGATTAACTTCACACAGGAGGAGGAGATTGAAAATAAGTTCCGGAGGGTATATTTGATCATCTTCGGGGATACTGTGAAAATGGAACACATTGAGGACACAGGAATCGGAAAAAATCTTTCTCATTTGCATTAAAGCGGAAAAATATTGCTCGTGCATTGATGGAGAACTTAGCTATTTGAGGGTTGAACTCACGATGCTTGTTGCCAGGGGAATCTGATATACTTTTAAGGTTTCGATTTTAACACCCAAAAAGATTTCAATTTAAGAAAATGCTAAATGATTTCCGTCTAAATATTGTCGGGAGATGATTTTACTAAAAATAAAAATAAAAGCATTTATTGGTTTACCCTCCCACCTAGAAAATATTTCGCCTGCGGTGCTTTTTCTGTGTATGTGAATGAAATAATCCACCCATGTAGGGACTCCAATTGCGAATACCAGGGAAACAAATTATTTCCTTTCCAGGAAAAGGAAGAAGAGGAAGTTCTGGGAAGGAAAAAAGGTATGAGGGGTGGGTAGGAATCTGGGGTCGATGTATCCAAGAATGACGGACGAATGAATCTATCCTCACCATTGTGGTGCAAGGCAATGTTCCGAGAGAGTCCTGCTGGAGAGGTCATCTCTCTGAACCAGTCTCTTTCGATCCGGACTGCCATACAGCTGATGGGCAGACGCATCCACTGCCAAGACCCGGACAAACCTCACCCATGCTACAGGCTCCGAGATTATTGGGGAATTGGAACTAATGTGTGGTATTCACAATAATTCTACAAGAATTTTTTATATCTATATAGAAGTTAGCTACTATTACTACCAATTTATTTTTTTAAACCTTTCTAAATGCGACAAAATATTTAATTTTTTACAATGTGCAATACACAATTCAAAATGATTATAGCGGTGCCGTAAATTTTTATAATTATTTTAAATTTTTAAAGGTTTTTCTCAATTTTGGAGTTGGGTATGGGTACCGTCGCCCATGGAACCATTTATTGGATAACCCTCTGCCATAGATCACCCCAAGTTGTTCGCTACGTTCGGTGACTTAGCAGTGGTGCCCGGGTTCGCGGACTGAGGTTTGTCCGGGTCTTGGCGGCGGATGCGTCTGCCCATCAGCCCCATGGCAGGCCGGATCGGGAGAGAATGTTTGAGGGAGTCCCTTTGACTTCTTAAGCCGTACTCTCTCGGAAAGTCGCCTTGCATCGCATTGGGAGGGATGGATTCATACATCCGTCTCTTTTGCACACACTGACCCCAGATTCCTACTCACCCAAAATACCTTTTTTCTTCCCAGAACTTCTTCTCCTTCCTTTCCTCAAAAATTCCTCTACACAGCATCCACAAAGATGACATAGGCACTGAGGGAAATTATTTTCCTCAGGGCCACCTGTTTGGAGCTAGTAAAAAAAAACATTCGAATGTTTTCAAAAACTTGCTAAAAATGTCCCCCCCCCTCTCCCCTCCCTCCCCCGTGTGAGTGCTAAAGCTAAGCCCTGCTTTATCTATGGAGTGTGTCAGATGTATGGGAATGCACTTACATTCCGGAATAAACTGGCTCTGAACAGTTGGGATCCTTGTGCGGTGTTCGTACTTGAAGCATATTATATATATACGTATTTATGAATGTAATTTTTGGCCTCCAGCATTTGTTAAGTACGAAAATAAATTCACAATACCTATAATAATTAGTTGTTATTGTTCCTGTGTATATATTGCTACAGGAACCAGCGACCCTCATCTCCCAAGAAGAGTGCCGCAGACAGTTCCCTCCTGGCAGTGAGGGCGCAGCAAGCGGAGTGACGGACAGTCACCTGTGTCTCACCATCAGTAGTAAGGATGGGGAGTTCTGTGTAAGTAACAATGGCGCATCTATTAATGATTGAATGCACTGCTCGATGAGCCTTGCGGGTTATTCTCTCATTTTGTTAAATCATTCCTTTGTTCTATTTCAATATCCCAATTATTCCCATTTCTTATTAAATTAAATACTTAACATAAAATAATGTTATTTCGCATTCCCTTTCTGATAACATAATAATTAAACGACATCTTTTTGTGTTGGTTCACTTAGTAGCAAAGTGTCGGTACAGTTGCTCTTGACTAGCAATCCGGAGGTCGCATGTTCAAATGTCGGTGTGTGCAAATAAATTTTATTTTAATAGTTTTTGTTCATGTTTAAGTGAAATATAATCTCAGTTTCGCCTTGGTGAAAGACCACAATTCAGGGTTGAAACGTTGCTCGAAATGACTTAAGCCATGTTTGGTAACTAGATCTGAATGGCAAGGTACTCCCACACCTTCCTCTTTCCCATTCTTTTCCCCTTAATACTTCTTTCACTTTCACAAAATATCACATTTTTGGGATGCCATAGTCTCACCGGCTACAAACGGATGGGATCAATTGGGACTCTTGTGTATAAGAAAAATGTTCAAATCTTTTATTAATGACGTATTTACACTATTAGAAAATTTGGTTCTTAATTTTAATGTGAATGAACGTTTTCATTAGGATGGTATCTACTCTTTTTAAACAGGGTATCCGGAAAATCGTTGTACAACCGGGGAATTGGTGCATCTACATTACATTTGAATTGGTTTTGTGGAATAATATTTCTTCAATTGGATTTTCATTCTCCAGTCAACATCCGGAGATTAAATCTCTTAGGTCAAATTTGAAAACAATTGGTCACCAGGTTGAGACACCAAATTGACTCTAGGTTGAGAACCGTTACCGAGGACACAAGAGTTTTCAGAGGGGCTGAGGTTGAAACTGACCACTTTCTGGTGGTGTCAAAAGTAAACCTCTTTCGCGGCTGGCACTCGAAGGTGAAAACGGTATCAGCTCCAACGAGAGTCAAAATAGAAAAACTACAAAACGATTATATCAGAAGTGAGTATGAGAATTGTGCAGAAATGAGATTGAATGAGAAGGAAATGAACGGTCTAAGCATAGAGGAAACATGGAACCACATTAAGGTGAGTCTCTGCGAATCTGCTAGAGACGTGTGTGGAATAAGTAAGCAAGGTAGGAAGAAAGGTGATGCATGGTGGGATGATGAGATCAAAGCACTGGTCTCAGAGAAGAAGAAAGCATGGTTACATCTGATAGCGACTGGCAGTGTTTCAAGCGAAGAAAGAGATCGAGCGAAAGAAGTGTATAAGGTATGCAAGAAAATAGTAAGAGTTGGAGTGAAATAACAAAAGAAACGCCTGGAAGAAGAAGAGGGAATCAAAATGATAAACCACTTCCAAGAAAACATAAAACTGTTTTGGAAGGAGGTCAAAAGGACCCGGAGTGGACCAGAGAATGGAAGCATGAAAGTGATAAAATCGAAAGATGGACAAATGTTGACGAATGAGAATGAAATTAAAGAGAGATGGATGAAATATGTCGAGGAAGTCTTCGAAAGTAACCCGAGTGACTGTGATCCCAGCGGTGAATCGGTTATGAACGATGATGGAGTGAATGTTACCAAAATCAGCATGGATGAAATAAAAAGATCTATTAAATGTATGAAAAATGAAAAGGCTGTGGGTTTCGACAATATTGCTGCCGAATACTTTAAATGAGATAGCCATATTATTCTCACATGGTTGTGCAGACTTTTTAACCAATTTTTATAGGAGGGTTACACGCCATTAGATTGGAGAAGGGCTGTAATCATGCCATTGTACAAAGGTAAAGGGTCACGTATGGAATGTGGGAATCATAGGGCTATTAGCCTTCTTAGCACAGTGGGCAAGTTGTATGGTAGAATATTGATTGAAAGGGTAAGAATGGAAACAAAAAATAAAATATGGGATGTGCTAGGTGCTTTTATGAGTGGAAGGGGGTGCATGGACCAGATTTTATCATTGCGTATGCTCACTGAGAAGTTTCTTGCAAAGAACCAGAAACTCTTCTGTGCCTTTGTAGATCTACAAAAAGCATACGACCGAGTTGACAGGGAAAAGCTGTGGAAAATATTGTCCAAGTATGGAGTGAATACGAATCTCATACGGGCAATTGCGTCTCTGTATGAGGCAAGCGTTGCATGTATTAGGGTGAACGGCGATTTTACGGGGTGGTTTGACATCACAAAAGGTGTTAAACAAGGCTGCGTAATGTCGCCGTGGTTATTCAATCTATACATGGATAATTCACAACACGGGCAATAGCCTAGTGTGGTAGTCAAAAAATACCAACAATGTATCATGTAAACATTTATTAAATAATAAAAAAAAATAAATAAAAAATTGTATGCAAGAATTGAAAGAGATGGGATTGGGCGCGAAATGTGTATGCTGATGATGCGGTGCTGATATCTAACAGCATGGAAGACCTACAGTCTCTCGTGTCAAGGATGAACGAAGTATGTATGAATAGTGAGTTAATGATGAATGTAAGTAAGTCTAAAGTCATGGTGTTTGAAAGAGAGAGTACGAAAACAGTATACAATATAGTTGTGAATGATGAATACTTGGAGCAGGTGGATGATTTTTTTTATTTGGGAAGTATGTTTACGAGAGATGGGAAGGCTGATAAAGATATTGAAAGAGGGGTGAATGCAGGCAACTCTATTAATGGAGTACTGGTACCTACCCTGATATATGGCAGTGAGTTATGGAACTGGCAGAGAAAGGATGAAAGTAGACTGAATGCTGTAGAATGAGATCCCTGAGGCGTATGTGTGGTAAAACCATGTATGATGGTGTGAGAAATGTAGAAATCCGCAAAGAATGCAAGGCTGATGTAAGCGTAATGAGTAAGATCAAGAAAGAGAACGCTCCGATGGTTTGGGCATGTAGAGCGAATGAAAGACGAAAGGAGTATAAGGAGAATATATGATACAAATGTGAATGGTAGAAGAAGTCGAGGATGCCCAAGAAAGACATGGCACGACCAAGTGAATCAGATACTTGAGTCGGGCCATGTCAAGAGTCAGAATAATAGAAGAGCATGTATGAGACGTTGTATGAATGTAAACGAGGCAAGGAATGTGTGCCAAGATCGAGTTTTGTGGCGGTCCGTCCTTTCTGCCTACCCCTGCGGGGAAACGGCGTGATGGTTAGTTAGTTAAGTAAGTTAGTAATTTGTAATGATCGTCTGATGTAAAATAGTGTAATAAGGCCTTGTTGGTCTAACCGTCACGTCTGACAACATCACAAACAGACGCTAAGATGATAGAAACACCTGTCCCTTAGTAGATGGTTATTTGATGGCTAGTTTGTGTATTGGTGTAGTCCCATGGCTATGACAAGGGCTCTTGTGCCGTGCAGCCACCAGCTGCAAACTGACAACATCACAAACAGACGCTAAGATGATAGAAACACCTGTCCCTTAGTAGATGGTTATTTGATGGCTAGTTTGTGTATTGGTGTAGTCCCATGGCTATGACAAAGGCTCTTGTGCCGTGCAGCCACCAGCTGCACACTGACAACATCACAAACAGACGCTAAGATGATAGAAACACCTGTCCCTTAGTAGATGGTTGTTTGATGGCTAGTTTGTGTATTGGTGTAGTCCCATGGCTATGACAAGGGCTATTGTGCCGTGCAGCAAAGAGCTCCACACTGGCAACATAACAAACAGACGCTAAGATGATAGAAACACCTGTCCCTTAGTAGATGGTTATTTGATGGCTAGTTTGTGTATTGGTGTAGTCCCATGGCTATGACAAGGGCTATTGTGCCGTGCAGCCACCAGCTGCACACTGACAACATCAGAAACAGACGCTAAGATGATAGAAACACCTGTCCCTTAGTAGATGGTTGTTTGATGGCTAGTTTGTGTATTGGTGTAGTCCCATGGCTATGACAAGGGCTCTTGTGCCGTGCAGCCACCAGCTGCACACTGACAACATCACAAACAGACGCTAAGATGATAGAAACACCTGTCCCTTAGTAGATGGTTGTTTGATGGCTAGTTTGTGTATTGGTGTAGTCCCATGGCTATGACAAGGGCTATTGTGCCGTGCAGCCACCAGCTGCACACTGACAACATCACAAACAGACGCTAAGATGATAGAAACACCTGTCCCTTAGTAGATGGTTATTTGATGGCTAGTTTGTGTAATGGTGTAGTCCCATGGCTATGACAAGGGCTCTTGTGCCGTGCAGCCACCAGCTGCACACTGACAACATCACAAACAGACGCTAAGATGATAGAAACACCTGCCCCTTCGTAGATGGTTATTTGATGGCTAGTTTGTGTATTGGTGTAGTCCCATGGCTATGACAAGGGCTCTTGTGCCGTGCAGCCAACAGCTGCACACTGACAACATAACAAACAGACGCTAAGATGATAGAAACACCTGTCCTTTAGTAGATGTTTATTTGATGGCTAGTTTGTGTATTGGTGTAGTCCCATGGCTATGACAAGGGCTATTGTGCCGTGCAGCCACCAGCTGCACACTGACAACATCACAAACAGACGCTAAGATGATAGAAACACCTGTCCCTTAGTAGAAGGTTATTTGATGGCTAGTTTGTGTATTGTTGTAGTCCCATGACTATGACAAGGGCTCTTGTGCCGTGCAGCCACCAGCTGCACACTGACAACATCACAAACAGACGCTAATATGATAGAAACACCTGTCCCTTAGTAGATGGTTGTTTGATGGCTAGTTTGTGTATTGGTGTAGTCCCATGGCTATGACAAGGGCTATTGTGCCGTGCAGCCAAGAGCTCCACACTGGCAACATAATAAACAGACGCTAAGATGATAGAAACACCTGTCCCTTAGTAGATGGTTGTTTGATGGCTAGTTTGTGTATTGGTGTAGTCCCATGGCTATGACAAAGGCTATTGTGCCGTGCAGCCAAAAGCTCCACACTGGCAACATAACAAACAGACGCTAAGATGATAGAAACACCTGTCCCTTAGTAGATGGTTATTTGATGGCTAGTTTGTGTATTGGTGTAGTCCCATGGCTATGACAAGGGCTATTGTGCCGTGCAGCCAAGAGCTCCACACTGGCAACATAACAAACAGACGCTAAGATGATAGAAACACCTGTCCCTTAGTAGATGGTTGTTTGATGGCTAGTTTGTGTATTGGTGTAGTCCCATGGCTATGACAAAGGCTATTGTGCCGTGCAGCCAAGAGCTCCACACTGGCAACATAACAAACAGACGCTAAGCTGATAGAAACACCTGTCCCTTAGTAGATGGTTATTTGATGGCTAGTTTGTGTATTGGTGTAGTCCCATGGCTATGACAAGGGCTCTTGTGCCGTGCAGCCAACAGCTGCACACTGACAACATCACAAACAGACGCTAAGATGATAGAAACACCTGTCCTTTAGTAGATGGTTATTTGATGGCTAGTTTGTGTATTGGTGTAGTCCCATGGCTATGACAAGGGCTATTGTACCGTGCAGCCACCAGCTGCACACTGACAACATCACAAACAGACGCTAAGATGATAAAAACACCTGTCCCTTAGTAGATGGTTATTTGATGGCTAGTTTGTGTATTGACAAGGGCTCTTGTGCCGTGCAGCCAAGAGCTGCAATCTGCACAAAGATATTGCTTACTTTTCGTATTGACTGACTCTAATATGCGTATTGCAGGGACACCTTTGGAACTTCCTCTTAGCCAGCAATGGGGACAAGACTGGTGGGTGCACACAGCTGCTGGAGGGGCTCTACGTGGGTTACATGTTTAAGGGTTCCACCTGCACGGAGCTGTATCTCCGCCTGTCCCCCTCCATCTCCTGGGTGGAGAGTGTTGTGTGGCCCTGAGCTCCTCCTGTCCGTCTACATCCCCTGGGTGGAGAGAGTGTGGTCCTGAGCTCCTTCTGTCAGTCTGAAAAATGTCCTTACTCCTTTTTAATAATTCTTTTTCCTTCTGTAATTTTTATATGCCATGTTAAGATTGTTTTTAAATATTTTTGCAATAACCATTAATGTTTTCATATTTAGTTATGAACTAGTGCAGACCCGTGAAAAATGACGGGATATTCCGAATACTTTTTCAATCAGTTACACTTTTGAAAATGACAATAATATTTTTGGATACGTTTTAAGATTTTCACGGCCAAAAGCATTTTCATTATTTGTTTTGGGGGTGTTATGCCGTGTTGCGCTACCTCCTTCTTTAGCCAACGTTTCAGACATCGTTGCAGCGTCCATCATCAGGGCAGATCCGGCAGATCACAGCAGGCACATCTACCGGATCTGCCGGATCTGCCCTGATGATGGACACTGCAACGATGTCCGAAACGTTGGCTAAAGAAGGAGGTAGCGCAACACGGCATAACACCCCAAAAACAAATAACGAAAATTTTTACGTGGTTTAACTGCCTGATACAGATATATCGAAAAATATTATACAGTTAGGTACAGTTCTGTATCTCAACTATTTAATAATAATAATTGGATTTATTTTTTTATTTTTTATTATTTATTTAATTACAGAATACATTTTGTACAAAAAAATTGAGTAGACCCACAAAACTGTCATATGACAGCTTGTCTGCAGGTTCTAACAATTTAAACATTCTTAATATTATATCTAAGAAAATATTTGTAAATACATTTAGAGTTTTAAGGAAACATTAGAATAGATCACATAGTAATATTGGATAATTTAACTTACAATCATAAATATATAAGATATTTCAATATACCTGCCTAATAACAAGATATGTTGGCAGCTATATTAAGATATTCAGAGATACATGGAGTTTTCACTCATTAACCATAGTTTTATCATTTTAGGACGTAGTCTCTCATTTTTTTCAAGTTTTATGTTTTTATTGATTTTATTGAAAATCACTGGTATTAGATATTCAAGAGTACGGCTTCCATATTTATTTAATATTCGAGGAGTTTTTAGGCCCTTTCCTTCTCTAAATCTTGTGGTATGTTTGTGTACAAGTAGGTGTTTGTAAGGGCTTTCCCCCATATTATCCATAAAAGTAGTGAACCAGTGGAGACCTTTTATTGTAAGTAAGCTCTCTGAGCCATACAGTAGTTTTAAGTTATGTCTCTGTTTGTAAATATTTGTTTTGACAATTTTTTTTATTATGGCAGTTTGTAAATTTTCAATATATTTAATGTAAGTAGTGCTTGCATGTCCCCAAGTTCGAATACCATATCTAAGGATGGATTCTACCATAGAAAAATATATAAGTTTAAGAGTACAATGAGGCAAAATAAATTTTAATTTGTAAAAGTTACTAGCTAAGGATCTGAGCTGGTTACAAATTTTAGCCACTTGTTTATCCCACTTAAAATTATTATCTACAATTATACCCAGATAAGTATATTCATTTGTGAAATCTATTTTTTCACAGTCACAAACATTAATAATTCCTCTATGTATACAGTCAAAGCTATGAGCGGTTATTTTAGGAACATTCCACATTTTCAAACTTGGTGATTTTATGTACATGCATTTGGTTTTTTTTACATTAATAACTAATCCTACATCATGAGCCCATTTGAGAAGCTCGTTAAAATCTCTTTGTAATTCTTGTATAGCTATTTCAGGATTTTCATTTGATACAACAAGAGCAGTATCATCAGCAAAAATGAATCGACGAGCTTTTTTGAAAATCTTACACATAGCAATTACATATATAATATATAATTTTGGACCTAGAATTGAAAATGATTTTTGAATGTGATTTTTCACTAATACGGCATTATGATTTGCATAATGCCGTATTAGTGAAAAATCACCCCTAGGGCTTACTTTTAGTAACTGAAAGTAAAATATTAAAAATATTAATAATAATATCAAAACATTGTAACACAATATCTGCGTGATAAGAATGTGTACAACTACCTACATCTCACTCCGGCAAGTAGGAACCAAAGGCATAATATTAAATAAAATAATAATAAGTCTGATATGGACATTATGTGGGTTGCAGCCGGTAGCTACCTGCTACAACATCACGAGAGATGGGAAGGCTGAGAGGGATATTGAAAGAAGGGTAAATGCAGGTAACGCTATTAATGGAGGATTGAATGCCGTTGGCGCTAATAAAAAAAACTGTCAAAAGAAGCGAAGCAGTCCACAATGGAGTCCGGAACCCACCCTGATGTACGGCAGTGAGGCATGGAACTGGCAGAGGAATGATGAAAGCAGACTGAATACTGTTGAAACGAGATCCCACCATGTATGATCGTGTGAAAATGTGGAGACCCGCAAAGAATGCAAGGCTGATGGAAGCGTAATGAGTAAGATTAAGAGGGACCCTCAGATGGTTTGGGCATGTAGAGCGAATGAATTAAGAAAGTGGTGTAATAAGAATATGTGACACAAATGTGAATGGTTGAAGAAGTCAGGGATGCCCGAGGAAGACATGGCACAATCAAGTGAATCAGATACTTGAGACGGGCCATGTCAAGAGTAGAATAATAGGAGAGTATGTATGAGATGATATATGAATGTGTGCCAAGTTGTTTGGCGGTCTGTCCTCTCTGCCTACGCCTGCGGTGAAACGGTGTGATGGTTAGTTAGTTAGTTTTTTCATAAAATTATTCCCATTCACCCTAAGAAATTTCATTGTTCGTACTTACATCTTTGTGGGGAGGCCTTTCTTTTGACGCCGGACGGTCCAGGCGTTGCGGGCAAAAGTCTGTCGGCACAGGCCCAGGCATCGCGGAGGAAGCTTCCTCATCCGACCCAGGTAATTGAGGAAGGACCTCAATTGCAACGTCATTCATCAACGTCTCATAAATTGGTGTCCCATCAATCAAGTCTCGCCCAATAATTAAAACTAACTCCACTCGATGCCGCGATGCCTTCTGTTTGGCATTACCTTTTAGGTCCCGCCAAGTCTGAAAAAATTGATAAATGGTCAAACTATTATACAGAAACCGATAAATTAAGATTATTTTGAGAAAGGTGTTTGTTTCAGTTTCAATAAAGTATTATTATATTATGTACATACTTGCTGCCATTTTTCGCCTGGTTTCTTGGCTCCAAACTTGATGGCGTTTAGGGTTTGGGCCAACTCGTCCCACTCCGTCTTGCTGGCTATCCTTCCATCCGGCCCCTCACATCTTCCTGATACCATGGAAGGCCTGTCGGCGACCCATGACGCGAGCAACTCCAACTGTTCGCTTATAGACCTTTTTTTCTGTAAATGAACTATTAATATACATTATTATTATTAATTTAAAACTAACAATGCAATCAATAAAAATATACAAATGTGGTTGCTAATGACAGTATCCCGCTGGCGGTGGTAAAACGAAAATTCATATGGTTTGCCATATACTTGATAATTGTTTTGGCACCGTCAACCGGATACCATAATAATCACGTTTTTTTACATAAATAATTCAAATGACACAATTTTAAAACCAAGACAAACACAAAATAAACATGAATGTACTAAATAATCATATAACTTACGTTCATTCAGTTCATTGCTAAGCAGACACATAAAAAACAATACGAAACAAACGTCAAAACAACGCTTCTCCCGCGTCACGAAGATGCATTTAGCGAACCATAGACTGTAGGCGCATAGACAATCCACATTATTTCTATATAGAGTGTGAAAGTCAAACATAGTATATTTATGGTCAAACATACCGACGCCCATCGACGCTTTTCAGTCCAATGTGATAAGACTCAGAAACGGTCGACTGTGAAACCGAAACTTATTGGTTTGTCTGAGTGAGTTAGAGAGTAGGCCCCCAGGTCTAATAGGTTAACATAGAATTTTATTCAACAAAATACAGAACAGACAACAAACCTAGAAAGAGGAATATCTTTCAGAGATATTCAACTATCAGTTTAAAAAAAAAAGATTTATAACAATGTAGAACCATAAGTATATGAGTAGTACTTGTGTATTAATGAATTAGTTAGACCAAGATTGCAAAACTTGTCACTAAAAGTGGTTAGATTAGGGTTTACATATTTAGAAATACCTATCCGTACAGGTGGTTACAATAGGGTTTACATAATAAGAAATACCTATGTTTCAAAAATAAAAAATTAGATCAGGTTTTACAATACCAAAGATATACCTGTCTACAAGTGGTAACAATGAGTATCAGTAGGAACACAAAGACAAGCGAAACAGAATCTAGAATGTTTAGCTGAATGCATAGGGATTACAATTTAACAAAAAAACCTAGCTAATAGTAGTGAACCAGTTTGATTAAATATATAGAGTACAAGCCATTTTAATAAGTAAAACAGTGTATATAGTTTGCACAAGAAAAAAGACTGAGATCACACCGTAGACGGAGATCCTTCAAAATATTACTTCAAAAGTAAGCAAAAGGCAAAATTTCTTGCACAGACAATATGTATTGGTGATCGAACATATCCATGTGATAATCGACACTATCTATATTGGTGATCAATCAAAACATTTGAATGACACTAGGTACAAAATTGTGTAGAGAAACACTGGTGTTTCAGCAGTGAGACTAATACAAATATTTTACTTATGACTATAAGCTTTACAAAAATACGCTCTCCTGTGCTAGAGGTAGAGTATTATATATTCCATGTTGGAATTACTTAATAGGAAAGTACGCCGAAGCAGTACTACCTTTGTTAGAAAGACATAACAATGTTCTTAATAAACTATGACTTAATATTATTCACTTTAAGGAAAGCTAAACCAAACTTAATTGTAGCAAATTCTAGATAAATATAATCTATTTATTTATATGAAAATTTACACATTTTGTATACCAGAAAGTTGCTCAAATCTCTGCTACACAAAGAACTACACTTAAGAATATATTTTGTTCTCTAGCTCCTTGGAGGATCTTTGGTTATAAGGCATGTCGGAGGGACGATAAAATGGAAAGAAAGCTCCACTGAACTAGAGAAACAATGGATTTAGATTTAAAAGTAGGGAACATTACAAAATATCCGTTTACTGACGGAGTAGAGATGCGATACCAATGTGTGTGCGTGTGTGCATTGCAGTGATGATTTATTTATTTATTTATTGTAAGAAAGAAACAGCAATTTATATACAGGATGAGTTATACAAGAGGTTAAACATGAGGTAAGCCAAAACAGTTTCTTATGCTAATGTTGATTATTACGATAAAATATACAATTGTAATTGGTAATAACCATTAAATGAAAATGACAACAACAACAAAAAAATATAAGTATATTAGAAGGAAGAAGGAATAGGAAAGGGCAAGAGGCAGAGGAAGGTGGGATGGGGACAGGAGATACTCATGCTGTACCTTTTCTATAGTTGTGCATTAATTTAATTAACATTTGTGGTCGTACGTTTGACTTCGTTTCGGTATTTCACAAGAGTATTATTAAGAATATCGATATTGTTAAATTGCGTGTTATATTGCGCGCATATACGGGGGATTGGGGAATTTTTTCTAAGGTTGGTTCTGCACGCTGGCAAATGAAAAAAATGGTTTAGTCTGGTTGGCCTTGTAGGTATGTGAATTCTTAAATAATTTACGAGTTCGGGAAAGTCCAGGCCGTTATTCAGAATTTTGTATAAAAATATTTGATCAGATATTAATCTTCGTGTTTGAAGTGGAGTAAAGTTGTGAAATTTTAAGGATTCGGTATTATTTGCAAAGAGTAATTTGAATTTATAATTTATGTGTTTAAAAAATTTATTTTGTACACTTTCGATTCTGTCAATATGGCATTGGTAGAACGGTGCCCAAATTAGTGTGCAGTATTCTAAGTGGGGGCGGATATACATGGTGTAAAGGGAATACAGAGTTTTAATATTGCGAAAAGGTTTAGATATGCGAATTATAAATCCCAACATTTTATTGGCTTTGTTGATTACTTCGTTAATGAGTTTGATAAAATTTAGTTTTACATCCAGTACTACCCCAAGGTCACGGATTGATTCTATTTCATGGATTTGTGTATCACGAAAGTTATAATAAAAATAAATTTTATTTTTGTTACGCGTAAAAAATAATGTGTTGCACTTAGAAATGTTTAGGACTAATTTGTTTAATTTACAGTATGCAAAAAGTCGATTTAGGTCTTCTTGAAGTTTTATACAGTCATTGATAGACTTGATTACTAAGTATATTTTTTTGTCATCTGTATATGCTAGGTAGTTAGCATGTAAAAAACATTTAAAAATATCAAATATATACACATTAAACAACAATAGTCCCAAGTAAGAACCTTGCGGTACGCCAGAAGGCACAGTAAAAAAGTTAGACTTAGTTCCCTCAACTGATACGCACTGTTGTCTTCTATGCAGATATGAAGTTAGCCACCTAAGTAAGTCGCCATGGATTCCTAATTGGTGTAATTTTTTAATGAGGATAGAGTGGTTAACTTTATCGAAAGCTTTCGAGTAATCTGTGTAGATAACATCTACTTGGTGTCCGTTATCCATATTGCTTGTTAAGTATTCAGTAAAGTTGACTAAGTTTGTTAGTACTGACCTTTTTTGTAAAAAACCATGTTGTTGATTTTGTATGCTGCGGACCATAGTTATATAAATTTGATCGTACACAATACGCTCAAAGAGTTTACTAAATACTGTAAGTATTGAGATTGGGCGATAATTTACAATGTTACTTTTTGAACCTGTTTTATGGATGGGGATTATAATGGCTTCTTTGAATTTTGTGGGAAATATTCCTTTTTTTAAGGACATGTTAAATAAGTTAGTTAAAGGATATGCAAGATTTTTGGCACGTTTTGAGATAAAATATGGCGAGATACCATCACTGCCCGCACCCTTAGTAACATCCAATTTATTCAAGTATTTATTGACCAATGAGTTGTTTATTTGTACGTTACCGATCGGGTTATCATTACTAACGCAGGTAGAATTATCTATATTATTGGGATCATCCGTGTCCTCATCGCTTACGTAAGTAGATTGGAAGTGTTTACAGAACAGTTGGCACACTTGATGAGCACCGGTGCCTGACTCGTCTTTAAGGTTCATGATTTGTGGTACGCCATTTTTCCTATTTTTGTTTTTAGCGTAATTCCAGAGACTTTTATTATTAGTTGGAATACTAGACTCAACTATAATATTGGGTGTAACAATGTTTCTGTAAGTGTTTTTGTCGTATGCGTTTGATAGAAAACTCTATGTAATCTACTGGATTATTATTTGATTTCCATTTTTTGTGTAGTATTTGTTTCTCTTTGATGATTTTGATTAGGGGAGGTGAGTACCAGTTGGTAAATTTTTTCTTTTTGATGAAACGTTTAGGGACAAACTGGTTATGGTGATATTTAAAATGTCATAAAAAGTATAATTGCTTCGTCAACGTCAGCATTATCGTGAGTAAAAGACCAGTCTGTTTTAGACAGGTGTTGGTTAATTAAATCATAATCAGTTTTATCATACCGATAAATTTCTTTTGGTGGAGCATTAATTGTTAAAAGTGTGTCTAATTGTAGTGTGATTTTGAGCGATGGATGGTGTAAATCCTCTCTGACAAGAGGGTTGTATGCTTGAGATACGAGGCATTCTTCATTACAGATGACTAAATCTAGTATACGTTTATTGGCATTTTTAATGGAATTGTATTGGTTCAATTCGCAGTAATGGATTGTGTCAGCAAGTAAGGAACTAATTGAATTTAAATTTTCAGGTATTAAATGTGAATTTTTATCTTGTGGTTTCCATGTTATGGTGGGCATATTAAAGTCTCCAATTACGAGTATAAAATCATCTAGGTTTTGGTCTTTGACGTTAGCAAGCAAACAAAGGAATGAACTAAGAGCATTTTCATATCCATGTCCCTGTGGTAAATATAGACAAAAAACATGGATGGTGCATTTGGAAGTATAGTTAGAGGGGGGAATAGTTACCCAAATGCATTCAGCATTACAGACCAAGTCTTCGCGAGGATATGCGTTAAGATTGTTATGAGTTATGATCATGACTCCACCGCCTCGACGAGAATCTGATTGGGTATTAATGCCATTAATTGTAATGTTACTTTACCTATCTCGTCTAAAAATACTGTAAAATTCTGTTGGTGCCAGTTCCGAATCAAAAATAGAATCAATAAGCCATGACTCAGATATACCGAAAATGAAGCAATCGTCATTCAAAAGAATATTATCATGAAAAATCTCAGTTTTAGTTCGTAGTCCTCTACAGTTTTGGTATATAATATTTAACATTGTAATTTAGATGAGTAATAGTTTGGTACAATTTGGTTATAATATATGAGTATAACTGAAGAGTTGTTTATTATGAATGACGTGTACGACATTATATTGATAGAATAATGTACAAAAGTGAGCATCAAGTACAAGGGGAGGGGGAATAGTAAGATAAAGATAGGTAAGGAGAGTGTAGGAGTGTATCTTCTATATTGGGTAATATATACATTGCTTATACTAAATATACTAAAATCCATATTGAAAACAAAACAGACTATTTTAGCAAAATTTATAAGATAACTAGGTATAAACGAAATAGGAAATAAAAATAATAACATTATTCAACGGTAAGTTAAAATTAAAAGAAAAATGCATACCGTGCGAAATGATCTTAAAATATGGTTTTAAATACAGGA
Organism: Limnephilus rhombicus; assembly: GCA_929108145.2. Classification (NCBI taxonomy): domain Eukaryota; kingdom Metazoa; phylum Arthropoda; class Insecta; order Trichoptera; family Limnephilidae; genus Limnephilus; species Limnephilus rhombicus. The sequence continues at coordinate 46,031,481 of OV815289.1, read as the reverse complement.
AATAATATGAACAGCTTGCTTGTAGCTTGTAAGTATACGAATAAAATAAAGTAGAGACCATATCAACAGTATCAGGATTACAGTTAGTAGGCATTCTTGAAATATAAACAATATCTATTAGTAGCATTGCAGATAGATATATACATGAAAAATATACAATATTATAGTATTATTAACATGATATACACGAAAAACATAAGATATACATGAAGAATATACAGTAGTAATGGTATCACTGCATTTTGAGCATAGGTACATGAGATATAGGTATTCAAAGAGATATAGGTACACAATATCGTTAAAATTGTAAATAAAGGTCATGAAGTATACTCGCTACTAGTAGCATAATTGTAAGTAGGTATCAACAACAGTATTAGTATCGATGTAAGTATGCATGAAATACAGACAGAATTACTATTATTAATATACATCAAGTAACAGTAGGTAGTAATATAGTATGTATATTATTATGAAAGCGGGAGTATTACTTTACATTTTGGGTATGTGCGTATGAAATAAAAAACGTATCAACGAAACATTTCTTCAAGTAATCTAAAGTAAACAAGCCGGCATTCCGTAGGTGATGTAGATTCATGTCAAACGTGATTAATTTAAGAATTCATAATTAATTAATGCTCAATTCAATATATAAATACATAGTTAAGTGCATATTGAAGTTTGGTGACATTAGAAAAAGATGGAGGAATACAAGTAAGATTGACGTGTTATAAATCTGTCAAGATAATAACTATCGACTTGGGTTGAAACAGAGTAGAAATATGTAAAACCTACAAAGCAATGTTGCAAAGGTGCCTCTAGAACCATAATAAATAGTATAACTGTATGATGCGCGGTATTGTGATAATTTGCCTACATGAGTATTATTATAAAGGCGTTTCGAAATGTGTATAATATTTGCAGGCTGAATTGAATAATAATAATCACATAATAATGAGGCGCGGGTAATACATAGGTATTAATAAAATGTTATTATGGTTTGTGGGCAGATTAATAATAATTTTTTATATGTTGGATAAGTTATAATGCGATAATGTAAGTTAAGAATATTATTTATGTACGTACTTGTTGATAATTCAAACTATTGAAATTAATCCATTAATTAATAATTCAAAATTTTATTGAAATAGGTAGGCCCAATTCTTAAATACCCACGTAAATACTACACAAATGATTCGTTATTCATTACATTGGTAATTAATAACAATATAAATAACATTAATACCTCAATGATTTGTTGTGATTTTGTAAAATGTTTCTGGATCAATGATCGGGATAGGTTATTTTGCAAGAAAGTTAGTTATATACCTAACCTGAAACATATTTTATTATTTCTTGGAAGAAAATTATTCAAGTTAGCCTTTAAACTACTAAAATTGATTATAATTCAAAAGAAAACAAATTGTTCACCATCAGAAATTAATAATGTGTCACTAGGTATATAAAGCTTATTTTTTTGTGTTTGTTTTGGATCGCAGACCGATCGATCTGGAGCCTTCGTGCTGTATATTGAGACCAGGTGAGCTGGAGCTGGTGCTGGTGCCGGTGCCGGTGCTTGTGCTGGTGTTGGTGCTGGCTGATGGTTTGACAGGTTTGGTCAGTGAAGGTAATCCACCTCTTACCCGCCCTGGTATAAGTAACAGATGGTTACTCCTTCAAGGCTCTCGCAAGATTCTAATTTTTTTGATTAAACGAAGCTACATTTATTTATTTTGAACGAATCTAGACCTCCAGTGTCCATGCATACGTTGTTAGTAAGCAGTATGCAAGTGCTTAACAGGAAAAACAAAATGCAAAAAAATAGGTTAGTAAGACAAAGATAAATTAAACAGGGCAAAAGAAAAACTCATTCATGAGACTCCATGACGCGGAATTGCATCTGTAAAAAACCTGCAAGCACCTGCATAAAATAGACAGGTTTGGTCAGGAGGACGGCCGCGACATCCAACTGCTTCTGGGTGCTGATGGCGCGCTTGGTGCCGTCCGGGAGAAGAACCATAACTGTGCCGTCGCTGGTCCAGCACTTGTTGTTTGAGAAAGTTGAGCGAGCGGAGGAGAACAGTTTTTGACGCGTCTTTGTAAGGGATTCGGTAAGGAGAAGAGAGGAGTTTTTCAACCCTTTCTTCCTCTCCCATACAGATCTACGATCGTTTAGGTATTGGAACTCGATAAGGATAGGTCGGTTCTTTTTTGGTATCGCTCGACCTAGCCTCCTGGTGGAGACGATTCTCCTGATGGCGTCTTCAGGGCACCCTAGTCCGGTCAGCACCGTGGTCACAAGGGATCGCGTATTCTCAGATTCATCCATAGAAGAAGCAGGTTTTTTCTTGATGCTGCATCGATGGCATCCACACGTAGCTCAAGTTGAGCCACGTTCTCTCGGAGAGCGCTGATCTCCGATGTCATCTTCTTCTTGAAAGCATTGAAGTCTCCGCGGAGACTTGACAGATCGCCTTGAGAATTGCCAGGTTTATCGTTTGCTTTATCGAGCCGTTTTTCGAACTCGTTCATTGTTTCTTCGAATTTCTTATTCAGTGCTTCGAGCGACATGTTCATTTATTTATTTTATTTATTATTAGTTTCAATAGCAAGGTTTGTACATGTATGTATAATGTATAGTATAAGTATAGATTCTTTTTTTTTTTCACAGACCTCCTCACTAGGATTTCCTGTTCTGAGGTGGCCTGTAGTTTTTTTTAAATATTTGTATTTGGTTATGGATTGTCTTTATATAATCTTCACGATGTTTGTAATTTTATTATCACTTTGATCTCTCAGCCATGTTTTTACTTTTGTTTTAAATATATTCATTTCCTTTATATTTTTGATTTGATCTGGTAGAGCATTGTATAATTTCATAGCATGGAATTTATTATTTCTCTGTCCAAAAGATGTGTTCAAACTGGGAGTAACCAGGATGTTATTGCTTACTGCCCTGGTTGAGTATTTATGTTGGGCAGTGGAGTATACATATATGTTTTTTTTCAGTTTAAATAAAATATTTTTTGAATAAAGTTTCTGTACATTGAAGACTTGAAAGTTATTAAATATTTCTTCCGTCGGAGTTCTAAGCGGAACTTTCAGTATTGTCTTTAGTACTCCTTTTTGGGCTATATTGAGAGATTATTGTGGGTATATTATAATTTTGTAACTGTCACTGTATTATTTTAAATAACACTTTATAAAACGATTTGTGAAAGTGATTTAATTTATTTTTATGTGTTATTATTGTTTTTGATCGCACACTTTATGACATTATATTTTATTTAAAAACATGTTATATTTTAACTTTAAAACATATTTTTATCTTCATCGGTATGAAGTGTGACTTCCTCCGTATCCATAGACAATATATTTATATAACACTGGTGATGCCATAGGCACACTGGCTGTTGCTTTCAGTATCGCCCTGGTGACTGGACACCTTCTTGAAATGACTTTAGTCGTATTAAGTCACTAGATCTGAATATCCAAGTACTTCCTACTCTTACTACTATTTATATAACACTGGTGATGCAATAGCCACACTGGCCCCAGGAGGTTGGGACTCTTGTGTGATATTTTTTTTTATCTTTCACATCAAATTAGCAAAGATGAGAAATTAAAAGAATAAAATTTTAGTTTTATTTATAAGATTTTTGTAGCTTTTTAACAAGGCTCAGTTCACTAGGTTTTGGGATAACCAACTCACCTGCCATAGGTCACCCCAAATGGTTCGCTACGTTTGGTGCCTTAGCAGAAGTGGCCGGGTACACCGGGAGAAGTGAATTCAGGTATTGGCGGCACCAGGCGGACCTTTTGACCTCTCCAGCTAGTCTCTCTCGATCCATCGTCTTGCACCTCAGTAGGAGAGATAGATTCATAAGTCCATCACTCCCGATACCTTATTCGTTTCCAAAACTTCTTCTCCTTCCTTTCCTTAATGCCCTTAACATAGCATTATCATAGATGTTATAGAGCCTGAGAGAAATTATAGTGGGATTAATGTTTACAAAGGTGTTTGTTCAAAGAATGCTGTTGGTCTCTGGTCTCATCCACTGAATATTAGTACTTTAGAAGTGTGATATAAACCGATCCCCAATTTACATACATTAAACATTTCGAAATTAAGGCCCTTAACAAAGCCAATGATACTGATTTATTTTTCGAAATTTTTTTGAATTCTCACTCAATTCGTTTCAATTTTTTTTTCTTCAAAACCACAATTGTTGTCTTCCACACGTTACTGCCTACATTGGTTTTACAAGTTATATTGGTAAAAAAATTCATACTGTTTTTTTAAATGATACTTACGATATCCATGAGATTTTGCTCTATTTTAAACGAGTCTTGTTTTATTGAACGTATTCGCAGTTTTAGCATCGATTTTATCGCTTTAAATATTAGCACGCTCCTTTAACATTCGTAATGACATATCTCTCCATCTCTTTCTTTTTGAGCGCGGATTGCGTTTTGAAATAATAACGACAACAATGACGGCCTCCGTGGTCGAGGGTGAGGCTCTTGACTCGCAATCCGAAGGTCGCGGAATCGATTCCCAGCGTGCGAAAATACACATTTATTTTTAATAGTTTGTATTATTTTACAATAATTCATTTAAAATAATATACATAGTATATTTGCGGCGTGTTCCAGAGTGGAATATACTCCCAGTATCGCCACTCAGAAATTATAGTGGGATTAATGTTTAAAAAGGTGTTTGTTCAAAGAATGCTGATGGTCTCTGGTCTCAGCCACTGAATATTAGTACTTTAGAAGTGTGATATAAACCGATCCCCAATTTACATACATTAAACATTTCGACGTTAAGGCCCTAAACAAAGCCAATGATATTGATTTATTTTTCGAAATTTTTTTGAATTCTCACTCAAGTGAGGGAAAATCAACCATACTTTGGGCACACAGACACGCCCAATACACATTGTAGGTTTTCTTCTCAGTGGTATTAGCAGTTGCTTACAACTAGTTAGTTCCACTCTGGTAGCAAGTTTTTACAATAATTAACCTCACTGTGGGCTCACAGACACGCCCACAACGCACTTGTGACAGTTATACAACTAGCTGATTCCGTCCTGGTGGTTAGTTTTTACAATAATCAATCCCATTTTGGGCTCACAAACACGCCCACAACACACTTGTAGTGGTTATAAAACTAGTCAATTCCACTCTGGTGGTAAGTTTTTACAATAATCAACATCATTTTGGTCTCACAGACACGCCCACGACACACTTGTAACAGTTATACAACTAGGTTCCACCCTGGTGGTAAGTTTTTACAAAAATCAACCCCGTTTTGGGCTCACAGACACGCCCACAACACACTTGTAACAGATATACAACTAGTTGATTTCACCCTGGTGGTTAGTTTTTACAATAGATAACCTCACTGCGGGCTCACAAACAGGTCCACAATACACATGTAGCGGTTACACAACTAGTTGATTGTACCCTGGTGGTTATTTTTTACAATAATCAACACCACTTTGGGCTCACAGACACGCCCACTGTACACTTCTAGCAGTTATTGATAATAATAATTTATTTAAATTAAAACAAAACTTTTCCGCCGATGAAGAGAGAAACAAGTCACCGTGATTAGAATTTTCCGCGAGTAAACAACATATAATTTATTGCTAACTACCATGATCATTTAATTTTTTGAAATCATGAGAACGAATTATTATTTGCGATTTAAGGGTCGGGTATCAAACCGCGCTGACACTGCAGTTAGGTATTTCTTGTACTTGTAGACAAACACGGCCGCAGCCGGCCGCCTGCGTTTGACTAAAGGAGATGTGGGTATACTAGACACTACGGACTTAGGAAATAAAAATACACTTGCCTTATAAAATTTAGTTCCTACTATAATAATGGATACAGCGAATAGCGTGGATAGCTCATAGAGACATTTGCGCCTGGGTCAAACTGCCCATTCACTGCAGTGATTTATTTTTGGTAGTTGCAAACAAGCTCGGCCGCCGCGATCTACTGTGTATTTCGGTTAGATTCAGGCACGGCTGCTCAGCATTTTGATAAAATACGAAATAAAAATACACTTGCTTTGTATAATTTTAATTTATTTCTAACATAATTGATACAGCTTGACAGACTATAAATCATATTATGCAAGGGCAAGGATACATAGACTTTTTTTAGTCCCTGGACCTTTACAGACGTCTTAGTTTTTGACTCAATGTGACATAGAATCTAATGGTGTTTTGATGTGGAAAAAATTTCTGGTTCATATATGGTTTGTATAATGTTATTAATTTTTTTATAATTTTACCAGAAAATAATGGGTGTGAATAAGTTACGACAACCAGTTTTTACTTTGTGCCTTAGAAATTAAAAAACAGGTAGTTTTGTTTTTGAAAGTTTATTTATATGCATACAGTTTTTTTTTAATACGTAGTAAGAAAGAATATATTTTACAATTTATCTTTGATATACATAAAGTAGAACAAAGCACATTTAGAAAAAAGACAGTAAAAAATATAAAGAAGTTCAGACAAATTTTTATAAAACAACTAAATGTTTTATTTTTATTTTTATGTAACTTACAAAGTCCCAACTGCTATCAATCGCCTGGGGCCAGTGATTGGGGTATGTTGTGAGGCTGAATAAGGTGGGAGGGGAATAATATAGGGGAAGTACCTGGCTATTCAGATTTGGTCACCACACACGGCTAAAGCCATTTCAAGCAGCTTTTCAATTCTGAATAGTGGTCTTACACCAGGGCGATACATAAAGTATCTTCCACTCTGTTTTTTTATAGAAGGCTATTGACAAGTTTTTTTTTCTTTGTATAAAACACGCTGTAACTCGTGTTGTGCGTGTTACAGGTAAAATTGCAAATTTTATATGTAAGTTCAAAATAAATTAATTATTACCCACAATTATTATAGTTATTTCACAGCATTATCCAAAAATAACAAAGTTACTATTATATACTTGTTTACTATTATATAATTTTACAATTGAAAAATGTCCTCCACAACACAGGTGAATTCCTAGCGTGGAGGACATTAGACTATACATTTGTAATGTAAACTTATTAATAAAAAAATACAAAACAATACAGAGTGATAAGTGTTAGCCCCTCATTTATTCACAAGACTGTCATTTTGTAATGACATCATCCTTTCTCCCGGTCTATTATCGATAATTCATACAGCGCCCTTGAGCTGATTTTTCACAAAAACGGCGCTATATAAATCATCCAAATATTATTTATTAATTCTAAACATTCACAAAAAGTGTGGTAGATCATTCATTATAGCAAAAAGTTTATATGGAAGGCCATTACTCAGGCCGCTTATGTTTATTTAAAAAACTTACATGTTAACTGATAGTTTCTGTTATAACGACGTCATTTATATTGCTTCTGCTGCTTTTCTAAAAAAACATATAAAATAAATTTATTTGTAATAATACGACCCAGAATTTACCCAACATCGAAATTCATTCGATTTATCAATGGATCTGACAGTCGTTGTTTTCAATAAAACTTAGTGACAATTTGAACGGAATCGGTAGAGAACTCAAAATGGTCGTCGAAATTATGCATTTTGAAATTAAATTTTGTTAAATTTTGTTAAATTAAATTTTGATATTAAGTTCGTTGAACCCCAAACTCCTTTAACCTGATTTTGAACCAAATCGTCAAAGTACTTAAGATATTCAAGATGGATGCCGAAATTTTGCATTTTGACATTAGATCCGAGTTCAGTGCACGTCCAAACGCCCTAATCCTGATTTTGAACCAAATCGGTAGATAACTAAAGAAATTCAAGATGGATGCCGAAATGTTGCATTTTGACATTAGATCCGATTTCAGTGCACTTCCAAACGCCCGAATGCTGATATTGAACCAAATCGGTAGAAAACTAGAGAAATTCAAGATGGATGCCGAAATGTTGCATTTTGACATTAGATCCGAGTTCAGTGCACGTCCAAACGCCCTAATCCTGATTTTGAATCAAAAAGGTAGATAACTAGAGAAATTCAAGATGGATGCCGAAATGTTGCATTTGGACATTAGATCCGAGTTCAGTGCTCGCCAATACTCCCTAATACTGATTTTGAACCAGATCGGTAGAGAACACGAGAAATTCAAGATGGATGCCGAAATTTTGCATTTTGACATTAGATCCGAGTTCAGTGCACTTCTAAACGCCCGAATTCTGATATTGAACCAAATCGGTAGATAACTACAGATAAATTCAAGATGGATGCCGAAATTTTTAGATGTCAAAAAGCAAAATGACTTCAGTCTACCTTCAAACTACCCTTGATAGAAATCAGTAAAAAAATTAAATTTTGACTTTATTACCTTATTCTCCTATTCTTCCAGTGGGAGGGTCTATTTTTTATGGCACGGTAAGCAAGAATTCCTTTATTTTTACCCATTTTGAAGGTACCTGAAGTTTAAAAAAAAAATAATAATAAAATATGTAAAACTGTAAATCAAGTTAAAAATAATTTATTAGATAATAATAAATATATTTTATTTCTACTTACCCGGTTACTGTAACACCTATTTCCTCAATGATTCCTTCAAAAATCGAATAAACAGCGAACAAAATTGCTGCGAAAAAAATATGCGTGCTGTCGCCTTGACCGCTATCTCACGACTGAATGAATTCTGTGAAATTCAACCGTTATATAAGACATCGCGCGGCGTAATATTTTGCCATACATTTTTGTATGGCGGAGAATAGTTGAAAAATTCAGAAAGTTTAGTCGAATTACAATAAAAATCTAGATACACTGAAGAGCTTTTAATTTAATAGCTTGATTTAACATAATGTTTACTCTGAGATTACGGAAGGATTTTTGGTAAAAATGTTTACAACAGGTTCAGGAGAGATAATCGCGAAGGCCTTTTTCAACGTTTTAACTAAAGTTGCAGTATGTATAACTTATAGAATTTGTAAGATTACAGTAAAAAAAATTTAATCACTAGTAACTTTACACATTTTTCTAACTACCTGTATATAATTTTCTAGTATTGCTGCTACGAGACGCGGATGCTACTGCTAATGCGGAGCGATGTTTTCCAAACCCGACCCTTAATGTACCTTTTAAAATTATTAATTGGATAAAAATCACTAAAAAACTTCTAATTCGCTATATTTATGTATTATTTATTTTATTCTGGTTCTCCATAAAACAGTTATACACTAAAAAATATGGAGAAGATTAAATACAAAATTTAAAGAAAAGTGCATGGGGGGCAGTTTAACTGTTGTTACAGTACGCATTTTGAGTGAGAGAACAGTTGAACATAATGGTAAGATAGTCCCGCAAACAACCGCTGCACCGTCGGTGTGTCCCGCCTTCACCCCTGGCAAAAAGGAACACACCGCACCCCTCCGTGGCACTCGCCAGAAACCAGCCGGCCGCCGCTCAAGTAGCTGTGTCGGTCGAGTACGCACCCTAATTCCCGCGTGACGCTGCTTGCAATGGCGATCCATTAAAACCCGATTTGAACAGTAAATTACGAGGTCGCGAAAATGACACTCTCTGTGTGGAGTTACCACTGCCTGGTAAAGTGTTGGAGCTACCTGCGCTGACCATGACCTGCTCCCCCGGTTTCCTTTATCAGACCACCAGCTGTGAGTTAAACCTCAATTCCCCTCTTAATTAATGTGTCCCACAGTAATTCTCGGTTGAAACAACCACATTCCTGGAGAGATTTGAGAAACCCCTTCGTTAGGAAATACCTAGTTAGGCATTGTGTTGTTTTTCGACTTATGTTGTGTTTTGCAAGATGTTGTAATTGTGTATACCAGACAATATAGTTATGTTTCACCCAACTTCCTCTTTCATTTGATGGGATCACACGTGGGCGGGCTTGGCAATTACCTATGTGCTATTTAAACCTAGTTACCTACGACCCTGACGAGAAGAGAATTCCTGCCTGCCGACGACTTGAGCTAGCCGAGAGCAAAAGGTAGATGCCCCCCCCCCTTGTGACCGCTACACTATGTTGTGACGTATGTCAATAGATAGTTACTGAATTTTCTGTAGGTGACATTGAAGATGTCGATGCTCAATGCACAGTCGTTAAGCAGTTGAGTCGCCCTGCTTAATGGTGCATTCTGATAGACAAAAGTTCTCGCTTTCGGAGCATAAAAAAGTGCTTGGAATCTTGGAGGACATATAGATTGATCTCTTTCAATATTGGCGGACTTAGTATGGAACCGGAGATTAACTTTAAAAAATATTGGAATAATTTTTTTCGGCGGGTTTCTAGAGTATTAAAATTGAGCATTCCTGTTAAGAACAATGATGGATACAGGAATGGGTAGTATGTATATTCCCTTATATACAGGTAACGCATAAACCTTTTTTGCACTTTTTCTATTTCTAGGATATGGTTTTGTTCAGAAGGGGCCCAAATAATGAAGCTATATTCCAGGATGCTGCGGACAAGTGCTTAATATGTTCTCCATATTGCAATTCCATTAGTGAGTGTAATTACATTAGTATTTTATTCCATAATCTCGGATTACGAAGAACAAATCCAAGCATTTTGTTGGCGCGGGAGAAAATGTCAGATATGTGGGATTTGAAAGAGAAATTTGCTTTGAAAATCACGCCAAGGTCGCGAATCTCATTTTTGCGTGATAATGTATTTTTAATTTATATGTTATTCAATTGCATCCTTGAGCAAGATAGTTACAAGACAATACTAACCATATTGTTTAACAATTATTCTTTAAAGTCGCAGTAATATATGCCTATGAGCTGAATCCAAAATTCAGGAAACATTTACGTATTTCAAAAATGACTTAGGCTCTGGGGGAAATTATTTTCCTCTGGGCCTCCTGTGTGGGGTTCATTTTAAAAAAAAGATATATAATTTACATTACGAAAATACTAATCTAGAATTAAAAATACAATAAAAAGAAGATTCCACAATCTTTTATCATATTTCTAAACGAGAAAATATGTTCCTTTCGAAATTAATATTTATTTGGGTATTGCCAGTTAAAAAAAAATCAAAAAAGTATGATATGCTTTATTTTATAAAACGTATTTAACATTACTAACATCCTTCTTCACAATTTTAATATAGACATAATGATATATTATCGTTATAAACTTGATATAAGTTCCTATAGTGGACGACTTACTTAATTTAAATGACATCGTAATGAAATGGTAAGGTGATAAGCAATATTGAATATTGGAATTCTTAGAATAATTTAAAAAATGCATGGCATATTAATATATCCATTGTTAGCGTTTTTATTTGTATTCTGCCTATTTATTAATGAATGCAAAATAATAAAATATGTAGTATCTTTATTATTGACTTACCTAGGTACTTAAGTAGTATTAATTAAGCACTGTATTTCCATAACAAGTTTTAATAACAATTCTGTTTTCCTCGAGTCACGTTGTGGTGTGTTCATGACCTTCGATCCCGAACATGAGTGCAGTTGTGTCGTGTTAGCAATATCAGGGGTCGAACCATTTGAATTCTGCTAATTTAATTGCTATGAACTTTCAACCAGTGTCTAAAATAATTAATTTTATTTATGCTTATAAAATTACACCCAGTCATCTAACAGAAAACAATAATTGAATGAAATAAAACAATAAAATCTTAGCACCGGAGCTTTGACTGAAGACTTATGATCTTTATCAATAAGATGATTTGCGAATTCCGAAAATCCATTATTATTTAAGCATCTAAGATGCTCTTTGATGCTAATATTGACATTGCGCTTCGTTTTACTAATATAAAATGCGGAGCAATCACTCACTACAATCTAATTTATAAATTCCCGAATAACTAAGTTTGTCGTCTTTTTCTTTTAAACTCACTAAAAATTTACCTAAATTATAATTTCTATAAAATGCCTATCTTAATTCAGAAGGAATATTTTTTACACTGCAGGTAGAGAAATGATTAATTAATAAAATTCGACGCCATTGGTAACCAAGATTATTATTAATGTTTATATTATTAGGATTAGCAAATACAATTTTTTTGTGGCTATTCGTTTTTGTTTTTTATATAAGATTGTATCAATAAGATTGGCATTATAACCATTATTTAACGCGATTTATTTAAATTATAGTTGGTTCGTTGGAGAAATTAGTATTAGATAACAGTATCGAGACCAAACGATGGATTGTTAAATGAAATGCGGAGTGTTTATGGGAAACCGGATGACTGGATTACTATGGAGAAGGTACGTCGATGACGTACTCTGCATATGGACAGGGACAGATCATCAACTGAATTCCTTCCTCAACAACATATCAATATAAATAAAAATAAATCTCCGAAATGCATGTACGCGCAAAACTTCCGAACGACAGCACCAAATTCGATAATTCTTTTTTTGTGTTCGTTATTGTCAGGACAAGGTTTGTATAAAACTTCTGGTGAACTCTGGCATTGTAAAATTTGTATAAATATATTGCAATAGGTGGCATGCGAGCTGTTTGAAAAATGAATGTACAGAGACTAAATATATAGAATACGGGAACCTGGGAGGGGGGAGGGGAACTCGAAAGGGATATTCGCGGGATGAGGGAAGGGGGAATGGAGTGAGGAGAGGGAAGGTGGAGGAGGCGGAGTGAGAACGCAAGAGTGGAAGGGGACGCGGGAGAGGAAGGGGAGGCGGAAGGAGAACGGGATGAATGAGAAAGGACAGGCAGAGAGAAACAATTTCTTTATTAAATGTCATAGCAACGCATGCCAGGAACCAGCTAGTACGGAATATTTCTTATACAAACTGTTAAATTTAGATGTATTATATCACGAAAAGTGAGTATGTCAGGGGAGGCGAAAAAATTTGTAAAAATATGCAAATTACGAGTACATTTCTGTACCCGAGAATCATATAGATGCAAGTCCAAAAATTGAGGAAATGAGTTTTGATGCAGACTTGAAGTAAATTATCATGTTTATCAGTGGCAGAAAGATACAGGTCCTGTCAAGAAGAAAAATAAAATTTTCAAAAATGTATACGGATGCAACTTCCTTTGATTCAACAACTATTTTAGAAGCAGAGCGATGTACAAGGTGTTAGGCGCCATTGTTAGACGCCCGCGTTAAACGGCGTCACGGTGTCTTAGCCCAATCTCAACTATAATAATATGGTCTTATCGGATGGGGAAGCTCATGCGATTCCACTATAAAACCAGTCCTCATAGCACAAAGGGCAATTCTGAAAATTATACTTAGAGTACCCATCAGAACCCCTACAGACTATGTTTTTAAAGCGCTGAATTTAATGTCACTGAAACAATTATATACAAAAGATATTCTAATGTACGCATTCAAAAATCAGGATAACTTTACACAAACTCGGACGATTCACAAGATCTACATTACAACATACATTCTACCAACCTACAACTAAAACGACTTTTGGACAAAGAAATGTGGAATACTTCTCTGTAAAATTATTTAATTTACTCCCTCTTGCAATGAAAAAAGTAACGGCTTTCAAAAGAAGCATAAAAATATGGATTCTGGACATGGGAAGGAAGAAAATAGATTCAATTTTGCAACCTAACAAAGAATAATGCTTGTTTTGTACTTTCTTTTAGATCTAACTTCATAATTTTCTTTGGTAATATTCTAATATAGGTATTTGCTTATAATTTAAATAATAAAACTTGTACAATGTGTCCTAGAACGGGACACATTTTCTCTAAAAAAAAAAATATAATAATTTTTAAAAAAAATGGGGTTAAAGTTAACAGGGTCTCTCTGGTTGGTGAGGAAAGCCAGAACCTATCTTTACGGTGTTCGCCCCCCCCAGGGGTTCAAATGCTAGCTCAGCAGTGACGTGTCGCAATAAATCCCTTCGGGTCGTAGATTCACTTAGCTAAACGAAGGGACTCAATCATACTATTTTAACAAAGTATTTGGGTAAACAATCCTTGTTTATTCTACAAGGCATGTACAGTTTGGGGCACATAGTTACACAACAAGCTTAATAAACAACTTCCTAGATTTTATCTAGCGTTATATCTTACTCTCTCTCAAAACTCACGCCGTCCGTATTCCGCGCACGTGTTGGCTGTGAGTTTAAACAAGAAAGGCAGTTGCAAAAAGGAGGAAATCTAAGGAGGACTCACATGGACTATTGGGGAAGGCGGCTGGTCTCCAGCCTTGGTCAGCGAATCTCCTGGAGGTGGACCGCGGCTTCCGTCGCGATTCTTAACACTCATAAAGTGTGATGTATGTGTGTGAGTGTGACGGCATGAGAGCAAGACAGCGAGTATGGAGATGTATAAAAGGCATGTACGGGCTGTTGTGCGCTCTCTTCAGATTAACCTCTTCAACAATAAACACTGTAACATTATCGTTTGTTATTTTATACCTATAATAACCGCACTACAAGATATCACAGTTGGCGCAGCCGTAGTTCGAAATTTACGCCGGTAGTTTGTAAATTTTCGGTAGACTAAAGAGGATTACTAGATCGGAAGATTGTAATCAAGATATTTGCGGATCGTAGAAAGTCTGGCGCTATTAAGCGTGAAGATCACAAGAACAAGGAAGAAAGAAACTGGAGCAGCCACACGAAATTATTCGCGTGTGTGGGAACGACAAGTTTGCAAAATTTTTGTTGGTGGGTACACCGTGTACACGGGGTACACAAGATTAGGTCTAGGATCGAATCAGCATCATGTGGATTAGCCGGAAACCGGGACCTGGTTTCTGTCGCTGCAGTCTGGGAAGGAAGACCTCGGAGGGGAGGGATTGGATCCGCAGCTGTTGGGAGACGGAGCCAGACGGGGACGCTGATTCACGACTCTGAGCGGCGTGAACGTGGAACGAGGACCTTGGAGTGTAGCCTTCTAGAAGTGCTGAGATAAGTAGTCTTGATTATTTTGCTTCAGCTCTTCTCCCAATGGAGGGTGTTTGTAAGAATTTGGGGACGTTCTGTTACAGAACGGGAGACTGGTCATTGTTCAAGAAACGACTGGATCAGGCTCTCATTTTACATGATGACAAACTTGTGTCACAAGAGCGCAAAATAGCATTTTTGCTGAATAGCCTCACCGAAGAAACTTTCTCTTTATTATGTGATTTATGTTTTCCTAAAAAGGTTTCTGTTTGTTCTTTTGATGATTTATGTAAATTATTTGATTCACATTGCAAACCAATTCAAAATATTTTCGAGTCGCGTGAATTGTTTTACAAATGTAAACAGTTAGCTAACGAATCTATTAAAGATTACGCAGCTAGGCTGAGAGGACTTAGTTTATCGTGCAATTTTGAACTGAGATTGGAACCATGTTTAAAGGACATATTCATTATTGGAATTTTCAATGAAAAATTGAAACATAAGTTGTTCGTTGAGGGGATCAATACTTCTTTTTCTGAATGTATTAATTTAGCGGCATCATGGGAACATGTTGTTAGTTTTAAGAAAGTTGATACGAATTTAAATGTTGTGCATAAGGATACTAATTTTGTCCGTAAATCCAGGTCGGATAGTCCGTTCAGATTTAAAAGTGCAGTGTGTAGTAAGACACCGGTAAATGTTACATTAAAAAAATGTTTTTTGTGCGGAAAAACGAATCATTTGCAAAAGGATTGCTGGAAGAATATTTTTTGTAATCGATGCCTTAAATCGGGTCATCCTAGTAATTTATGTAAAAGCAGTAAAATTAATGTAGGTAAAAAAAATAAACGGTTGAATTCTGTTTTCATGGTACATGACGGCGCGGGGCCGGAGCCTACATTCGTAGATCTGTTGATTGGTAACACTGTTTTGCGGGCGATTGTTGACACCGGTGCAGAAATTAATGCGATTCCTTACGAAGTGTATTTAAAAGATTTTGTTTCCTACGAATTGGGAATGCCTTGTTCGCCGCAAACCTTACAACCTGCGTGTTACCCACATTGCGAAAAAAAAAACCACCTTGCGACAGATCCGTGCTCCTAGAAGACGACGCCTTGTTCGCCGCAACCCTTGCATCCTGCATGCCATCCTGTTTGCACCTTAATATCCTGACCTGCACGCATACCCCTGGCCACACCAAAGCATACCTGCGCCCTACAACGCGGAAGACAATGATGACAATACTACTACCCAAAACCCCCCAGCCACTGCCATCACCTCCCGACCGACTAAAATCCCCCAGATCATCACGAAATCAGCCAGAAACTGGAACTCCATGAGAAAAAAGCTGGAGGACGCTGGAGTACAAATAACTCACGCGAAGGCCATTCCGACAGGGGTGGTGATAAACACCGCCAACTCTCACAGCTTCCGCCTGGCCACCAAGCTACTTCAGGAGCAAAAAACAGATTTCCACACATTCGAGCTCCAGGAGGACAAGTCCACAAAGGCGGTCCTCAGAGGCATCCCAACCACCATCTCAGAGGAGGAAATCCTCCTGGAGCTCCAAGACCTAGGCCTCCCTGCGATCTCTGTAACCAGAATGAGAGCAGGCCCTGACCGCACCAACGTCCCGATGGTCCTGGTTCAACTGGCCCACGGAGAAGAAGGAAAGAAAATTTTTACACTTCAGAGCATATTCCACCTGCGCATCAAGGTGGAATATCTCAACCACAAAGACGCCCCGACCCAATGCCACCGATGCCAACACTTCGGCCACTCCGCCAAGGGCCGAGATGTGTGAAATGCGCCGGAGACCACTTCACGGCGACATGCAGCAAGCAGAGAGAGGACGGCCCGGCTACCTGCGCTAACTGCGGCGGCTCCCACCCAGCGAACTTCAAAGAGTGCCCTAAACGACCTGCAGGGAGCTCGATCCCCTCTTCTCGACGAACTGAGGTACCTCCCATAACCACTTTCTCCTCCCGCAAAACCAACCCTTCCACTTCATATGCTCAGGCACTCCACTTAAACACCCAAACATATACCTACCCCCGACCCCCCCCCCCACAATCACCCCCCCACCCACCCTCCCAGAACCCACCACCCCACAGCCCTCAGCAATCCCCCAGCCCTCAGCAACCCCCCAGCCCTCAGCAACCCCCTTTAGCTTTTTTGACTTATTCAAAAATGATTTCTTTTCCAAAGTCGGCAACCTCATTGCCGACCTCCTCCCAAAATTCTTATCCGCCGCCTCTCCGACGGAATACCTAACGATATTATTATCAGCAGCCCCCCAGATCATCTCCCTTTTCTCTAACTAATGGCTAATTCTACCACCCTACCCTCCGCTCTACGTTTGGAATTTTGGAACGCAAACGGTCTTGACAAAAACTTACAAGAATTACGCATTTTCACCAATACACACAACCTTGACATTTTACTCATCAACGAAACACATCTAAACCCATCTCATTCACCAAAAATAGCAAATTACACACTCTACAGAAACGACAGACTACATTCACGTGGTGGCGGTACCGCTATCTACGTGAAGACAAAAATCGCCCACCAACACAACATCACCCCTACACTTTCTTCATTAGAAAGTACATCCATCACCATTTTCACCATACACTCAGGACCTCTGAGAATTAATTCGATTTATCACCCACCAAACAAGACTTTACAAAAGTCCGATATCGAATTACTTCTCAGAGGTGACACCCCTACTATTCTGGCGGGTGATTTCAATGCGAAACACCCTGACTGGATTTCTAGGCTGACAAATAAAAACGGACGCATACTTCATAAATTCTCACTAAATCATTCCGACCTAAACATCGCTGGACCCGTGGAACCGACTTTCTTTTCATACATGGGCCACAGACCGGATATTTTAGATATTGCACTACTATACAAAACTCCCTGGACGTACTGTATCGAAACCATCAACGATCTCGCATCCGATCACAACCCCGTGTTGCTAACCCTGAACGAATTCTCGAATCTCCCCCCCACTAAAATCAACAAAAAAACTGATTGGACGTATTTTTCGCACGGAGTCGGGGAAAAATTAATAATAAATTCATCCATCCAAAATCCCACAGAACTTGACATTGCGGTCGACAATTTCGCAGACACTATTATGTCCGCAATAGAGGATTCCTCCAAACCCCTCCCCGAACGACCCCAAATTAATCTCAGGGAAAACCTCCCAAATTCAATTAAAGATCTCATAAAAACAAAAAATATCCTTCGCCGCCACTGGCAACAATATCAAAATCCAAGATTGAAAACCACGATCAATTGCACTCAAGCCCTCATTAGGAAAAAATTACAAGAACATTCAAACTCTACGTGGAACATGAAACTTCAAGAGATAAACCCACAGGACGGATCCCTGTGGAAATTATCCAAAACTCTCCAAGCCACTCCTTTTCCAAACCACCCGATTCACGCCGAAAACGGCCTAGTTTTTGACGCCCTGGACAAGGAGGAGGCGTTCGCCGACAGTCTAGAAATTCAATTCAGTCCCAGTTTCAAACACGCAGATCTAAATCACATAGCAAATGTAAACCGCAAAATAAATAGCATATTAAATCACCTCCCCCCCACAAACACCCACTTCACGACTCCGACTGAAGTTATTCGTGCCATAAACAGCCGAAAAAATAAGAAAGCTCCCGGTCCGGATGGCGTCACTAATTTCGCTCTTAAAGCACTGCCCAAGAAAGGAATACTAGCAATAGTAAACCTGATTAACACAGCCCTCAGACTACGCTATTTCCCCAAAAGCTGGAAACACGCGCACGTCATTGTTCTCCCGACACCGGGAAAAGATCCACTCTTCTGCGAAAACCATCGACCAATAAGTCTACTTTCAAATATAGGTAAAATCTACGAAAAAATCCTACTCACCCAGCTCCTCAAGCATATTAACGAGGTATCAACCCTACCTGAAGAGCAACACGGCTTTAGAGAAAAACACTCCACCCTCCATCAACTTTTGCGAGTCTCGGAAATAATCATTGAGGGATTTAATTCAAATCGCTCAACTGGTGCCATTTTCCTAGACATCGCAAAAGCTTTCGACAAGGTCTGGACAAACGGCCTCCTTCTCAAACTCCACGACACAGGCATCGACCCTCAACTCCCAACTCCTCGGTGTCCTAAAATCTTTTCTTCGCCTACGTACTTTCCAAGTGAAATACAACGATTCATGTCAGCAGGGGTGCCACAAGGCACTGGCTCACTGCTATCACCAATCCTCTTCAATGTCTATACACACGACATCCCCCTCTCAGTTGACAAAAATTCACTTATCGCTCTCTATGCAGACGATACTACCTCCATGGTGAGATACAGTTCTTCCAGGATGATAACCCACCGACTTCAGATCAACATAAATAAACTCCAAGACTGGTATGACCTGTCGCGTATAGACGTGAATCCCTCAAAAAGTGTAGCTATATTTTTCTCCCGCAAAAAGGGAGACAGCATACCCAGAGAGGAGATAAAAATGTACGACCAGGTCATACCGTGGCAAAACACCGCCAAATATCTTGGAGTCACACTTGACAAACGACTTAATTGGAAACCACACATCAAAAACACACTGACCAAAGCAAAGAAAATATCCGGTTCTTTACACCCCTTACTAAATTCAAACACAAAGACATCAATTCAAAACAAACTGCTTGTATACAAAACACAAATCCGACCGACCATTGAATACGCATCACCTATATGGGCCACAGGCAACACCAAACGACTCGAATCGTACCAAAATGTCACACTTAGAAAATTTACAAAAAGTTCCTGGTTTGTCCGAAATTCAATCATAAACCCCGATACAAATATCCCACCCCTGAAACAACATATGGTAGAATTGGCCAAAACTTTTTATGCAAAACTTCCTATACACCCAAATCCCAGTATAGCTTGTCTCGGGCCTCTAAGACCCGACGGAAATCCGACCATCCCCTATCCCATCTCCATTACCTTCCCCCCTTGAAGTGTGGACTCAAATAAAAAATAAAAACGCAACCAAAAATACAAAAAAATATAGTATTACAAAACAAAAAAAAAATATCAACACTAATCAAACTTATACAAAATCATAAATACCTACAGACCAAAAAAAAATTAATAATAATACAAAAAATATAGTATTAAAGCCCTACAAGTTGCTGTAGGCAGCCCACACTTCGGGTAGAAAAAAACCATCCCCCAGGTACATTTACACCCTCAGTTCTCGAGAAATAGAGATTGAGTTCTCTGCACCTCGGAAATACCCAATATGATACTACGAATTGGGAAGATGCAATATTCAATTGTCAGGATATGACGGGAAGCGGTTAAATATTATAGGTAAAGTTAATTTAAAAGTGTTATTTTTAAATAAAAGTGTGGAAACGCAGTTCGTAATAATTAAAAACGGTAATTCTACGATTGTTGGTAGAAATTTTTTACAAGTTTTCGGTATCGGATTGAGTGGAATAAATTCGGTAAATACCAGTGAGATTAATTGTGATAATCACTTAGTTTTTCGTGATAGTTTAAAGAAAAAATATACGCATGTGTTTTCAGAAAAAATCGGGTAGGCTTATAGGTTATGAAGCTAACATCGAAGTTAATTCGGAATTCAGGCCAAAGTTGTTAAATCCAAGACCGTTACCTTTTTGTTTGCGTGATATGGTAGATGAGGAATTAAATAAAATGTTTCGTGAAGATATTATTGAAAAGGTAGAGATAAGTGATATGGCTAGTCCGACTGTTGTTGTAAAAAAGAAAGACGGTTCAATTAGAATTTGTACCGATTTTAAAACCACATTAAAACCCTATGTTAGCGAAGTTGAAATACCCATTGCCTCGTATAGAAGATTTAATTTCATCTTTAAAAGGTTCAAAATTTTTTGCTAAAATAGATTTGCGTAATGCCTTTGGACAGATTTCGTTGAACGAGAAGTCAAGGAAATTATGTGTGATAAGTACGCATATAGGTTTATTCGCATATAAAGTCTTGCCTTTCGGTTTGAGCACGAGCCCGGCTATATTTATGCAAGTCATTTCGGCGGTAGTCGGCGGACTTTGAAACGTTCGTGTATTTCTAGATGATATTCTTTTGTTTGGAAATTATAAAGAGGAATTATTTTCTATTTGTGAATCAGTACTTAGCAAGTTAAGTGATTGTGGTTTAACTATTAATGAAAATAAGTGATCTTTTCTAGAAACAGAGATAGAATATTTAGGTTTTCGAATTTCGCAAAAAGGAGTTATGCCCTTAGAAAATAAAATTTGTGCGATTACTCAAATTGCAGTACCGAAAAATGTTTCGGAACTTAGGAGTTTACTCGGGGTTATTTCTTACTAAAGATCTTTTATACATAATATATCAGATATTTTGTCTCCATTGGACAAATTGTTAAAAAAGGGAATAAAATATGTATGGTCTCAGGAATGTAATGTTGCGTTCGAGCGAGTTAAGAAACTGCTGACGTCAGACAATATTTTACTGCATTTTGATCCAAATTTACCGATTTAACTTATATCAGACGCCAGTTACAGAGCCACAGCAGCGGGTAATTTGTCACGTATATGATAATGGTTTAGAAAGACCTATCGCATTTGCTAGTCGTTTATTGTCAGAAACAGAATTAAAGTACTCTATTTTGGATAAGGAAGCGTGTGCTATAATCTTTGGGTTGAAGAAATTCTTTCAGTACTTATACGGGAATAAATTTATTTTAGCTTGCGACAATAAATCATAAGTACACATTTTGAACACGGATAAGCAAATTCCCGTGTTGGCCGTGAATTGGTTGCAGCGTTATGCTTTAATATTACAAACATTCGAATATAGCATAGAGCATATTAAATCAGGTGATAACAAAGCAGATTTCTTATCACGGATGCCGATTAATAATAATAATAATTTAGATGTTTGTAGTAGTGTCCGACCGAAACTAGTTTTTACGGCCGAAACCGAAACCGAAACTGAGTTTCGACTTCGATCTCAGGTTCGGCCGAAACCGAAACCGAAACCGAAACTTCCATATAAGGTCATTTTTTGGTGAAATACTTTTAACTTGTTAAATATTGATTATTTTTTTTACTTTATAAACTAACGTTTAAGACAAGATTTTTATGCAAAGCACAAAGGGTAACAATTATTATAATCAATAATTATCAGCCTGAAACACTCATCTACATTGAAAAATCTTCCAAGAAAAGATACATGACGCCAACGGGACTTGAACCCGTGTCCTTCTGATTGCCGGTCGGATGCTCTGACCACTGAACTATGGCGGCTTATCTAATACCCGCCAAATAATTCAATATATACTGGTGTTTCATTCAACAATTACTGATTATTACATTTTTCCACCTGAAAACAACCAACTTTATTTTTGTGAGGGAGGTATTGTTAGTACTAAATCTCTCGCTAGGTGGCGTCGAGACATATTATGTCTACATTTTTTGATGAAATACTTTTTACTTGTTAAATATTAATTATTTTTTTAAATTTATAAACTAACGTTTAAGACGATTATTTGGTGGGTATTAGATAAACCGCCATAGCTCAGTAGTCGGAGCATCCGACCGGCAATCAGAAGGACACGGGTCAAGTCCCGTTGGCGTCATGTAACTTTTCTCAGAAGATTTTTCAATGTAGATGAGTGTTTCAGGCTGATAATTATTGATTACAATAATTATAATTTTTTATTCTGGTTTTTATTTAAATTTGATAGAGAATATGATAAATTTAGTTTTTTCAGTGTTTTGTGCTTATATTGTATATCATGTTTGTGTCTTATCTGCTTACGTGCGTGCATGAATAAAAAACCTAAACATGTAATTCAGAGTTTTTCATTTTTCTGTTACACCAGAGAAATGTCAAAATTCGATACTGTCGTAGGAGAAAGCTAAATCTTATTTGAAGTTCTTCCCCTTTTGAAGGGATTGAAATTTCAAGTAATTTTAGGTTATTTTTACGACAGTTGGTTTCTTCGTAGGGCAATGGGTTTCAATCTGACAAAGCTCTGTCCGGAGAAAATGAGCAGTAAATAAAAGTAAGCTCATTTTCTCAAGGCAGCGATCTGTCAGATCCAGCTCTGTTGCCTGGGGAACATTTTGACATTTAATTTTATTTTTAAAATAATATTTTAGGCTAATAAGTTGGGTAGGTACTGAAATATAATTATATTGTCTATGGTCAAGCCTTTTATTTGGTTTCTTCTATCCCCTTGTCGATGGTTTGTGTGACGACAGAGTCGCATATCGAATAAAAAGTCGTTAAATATAGGTATGTATATGGTCAAATAGCGTTGACACTTGGTCCATAGAAAAACCACGAAGTTATCAATCTAATGACTGGTTTATTTATGGGAAAAAACTTCGAGATCATTCCGTTCTGAACGTTCCTCTCGCCAGTAAGCTATTTTTAATTACGCAAATTATTGTCGCGGATAGAATCCTTGTAATATCTCACTTCTGGTGTCAAATAAAATATAACTCTACCAAACAATCAGTGTTATGATTTATAAACTAAATTCCGTGACCATTTATTTAGAGAACCCGGATATCTCTGATGAGGTAAGCAGAGATATCCAGCATCTACTAAAACATTATAGAGGAAGAAAATTTAAAAAGTACTTTGATGTTGGATCTAAAGTTTAAACCAGGGATTTAAGAAGGAATAATAACAAATGGATTTAAGGAAAAAAATTTAAAAGATTGGGGAATAGGATTTATTTAGTAAAAAATTATGTCTACGGGACAAATTTGGAAACGCCACCATGATCAGATTTCAGAGAGGATGGATAGGAGGGGGGAGAGTGACAGGTCTGATGATTTGGTGGACCTGCGTCTACTCTCGGATGTGGACATGACCAAGTTTCCTAATTCCTCTGATTTTTGCAGGACACCTACACCATGGGAGGGGAGGTTACGCCCTCGAGGTCAACGCCCATGCTACACGGAATGAAGATCAAGAATATAATTACACATACTGGAGTTGAAATAATTAAATATTTGGATTGTACAACTTTGAGAATAAAATATATATGTAATTAGGATTTACGTGTGGGGGTGTGATGTATGTGTGTGAGTGTGACGGCATGAGAGCGAGATAGCGAGTATGGAGATGTATAAAAGGCGTGTACGGGCTGTTGTGCGCTCTCTCCAGATTAATCTCTTCAACAATAAACATTGTAACATTATCGTATGTTATTTTATACCTACAATAATCGCATTACAAGATATCACATAAACATTGATATATATGTAAAGGAAATATATTCCCTTTAAATTTGAATCCTATAATGTCAATTAGAATGCAATCATCGATTGTCATTTGTTTTGTTATTCTATTATTTGATTGTTAGAAAAAACCATTCAAAGTGATATTAATAAACATAAATGTCGTTTCTTAGTTAAAAAAAACTTTGCAACACAAGTGTTTTATTTAGAAATTAATAAAAAGGAATTAAACCTATCAACATATTATAAAACGACATTTCGTTTTAAACCAAAAATGGAGAAAATTCAATTCTAATTTACGCTATTACCTGGATGCGATGGCAGATCAAATATTATTAGCATTACAAAAATAGTCACAAGTGATGGAAAAGTGTTTACAATACCAGAAATGCTACGATCCGCCAGCTATCACGAGGAGATAATGAAAACTAGTGCTTTTGGAAAAATAAAAAATAGTTTGAAAAAAAGATACCAGGTTAGAAGAGTCTGGTTAACCATGACAGAAGAACTAAAAAAAACATATGTAGACGAAGATAGAAACCTACAGTTTGGAGACCAATACCTCGAAGAATTGGACGAAAAAAGTTTACAAGTACATCAAAAAGAAGATGCATTAGGAAAATTAATTGAAAAGTTAATGGAAGATAAGCAACAGAGCTTAAAAAACATTGCTGAGAAGTTTGTTATAGAAAAATTCTGCACTAAAAATACAAATGCAAACCAGTGGATGGAAGTGTTTGAAAAAGAATGTTTGCGGTTTGATGTGACCATGGATGGAAAAAAATAGAAATACTCAGATTGTTCATGGATAAATCTTGTATAGACTGGTACAGTTCCATGATTATAAAACTAACAATGAACTCAGAGTGGTCAACATGGAAAAACAAATTCTGTGAATCATTTGCAAATAAAGGATGGAACCCTGTCACATACGCACTATCATTTAGATACAAAGATGGTTCTCTGTTGGATTATGCTATGAGAAAAGAAAAACTTCTATTGGATGTGAGAAGATCAATTGACACCGGTACTTTGATAGATCTTGTTGCTTCCGGACTACCAGAATTCATACTTAACAAGATCGATAGAGAAGGATTACAAGATACTGTAGATTTGTTTAATGAAGTAAACAAGTATGAACATATGGTCAACAAAAAAAGATTTATGAATCAGGGCATTCGTTACCACCCTGAAGCTACATGCTGGTTCAAAACAAAAGAGGATGAAAAATTTAAGAGAAATGCCATTAAACATGTAAACAATTCAGTGATAGAAACTGAATTAAATGAAAATGATCAAAAAAACTAATAGTAACACCATTAATAAAAGTCAAACTATTACTAAATGATAAATTAAAAATATACGGAATTTATGATTCAGGTTCAAATGTTTCTCTAATTAATTCTAAATTATTGAAACTAAAAGGAAAAGGAAACAATTTGAATGAAGCAAATTTAGTAACGATTAATGGTGTTAAAAAGACGAGTGGTTTGACAACGTTAAACATAAAAATTTTTGAATTGGAGAATAAAGTTGATGTGTACATTATTGATGAACACAATTTCAAGTATGATTTTTTGATTGGATTAGACATGATAAAAGACTTCAAACTTATCCAAAGTGAAGACTTACAAATATCACAGAAACTCTGCCTAAATAATACAAATAAAAAAGAAAAATATTCTACAGATATGAAAACGAATACTAAATTTAATCATATAGAAAAACACAGAATTAATTTTAACGAACATGTTAAAGAAGAAGATTTTAAAATAACAATGAATCATTTAAATAATGATCAAAAAACAGAAATAAATGAACTAATAGACAAATACACATCAGTGTTCGCGAAGAGTAAATATGATGTTGGCACTGTCAATGGATATGAAGCGAAGATAGACTTATTAGTGGATAAATATTGTAGTAAGAGGCCTTACAGATGCAGTGTAGAAGATAAAAAGGAAATAGAAGAGCAAATAGCAAAATTATTAGACAATAAACTGATAGAAGAGTCGTACAGTCCATTTGCTGCACCGGTCACTCTAGCATTTAAAAAAGAAGAAAACAAAAGATCCAGATTATGCATAGACTTCAGAGACTTAAATAAAATAGTAATACCTCAAGCTCAACCATTTCCATTGATTGAAGACCTAATGACAAAGACCAGAAATTGCAAATTTTTTTCAACGCTGGATATAAACTCAGCCTTTTGGTCTATTCCATTGCGGATTGAAGACAAAAAAAAAACAGGATTTGTAACACAGGAGGGACATTATCAATGGACCTGCCTGCCTTTTGGATTGAAGACTTCTCCGGCAATTTTTCAGAGGATATTAAGCAATATATTGAGAAAATATAAACTAAACGAATTTGCTGTCAATTACATAGATGACATTCTTATTTTTTCAAAAACTTTTGCTGAACACATTGATCATCTGACAAAGCTGCTGAATGCAATCAAAACAGAAGGTTTTAGATTAAAATTTACAAAATGCACATTTGCATCAGATATGGTAAAATATCTGGGTCATATAATTCAGAATAATTCAGTCAAGCCAGTAAAGGATAATTTGATTTCAATAAAGAATTTTCCTATTCCAAAAACACAAAAGAATGTGCGACAATTTCTAGGAAAAATCAACTTTTATCATGAGTACATTCCGAAGAGTGCAATAATACTAGATCCTTTGCATAATTTATTAAGGAAAAATCAAAAGTTTATTTGGACTGATAAATGCCAAAATGCTTTTGAAACGATGAAAAACCTAATATGCTCACAACCGATCTTGGAAATTTTTGATCAAGATTTACCAATTAATATATATACAGATGCTTCTCTAGAGGGTGTTGGAGCTATTTTAAAACAGACACAATCTGATGGAAAAGAAAAACCTGTTGCTTACTTTTCGAAAAAATTAAACAGCGCACAGAAAAAGAAAAAAGCAATTTACTTAGAATGCTTAGCTATAAAAGAGGCAGTGAGATACTGGCAATACTGGTTGATAGGAAAACCATTTACAGTTTATTCAGATCACAAACCGCTGGAAAATATGAATATCAAATCTAGAACCGATGAAGAGCTTGGTGACTTAACATATTACTTATCCCAATATGATTTTCAAATTAAATATTCTCCAGGAAAGTACAATATTGAAGCTGATTGTCTAAGCAGAAACCCAGTCTTAGAACCAGATGAGAACCAAGATGAGCAATTAAAAGTTGTCAACTTAATAAAATTAGAAGATATCTTAAAAGATCAGGTCAAAAATGAGAAGATACAGTGCAGAAAAGATAAATTGATATCGAAGAATAATGTTTATTACAAGAAAGTAAAAAAAAAAGAAAAAATAATTCTATCAGAAAAATTCAGCATAGATTTTATCAAAAATGTTCACACAGACCTAGGTCACATAGGAATTAATCAAATGCAAAAAATGATAAGCTCATGGTACACATCAGAAAACATGACAAACAATATAAAGAGAACTTGCGAAAGTTGTGCAGTATGTTTAAAGAACAAATCAAGATGTCAAAATAAATATGGATTGATGTCCTACTTGGGTCCCGCAACAAAACCTTTTGAAATATGTTCTATTGATACGATAGGTGGTTTTGGGGGTTCACGGTCAACAAAGAGATACTTGCACCTGCTATCAGATCATTTCACGAGGTTTGCATATATTTTGACGTCAAAAACTCAAAATACCAACGATTTCATCAAACTCTTAAACTCCACAGAAACTAATGACATTGGCATGATACTATCAGACCAATATCCGGGTCTTAATTCTAGAGAATTCAAAAAAAATTTGGATGAAAAAAATATTCCAATCATTTTTACTGCAGTAAACTCGCCTTTCTCAAATGGATTAAATGAAAGATTAAATCAAACGCTAGTCAATAAAATTAGATGCAAAATCAACGAAAATGACTTAAAAGTGGCTTGGACAACTATAGCCCGTAATTGTGTAAAAAACTATAATGAAACGGAGCACACTGTCACTGGTTATGCGCCTCAGTACCTACTTAACGGCACAGATGTTACGATTTTGCCAAATGAGTTAAAACTTAAGAAGACTGACATCGATTTGATTCAAGACAGAAAAAAAGCTCTGGAAAATACTATAAAGTCACATAATTACAACAAGATGATTTACGATAAAACCAGGAGACATATTAACTTCAAAGTTGGTGATACTGTTTTTGTGGAGAATGGAAACAAACTTAACAGGAAGAAGCTCGACGAATTGAGAATCGGACCCTACAAAATAATAGAAAAATTATCAAACTCAATTTACAAGATAAATACTGGTCGAAAAAAATTAGAATCAAATTTTTTCCACATCTCGAAATTAATTCCAGCACCTGCATTGATGAACCATGAAGAGGATATCGAAGATGAATGAAAATTTTTGCAATAATTTTCTTTCCCGCGGGGGGGGGGGGGGGAGATGTAAAGGAAATATATTCCCTTTAAATTTGAATCCTATAATGTCAATTAGAATGCAATCATCGATTGTCATTTGTTTTGTTATTCTATTATTTGATTGTTAGAAAAAACCATTCAAAGTGATATTAATAAACATAAATGTCGTTTCTTAGTTAAAAAAAACTTTGCAACACAAGTGTTTTATTTAGAAATTAATAAAAAGGAATTAAACCTATCAACATATTATATATATATATATATACTAGATGACTAACGACCGCGCCAAAGCAT
The DNA here is from genome assembly GCA_929108145.2 of Limnephilus rhombicus. Taxonomy (NCBI): domain Eukaryota; kingdom Metazoa; phylum Arthropoda; class Insecta; order Trichoptera; family Limnephilidae; genus Limnephilus; species Limnephilus rhombicus. Next base: position 46,002,651 of record OV815289.1, on the reverse strand, counting down.
TGCCACTGTACATATGTCCAAAAGCATATGCCCGCTAACGTCAGTTCAGTGCTCATTGTGACGCCGACCAAATTGTGCCGGACGATACGCTATCAAAACTATCACCAAAATGGTTAAATGCGTCGCGAAAAAATGCGATTCAACATTATAAAGCAAGTGGAATTACTTTCCACACCTAAGTTTATTGTTGGCATATTCACATTTAATTAAAAAAAAAAAACAGAAAATGAAATGAAATGTCAAATACTCTAATATAGGTTCAGTGTTGCCACTAAAAAGTCGTTTTGGTTTTCCCACATTAATGGGAGAATACATAATTTATGGAATAAGTTACTATGGAGGTAACCATATTAAAATACTCAATAAAAATTATGTTTTAATCTTCATACAACATACTTCATTAAAACTTATTTTAGTTTATTAATGAATAATCTAGTAAGTAATTATATTTTTTTACGTATTTTATATTAATAATTTTGCAGGGCACCATAAGATGCAGCACGCCGTGAGAACTGGGTGGAAATTATTCGATTGCTGAGAAAAGAACTTTGAAAACACTTTTGAAACAATTTCGGTTTGAGTATTATGTACTATTGGTTCAATAAAAAATATTGGAACAAATAATGACTTCATTATTCCATTACTTGTGCATTATTTTAGTCGTATAATAGAAAATACATATTTAAAATAATTTAAATAAGTTTATTTTATTACAAACTAACGTAAAAAAAACTATTTCATTGTTTATTTTGGGTAAAATTTCACATTGTAGGTAACACCAAGCCGCTATTGCAGGTTTGCGTTTCTGGTTTCGTCTAATCCTAGCTGGTAACACTGCCGGCACATGTTTTTGTATATTTCTTGTTTTTCTATGATCTTTGTACTACGTGTGTCAAAATACTTCCGAAATGATTATTTTCATGTGTGTGTGTATAGAAAATTTTAAAGTCGTGTAATTCAGTTAATATTGCTTGCCGCCGCCCAATTCTTTCAGATTCAGATTCCCCGGCCCATAGTTAGTATAAAAATAACTAGTTTGTTTTTCTAGGAATCAAAATGCTTCCAAAATGGCTATTTTCCTGTATGTGTATAAAATTTTTTAAAGTCGTGTAATTCAGTTAATATTGCTTGCCGCCGCCTAATTCTTTCAGATTCGGATTCCCCGACCCCAAATTAGTATAAAAATAACTAGTTTTATTTTTTAGGAATTTAGCCCAAACACCGAACTTTAGCCGAACCTTTTAACCCAGTTTAACTAGCATTGATCAAATGCATTGTACATAATATAGTTTTGTTTAAGTGAAGGATGAACCGGTGGATGCAACCTGTTAGACATAAAGTTATAAGATTAGTTAGTGATATGTAAAGACCGGATTATATGCAAATAATGTATATTTGCATGTGTATTTGCATATTTAGAGCCTTTTCAGCGGTAGTTGCATATTTTAGAAAAAAAAATTGGGATCTTGCATATTTACGCTCGATCTCGTTCATTGTTCAGATGCCTCACATAGTGATACTATAAACGTCAGATAGCTAAAAGACGGAAAAGTTTATACTGCCGAGTTTGCGAGAAAAACATTTCGAGCAAAAAAAAGTTTTTTGGAACCACCACGTCAAAACCAGTGTTCATATCGCAGGAAAGCAGAAAAAGGGTCCACAACAACTTTTTACAGTGGCAAGTAGTGTAACAGTGATGTAACCAAAGGTAAACAACGAAATCACTTTGTGAAGCATTTCTTGCAAGCAATATTACTCCGTACTCTATACAAACTGAAAAATCCTGTATTGAATGATTTTCTCAGAAAATATTTCATAAATCAAAATAAACCCGATGAAGCTACTTCACGTAAAAGTATGATCCTTTGTTTATTATATGTTTTACAAAATATAAATAGATAATAATACACGTACCTTTTACCACAGTTTAACGTGCATTGATCAAATGCATTGTACATAATATAGTTTTGTATTAGTGAAGGATGAACTGGTGCAGGTGGATGCACTCTGTTAGATATAAAATAAATAAAAAAAATAAAAAAATATAAAAAAGCCTTTTATTTCTTGCAGAAAGGTATGTTGCCGAGTTATAAAAAGTATAATTAATGTTATTTACAATCTTGTTGTAAAATATTATAAACGTATCTTAAATTAATTCGTATGCAAGAACCCCTCTCTCAGGCGAAGGTGAAGGCCTCCTCTAAAGAATTCCATTTATCTCTCTCTTGAGCTATTTGCGGCCAGCAGGGGCCAGCAATTTTTATTATTTCATCTGCCCATCTCGTGTGAGGTCTGCCTTTGAGACGCTTACAGTATGGGCCATTCCACTTTGTTGCCCTGCTGGTCCACCTGTCGTCCTCTAGCCTCGCTACGTGTCCTGCCCACTTTCATTTTAGTTTTTTAGCGTAGCTCAGAGCATCTTTGGCTTTGGTGATTTTTCTGATTTTTGTGTGACGAATTTTTTGTATTTTTTTAATATCCAGCATGCTTCTTTCCATTCCGCGTTGACAGGTTATAATTTTGTTTTTTATTTTGGATGTGTATTTCCAAGTTTGACATGCGTAGGTTAGGCATGGTAGGAGGCTTGATGTAATAACTTTTGTTTTACTATTTATCGGCATGTTGCTTTTAAATATTTCTCTTAAGGACCAGTATTTATTCCAAGTAATTTGTGCTCATCTTTCTACTTCTAGCTCATTTAGTTTTCTGCCGAAGCCTACTTGTTTTCCAAGGTAGAGGTATTTTTCTGTATATTTCAAAGTTTCATTGTCTACTGATATTTTTCTGTTTATGCTGTTTGTCATGACCATTGTTTTGGAAAGATTCATTTCCAGTCCTACCTGTTTGCTGGCTGCGTTTAGTGAATCAATCATGGTTTGTAGTTGTGTGCTAGATTCTGATAAGAGTACTTAATCATCTGCGAAGCGCAGGTGACTTAAATATTTTTCGTTAATGTTGAGCCCTGTTTTTTCCCAATTTCATCTATTTATTATTGACTCTAGAATAGATATAAATAATTTTGGGGACAACGGGTCTAATTGTTTCACTCCTCTTTCAATGGGAAATGTAGGACCAGTAGATTCTAGTTTTATTTTGGCCGTGCTACTCTTGTAAATATTTCTGATTATTTCGATGTACTCTTGTTCAACTCCCTGAGCCTGCAGAGCAGTCCATATACTTGAGTGTGACACGGTATCGAAAGCTTTTTTATAATCGATGTATGCGATGTAGAGCACTCTTTGCTTTTCCTGGTATTTTTCCATTAGTAGTTCTAGCGTATGTATATAATAAGTTGATAGGTTTAATTCCTTTTTATTAATTTCTAAATAAAACACTTGTGTTGCAAAGTTTTTTTAAACTAAGAAACGACATTTATGTTTATTAATATCACTTTGAATGGTTTTTTTCTAACAATCAAATAATAGAATAACAAAACAAATGACAATCGATGATTGCATTCTAATTGACATTATAGGATTCAAATTTAAAGGGAATATATTTCCTTTACATCTCCCCCCCCGCGGGAAAGAAAATTATTGCAAAAATTTTCATTCATCTTCGATATCCTCTTCATGGTTCATCAATGCAGGTGCTGGAATTAATTTCGAGATGTGGAAAAAATTTGATTCTAATTTTTTTCGACCAGTCTGTAAATTGAGTTTGATAATTTTTCTATGATTTTGTAGGGTCCGATTCTCAATTCGTCGAGTTTCTTCCTGTTAAGTTTGTTTCCATTCTCCACAAAAACAGTATCACCAACTTTGAAGTTAATATGTCTCCTGGTTTTATCGTAAATCATCTTGTTGTAATTATGTGACTTTATAGTATTTTTCAGAGCTTTTTTTCTGTCTTGAATCAAATCGATGTCAGTCTTCTTAAGTTTTAACTCATTTGGCAAAATCGTAACATCTGTGCCGTTAAGTAGGTACTGAGGCGCATAACCAGTGACAGTGTGTTCCGTTTCATTATAGTTTTTTACACAATTACGGGCTATAGTTGTCCAGGCCACTAAGTCATTTTCGTTGATTTTGCATCTAATTTTATTGACTAGCGTTTGATTTAATCTTTCATTTAATCCATTTGAGAAAGGCGAGTTTACTGCAGTAAAAATGATTGGAATATTTTTTTCATCCAAAATTTTTTTGAATTCTCTAGAATTAAGACCCGGATATTGGTCTGATAGTATCATGCCAATGTCATTAGTTTCTGTGGAGTTTAAGAGTTTGATGAAATCATTGGTATTTTGAGTTTTTGACGTCAAAATATATGCAAACCTCGTGAAATGATCTGATAGCAGGTGCAAGTATCTCTTTGTTGACCGTGAACCCCCAAAACCACCTATCGTATCAATAGAACATATTTCAAAAGGTTTTGTTGCGGGACCCAAGTAGGACATCAATCCATATTTATTTTGACCTCTTGATTTGTTCTTTAAACATACTGCACAACTTTCGCAAGTTCTCTTTATATTGTTTGTCATGTTTTCTGATGTGTACCATGAGCTTATCATTTTTTGCATTTGATTAATTCCTATGTGACCTAGGTCTATGTGAACATTTTTGATAAAATCTATGCTGAATTTTTCTGATAGAATTATTTTTTCTTTTTTTTTTACTTTCTTGTAATAAACATTATTCTTCGATATCAATTTATCATTTCTGCACTGTATCTTCTCATTTTTGACCTGATCTTTTAAGATATCTTCTAATTTTATTAAGTTGACAACTTTTAATTGCTCATCTTGGTTCTCATCTGGTTCTAAGACTGGGTTTCTGCTTAGACAATCAGCTTCAATATTGTACTTTCCTGGAGAATATTTAATTTGAAAATCATATTGGGATAAGTAATATGTTAAGTCACCCAGCTCTTCATCGGTTCTAGATTTGATATTCATATTTTCCAGCGGTTTGTGATCTGAATAAACTGTAAATGGTTTACCTATCAACCAGTATTGCCAGTATCTCACTGCCTCTTTTATAGCTAAGCATTCTAAGAAAATTTCTTTTTTCTTTTTCTGTGCGCTGTTTAATTTTTTCCAAAAGTAAGCAACAGGTTTTTCTTTTCCATCAGATTGTGTCTGTTTTAAAATAGCTCCAACACCCTCTAGAGAAGCATCTGTATATATATTAATTGGTAAATCTTGATCAAAAATTTCCAAGATCGGTTATGAGCATATTAGGTTTTTCATCGTTTCAAAAGCATTTTGGCATTTATCAGTCCAAATAAACTTTTGATTTTTCCTTAATAAATTATGCAAAGGATCTAGTATTATTGCACTCTTCGGAATGTACTCATGATAAAAGTTGATTTTTCCTAGAAATTGTCGCACATTCTTTTGTGCTTTTGGAATAGGAAAATTCTTTATTGAAATCAAATTATCCTTTACTGGCTTGACTGAATTATTCTGAATTATATGACCCAGATATTTTACCATATCTGATGCAAATGTGCATTTTGTAAATTTTAATCTAAAACCTTCTGTTTTGATTGCATTCAGCAGCTTTGTCAGATGATCAATGTGTTCAGCAAAAGTTTTTGAAAAAAATAAGAATGTCATCTATGTAATTGACAGCAAATTCGTTTAGTTTATATTTTCTCAATATATTGCTTAATATCCTCTGAAAAATTGCCGGAGAAGTCATCAATCCAAAAGGCAGGCAGGTCCATTGATAATGTCCCTCCTGTGTTACAAATCCTGTTTTTTTTTTGTCGTCAATCCGCAATGGAATAGACCAAAAGGCTGAGTTTATATCCAGCGTTGAAAAAAATTTGCAATTTCTGGTCTTTGTCATTAGGTCTTCAATCAATGGAAATGGTTGAGCTTGAGGTATTACTATTTTATTTAAGTCTCTGAAGTCTATGCATAATCTGGATCTTTTGTTTTCTTCTTTTTTAAATGCTAGAGTAACCGGTGCAGCAAATGGACTGTACGACTCTTCTATCAGTTTATTGTCTAATAATTTTGCTATTTGCTTTTCTATTTCCTTTTTATCTTCTACACTGCATCTGTAAGGCCTCTTACTACAATATTTATCCACTAATAAGTCTATCTTCGCTTCATATCCATTGACAGTGCCAACATCATATTTACTCTTCGCGAACACTGATGTGTATTTGTCTATTAGTTAATTTTTTTCTGTTTTTTGATCATTATTTAAATGATTCATTGGTATTTTAAAATCTTCTTCTTTAACATGTTCGTTAAAATTAATTCTGTGTTTTTCTATATGATTAAATTCAGTATTCGTTTTCATATCTGTAGAATATTTTTCTTTTTTATTTGTATTATTTAGGCAGAGTTTCTGTGATATTTGTAAGTCTTCACTTTGGATAAGTTTGAAGTCTTTTATCCAATCAAAAAATCATACTTGAAATTGTGTTCATCAATAATGTATACATAAACTTTTTTCTCCAATTCAAAATTTTTTATGTTTAACGTTGTCGAACCACTCGTCTTTTTAACACCATTAATCGTTACTAAATTTGCTTCATTCAAATTGTTTCCTTTTGCTTTTAGTTTCAATAATTTAGAATTAATTAGAGAAACATTTGAACCCGAATCATAAATTCCGTATATTTTTAATTTATCATTAAGTAATAGTTTGACTTTTATTAATGGTGTTACTATTAGTTTTTTTGATCATTTTCATTTTATTCAGTTTCTATCACTGAATTGTTTACATGTTTTCTGGCATTTCTCTTAAATTTTTCATCCTCTTTTGTTTTGAACCAGCATGTAGCTTCAGGGTGGTAACGAATGCCCTTATTCAATTTTTCACAAATTTTACATGGATTTTTACCCCCATTTTTATTATGTTCTGCATTTCCAAATGTTTTCTGATTTTTTTGTTGACCATATGTTCATACTTGTTTACTTCATTAAACAAATCTACAGTATCTTGTAATCCTTCTCTATCGATCTTGTTAAGTATGAATTCTGGTAGTCCGGAAGCAACAAGATCTATTTTTTTTATTTTTTTTTATTTTTTTATTTTTTTTTTATTTTAGTTTATTTAGGAAACAAACAGTTATACATATTTTAATAAGAAAGTAACATATTACATGATTGCATTAACCAGCGAAGTTTCCGATACAATTTATAATATATAAACATGGATTAAAACATTGAAGAAAACATAAAGTGGTAGAAAAAAAAGAAAAATATATATATATACAACAGAAATGAAAGAAAAAAAAACACAAACACAAATTAAAGCATATGGGATATATAAATCATCCAAATATTATTATTATAATAAAAAGAAGGAAAACCAACATAATGAGAATGAAAAAAATAACATGCAGCAGGGGTGGAGAGTTCGTAATTAACAATTTGTTTTAATTTTTCCTATTATGGATTTAATAAATTGGCCTGAGGACAAATGGAAAATATCAGCGTCGTAAAAGATATCATTGTATTTTGTGCACGTCCTTCGGAGAAATGAATGTTGTGTGTAATTTGTTTTTGAGTGTGGGATGTGGAATAGTTGGTTTGACCTTGTGTTTCTTATTGGACAGTAGAAATTAATGTGTTCTAGAAGATAGTTGTTGTCAACAACGTTGTTAATGATTTTGAATAAAAATTTTTGGTCGGATATATTTCTTCTATCTTCTAAAGTTGATAAATTATGGAATGTTAATGAGTCTTTTAGGTTTTCTGAAGTTCGAAAGGATTTAAAGTCCAGGTGTTTCAATAACTTTTTTTGAATTCTTTCTAACCTTTCAATATTTACTTTGTATTGGGGATTCCATATGACTGATCCGAATTCTAATATTGAGCGAACAAAAGAGACGTACAGTATTTTGATTACATGTGGAGACCTAAATGGTTTGGTCACTCTTATGATGAATCCTAGAAGTTTGTACGCCCTGTCACAGATGGAATTTATATGTGTTCGGAAAGACATTCCGGAGTCCATTATTATTCCTAAGTCCCTCACTTCACAACATCTTTTTATCTCTACGTCATTGATTTTGTACGGGAATATTAGGGGGTTTATGCTTTTGGTGAATGATATTGTGTTACATTTTTCCAGATTAAGGAACAGTTGGTTGTTAGCACAATATATTCCAAGCCTATTGATATCATCTTGCAATTCTAGGCTGTCATTAATATTAGTGATTTTTTTGTAAATCTTAGTGTCATCAGCAAAAATTTGGAATTTGGAATTTTTAAAGCATTTACCTATATCATTGATATATAAAATAAACAAGAGAGGTCCGAGATGTGATCCTTGCGGGATTCCTGAAGGTATACTGTAAAAACGCGAGGAGAAACCCTTAGCTCTAACTGCTTGACTTCTGTTTGTTACATATGATTTGATCCATCTGAGAAGGTCACCATTAATCCCGATTTTTAACAGTTTCTTCAGAAGCAGGTCAATGTTAATTTTATCAAAGGCTTTTGAAAAATCCGTATAGATAGAGTCTACTTGATTTTTACCACCCATAGAATTTAAAATAAAATCTGTGTATTCCAGAAGGTTTGTCTCGACCGACCGTTTTCTGAAAAAGCCGTGTTGATTTTTAGATATGATTGTTTGTACCGCCGGAAAAAGTTGATCAAGAACTATGTTTTCCATGATTTTGCTGACAATTGGGAGTTTGGAGATGGGCCTGTAGTTGGTAATGTTAGTTTTGTCCCCGCTTTTGTGGATTGGTGTAATGAGTGCTTGTTTCCAGACGTTGGGGAAGTTGCCTTCTTCAAATGACATTTTGAATAGCAAGGAGAGAGGATAAGCCAATTGGTCCCGGCATTTTACATAAAATATGGATGGAATTAAATCAGATCCCGCACTTTTATTAGGATCAAGTTTTTTTAAATAATTAAGTACACATGATTGATTGAAATTAATATTGTGGATATGTAGATTAGAGTTGTCGTCATCATTCTCACAGTTTATAAGATTGAGGCGAGGGTTGGAATTTTCTACAAAAACTGATCTAAAATAATCACTAAAATGGTCGCATATGGATTGTCCATCATTGCAGGAAATATCTCCAAGATACATTTGCTTTGGTAAATCGGAAGAGGATTTCTTTGATTTAACAAATGACCAGAACTGTTTGCTGCACTTTTTTATTGAATCTTCTGCCGTCATAATGAAGTTTTCATAACATTCTAACGCGATCTTCTTTTGACGATTTCTCAGTACTGAAAATGATTGGTAGTCAGCCAGGTTCTTGTATTTTTTCCATTTCTTGTGATATTTTAATTTCTCTTTTACAATTTTAATAAGTGGTAAAGTGTACCAGGGGGGAAACCTTTCTAAATTACCGTTAATTTTTTTTTCGGGGATATATTTGCGAATAATGTCATTTATGATATTGTAAAAATCTAATACGGCTTTTTCGGTATCCTTACCTTGAAATTGGAGTTTCCAATTTATTTTGGATAATTCATCAGTGATTTGACCGTAATCACCTCGGTGAAACATTTTAACTGTCCTAGATGAGCTGGAGAGAGACGGTACAGTAACAGGTGATAACTCTATGTCTAATGCTCTGTGATGTGAATCTTCAGGCGTCAGAGGTTCGGTACAATGGGTTATACTACATTTTGAAATATTTGTCATGATTAAATCAAGAATTCGTTTGTTTGTATTGGTTATAGAATTGAATTGGTGTAGTTGGGTGAATGAAAGGAAGTCTACCAAGGCACAGCTAGCAGTGTCTTCTGGAAAATTTGGTTCCAATTGGTTTTGCCCTTCGGTTAACTTCCAGTTTAGTTTGGATATATTGTAGTCTCCAGCTAATAAAAACAATCCTTCCGGGTGATTTGCGTGCAGGTCTGATGTGGTGTTGAAGTGATGAGTTAGGTTGTGGATGTAGTTGGTGTTTTGTGGATGATATGTGCAGCAGATATATAAATTTTTGAGTTTATTATTGTTACCAAGTATTGGCACTGATATCCAGATCTCCTCAGTACACGTAGACCAGGGAATTCTCTGAGCCTTCAGAGATTTGGATGTTGCAATTAGTACCCCCCCTCCCTGCTGCTGTCCAGACAAAAAGTAGTTCCGATCCTCTCTAAATACATCATACCTATTGTCAAACAATTCACTGTCCTGGATTGATTTATTTAGCCAAGTTTCACATATAAGATAAATATCGTAATTGTTCAAAAGGACCTGATTTAAGAAGCTATGAGTTTTTGTGCGAAGACCTCGCACATTTTGAAAATATATGTTAAGCATTTTTAAATATTATGTTCGTGAAATTGTTTGGAAAATAGTAATAATTATGCTGTGATTGGGGGCATTTTTGAACATACGATTTTTTTTGTTTTTGTTTATGGTAAATTAAAATGTCTATGGTTTTAAGAGGCTTTTGTTTTGACAGATTGATTGTTATATCTATGGACAGATTACTAATACAATTGCAATTCAAACAATTGATAAAAACATGTTTTAACATTATTTGATAAGAGTTTAAAGGGAATTTGTAATTAACGTATAGTGATGATTCGTATATTACGACTAAGTAGAAATTGAATATTATATTAAGGTACTGCAAGAGGTTAAATTTGATATAAATAGTAATACGTTTGATATTGTTCTGTAAATTTAGTTTCCTAAAGGGAGGGCCGATGTAGAAGCGTCTTGTGTGGGCATTGTCTTCAATGTTGAAAGTCTGTTAACGTCATCTTGATCCGCAATTAAAATTATGGGTGTTGTATCACTTACACGAATGAAGATTTTCCCATTTTTTATCCAGCAGTAGAGAATTTTTCTGTCCGTTTTTATATCTCTACATTGTTTTAGGAGATGCTGATTTTTGGGGGTTAAATGTTCATTGATGTAAATTCTGCTGGCACCAGGAAGCTGCAATTCTGAGGCAAACATTCCCTTCCTCTTCCTTATTGCAGCTAACAGGTTATCTTTCAGGTGTCGGCGTGTAAATTTTACGATAATGTTCCTCTGTTTTCCATTTGTCACATTTCGGTTTATTCTGGGGGAGATTCTGCTTGCGAAGTCCACTTCCTCTCGGGTGATTTTACATCCAGCTGTAGCACCAATTTTGGAGAGAATGTCATAAATATTTTCGTTTCTATCTTCTGGAACGCCACTTATTATAAGGTTATTTGCACGATTATATTGATCATTGCGATCTATTTGTCCTTCCAAATGTTTCACTTTCTTCTTAAGCTCCTCAATTTCCTCCTTGAACTCCTTTTTGATAACTTCTACTATGGTATTTTTGAAGTCTGCAAATGATTTTTCTAGAAACTGGATTTTAAATTCATCGAACTTTTTATCTAGAATTTGCAGTAGTTCGGGATTAGGATTATTGGTGGACTTGGAATTTGCACGTGTAGTCATTGTTATATATCGGTTTTTATCACAATATTATATCTATCAAAGTACCGGTGTCAATTGATCTTCTCACATCCAATAGAAGTTTTTCTTTTCTCATAGCATAATCCAACAGAGAACCATCTTTGTATCTAAATGATAGTGCGTATGTGACAGGGTTCCATCCTTTGTTTGCAAATGATTCACAGAATTTGTTTTTCCATGTTGACCACTCTGAGTTCATTGTTAGTTTTATAATCATGAAACTGTACCAGTCTATACAAGATTTATCCATGAACAATCTGAGTATTTCTATTTTTTTTTCATCCATGGTCACATCAAACCGCAAACATTCTTTTTCAAACACTTCCATCCACTGGCTTGCATTTGTATTTTTAGTGCAGAATTTTTCTATAACAAACTTCTCAGCAATGTTTTTTAAGCTCTGTTGCTTATCTTCCATTAACTTTTCAATTAATTTTCCTAATACATCTTCTTTTTGATGTACTTGTAAACTTTTTTCGTCCAATTCTTCGAGGTATTGGTCTCCAAACTGTAGGTTTCCATCTTCGTCTACATATGTTTTTTTTAGTTCTTCTGTCATGGTTAAGCAGACTCTTCTAACCTGGTATCTTTTTTTCAAACTATTTTTTATTTTTCCAAAAGCACTAGTTTTCATTATCTCCTCGTGATAGCTGGCGGATCGTAGCATTTCTGGTATTGTAAACACCTTTTCATCACTTGTGACTATTTTTGTAATGCTAATAATATTTGACCTGCCATCGCCTCCAGGTAATAGCGTAAATTCGAATTGAATTTTCTCCATTTTTGGTTTAAAACGAAATGTCGTTTTATAATAAGTTGATAGGTTTAATTCCTTTTTATTAATTTCTAAATAAAACACTTGTGTTGCAAAGTTTTTTTTTAACTAAGAAACGACATTTATGTTTATTAATATCACTTTGAATGGTTTTTTTCTAACAATCAAATAATAGAATAACAAAACAAATGACAATCGATGATTGCATTCTAATTGACATTATAGGATTCAAATTTAAAGGGAATATATTTCCTTTACATGTATATGATCGATTGTCAAAAAGCTCTTTCGAAAACCTGCTGGTTCTATTGGTAGTTTTTCTTCTAGTGTAACACTTATTCTTTTGTTTATGATGGAAGAAAACAGTTTGTGGATTCACGAGAGTAAGCTTATAGGCCTATAGTTCGCAATGTCTTTTGGATCTCCTTTTTTGTAGATTAAGATTATTTCTGACTCCAACCATTGCGATGGTATCTCAGCTGTTTCTAATATATGGTTAAATAAATATGTAAGGGGTGGAGTCAGTAATTCGTAGGCGACCTTTATGGTTTCATTCGTAATGTCGTCTGGTCCTGGACTTTTATCAATCTTTAACCTTTTTATTTCTTGTATGACTTCATTTTCAGATATTGGTGTTATATTTCTGCTCTTGTTTATGTTTGTAGGATAGGAATAACTATGGTTGGTACGCTCTCTTCCCTGGGCACTATATAGAGCTTTGTAGAATTCAGTTGCTACCTCTATGATTTCTCTACGATTAATTACGGTTCTGTCTTCACTGTTTAAACCCTCTATCCAGTATTTATGTGTTCTTAATTCTTTAAGAGCTTTTTTGAGCTTCCCGCTAGTTTCAAATCTTTTTCGATAGTTTTTGATCTGTAAGTTTTGTAGTCATGTTTTATGTATTTACTTATTAGTTTTTAAAAAATTATGGGCACCTTTTGATATTTCGTTAGGTGTTTGAGCATCTTGTAAGCTCTGAAATATAGCCTTTGTTAATGTATTTTAATAAGCCTGTACTGATGTTTTTCCTTGACAGTTCGTCGCCTCAGTTCTTAATTGTCCAAACGACCATTTTAGTTTTTGCTCAATCTCTACTTTAAAACTAAAAATAAAGCATAACATTTTTTAGTTAATCACTTAATTAAGAACTATTTAAATGAATGAGACCTTTGCCTTTACGGGAACAGCTTTATCTTAAGCACCCACCATAATGTTTCATTGAAATAATGAAAGAAAACCTTCTCCTCCTGTAAGATTTTCAAATGGTGGTTTGGACAATTAAGAGCTAAGGCGACGAGTTTTTAATATCTTGTAAGTGAGATGAAATGTTTTGTTTATAATTTATTATTTCTTGCTCAGTTTTCAGTGATGAATATCTATTGTTTTTATATCCTGTGCGTTTCTTCTTTTGTTTTGTGAAGGACAGGGTTGCTCTAATTGGTCTGTGATCCGACGGTTTTGTATAAGTGAAGGATGAACTGGTGCCGGTGGATGCAATCTGTTAGACATAAGTTGTTAGAATAGTTAGTAATAAGATAAGAATTCTGGAGAAATATTATATTTGTGCACTTGAGGTGATTTTTCATTGAAACGGCGCTAAACAAATCATCCGAATAATATTATTATTATAAATAAAAATATTCATATTCATTTTATAGTACACATTTGGTACATCTTTCTTTTTTTAAATTACAATCAAAACTAAAATAATACCTCTCATAACTGAAGAATTATGGAAGAATGTATGGATCTGCTGCAAATACGTACCTACACAGCCTGAATACGATTCAAAAAGGAATCATAAAGACCATATTGAAAGTACCAATTAGAACGCCTTCAACTGAAATTTTCAATAACTTTGACGTACCAAATGTACAACAAATATATTCCAAAAATATATTATTGAAGCTCTTCAAAAATAATGAATCCTCTACTAGACCGTGTATGCATAACACTAGATCGAATAAAAATGATATAAAAAATATTCCAAGTTATAAAACCACATTTGGACAAAGAAACTATACATACTTTGCAACAAAACTCAATAACATCCTCCCCCAAGACATAAAACTAATAAAAAATCCAATGGAATACAAATCAAGAATAAAAATATGGCTTAAAGAGGTCAATGAGAAAACCCTAGCGAAGACGCTAAAAACGACATAGAAGACAAATGAACTATATTTAAATAACTTTAGTCCGCCTCGGCAAGGGACCCCCTAGTGAGGAGGACTAAGAAATACAATATTTTGTACTTAATTTCACATTGCATTTTGTATGTAAAATTTTTTTATATAGTCGCTATAATTAAAAAAAAAAAAAATCTAAAAATGGATGTTATGCATGCTGTAATTATATAATCTTATAAAATGAAGTGTTACCTTGTGCATATTAGTTTACATACAAATTTAATATAAACTACCCAACTCAAAAAAAAAATTAAACTTGTTAACTTAAATGAATAGAAAGTCGCTTGTTGCGCAATTTAAGTCAGAAAGGAATAGCTTAAGGGCCTTCCTTACTAGCGATCTCAATCGTTGTATGGAGTATCATGAATTCTCAGATTCAAACGACAATCTAAGTTATTAATCGTCAAAATATCGATAATGTAGCCACGCTAAGCTATCATAAATACATTTTTCTGTCGAGATATATATTTTTATTAACAATTTATTTTCGTTAAATACTATATAATGAACATCTAAGAATTCTCCTGCTCATTCGGCTCTAAGAGGTGGCCGTGAATGCACGCTACTAACGGTCCGTCGCGTCGTTTCAATCTTTTTTCACTCTTTGCGTTGCGCGTAGGGACTATAATAGTGTGCCGCTTTTTTCATCTGTGAGTTTCCGTCGAAGCTGCGTAGTGTGAAATAGTATTATTAAGAATTTATTTATTGTCAACATTTTTTCGGGTTTCTATATGAAGAATAATATCTTTCTGCTCATATATGAAGCAGTAAAATCCAAAAAAATTACCCTTTGGAAACTTAATAAAAATGGAGAAATGCTGGTAAATACATCTCACGATTGGTTTTACCAGGTTCAGGGCCAATTATTACATGTAACAGGAAAAGATATTTGTATGTTTGTTGTATGGATATAAAATGTCTCGGTATAAAAATCGAAAAAAATTTACGGGATGACGAATTTTGGCAGACTAATATGGTTGAACAGCTGAAACGCTTTTACAATTTTTGCATGCTACCCGAATTAATTGATCCTCGTCAAAATTGCTGCATGCCTATTAGAAATCCTGAGTATTTAGAAAAGTCCATAATAGCGAAAAGAAGTAAAGTAAAATTGGTTTCAGCTAAAACCAAAACATGTAAGAAGGAATTGTTTGGAAGAAATCAATAACATTTTATTTCATTGAAGTGTCTTCAGAAGAAATTTAATTTATATTAACTGACATAAATTTTATGAATGGTGCATCGCAAATAAATTATTTATTTATTGTTCTTATACGCCCGTAGGGGCTTTTACATAGATTATAAAATAATATTTAAGATATCGAGGATTACACATACATAGAATTTATATCAAACGTTATAAAAGTGAAAATACTTTTAAGTAGTTTTTAAAAAAAAAACCACTTGTATATTCTTGCTTAAAACTGTGAAATATTTTAAACAATGTAATATTTAACAATAACATAGAACAAAATATAATATAAAACATTACAATAACACATCAAATCGTTAAATATATTATACCCACGTTACAATAATTTGTAGGATTCCACAAAGTGTTGGTTTAAATTGCATTTTAGAATGTAAAGGGAATCAGCGAATACATCTACAATACCACCAAAGTTGTTGCCTAAATCATGCATCCTATTGGTAAGTGAGTGTGATTGATAGTTGGTTGTGTATGTGTTGCAAAAGAATGTTATATTTTGTCTAGTATTCCTTGTCGGTACATGGAGTTTAATACTAGAAACGATGGCAGGGCTGTCAATTAGGTTGTTCATAACTCTGTACAATAAAATTAGGTATGAAATAATTCTTCTGTCAGACAGCGTAATTAAATTTAGTCGATTCATTAAACTTAAATAATTAATGTTTTCTATTGGAATTTTGAGTTTGAAATTTAAGTACCTAAGAAATTTTTGTTGAACACGTTCTATTTTGTTAGAGTGTACTTTATAGAAAGGGGACCAAATAGGTGAATTATATTCTACTTGACATCTAACTAATGAAATGTAGAGTGTTTTCATGCAATCCATTGACTTAAAATCAGTTAGGGTTCTACAAAGGAAGCCAAGAATCTTTAAAGCCTTATTAGTTATATCATCTATATGTGCTGTGAATGTTAAGTTTGAATCGAATATAACTCCCAAGTCGCGAATTTGTAATACTGGTGTTAATTTAACATTATTTAAATTATATTCATGTAAAATATGAGAATGAGTTCTGGAAAATCGTATTACTTGACATTTCTCAATATTCAAAAATAACATATTTTGTTCGCACCATTTAAAAAATTCATCTAAATTAGCTTGTAAAATTAGGCAATCATATATATTTCGTATTCTTTTAAACAATTTTAGATCATCTGCAAAAAGTAGGACTTGTACATCTTTAAATATGTTTACAATGTCATTAATGAATATTAAGAATAATATTGGGCCGAGGTGGGACCCTTGCGGGACACCACTTGTGGCCTCGAATACATAGGATTCTATAAAATTAATCCTGATACTAAGCACTCTATTACTGAGGTAACTGATAATCCATGTCAATAAACTTCCTTTGATGCCTAACAGTCGGAGTTTAGATATAAGAATGTGATGTCGAACCTTATCAAATGCTTTACTGAAATCGGTGTATATGGAATCCACTTGTTGTTTCAGACTAAGGGATTCGGATATGTAATTATTATAGATAGTTAAATTACTTAAGGTAGATCGACCTCTGATAAAGCCATGTTGGTTAGGAACAATAATATTGTTGATAGGTTTTACAATGGTGTCTAATACTAATGACTCGAAAAGTTTGGGTGAAGCAGACATAACACAAATAGGTCTATAGTTTGATATATCGCTTTTGTCACCTTTTTTATGAATAGGCGTTAAATAACTCTTTTTCCACAGAGCCGGAAAACAGCCAGTATTTGTTAAAAAGTTTGTGTAAGGGATATATCAAACTATCAATGCAAGTTATTAAAAATATGGGAGGAATACCATCCGGTCCAGCAGATTTATTACTATCTAATGCGTTTGTGCCCCTTTCTATAGATTCTTATTTTATGAAACATTGGCTTAGGTTTAATGACTCTTCCACTGAAGCACTGGAGACTGCATTGACGGGAATATCTTTGTCGTAAACACTTTTAAATGAGTCAGCAAAGAGATTAACTATACCCTCGATACTGTCGGCACATTTTCATTTAAAATACATGCTATTATGATATTCACAGTTGTCGTTTCGCTGAGATTTAGTAAAATTACAGAATTTTTTCACATTGTGACGACGTACCTCATTTTCTATTACGTTAACATAGTTATTATAGCATTTTATTGATAATTCTTTACATTGTTTTCGTAGTTTAGTAAATGTTATATAATCGTTAGGATTTCTGGTATGTTTGTTTTTTCTGTGGATACATTTTTTTTTATTAATTAAATTAGTTAATTCCCTTGCAAAACCATTTCGGATAATTATATGATGTGAAGCTAACCCTGGGAACAAATTGTTCTAAAAAATAATAATTCTTATTAAATTATGTCTTAATATCAACAAATGCCAAACGATCAGTTTTCGTAGATCTAAAACCCCTTTATTATTCGACTGTACAATTAACAATGCCACTCTAAAAAGAGTCTTTGAATTCAACGACCTTGGCGTTATCTTTGACTCCAAATTACGCTTCTTGAATCACATTATTAGCATTACCAGTAAGGGATTACAAATGCTTGGATTTATCCTCAGAATCGCTAAAGACTTTAATAACATAAAAACCATAAATTTATTATACACGTCTTTGGTTAGGAGTCAGGTTGAATACAATTCAAGCATTTGGTGTCCTCATTTCAACTCTCATTATGTACGAATTAAAAAAATTCAAATTAAATTTTTACGTTTTATTAATATCAAAATTGGTATTCCTATTATCGAAATCAATTATGTCAATTTACGCAGTAAATTTAACTTATCGAAATTATCTGAAAGGCGAAAAATATTTGATCTCCTTTTATTGTATAAAATTGTTCATTCAAGGTTGGACTGCCCTGACGCTATAAACTTGTTATCCTTACATATACCTCCAAAGTATACTAAACGAAATATTTTATTTTACAACAATAACTTCGCTACGAATTCTGCGGTAGAAAGAATACACAGGTTGGGCAACGAACTCTCTGATGACGCTGACATTTTTAATTTAAATTTCGATACATTTAAAGCCAAATTAGTCCACCAATTTTTAGATGTAAATAATGAATGAGAAATCATTTTATTTCAATTTTCTTTTGCTTATTGTTTTTTTAATTGTTCTTATTCCAAAAGCATACAACGAGTAATTAAGTAAAAATTAACGTGTTTTGATTATTTTCAATGTTTTTGTTACTCGTAGGTATATGAATTGTTATACTTATAAGTTCTCTAAAGTCATCCATCTGGAATTAGCATTAGATGTATTCCTATTTTTTTACATTGAGTTTATGCTTTATTTGTGCATTTTGTAATCTTTTTTATTCATGTTATACTGTTGTTATAAATGAAATTTGTATTTGATATGTAAAAGCCCAATAAGGCGTCAATAAATAAATATTCCTAATGTATGTAGTCCACATTTTTAGTGATAGGGAAGAGGAGGGTTGGAAAGTTCCTGGTTATTCAGATCTAGTCACTAAACATATCTACGCCGTTCTCAAGCAACTTTCAATTCTGAATTATGGTCTCTCACTAGGGCGATGCTGAATGTATCTTCCACTTTGGAACGAGGTACAGATTCATTATATAGGTACTGTTAGGAGCGGGCCCCCAAACATGTCCCAAGCTAGCTCTCAGGGGAGGCATGATTTACCCTCTATTCAGGTGGTGGGTCGCTCGAGGCTTCAGAAATTCCTTCGCATCTCAGTCGTCTGGCAGGATACTCCCCCTCTAGGAAACCCTCCTGCCGTAGCAGAATAATAACAGGATTGAGTTAACTAGATTCATGTATTGCAAATTTAAAACACAGTACATAGGTCATTACAGTACAATTCAACACAAGAAATACATACTACACAATCCTAGCTATCGTGTTTATAACCTCAAGATCCCTAAACGAAACTCTCTGTGTGATGGCTTTGCGCGGGAGTTTACAGTCTATCGTTAAAGGACACAATCAAATGAGGAAACAATTGTACAGCTTACATGATGTTGGGGGGTCTTCGTCGTCCGGCTTCCAGGGGCACCTCCCGAGTTTAGGACAGAACCGAAGTTTACACAGGCATGGTGAAATATCAGCGCTAAACCCGTAGGTTATTGAATTAACATTGCAGGTTATATTTGAGTACAATTCGAGCGATAGTACGCCGGGCGCGAACAGTGGGAATCAACGCGCGGGCTTAACGTGTGCCCGAGGCGGCTCGCAATTCTCAACTGGTGGAAGGGATCGCGTGCGGGTGGGCGGATGGGATAGGAAGTAGGAAGCAGGGAACAGGGGGGAGAGCAGGGTGTTGTGTAGTTTGCGGCGAATTAGGAGTTTGAATTCTTTGTCGTTTGGGCGTACCATAACACTTCCCCCCGCGCTTGGAAAAAAAGCGACGTGGCAATGGAGCTGTAGGGAAAAAAAATCCTCTTATGCTTCCATCGGGGTTTTGAGAGATTCGTTGCTTGAGAGATTTCCTAGCTAGAACATACAGTTTTATGCTATAGTTTGGGTCACAATGTTTGTAGGGAATGGGTGGGGGTACATACAATGTTTGGAAAAGACAAATTTGGGAAAAGTACATGGTGTAAAACAACATACAAGGTTATGCAATTGAAAATAACAATACACATGGTTATGCAATTGAAAGAATGACAATACACATGGTTATGCAATTGAAAGAATGACAATACACATGGTTAAGCAATTGAAAGAATGACAATACATTTGTACAAGAGAAGAGAAAAAGTGTGTGATTCTAAGGTTTCATTGGTCTTGGAGCTAAGTTTGTGAAGCGTGGATTTGTTTGGTTTCGGAGAATTTCGAAGAAAAGGACGTGACTTCACGGATTCTAAGGATTACATTATCACTGTAATCAGACCCATTTGAGACAACGCTCAGGAGTACACTTGGGCCTTAGAAAACACTTGGTTTTGTCGAAGACGTCGAAGTTCACGAAGTGGAGACTGTGGTTGCTGTGCCGCGACTATGGTTACAGAGGTCATTGAAGAGAAGAATCCAGTATCTGCAGACATGCCAGTGCGAATCCTAAGTGTTATTTTGGTAAACACGGATCGTATATAATGGTTATTGAAGCATAATGTAGCTCAAGATAACTTGTATTGGTGCGCATTCAGCGAATACTGGTGGGTCAAGGTAATGATGGTTTACGCATGACGATATATGCGTCACTGCATGACAGAGCAAGAGACGACAAGGTTGGCATTGATAGCAAGAGTAAGAACAAACCTAAGAGCTAGCGTGCCCAAAAGGTAGTTTAGAGTGTCATAAAGTATAGTGGGACAACTCAGCTTGCTGTGGCACGACAAGACAACATACGTATGGGCGGTATTGTCTGTGCTTTCAGGAACAAATGCGTAGAAAATGGCAGCAGGAGAGACCTTGTAACCACAGCGCGTGCTGTCAGGAAGTGAAGCTCAGCTTGGCTGTTGGTGATGACATCCGCCTGGGCTTCTTTTTAAATCCGGGAGGAATTATTATTAGAGCAAAATTCTTGAAGTTTACCTGCCTAGGGACCAATGAAGAAAAGGTTTGGAGAGAAACAAAATGTGTCCAGATAATGAAATAACGAAATTTTAACCACCGACCCAGAGAGTGACGAAGAGAGATTCCTAACTAAATTGTGATTACATGAACATTTTCCTTTGCCAGGATGACTTGGCGTTTGCCTAGTGACAATATGTCTTGGTTAAAAAACAACCGGCCCTCTATGGCCTATGCTAACATGAGATGGTAACATTTTCGTAGAATTTCAAAGAACGAGACAAAGAATCGTGAACTAGTCACGGCAAAGGGAAACCAATTCATGAATAAAGGTTGTCAAAAGGAGACAGACGGTACGCCAAGTGCATATCGTACATATCCAACATTCATGAATGTGTTTCGTGGAATTGAGAAAAGAGAGAAAAAACTGGTGAGACATATGCAGAGATTGAGGGGGAAAACCTGTAGATAACCGGACAGTTACCTATTCGAACTCCAAGTGAGGGCGAGATATGGTCAACGACAGATTTTTCACTTCATAACATAAGTCTGAAACATGGGGAATGGGAGGAGGAGGGGAGAAGGGAGACGAGTTGCGAAACTTGCTAGAGACTGGACCAATTTCCGATTCAAACTCTATGTGAAAATGAAACATAATCAACCAGCAGATTTCCTGACTCTTTACATTTATCAAAAAGGATGAGGAGACATTTGAATACACATTATATCAAAGAGGCTAATCTTTCGCGTGTATTGGGCAAAAGATTAGGGGTCATTTTAAAAACTTCTACATGATTGTGAGAAAAGACAGACCCTTGCTCCAATTTCACAAACCTGGGGGTTTTCTTGTTCGTTCTCCAGACAACGAGTTAGGTGGTTTTTGTGCTCAATCGATTAACTCCCACAGCACTATGCCCCATAATTGACAGTGAAGCTGAAAACTAGTCCTTTTGGGATAGTAGATATTCCTGGGCTTCTTTCCTTTTTGCAAAGAAGTAAAAAAACAGGAAGTCCACGGGCATTGGCGTTGAATGACAACAAAGGGTTGTGGACTACATTTCGTAGATTGCACACAAAGGGTTTGATATTATTTCGTTCGCACGAATCACGGTAAGTGTTTTAACGTCTCCACGTATAGTGTACAAAATATGTAAGTACATACAAGATATAACTCAATTATAGACAGAAGTCAAAGAGTTTATACAATGCATCCTAAAGAAGATAGCAAAGCCGATATTATGTCGTTCACACGAATCACGGTAAGTATTGTTATTACGTCTCCACGTCTCGTGTACAGAGTTTATACACAGTTATACATAAAAGCGGTACTCATGACAAATAAATGACACACGACCGGAACAGGTTATACGAAAAGGGTGGTACTCATGGCAAATGAATGGCACACGACCAAAATAGAACGTACAAAATGGTTCTCATGACAAATGAATGGCACACGACCAAAATAGAATGTACAAAATGGTTCTCATGACAAATGAATGGCACACGACCAAAATAGAATGTACAAAATGGTTCTCATGACAAATGAATGGCACACGACCAAAATAGAATGTACAAAATGGTTCTCATGACAAATATGTCACACGACCAGCTCAATAACATTTAGCTATGAGAAAAAAGTGATTATGACGAACTTCTCGTATCGCGGCAGGTATTTTAAGGATCCCTCCTATAATGGTGGATGTTCTAAGGATCTCTCCTATAATGTAACAGGGTTACGTTTAAATACAACACAATAAACGTTAACTATGCTTGTTTTAACACAGTTTATAAAGATTTGTTAGATTAACTAACTCCGTAGCCCAGGAGCGTACGATAGGATAACAAGGAGGTAAACAATTTAATGTCACTTCGTATGTTATAAAGGCGGGGTGATGACAGAGTACATTTCTGTTTACACCATGTGACAAACAAAGACAGACCTACATGGTTTTACATACTGTCTATTGCAGCAAACTTCAGTGGGGACAAATAAAAGGGACCAATTGTGGTTTTACATACCCTTTGTGCGGTTACAACATACCAGGTTATGTGCAATTTAGGTTGCAAATACTTGGTTAAATGGCGAAACAGGAGTTGAATGCCTATGTTTGTAAAACGATGATCAAACAAAACATTGATGATTTACGTTAAACTGCGGTTATTTATGTACGGAAATCAGGGCTGCCGTTAGGTTTTATTAACCTTTTCCGTAAGGGTTGAAGCATGTAATACAAGACATACATGTTGTGAAGAGGGACAAATCGAGGACTTCTTATAACAACAAAAGACCGAGTATTTGGTTTTACGTACTTTAGTTGAAACGAGTCCATGAGGATTTGTACAAGGATGGAAAGACCAATTTAAAGGCTTTTCCTTTATTTATATACATATGATTTCAAAATGGATGTGTCAAAATCCAATTTGTTAGCAAAGAGCTCGGGTAGGACGCCATCAATTTTTGACATTTGAGAAAAAATTGAAAACTACTATACACAAGGAATGTGATTATGTGAGTAACCACTTATCTTTACCATGATGGGTAAAATATGGAGCATGTTGAGATGGTTTACTAGTCCTGGGTCGTGATTTAACGCTTTGGAGTTTACCAAATCGATTTTAGAACGACGCTCCAGTATTTACAGAACATAAAAAGAAAAAAAATGAAGAGATTCCTTCCGATATGATGAAAAAAAAACAACAAACAAAAATGGTGAAAATTACAATATTGCATTACATGGCAAAGCGTGCCATGGCATGAACGTTGCGTAGTGTGAGGGGTTGAGAGGCAATGATTGGGTTCATGACTTCCCGAACACTGTCACTCGAGGGGTGTCTCTGCTCTAAAGTGATCAATTTTGGAACAGGTGAGAAAAAGAAAGAAAAAAAAATAAAAAAACGTGTGAGACAAAAATTACGGTGGTTGCCAATTCACGAACATGAACGGGGCAAACTACACCGTGGATTGTACATAAATTTACAAAAATGATTTTTTAACAATATTCGTTTTATCAACGAAAGGGTGGGCATGTAATTGACACTTTACACGCCAGCCATTGTAAGACTTGGTGTGCTTACAAAAAGGTTGTGGTGATACACACTGGATCATTTTAAGTTTGCTGAGATAGTGGGGGCAGTTTTACTTGACTCCTCACTTCCAGATTTTGCGATATCCTTAATATGGTAATTACCAATGTGTTTTCCAGAGCAGTCAGACAAGGAGTACACTAGATCTGATATCTTTCTTAGAACTTTGGCCTTCACGAAACGTGGTGCCAGCTTGGCAGAGAAATACATGGCTCCTTGGGAAAGTGTGTTGTTCTTTCTCCAAACTATGTCTCCTGTATTGAAGGTGACATGTTTCCTACGTAGGTTGTATCTGTCCGCACTCTTTTGATGAGCCAGGAGCAAAGCATCAGTGACTTCACTGTAGATGGCCGACAGTTCTTCCAGACGATGGGCATAGTTCGCGGTAGGGTTGCTTGTGGTGGCAATTGACGTAGGAAAGTTTGTGTTCCTATGTAGAGAACCATGAACAACTTGTTCCATACCGTGTTTTAAGAAGAAAGGTGTGTAACCAGTGGCCAGATTAACAGTGTTGTTCATTGCAGCCTGAATTTTATCTAGGTTTTTACACCAAGTACGTTGATCTTTATCAACTAGAATAGCCAGAGCTGTGTTGATTGTTTGGTTATAACGTTCGACGGTGTTATTTTGTGGAGTATACAAGGTATTATAGTAAATATCCTTGATTCCGTATTTGGCAAGAAAATCTTTGAATTCTTGGGCAATAAATTGTTTTCCGTTATTAACAATTACGGTTCTGGGTGTTCCGTAAGGTATAAAAATGTGTTTTTCCAGAAGTTTGATGATGGCGGACGCGTTGGCTCTTTTTAAAGGAAAGATCCAACAGAATTTAGTGAAAACATCCACTACACTAAGTATGTGCATGTGTCCGGCATAACTTCGGGGAAAGGGTCCGACGAGGTCCATTGACAATGATTGTAGGGGTCTGTCGGCACGTTTGGGATTACCCATTAGGCCGGCAGGTGCTGCCGTGCTATGTTTATAGGCTTTACAAGTTTCACATTTAGAGATGTAATTGCGAATTTGCTTGAAGAGACCAGGCCAGTAATACTTCAAGGAGATCTTTTTATACGTCTTGAAATTTCCTGGGTGTATGGAGTCGGGAGCACTATGATTGTCAATAATTATTTGTTCTCTACCTTCGAGGGGAACGACAAGTTTCCACGAGTAATCTTCGAGGATGGATAGTGGTACCTTGCAATTACGGTATAGTTGTCCTTCTTTTATGATAAAATTAGGAAACTTTTGTTGGTTATTTTTACAACCTTCGAAGATTTTCAAGTACCATTCATCTTTTGTAGATGGAGGGGGGGCAATTGTGTCAACATTTAATGAAGCCAGTTCAATTCTTGAAAGGGCGTCGGGAACAATATTGTCCGCGCCTTTACGGTGAACAACATCAAAATTGTATTGAGACAAACGGGAGGACCAACGAGCGAGCCTACCGGAGGGATTACTTAAAGAGATCAACCATTTCAAACTACTATGGTCTGTAACTACAGTAAATTTGCTACCGTCTATGTAACCGCGGAAATGGTGAACAGAATCCAATACAGCCAATAACTCTTTCTCGGTAATTCCGTAGTTTTTTCTCGTGTTTGTTTAATGTACGGGAAAAATACGCTACAGGGTGTTCGCCATCTGGGAATTCTTGAGTAAGGACTCCACCGATTCCTACATTGGAGGCATCCGTGTGGAGGGTAAAAGAGAGTGCAAAATCCGGGCAATTCAGAACGGGAGCTTTTTGAAGGGCATTTTTTAGAGTTGTAAACGCTTCTTCAGCTTCGACAGACCATCGGAAATTGCTGACACCTTTACGGATGCCGGTAATTTTATTTAAGGGGGCTGCGATAGTGGAAAAGTCTTTGATGAATCTCCTGTAGTAACCTGCAAGTCCAAGGAAACCTTTGACTTCCTTCGCGTTTTTGGGTCGGGGAAAATTTGCCATGGCTTCCACCTTAGCGGGGTCTGTTCTTAGACCTTTTTCGTCGATAATGAATCCCAAATAACGTAGACGGGACTTACAGAATTCAGACTTCTTCAAGTTGATGGTTAAACCAGCGAACTTGAGTTGTTGAAAAACTTTTTCCAGCATTAATAGGTGTTTTTCAAAGGTATCGCTGACGATGATGAGGTCGTCAAGGTAACAAAACAGGCTGTTATCGACTGTTGCAACACTGAGGGAATACAAGAAGGCGCTGCAAAAAAGCGAAATACCCTTGCACGATGATGTCGTTTCTCACCCGGCATGCCGCTTAAAGTCTCGAAAACCCTTCTGGACGGAAGGAGAAAGACTCCTTCGAACACCTCTAACCCCAGAAGATAGGTGGAAGCTTGAGTGGCAATCAGCCAACGTCAAAAACGCCCATCTCGTGCAAGACCCCACTGAGAGACAGCCTGGGTTCTCATTGCCTCGCAAACTCTGGACTGCCATCAATAGGATAAGGTGCTCCCATAGCCGTTGTGCTCATATGATGCATAGATGGGGCCTTAAAGAGTCGGCGACGTGTGAATGCGGTGCGGTGCAGACCACCGAACATGTGGTCAACGAATGCCCGCTCCATTCATTCCCCGGCGGGATTGATGAGGTCCACAGGGCAACGCCTGAGGCCCTAGACTGGCTCGCAGACCTAGATGTCCCCCTCTGACCCCCCACCATACGAAAGAAGAAGAATCGACTTCAGGACCGAAAAGTTTGTCCATCAGTCTTTGTAACTCGGCGGGGCTGTTTTTTAGACCAAAGGGTAATCTTTTAAAATGGAACATTCCCCTACCAGGTACAACGAAAGCAGTTTTTTCGCACGATTCTGCGTCCAAGGGTATTTGCCAAAACGCTTTGCTGAGATCGACAGAAGAGATGAACTTGGCGTTACGCAGCTTGTCTAAGGTTGCGTGAACGTGAGGTAAGGGATACGCATCAGCTTCCGTGCAAGAGTTTAAACGTCTACTGTCGAGACAGAAACGTGCAGAGCCGTCTTTTTTAGAAACCAAAAGAGTTGGGTTGGTCCATGCACTTCTGCTGGGAACCACCACACCCATTTTTAACATTTCATCAAGTTCGTTTTCTAAAAGTTTAAGTTTTTGGGGGGCTAAGTTGTAATAACGTTGCTTGATGGGTGGGCCATTGGTTTTGATATGGTGTTCAACCAAATTTGTCAAACCTAATCCACATTTTTCGAAAGATATTGACTCGAATTTATTGACCATTTCTTTTAGTTGGAGAGCCTGGTCCGTGCTTAAATTTTCGTGAGGTATTATTGTGTGGATCTCACTAATTTGAGCAGCAGTGGAGGTTTCGCCAAGAGTATTAAATACTTGGGGAGCAACATTGAATGCCTTCCAGAAGTCAACGCCAAGGATGAAATTCTGGGATATAGAGGGCACTATTAGAAAATTGATTGTAACTATTTTATTGTTACAATTAATTGGCAGGGCAAGGGCACCGATGACCGGTTGGGAAACATTATCCGCAGTCGTCAGGTGTGTTGATTGGGGCGAAATTCTAAAATCACTGTTAACAAAAGGCAGGTGAGCATTGTTGCCAAGACAGCTGACAGATGCACCACTATCAAGTAATCCGGAAAAGGGCACATTGTTAACAGAGAAAAAAGCGTAGGGTCTCCCATCTTTAGCTTGTTTGCAACAAACCGAAGAAACATTTAAGGTCTGGTTAAAATACTTAATGTGTGCTAACCAATCAGTCCATTCTTTAGACCTTGGTTCAGAATGGGTGCCTGAGAGGTTATTATTTAGTTTTTTGGCCTCTTCATGTAGAAATTTGGTGGGGGCTTGGAGAAATCCACCTGAGGTCTGACATCGCTTGGGTTTTGTAACCTTTCCATGTTGTGCCTTGATTTCTTGAAAATGTTGCGCAGTTCGTCGCTTGGAGGAGAGCGGTCCCTAGAGTGATGCCTCTTGAAAGTTCGGGGTTCCTTAGATTCCAGAAACCTTGCTTGCTTGAAACAAGTGGTGGCCAGATGGCCTACTTTTTTGCAAAAAGAGCACACTTTTTTGTTGTTGAATTCTGGTTTTAAACCCGACGAACGGCTTGGCACAACTACATTATTTGACACATTCTTTATGTTTTTCCTATCCTGGTACGATTCCAGAAGGGGACAGACTTCGTTTAGCTGGGCTAGGGATGCAATTTTCTGTGAGGTAATGATGTTCTCCTATTTGCTTAAAAGGCCATCAGTTATGACTGGTAATAGTTCAGCTTCCGAAACAGGATGTGAAAGCTTGATGTTAATGGATTCAGCCCTTTCTATGAATGTTGCTACAGGTTCATTTACTAGCTGTTTAATAGATAGTAAAGATAATTTGATCCGGTGCTGGGCTTCCGTTTTTCCGAAGCTCGAGATTAGGGCAGATCTGAGTTTATTCCAATCTTTGCATTTAGTTTTTTGAATGCGGTGCCAGGGTATCAATTCTGGGGAGATGAGTTCTATGAAGTTTTTTCGTAGAATCTCGAATGGGATATTTTTGATTGTAGCCGTTTCTTCAATACGGTCAATGAAATCCAGTACATCGGAGACGCCATTATATTTGATTTTCCACGAGGATAAATCGTAGGTTTTATCTTGTGTCAAGGTGGGTGCGATGTCCTGTTTTATCATTACTTGTGGCATAGGTTCTTCGTTAGGAACAAGATTATTCAAAACTTGCGTAGCCGAGCGTGAATTATTTTCGCTTGAGGGGGCGAGGTTTATTCTCTTAATGTACTTTTTGTTGAATAAAAGTGCATAAGCCTTTAATGTAGGTTTAGATTTGCTTGATGGCGAGAGTCCTCTATCCCTTAAAGCAGTTTGTAAGTGAGTTTTGGATAAGTTGTGCACGTTGGGAATGATGCCCAAATTGGATGATGCCATAGCTTGATTGTTTTCCATTGTGAGTTTCCCAGGTGGTGAAAAAAATTGCCAGGGGTCTTCTTTAGCAAACGCAAAATTAATTTTGTGAGGCACTTTTCACTTGGTAATCACTGGTTGGTATTTCTAAAATAGTTATAGAAAACTGTATTCCATACTACAATTTGGTATATATGACACCAGAATCTTTGTCAAAGGAAGGCACAAGAAAAAATTTTTGCGTGGAAAGACCTAAGTAGTAAAGGTTTTGTGTTTCACTGACCACTTTTGAGAAAACTTGTGAAATTCACAAGTATTTATTTTTTTCCAAAAAATTTTGCCAGGACTGACCTTTAGAAAACGGGTTTTTTATTTTTCACAAACCACTTTTGAGAAAACTGTGAAATTCACAAGTATTTATTTATTTCCAAAAAATTTTGCCAGGACTGACCTTTAGAAAACGGGTTTTTTATTTTTCACAAACCACTTTGCACTGAGAAAGGCACTAAAATTCACAAAAGGCACTCTTCTGGCAAATAAGGACAAACTTCCGGATGAAAATAACTGAATATGGGATTTGTTACGAAACCACATTAAAATTATTTTATTTTTTCATGGAACCAATCATTGGTTTTATTATTATTTCACTTTTTTTATGTAAGGAAAAAAACACAATTCACTTTACACTTATGCTGAAAAAAATGCGGTACCTATAACGTAGAATGTGGAAAGAAAGTCATTATTTTGTCCATTTGATGAAATATACGTGGTACTAATTTGACAGACACAACAAGTGGGCCGATCGGTATATTGTGCAAGAAAAACGTGAGTGTGAGATTTTTTTAATTAAAGAATCCACAAGGTAATTGGAATTCCAAAACCAAATTTACAATAGCGATCTCCATTGCTTCCGACCTTAGTGACAGAAGGGCGATTTTATTATTCAAAACACTGCATAGTGACAGGGAATTGTTCTGCCTGATTCAAACGGATTTTTGCCGTTGGAGTTTGGCGCGATAAACGCACTTTTGTGCTTCGATGCGCGTGGGTGCGCGCGCAACTCAGAGATTAGGTATGTATTTACCGCGTGAAACATCGGGCCGTTGATTTGGCGCGAATTACTGTTGCTCGTCCGCTGCTTTGTGAACAAAGGGGTCGGCGCGTGCGCAGTCAGATTCGCGGTTTAAATGCTGCCGTCTTTCTGGTTAATACAAAATGGCCATGTTTTCAACTTTGACGCAATTTTTTTATAATTGCAATCAAATCTGCGTTATGGACTCAACTTGCACATGGATTTCTGTGGTTTCCCACAGAATTCATTATTCACTGGGTATAAAACACCAAGACACAGTACAATCAATGTTTACAAACAGTTCCTATGCGGGGAAGATTTCGACAGGGAGCACTCCGTAAGGCGACTGAGACAATGGCAAAAATGAAAAAAAAATTCTGGGCCCCACTATGGACGCCAGTGTTAGGAGCGGGCCCCCAAACATGTCCCAAGCTAGCTCTCAGGGGAGGCATGATTTACCCTCTATTCAGGTGGTGGGTCGCTCGAGGCTTCAGAAATTCCTTCGCATCTCAGTCGTCTGGCAGGATACTCCCCCTCTAGGAAACCCTCCTGCCGTAGCAGAATAATAACAGGATTGAGTTAACTAGATTCATGTATTGCAAATTTAAAACACAGTACATAGGTCATTACAGTACAATTCAACACAAGAAATACATACTACACAATCCTAGCTATCGTGTTTATAACCTCAAGATCCCTAAACGAAACTCTCTGAGTGATGGCTTTGCGCGGGAGTTTACAGTCTATCGTTAAAGGACACAATCAAATGAGGAAACAATTGTACAGCTTACATGATGTTGGGGGGTCTTCGTCGTCCGGCTTCCAGGGGCACCTCCCGAGTTTAGGACAGAACCGAAGTTTACACAGGCATGGTGAAATATCAGCGCTAAACCCGTAGGTTATTGAATTAACATTGCAGGTTATATTTGAGTACAATTCGAGCGATAGTACGCCGGGCGCGAACAGTGGGAATCAACGCGCGGGCTTAACGTGTGCCCGAGGCGGCTCGCAATTCTCAACTGGTGGAAGGGATCGCGTGCGGGTGGGCGGATGGGATAGGAAGTAGGAAGCAGGGAACAGGGGGGAGAGCAGGGTGTTGTGTAGTTTGCGGCGAATTAGGAGTTTGAATTCTTTGTCGTTTGGGCGTACCATAACAGTACCTATATAAATTTTATTTTAATTCTACAATATGATATACTCATTTAAATTAAATTAAATTTGTTTTGTCCTCGCCGGCTTTTGAACCCGTGACCTCAAATCAAACTAGACAATTTAGTATTAACAGTGCTCCACCGCACTGCGAAAGCAGGCTAGAACAAATGCCAAGCCTTTTATCACTCTTTATTTATGTATTACTATATGTACCTTTTACTATGTGTACCTACCTTTTTCATCTATGTATGTATCCAAAAAAAATCCAAATAAAAAGTTATATTAAATGTTTTAAGTTACTGAGAATCTCCTCCATGAATCAAGCTATCGTTATATTGCATTACATTCTAAAATATATTTTAACATAATTTTCATAATCACAATATCTTTAATTAATTATAATTAGTTTTGCTCTGTGAGTGTGTTGGTTGTGAATGGAACGCACCGGCCAGCTGCAAGAGTTGCGAGTTCGATATTCGAATTCGCGCTGGAAACATTTTAATAGCGAGGAATAGAGAGAGATTTAAGAGAAATCTCTTTCTAGAAGTGTGGAATTGAACTGATTGACTAAACTGAGAGGTAAAAATTATTATAAACAATAATTATCAGCCTGAAACACTCATCCACATTGAAAAAATCTTCCGAGAAAAGATACATGAACCCGTCTCCTTCTGATTGCCGGTCAGCTAATAAATGAAGACATAATTGGTCTCGACGCCACCTAGCAAGGGATTTTAACACTAACAATGTCTAAAAAAATAAAGTTGGTTGTTTTCAGGTGGAAAAAATATTATAAGCAGTAATTGTTGAATGAAACACTAGTATATATTGAATTATTTGGCGGGTGCAAGATAAGCCGCCATAGCTCAATTGGGAGAGCAGCTGACCGGCAATCAGAAGGAGACGTGTTCATGTCCCGTTGGCGTCATGTATCTTTTCTCGGAAGATTTTTTCAATATGGATGAGTGTTTCAGGCTGATAATTATTGCTTATAATAATTGTTACCCTTTGTGCTATGCATAAAAATCTTGTCTTAAACGTTAGTTTAACAATAAAAATAATAAACTGAGAGGCTTCTAGCAGTTTGAATGAAGAAGATAAAGTAAACGTATTTATATTTAGTGTACATTTTTGACACATGACAACGGGTCGCTTCTACAACTCGTCCTTGAGTTTAACATCTCAACTGTGGAATAGTTTACCGGCCTCTGTATTTCCCCCCTCCGACAACACAGATATCTTCAAGGCCTTGGTTAACTCGTTTCTTTCCTCTACAAGACTTCCCACACAGCACCTCCAAAGAACGTATGAGCCAGAGCCACCGGTATGAAGTAAAGTGGCTCTCACACCATATGTTGCGCACCACTGCACTGCTCCGTGCATTATATAAACGCTGTCGGCTCCTTGAATTGGTTATTCAGTAAAATCAAGTTACCGAAGTGTATCAAGCCAACAATTGCTAAAATGTTTAATCAAGTACTATTTTTAGTTTGTGCGGTGCTGTGTTTCGCGGCTGACCAGTTTGAGAGCGGTAAGTACCTACTTTACGCATTATCTAATTGCGCCTTTATTCGAAGCATTATATGGCTATTACTGGTTAGGTATTACAATATAAAGCGGATAAATTAGAATAATCTCTTAAAGGCAGAATACTCTGACTGATTCAGAGTTTGAATGAAATATGTTGTAAAAACTGCTTTCAGAATTAAAGTCCTCTAAGGGGTTACATGAGTGACTAAGGTTAGAAAGGAGCATACATAATAAATAAATAATATAATGAAAATTTTAACAATATTTTTTAAATTTTCACGCAAACAAATACCAACATTCAGCTGGTAGGGCCTGGTTTCTGGAGACCCCTTAAAAAAGTTTCCTCGCGGTGGACAGGATAAATCACGATAGCTTCATCTGAAATTATTATTTTTTCTATTAGTAGATTAGTTGAACTAGTGCTTGAAAGAAACCTTTTTGTCAGAGTTGTATACAAAATAGTACAATTTTTCGAAGTATAGTCTTTTTTTTTGGTTATTATTATTTTTTTTTCTTTCAAGCAAGAGTATACTAACAGATAGAAACCCCTTTTCTATTTCAAATGAAGCTGTTTTTATTCTCTAGTTATTCTGTCTATAACTTTTTTAAGGGGTCTCCGGAAACCAGATCTTTTTAGATGAATTTTTTAAAATTTTTGGATAAAAAAAAGTATATATATATATTACTTTAATGTCGCACTTTGGATTGCTTAATATTATGTATTTATTACATTTATAATATTATGTTATTATATTATGTATTTATTACATACGTAAAAAAAAAAACAAAATTTTATTTTTCTAACCTTCATGATATACGAGTAAACTAACTAAACTAACTAACCATCACGCCGTTTCCCCGCAGGGGTAGGCAGAGAGGACGGACCGCCAAACAGCTCGGTCTTGGCACACACTCTTTGCCTCACTCACATTCATACATCGTCTCATACATTCTCTTCTATTATTCTGACTTTTGACATGACCCGACTCAAGTATCTGATTCACTTGATCGTGCCATGTCTTCCTCGGGCGTCCCCGACTTCTTCTACACTACTTCCTTCGTTCATTCGCTCTACATGCCCAAACCATCTGAGGGTTCCTTTCTTAATCTTACTCATTATGCTTACATCAGCCTTACATTCTTTGCGGATATCCACATTTCTCACACGATCATACATTGTTTTACCACACATACGTCTCAGGGATCTCATTTCAACAGCATTCAGTTTACTTTCATCCTTCCTCTGCCAGTTCCATGCCTCACTGCCATACATCAGGGTAGGTACCAGGACTCCATTGTGGACTGCTAGCTTCGCTTTTTTTGACAGTTTTTTATTAGCGCCAACGGCATTTAGTCCACCATTAATGGAGTTACCGGCATTCACCCTTCTTTCAATATCTCTTTCAGCCTTCCCATCTCTCGTAAACATACTACCCAGATACACAAACTCATCCACCTGCTCCAAGTATTCATCATTCACAACTATGTTGCATACTGTTTTCGTACTCTCCCTTTCAAACACCATGACTTTAGACTTACTTACATTCATCATTAGCTCATTCTTCATACATACTTCGTTCATCCTAGATACGAGAGACTGTAGATCTTCCTTAGTGTTAGAAATCAGCACCGCATCATCAGCATACAACAGGCAACATACTTTCAGATTACTCAATTTCGCGCCCAATCCCACCTCTTTCAATTCTTGCATACAATTATCCATGTATAGATTGAATAACCATGGTGACATTACGCAGCCTTGCTTGACACCTTTTGTGATGTCAAACCACCCCGTAAAACCATCGTTCACCCTAACACACGCAACGCTTCCCTCGTACAGAGACGCAATTGCCTGTATGAGATTTGTATTCACTCCATACTTGGACGAAACCTTCCATAGCTTTTTCCTGTCGACTCGGTCGTATGCTTTTTGTAGATCTACAAAGGCGCAGAAAAGTTTCTGGTTTTTCGCCAGAAACTTCTCAGTAAGCATACGCAAGGAGAAAATCTGGTGCATGCATCCCTTTCCACTCATAAAGGCACCTTGCACATCCCATATTTTATCCTTTGTTTCCATTCTTACCCTTTCAATCAATATTCTTCCGTACAGCTTGCCGACTGAACTTAGCAGGCTAATAGCCCTATGATTTCCACATTCCATACGTGACCCTTTACATAACGGCATATTACAGCCCTTCTCCAATCTAATGGCGTGTAACCCTCCTCTAAACACTGGTTAAGAAGTTTGCACAACCATGTGAGCATAATATGGCTATCTCCTCTAAAGTATTCGGCAGCAATATTGTCGAAACCAACAGCCTTACCATTCTTCATGCATTTTATCGATTTTTTTATTTCATCCACGCTGATTTTGATTGAATTCACTCCGTCATCGTTCATACCCGATTCACTGCTGGCCTCACTATCACCCGGATTGCTTTCGAAAACCTCCTCAAAATATTTCATCCATCTCTCTTTTATTTCTTCCTCATTCGTCAACATTTTTCCATCTTTCGATTTTATGACTTTCCGGCTTCCGTTCTCTGAACCACTTCGGGACCTTTTGAGTATGTAACCCATTAATCATACGAGTATGTAACCCATTAATAAATTATATTCTAAATTCTATTATTTAAACTATATTCTTAATTATAATAAATTTATCCCTTAATAAATGATTTCTAAATTCTAATAAATTTATGCCTTAACCCTAGAAAGATAATCTACGTCTGAGAGACGTAAGCGATACACAAGAAATGTATTTAAATATTTTTTTTAATCCGCAACGTAGCGAGCTGTCTATCTCAGTTAGCTCTGTTACCGAGCAGAGCTTGCACGGGGCGGCTCTGTCACCACGGTAAGTATAATAATTACGGAGAGACACATACCCCTTACGCCCGAGAGACGTATGATTACCTTTTGAATAACTTTCAGACTTGTTCGTATAAAGGTGATTTAGCGAAATAATAAAAAAAAAACATTTATATATATTTTTTTTATGTATAACAACTGATTAGTTTTTTAACTTTCCTAACGTATAAAAAAATACGATTTAGACATAAAATTGAACATAATATTTAATTTTAAACAATACCTAAAATTTTTAGCTGATTTTTAAGAGGTTTACAGAATTTTGTTTTTTTTATTAAAATACGTATATATATATTTTTTTTTGTTTATATTTATAGTAAAAAACCTTAAACAAAATATTCAAATGCCTTTAAACTGTTCAAGTGTGATAATATGTCAAATATACACTTTGAAACATCAGTACTACTCTAGTAGGACCTTTTGTGTAACTATCGGAGTTTAAATAATTTTTTAAATTTTTTTTTTATTAATATATATATAAAATTATTTTGGTTTTAGTTAAAGAACAAAACCCTAAACTAATTATTAAACTATCTTTAAACTGTGTAATTGCGATAATATGTGAAATATTTACTTTTAAACTTCATAACGTCTCTCAGACGAATGATGATTAATCTTTAAGGTAGTTAAAAATAAGATTATTTTTCTAGGGTTAATAAATTATATTCTTTGTTGTATTTTTATAAAATAATAATTCAAAATTTCAAATACATAAATTTCAAATATATAATAAGCCGAATTTAAAATTCAATAAAACGGTAACTTTTTTTTATAACTACAAAATTTATTTAATTTATTACAACCGACCGGTTTCGCTTAACACAAGCTTCGACAATGAGAACTTTTCAAAAGTTTTATACATCTTTCCGACCAATTTCCCAATTTTCCAAGAAGATTTTTGTTCCCGGGATCATAAATTTTCCAACATGAAAAAATTCCAAGAGTTTAAAAAACGAATTCAAAAAATGGATCGTTTTATAAAAAAATCACTGCTCATTCTTCGACCAATTTTCCGAACTAAATTCTTCCGTTTCCCAATTTTCTTGGATTTATTTAATCAGGAACATAAAAAATCTTCTTAATGGAAAATTTTCAAACTTCACGAAACGTTAAAAAGGTCCTTAAAAATTTTCCTGGCTAATTTCCTGCTTTTCCCCGAGGAAATTAATTCTTAATAGAATTATTTTATTAAGTTTCCAAATTTTAAATAAACAAATCAAAAACATAAATGTCTTTCCAAACAAAACGTTTTACAAATATAAAAATTGAAGATAAAAAAAATCTTTTGAACCCAGCTTCATGTACGACGATATTTCTGTCACGTTTTTTTGAGGTCCCGCTGATTTTGTTTCTACAGGATCACCTGATATTATTTTTTCAAAGATCCGGCTGTTATAAAAATCGAAAATTTGAGTTGTGAACTTTACGAAATTGGGTGAAGTCCATTGCAAGGCCGCTGGCAATACCTAGCAGCAAGGGTTTTTATCTGCTAGTTTTATATAACAAACTAGTAGCAGCCATAACAATAGTAAAATTAAATAGATAACAAGTGTAAACTGAATATTAATTAAAAAAACATGAACACGCAAGAAGTGAAGGTGACATTATTGCTTTACGTTGCTTTGGTAGAAGCAGGAGAGGTTGATAGGAAATAGAACAAATTGTCACGGGAACTGAGAGCATCACAATAGAGAACTCCAGTCCATTTTTTTAAATTTTTTTTAATGAATAAAGACCTTCAAACTTAAATAACTGCATTTTTATTTTTATAGTTAGTTTTAATAGTTAAAATAATTGTCAAAGTTTTAATTTTTAAAGACTCCCAGAAACGCACCGTATCTATGGTGGTCTTCACCCACCGATAGTTTTTTTACTTTTTAAGTTGTCATTTTGAATCAATGATGTTATGTCTAGGGAAATTTCCCTAGATCTAGGGGAGAAAAATATTTTTTAGGGATAAGGGAAATTAGGACAAAATCTAGGGAAATTTCGAACTCTGGCAATTTTTTTATTACATATGACAATATTACTGGTATTATTTATATATATACATATATATATAAATATATATATTTTTGGAATTCCCATGAATCTTAATTATTGTTGTACTTACCATGCAATGTTATTTTTAACACTGACAACTCAAAATGATATTATATGTATCTAAAAAGATAAATGGGACCTCTGAAAAAAAATTAATTTATGTTTTAAGCTCTATTTTTTCGGTGATTGCGGTTGATTTTTATTTAGCAAAGTGTTTTTTTTTATATTTGGAATTCAGTTTCTAATTCAGTGGTGAGTGTATTCGTACTTTTAAATTATTACTTCACGTAGCAAAAAGTGTTTTATTTGGAAAAGCACAGTATTATAAGTATATTTACCAAGTTCCGATATCTTTCCAATTAATTAATCATATTAATTAACATATAACAGGATTAGTGTTACACAATCAGGTGGCTACTTAGGTAATTGGGTAAATGTGAAATTCTAGGGAAATTTCACTTCGAAATCTAGGGAAATAATTTTTTTGGGCAGAGCATCCCTGATTTTGAATTTAAGAAAATGGCGGAATAAAATGAATATGGGTGACTCAATGACTTTTGTGTGAGAAATTGAGGCGTTTTTTATTTAAGATTAACTGCTTTTAATATAGAAAAACATTGGTAAAATGTCCACATTTCACCGCTTCTGTTATTCTATTTTAACAAAGTGCAATATAAAAATAATAAATCACCTTTTTCATTGCAAATACAAGTGACATCTTTCTTCAATTTTGTGTTCAGGGGTGATTTTGTACATTTGTTTTATGTATAACACATACAGAAACACTGGTATTTATAATACACTGATCATGACGATTGTGTAGTAACTTGTATAAAAAACCCTTTACTAAAAACAATTTTAAAATACAATGTCAAATATGACACGACTTTAACCTCAAATAGGTAAAATTTATTGCAGATTGTCCGCAAACATAGCCCTTTTCGTAAATTGTTGAGGGCCTAAATTATGTTTCAATAAACACAATAACTATTATTTATCTAAATCTCTATAAACAGTATGAAAATAAACCAAAAACACGA
Organism: Limnephilus rhombicus; assembly: GCA_929108145.2. NCBI lineage: Eukaryota > Metazoa > Arthropoda > Insecta > Trichoptera > Limnephilidae > Limnephilus > Limnephilus rhombicus. The sequence goes on along the minus strand of OV815289.1, from coordinate 45,964,039 downwards.
AATGTTGAATTGCACACGTGTCAATTTTCAAATGTCAATACAACATTCAACACGGACGCTATTACCAATCACCAGGTGACAGGTTAACAGTGACGTCATCGTTAACCATTTCAGTAATGCCAACTTGACGCTGTATTTTGAGGAGAGGTTTAAAAATGCACTTTTTAATAATTTTTTAAAAACTCTGCGTTTAATATTATGAAATAAAACTTATATATTCAGAATCAGCGTTTCTTGGTCTATATAAACATATTTTTTTAAAGCCATAATATTTTTCACTGGAGTTCCTTATTGTTATTATTTTGTGACTCTACAGATCGGCGCTAAAAGCAGAACTCCTTCAGGTCAATGAGAATTCCCACGAGTATTATAATTGCAAGGCCCTTATAAGTTTACTTCCTTACCTAAAATCACATTGATCAAAAATAATTTGCAAAGATGAAAATTAATAAATTCAGTTCCTACGAAATAATTAAAATCTCCTGCTAAAATGTATTTACCCATAGCTATATATGTGGTACTCTTTGCTTGTCTGTACTCTATTGCTATTTTAATAGATGCCTTTTACCATTTTCCTTATAAGTGCATAAGTTGCAATGTAGAAAAGGTCACGTTGTAATTAACCTTTAGGCGTTGAATCAACTGCGCACTTTAACTAGTACTGTGTAATAATGTGCTGGTCTGCCGGGCAACCAGAAATAGAGATATGACACCAATGTCATCAGACCTAGTCACACACCACTGTGGGATAGATTCAAACTTTAAAGATGTGGAAAAACAAAATGTGGAAGATGATAAAGAAACTTCAAAATGCTTATTACGAAATCGTTTTTATATTTTTTACATTAGCTCCACGCGGGAGGCCCTGAGGAGAATAATGTCCCTCAGGCTTATGTTTTCTAGAAAACACTGTGTGGAAAAGGAAAAGAAAGGTAAGGAGCTTCTGGTAAGGAAAAAGGTACTAGCCTCCAGGACTAACGGATATAGGAATCAGTTTATCAACCAGTTTCTCCTCCACGCAGAAGGTGGAAAGACGCATTCGTCCTTAGACCTAGATAAATCTCACCCCATGCACCTGGGCAACCCTGCTAAGTCACCAAATGTTGCTAACCGTTCTTAGGGTGACCTACGGCAGAGGTGTCGGTCATCCAATAATTGGTTCCTGGGGCGGCGTTGCCCATATCCGACTCCCAAATTTAAAATTATTAACCACTCCGACTCATAAGCTTGTTTTCACGATAACATTACTAGACATATCTATGACGCATGAGCGAACCTTGGTTAGGAATAGTTTAGTCCTCTTGAAGGTTATATCGTCCGGCTGTTTGCAATTTCTAGCAAGGCGAGGAAAATGAAATATAATATTGATGTTGCAAAAGGTTGCATATTAATTATGCACATAGATTACAAGCGAGTTTAATTCCGAGAACTGACTGGGTAATACTCGTGCACTACTATGTCACATAAATAAACAGCATAGTCATCATCCATTATATTTATGTGAATACAACACGAGTCACATTTCCTCTGAACAGAGAGTGAGACTATGGCATCCTCAATGGAAGTATATTGTAAGACTGGGAAAGGGATCATGATGGGGATGATCAGGTTTGGGAAGTAGGTATCTGGCGAAGTTAAACACGGCCGAAGTTATTTCAAGCAACGTTTCGATTCTGAAAGATGGTCTTTCATCTTTCACTAGGGCGATACTGAAAGTATCCAACACTGATTCAGGAACAGGCCGCAAATACAGGTGTCTGGAAACTCATAGAACAACCTAAGAAGGAGAGGATGGTATTCCTACTTTTGTTTTTTTACTTTGGCTCCACACAGGAGGCCCTGAAGAAAATAATTCCCCTCAACGGCTGGTATCTTTGGGGGTGCTGTGCAAAGGGTCATTTGAGTAAAGGAAAGAGATGAATCTCTGGGAAGGGAAAAGTTATGAAGGGTGGGTAGGAATCTGGGGGTCATTGTTTCCAGGAGAGACAGAAAGTATGAATCCATCCCTCTCATTGCGGTGCAAGGCGATGTTCCGAGATAGTTCTATTAGAGGTCAAAGGTCTCCCTTTATCGGTCTCTCCCGATCCAGCCTGCCATGCAACTGGTGGGCAGATTTATCCGTCCCTAAGACAAGGTCAAACTTCACCCTTTGAACCCGGGCTAAGCCATCAAACAAAGCAAACCACTCGGGCTGAATTAAGGCAGAGGTGTTAGTTATCCAATAAACAATTCTGAATTCTCTCCCGCAATACCAGGAGATTTAAAAAAGGTGTAAAATGTTAGCCATACTCGTAAATTGCTTACATTTAAGCGGTCGCGCAGCGTCATATCAACTGCGCACGTCCTTTTGACCCCTGCCACGGGCTAGTCTTGTTTCATATTTATCTAGTCTGCCGGACAACACGACATTGAGATATTACATCAATGTCACCTAGTCCCTCGATGTGCTTAGTAATCAGAGTTCAAAGTTCAGTTGAACAGAGAGTGTAATTCAATGTCGGTACCTTCACATAAATCGGTATTTATTTATTTATTTGTTTGAGACACAAACAGGATATTTATACAACATTTTTGTGGGTAGTATACAATAAATTAAAATACAAATATAAGTATCCCTAGATTAATGTGTCTGCATTAATCACATATACATTTTCACAGAAGCAAACTCTTGAAAAACAATGCAAGTATTATTTATACATAACTTGAAAACTTAAATACATAATAATAACAAGTATACAACATTTATAAAGTATTTACTGAAAAGTAATCCAACAATTTTTTTTTTTAAGTGCACAAATTGTGGAGATATTTCTTGAAATATGTTATATTATTTGCAAAAATATCTATGGAACTGTGTATTTTAACAAGATCGTTGTATGACCGAGACATTCTAGATATAGGATTAAAATATCCAGTATTATTCGTAAAAATTTCAGTCCAAAATATGTTAAGGGTTCTTGTAGATTTGGGCTTGGCGTATAACTTAATTTGGTTGACTAAGTTACTGTCTACACGATTATTCACAATTTTATAGACCATTAAGAGGTCATTTATGTTTCGTCTTTTAACTAGACTCTCTAATTTGAAATATGTAAGTCTTTTTTCGTACCCGTCTAGAAGATGGTGGACACCTGATCGGTAAGATAAAATCCGTGTAAATTTTCTTTGGACTGATTCGAGTCTAGATACCTGTGTAATATAATGTGGATTCCAGACTGTTGACCCGTACTAAAGAACACTTCGGATTAAGGAATTGAATAGAATTATTAGGCTATTAGAATTCTTAAACAGTTTGTTTGATCTTACAATAAAACCTAGTAATTTATTTGATTTACTCACAATGTATTCAATGTGTTGATTGAATGTCAGTTTGTTGTCAAATATAATTCCTAAATCTTTTATTAATTCAACTGTTTCGAGATTGTGACCACATATGCTATATGAATATAGGATTTTGTTGGTGTTCTTGGTGAAGTTTATATTGCACTTAGCAATATTCAGTTCCATTTCATTGTCAACACACCAGGTAGATATTGTGTTAAGGTCTTGTTGTAAGAGTTCAAAATCTTTCATAGATTTAATTGTTTTATATAATTTGAGGTCATCAGCATATAGAGAAAAATTACAGCGGAGTTTATGTGTAAGGTCGTTAGTAAAGATTAAGAAAAGTATGGGTCCAAGGTGAGATCCTTGTGGTACGCCCGACGTAACTAATATTGGGGAAGAGTTAAATCCGTTAACAGTAACTAATTGACTTCTATGTGATAAATATTTTTTTTTATTTTTTATTATTTATTGAAACATTTATTATAATTACAATTTTACAACTAAATATTTTGTTTTTACAGGTTTTTTTTACTACCCTTCCATTAAAAGCATTTGCCTGTGTATGGAAGGGGAGTGTACATAAATGCTATTAGTTATTAGTTAGGTATAAGTTAGTACTTAAATAATTAATTGTACATAAATATATGTGAGCTGCAGTATTTATTTGATAATGGTGTGTTTTTTTAAAATATGAAAATATGATTCTAACCAACGAAGCAGGTTTCCGTGAATGCCGATTTTATCGAGTTTATTCATTGAGATAGAGTGACTAACTTTGTCAAAGGCCTTACTGAAGTCGGTGTACACGGCATCTATTTGTGTTTTATTATTCATCGATTTACACAGAAAGTCCATATATTCGAGTAAATTAGTATTTGTGGATCTTTTAGCTACAAATCCATATTGGAAAGGACTAAGTATATGTGTTACATGGTTAATAATGGTTTTACATACAATGGACTCGAATATTTTGCCAAAACAAGATAAAAGGCTGATAGGACGGTAGTTAGTTACATCATTTTTACTGCCAGATTTGTGGATCGGAATTACGTGGGCAACCTTCCACAGATCCGGAAATACCCCATCGTTCAGACTTTTGATGAATATTTTGTGTAATGGTGTTGCAAGCTGATCTGCACAATTTCGAATAAATAGTGGAGGAATTCCATCTGGGCCGGAACCCTTATTGATATCAACAGTGTTTAATTTCGCTTTGACCTCGTCTAACGTTATATTGATATGAGACAGTGGATAATTATAGAGTGGGGATGAAAGTTTAGAGTCACTTTTAGAATTGGATGGTGGGGTAAAAACAGAAGAGAAGTAAGTAGATAACAGTTGAGATGTATCTTCTCCATTTGTTGCTGATTTGTCGTGGAGATGCATGATTTTGGGGAGAGAATTAGAAATTCTTTTCGAATAAATGAGAGTTGAAAGATTTTTGATACTGTTAGGGAGAGAATTTTCTATTGAATCTACATAGGCTTTAAGGCATGTACGTATGGATACTTTTACTCTGGCCCTCAAGATAGAAAAACTGTCATAGTCACATTGATTTTTGTATTTTTTCCATTTCTTTCTAAACTTTTCTTTTTCTCTGAGTTGGTGGATGAGAACACTGCTAAACCAAATTGGAAACTTATTATTCCTGATTCTTAAGCGCGGAGTGTGTTTTTCAATTGATAGCCATAACAAGTTATAAAAATGTATTAGGGAGTCATTACAATTCAGGGTGACAAGATCGTCCCAGTTATTAAGTGACAACATTTCATTGCATTTAATGTAATCCGTTTTTTTAAAGTTATATTTGATGTGATCTGGATTGGTGGGTAGGGGTCTGTATTTGGACATTAAAAAATCAAATTCAATTGGAGGATGATAATAGTCAATTTTGCATAGCACATGTGAAGCAATTTGAATGTTGAGGTTATGATTGGAAAACACTAAATCTAAAATTCGACCTATGTTGTTAGAGACGTAATTGAATTGCTTAAGTCCAGTCAAATTTTGAAAGTCTAGTAGTGATTTCTGGCTATTTTGTAAGACTGGTCTGGTGTGCGTTACATTGACAGTTGGTGAGTATTGGATAGATGGCACATTAAAATCGCCCATTATTATTGTTATATCTTCTGATGAAAAGTTATTATACGTCGTTTGACACTTTTCGAAAAAATCTGCCAGATTTTCGGTTGGTATATCTTGAGGCAAATACGCCAAACATAGGTTAATGGTTTGTCTGGATGTTTCATGTAATTTAAATTTAATCCATAAATGAGCTGTGTGCTGAGACTAAAAAAGATGTCATTTCTTTCTTAATGGCTATTAGAACACCACCACCTGATTTTTTAAGAGAACTCGATATGTCCCTATCGCGTCTATATATATTATAACGATCATCTACTATTTCATGGTTATAGATTGTGGAATCTAACCATGTTTCTATGAAACAAATTAAATCATAATTGCAACTGAGCACTTCGCAGTATAGATCGTTTAATTTGCTTTTTAAACCACGTACATTTTGATAATAAAATGTTATTGCCATTTTGTTAGAATCCATTTTGAAAGTATAATATAATAAGCATTATTAAATACATTTTTTTGTAAAATAAATTATTGAAAAGTAAGTAAGGAGAGGGGGCACTTATGAACATCATTAGTTTTGGTTTGTTTATGGTACATGATTATGGGGGTTGAATCGCTTATAAGAGTGAAAATTTTACTATTTCTAACCCAGCAATAGCGAATTTTACCAGCCATTCTTATATCGCGACATTGCTTCAGCAAGTTAGTTTTTTGAGGTTAGATGGTCGTTAATATATATTTTACTGGTTCCAGGAAGCTGTAATTCGGAAGCAAGCATTCCTTTCCTCTTTCTTATTGCAGCTATGAGTTCGTCCTTAAGGTACCTAAGAGTTAATTTGACGACAATGTTCCTCGGTCTTCCATTTTTTGCATCACGGTTTGTGCTGGGGGCAATCCTGCTGGCGTAATCCACTTCTTGTCGGGTTATATTGCATCCAGCTGTGGCGCCTATCTTGGAGAGGATGTCGTACACATTTTCGTTTTTTGTTTCAGGAATACCACTTATTATAACGTTATTGGAGCGATGAAATTGGTCGTTTATTTCAATTTGTTTTTCCAATTGGAACACTTTTTTTTGAGCTGATTAATTTCCTCTTTGAATTCATTTTTTTTTACTTCGACTATATTGTTTTTAAACTCTTCAAATGTTTTCTCTAGAAAATGAGTTTTGAAGTCTTCAAACTTGTCTAAAAGTTGTAGAAGTTCCGTATTGAGGTTACTGCCGGACTTAGAGTTTGATCGCGTTGTCATAGTTACTTAGTGTAATATTAATAATATTATTAGTATTACACTAAGTAACTATGACAACACTTAGTGTAATATTAATAATATAATATTATTATTTAATATTTTTATAATTATAACTTATTAAATTGATTGCAATCTTATAATTTTAATAAAAAATAGGGGAAGAGCAAAAATTTGACAGCTGTTACAAGTAATGTTATTGTTGTGTATCATATTATCGTTATTGAATATTTTGATGACTTACGTGCTACTTGGATATAACATCGTTAACGGGTAGTGGGTACCTACTTTTAAATACTTTTGATACTTGATTGTATTTTACGTCATTTACTACTTTTAGTTCCGGGTACCGACGGGTACTTTTATAAATGATACAAATCACAAATCGTTACTTGTCACATTTTGACGTTTGATTTTTTCGTTTGTTTGTACTGGATAATTCGGTTATGAAGTATTAGAGTCCTCGGTTAATATTGGTTAGATATTTATGGGTCGGCACTTTGAATGTTTTGAAGGGTTTCGTTTAACAACAGAACACTGTTATAATCTAGTGGCATTTTGTTCATACTTTATTTATTATTTATTTACTCTCTCTTACATCAAACGTTATACCTATAATTTTCTTCGAACAATTTTTCCAACCGCAATTTCTTCCAACCAACTCATTCATCTTCATAATATGAGACAATCAAACGTACATTTTTTTTTATATTTTTGTATAAACTCACCAGAAATTTAAATACTATAATATTTGAAGGAGAAAAGAGAAATTTTAAAATTATTATCACAAATAGAATTTTTTATGGTTATAATAAAAAAAAACATGTTTCATTATTTGTAAATCGTTGGAAAATCGCATTAGATAGCTACTGTCAAAAAACTCGGATAAGTGCTAAGTATTAATTTTTAGGAATATATTACATCAAATACCACGGAACAGTTATTATTATTCGCCTCGACCATTTTTACTGGATTGTTTTTTACTACTGGCAATGTTCGTTGATCATACCTTGAACAGCCAGCTCTAGGCTCTAGGCTCTAGGCCCCAGCGATACAAATAGTAACCCAGTAATCAGTAAAAAAGTATTCGTGAAAAGTAATCGTATCAAAAGTTCCGATTACTTCTCGTTGTGTATAGTTACTTCAGTACCGAATGAGTTACTTTTCGTGCATCTCTAGCGGAGAGCGCCTAGCTTGCTTGTGTTGATGACAGGACATCAGCTACTAGCTTGCTTGTGTTGATGACAGGACATCAGCTACTATCTTGCTTGTGTTGATGACAGGACATCAGCTACTAGCTTGCTTGCGTTGATGACAGAACATCAACTACTAGTTTGCTTGTGTTGATGACAGGACATCAGCTACTAGCTTGCTTGCGTTGATGACAGGACATCAGCTACTAGCTTGCTTGTGTTGATGACAGGAAATCAGCTACTAGCTTGCTTGCGTTGATGACAGAACATCAACTACTAGCTTGCTTGTGTTGATGACAGGACATCAGCTACTAGCTTGCTTGCGTTGATGACAGAACATCAACTACTAGTTTGCTTGTGTTGATGACAGGACATCAGCTACTAGCTTGCTTGTGTTGATGACAGGACATCATCTACTAGCTTGCTTGTGTTGATGACAGAACATCAACTACTAGCTTACTTATAGTTGATAAAGAGAAATATTTTTTTTATGTTGTTAATGAAACTTCAGAATGATTTTTGTAAAACCGTTTTAATTTCATTCAAAACGAGGTGTGAAATGTGTTTAAGACTCCGGAGAAAGCGTTCAAAAGAAGATGTTTTGTGAAAATACGAATGTCTCGCATTAAAGTGTGCTTATATTTAAAAAAACAACAATTTTTAATGAAGTGCGTTAGCAAAACTATTTAAAAAAGTGTGATATATTTAAAAAAAACCAAAATTTTATCGAATTGTGAGTATTTCGTTATTCATAATTTATCATTTTACTTAATAATAAATCAGTGCATTTTTCTACATGTAACATGTATAATTTTACATACAAAAGAATAAAATGTGTTTTAAAGATATTATCTTCAAAAATTACATTTATTTTTTAAGAGCCTTAAAACTCGAAGGAAATGTGTTATAAATCGGTAGAAATTCCAAATGCGAGGACTTAAAAATAAAATAACATGTTATACAATGTCACTTAAGGGGAACGCACGCGCGGCCCATTTCTGCCCGTTTAATACAAATCTTAGATTTGGATTTGAGATCAAAATACCGAACCAAACTAAAAAAGTATTTTTGTTATCAAAAGGTATTTCAAATATCTAGTCAGGATGTGAGCTACATTATTTATTTTTGATTTAAATTATAAGATATATGCCGTTAAAGATTTTAGCGTTTCATGATTTTGGAGGCAACTTAGGCAATTATTTGTGAGTAAAAGAAAAACATAAAAAAATTATTTTACTATATTTATTTTAAAATATAATGAAAAATTAAATAAAAAATAAAAAAATCTTAAAATTGCATTATTTGGGTAGTAATTTTAATGCATAAAAGACTTAATTTGTATTTTTAATTTACACCCTAAATATATATTTTTTAATTTTTGTTTTTTAATTTTATATTATGATAAATATAGTAATATAATTTTTTTTATTGTTTTTCATTTACTCTCAAAAAATTTCCCAAATAGCCTCTAAAATACAGAAACATTAAAATCTTGAATGGCCCTTATTTTATAAATTAAACCAAAAATAAATAAAGTATCTCTTATGCTAACTAAATATTTGATATGCCTTTTGATTGGTTCGGTATTTTGATTTTCAAATCCAAATCTAACATTTGTATGAAACGGGCAGAAATCGGCCGCGCATACTTTCCCCTTAAAAGTATCCATATCCCTACAAATGCCACATTTAGTAAAAACTAAGAATAGAGTTTTATTAAAAACTAGCTGGTCCCGGCATGCGTCGCTGTGCCACTTAATAAAGAAATTGTTTCTCCCTGAGTGTCCTTTCCCATCGTCCCGTTCCCCTTCCGCCTCCCCTTCTTCTCCTGCGTCCTCTTCCCCTCTCGCGTTCCCACTCCGTCACCTCCACCTTCCCTCTCCCTACTCTACTCCCCCCCCCCCTTCACCGTCCCGCGAACCCCTTTCCCGAGTTCCCCTCCCCCTCCCAGGTCCCCCTTCCCGCGTTCCCCTTCCACCTTCCCTCTTCCCTTTACCGCTCCGTCGTCCCGCCAACCCTCCTCCCGCCTTCCATATATTCAATCCCAGTACATTCAGTTCTTAAACAGCCCGCGTGCCACCTTTTACAATTTTTATTCAAATTTCCATTTTTCATGTATATTAAATTTGGTACCTAACATAGGTACCTATTTAAAATATCTAAAATTCTTGATTCGATTCAAAATATTAGGGGAGTACCTACTTTAAATAAATTTTTCAACTTTTCAAAAATAGAATCCTGATTGCACAATCATTCATTGTTTTGCAAAATGGCATTCTCTAACACGCGAACTGTCAAACGTGCGATGTTTTCTGAAATTATCCAATATTCTGCGCAATTTTATAAATTTTTCTCTCCGTAAGAACCATCCTCGCACTTCAAGGAATATTTTTAAAAAAGAATTAGCGAAATCGGTTCAGCTGATCTCGAGATTTGCGCTTACCAACACATTTAGCGATTCATTTTTATATTATAGATATACATTTTTTCAGCATAATTAATTTGGCATTTTCTTGTGTCTTTGGTTACTTAGAAAGGGCAATTTGCCCGTTACCTATCAAGGAACTAATAAATATCTGCCTCACAAGCTTCGACCAACTATACCATCGATCGTAGCTCACAAGAATAATAACACTTGTTCAAATTTTTATTTAAATAAAAAAGCAAAATATTGAAAAATTAGAAATATCGATAAATAAATACTTATGTACCTAGCCTCACACTTATCAGGTATGGACTATTTATTTGATTGAATTTTGTGTTATTTTACAATTGAGTACCTACATTATTTCCTTCACGTTCCAGAAAAGAAGATACTCTCAGTATCGCTTTGGTCTGAGACCACCATTTAGAATTGAAACGTTTTTGACCATTTTGAAAATTGGTGACCAGATCTGCTTACCAGATACTTCCTCCCCATTCCATCTTCCGTTCAGCTTCATATCATACCCCACTTGAAGATACCATACGGTGAGTGCCCGTGCCCGCGATTGTTTTTATGTAAAATAGTGAGCTCTGGCGTTATGAATATTTTCTATACTATTCATCCGATTGCGATGAAACTTTGGTGAGTTGTTGTGCATACGCCCGCGAAGGTTTCTAAATACACTGGTGAGCTCTTGCGTTATAAAATTCATATAAATTTTTTACAATATGTGGCGCGTGAGAAACGTGGCATTGCAACGCATGCCGAGAACTAGTTATTTCATAAAATCAGTCTATTAGGGTACGCGCAACCTTATTATAAAGGACGGCTCGTTATTAATTTTCTCGGATTATTTTGTATTTTATGAAAAAATTGGATGAGGAAAATTTACTATAATATTGCCTCTTGGTACCGAAACGGTACCAAGATTCACATACCTGGGCTTCCTGATAACAAACGACAACAATACCACAGAGGAGATCCAGAAGCGCATAGTGAACGCAAATCGCTGTTATTTCCGCCTACAAAACCAATTAAAGTCCGGACTGCTGTCCAGAAACATGAAGATATTAGTGTACAAAACACTTATCAGACTCACATACGCAGCTGAGACTTATGTACTAACTAAGAGGAATGAGCGAGTACTGGACGTTTTTGAAATAAAAATATTGAGGCGAATCTTCGGACCGGTTCTAGAAAATGGATTTTGGCGCAGACGTCATAACAATGAGCTCTTTACTTTGTTTAAGGAGCTAAACGTCGCAAAATTTATAAAATTGGGAAGACTTCGGTGGGTGGGTCATGTGGAGAGAATGACCGAGCATCAAGCACCATAGTCCCTGCTGAACTCAAGACCAATAGGGAGAAGGAGCCTGGGAAGACCAAGACTAAGATGGAGCGACAACGTCCTCAAAGACATATCTATCTTCCAAACTGGAGAGAGCTGGCACAAAACCGAGATGAGTGGAGGAAGACTCTTGAGGAGGCCAAGACTCACCAGGGTTTGTAGAGCCAATAGTGATGATGAGAGGTCTCCAGAACGGACAAAAGGTCACTTAGATAATGGATTTATATATGTCAAGGAGCTTACGTCAGAGTACCTGCTGACTGCATAATTCACCGCTAATGTCATCGTCTACTTTATTTATGTGATTACCGGACAAGACTCTCAACTGCCCACAATCGTCTGGAACCAGCGAGGCTATGACATCCCCAATTGGGAATGGTTGTGAGGCTAAAGGTAGTGGAGGGGGGGAGTATATGAAAAATAGGAAGGCGAGGAAGTACCTTCCTATTTCGAACTGGTCACCAAATACGGATAAAGCTATTTCAAGCAATGTTTCATTTCGACGTGGTCGTCGAACATCAGGGCGATACTGAAAGTATCTGCTATGTTGAAAAGTACCGCAAATGTACTCTTAATATTATTTTTGTACTCTTAACATTATTAATATATTGTGAAATAAAATAAATCAATGAAAAAAAGTTTACGTGCTCACCTCGGAATTTGAACCAGCGATCTCTGAATCGCTAGTTGAGAAATTTACCCCTCGACCAGGGAAGCCGTCATTTGATAAAATTGATGATAATGTTATATTTGTGATTTGGGATGTTTCCCCTCCTAAATGTTCTTTCAGGAAGTATCTACACACAATTTTTGATAATATTAATGTAGAAAGTATTCATCTGAACTAAAGTGCTTTGTGTTTCCTTTCAACCATCTTGGTAGAGCAGTATTTTAAAGATCACTTTTGATGGAATATGCAGAGGTCGCACCATGAAAAAACAATAATTAATTATTTACCTCAAAATGAAACTCCATTACCGAGAAATTTCAATAATAGGTATTTTACAAAACTGTCCCTGTTGCCCTGACACTGTTATACCCCGAATACTGAGCCAAGTGGACAACTGTCCCTGTTGCCCTGACACTGTTACACCCCGAATACTGAGCCAAGTGGACAACTGCAACTCACCCAGATTATACCTAAATAATATCGTCTATTTTAAACTTTTGTATTCCCCACTTTTCTCCTCCAAAACCGACACAATTCTTTTGTTTGCCATCTATTTTAGAGGAAAATATTCCAATCTTCACATATTATTTGTTTTTTAAATACATTTTCAAATTAGTACAGTGATCGTTTGATATAGCGTTCAAACTAGGAAATTATAGGAATTTTTGTGGGGTCCTAATTTTATTATTAGAAGAATTTTATCAAAAAAATGAAATCGTGAGCGTACGCCAGTGGTTGATTTCTATATTATGTGAAAAAAAAATTTGCACCAGTATCAAAATCCGGAAATGAAATAGAGTCAGGCCCTATTTTCTTTCATTCCCTTTGTATGGACAAAACATCGCCGCATTTCCTCGTAATTGTAGGAATTCATTTTATAAAAATATAGCGATTTCTTATTTATACCCTGTCAATATCGGTTCGGCTATCAACGGTGAAATCGTTAGTATAAAATCGTAGGATGTGACGCCTTTCGACCCGGTATTGTAAAGATATGAATTAACTCCATCCAACATTCGCTGGTCTTCATCGAGTCTTCGTAGAGACAAGTCAGTCCCAATAACTGGATGACTGACTAATGGATGGATGGTTGTTAACCTAAATTTTTACTGATTTGGACGAATAAATAAAAAGATAAGTGTGAAGAAATGAAGACAAAAAATGACTTATAACTTATAATCAATAATGCCAGTTGTTACCCAGTTGTTGGAAGATCTCGGGAAGTTACTTGATTTTCCAGGACAAAAACTGACTGATTTTTGTTTCGGGAATCATAAACTGTTATTTGCTTGCGAGAGTTTAACCAGCCAGCGGCCGAAAATCCACATTTCGTTGAAAGTTCTTCTTACGATCGTATAGGGCGGTTACAATGAGAAAGATTAATTATTCTCCATACCAGTTTTAAAAAATCATAACTCAATATCGATTTTATTTCATTCTTAATTTGCTTTAATTTATACCTACATCCAAAAATGCTGAAAGGCGTGATGATAAAACTATTAAAATTTTGTACTGTTTGTATTTTTTTTTAATTTTAAGTATTTATCATTTTTCAATAATGTCTAAGAAAAATTAGAATGTAAAAAAAAAACTGAATACATTAGTTTGTAAGTGCGCAAATAAACATACAAACCGACCAATTTTCGTCAAGAAACACAGGTACATTTATTTATTTTTTTATAATTTCTCACCATACATTCTTATTTTTTATTTTTACATGCAAAAAAAATTAACCTCACTAGGACTAGGCCTGTGTTGAGGTTAACATTTATAAAGTTGAGTGATTTTACACACACAAAATACTAAAATACACTGCATTTAAAACACTAACATTGGTTGTTTTCAGGTGGAAAAAATAAAATAAGCAGTAATTGTTGAATGAAACACTAGTATAATATATTTAATCATTTGGCGGGTATAAGATAAGCCGCCATAGCTCAATTGGGAGAGCAGCTGACCGGCAATCAGAAGGGCACGGGTTCAAGTCCCGTTGGGGTCATGTATCTTTTCTCGGAAGATTTTTCAATGTGAATGAGTGTTTCAGGCTGATAATTATTGCTTATAATCATTTTTACCCTTTGTGCTATGTATAAAAATCTTGTCTTAAACGTTAGTTTAACAATTAAAAATAATAATGAAATCTTATTATTTAAAAAAGGACAAGGATGAAAAAATAGTATGCCAATCCTCGGTTAACACAAATATCTTAACATTCTTTTTAAATTTAGCTAAAAATGAATTGGAAGATTTAATGTAGTCTGGCAGAATATTAAACATGACTGGAGCTTGGTATAAATAGTATCTTTGGCCAAAAGATGTTTTCTATTCTAGTGGTATGGATTTGTTGGGTTCTTTCTGCAGATTTAGTATTGATAAAAAATCTACAAATTATTTTAGTAATGTACAGCTGTTTTATACACATAACATTAGATTCCTTGTAAAGTAGTTTAGATGGATAACGAATTTTTTTTTTGTACATGACTTTAAGAATTAATTTGTGAGCAATATTTAGTGGTTCTACATTGGACTTTAGACAGGATCCCCAGCATACTATATTGTAAGAAAGTCGAGATTGGACTAAGGCATAATAGGCAGATTTTAATTTCTCTTTATCCAATATATGACGAAGTTCTTTAAAAATATAGGTAAGTCTTCTGATATTTTTTGTTAAAATGTCAATATGGTCATTCCATCTCAAATATTTATCATTATTTACACCTAGGTACCTTATACAGTCTACTCTTTCTAAAGGGTGGCATAATTATAATTTTGCAGACAATTGTGTATAATTAGATTATGAGTGTTGGAAGGCTGACTTTTTGATGATATTCTAAAAGTTACATATTTTGTTTTTGATGTATTCAAAGTTAAGATGTTATTATTTAGCCAACTCTTTACTATTCTTAATCCTGAATCACATTTGTCAAAAGCATCTTTCCAGGTTTTACACTCAAATATTAAAGCAGTGTCGTCTGCGAAAATAACAATGTTACATGGAATGTCTAAATTACACAAATCATTAATGTAGATTAAGAACAATATTGGTCCAAGTACACTACCTTGTGGAACCCCAAAAGAGATTTGTTTGCTTGTGCTAAAATTATCATTTATCTCTACTTGTTGTGTTCTATCGCTAAGATAGGATTTGAACCAACTTAATGCTGTACATTGAATGCCAAGAGAAGATAATTTTTTGAGGAGTAATCCATGGAAAACCGTGCCAAATGCCTTAGATAGATTTAAGAACACAGCTAAGGCTTTGTTTCCATAATCCAGGGCACTAGTGACTTTCGACAATACCTTCAACACTGCATCACTCGTTCCTTTATTTTCTCTGAAACCAAACTGATTGCTAGAGAGTAATTTATTTGTTTCTAAGAATGATACCAATCTCAACTCAGCCAATCTCTCTATTACTTTTGAAAGCGTGTTAAGTAAGGATATAGGTCTATAATCATTAAATATATATATATTTAATGATTTTATGCAAACGAAAATTAAAATTCTGAAAGGTGCATTTACCAGATATTGTAATGATTTATTTAACTGCATGATTATTTATGATTTAAAATGGGTGTTGTATAATAAAAAATCTTTTTTGAAAATTTAACAAATCTGCCAATGGCCTATGGTATAACCTCATTATATCTACTAAAAATAAACATTTTTTCTCAAAATATAAAACATAGCTTTACTAGATAAATGAACAATCTTTCGAAATCAGTTTATATTTTTTGTGAAAAAGAGTCAATACGTATAAAATCTGATTTATAAATGACATATTTCTGGTTTTCTCTGGTTATACCCTCTTAAATCCAACCAATTTTGTAAAGAGCCGTTAACAGTGAAAACTCGCGAGAGTGCAAATAATTTTCATTTTGATATTTTAACAAGGAGTCAATATTTCCTGTCCGTGAAAAAGTACTAGATTTAGATTTTTAATTTTGGATGCGGGTATGGGTACCGCTGCCCAGGAACCATTTATTGGATAAACAATACCTCTGCTGTAGGTCACCCCAAGCGGTTCGCTACGTTTGGTAACTTAGTAGCAGTGCCCGGGTTCAGTGAGGTTTGTTCGGTGGATATATGTGCCCGTGGCAGGCTGGATCGGAAGAAACTGTTTGAGGGAGATCTTTTGGCCTCTTCAACAGGACTCTCTCTAAACATCGCCTTAGACCGCAGTGGAAGGGTTGGATTTATATATCAGTCATTCCTGGAGATACTGACCCCAGATTCCTTCCCACCTCTCATACCCTTTTCTTTCCCAGAATTTTACCTCATTCTTTTCCTTAAAATACCTTACATAGCACCCCTAAAGATGACGTAGGCCTTTAGAGGAAATATTTTCCACAGGGCCTCCTGTGTGGAGCTAATGTAAAAAAAGTTACTCTCAATATGGCCCCGGTGAAAGACCACCTTTGATGGTTGATTGGTTTCTTCATCAGCAAAGGACTTTAGAGTAACACCAAGATTAGAGTTTGGCCTACAGTGGATGATAGAAACGGTTGCTTCAACGCCCCTCGTGATTAGGAGGTGTGAAAGCAAATCAGTTTCCCTGGAATATGGCCATCTTCCACCAGAAAGAAGACAACCACATTTAGTTCAGTTTCGGTTTCTCCATAAGCGTAGGGCCTTTGAGTTACACAATGTATGATAGTGTACAGTGGATGATAATTTGTTTATTTACTAGCTGACCCGACGAACTTCGTACCGCCTCAGAATCAACAACTGTTGAATTAAATTAAGTTTTTTTAAAGTTAAAAATTACACAATGAATCAATTATCGATGCCCAACTGCCCGTGTTTTGTTTTTGTCAGTATTAGAGATGGCGTTGTGAACGGATTAATATTTTTTGTGATTTTCTTACTTTTCCACTTACTTACGGGAATTTTTGAAAGGAAGCGGGTACGGGTGCCGCCGCCCCGGGAACCATTTATTGGATAACCAACACCTCTTTTTTTATTTGTAGTTTTAACGCCAAAAACCGCCATATCGCTGACTTTTGTGACAAATTTGCAGATGTATTTGATTGACTTCACCGAATTGCAATAGGTACCCCACGTCACAATGCGCCTTGAATGTTTTGAAAAGAAGTGGCTGTTTTCCTGGAGTTGTGCAGACATACGTTCACCATTTGTCCCCTTTACGACTGTTGACATATGTTGTATAGTGTGTAAGAAATAGAGGCAGCATTATATGTTTAAGAACAAATACACAACAATCAGCACATTGCCATTTGACGTTTTTGGAATTCAAGCAAACTGCAATATTATACCTACCTACTACAATATTCCTTCAGCTCTTTCAAAAGATGAAAATTCGTTCCATATTAAATGTATGAGGAAATGAATTTTCATCATAACTTTCTGTTTCGTGAATTTTTGCGATGTTTTAATAGTTATTATCCTATCCGGGGCGGAGACAAATCCAACAAATCAAAGATCATCAAAATCGGTTCAGCCGTTCTCGAGTTATAAATAGTGTAACTAACCCGACTTTGTTTTATATATTAAGATTGTTTGAAACATTTACAGAATGTTAACAATTATTACAGTTATAAAACTGCCGTTGGGATGTACATAGATATTAATACTCCAAATAGAAATATTCACAGCATGCGTCATCAATGTTTAGTTGTTACCAAGCGGAGATGCTCGAAGTGTAATAACAGAAATAATGATGATGTCTTTATATTTCCAGAGTGCGGATTGGAAGCGGTTGATTCAACGCCCCTCGTGAGGGGGAGGCTAGGAGGAGTAAAAGCAAAGCAGTTCCCGTGGCACGTGGCCATCTTCCACCGAGAAGAAAACAACCAGTTCGAGCAGGTATGCGGCGGCAGCTTGGTGCGGAGTAATCTGGTCATAAGCGGTGAGTTATGAGGTAGAGACTTCCTTTAACCAAGGCCCGAGCTAAGGACCCCAACGTCCGGGCGGGAGGGGGGCAGGGACCTTTTTTGACAAATATTTTAATACTAGGGCCCCCACTTCAGACGAGGCCCCGCCTAGGTGCCAAGATAGTACAAATTAAAGACACTGAACTTGGGAAGTGATTTTAAACACATTTCCTTTGGATTCACAAAATCAACAAACAAAGACAAATGTTTGGAGAGTTCACTACTCTAGTAAGTAAAGGAACAAGAATCTAATAAGGAATGATTCTTTATGTACTTCCGTATGAGCAGTGTGAAATTTGACCATCTTAGAAGCATTATTAAATGAGACATAAGAACATAAAAAATACACGTCTTCGAATGTTAATAATTGGTAGTACCAATTGAATTCCGAAGACCTAATGTAAACCAAAACCTAGAAATTGATACTGCTAGATCCCCACACATGCCCATTTGCTCGCTTTTTTTGAGAAAAGCTCGCTTTATTTTGTAGCCGCTCACTGCTTCTCCGACCGTGCTCACAGCCACCAGGTCCACTTGGCGGACTATCGAATAGTTGGAGGAGTCCGCCTTTCTTCCTGGAATTCTACAGAGATAGGCAGACAGCAGTCGGAGGT
Source organism: Limnephilus rhombicus (assembly GCA_929108145.2). NCBI lineage: Eukaryota > Metazoa > Arthropoda > Insecta > Trichoptera > Limnephilidae > Limnephilus > Limnephilus rhombicus. The sequence goes on along the minus strand of OV815289.1, from coordinate 45,945,236 downwards.
TTGTTCATCTTTTTAAGCTAATTTTCTACTGGACCTTTAATGTTAAGCTACTTCCACACAACTTTATTAATTCTTTTTCATTTTTCATCTTTTTTCTATGTGTAGTGTGAAGGGCAAAAGGTATCCATCACTGGTGTGAGTGAAGGTGATGCACTGTGAATTAAAGTGTGTGAGAAGGTGATGCACTGCTAAGTAATGGTGTGAGAGAAAGTGATGCACTGCTAATTAACGTGTGTGTGAAGATGATGCACTGCTAAGAATGGTGTGAGTGAAGGTGATACACTGCTAAGTAATGGTGTGAGAAAAGGTGGTGCACTTGTTATTTAATAATAAAATTCGGGCGTCATCAAACTGATTGATATCAGTTTGTCAACGGGTTAATTTGACGTTTATTTTTTTTTTAAATTGCAACAGGTACATAAAATTTATCCATCATTACATTTTATATACACAAAAAACATATATTTTGGAAAATAAAATTGTTAGTAAAATTTATAAGAAATACAGAACAGAGAAAATGAAAGAAATAAAATGAAAAAAAAAGAGAAAATAGTAACGGAAAAAACATTAAAACCAAAAGCGGAAAAACAGGGATTAGTACAAAAAAATTTCTTTCACTTAACCATTTTTTTAGCGCACATTTCCTTCTGAAACTCAATCCACAGCTTATTATTGCATTGGGTAACATTTTGTAAATTATTGGAACAAGATATTCTAGACTTTAATTTAATGAAGACAATATTAGCGAAACTCAATCGAAATCTGGAGACAGAAAAATCAGAAAAGATATTGGCTCCGCTGGGACTCGAACCCAGGACCCTTTGCTTACATGGCAACAGCTCTACCGATTGAGCTACGGAACCCATATTAATTAGGTCACTTTTAACTGTATCATACTTCGACTAAGAACTACCAACATTATCTTTATTTCCTTAACGCACATATTATTGGCTGCTATCTTTATTTATGATTGCAAGATTCAACTCGAACTAAATGCAATCTAGAAAATTCACAACTTGTAGAAAAGTCAATAGATGTCACGTATTAAAAATAAAATTGATAAAAATATATCCAGACACTATCTAGATTACATTTAGTTCGAGTTGAATCTTGCAATCATATATAAAGATAGCAGCCAATAATATGTGCATTAAGAAAATGAAGATAATGTTGGTTGTTCTTAGTCGAAGTGTGATACAGTTAAAAGTGACTGAATTAATATGGGTTCCGTAGCTCAATCGGTAGAGCTGTTGCCATGTAAGCAAAGGGTCCTGGGTTCGACTCCCAGCGGAGCCAATATCTTTTCTGATTTTTCTGTCTCCAGATTTCGATTGAGTTTCGCTAATATTGTCTTCATTTAATTAAATATCATAATTTGAGATTTTACTCATAAAGTTTAAAAAATTAAAAATAAATATTCTAGAGTTCTTTGACCTTTTTTATTATGTTTAGGTATCTGGGAATTATAAGTCCGTCATTTGCAGTTAGTCTTGTATTATGAACATGAACTACTTGTTTATTATATTCCGATTGAGATATATACTGACTCGCAATTTTAAGCCACAATTAGCCTGAACAGATAATAAATTTACAGAGTTGGATAGTAACGATTTTGGTTAATCATGTCTTTGGATATGATTTTAGATTTTCATGGCCAAAAGTATTTTTGTTATTTGTTTTGGGGTTGTTATGCCGTGTTGCGCTACCTTCAGGGCAGATGTGTAAATGTTAGTGGTGAAATGACTTTTGATTGATTTATTTTACAGAGTTCCTAAACATGAGTTTACTGACTCTAACATAATTACATAATGGATTATCTGATACTTTACGTTATTATTATTATTGTGGTTGGTTTGAAAGTGAGATTAAAATTATACTGTGACTGTATGCAGGTTTTTTTATTCCTTCCGGAGGACTATCTTGGCTTTTTTATATTTGAAATTATCATTTTCGCTATATTTCGCGAGCGTATTTATCGTAGGATTTGAGTGGCCGGGTAGGCCGGCGTAATATTTAGTTGCTTGTGAGACAATGAAGACCTTTATCAACGGAATGTTAGAGTCTTTATGGAGACGAGAAATTCTACTCCATTTAGGCGCATTAAGCGCGAGTCTAATGGCTTTGTTTTGAAATATTTGAATCTTCTCTAAGAGACTGGGGGCCGCGTGCCCCCAAACGGGGCAAGCATAGGTGAAGCCAGGCCTTATGGTTGTTTTATATAAAAGTAATTTGTTGTCCGTTGATAAACGACTTTTTTTCCCATCATTGGATAGAGTGAAGATAGACATTTATTAGCTGCTTTAATTTTTCCAGTTATGTGTTTCTTTCAGGTGAGCTTGGAGTCTAGCGTTACACCTAGGTATTTAATTGACTTTTCCCATGGAACATTTTTCCCAAAAAGTCTAATGAATGGGGGCCGTCTTGGCCGTGTCTTTGAGAAAACGGTTGCGGCGCTTTTAGTCGGGTTAGTAGATATTATCCACTTTTTAGTGGTGAAATGTGTGCTTAAGTACTCTGAATACCGGTACTGCAATACCATGTTGCCAGCTCCACTCCACTGCGAGCTGGCATTACAGTATACTTCAAGATGGTTTTCTGCATTTAGCTTTGGTGTAGCCGTTAATTACCGGATCCCAAGAACTATTGAGCTTGGCTCCGTCGTTTATTAATGTTAATAGGATTTTTATGAAACAAAAATCATGTCTTTGTTTTTATATTCAGTTTTTTTTTTTTTTTTAATAATAATTTTACCAAACAATACTGTACGTTTTGCACTGAAAGAAGATTTGTTTTTGTTGAATGTCCCCATGTGGTTATTCCATATCCTATTAGTGATTCTGCCAATGACAGATATACTAATCTAAGAGAATTCAGTGGAACAAATAATTCAGTCTATGAAGTTTGCTAACTATAGCTCTAAGCCGTGTGTAAACTTTTTGTTTGTGTATATCCCATTTAAAATTACAATCAATTGTTAAGCCTAGATATACCCATTTTGAAACTAGTTCAATATTTTTACATGAGGATGGTTATATCACAGAATTATGGATGCAATTAAAATTATGAGAAACAATTTTAGAAAATTAAATGAAGACAATATAAGCGAAACTCAATCGAAAATCTGAAAACAGAAAAATCAGAAAAAGATATTGACACATCTGGGACTCGAACCCAGGACCTCTCGCTTACCGGGCGAACGCGCTAACCACTGCGCCACCGTGTCGATATCCAATTCGGTCACTTTTAACTGTATCATACTTCGACTAAGAACCACCCACACTATCTTCATTTTTCTTAACGCATATACTATTGGCTGCTATCTTTATGTATGATTGCAAGATTCAAACCCGAACTAAATGCTCTCTAGATAGTGTCTGGATAAATCTTTATCCATTTTATTTAATATGCGACATCTATTGACTTTTCTGCAAGTCTAGATGAGTTTGGATTGAGTTTCGCTTATATTGTCTTCATTTAATTAAATATTACAATTTGAGGTTTTACTCATATGTAAAGTTAAAATAAAAATAAAAATATTCATCCTAGACTTGCAGAAAAGTCAATAGATGTCGCATATTAAATAAAATGGATAAAGATTTATCCAGACACTATCTAGAGAGCATTTAGTTCGGGTTTGAATCTTGCAATCATACATAAAGATAGCAGCCAATAGTATATGCGTTAAGAAAAATGAAGATAGTGTGGGTGGTTCTTAGTCGAAGTATGATACAGTTAAAAGTGACCGAATTGGATATCGACACGGTGGCGCAGTGGTTAGCGCGTTCGCCCGGTAAGCGAGAGGTCCTGGGTTCGAGTCCCAGATGTGTCAATATCTTTTTCTGATTTTTCTGTTTTCAGATTTTCGATTGAGTTTCGCTTATATTGTCTTCATTTAATTAAATATTACAATTTGAGGTTTTACTCATAAAGTTAAAATAAAAATAAAAATAACAATTTTAGAAGTTATGGTAATGTTGGCACGAGGAGATCTGATGTGCATAAACTTCGTTTTTTTAGCATTGATTTTTTAAACCTACATCACAAAGTTACAAAGTCTATTTGCAGTAAAGTACTTGCAATTAATAATTCCTCATGTGAAATAACTAATGCAGTGTCGTCAGCATAGACATAATGTTTTCGCGAGAGAAAATCAATTTCATTCCAGTAACATATGTAATATACAAGATAGGGCCTAGTATGGACCGTTGTGGTACACCTGCGTAACGTTCTTTTTTTGGCTATAATGATCTAAAATTTTTACACAATTTTTTTTATTTTCAAATTAATTAACAATTAATTTGTATAGGTTTCCTGTAATTCCATTTTTTTCAAGAGTTTCTAGTAATTTACTTTGATAAATTGTATCAAAGGCCTTTGAATTATCAATAAATAATACGAGTATATTTTCGTTATTTGTTTTTGGGGTGTTATGCCGTGTTGCGCTTACTCCTTCTTTGGCCAATGTTTCGGACAGCGTTGCAGTGTCCATCATCAGGGCAGATCTGGTAGATGTGTAAGACCCCAAAAACAAATAACGAAAATAATTTTGGCCGTGAAAATCTTAAAACGTATCTAACAATACGAGTACATATTTCGTTTTATTATGATCGTTATTAATTACTGCTAATTAAATTGTGTGTGAAGGTGATGCAGTGTTAAGTAATGGTGTGAGTGAAGGTGATGCACTATTAAGTAATGCAAAATCGAAAATCAGATGAATTGCAAATATTTTAGATGGTTTAGTTAAATACAACAAGGAGAACAGATGTAAAGACATTCAAACACATTCAAACAACTTTGAAATAAAATTGTTTTATTTTTTTATTAGTCTCTTCATATACCCAGTAAAAAACCAACAGGCCTATAAAAACTGCTTTTATGTTCAAATTCTCCTTCTTACAAACCGGTAATCGGCTGTGTTTCTATCGTATGAGGTGGGAAATTAAATTCTATGGAAAATTATGATAAAATATTTAAATATTTTTGTCTGAACTTCCTAAAACACAGTAAAACACGCCTTTCGGCGATGTTTTTTTAATGAACAAATCAAAATAGGCAGCTGTTTCTAAACGGGAATTTAAGCCTTATCGCCATCCACATAAAGAGTGTTATTGTTAGTGGCCTGATCCCGAATTTAGTGTTAAGTTTTTTATTGGATTCTATTTGTAACGTTCGACTTTTGTGCGATTTTGGGAAAATTGGGTAAATTTGAAGAAACTGGGTAAATTTATTAAAAGGCTGAAATGGACTTGAATCGGCATTTAACAGGAACTTTCCAACGGTCATTTGATGACTGTCATACCTGAATTATTAAGGGCCTTTATTAATTTCCATACTCCATTGAGTTTGTAAGTTCAGGATAATTTAAAAGGACATATTTGAATTTTCATTTAATGATTTTTGACTAAATTTAAGGATTCGTCGGTGAAACCCGAGGTGTTGTATATAAATAACGTTTCAGGTGCGCAAAATTCGTTTAGGAGAAGAGTACGGAGCAAGTATCCGAAATTTTGAAGACGATATCTCCATTATCCACCTAACGACGAGGTTCACCTTCTCCGACACGGTGCGCGCTGTCTGCCTGGACCTGGCAGACATGGACCTGTACACCAACCAGACCAGCCCGGGCACTGTGGGCAAGGTAATTATCTTATCTAATAATTGTGGAGTCTTCATTCATCACCTTGAATGGAAGACAACTGGCAAGGTGACTCTCCGACACGGTGCGCGCTGTCTGCCTGGACCTGGCAGACATGGACCTGTACACCAACCAGACCAGCCCGGGCACTGTGGGCAAGGTAATTATCTTATCTAATAATTGTGGAGTCTTCATTCATCACCTTGAATGGAAGACAACTGGCAAGGTGACTCTCCGACACGGTGCGCGCTGTCTGCCTGGACCTGACAGACATGGACCTGTACACCAACCAGACCAGCCCGGGCACTGTGGGCAAGGTAATTATCTTATCTAATAATTCTTGAGTCTGAGTCTTCATTCATCACCTTGAATGGAAGACAACTGGCAAGGTGACTCTCCGACACGGTGCGCAAAGTCTGCCTGGACCTGACAGACATGGACCTGTACAACAACCAGACCAGCCCGGGCACTGTGGGCAAGGTAATTATCTTATCTAATAATTCTTGAGTCTGAGTCTTCATTCATCACCTTGAATGGAAGACAACTGGCAAGGTGACTCTCCGACACGGTGCGCAAAGTCTGCCTGGACCCGACAGACATGGACCTGTACACCAACCAGACCAGCCCGGGCACTGTGGGCAAGGTAATTATCTTATCTAATAATTCTTGAGTCTGAGTCTTCATTCATCACCTTGAATGGAAGACAACTGGCAAGGTGACTCTCCGACACGGTGCGCGCTGTCTGCCTGGACCTGGCAGACATGGACCTGTACACCAACCAGACCAGCCCGGGCACTGTGGGCAAGGTAATTATCTTATCTAATAATTCTTGAGTCTGAGTCTTCATTCATCACCTTGAATGGAAGACAACTGGCAAGGTGACTCTCCGACACGGTGCGCGCTGTCTGCCTAGACCTGGCAGACATGGACCTGTACACCAACCAGACCAGCCCGGGCACTGTGGGCAAGGTAATTATCTTATCTAATAATTGTGGAGTCTTCATTCATCACCTTGAATGGAAGACAACTGGCAAGGTGACTCTCCGACACGGTGCGCGCTGTCTGCCTGGACTTGACAGACATGGACCTGTACACCAACCAGACCAGCCCGGGCACTGTGGGCAAGGTAATTATCTTATCTAATAATTCTTGAGTCTGAGTCTTCATTCATCACCTTGAATGGAAGACAACTGGCAAGGTGACTCTCCGACACGGTGCGCAAAGTCTGCCTGGACCCGACAGACATGGACCTGTACACCAACCAGACCAGCCCGGGCACTGTGGGCAAGGTAATTATCTTATCTAATAATTCTTGAGTCTGAGTCTTCATTCATCACCTTGAATGGAAGACAACTGGCAAGGTGACTCTCCGACACGGTGCGCGCTGTCTGCCTGGACCTGGCAGACATGGACCTGTACACCAACCAGACCAGCCCGGGCACTGTGGGCAAGGTAATTATCTTATCTAATAATTTTTGAGTCTGAGTCTTCATTCATCACCTTGAATGGAAGACAACTGGCAAGGTGACTCTCCGACACGGTGCGCGCTGTCTGCCTAGACCTGGCAGACATGGACCTGTACACCAACCAGACCAGCCCGGGCACTGTGGGCAAGGTAATTATCTTATCTAATAATTCTTGAGTCTGAGTCTTCATTCATCACCTTGAATGGAAGACAACTGGCAAGGTGACTCTCCGACACAGTGCGCGCTGTCTGCCTGGACCTGAGAGACGTGGACCTGTACACCAACCAGACCAGCCCGGGCACTGTGGGCAAGGTAATTATCTTATCTAATAATTCTTGAGTCTGAGTCTTCATTCATCACCTTGAATGGAAGACAACTGGCAAGGTGACTCTCCGACACGGTGCGCGCTGTCTGCCTGGACCTGAGAGACGTGGACCTGTACACCAACCAGACCAGCCCGGGCACTGTGGGCAAGGTAATTATCTTATCTAATAATTCTTGAGTCTGAGTCTTCATTCATCACCTTGAATGGAAGACAACTGGCAAGGTGACTCTCCGACACGGTGCGCGCTGTCTGCCTGGACCTGGCAGACATGGACCTGTACACCAACCAGACCAGCCCGGGCACTGTGGGCAAGGTAATTATCTTATCTAATAATTCTTGAGTCTGAGTCTTCATTCATCACCTTGAATGGAAGACAACTGGCAAGGTGACTCTCCGACACGGTGCGCGCTGTCTGCCTAGACCTGGCAGACATGGACCTGTACACCAACCAGACCAGCCCGGGCACTGTGGGCAAGGTAATTATCTTATCTAATAATTTTTGAGTCTGAGTCTTCATTCATCACCTTGAATGGAAGACAACTGGCAAGGTGACTCTCCGACACGGTGCGCGCTGTCTGCCTAGACCTGGCAGACATGGACCTGTACACCAACCAGACCAGCCCGGGCACTGTGGGCAAGGTAATTATCTTATCTAATAATTCTTGAGTCTGAGTCTTCATTCATCACCTTGAATGGAAGACAACTGGCAAGGTGACTCTCCGACACAGTGCGCGCTGTCTGCCTGGACCTGAGAGACGTGGACCTGTACACCAACCAGACCAGCCCGGGCACTGTGGGCAAGGTAATTATCTTATCTAATAATTCTTGAGTCTGAGTCTTCATTCATCACCTTGAATGGAAGACAACTGGCAAGGTGACTCTCCGACACGGTGCGCGCTGTCTGCCTGGACCTGGCAGACATGGACCTGTACACCAACCAGACCAGCCCGGGCACTGTGGGCAAGGTAATTATCTTATCTAATAATTGTGGAGTCTTCATTCATCACCTTGAATGGAAGACAACTGGCAAGGTGACTCTCCGACACGGTGCGCGCTGTCTGCCTGGACTTGACAGACATGGACCTGTACACCAACCAGACCAGCCCGGGCACTGTGGGCAAGGTAATTATCTTATCTAATAATTCTTGAGTCTGAGTCTTCATTCATCACCTTGAATGGAAGACAACTGGCAAGGTGACTCTCCGACACGGTGCGCAAAGTCTGCCTGGACCCGACAGACATGGACCTGTACACCAACCAGACCAGCCCGGGCACTGTGGGCAAGGTAATTATCTTATCTAATAATTGTGGAGTCTTCATTCATCACCTTGAATGGAAGACAACTGGCAAGGTGACTCTCCGACACGGTGCGCGCTGTCTGCCTGGACCTGGCAGACATGGACCTGTACACCAACCAGACCAGCCCGGGCACTGTGGGCAAGGTAATTATCTTATCTAATAATTGTGGAGTCTTCATTCATCACCTTGAATGGAAGACAACTGGCAAGGTGACTCTCCGACACGGTGCGCGCTGTCTGCCTGGATCTGAGAGACGTGGACCTGTACACCAACCAGACCAGCCCGGGCACTGTGGGCAAGGTAATTATCTTATCTAATAATTCTTGAGTCTGAGTCTTCATTCATCACCTTGAATGGAAGACAACTGGCAAGGTGACTCTCCGACACGGTGCGCGCTGTCTGCCTGGACCTGACAGACATGGACCTGTACACCAACCAGACCAGCCCGGGCACTGTGGGCAAGGTAATTATCTTATCTAATAATTGTGGAGTCTTCATTCATCACCTTGAATGGAAGACAACTGGCAAGGTGACTCCGACACGGTGCGCAAAGTCTGCCTGGAGAAATCGATAACTTTAGACCATCGGATTGAAAGGCGTTACTTCTGACAATTTTATCTCGATATACCGAGCACGGTTTCACTGTTGACAACTGATCCGATATTGACAGGAATTAAATAAGAAATCATTATTCACTGGCAACTCTGGAGGTATTTTCTATGATTTCACTTTCTGAAAGATAAGCCGCAAAGCGATTACATTAATAAAAACAAATTAATATTTATTGATTTATTCATAAATTGGCAATGTAGAATTAAAATACTAACCTAACTAGGGTAAAGTGAGGTTATCTGGTGATATAGGTAATGCGGTGATATAGTAGAATGTTGGCATTATTCAATTAACCACGCAGTATACAGCTTTAAAATTCGAATCGTAGACGAACAACAGACCTGTGAACTATAATAATTCAATTTCAGAAGTTTTTGCCTGGTCGGTAAAACAGAAAATAATTTTATTCAAACGAAAAATATTTTATCAACTCCCAGATGTGCTGTGGTGACTACAAATTGTAATTTATCGAATAATCTGGGATTTCTGAAGAGATGTATACGTTTTAGAGGTTATTTTAATCAGAAAAGTGTACTGCATAGTCACAACTAAAAAAGTGGCATCTGTCATACTTTTTTTTGGTAGGAGCTAAAGTAATATGTGGGTAATATTAAGATTTAAAAAATTTTTTTTGGACTTAATAAATTGTGATTTTTAACATTTATTTTTATTTTAGATAATTCAACTTCTGGTTTAATGGTAAATTATCTTACGTCCCACACTGTCACCTTCAACGAATCTTATGAATCTCACCACCTATATTAATAATTCATTTGAAAATTTTGTACATGTTGATGTGATTTATACAGACTTCGAGAAAGCATTTGATAAAGTCGACCATGATATTTTATTAAAAAATTAAGTGACATCAGATTCTCTCAGAATTTCCTCGCTTTGTGGCTAGCTACTTACGCAATCGTCGTCAGTATGTCAGTTACGGACACCATCTCTCTGACGAATACAAAACTAACTCCGGGATTCCCCAGGGATCGAATCCAGGACCCCTTCTCTTTCTCTTATTCATCAATGACATTGGCAACACCATAAACCACTCAAAATATCTCCCTTTTGCTGACGATATAAAACTTTTCAAAGCAATCAAAAGTTACATCGATTCCATTCTTCTGCAGAACGATCTTGATTCTCTTGTCAAATGGTCGGAACTGAACAACTTACTCTTCAGCATTCAGAAATGCAGTGTCGTTACATTTACAAGATCCAAAGATACATTCCTGTTCCCCTACCACATTAATAAACATGAATTAACACGTAAAAATGAGATTCGAGACCTTGGCGTAATTTTTGAAGCAAATCTCTCTTTCAAATCCCATATATCCGATATTGTCTCGCGTGCCAACAAAATGCTTGGATTTGTTCTTCGTAATTCAAGATCATTTACCAACGGAATCGCAATCCGAAGAACGTATGAAGCACTTGTTCGCAGTATCCTGGAATATAGCTCCATTATTTGGGCCCCTTCTGAGCAAAACCATATTCTCGAAATAGAAAAAGTACAAAAGAGATTCTTGCGTTACCTATATATGAGGGAATATATGTACTACCCTTTCCTGTATCCATCCTTATTCTTAGCAGGAATGCTCGATCTTAATACATTAGAAGCCCGCCGAAAAATATTTTTAGGAAAACATTTTTTTAAGATAATCTCTGAAACTACATAATCCACCTATTTTGAAAGAGATTAACTTATATGTCCCAGACAAGTATACTCGTGGAAGGTCCCATACCCTTTTTTATGCTCCAAAAGCGAGGATTTCTGCCTATCAGAATGCGCCAGTCAACAGAGCGACTGAACTGCTCGACGAGTCTGCATTGACCATCGACATTTTTAACGTAACCTACAGGCAGTTCAACAATTATCTTTTGACGTATGTCACAAAGTAGTGAAACTGACCTTTTTTTGTGTTTTGCTATACTTTTTGTCTAATTTGTAATCTTCTCCATAATGTATTGGTGAATAACCGTTTTACGGAGAACATGGAAAATAAATAAATAAATAACGCATATTAAGGCGATCCAATAGTCCAGGAAAAAATCGTAATCAAAATTCACGCCCTTTTATGGGAGGAGTTTAAAAATACTTGAGAAAAGGCTTTTGGAAAGGTTGGAAAAGGTATTTGAGAATTTTTAGTTTTAATTAGTTTTGTCTTTAGTCGAAATTCAACCTTTTTCATTTCTGCAAGATCGAACGGAATAAATAGATCACACCTAAGGCGCATTATTTAGGTCGATAGATTGTGTAGACATCTTAACAGCAGAACATTCAAGAACAGATTCAGCATATCTACATTGAGTCTGTGCATTAGAAATAGCAATCGGTTTGTTAACAATGAACAATCAGACACCTGCTTTGCACAGAATCGAGAAGGTTTGTCAGTTATTTTGGGGCTCCAACGTTCTTGAGATTTGTACAGGGTGAGCTATATCTTGTTTTGTCCTTGTGAATGATTGCGACTGTGATGATTGCAGGTGGCGGGTTGGGGGCTCACGGAGTCGGGCTACTACTCGAACAGCCTCAACTTCCTGGGGGTCCCGGTGGTGGCGCATGAGAAGTGCCTGGACAAGCTGCCGTACGGCTACAAGTCATACTTTACATCAGATAAGATATGCGCGGGGCTCACTAACGGTAATGCCATGAATAATGCCACTATCAATATCGCCCCTTTTTGCTTTTTTATATTAGCTCAGCACAGGAGACCCTGCAAAAAATAATTCACCTCAGGGCCCTTGTCATTTATGGGGATGCCAAAGAACGGATGACAACTCTGTTCTATTTTATTTTATTTATTAACAGAAACAAACAGTACATTAGACACTTTAGTTAAAAAAATTAACAATTGGTAAGTATGTTACATGGTGGGTACCTATTATGTGTTTCATTGTAGTGTCTTATTTATGGTATGCGTGTTATTACCGGGTGGTGTACGTAGTGGGAAGGTGAGGGTGTGTTAGGGTGTATGTGTGAGGGAGGGTGAGTATGTGTGTGTATGTACGTATGTATGTATGCGCGTGGAACAAATTATAATATTGATATGATGCCCTTTTTAAATTTGGGCAGTGAATCGGAGAAAATGTCGATGTTAGAATTTCGACCAATAATATTGAACATAATATGAAGAGCAAGATTGATAGATGCTGCATTTGTCTTGTAATTAAGCGTGTAGAATAGTTCTGTATGGCGTGTACGTCTTAATGGTATGTTAAAATTAGCTAGGGAAAGAATTTCGGTACAGTCAATGTTATTATTTAAAATTTTGTGTATAAATGCCAAATCAGCTATTGCTCGCCTTTGTTGCTTAGTTTGAAGTGAGCTTTCAAAGTTATTGTTGAATTTGAAGCTAAGATATTGAATAAATTTGTTTTGAAAATGTTTTATGCTATCTATGTATACTTTTTAATGCGGGTTTCAAATTGGTAAACACATTCCAGTGTACTTCTGACTAATGCAAAGTATAACATTATTTCTGTTCTGCCAAAACAATCAATCATTGTCTATGGATAGCTCCTTTTTTTCATCCAAAATTTCTGCAACAAGCCATCACAACCTCTTTTTGACCATCCTTTTCCAAATTATCTAAATCTTTCTGTAATACTTTCCGTGGCCATAACTATAAGTTTGACTTCGATGTGTTCACATTTATCTACATAACACACAAAATCTGATTCCTTACTGTCTTTAAATTCTTCAAGTGAACTTTTTACCGGTAACTGTGACAAAAAATCTGCTTGATTATTTCCTAATTTTACATAATCGATTTTAGCTTTGACCCGCTATAATGATTCCACACCGTTGCAGTCTGTTGGATGCTAAGACTTGAATGTGTTTATGCTTCCCTAATATCCGTAGTCCAGTGGGTAAGACTCTTGACTCACAATCTGGAGGTCGCGGGTTCGAACCCGACATGCGCAAATAAATTTTATTTGATTAATTTGTGTTATTTCACAATTAATTCATTTAAAATAATATATAGTTTATTTGCGGCATGTTCCAGAGTGGAAGATACTATCAGTATCGCCCTGGTGTAAGACCACCATTCAGAATTGAAACGTTGCTTGAAAATGACTTTAGCCGTGTTTAGTGACCAGATCTGAATAGCCAGGTACTTTCCAACCTTCCTCTTCCCCACCTCCTTCCCCTCCCCACTAAGTCTCACTGGCTCCAGACGGGAGCAGTTGAGATTCTTGTGCGGTATTCACAGTAAAAAAAAAAAAAATTCTCAGCAATGGAATCGAGTATTGTACTCATCCACGCATGAGTACAATACTCGATGAATTTATTCAATCCAAACACAAGAGCTGAAGCTCAAAATCCAGAATGTTATATTTGTTTTCTGCAATAGATAAACTTCTCAAATCAAATCCAATAAATCCCTTTGTTCCTTCTCTGGATGTACAAGTATGTAGCAAGCAAGCTCCGAGTCCAGTGCTGCTTGCGTCCGTGTACAGCTTGAGAGGAAAATAGTTAATATTGTATAATTACCCATTAGGTATTTCACCTTATCTACTGCGTCAATATAGACTTATCGAAATCAAATTTTATACTCTTCTTTAAGAGGTTATTCAAAGGCTCTAAAATTGAAGATATATTCGGTATGAAATTGCGATAAAAACTAAAAAATCCAAAAAAACTTTTCAACCGGTGAATGTCGGATGAGTCAGACGAAACCGGTGAATGTCGGATGAGTCAGACGAAACCGGCGAATGTCGGATGAGTCAGACGAAAAATGTATAATTGATTCCAATTTGAGGTTGAATGCCCCTTTCTGAAATAATGTACCATAAAAAACTCAATATATTTAATGAAAATTGACATTTTTCAGTATTGACGCATAACTCACATTCTCTAATCCGCTCGCAAACCGTGCGACTATTATAGTATAGATCTAATTCGTCGAACCCTGAAATGATCCTGTTATCAAGACAGAAGGCTATGAATGCATTTTAATCCAGTAAACAACCAGCGATTGTTCTCGAAAAAAATGGTTGGAGATGACTTGAATCCGAAAATCAGCCTGTTGTATCGAAACAAACCCAAATGAGTGATAATTACTGTATTTTTTTATAATGATACCCCAATTCTAACTGAGAATACGCCTGCTTCTAATCTTATTTTACAAAAGTTATACACGAAATTATCTTATGAATGACCTCCCCAATCCTCGGCAAAGGATATTTTTCAAAATTAGAAATCAGATTAAAACTCCGTTTCGTAATCTACACGAATTCTTATATCACCATTTTTTAATAACTGGTATGATCGAGGAAGCAAACTCACTACTTGTAACTAATGGGATTATACCACCTTTCACCTTTGCCTTCAAGCCTTCAAAAAAAATTCAAGTAAACTACTTTTAAGTAGTTTTGGGTGCCTTTACTCGGAGCATAAAAAATAAAACTTATTTTACTTTACTAAGCCGATAGAAATTATTTGCATTGTCCAATACACATTATTATCAGCAAGCCATTTATTTAGCATAATATATTTTTTTATGTTTGTTCATTTTTTTTTTAAATTTTGGCAGGTAACATATTATGGCAATTAAGTATCATGTAGGCCAGCGTTATTTGTTCATATTTGTTTAAATGCTTCAGAACGATCAGTCCTTCATTTAACGTAAAACGAGTATTGTAAGTAGGCTCCAGCCTATTTTTTTTTTTTTTACATTAACTCCACACAGGAGGCCTTGAGAAAAATAATTTCAATAATTAATTAATTAATCTGGGATGCTGTGTGGAGGGTCTTTTTGAGGAGAGGAAGAAATGAACATGGGTCTTGAAGAGACCCATGTTGTAGGAAGGAGGAAACACAGAGGCCGGAAAATCATTCCACAGCCGAGCTGTTGAACATAAGAACGAGTCTAAGAAACGACCCGTTCTCATGTGACAAATGTCAACCGTGTACAAATGTTGGGCACGCGTTTGGCGTGTTTCCCGACTATGCACCGGTGCCGAAGGTATCAATGATGCTAGTTTCTTGGAGCATCTTCCATTGTAATTCCGGTAGAACAAGGATAGCATTCTCACCCGACGCCTGTGCTCTAAAGATTGCAATCCGTCTGTTAATATGGGAGAATCTATCAAACGGACCGCCCGTTTCGACACAGAGTCGAGGGTATTTTTCAGGTATTTTGGAGCTCCAGACCAGAGGTGGCTGCCAAATTCAACCGTGGGGCGCACTTGCGATTTGTACAGGGTTAGCAGTTGTGTACTATTAAAGTATCTGCGGGCCCTATACAGTACGCCCAGTTTCTGAGAGGCTAACTTTACTCTGGCTGCGATGGAGCCCCCATACCTGGTCACTTAGGGTTACACCAAGCATATCAATGGAGGGCCTGTTCGGAAGATTGCTTCCGTTGAAAGAGACTACATTTTCATATTGATCCCTTTTCGACGTAATCAGACAAGAATGGGTCTTTGAAACATTAAATTTACCCCAAGAGAAAACACTCTCGGGGTAACCGCCCATTCTTTGCTTCAAAGCGATACGAGCTGTTGGAGTTTGTGAGCCCTTTGGGGGCTTGTCAAACAAAAAGCTATCATGAACTGTACTGTCATCCGCGTAACAATGAATTGGTGCACATGACAAAAGGTCGTTAATGTGCAACAAAAAAACAAAGTCGGAGACAGAACCGATCCCTGTGGGACGCCAGCTTTTATCGAGTGAGAGGAAGAGGTGAAACCATCGGCTACCGTCTGAATCAACCTCTCCCTCAAGAAGTCGGCAATCCACGTACACAAAGATGCGGGAAGTCCGTAAAAAGGCAGTTTGTTGACAAATCCTCGGTGCCAAACCCGGTCAAAGGCCTTGGAAATGTCCAGTGCAACCGTTTGGGTCTCACCGAAACGTTCCAGGCATCGCCCCCAAACATGCGTCACATATGTATATATGGCTATTCGTTTGCTGAATTATAATTTTATACCACAGATTGCTCGTACTGAGAGAATTTTGAGATTTTGGAAAAAGTATGGAACAATGTGCTTTTGTTCGTAAAATCTTTTATAAGCTAATAATTAATCTAACGTATTTTGAACTGGTTGAACACGATTGACATTTGTTTTACAGGAAAGGTCCCAAGCTGTAACTCCAAACCTTTTAATCTATTACATTTAATGTAATCTACAAATAAAAGATCTCAGATATTATTTATTTGTAAATTCCATTCGAAAATACAGACCATAAAAACATGTAAACTAACATAACTTATCATCAGTTCAATAACAGTTATTTCCTAACCAACATGGCTTTATCAGAGGATTCTATATACACCGATTTCTGTAAAGCATTTGATAAGGTTCGACATCACATTCTTATATCCAAACTCCGACTGTTATGCATCAAAGGAAGTTTATTGACATGGATTATCAGTTAACTCAGTAATAGAGTGCTTAGTGTCAGGATTAATTTGATAGAATCCTATGTATTCGAGGCCACAAGGTGTGCCACAAGGTGTCCCGCAAGGGTCCCACCTCGGCCCAATATTCTTCTTAATATTCATTAATGACATTGTAAACATATTTAAAGATGTACAAGTCCTACTTTTTGCACATGATCTAAAATTGTTTAAAAGAATACGAAATATATATGATTGCCTAATTTTAGAAGCTAATTTAGATGAATTTTTTAAATGGTGCGAACAAAATATGTTATTTTTGAATACTGAGAAATGTCAAGTAATACGATTTTCCAGAACTCATTCTCATATTTTACATGAATATAATTTAAATAATGTTAAATTAACACCAGTATTACAAATTCGCGACTTGGGAGTTATATTCGATTCAAACATAACATTCACACCACATATAGCTAATATAACTAATAAGGCTTTAAAGATTCTTGGCTTCCTTTGTAGAACCCTAACTGATTTTAAGTCCTTGGATTGCATGAAAACACTCTACATTTCATTAGTTAGATGTCAAGTAGAATATAATTCACCTATTTGGTCCCCTTTCTAAAAAGTACACTCTAATAAAATAGAACGAGTTCAACACAAATTTCTTACGTACTTAAATATCAAACTCAAAATTCTAATAGAAAACATTAATTATTTAAGTTTAATGAATCGACTAAATTTAATTACGCTGTCTGACAGAAGAATCATTTCAGACCTAATTTTATTGTACAGAATTATGAACAACCTAATTGACAGCCCTGCCATCGTTGCTACTATTAAACTTCATGTACCGACAAGTAATACTAGACAAAATATAACATTCTTTTGCAACACATACACAACTAACTATCAATCACACTCACTTACCAATAGGATGCATTATTTAGGCAACAAGTTGGTGGTATTGTAGATGTATTTGCTGATTCCCTTTACATTCTAAAATGCAATTTAAACCAACACTTTCTGGAATCCTACAAATTATTGTAACATGGGTATAATATATTTAACGATTTGATTTGTTATTGTAATGTTTATATTATATTTTGTTCTATGTTATTTTTAAATATTATATTGTTTAAAATATTTTACGGTTTTCCACAAGATTATACAAGTGTTTTTTTTTTCTTTAAAAACTACTTGTACTTAAAAGTTTTTTCACTTTTATAACTTTTGGTATAAATTCTATGTACGTGTAATCCTCGATATATTAAATATTATTTTCTAATCTATGTAAAAGCCCCTACGGGCGTATAACAACAATAAATGAATAAATAAATATTTTCAAATATACCCAATACAGGCATACCAACATGTAAGCAATCTGAAGTATATGTTTTTATTTCGGGTGTAATAATCTTTGCCTTGGCATTGGGTGATCTAGTGTGTATAAAGTTTAGTTTCCTTAATACAATTGGTCCTTGTCACAATCGGATTTATTATTGAGTTTAAGTGTTTACAATCTATTACACTTCAGGGTCACACGACCGATCTTAACTGACTTCGAATTGAGTCTGGCTGGCTGCAGCCGTTGCCGGCTTGACACCCCAGGTGGCATCTATCAGAACTTGAGATAAGCCCAACGACATCTTTTGTTATCAACCTAAACTAAGTGTCTTTTCAAAACACTACAGTTACATAATATGAACTTTTATTTATTTATTTATTTGTTTGTTTTATTATACGCCCAGAGGGCTTTTACATAAATAAATAAAGGCAGTACATCTTTAACACGAGAAGGAAATAATATAAATAAAATTACAATAGAAATAAAAAAGTACATTAGTTAAATACAAATATAACTACAAAAATTTAAATTACAGTAAGATATAATAACGATAAGTTACGATAAAAAAATACATACATGTTATAAAAATACAAATAACAAAATTTTTAAAGTAAGGTGATCAGAGGTTTACAAAATTGCAACATTAACCATGTCTAATATAACGTAAGTATTAGTTTCGCAAAGTGGCAAACCGCTACATCGATGGTACCTCCAGTACCTCTGCAAGTTGCAGGAGTTCAGAACTCCAATTTGGATTTTAATATTTTAGTGAAAATTTAATATATATATATATATGTAAAGGAAATATATTCCCTTTAAATTTGAATCCTATAATGTCAATTAGAATGCAATCATCGATTGTCATTTGTTTTGTTATTCTATTATTTGATTGTTAGAAAAAACCATTCAAAGTGATATTAATAAACATAAATATCGTTTCTTAGTTAAAAAAAACTTTGCAACACAAGTGTTTTATTTAGAAATTAATAAAAAGGAATTAAACCTATCAACTTATTATAAAACGACATTTCGTTTTAAACCAAAAATGGAGAAAATTTAATTCGAATTTACGCTATTACCTGGAGGCGATGACAGGTCAAATATTATAAGCATTACAAAAATAGTCACAAGTGATGAAAAAGTGTTTACAATACCAGAAATGCTACGATCCGCCAGCTATCACGAGGAGATAATGAAAACTAGTGCTTTTGGAAAAATAAAAAATAGTTTGAAAAAAAGATACCAGGTTAGAAGAGTCTGGTTAACCATGACAGAAGAACTAAAAAAACATATGTAGACGAAGATGGAAACCTACAGTTTGGAGACCAATACCTCGAAGAATTGGACGAAAAAAGTTTACAAGTACATCAAAAAGAAGATGCATTAGGAAAATTAATTGAAAAGTTAATGGAAGATAAGCAACAGAGCTTAAAAAACATTGCTGAGAAGTTTGTTATAGAAAAATTCTGCACTAAAAATACAAATGCAAGCCAGTGGATGGAAGTGTTTGAAAAAGAATGTTTGCGGTTTGATGTGACCATGGATGAAAAAAAAATAGAAATACTCAGATTGTTCATGGATAAATCTTGTATAGACTGGTACAGTTCCATGATTATAAAACTAACAATGAACTCAGAGTGGTCAACATGGAAAAACAAATTCTGTGAATCATTTGCAAACAAAGGATGGAACCCTGTCACATACGCACTATCATTTAGATACAAAGATGGTTCTCTGTTGGATTATGCTATGAGAAAAGAAAAACTTCTATTGGATGTGAGAAGATCAATTGACACCGGTACTTTGATAGATCTTGTTGCTTCCGGACTACCAGAATTCATACTTAACAAGATCGATAGAGAAGGATTACAAGATACTGTAGATTTGTTTAATGAAGTAAACAAGTATGAACATATGGTTAACAAAAAAAGATTTATGAATCAGAAAACATTTGGAAATGCAGAACATAATAAAAATGGGGGTAAAAATCCATGTAAAATTTGTGAAAAATTGAATAAGGGCATTCGTTACCACCCTGAAGCTACATGCTGGTTCAAAACAAAAGAGGATGAAAAATTTAAGAGAAATGCCATTAAACATGTAAACAATTCAGTGATAGAAACTGAATTAAATGAAAATGATCAAAAAAACTAATAGTAACACCATTAATAAAAGTCAAACTATTACTAAATGATAAATTAAAAATATACGGAATTTATGATTCGGGTTCAAATGTTTCTCTAATTAATTCTAAATTATTGAAACTAAAAGGAAAAGGAAACAATTTGAATGAAGCAAATTTAGTAACGATTAATGGTGTCAAAAAGGCGAGTGGTTTGACAACGTTAAACATAAAAAATTTTGAATTGGAGAAAAAAGTTGATGTGTACATTATTGATGAACACAATTTCAAGTATGATTTTTTTGATTGGATTAGACATGATAAAAGACTTCAAACTTATCCAAAGTGAAGACTTACAAATATCACAGAAACTCTGCCTAAATAATACAAATAAAAAAGAAAAATATTCTACAGATATGAAAACGAATACTGAATTTAATCATATAGAAAAACACAGAATTAATTTTAACGAACATGTTAAAGAAGAAGATTTTAAAATAACAATGAATCATTTAAATAATGATAAAAAAAAACAGAAATAAATGAACTAATAGACAAATACACATCAGTGTTCGCGAAGAGTAAATATGATGTTGGCACTGTCAATGGATATGAAGCGAAGATAGACTTATTAGTGGATAAATATTGTAGTAAGAGGCCTTACAGATGCAGTGTAGAAGATAAAAAGGAAATAGAAGAGCAAATAGCAAAATTATTAGACAATAAACTGATAGAAGAGTCGTACAGTCCATTTGCTGCACCGGTTACTCTAGCATTTAAAAAAGAAGAAAACAAAAGATCCAGATTATGCATAGACTTCAGAGACTTAAATAAAATAGTAATACCTCAAGCTCAACCATTTCCATTGATTGAAGACCTAATGACAAAGACCAGAAATTGCAAATATTTTCAACGCTGGATATAAACTCAGCCTTTTGGTCTATTCCATTGCGGATTGAAGACAAAAAAAACAGGATTTGTAACACAGGAGGGACATTATCAATGGACCTGCCTGCCTTTTGGATTGAAGACTTCTCCGGCAATTTTTCAGAGGATATTAAGCAATATATTGAGAAAATATAAACTAAACGAATTTGCTGTCAATTACATAGATGACATTCTTATTTTTTCAAAAACTTTTGCTGAACACATTGATCATCTGACAATTTCTAGGAAAAATCAACTTTTATCATGAGTACATTCCGAAGAGTGCAATAATACTAGATCCTTTGCATAATTTATTAAGGAAAAATCAAAAGTTTATTTGGACTGATAAATGCCAAAATGCTTTTGAAACGATGAAAAACCTAATATGCTCACAACCGATCTTGGAAATGTTTGATCAAGATTTACCAATTAATATATATACAGATGCTTCTCTGGAGGGTGTTGGAGCTATTTTAAAACAGACACAATCTGATGGAAAAGAAAAACCTGTTGCTTACTTTTCGAAAAAATTAAACAGCGCACAGAAAAAGAAAAAAGCAATTTACTTAGAATGCTAAGCTATAAAATAGGCAGTGAGATACTGGCAATACTGGTTGATAGGTAAACCATTTACAGTTTATTCAGATCACAAACCGCTGGAAAATATGAATATCAAATCTAGAACCGATGAAGAGCTGGGTGACTTAACATATTATTTATCCCAATATGATTTTCAAATTAAATATTCTCCAGGAAAGTACAATATTGAAGCTGATTGTCTAAGCAGAAACCCAGTCTTAGAACCAGATGAGAACCAAGATGAGCAATTAAAAGTTGTCAACTTAATAAAATTAGAAGATATCTTAAAAGATCAGGTCAAAAATGAGAAGATACAGTGCAGAAAAGATAAATTGATATCGAAGAATAATGTTTATTACAAGAAAGTAAAAAAAAAAGAAAAAATAATTCTATCAGAAAAATTCAGCATAGATTTCATCAAAAATGTTCACACAGACCTAGGTCACATAGGAATTAATCAAATGCAAAAAATGATAAACTCATGGTACACATCAGAAAACATGACAAACAATATAAAGAGAACTTGCGAAAGTTGTGCAGTATGTTTAAAGAACAAATCAAGAGGTCAAAATAAATATGGATTGATGTCCTACTTGGGTCCCGCAACAAAACCTTTTGAAATATGTTCTATTGATACGATAGGTGGTTTTGGGGGTTCACGGTCAACAAAGAGATACTTGCACCTGCTATCAGATCATTTCACGAGGTTTGCATATATTTTGACGTCAAAAACTCAAAATACCAACGATTTCATCAAACTCTTAAACTCCACAGAAACTAATGACATTGGCATGATACTATCAGACCAATATCCGGGTCTTAATTCTAGAGAATTCAAAAAATTTTTGGATGAAAAAAATATTCCAATCATTTTTACTGCAGTAAACTCGCCTTTCTCAAATGGATTAAATGAAAGATTAAATCAAACGCTAGTCAATAAAATTAGATGCAAAATCAACGAAAATGACTTAAAAGTGGCTTGGACAACTATAGCCCGTAATTGTGTAAAAAACTATAATGAAACGGAGCACACTGTCACTGGTTATGCGCCTCAGTACCTACTTAACGGCACAGATGTTACGATTTTGCCAAATGAGTTAAAACTTAAGAAGACTGACATCGATTTGATTCAAGACAGAAAAAAAGCTCTGGAAAATACTATAAAGTCACATAATTACAACAAGATGATTTACGATAAAACCAGGAGACATATTAACTTCAAAGTTGGTGATACTGTTTTTGTGGAGAATGGAAACAAACTTAACAGGAAGAAGCTCGACGAATTGAGAATCGGACCCTACAAAATCATAGAAAAATTATCAAACTCAATTTACAAGATAAATACTGGTCGAAAAAAATTAGAATCAAATTTTTTCCACATCTCGAAATTAATTCCAGCACCTGCATTGATGAACCATGAAGAGGATATCGAAGATGAATGAAAATTTTTGCAATAATTTTCTTTCCCGCGGGGGGGGGGGAGATGTAAAGGAAATATATTCCCTTTAAATTTGAATCCTATAATGTCAATTAGAATGCAATCATCGATTGTCATTTGTTTTGTTATTCTATTATTTGATTGTTAGAAAAAACCATTCAAAGTGATATAAATAAACATAAATGTCGTTTCTTAGTTAAAAAAAACTTTGCAACACAAGTGTTTTATTGAGAAATTAATAAAAAGGAATTAAACCTATCAACTTATTATATATATATATATATATTTTTTTAATATAACTAAATAATACTACAGGTTATGATGGTTTATAATACATATTACAATGATTTTACTAAGACATTACATTTAATTACATTAATAGGATAGGTAGAGATAGTTTAGCAAATTTGTCGATGTCAAATTTGTCCTTGTGTTTCTCGCCGGCACATTAAAATTTATGAGCGCCAAGAATTCAGGGCTGTCAATTGTATTACGTAAGATTATT
Organism: Limnephilus rhombicus; assembly: GCA_929108145.2. Taxonomy (NCBI): domain Eukaryota; kingdom Metazoa; phylum Arthropoda; class Insecta; order Trichoptera; family Limnephilidae; genus Limnephilus; species Limnephilus rhombicus. The sequence goes on along the minus strand of OV815289.1, from coordinate 45,921,628 downwards.
TGTTTACTGTGGTTACTTCCCAAAGAATTGACAAAATGCAGTAACGGCAAAAAAGAGCACTTCTATAATGGCAGAACAATGCAGCTTAAAGTACAGCATTCTGCCAGAACAATCCTACGGCAGGTACTCTGTTTTCCCGTTACAACGCCCGCGCCGTTGCCGTGTGGGAGACGGGAGAGGACAGCATTAGAGTTACAGCTAATTGGCCTCACGTATCGGCAGCTATGCACGTGATTGGAGATTAGACATGTGTACCGTCGTCCAGGAAACTATTGATTGCATAACTAATATTTTCATTCCCTTTCAGGAACAGCTGTGTGCCAGGGAGACAGCGGGGGTGGGCTGGTGTTTCCGCTGAGGAACACAAGCGCGGGTCCCCAGCGATGGTTCCTGCGCGGTGTTCTGAGCAACGCGCCGACGTCCCTCAATCTCAGTGATCCCTGCCTGGCTAACGTGTTCGCTCTCTACACAAATATATACAAACATCGAATGTGGCTGACTACACAAATGGATGAAAATCTATCCAGAGGTAAATCTAATTTCCTGAATGTTGAAATTGCAATATATTATTACGTTTTTAGTTACGTTCCGGGTTCTCCCGATTATTAAAAATAACACAATTGTCTGTGACACTATTTATTTGCATACTATTTACATTAATATAGTTTTATTTATGTTTTAGTCATCGATCTATCACCCGATTTTTATTTGTACTGCTTGTTATTTTTCCGTTACCATGGTGATGCATTTATTTACTCTAGGTTGGCACCGTAATGTTCTTCCCTTTACATTGCTCCCTCCTTTGGGCTGTTTCGTCCCGGAACAGGCCCCGAATTTCCTTCATGAAGGTATCGGCAATCTGGTCCTCGATTGCATCGAGCCGACGCAAAGAAATGACAATCCACAGTTTTACCGTGACTTGCATCTGACCCACTGTGGTAACAGCATACTAGAACCGATATGCCAGTGTATCGAAAGATCTCCTCGAACATGCTTCGCAAGATCCTCCAGTCCAGTCCATTCCCACGGCCACCCAGCTTCGGGATCCCTATCCGGTTGATGTCAGACTGCAACAAGCGGTCCCTCAAAACCATCAGACAGTCCCAAATGGTTCGGTACTCCGGCGTAACTTGGGTCGTCTGGTTACCAAGCAGAAGATCAGTTGTCCCTCCCTGTTGAGTTGCGCCACCTCTCCGATGGCTGGCGCCTGCTGCTCCAACTCCTGTTGCACCAGAAATTTATGTTTATTTATTTATTTATTTAATACAAACGGCATAAGTATGCCATAAACATTAATTACATGTCACAAATTCATATTCAAAATATTAGTAATGGTAAAACAGTGTATGTATAACAGTTAATTGTGACGATACATTGGGAAGTGACACCAGAGATACATTTACATGCAAAAATCTATAATAGAAATAAAATTAATAGTGACTAAAAAAATATGATAGCATAGCCGTCTTGTACCTCTGTTCCGTGCAGTTAAATAGATCTATCACATCTGCATATCTATTAGTAACTTCATGCAACCTAGGTAAAAATGAGTGTTTCGTATACTCAGTCCGATTATTGTTACATTTAAAAAGGGTTTTAGAACGAGTGGTTCTCGTGGGAATATGAAATTCAATGAGCTTAGTTAGATCAGGACTGTCTATTCTACCATTTACAATTTTGAACATTAATATTAAGTCTGATATAATTCTTCGATCTGACAGTCTTAGTAAATTTAATTCTTTCATCAAGTAATTATAATTTATGTTTTCAATGGGAATACCGAGGTTAAAATTAATATATCTTAAGAATTTGTGTTGAATTTTTTCGATTGAATCTGAATGTATTTTAAAATGGGGGGACCAGATCGAGGAGTTATATTCGACTTGACTACGTACTAAGGATGTATACAAAATTTTTAAAGTTGAAATATTCTTGAAACCTCTGGAATTTTTAAGAACGAAGCCAAGCATTTTGATACCTTTATTATAGATTGAGTTTATATGGGATATGAAGTTTAATTTAGAGTCGAAAGTTATGCCCAAGTCACTAATTTCTTCGACAGAGGTAAGGGTAGAGTTGTTAAGTTCATAAGGATGAATAATTGGTTGACTTATTCTGTAAAAACTTATTGAATAACACTTATTTATGTTCAGATAAAGTTTGTTAATAGAGCACCAACTAATTAATTTGTTTAAATTATTTTGTAGACAGGCACAATCTTCAGCGGTTTTGATGATTTTAAATATTTTTAAATCATCTGCAAAAAGCAATACATCTACATCTTTATCAAATATGTCAACAATATCATTTATGAACAATAAAAACAAAATTGGGCCTAAATGGGACCCTTGAGGTACACCACTGGTAGCTATAAATTGAATGGAATAGAACAAATTAATTTTTACAAGTAGAACTCTATCAGATAGATAGCTTGCAAACCAGTCTAAAAGTTTACCGTCAATACCGAGCTTACGTAGTTTAACCAGTAGAATTTTATGGCACACTTTGTCAAAGGCCTTGATAAAATCTGTGTATATGGAATCGACTTGAGTTTTGTTAGCTAATGCATTTGATATAAAGTTTTCATATAATGAGCGATTTGTCAGAGTTGACCTGCCAGACAAAAATCCATGTTGATTTGGAACAATGAGATGGTTAATATATGGGGAAATTTTATCAAGAAGTAATTTTTCAAAAAGTTTCGGAATTATAGATAGCTTACATATAGGTCTATAGTTAGTGACATCACTTTTATTACCCTTTTTTAGTATAGGTGTTAGATAACAACGTTTCCAAATGTCCGGGAAGCAACCTGTATCAAGCGATTGATTAAACAATAGACAAATCGGCTCAGCCAGTGAAGCAATGCAATTTATGAGAATATTGGGGTGCACGTTATCAGGTCCGGCCTTTTTGTTTTTGTCTAGAGATTTAATTTTAGATTTAACGTCGTTTATATTGATGTGTAGAGCAGGAATATGCATGCTCTCAATAAGGGAAGGTGGTGGTATGTAATTTTTTGGGATATCTTCGTCATATACACTTTTGAAGTAATCAGCAAAATAGTTAACCTTAACTTTCATATCAGTGCTACTCTTATCTTTGAAGTGCATTGAAATGGGTAAACCTTGTTAGTTTTTTCTAAGAGAGTTTACATGTGTGAAAAAGTTTTGTATATTAGAGGGTATAGATTTTTCGATTCCATTTATATAATTATAATATGATTTTTTTGACAGTTTTTTACATTGAGTTCTGTAATTGTGAAATAACTTATAGTTATGTTATGTTGCAAAACCCTCGATATTCCCCGTGACATGTCAAAGTCGTGCGTCACGCAGAAGGCCACAGCATGCTCTTTTGAAAGCCTGAACAGGTCCTGCGCTATTTCCTGTGTCACTCCATGACGGGTCTTGTGCCCCTTGCTAGCCTGGGATGTGAATTGTTCGAAGGTTATTTCATCCTCAGGGACATTGCAGACTCGGACATGCTGTTCTGGGTCCTCCCGATTGTCACCCAGAAAGGGAGCAAGTTGATTGAAGTGGACGATCCGTGGTTTCCCGTTAGGCCTCTTCCTTATCCTGTAGACCACGTCGTTGATCCGCTTTATTCAATTAGCACCTCGTAGGGGCCATCCCAAGACCGTTGGAGTTTTGGGGAGAAACCTTGGCGCCTCCGGGGGTCGAACAGCCAGACTAGATCGCCAGATTGATATCCTCCCTTCTCCGCCCTGATGTCATAGTGTTCCTTCATCCAGTCGCTAGCAGCCTCGATATTCACACGGACCCGGTCGTGGGCATCATCCAGACTCCTACGAAGGTCCGACACGTAGTATTCACCAGCTACGTCTTCTTTCGGTTTACACCCGAACTTCAGGTCACAGGGCAGTCGTAACTCTCGTCCAAAGAGTACACTTCCAGGCGTCTGCCCCGTAGTTTCATGAACTGCCGATCGGTAAGCCAACAGGAACAAGGGCAAGTGTTGGTCCCAGTCTCTTTGGTGATCCGAGACAACCTTCGCCAGATGTCTGCTGATTGTACGGTTCATTCTTTCAACCATTCCATCAGACTGTTGGTGCAGTGCTGTAGTCCTCGTTTTTCTAATTCCCAGGATCTCGCACATTTTCTGGAACACCGTAGATTCGCAATTCCGTCCTTCGCTACGGTAACTGCTTCCTGATTGGGCAGTGCATAGGCTTCGACCCACTTGCTGAACTAGTCGATAGCGACCAGGATATATTTGTTCCGGTTTTCGGTTGAAGGGAACGGTCCAGCTATATCCACTGCGATTCTCTCGAATGGGCTACCCACGTTGTACTGTCGCATCGGTGCTCTCTTTCTCTTGTACGGTCCCTTGGTCAAGGCACAAGTCACGCACTTCCTGCACCAATCCTTGACATCTCTTTTGCAGTTCACCCAGTAGAAGGGTTCCCGGACCTTTTCTATGGTCTTCTTGACTCCCAAATGCCCACCGGAGGTTCCATCGTGCAACAACTGAAGGATTTTGGGAAAGCGTTTCCTTGGAACCAGCATCTGTAACTTCCTTGGTTTTCCATCCGGTGTTTCCAATGCCCTTCTAAGAACCCTGTTTTCCAATTCAATGGAATCCCACTGAGCCCAGTATGACTTGACGTTTGGAGAGGAAGAAGCGACGTTCTCCCAGGTTGGCCGCTGTCCCGCCTCTTCCACTCCACCAGATATTTCAGTTCGGGGTCAGCCTCTTGGTCCTTCCCGATTTCTGCAGGTTCCCAATCGTCATCCACGACTCTTGTTCCATACATTTATTTATTGTTTTTGAACATTTACAGAGTATTAACATAAAGAAGTCATTAGATTAGCATTGTAAAATGCGTAGATGTTAATAGTCCACTTAAAAATGTTCACAGAATGCACAGTTTAATAGTTGCTTTTCGCTATGTACACATAGAAGTTAACAGAAATTAGAAATAGCAAAATATAAACAGAGTTATAAAAAGAGATAACAAAAATAGTGATGATAAAATATAGAGATGACAAAGATAAAAAAAGATCGATAATATCGATCGATGTAAAAAACAGAGAAAAAGTGAAGAAAAACAAAAAAAGTAAAGTACAAATACAGTAAGACACAGCCATTCACATTTAAGTTCAAGATAGTCTATTGTTAATTTGCTTTTTAAAGTAAGCGAGACTACTTGCATAGATGTCTATATGGTTACATTCAATGGAATTATACAGACGACACATTCGAGACAGTAGATTGAAGTATGCAATGTTGTTTTTAAATAATTCGAGATGAAATATATTCTGACTCCTTAAATTACGTCTATTGGGAACCTTAAAAAGAATATTGCTCAGACAATGAGTTGTTTATTAGAATATTGCTCAGACATGACAGCTGAATTTTCCTCCATCTGCCCGCAGTGCATGCAATCCTCCGCGCAAGGTCTCCTGGATAGAGCGTCTGCGTTCCGGTGGAGAACTCCAGCTCGATGTTCGGAATCGTAATCGTATTCCTGCAACCGCTCAATCCATCTCACCACCTGTCCCTCGGGATTTTTGAAGTGCAAGAGCCATTTAAGCGCCGCATGATCCGTCCTCAGCAGGAACTTTCTCCTATAGAGATACTTGTGAAAATGCTCCACCGACTTAACAACTGCTAGTAATTCCCCTCGCGTCACGCAATAGTTGCGCTCAGGTCTAGACAGTACCTTGCTGAAGTACCCGATGACTTTTTCCTCCCCTTCCTGGACTTGTGACAGAACGCCTTCCATGCCCACGTTGCTGGCAACTGTATCCAATATAAACTTCCCTTCTGGTTTGGGATAGCTCAAGATAGGGGCGTCGGTCAACTTCCGCTTCAGGTCTTCGAAGGCCTGCTGGCAGTGAGAGTCCCAGGCAAAACAATTCTTCTCTTCGGGGAGCCTTGTCAATGGCTTGACAATATCTGCAAACCCATAGACGAACCGTTGGTAGTAGGTGCAGAGGCCAAGGAAGCTTCTCAACTCGTGCTTGTCCTTCGGTACTAGCCACTCATTGACGGTGTGGATTTTGTCTGGGTCAACTGAGACTCCCCTTTCGGATACCACGTGACCGAGATAATTGACCTGTTTCTGAAAAAGGTTGCACTTCTTGGGATTAAGTCTCAAGTGGGCATCCTGCAAACGCAGGAACACCTGTTCCAAGTTCTTTAGGTATTCCTCAAAGGTTTTGCCGAGTATAATAATGTCATCCAGGTAGTCCAGGCATGTTTCCCAGGATAATCCTCTTAGTACATCTTCCATCAGCCGCTCAAACGGAGCAGGAGCATTACACAGTCCAAACGGCATCACTGTGAACTGCCAGAATCTCGTCCCGGTAGAAAAAGCCGTCTTTTCCTTGTCTCTTGGGTCCAACTCCACTTGCCAATATCCGCTCTTCAAGTCCAGGGTGGAAAAGACTTGGCAGCCTCCCAAGGTATCCAACGTGTCATCGATCCGAGGTAAAGGTCCTTCTTGGTCACATCGTTGAGTCGTTGGTAATCTACACGAAAACGTGTGGTCCCATCCTTCTTCTTCACCAGTACCACAGGTGAAACCCATGGGCTATTTGATGGCTCGATTATCTTCCCTTTCTCCATGTCCCGAATTATCTGTTCAGCTTCGTCACATCTCACAAATGGTAATCGCCTAGGAGTTTGTCGAATAGGGTCCACGTTCTCCGTTCTTATGCGATGCTGTACGACGTCAGTCCTTCCTAACTACCCGTTCGAGCCTTCGAAGACATTCTGATATCTGCTGATCAGCGTTTTGACGGCATTCTGTTATCTTATAGGAAGTCCCCTACTGGCCCGTTCAACGAGATCTTTTAGCTGGTCTGGAAGCTTATTCGATGTCAGGGTCATGTTGTTAACTTGCCGAACAACCGCCAAAACAGGTGAACCACGCCCAAACTGAATGCCTTTCTTCAGGGTTACCGGGTAGTCATTGAAATTCATTATCCTGATGGGTATTTCCTCATGGGTGCGGATTAGCGCCTTGCCGACGAAAATTCCTTGTCCTGGTCCCACACCGTCCCTCTCCGGTTCCAAGATGACAATTTGCCCCGGTGGACTCCACGTATCTAGACACACTGTAACCAGTGTCTCACTGCATTGGGGTAGCAGAGTATCCGCACTAAAGACAACGCACCCCGTCCCGCCTACCCCCTTCTGCAATATCACTTCCTCGTTGTTGATCCATATGACTCCCTCTCTCAGGTCCAGCTTACAGTCCAATTTCGATAGCAGGTCTATCCCGAAGATCACTTCTTCCACTATGTCAGCGACTAGAGCCTGATGCTTGAAGGTGGTGTTGCCGATTTTGAAAAAAGCGGCTGTCTCCCCGTGCACGCACGCCAACTCTACTGTTGCCGTACGTAGTTTCCGTCGTGACGGCACGGTACTTGCTCCGGAGGCAGCAATATCTGGTCTTATGATCGACACAGTTGCTCCCGTGCGACTTTTTCCATCCACCAGACCCTCTATGTACATACTGCTAGTTCCCCCTCCAAGTGTCGACATAGAAACGGATGTTTTAGGGGCCTCGGTAATACGGATCGATGGTTGCCCCTTCCCTTCGGCCTTTTTAGTGGTTTCGGGCATTTATTGCGAAGGTGTCCTGTCTTATCGCAGTTCCAGCAGCGTATCTCCCTTTTCTGTACCTTCAAAGCCCCCTGCTTCTCTTGGCTTCTCACGGACTGCTTCACGACCTCGAAATCTAGAGCATGCGTCAACGCTTCACTCAGCATCTTCGGACGTGACAACATGACAGCCTGCTGCGTTTCACCCTCCCGCAGTCCGTCCGAGAATTTGTCGATGGCCAGACTCTCGTAGACATCGTCAGACACTGTTGGGTAGACGCCTCTAACCAGGCGGACGATGTCAGCTTCAAATTCTTGCAACGTCTCATTCGGCTTTTGAAAGCGGTTCTTCAGTTGCGAGCGATAGATCTGCTCCATGTGACGATGACCGAACCTCATTTCCAGACGGTGGGTCAACTGCTCATAGTCCTGGCGCTCCATCAGCGGAATAGTTTGCAATACCCTTACTGCATCTCCTCGCAGCAACAGGCACAGCATCGACGCCTTCTTAATTTCTGGCCATTCATCAATCATGGCCGCGGTCTCGAAGAGCATCAGATATTCCTCCCAGGAAGATTTCCCGTCGAAGATAGGCAGGTCGTTCATCATCTGTGTCAGAACCATCCTTTCCTCGACGTTAGTGTTTGGGGGCCTTGATAAACTCCTTACACCACCATTCACGTGGAGTCGCTCCTCTATTCTCCTGATGCGTTCTTCCATGTCAAGTATCTTTTTATTGAAGCAGCGAGAAGTGATGTCTAGCTTCCCTTCCAGCTGTGTCCTCATGTCACTGATGCTTTGACAGAGGTCATCAATTCCGCCGGTTGTTTCGAAAGAAAAACTCTCCGGATCTTCACCAGTGTTTACGAGAGCCACTCGTAGCCGCTGTTGCAATACACTCTTCGCCCCCGTTGTCACGTTCCTTGAGTTCCCACTTTAGTTCCATTACCTAGTCCTTACCTTCAGACAACAATACGCTAGTGACACAGTAAACACGTAAAACTTTGCACCACAAAATTAATAGTTAACAAGCAACTAAATTAGTCTTTGTAGTGAATTTTATATACGTCAACAACGTTTAAAGAAACCCTGTATAATTAGTGGTATTATTATACTAGTTGTGCAAGTGTAAATAGTTACAAGTAGTAATCCACTCAAATTTCTCAAAGCGTAAAGTGAATCGTCCATATTCCGCGGTAACGTGACCGCCTGATTAAGTACCAAGTAAACATGAGTGACTTTTACACATACAAAATGGATTCGCTGACCTACACAGACCAGGCGAAAAACGCGGTAAATTTGCCCACGAAAATGGTAACTGACCCGAATAATAAATTTACAAAAGAGCAACTTGCCAAAATTTTTCCCAAAACTAATGAAATTCTGGAAACACAACTGAAATGGCTGTTAAAATGGCATCGCTCGAGGGTGAACTAACTGCCCTGAAAAGCAAACCGCATCATCCCCAACCATGGCAAAACACTAAAAATAATGATATTGAAAAACAAAAAGCTATTAAAAACAAGTACTGCATCTTAATCACTCCTAAAAATAATGAAACATCCACGGAAATGCAGAAAAAAATTCAAAGACACAATAAAAGTAGCGAACTAGGAATACACATCGAAGGTATTAAAAAAATCTCCCGCAACAGGATCATAATCGAATGTGCAAAAAAAGATGACGCGGCAAAATTACAAACCGCAATCTTAAAAGACATCCACGGTATTGAAAGCAAAGAGCTAACAAAAAAAAACCGACGATGATTTTCAAGGGAATTTACAATGATTATACCAAAGAAGATTTTACTGACGATGTCGTAGAACAAAATGAAGACACCAAAATCCTAACACAGGAAATGGATAAGAAAGGTATTTTCAATATAGAGGCGTTTCAATAGTTGCCAACGCGATAAACGATTCATTGGTACATCCAGAAAATTTTCTTCAAGAATAGAGACAAGAGGAGCCCCAATTAAAAAATGTGCAGGAGTTAACGGGTCCAATTCGGATGGATCCGACGACAGCGCTCCAATTGGTCGCGAATTTAAAATGGCTTCGATGCGAGTCAGAACAGTAGTTTATTCTTCGAAGGTAAGGATTTGATCTCCCACAACCCTCTTCAAATGGTGTTTAGTTGACTTAATACCAGCTTCCGACACTCCATTGAAGTGGGGTACGGAGGGCGGAAAAAAATGCCAATTAATTGAACGAGCGACAGTTGCGTCAACAAGTTTGTCAGTGTTTTCAGATGCATGTATGAATTTAGAAAGACCAGTTTGATATCTATTAGTTCCAATAAAATTGGTGGCATAATCGCTATAGATATTTTGGCATATACCGCGTCTAGAGATGATTCTATCTGATGCTGCCACAAACGCTTCAGTAGATAGATCTGACACTAATTCAAGATGAACGGCTTTGGTCGATAAACAAACGTAAAGACATAAATAGGCCTTATAAGTTTTTGCGCCGCGACGTCTACTTTCGCGTGCCAAAAAAGGACCTCCATAATCTGTTCCGACATTTAAAAATGGACGACCTTCTCGAAAACGGGAAGCGGGTAAGTTACCCATCAACGGGAAACTACCACGCGGGTTATTTTTAAAACAAGAAATGCATTTACTCAATCGATGTCGAATTACGTTCCTAGCCGAAATTATCCAATATTTTAATGATATTATGGATTGGAGTGCACGATGACCTGGATGAAGGTACATGCTATGGTAATAATCAATTATTAAAGTTGTCAAATGACAACTTTAATTCGGTAAAATAATAGGATGTCGAGCATTTTCTGAAATATGTGCAAGGCGAATTCGATCACCGACTCTCAAAACACCATTTGCATCAATAAATGGGGCGAGTTTTTGAAGCTGCGTTGAGCACATACGATGGGAAGAGATATTGTTCATATCTTGTTGAAATGTTGTCATATCTTGTTGTTCATATCTTGTTGAAAAGATCTTAATGCAACATTGCAAGGCTAAATTATTTTCTTTTAACGAAAGTGGGGATAACCCATTGAAATTGATAAATGATTTCGAACGTAATCTATTGATAAACCGACGGCACCAACATATAACACGAAGTAATTTCGATAATGATGAAAACTTCAATAAAAACTCTTCATCACACGTTGATAGAGAAATTAAATTTTTTGACTTTTACTCTGGTAACTGGTCCACAGAGATATTTGGAGGCCTAACAAATAACCATTCCTCCAACGGTGTTGATATAAAGTTAGGTCCTTTCCACCATAACGAAGCGTCAGAGATATACTAGCAGCCTTTGGAAAATTCAATTTTTCATCATTCGCTAATTTATGAAGTGAACGAATGGATAGGTATGGGGCACTTGACGTGCCATATGTTACTGTTTGTAATTCAAATTCCTTTACAGGATGATCAGATGATTCTCTCCACAAAATATGTTGATAACGGCGAGATTTCTCATCTACAAGTATTTGCCTATACATTTGACGGATATCAGCTGTAAAAACGATTTTGTGTATTCGAAAATTACACATTAATTCGAAAATGTCCCTTTGTAATTTGGGGCCGACCAAAAGTATGTCGTTCAATGACGTACCCAAAGACGATTTGGTACTGGCATCAAAAACGACCCTTAAACGAGTTGTAGAACTGGTTTCTTTAATTATTCCACAATGGGGTATGAAATAGTTAGCAATAATTGGCGATTGAGGTGGCACTTCCATCATGTGCCCTAATGTTAAGTATTCTCTCATGAACGAAATATATTGAGATTTGAGATCAGAATCTCTATTCAGTCTCCTTTCTAAATGCTTGAGGCGTGACAATGCTATGTCATATGACTTTCCCAATTTTTCCAGGCTTTCCTTAAATGGCAACAAAACGACGTATTTCCCGTCTTGGTTACGGTAGGTACTTTCAGTGTATATTTTTTCACAACGAATTTCATCAGGCGATTGAATTTTCTTCAAAGCTGGAACATTTTCAATTTCCCAAAAACATTTAAGCTTTTCATCAATATTTTCCTCCATTGACGTGAAGAATGAATTTATACAATGATTTGATGGTCCAACATTTCCCATCAAAATCCAACCCAATTTAGTTTCTATAGCTATGGGTTCATTTTCTTTCCCCATCAATTTTCCTGAACATAATAATGACGCAAAAATATCACTTCCAAGCAGTATGTCAATTGCTGATGGTAAGTAGAATGTTGGATCTCCCAATTTGAGACCCACGATGTGTTCCCAATGATGATCGACGATACGATTTGATGGCATATTCGAACAGATGTTATTTAAAATAAGGAAATCGGTCATAATACCAGATTTCTTCGAATCGACAGGACGAAATTGTGTTCTTATTAATCCGTTAGAATTAATTGTAGGAGTATTTCCAATGCCTATCACGGTAAGTGGTTGTTTCTTAGAACGAGTAAAACCTAATATTTTCATACAATTTTCCGACATGAAATTTGCCTGACTTGCACTATCGAGCATAACACGAACCTTCTGAAAAACTCCATTTTTATCTAAAACTTCCATATAAGCTGTAGACAAAAGAACCGTTTTGTTGATTTTATTGTAAAATGTTGTCAACACCAAAGGCTCCGACGAGTTTTCTTGCTGGCCTGAATTTTCCACGATTTTTTTTGGAAAATGTAATAGGGTATGATGTCTTAATTGACATTTTCTGCAAGCAAAACGCGAGTGACAATTCTTAGCATTGTGTTTTCCTTGCGCTACGCAATTGAGACATAAATTATTTTCCTTTGCGAACAAGTACCTATCTTTTGGAGTAAGGCGTAAGAATTTTTCACACTTGTGCAGTGAGTGTGGCGATTTACAAAGAATACACTTGATTTCAAAGTTTGATACAAACGCATTAATATTATTGCTCGATCGATGTTTCGCAGTATACGATTTCGATTGACCTTTATGAGCCTGTAACTGGTTTTCAGGAAAAACTCCAATTGCCATTTCTTTTGCTAAGCACTGTCCATCTAAGTACTTCAATAAGTGATCAAACGTTGGGATATTCTCCGAACTGTGTTGAATTTCAAAATCAATGCGCAATTCTTTTGTTAATTTACGTAAAACAATATGTAATAAAAGAAAACTCCATTGGCGAACTGGAAACTTCAAAGCTTCTAACGCACCAAGATTTTCTTTCAAAATGCAAATAAATTTCCTCACATTATCCTGAGCTTTTACAGGTTGAATCGACAGAATTAATTCTACGTGTCTATCAGCGATCAAACGTATGTTTTCATACCGCTCCTTTAAAAGATTATATGCTACAAAATAATTTTCTTCAGAAATCGGCAAATGTTTAACGTGTGTTAAGGCTTCACCCGAAAGGCTACTTATTAAATAATGCATTTTTTGAACAGAATTTAAAGCATTATTAGAATCGATCAAAGAATTAAAGGTGTTTATATAATTTGTCCAATCTGTTGATATTCCAGAGAAAATAATCAATTTTAGTTTTGGCAACGAAACATTATTATTCGCGATTGAATGATCCGAACCACTTTTCAAAACTTCCGGAAATAATTGGTTATAATACGGCTGAATCTCGTAATACATATTTTGGATTTCAGTATATTTTTCTTGCAAAACCTTAATTTCCAATTCATCCTTCTTATTTGACTCAATTAAAATATTTGAAGCGACGAAACTTTCCCTAATATCAGATACATCCGAAAAACGTGCTTTGAATATATTATTGTCAACAATATTCAAAGATGGCTTTGATGGCAGAAGAACGAACACTTTCCATATCTAACAGCGCTAATTTGTACTTAATAGTGTTAGCCGCCATTATGAATATTTTAAAAACCAAAAATAAATAATAAAACACTGTCAAACGTCAACTTGTAAACAAAATGTTCGCTGTGATCAGCTGTCAAATGCGAATAGTCTGCGCTTGTAGGTAACAAACTAACGACCGCGGCGGCAAATTGTACGAAGTACCTACTATCTACGAATTCAAATGTTAAACCGCCGAACGAATTTAAATTAAAAATGCTAATCAATATTCACGATTGAATGTGTAATTCTGAAACAGCTTTATAAACCGGAAAAGGGCCAACGAATGGAACGATCTAAACTTCAAAACACATTAGTCTAGCTTCAAAATTACGTCTACCAAAAAACGACAAAAAACGAAATTATTCGGCGAACGGACCAAAAATGTCACGACCTATACCGCGACACGAGAATATGACTGTAAATCCTTTTTGTTTTATGATGAGTAAAGACCAATAATTGTGCTTTGAAATTTGATCGTAGGAAGTAGGAAATGAGAGGAAGTCTCTTACCTTTTGACGGCTTCTTATGGCGTTTCAGGATCGATCCTGGGTTCCCAATATCGGCACAACACCAGGTTTTTAAGACACGACAGTTTGATTTGATAATATGAAATCTTGCGATGATTTGCGATATTTTCGACGAGAGCACTGTGACCAATGTCACTATCAAAATCCAACTGCCCAAGTAGGTAAGGTAATATTATTCAATTATTTCCTCATGTAGGTAGGACCATCTTCTTCTTTTCCTGGTAGAGACTTTGAGGAAAGAAGGAAGAGAAAGGAATGCATGATTCAAGAAGGACTTGGGGAATATGGATTTAGTTTTTTAAAAGACTGTTTCAGAACCAAACACACATGATATAAAAATGATTAATTCTATGGTCTATACATTAAAAAAACGACACATCTTTCACCATTCTACGTACTATAAAATCAGTACATATATATTCAAAACTAAAATCTCTAACTTATGCTGTACATTAATGATAAAAAACCTGAATATTTTCTTCATGGTAACAAATTTCTACATAATACATTTTTATATAACATTACTTCTTCATTCTACATTTCTATATTTCTACCAGAAAATAGATAATACAATACCAATAAACAGCGACGGTTTTTTTATTTTTATTTTTTTTTTATTTAAGTACATAAAACAGGCATTATGCCCAAAAATTTATATACATGGATGATTTAAATTACAAAAATTATAACAAAGATAATATCAGTAATAATAAGCTACTCGTAAATATGCAAAAGTGAATGACGAACAAGAATGAGTAAAAGGTAGAGTACGAAAGAATCACCAACAATTTATTATTGGCACCTGTGCTGATGGGACAATGATTTAGTAGGTACAATATTTCCTGTCTTTGAATAAAGGGCTTCATCACAATATCAGCTTTATACGATTGATGGTAAAATATATTTTTTGAAGTGATTTGAATGGGTTATTAAAAATGTCAATTTCATTATTAGAGCAGTGTATAGTGTTATAATGTCTTACTGTTCGTGGTAAAGGGGAGAAATATCCTGTATTTGTGTGGTAGGTAGATATATAGAAAATATCTTGCATCCTCCTTGTTGAATTTCTTGACGGTGTGTTAATGTTAATTTGGGATAAAATGTTTGGTGTATCAACTGATGCATGTATAATTTTGTGCAGAAGCAATAAATCAGAAAGTTTCCGTTTTCCTGTCAGAGAGTGTAGTTTATAGTGTAGAATTCGGTCTTTATACGTTCCAAATTGATCAGATATACCTTCGCGATAAGCAATAACACGGGTTAATTTTCTTTGTATGGATTCGATTCTATAATTATGAATCTCATAATTGGGAGACCAAATAGTGGATCCGTATTCGAGAATACTTCGCACAATTGATTTATATAATGTTAAAGTTAATTCTGCACTTTTAAAGCAATTTGTGATTCTGAGCGTTAATCCTAATATTTGTGACGCACTTTTTGAAATTGTATCTACATGTTTATTAAAGCTAAGTGATGAGTCAAATATGACGCCTAAGTCTTTAATTGAAGTTATGTTTAATAAAGCGACATTGTTAATGTGACATGTGTTTGAAATTTTATTTCTGTTCTTTGTGAAGGAAATTACAGCACATTTGTTTTTATTAAAATACAAATCATTTAGTGTGCACCATTCGTGTAGTGAAGATAGGTCTTTTTGCAAATCGATGCAATCTTCCAATGATGTGATTTTTTTGTACAGCTTAAGGTCGTCGGCAAATATGAGATATTTCGAAAATTTTATTCTTAATACTATGTCGTTGATAAAAATTAAAAATAGCATGGGTCCAAGATGAGAGCCCTGCGGAATTCCCGATGTTACAGTAAAAATATCCGCAGAGTATCCTCCTATAACTACTTGTAGTTTTCTTTCAGTAATGTAACTCTTAAACCATTTCAGAGTATTTCCACTAATGCCAAAATTTTCAAGCTTCTTAATAAGTAGTGACTGATTTAACTGGTCAAATGCTTTCAAAAATCCGTGTAGATAGCATCTACTTGTAAATGCTTTTCTATGCGGATGAATTGAGAGTATACAAGAAGGTTTGTGGTTGTAGAACGCCGGGGAAAGAATCCGTGTTGCTCAATGATAATGTATTTACTTACGTGAGCCAGTAGACAGTCATATATTATTGACTCAAATAACTTTCCTATGCAGTCAAGTTTAGAGATGGGTCTATATTTTTTTATATCGCTCTTACAACCTTTCTTAAAGATGGGAGTTAAAAAAGCCGTTTTCCATTTGACTGGAAAAATACCATCGTGTAGTGACTTGTTGAAAAGCAGGCTGAGTGGTCTGGCGAGGAAATCTCTGCATGTTTTGATAAAAATGGGAAGAATACCATCGGGACCTGATCCTTTATTGGTTTTTAAATTCTTACATTTAATTAAGACCGTTGTAGGCGAAATATTGATCGTACCGAGGCTTTCATTACAAAAGTTTTCAGGGAATTGTGGAAAGAAGTTTGCATTGGGTGGTTTGTAAACCGATTGGAAATGCCTAGAAAAGAGCTCACAGATAACTTGACCTTGGGTAGTCTTTTCGTCATTTAAGTGCATCTCTTTTGGTATATCGGTTGTGTTTTTATACTTACTTTTTGCGAATTTCCAGAAATCTTTTGGGTTAGCTTTTAAGTTTTGTTTGATCAAGTCTAAGTGCTAATGGTAACAAACTTTAATTAGAATTTTAGTTCTGGTTCTAATTAATTTGTATGATAAATGATCTAGTTCGTTGCCGTATTTTTTATATTTTTTATGAAATTTGTTTTTTTCTTTTATCAAACGAATGAGATCTTGTGAATTCCACATAGGGAAGTGTTTTTTATTCGTTCTAATGGGAACATGCGAAGAGATAATCTGGTAGAGTATACTGTAAAACTGATCGACAGATTGATCTATTTTGCCCTGATTGATGAATTCCCAATCAATCTCACAAAGCAAGGCATTGATTGAATCATAGTCGGCTTTATAAAAGTTTGGTCTTGAGATGTTGCAGGTTTCTAGATTTGGTAGGGAATTGAAAAGAAAATTTATTTCTAGAGCAGGGTGATACGGATCTTCTTTGCTTAGTGGAAATGAAGAGTGAGTTACTGATATGTCTTGTTTGTCCGACAAAATGAGGTCCAATATTTTGGATTGGTGATTAGCTACTCGGTTAAATTGTTTAAGATTACAGAATGACAGTGTATCGATGATGTCAGAGGTGATTGTGTTTGTGTTTGTGGTGAAAGGTAATAGATTATTTATTTCATCAGGAATCCAATGAATGTTAGACTTATTGAAATCGCCAAATATTAAAATGTGTTGGTTTGGTGTCGTTAGGTAAACATTCCGAAGATTGCTTAAAAATGAGCTTACAATGGATTCTTCTTCAGATGGTGGAAGATATACTGTGCAAATATTCAGCTTGACACTCCTATTCTTAAGATTTATATTGAGTTGGATCCACAAGTCCTCTGCTTGACATTTCCAGTGCGCCATCCTCTTCGCCTCTAGTTTTTTTGATACAGCAACCATACCTCCTCCGTCTTTTTTTGTCTTGTGTATTCTATCCCTCCGAAATACTTCGTAACGGCTATCCACTAATTCCTGGTCATAGATAGATTCCTTCAGCTATGTCTCCGTTAGACTTACTAAATCGTAGTCGTTGGTAAGGATGTTTTCGTATATTTCATCAATTTTTGTCCTCATTCCTCTGATATTCATATAAAGGCATTTAATCATTATAGATTGTATATTTATTATAAATGTTATCGTGTTAGCAAAATTATCAATTAGTTATCCTTTCAGAAGTTTGTTGATTTAAATCGGGCTGTTTATTCAGTAATTCCAGCGCTAGCTGATCTTCATGGGAGATCATTATAATTTTAGAGGCGAAAGACTTCCTGAGGAAGCATCGCCCGTTTCTTGTCCACACAAAAGCGAACTGATGATCTTTTGCGAATTTTTTCGTAAGCCAAATTATATTATTTTCGTGTGTTGTAACGTGTTCACTGATTAAAATAGGCTCCTTTTTTGAGTTGAGAACTTCTTCAAATGGGTGGTGTTTAGTTTGTCTTCTTTAAGTTTATGTTTCATGTTGAATGTTTTGACGGCCGCTAGGAAATGGTCTCGTTTTAGTTGTTTATTGAATTTCACAATTATTGGGCACGCACGTTCATGGGGGGGCACGTCATTAGGAATTTTCTGGTCCCGCCGAATTCTGTAGAAATTGTTAACTTCTAGATCAGCGCGGTCGAGTTTGAGGGTTGCTCCAATTTCATCTATGATTTCCAGTAGATTTTCATTATTTTTTTCTGGGATTCCTCGAATTTCGATGTTGCATGACTTATTTGAATGTTCAATATCATTTATTTTTTTCTGAACTTCTCGTAGGGCACTCTTGATAAAAAAAATATCGTTTTCATTTTTTTTAACTTTGCTTGGTATGTCCATAATTTGTTGCAGTTTTTGTATAATGTCATCATATTTATCGTTGATGAAGTTCGTGAAGGTTTTTATTTCTTGCAGCTCTGTTTCAATTTTACTGAGCATCACTGACTTTATTTCCTCGAATTTCGTATTGAAAAATTCAAATATTGACTCTCTGTCTATATTGATCATCGATTGGTGTGTCGCCGATGGTGAGTCCATGGTGCCAGTTAATAGGGGTGAGGATGTGGTTTTCTTTGAGCTGGAGAATTTACTGCGAGATTTAGACATGTTGTTTGCGTTTTTTTTTTTTTTTTTTGTTATCGAAGGCTAATAAATTATAGACTACTAACGACTAATTATAGATATATGATTTCAAAATGATTATTATCTACATTGCTAACCCATATATCATGCTACCAACATTATGTATACAATAAATCTCTACAGTATATGTTCATTTGTACTATCGATATATTCATTCACACACTATTTTATATTGAAATCATTATCAAAAGAAGAACGAAACAAATTAATTTTTGCTGTCGTTTAAACAAACACACGAGTAATAATACTCGTCTCCGACGAATATCTGAACATAAAATAAATCTTATTGAAAACATTAAAACCTACAATTTTAGATATGAACTGGAATCGAACAAGAATACCGTAACACAAATTATGAGTATTATTATTTATTCATTTTTTCGTAGATTTATATATACATATTTTATCACACCTAAATAAATGCGATTTAAATTTTAACTTAAACGAAATTGATAGAAATTTAAATATAGAAGAATACGTACGTGAAACAGCCAGCGAATGCAATAAAATCTATAACAATATAATAAATAGACTAACAATCTTGTACCTAAACATAAGAAGTATAAATAGAAACATGTATGAACTTCTGGTATCTCTAAATACATTATGTTCACAACCAGATTTCATAATACTATCCGAGGCGCACATACATGCAAACATTAATATACCAATCATCCCAAACTACAAACATTACAATACAATTTATCAGATTAATAAAAATAGTGGAATTGTAGTATACGCTAAAGAAAATTTTACTGATATCAATGTTACCGAAATACCCATATACAACGCAAACTGTTTGTCTGTTAATTTTGTTTTAAATAATATGCCATTCAATATAATCGCAATATATCGAACACACAGCTCTGATATACCCCTATTTATAGAAGAATAAAAAAAAAACTATGTAACAAAAACCATCTAAATTGTATCGTAATAGGTGATTTAAATAATAATATTGGTCCAAATAACCACGGTAAAAATAAAAAAGATTATATAAATGCTATGAATGAAATGAACTTTATATCTTGTGTAAATAATTTCACAAGAGAATTTTCAAACCAATCGCCATCATGCCTGGACCACATATGGAGCAAAATTAAACACACAGAAAAAATTAAATCCATTATATGGAAAAATGATATAACAGATCACCATACAAATTTATTTGTTTATGATTTAAATAAAAACTCAGGATTTAATGACTCTAGAAAAATATCAAAATAATTTCCAAACTGAACTATTTAAAATTAAATAATAAATTACGAAAGGAATCTTGGTCCTCAATACTTAACTGCCAAAACCCAGACACGTGCGCAAACTTCTTTGAAGAAACTTTAAATTCTCATATCGCAGACTGTACAACCTATATAAATAATCAACCTAGTTCTAAATTAAGGAAAATCAAAATATTCCGGTACAAACTCATTAGAATTATCAAAGACACAAAAGAAAAATATAACAGGGAGAAAATAATCCTCACAAAAGAAAACCCTAAAAAACATGGAACACTTTAAACGAAATTATGAATAAAAATAAGTCAATAATAAATGTCATAAACAATAATGGAACTAAATTAAATGCTATCCGTGAACCAAAAATGTGTGCAAATATTTTCAACAATTTTTTCGCAACCGTCGGTCAAAAACTTGCATATAAAATTGACCAAAATTACAAACCAGATGATATACGTGAAGATAAAATAACAAATAACAACCTTTCAATTTTTAAACCGACTAAAGAAAAAAATATTGAAAACATAATACAATCACTAAAAAATGGTGCTGCGCCAGGTTACGACGGTATAACTACAGAAATTTTGAAAAAATACTGCAATTTCCTAACCAAAACGATAACGCATATATTTAATGTAAGCACTAAATGTGGAATATTCTCGCCAAACTATAAAAAAGCCATTATAATCCCAGTATATAAATCCGGAGATTCAAAAGAAGTAAACAATTACCGCCCAATATCTTTATTATCCAATATTGCAAAAATATACGAAAAAATAATAAAAAAACAAATTTTTGATTATATAGATAACCAAATTTGTATTAACCCTAGTCAATACGGTTTAGAGATAAACTTAGCACACCAGACGCAATTGCAGAATTAACTAAGCTTATTTACAAAACATTAGATAGAGGTAAAAAATGCTTAAGTATTTTCATTAACCTCCGTAAAGCTTTTGATAGTGTCTCACATTCTAAATTAATTAATAAACTAAATAATATAGGAATAACTGGCAAAGCTAAAACATGGTTAAAAAGTTATCTCCATCAAAGAACTCAACAGGTAAAAGTAAACAACGAACTAAGTGAAATAGAAAATATAGATTTTGGAATTCCACAAGGAACTGTATTGGGACCTTTACTTTTCATATTGTATGTAAATGAACTTTTTGAACTCCCAATCATTGGAAACATTATATCTTACACAGATGATACAGTGATTACTATTGAAGGAAATTCTTGGAATGAGGTCGAAGTTTTAGCTAACAATGCAATTAATATCGTAAAACTATGGTTCGACGAAAACTTATTGACACTAAATGTCGATAAAACCCATTTTATACCTTATGGCCTAACAGGGAATATCTCAAATATAAAGGTAAACATAAAAATTCACGAAAAAAATTGCCTTCTTAGGATCGCACCCTGTAACTCAAACTGTATACACATTAGTAGTAAAGAAGAAATAAAATATCTTGGAATAATTATCGATAATAACATCAAATGGAAAAGTCTAATAAATTCCTCAGTAGACAGAATGAGAAAACTGATCTATATATTTTTTAGACTTAGAAATACTGTAACATTAAAATTACTAAAAGATATTTATTACGCACTTGCGCACTCTGTACTACAATATGGAATCATAGCTTGGGGGGGTGCATATAAATCTTCCCTACTTCCACTGGAAACAATTCAAAAAATATTAACAAAAATCATCTTAAAAAAGCCCTATTACTACGCAATAATAAATGTTTTCCAAGATTTCCCGGTTCCCCCGCTAACAAAAATTTATGACAAAATTGCACTCCTACAATTACATAAAGATTTCTTTAAAAAAAATACTATACCACAATTAAATATTAGTAAAAGAATCATATCTGTTGGAGGATTAACCGTACCATTAGTACGAACTACAACAGCACAACATCACTAGACATTCAAGGGTTTAAAATTATTCAACAAATTACCCCTAGATATACGATCGGATGAAAACTACGACACATAAAAAAAAATTAAATTGAAATACTCTAGTACCACCTCATAACTTTAATTATTGTTTAGAAATATGTTTTGCTTTATTAATCCTTTGAATCATTTATTAATTAACCAATAATTTTATGACATGTATCGTATTTTCTATAAAATTACTATTAGTTTTTGTAATAATATTTTTAATTTA
The DNA here is from genome assembly GCA_929108145.2 of Limnephilus rhombicus. Taxonomy (NCBI): domain Eukaryota; kingdom Metazoa; phylum Arthropoda; class Insecta; order Trichoptera; family Limnephilidae; genus Limnephilus; species Limnephilus rhombicus. The sequence continues at coordinate 45,899,568 of OV815289.1, read as the reverse complement.
TATACTTAGATGTAAAAGTATTTAGTTGTCCTTTCCTAAACACAAGCAACTGCTTTATTAGGAGAGCGATTGAAATATTGTTGTTATATAATGTTGTAAAATTGTAATTATAATAAATGTTACAGTGAATAAAAAAAAAAAAAAACCTTTAAATCCATCACTCTATTTTTCTTGGTCGCCATTTTCCTTGTCACTGTATGATCGTCAAACAATTTATGATCCTGATCCGAACTGTCACTGTTGTAGTTTTTTTTTTGTAATCCCACTTCTGACACCAATTGTTACGTTTTTAGTTACGTTCCGGGTTCTCCCGATTATTAAAAACAACACAATTGTCTGTGACACTATTTATTTACATACTATTTACATTAATACAGTTTTATTTATGTTTTAGTCATCGATCTATCACCCGATTTTTATTTGTTTTGCTTTTTATTTTTCCGTTACCATGGTGATGCATTTATTTACTCTAGGTTGGCACTGTAATGTTCTTCTCTTTTAAATATAACTAATATAATTGGCTATCGGATTTTTTTTTATATTGATATCTATGAAAAAATACTGAATCTGTAGATATAAGGTGTAAATTATGTAAATGTATATGTAACTAAAATATAAGCACCTGTTGGCAAGCCAATTCAATTGGCTTAGCAGGACTTGTTTGTTGATATGTATTAAATATTCTTTCAATAAAATATAAAAACAGTGTGTCGAGTTAGGTTTGAGAAGTTTTTATTGCTATGGTAGAAGTTGTATTTTATTTAAAATATAATTTTTAATACTACATTTGGCTTTGAGATATTTATTAAATTTAAGCCGCACTATAGGGGTTAAACAAATAGTAGGTATACAAACAATACCGGCATTTTCAGCTTGTCTTTAAAAGGTAGTTTTACTAATGCTAAATGTGTCGATTCTGTTCAACAGCAAGATTCTATCGACATGCAATGCCGCCCCAAAAATTCAAATAACCATATTATTATTATTAACATGGGGTTCAAATATTGCGGTTTTCGCATCAAGACATATTGGATCAGGAATTCATCGTCATAATCATCATATTCATCTCCACAGAAGGGTCAAATGTGTCAAAATGGCCGAGTAATTCTAGCTTAATTGTCGTTTTTCAGAAAGTAAAAACGAAAGCTTAAGATGACATAAAACAGATGGTTAAGTTTATTGAGAAACGCATTTTTATTTTTAACAACAATAATTTTATTTTTAACGGTTGCAATTTATTTCACTCTTGCTTTTACTCTAGCAACCGTTGAAACAGACGGCCCTTTTGGTGGCAAATAACTTAACAGTAGCAAGTGGCTAAGTTGCCAAGCTAGCGTAGAAACTAGGGAACACTTGTAGCTATGAATTTCTTTAATAATATCTTTGTAACTAACTAACAACTGAAGTATAGTTGCTGGATTGCTGCCACAGCACGGCTTAAGCTAGGAAACACCAGTACCTATAACTTCCTTTAATCATCCATTGTTTAGGTATCCATTCCTTAATGACAGTTGTATGTTTGTCTTCTTGCAGAAGGCTGCAGAGTGAAGGAGGGTACCGGGGTGTGCCGGGAGTTCTCCGAGTGCCTGGCCACAAGGATACAGGCTAACCTTGGAATTGTGCCACAGGTACAATATTACCAGATAACTTACCACTTTAGCTGTATGTGGGTGACCGTGGTTTGGACAATTACCTCACGTTAGAATAAGTCAGGCAATGGATCCATTACCAGCTCTGGGAACACCAATGCCTACACGCACACATACAATATACAATTTCACTTAAAATTATAATTACGAGTATCTCTACATTTATATATTAGAGTATAGACATAGGGCTTAATTCACCATCCTCTTGATAGCTTATCCATAGGGTAATGCGTGTTTTGATTGAAGATTTTTTTGTTTATAAAGTCCAAATTAACTATTCGGTACTCGATCAATAAACGGTCGCTACAAATCCGATAAGGTAGCCGAGTTTTGTACCTATTACAAGCATTTGTTTATTGAACACTTCTGCACCAGGCAGTGGCTATGTTGACTTCGCGTTTGGATCCCACCCAGGCGTCGTGAATTCAATTCCTCGGTTTCTCTCGGGCATCTATCACGACACAGCAACAAAGCAAAATTTTACGCCAACTGTGGTGGTAGTAGGAGATTTTCAAATATTTGAAACATTACACTCGGAACACGAAAGTGGTTTTACTCGAATTTCGCACCGTATCACGAGCCTGCAACAAGAATTTTAAAATTACGCGTTGAACACTAGGATCGTTTATATTCATCCTCCGCCCCCCTGTCGACCCTCCTGTGCTAGTCGTATGAACAAAATCATTTAAGTTTATGTCAATTATACTTAAATCATAATTTATTTATTTAGGGAATAAGAATTAATTAAATTTATAAGAAAAGAACATGAAACCAAAAATTATAAAAACAGAAAATTAAATAAAAGAACAATAAAAAAACGAGTGTGCTTTAGACACACACCTGAAGTAAAACTTCTGCTCCATCTATATGATAGGAAGAAAGAATGAAAATGTGCGCGCGCATTGCTCTCTCTTGCTCCTACAAGTGTGATACAGGCAATAGGCCTGCACCTGCTACCGTTCGCCTCGCTTTTCGTAACGCTCTCGTCATGAATTCGCCAGCTTACTCCCAAGTCAAGAAAGCGGAAAGAAGTTTTACTTGAAAAAATGAGTGTTCTTTAGGCAACACAACTGAAGTAAAACTTCTGTGTAACGTAACTGGCTATGAGAGAAAGAGGGAAAGAAAATGCGTGCTCGCATCTCTCTCTCTTGCCCCTACAGTAATAATCGAAGCGTAACTCTCTCTTTTTCTATCTTCCCAACTTATATCTTCCTCTCAACTAACGTTCGCCTCGATTTTCGTAACGCTCTCGTCACGCATTCGCCAGCTTACTCTCCAAGTCAAGCGTGCATAAAAAAGGTTTAATTAAAAAATTATCAATACATTAGTAACCATAAGAAAAATGTTTTACACACAAATCAAATCATAACAGAATTATAAATAGGAACCACAGAAACATAAAATTATTCACGAAATATCAGAGAAATACTCTTTTATGGACCCCTTATATTTGGTAAGTTCGCAATTGAAAATGTCGATCTTGGATAACATGCTACTCGTATTGTAACTATTGCGTATTCTGTTCAGGCGAGAATTCTGCTTACAGTTCGACCCCGCCTCCACCCTGGCAGTTCACCAGCTTCCTCCCAGCATCTAGCGGCTACAAAGGACTACCTACACACTACGGTGCTCTATTTACTACAGTCTGTGTGAGAAGACAAGGAGGTCTCTTACAATTAGTATATAGACAAGTAGATTTTTCCTTGATGCGTTTGAATGAAAATATGTTTTATACTTTGTTATACGGCGGTACATCCTCTCTGCACATCTATTTGGGATCACTTAGTTATATTTTGTGTAATTAGGTATGCCGTATATTCCCATAACCGACTGCATATTGTATATAAGTACCCCGGAGGGATATGAACAGGACAGAAGAGCGTGTTGAACGCGCAGGAACATTAAATTGAATCTTTTTTAGCAACTCTGGGCACTGAATATAATTGGTAACTAATTTATACAGGAATATTGCAACTATACGAGGCCTTCGTACATTCAATGAACTTTGTAGTGATACAGATTCTTGCATTTATACGATCAATTCACTCACTTCCAACAAAAGGACCACTTCCGAAGGTAGTTGATCTCAACTGTAGCCCCAACACATTTCTGTTATAAAAGGGAAATAAAGCTACTCACCAAAGCTGATTAAAAGTAACAAATCTAAAATAAAATGTTGATTTGTAAATAGAAGTATTTTAATTCAAGAGTGTCTCTTTTCCCAGTTCTGCTCATTCTCCAACAAGATCTGCTGCGTGGAGATTGTGGAGTATGTGGAGACCTGCCCGCCTCTGCCACATTCAGCTGTCAGCCAGCAAAAGACGGGCTCGAAAGCCAAAGATTGTAAGTTGCATTGCACTGAATTTATTCTAGCACTAATATTAATGCACACATTTGAGATGTGTCACGACTCTAGGGTGACCCTTGGAATCTCGGTTTGGCTGGGAAGCATTTGAGGCAAGACTATATGTCCAAAGTTGGAAGCCAGAAGGCTAATAAAGAAGAAGAAGAAGTGACAAATGCAAGAATTCTATTTTTTACATTAGCTCACACAGGAGGCCCTGAAGAAAATAATTCCCCCCAGGGCCTATGTCATCCTTGGGAATGATGTGTGGAGAGTCTTTATAGGTAAGGAAGTTCTGGGAATGAAGGTTCAAGGTCCAGGAGTGACGGAGGTATGAATCCAACCCTCCAACAGCGGTGCAAGGAGATTTTCCGAGAGAGTCCTGCTCGAGAGGTCAAAAAGCTCTCCCTCAACCAGTCTCTCGCATAATGGCTGCGTTTTTCCCTTTCCGTGTTCAAAAGGAGGCAGTGCTGCTTCGAAACCCACACGGGTTTATAACTCTATTTCTCCTTCCAAACCCGTGTACAATACAAGGCACGCATCCTTCAATCGTGCTCGGGTTTATAATGAATGACCATGCGCATTGATTGAGCACTACGGATCCGTGATTGGATCTATGGGCATTAAAATAGCGTCCTTAAGTTTGTTTACTTACATATTTTTTTAATGATGGTTTTTTTTATTGTTTATTATTTATTATGGCCCCAGTGGGCTTTTACATGAACATTTTGTAATTGTAAGAAAATAAATGCACACAATAAAGTTCAGTGCAAATCAGCAAAAGACTAATGATTCAATGTATAATAGTACTATATACTCTCACACACCAACCCACTACGCACATCACCTGGTAATTAACAAATAAACGTACCATAAAAAAAGACATTACAAATAAACATATCACAGGTACCTACCGTGAAAATTATTTGTTATCTGTAAATATTATCATCACTTTAATCAGCGCACTGTTTGTTAAATAAAAAACATTAAAAAATCCACTGGAGCGACCATGTCGAATAATTCGACGTTTTGTTTTCTTCTAGGATTGCCCACGTCGAATAATTCGACGTTTATGACGTACCACTCGTAAACAATTAAAAATTATTTAATTATTTACCAGTCCCTGGCCAATATTTATTCCGTTGGAAAGCTGGTAAAATTGTCTTTCATTTATGGCAACATCGATGCCTCTAGTGCTTCTGGAACGAATATTTCGCGGTATGCATAAGCACGTATCTTGTTTTGTTGACGAAAATTTCTAGGTTAAAATGACAGCCGTTTGTTGGCTTAGAATGATTTTATTGATTGTTTTAATTGATTTTTATTAAGTGTTTACATACGGCAGTTCCCGCAATTCAATTATCAATCTATTTAACGTGTTTTCAATTCGTGCAAATGAAAAATTAGTGGCTTTTTTACGTATTTTACGAAGTAAATTTTAAATTTCGAATTTCACCCGATCTTTGTGTTCATTTTTACAATTATTGACCTAATTACTTGACGTGTGCATTTGAACTGTAGTTTATCAATTAGAAGGATTCATAACAAAGATATGCATGTAAATTTCAATTAGTTTAGAAAAGTTTTAATCCAGTAAATCTCAATCAAAGCCAGCTGTCAGATGGTATATTTTGTCAGAATGGAAATGCGAAACTCGAAAACATTCGTGCAAGTATTCTAAAAGGTTAGTAATACGTATTCTTATGATTTTTATCTTATTAAAAACCTTGTATCTTAATTAACTACATTATATAAAAACATGTTGATGAATATCCAATGTTAGATCACAAATGTTTATAAAGCTGTAGTCTGATTTTGATATTGTCATTTAGGGTGTATTTGTAAAACGATTATTTTAGTTAAATATAGCAAAAATCACGTAAATTCTTATTGATAATTGTAGACAATGAACGTATCCTACTAATTTCATACAGTTACTTTGTGTTAAATGTATTTCAGTATACTAAAAAGTGGATTTCATTTTGTCACTCCGCGGTCTCAAATATCTATAAAAAAAACTTCGAGCAAAATATTCCAAATCAGCTGATTGCACTTAAAAATTGACAGTTTAAAAATATGTTTGCTTCTGTGGTTATCAAGTAGGCCATAGACAACGTGTAGAAATCGAAAATATCCAATGTTGACTTGAAAAAGTAACATTTAGGGCAATTTCAAAGTAACGAACACGCAGGATTCGCACATTTTTAAAGTTTACGATTTTGTAATATTTTTTTTATAATTCCTACGAATATGCGATAATCAACAAAAGATAGGTTAATTCATTGGCTATATGGAACTATAATCAGTTTGCATGTCTCAATATTAAAATTCGGAGATATGATTTTTTCAATGTCGGCGGAAAAAAATCAAAATGAATACGAAAATATCACGAGCAATCCGAGGCAAAAGTTATAAAATGCGCCGTCGCTCCAGTGGTTATACGCTTGAAATAGTAAGTACATAAAAGAAAGTATAACATAAAGTAAGTGAACAAAAAGTAAGTTTGTGCGTATACTGATAATATTAATAATGGGCGTTATAAACCGAGTAGGTAACATGAGGTAATCCACATAATACGTAAATATAAAAAAGTAACCATAAAGTGCGAATGGATTTGTGTATTTAAAATCATATTGTAAATGTTGTTTGGTCGGAGGTTCATTATCATCAATATCTGATGCAATTTAGTGAATACGATTTCTTTTCATCAATTAACAGTTGGCTGGTCGCCTGATTGAATCCTTCCGTTGCCACGTGATAAACCCCCTTCTTTGCGGCGAGCGATCCCACTAGGTTGAACATTCAGAGTTGGCTGGTCGCCTGATTTCATCCTTCCTTCCGTATTGAACACGAACAAGGAAATACGCGATCCGGCCAGCCATGCACTTGGTGGACAAAAGTATTCGGCGCCAAGATCCGGTTAACCCTAACCCATGCACACAGGCACTCCAGCTAAGTCAACAAACGTAGCGAACCACTTGGGGTGACCGATAGCAGAGGTTTTGGTTATCCAATAATTGGTTCCCGGGGCGGCGGTACCCATACTCCTCTCAAACTATACCTCCCAAATTATTTCATAGTTGTATTCGCTCTGGAAGACACACACACACACACACACACACACACACACACACACACACACACACACACACAGGTAGTCCATTCCCCCACCCCGAGTGAATTTACAGACATATTTTGACATTTGCATTTGCAGCACATCCTTCACCCTAACACTATGTTTTATTTAGTTTTTTTTTACATAAATACCGCCCAAGAGTCCCAAATCTCTCTTGGTAGGGAGTGTATTTCTTATTTTACAAATGAACAAATGCAATCAGAAATATTTGGAAAAATTGATAGTAAATAAAGATAAAGTTTATATGGTTTTAAAGTTTGTTAAAATTAGCCTCCCAAAAACTGCGCGTACTGTACAGGGCCCACAGATACTTTAATAGTACACAACTTCTAACCCTGTACAAATCAAAAGTGCGCCCCACGGTTGAATTTGGCAGCTATCTCTGGTCTGGAGCTCTAAAATACCTGAAAATACCCTCGACTCTGTGCAGAAACGGGCGGTCTGTTTAATAGATTCTCCCATATTAGGGATCAATATGAAAATGTAGTCTCTTTCAACGGAAGCAATCTTCCGAACAGGCCCTCCATTGATATGCTTGGTGTAACCCTAAGTGACCAGGTATGGGGGCTCCATCGCAGCCAGAGTAAAGTTAGCCTCTCAGAAACTGGGCGTACTGTATAGGGCCCGCAGATACTTTAATAGTACACAACTGCTAACCCTGTACAAATCAAAAGTGCGCCCCACGGTTGAATTTGGCAGCTATCTCTGGTCTGGAGCTCTAAAATACCTGAAAATACCCTCGACTCTGTGCAGAAACGGGCGGTCTGTTTAATAGATTCTCCCATATTAACACACGGATTGCAATCTTTAGAGCACAGGCTTCGGGTGGGAATTCTATCCTTGTTCTACCGGTATTACAATGGAAGATGCTCCAAGTAACTAGCATCATTGATCCCTTCGGCACCGGTGCATAGTCGGGAAACACGCCAAACGCGTGCCCAACATTTGTACACGGTTGACATTTGTCACATGAGAACGGGTCGTTTCTTCGACTCGTTCTTGTGTTCAACAGCTCGGCTGTGGAATGATTTGCCGGCCTCTGTGTTTCCTCCTTCCTACAACATGGGTCTCTTCAAGACCATTCATTCCTTCCTCTCCTCAAAAAGACCCTCCACACAGCATCCCAGATGACATAGGCCCTAAGGGAAATTATTTTCCTCAGGGCCTCCTGTGTGGAGTTAATGTAAAAAAAAATGGTGTATTATTACTATTTTCCACAAAACTTAAAAACAAGTCTTATTGTTAAGTCTTTATTGTTGCGCTACGTAGCGAGGTCGAAGCGGAGCGGAGTGACAGTGGTGCCGTTAGTGTTGCTGCTGCGTGATGATGAGTGAAGAAGGTCAGGAGACTATGGCGGTGAAGATCACAGGTCTTCAGGGAGCCGGTGTGTTGCCCTACACCATGGCGGTGTAGAAGTGACCTTGGTCCAGGCGGTCGACCGTTGTCGTGTTGACGAGGTATGGCGGCTGTGTGGCATTTGAGTCGACACACACACGCGACGCAGGAAGGAATCTTGAGAGGCGATGAGGATGATCTCTGGCAGCGGAACACTATGGGTTCGAAATGCCAGAGAACGGGTTGCATCCCAAGCAGAAAGCACGGCGGGCTTTATGTGCTGCGGACGGAGACATCTCATGTCGAGGCGCGAATGGGCCGGACAGCGTATGGTGATTAGAAAAGGAATCCTCGAAGGTGTTGAAAAAGTTCCTGGAGTCACACTGGACAAATGTTATTCACTTGCTGCGGACTGCGCGGACAAGTGCCCCGCGCAGGCACGAACTTGGTCGCGGCACTGGTCGGACTGTGTTGCTCACTCGACCGATGAATGGGAACTAGACTTGAGACTAGGTACTGACCGACTGGCTGGAGCGGACGAGCGGATCGGCTGCTTATATAGCCGCGTCGAGTAATTACTCTCACGGTAGGAAATGCGTGCCACTCGGCAGTTGACGAGAATGTTCGGCGCCGTACAGATATTGTACGGTGCTATCTCAAGACCTTTCTAGGCGGTGGCGATATTATTAACCGCTGTTTGTAGCGAAGGTAGGTATGCCGTGAGTGTTCTCGCGCATTCCATAGAGTCCAGTGGCGCAGTGGTAGATTTTATCAGAGCGGGTTAAGTGACCGCTACGTAATAATTACACAACAGAGCTTGTTTATTTATTTATTTTTATTTAAGTACATAAAACAGGGACTATGAAAAAAATTATACAAATGGATGATTTAAATAACTGAAATTATAACAAAAATAATTTTAACTAAATATGCAAAAGTGAATGACAAACAAGAATGAGTAAAAGTGAATGACAAACAAGAATGAGTAAAAGGCAGAATACAAAACTATTTATTATTTGTTGAGAAGTAAACTGTTTTTATAAAGGAAATTTTATTTATTTGAAAACAATAATAATCTAAACAAAAATATGAAAGAGAATAAGACACAGAAAAAGACAATAATGGAAAAAATAGAAAAAGACAATAATGGTCGCAACTGGGACTCGAACCCAGACCTCTCGTAATACCCTTTAAAAGTTATAAAAGGATAGTTTTTCTTTAAAAAAAAATATATATATAATTGAATACCTATATATAATAAATTAAAATAGAGTTTTAAAAAGTAATCTCTAAAACAATAAAAAATAATGGAATAAGTTGAATAAGTGAGACAAACGTTGCAAAATGTCAGAGGATTTAAACTTTAGGGGTAATTATAAAATGTAAAAATTATCTACGCAAATAAAACTGCCGTCGGAATTAAAAATTCGTTTTTTTGCATTCGGAATTATAAATTCTTTTCTTCAGGGCCTATGCCATCTTTGGCAATGCTGTGTGGAGGGTTTTTAAGGAAAAGAAGAAGAGAAGAGTTCTGGGAAGGAAAAAGGGTTTAAGGGGTGGGTAGAAATCTGGAGTTCAGTATGTCCTGGCCATCCGCCTCCAAGACCTAGATAAACCTCACCCCATGAACCCGGGCACCCCTGCTAAATCACCAAGCGTTGCGAGCGCAAACCACTTGGGGTGACTATGGAAGAGGTGTTGGTTGTCCAATAAAGGTTCCCGGGGCGGCGCACAGTGGTTGGAAATGCTCATTATTCATCTCATAAATCTGTAACTTCTTTGTTTCTTGTCATAAAACAAACAAAAATGGTATGCTGATTAAAAACTAAACAATCTTTTTGTTTCATATTTTTATTTAGTGAATTATTATCATTTTGATATAAAATATGTCATTTCAAAAACAATTTATCCCTTTTTAGTACTGTGGCAAGGTAATTTTCTGATAAAAAGGAGCAGCGGCAAAACCGTTTTTGACGCTGTTGCGCAAATAATCCACAATATGTTTTTAATGAAAACATAAAAAAATGTTTTTTTTTTATAAAATGGTGTTTTAATATCTACAGGGAAAAACCTGCGACCAGTTGACAGTTTACCTGAACTTTGTTAAAATCCAGTTCAGGTATCATTTGCTTAAAGGGATTTTATAAATCATTATTACTTTAAACTAAAATATTTAAAATACATATTATTTTAAAGCTTAAAAATTAACCGTAGCGGTGATATATAATAAAGTCTATATATAAAGTAGTTTAAATGCTTTAAATTTTCACCACAAAAAATTCCACATTTTGATTCAATTAAATATCTCAGCTCGAACCCGTATTTTGACATTATTTTAAATACACAAGAAGACAAAAAAAATATTTTTTTCCAAGAAATACAAATTTATCAATTATTTATCTTATTAAAACCACTACAGGTAATATACGAAAAAAGCATAGTTTTTCGATTCATGAGATGTGTTTACATCTACCGGATCTGCCGGATCTGCCCTGATGATGGACACTGCAACGATGTCCGAAACGTTGGCTAAAGAAGGAGGTAGCGCAACACGGCACATCTACCGGATCTGCCGGATCTGCCCTGATGATGGACACTGCAACGATGTCCGAAACGTTGGCTAAAGAAGGAGGTAGCGCAACACGGCATAACACCCCAAAAACAAATAACGAAAACATTTCAAAAACAATTTATCCTTGCGACAAGGTAATTTTCTGATAAAAATGAGCAGCGGCTAAATCGTCTTTGATGCTAAAACGCACAAAATCCGCAAACTTTTTTTAATAAAACTATTAAAAAAAGCTTTATATTTTATAATTGTGTTTTCAGATCAACAGGTCCGAACTAGTTAAAAGTTTACCCGAACTTTGTCAAAATCTGGTTTCAGTATTATTTGCTTAAAGGGAGCTTATAAATAAGTATTATTTAAAAAAAATATATTAAAAATAAATGTTAATAAAGCTTAAAAAACAACCTTTTCAATGATATATAATAAACTATATATAAACTAGCTCAAATGCTTGAAATTTGTACCACAAAATATTCCACATTTTGTGGTACAAATATCTAAATTTATTAAATATCTCAGCCGGAGCCCGTACTTTGACATTATTTTAAGCATACAAATATACAAAAAAAAAAAATTCCAATGGATAAAAATTTATCAATCATTTATCTTATTAAAACCGCTGTAGGTATATCTGAATAAAAATACACCCTTTTTCGATTTATGAGACGGCCTTGTTCCGGGCCATTCATAGTGCGGCGGTACCCATTCCCGCCTCCCAAATTTGAAATATATATATATTACCTATAATGTATCCTCATTTTTTGCAGATTGTGTCAATCTCCAGCTGTACCCGTGCCAGCAGAACGGGTCCAGCTGGAGTAGGGGGGACCTCTGCGGACCCAACCCAGAGAGACACAACCCACAGTACCTGGTGGCCCCCCTTACTGATCCCAGTGGTTCGGAGATTCAGCACTTTGTGAGTCAATTACTTGTACAAATAATAAATATAATAGTAGATTATTATAATATCGTTGAAAGACAATAAATCAATATAATGTTGTGACAACAGACATGAGAAAAATAACAGTTTGTTTTACACGACCAATATTGAACTTTTTTTTTCGGTTGCCTGTGATGATGTGCGTGATGTGATGTGATAAATTGCTGCGCATACCTTAACTATTAATTTTCTAAATTGGAACTGATAAGCACAAACCAAAATGGCAGGAAGTAATTATTTATCCAGATTTTTTTTTTAAGATAGACAACCGGTTCCTTCTTACAAAATAAAGAATATTTGAATAATCACTATTTCTATTATTGGAAGCTGTAAACTTTGCTTGTGCAGAGATGGGGGATACATCTCATCCACCCATAACTTTCTATTCGGCTTGTAACAGTCATTGATAGATTGATAGTTTCGATGGCCTCCGTGGTCGAGTGGCAAGGCTCCCGACTAGCAATCCAAATATTTATAAAGTTCGTCTATTGCTTAATAAACGCTCTGGGGAGATTTTATTCTATTTTCTTTCGTGACTCTGTCTGTCTGTAACTCCGGTTGAATGAACTTTTGCTATGAATTAATGTTTCATTTGGTTTGTTTGGCAAATTGAAACAATATTTTTTTTTCTACATTAGCTCCACGAGTTTTTTTAAGGAAAGGAATAAGATGAAGTTTTGGGAAAGAAATAGGTACGACGGTTGGGTAGGAATCTGGGGGTCAGTGTGTCAAGGAGTGACGGACATATGAATCCATCCCTCCAAACGCGGCGCAAGGCGATGGGTCGAGAGATCTCGGCTGGAGAGGATAAGAGACCTTCCACAAACATTCTCTCTCGATCCTGCCCACCACACACACGGCAGGTGGGCAGACGCATCAGCCGCCAAGACCTGGACAAACCTCACCCCACGAACCCGGGTACCCCTGCTAAGTCACCAAAAATAGAGAACCACTTGGGGTGACCTTCGGCAGAGGTGTTGGTTACCCGATAAATGGTTCCCGGGGTGGCGGAACCCATACCCACCTCCCAAATTGAATTGAATTTATGTTTTTAACAGAAAAATATTTCAATTGCCATTTTTTAAATTGAAACTGATTTGTAGCGATTTCAGTATATACCCATTGATGTACATTGATGTACTTTCAGTATATACCCATTGATGTACATTGATGTACTTTCAGTATATACCCATTGATGTACTTTCACTTTTATACTTCCTATTATTACAATTTGCACTCCAACGCTCCCATCGCTCAAACGCCTAAAATCTACCGGATCCGGTCCCCGCATACTTCTACTTGAGTTGAGCTAGTGGAACACGTTTCTACGAGATATTAGTACGCAATGGCACCTCTATGACTATCCCGTGATTATTCACGGGTCTGTGCTAGTTATTAACAAAATGATCTTTAATTTGTAACAAAAATAATTATTATTATCGATAATTTAAACTTTTTAATATAGTACAATATTATTACAACATAGTTATTATATAATATTGTGTGTCTTCCAGGGTTTTGTGTCTCATAAGGAAGTGGGTATACCAGTCTACATGATAAGTGAGCGCTGGCTCCTTACCAGAGCATCAGACTGGGACCGTCTGCAGCGGTAAGTTCCACTAGTAACTTGCAGTTACCCCACAAGAGTCCCATCTGCTCCCCTCTGGAGCCAGGGAGACTATGGGGGTGCCCATTGGGGTATGTTGTGAGGCTGGAGGTAAGTGGAGAAGGGAAGGAGATGGGGAAGAGGAAGGTTGAGAAGTACCTGGCTATTCAGATCTAGTCGCCAAACAATTACAATTTGGGAAGCGGATCGGTACCGTCGCCCGGGAACCATTTATTGGATAACAAACATATGACCTCTGCCATAGGTCACCCCAAGTAGTTTGCTACGTTTGGTGACTTAGCAGGGATGCCCGGGTTCTTGTGGGTGAGGTTTGTCTAGGTCTTGGCGGTCGATGACCTGGACACACTTAACCCTAGATTTCTTCCTACCCCTCACACCCTTTTCCTTTCCAGTACTTCTTTTCCTTCCTTTCTTTAAAAAGACCCTCCACACAGCACCCCCAAAAATGACATAGGCCCTGAGGGAAATTATTTTCCTCAGGGCCTCCTGTCCACGAAATACGATTAGAGCCATTTCAAGCGACAATTCAAATCTGAACGGTGGTCTTACACCAGGGCGATACTGAGAGTATCTTCCACACTGTAACGTGCCGCAAATATACTGTATATTATATTAAACTAATAAATTGTGAAATAACAAAACTAATTTAATTCAAATCTATAACACAATTGTTGGTAAAATGTTATTTATTTAAAGTAAGTTCACAGATCACATATAGTAAAAATAGTCACAATGTATCAATTCACAATAATAATAATCAACTGAGCAAGGGATCGGAGGGAACCTTGCTGTTTAGTCTTTGGGAACAACAAAACTGACTGTGGTTCTGCTTAGAGGGTCGTACCATAGGACGAAGCGCAACTAAGGCAGCAGTCGGGGTCTGGTTGGTGCTTTACTTATGGTAGTAGAATACTCCTTAGAGGGTCGTGCCAAAGGACGAAGCGCAACTAAGAGAGCGTACTAGTCAAGAGCGAGCTACAGACGAACTGGTTTAATTTAGGGCTCGCAGCTCTTTATATAGGCCATTCCTTGTTGCGGGGCGTGGTTTATGTAGCGACTCGAAAGTAGGAAATGCGCAGAAGGCGTCTGCGCAGCCTGGTTCGCCTAGTTTTATGTGAGCAGGATGGCGCTGTACGGGGGAAAGAGATGGTGTAGTGGCAAGCGTAAAAACGGCGCGCTACAAATCGTTTATTTCTTTAGGAATAACAATTAATACCAAGAATTACTTTAAAAAATGTTTTTACAAATGTTGTTATAGATTTACAGGGTGTTTCGGGACGGACCCGGCAGCCCTGTTCTCACAGCTATAGATATACGGGGTGTTTCAGGACGGACCTGGCAGTCCTGTTCCCACAGCTATAGATATACAAGGTGTTTCAAGACGGACCCGGCAGTCCTGTTCTCACATCTGTAGATATACAGGGTGCTTCAGGACGGACCCGGCAGTCCCGTTCTCACAGATAAATATTTTGTATTGTTTTTAAAGAATATTATGTAATTTATTTTTTTTTAAATATTTATTTATATTAGATAAAGTTGACAGCAAAACAGAGATTACAAAATAATACAATAATAAGGTGTTAATTATGCCTTACTAATACTTTCCACTGATGATAGTTAATGATAAAGTGTGACATTGTAAGGGTATTTTCTTTTTTTTTATTGAAACATATAACAAGGTTACAATTTTACAATATAATATTTCCATAAATATTTCAAACACTCTCCTAATAAAGCAGCTGCTTATGTTTAGGAGAGGACAACTAAAAAAAATTCCATTTGTTTAAATTAAATCAAAATTAACAAAAAATATTAGTGATTTTATGAGAAAATACAGATAAAAGTAATAAGAATATAGGTTAGTTAATAAATGATTTAAAGTATTGATAAGGCAAAAACATATTTCTTAATATAATATACAATAAGTTAAGTTATGAGGAAGTACTAGACTTTTTTTTTAAATATTTTTTGTAGCTTTCTTTCGATCGTATATCAAAGGGTAATTTATTAAATAATTTTATACCCTTGAACACATAGTGATGCTGTGCTGTTGTGGTTCGCAATAGTGGCACGGTAAATCCTCCAACAGATATTATTATTTTGCTGGTATTTAATTGTGGTATATTATTTTTACTAAATAAATCTTTATGTATTTGGAATAGTGCAATTTTGTCATAAATTTTTGTAAGTGGGGAAACCGGGAAATCTTGAAAAACATTTATAGTTGGATAGAATTTTTAGGATGATTTTTATTAATATTTTTTTAATTGTTTCCAATGGGAGAAGGGTTGTTTTGGATGCACCCCCCCCCCCAAGCCACGACTCCATATTGTAGTACAGTGTACGCAAGTGCATAATAAATATCTTTTAGTATTTTTAATGATACAGTATTTCTTAATCTAAGAAATTTATAGATCAGTTTTCTCATTCTGTCTACTGTGGAATTTATTTGACTTTTCCATTTGATGTTATTATCGATAATTATTCCAAAATATTTTATTTCTTCTTTAATACTAATGTATATACCTACAGTTTGAGTTACAGTATGCGATTCTAAAGAGGCAATTTCTTTCGTGAATTTTTATGTTTAGATTTTTATTTGAGATATTCCCTGTTAGGCTATAAGGTATGAAATGGGTTTTCTCGACATTTAGTGTCAAAAAGTTTTCGTCAAACCATACTTTTACGATATTTATTGCATTATTAGCTAATATTTCGACCTCATTCCAAGAGTTTCCTTCAATAGTTATCACTGTATCATCTGCGTGTGATATAATGTTTCCAATGATTAGGAGTTCAAAAAGTTCATTTACATATAATATGAATAGTAAAGGTCCTAAAACAGTTCCTTGTGGAATTCCAAAATCTATATTTTCTATTTCACGTAATTCGTTGTTTACTTTTACCTGTTGTGTTCTTTGATAGAGATAGCTTTTTAACCATGATTTAGCTTTGCCAGTTATTCCTATATTATTTAGTTTATTAATTAATTTTGAATGTGAGAAACTATTAAAAGCTTTACGGAGGTCAATGAATATACTTAAGCATTTTTTGCCTCTAATGTTTTGTAAATAAGCTTAGTTAATTCTACAATTGCGTCTTGTGTGCTAAGTTTATCTCTAAAACCTCATTGACTAGGGTTAATACATTTTTGGTTATCTGTATAATCTTTAATTTGTTTTTTTTTTTATTACTTTTTCGTGTATTTTTGCAATGTTGGATAATAAGGATATTGGGCGGTAATTGTTTACTTCTTTTGAATCTCCGGATTTATATACTGGGATAATAATGGCTTTTTTATAGTTTGACGGGAATATTCCATATTTAGTGCTTACGTTAATTATATGCGTAATCGGTTTGGTTAGAAAATTGCAGTATTTTTTTAAGATTTCTGTAGTTATACCGTCGTATCCTGGCGCACTACCATTTTTAAGTGATTGTATTATGTTTCAATATTTTTTTCTGTTGTCGGTTTAAAAATTGAAAGATTGGTATTTGTTATTTTATCTTCATGTATATCATCAGGTTAATAATTTTGGTCAATTTTATATGCAAGTTTTTGACCGAGGGTAGCGAAAAATTTGTTGAAAATATTTGCGCACATTTTTGGTTCATGGATAGCATTTATATTAGTTCCATTTGTACGCACCAGATTTAAATGTCCGGGTTTAATTTTCCCCACAGGAAAACTAAACCCTTTCACACACTTCCCAAATGATCATCTGGTCAATCCACGCTATGCAATTGCATTATATAAGTATTATAAATACAAAACAATCCAAGAACAACATGTCAACCTACTAGAGACCAGATGGGAAAATAATTCACCAACTCCAGATATTTTCATATCAGAGGGTTCGGCTCTGAGGAATTTCTAATTGAACATATAAATCCTACTGATCCCTCAATATAAATTTTTAAAAAATCTTTTGTAATCCTACATGTATTTAAAATGACTAATTTTTGCATTTTTATATATAAATTCTTTGACAAATCTAATATGCCTAAATTTTGAATGAGAGACCTAGGTATAATGCCAGTAGCCGAAATAACAAATGGTAATATTTTTATAGTCTGAGAATGCCAAATTCTTTTAATCTCATTTCCTAAATCTGTGTATTTTCTTATTTTTTCAGAAACAGTTTTTTGAATATTACAAGAATTTCGAATAGCTACATCAAGATATAAGTTATTTTTTTAAAATTTTGTCATGTAAAACTATATCAGCTCTATTATGACTAATTGTTTTGTCTGTTAGTACAGTTTTATAATAATATATTTTTTAAAATTCATTTTCTAAAAATGAATTTGGTTCATATTCATAATATGGTACTATATTACGGCAGTCAATCAAGTTATGTTTAATTACCAAACTTCGGTGAATTATTTTTAAAACCTGATTGTGCCTAAATGTATACTCGGACGGCGCTAATGTAGAACATCCCGATATAATATGTTCTATAGTTTCCGGAAAAGCCAAACATTTTCTACATAAATCATCAATTTGATTTATATCTTTGATTATATGCTTCCTTTAATTTTTAGTATTAATGACTCTATCTTGAATGGCAAGCATAAATCCTTCTATTTCTGCGCTCAACTCTCCAATACTCAACCATTTGTTTGACGAAAGTTTGTCAACATGCGTTTGGTTGAGATAATTGAAGTGTTTTGCATGCATAATTTTATTTGACCAGGAATCTAATAATTCCTGGTTAGTATTTATAAGAATGTTGGCATTCTCGTCACATAAATTTAAAGGTGCAATGTGTTTATCTGCCTTGCAAATTATTTTGTGCATTTCTGAGCTATTTGCTTTCCTATGGAAAAAATTCTAAGCATTTCTACCTGATTGTGTTTCAAAGATGTTATTTTGACAACACCTCTACCTCCTAAATTTCTAGGTAAATTAATTCGTTCTATAGCTGAATTTGGATGATGGCAATTAAACTTTGTTAACGTAGTTCTAATTATCGTTCTAAACTATCTAAATCTGTATTGGACCATTTAATTATGCCAAATGAGTACGTTAATAAAGGTATTGCCCAAGTATTTATTGCTTTTAGTAAATTTTTAGCAGATAGATTGCATTTTAAAATTTTTCTGATCCTAGTTTGAAATTAAATCCTAATATCATTTTTAATACTAGTGTGATCTAATCTATTTGATTGCGGGTATCCTAAATATTTATAAACCTCATCCCCTTTCATACTTTTAATTTTGAAATTTCTAAATACACCCTCGTCTCCATCTACAATTTTGCCTTTCTCTATATGGATCATTTTACATTTATCTAAACCAAAAGTCATTTTAATATCATCTGAAAATTTTTTAACTACCTTAATCATTTTCTCTAAATTTGATTCAGAATTTGAAAATAATTTTATAGCATCCATATATAATAGATGTGAAACTATACTACTCTCTCTTGTATTACCCTTAATTTTTATTCCAAACTTGCTTTTAATAAACATTTTAGACATAGTATTCAATGCTAAGCAAAACCAAAAAGGACGCAATGAGTCTCCTTGAAAAATCCCTCTTTTTATTGAAATGCCCGGTACTACTATTTTCTTACCTTTTAAATTTACTAGTAAATCTGTATTCCAAAAAGACATAATATTTTTCAAAAAGCTAATTATCATTGGATTAACTTTATATATTTTTAATATTTTGATTAGCCACGAGTGCGGGACACTATCAAAAGCTTTTAGATAATCTATATAACAAGTATGTAAATTACGCTTTTGATTTTGAATTTGTTTTAAAATTACAGAATCAATAACAAATTGTTCTTTACATCCCATATGTTTTCTACGACAACCTTTTTGTTGTTCAGATAAAATATTTTTTTCATCCAAATGAGTATATATTAAATCCGTCAAGCAAGAGGTTAAAATTTATTTAAATTTATTAATTTAAAATTTATCAGTCGCATTAGGATTGGTAGGAAAT
The DNA here is from genome assembly GCA_929108145.2 of Limnephilus rhombicus. Taxonomy (NCBI): domain Eukaryota; kingdom Metazoa; phylum Arthropoda; class Insecta; order Trichoptera; family Limnephilidae; genus Limnephilus; species Limnephilus rhombicus. The sequence goes on along the minus strand of OV815289.1, from coordinate 45,880,013 downwards.
GACAGTTGAAATCTGACATTTTGAAAAGTGCAGTTTGCACACCTCGGGTGATTTGTTGTAGCTTGACATTCTTAGTAGAGGTGAGCAGCTCCACAGTGCGAGCAGGAAGGCAAGTTGTTCTTCTCTTTCTGGTTGCAATTTCTTGATGTATGTCCGTAGCGTAGACAAAAGTCGCATTGTACTACTGGGATGGCGTTGTCAACCGTAACTCGCTGGTAGCTAATGTTTATTTTTTCTTTATTTAATAAAATCTTCCTGGTTGTGCTATCTACTTCTACTATATAGTTAGCGGTGTCATTGTATTTGTTTTTAATTATTGCTTTTTTGTTAAATATAGAATTTTTTTTTGTTTCTTGCGTAACAATTTTAATGTCCTCATTTTTGTCCAAGATATCGTCAGTAAAATCTTTATTTATTTATTTATTTATTTGTGACACAAACAGGATATTTATACAACATTTTTGTGGGTAGCATATAATAAATTAAAATACAAATATAAGTATCCCTAGATTAATGTGTCTGCAGTAATCACATATGCATTTTCACAGAAGCAAACTCTTGAAAAACAATGCAAGTATTATTTATACATAACTTGAAAACTTAAATACAAAATTGAAATACATGATAATAACAAGTATACAATATTTATAAAGTATTTACTGAAAAGTAATACACAAACAATTTTTTTTTTTTAAGTGCACAAATTGTGGAGATATTTTTTGAAATATGTTATATTATTTGCAAAAATATCTATGAAACTGTATATTTTAACAAGATCGTTGTATGACCGAGACATTCTAGATATAGGATTAAAATATCCAGTATTATTCGTAAAAATTTCAGTCCAAAATATGTTAAGGGTTCTTGTAGATTTGGGCCTGGCGTATAACTTGATTTGGTTGACTAATTACTGTCTACATGATTATTCACAATTTTATAAAGCATTAAGAGGTCATTTATGTTTCGTCTTTTAACTAGAACCTCTAATTTGAAGTATGTAAGTCTTTGTTCGTACCCGTCTAGAAGATGGTGGACACCTGATCGGTAAGACAAAATCCGAAGTAAATTTTCTTTGGACTGATTCGAGTCTAGATACCTGTGTAATATAATGTGGATTCCAGACTGTTAACCCGTATTCAAAAACACTTCGGATTAAGGAATTGAATAGAATTATTAGGCTATTAGAATTCTTAAACAGTTTGGTTGATCTTACAATAAAACTTAGTAATTTATTTGATTTACTCACAATGTATTCAATGTGTTGATTGAATGTCAGTTTGTTGTCAAATATAATTCCTAAATCTTTTATTGATTCAACTGTTTCGAGACCGCATATGCTATATGAATATAGAATTTTGTTGGTGTCCTTGGTGAAGTTTATAACTTAGCACTTAGCAATATTCAGTTCCATTTCATGGTCAACACACCAGGTAGATATTGTGTTAAGGTCTTGTTGTAAGAGTTCACAATCTTTCATAGATTTAATTGCTTTATATAATTTGAGGTCATCAGCATATAGAGAAAAATTACAGCGGAGTTTATGTGTAACGTTGTCATAAAGATAAAGAAAAGTAAGGGTCCAAGGTGAGATCCTTGTGGTACGCCTGACGGTAGTAATATTGGGGAAGAGTTAAATCCGTTAATAGTAACTAATTGACTTCTATGTGATAAATATGATTCTAACCAACGAAGCAGGTTTCCGTGAACGCCGATTTTATCGAGTTTATTCATTAAGATAGAGTGACTAACTTTGTCAAAAGCCTTACTGAAGTCGGTGTACACGGCATCTACTTGTGATTTATTATTCATCGATTTACACAGAAAGTCCATATACTCGAATAAATTAGTATTTGTGGATCTTTTAGCTACAAATCCATGTTGGAAAGGACTAAGTATATGTGTTACATGGTTAAAAATGGTTTTATATACAATGGACTCGAATATTTTTCCGAAACAAGTTGAAAGGCTGATAGGACGGTAGTTAGTTACATCATTTTTACTGCCAAATTTGTGGATCGGAATTACGTGGGCAACCTTCCACAGATCCGGAAATACCCCATCGTTCAGACTTTTGATGAATATTTTGTGTAATGGTATTGCAAGCTGATCTGCACAATTTCGAATAAATAGTGGAGGAATTCCATCTGGGCCGGAACCCTTATTGATATCAACAGTATTTAATTTCGCTTTGACCTCGTTTAACGTTATATTGATATGAGACAGTGAATAATTATAGAGAGGGGATGAAAGTTTAGAGTTACTTTTAGAATTGGATGGTGGGGTAAAAACAGAAGAGAAGTAAGTAGATAACAGTTGAGATGTATCTTCTCCATTTGTTGCTGATTTGTCGTGGAGATGCATTATTTTGGGGAGAGAATTAGAAATTATTTTCGAATTAATGAGAGTTAAAAGATTTTTGATACTGTTAGGGAGAGAATTTTCTACTGAATCTGCATAGGCTTTAAGGCATGTACGTATGGATACTTTTACTCTAGCCCTCAAGATAGAAAAACTGTCATAGTCACATTGATTTTTGTATTTTTTCCATTTCTTTCTAAACTTTTCTTTTTCTCTGAGTTGGTGGATGAGAACACTGCTAAACCAAATTGGAAACTTATTATTCCTGATTCTTAAGCGCGGAGTGTGTTTTTCAATTGATAGTCATAACAAGTTATAAAAATGTAGTAGGGAGTCATTACAATTCAGGGTGTTAAGATCGTCCCAGTTATTAAGTGACAACATTTCATTGCATTTAAAGTAATCCGTTTTTTTGAAGTTATATTTGATGTGATCTGGATTGGTGGGTAGGGGTCTGTATTTGGACATAAAAAAATCAAATTCAATGGGAGGATGATAATAGTCAATTTTGGATAGCACATGTGAAGCAATTTGAATGTTGAGGTTATGATTGGAAAACACTAAATCTAAAATTCGACCTATGTTGTTAGAGACATAATTGAATTGCTTAAGTCCAGTCAAATTTTTAAAGTCTAGTAGAGATATTGATTTCTGGCTATTATGTAAGACTGGTCTGGTGTGCGTTACATTGACAGTTGGTGAGTATTGAATAGATGGCACATTAAAATCACCCATTATTATTGTTATATCATCTGATGAAAAGTTATTATATGTCGTTTGACACTTTTCGAAAAAATCTGCGAGATTTTCGATTGGTATATCTGGAGGCAAATACGCCAAACATAAGTTCATGGATTGTCTGGATATTTCATGTAATTTAAATTTAATCCATAAATCTTCTGTAGATTTTGAGCTGTGTGCTGAGACTAAAAAAGATGTCATTTCTTTCTTAATGGCTATTAGAACACCACCACCTAATTTTTTAAGAGAACTCGATATGTCTCTATCGCGTCTATATATGTAAAGGAAATATATTCCCTTTAAATTTGAATCCTATAATGTCAATTAGAATGCAATCATCGATTGTCATTTGTTTTGTTATTCTATTATTTGATTGTTAGAAAAAACCATTCAAAGTGATATTAATAAACATAAATGTCGTTTCTTAGTTAAAAAAACTTTGCAACACAAGTGTTTTATTTAGAAATTAATAAAAAGGAATTAAACCTATCAACATATTATAAAACGACATTTCGTTTTAAACCAAAAATGGAGAAAATTCAATTCGAATTTACGCTATTACCTGGATGCGATGGCAGATCAAATATTATTAGCATTACAAAAATAGTCACAAGTGATGGAAAAGTGTTTACAATACCAGAAATGCTACGATCCGCCAGCTATCACGAGGAGATAATGAAAACTAGTGCTTTTGGAAAAATAAAAAATAGTTTGAAAAAAAGATACCAGGTTAGAAGAGTCTGGTTAACCATGACAGAAGAACTAAAAAAAACATATGTAGACGAAGATGGAAACCTACAGTTTGGAGACCAATACCTCGAAGAATTGGACGAAAAAAGTTTACAAGTACATCAAAAAGAAGATGCATTAGGAAAATTAATTGAAAAGTTAATGGAAGATAAGCAACAGAGCTTAAAAAACATTGCTGAGAAGTTTGTTATAGAAAAATTCTGCACTAAAAATACAAATGCAAGCCAGTGGATGGAAGTGTTTGAAAAAGAATGTTTGCGGTTTGATGTGACCATGGATGGAAAAAAAATAGAAATACTCAGATTGTTCATGGATAAATCTTGTATAGACTGGTACAGTTCCATGATTATAAAACTAACAATGAACTCAGAGTGGTCAACATGGAAAAACAAATTCTGTGAATCATTTGCAAACAAAGGATGGAACCCTGTCACATACGCACTATCATTTAGATACAAAGATGGTTCTCTGTTGGATTATGCTATGAGAAAAGAAAAACTTCTATTGGATGTGAGAAGATCAATTGACACCGGTACTTTGATAGATCTTGTTGCTTCCGGACTACCAGAATTCATACTTAACAAGATCGATAGAGAAGGATTACAAGATACTGTAGATTTGTTTAATGAAGTAAACAAGTATGAACATATGGTCAACAAAAAAAGATTTATGAATAAGAAAACATTTGGAAATGCAGAACATAATAAAAATGGGGGTAAAAATCCATGTAAAATTTGTGAAAAATTGAATAAGGGCATTCGTTACCACCCCGAAGCTACATGCTGGTTCAAAACAAAAGAGGATGAAAAATTTAAGAGAAATGCCATTAAACATGTAAACAATTCAGTGATAGAAACTGAATTAAATGAAAATGATCAAAAAAACTAATAGTAACACCATTAATAAAAGTCAAACTATTACTAAATGATAAATTAAAAATATACGGAATTTATGATTCAGGTTCAAATGTTTCTCTAATTAATTCTAAATTATTGAAACTAAAAGGAAAAGGAAACAATTTGAATGAAGCAAATTTAGTAACGATTAATGGTGTTAAAAAGACGAGTGGTTTGACAACGTTAAACATAAAAATTTTTGAATTGGAGAATAAAGTTGATGTGTACATTATTGATGAACACAATTTCAAGTATGATTTTTTGATTGGATTAGACATGATAAAAGACTTCAAACTTATCCAAAGTGAAGACTTACAAATATCACAGAAACTCTGCCTAAATAATACAAATAAAAAAGAAAAATATTCTACAGATATGAAAACGAATACTAAATTTAATCATATAGAAAAACACAGAATTAATTTTAACGAACATGTTAAAGAAGAAAATTTTAAAATAACAATGAATCATTTAAATAATGATCAAAAAACAGAAATAAATGAACTAATAGACAAATACACATCAGTGTTCGCGAAGAGTAAATATGATGTTGGCACTGTCAATGGATATGAAGCGAAGATAGACTTATTAGTGGATAAATATTGTAGTAAGAGGCCTTACAGATGCAGTGTAGAAGATAAAAAGGAAATAGAAGAGCAAATAGCAAAATTATTAGACAATAAACTGATAGAAGAGTCGTACAGTCCATTTGCTGCACCGGTCACTCTAGCATTTAAAAAAGAAGAAAACAAAAGATCCAGATTATGCATAGACTTCAGAGACTTAAATAAAATAGTAATACCTCAAGCTCAACCATTTCCATTGATTGAAGACCTAATGACAAAGACCAGAAATTGCAAATTTTTTTCAACGCTGGATATAAACTCAGCCTTTTGGTCTATTCCATTGCGGATTGAAGACAAAAAAAAAACAGGATTTGTAACACAGGAGGGACATTATCAATGGACCTGCCTGCCTTTTGGATTGAAGACTTCTCCGGCAATTTTTCAGAGGATATTAAGCAATATATTGAGAAAATATAAACTAAACGAATTTGCTGTCAATTACATAGATGACATTCTTATTTTTTCAAAAACTTTTGCTGAACACATTGATCATTTGACAAAGCTGCTGAATGCAATCAAAACATAAGGTTTTAGATTAAAATTTACAAAATGCACATTTGCATCAGATATGGTAAAATATCTGGGTCATATAATTCAGAATAATTCAGTCAAGCCAGTAAAGGATAATTTGATTTCAATAAAGAATTTTCCTATTCCAAAAACACAAAAGAATGTGCGACAATTTCTAGGAAAAATCAACTTTTATCATGAGTACATTCCGAAGAGTGCAATAATACTAGATCCTTTGCATAATTTATTAAGGAAAAATCAAAAGTTTATTTGGACTGATAAATGCCAAAATGCTTTTGAAACGATGAAAAACCTAATATGCTCACAACCGATCTTGGAAATTTTTGATCAAGATTTACCAATTAATATATATACAGATGCTTCTCTAGAGGGTGTTGGAGCTATTTTAAAACAGACACAATCTGATGGAAAAGAAAAACCTGTTGCTTACTTTTCGAAAAAATTAAACAGCGCACAGAAAAAGAAAAAAGCAATTTACTTAGAATGCTTAGCTATAAAAGAGGCAGTGAGATACTGGCAATACTGGTTGATAGGAAAACCATTTACAGTTTATTCAGATCACAAACCGCTGGAAAATATGAATATCAAATCTAGAACCGATGAAGAGCTTGGTGACTTAACATATTACTTATCCCAATATGATTTTCAAATTAAATATTCTCCAGGAAAGTACAATATTGAAGCTGATTGTCTAAGCAGAAACCCAGTCTTAGAACCAGATGAGAACCAAGATGAGCAATTAAAAGTTGTCAACTTAATAAAATTAGAAGATATCTTAAAAGATCAGGTCAAAAATGAGAAGATACAGTGCAGAAAAGATAAATTGATATCGAAGAATAATGTTTATTACAAGAAAGTAAAAAAAAAAGAAAAAATAATTCTATCAGAAAAATTCAGCATAGATTTTATCAAAAATGTTCACACAGACCTAGGTCACATAGGAATTAATCAAATGCAAAAAATGATAAGCTCATGGTACACATCAGAAAACATGACAAACAATATAAAGAGAACTTGCGAAAGTTGTGCAGTATGTTTAAAGAACAAATCAAGAGGTCAAAATAAATATGGATTGATGTCCTACTTGGGTCCCGCAACAAAACCTTTTGAAATATGTTCTATTGATACGATAGGTGGTTTTGGGGGTTCACGGTCAACAAAGAGATACTTGCACCTGCTATCAGATCATTTCACGAGGTTTGCATATATTTTGACGTCAAAAACTCAAAATACCAACGATTTCATCAAACTCTTAAACTCCACAGAAACTAATGACATTGGCATGATACTATCAGACCAATATCCGGGTCTTAATTCTAGAGAATTCAAAAAATTTTTGGATGAAAAAAATATTCCAATCATTTTTACTGCAGTAAACTCGCCTTTCTCAAATGGATTAAATGAAAGATTAAATCAAACGCTAGTCAATAAAATTAGATGCAAAATCAACGAAAATGACTTAAAAGTGGCTTGGACAACTATAGCCCGTAATTGTGTAAAAAACTATAATGAAACGGAGCACACTGTCACTGGTTATGCGCCTCAGTACCTACTTAACGGCACAGATGTTACGATTTTGCCAAATGAGTTAAAACTTAAGAAGACTGACATCGATTTGATTCAAGACAGAAAAAAAGCTCTGGAAAATACTATAAAGTCACATAATTACAACAAGATGATTTACGATAAAACCAGGAGACATATTAACTTCAAAGTTGCTGATACTGTTTTTGTGGAGAATGGAAACAAACTTAACAGGAAGAAGCTCGACGAATTGAGAATCGGACCCTACAAAATAATAGAAAAATTATCAAACTCAATTTACAAGATAAATACTGGTCGAAAAAAATTAGAATCAAATTTTTTCCACATCTCGAAATTAATTCCAGCACCTGCATTGATGAACCATGAAGAGGATATCGAAGATGAATGAAAATTTTTGCAATAATTTTCTTTCCCGCGGGGGGGGGGAGATGTAAAGGAAATATATTCCCTTTAAATTTGAATCCTATAATGTCAATTAGAATGCAATCATCGATTGTCATTTGTTTTGTTATTCTATTATTTGATTGTTAGAAAAAACCATTCAAAGTGATATTAATAAACATAAATGTCGTTTCTTAGTTAAAAAAACTTTGCAACACAAGTGTTTTATTTAGAAATTAATAAAAAGGAATTAAACCTATCAACATATTATATATATATTATAACGATCATTTACTATTTCATGGTCATAGATTGTGGAGTCTAACCATGTTTCTGTAAAAAAATTAAATCATAATTGCAACTGAGCACTTCGCAGTAAAGATCGTTTAATTTGCTTTTTAAACTACGTACATTTTGTTAATAAAATGTTATTGCCGTTTTGTTAGAATCCATTTTGAAAGTACATATAATATATTAAGCATTATTAAATACATTTTTTTGTAAAATAAATTATTGAAAAGTAAGTAATTATGCTTTGAAAGAGGACAATTATGAACATCATTAGTTATGGTTTGTTTATGGTACATGATTTTGTCTATGGTGTCAGTTGTCATTTATGTTGACAAAAATAGGTGTTTGAATAGTAAACAAGATACTGAGCAAACATTTGTTACATAAAAGTATGTTATCATTGTGCAATTATTTGTAATAGGTTGCGAACGTTTTTTATATTTAATAGATTGTGATAGATAATAACAGAAAAAGTTAAAGTGATCGATCCATAAATTGCTGAAGTTACTAAATTCAATATCGCGCATCGACTGTGCCTATTTTCAAATCAAATTAGTGTATTTTTTCGGATTTATCAGCCGTTGAAAATCTCATTCACAGTGACTAAACGAAGAATATAAGCATTCATAAAAATCTCTGAAACCCAACTGAAAATTTAACTAATAACAGTGAACTAGTGTATATACCACTACAGTGGAATACTCAACACAAAAAACAGTGTCCAAATTGTCCGATATAAAAATATAAACGTTATAAAGTTCGATACGGATCTCCGCTATTCATTTGACAACAAACAAACAAGTCAAGAAAGTTAGCCCTATTGCGGACTTTACAGCAGACAGGCGCATAACACTGAAAATAATTCTCATAAAAATTTAATAAGTCATACCTCTAAATTCAACATGAGTGAGTGCCGTGCCTGCCCAGAAAACATTCTCTCCGACGATTCTATGTTCGTTTGCTCAAAGTGCAAAGGGACATATCACCTCCACTGTGGTGGCGTGACAGAGAACACACATCGCCGCCTCACCAAAGAACGTCGCGCACAGCAAAAATGCAAGCAGTGCATCAACTCGATGACGGGCAGTGATGGCAAACCATTGGAAGTATTATCCAATAAACAAAACAAGGATACCATAAAAAACTCGACCGATTTGAGTGTATATAACTCAAACGAGCTCCTTCAATCTCAAAATTCTATTATTAAACAAAATAATAAAATTCTGGAAACGATATCGAATTTGAGTAAGCAATATGAAGATATACTCATAAGAGTTCATAATCTTGAAGAACAAAATGAAGAGCTAAAAAATAAAAACACTAAAGTCGAAACCCGAATTGAATTTTTGGAAGGGCAAATGGATAGTATAGACCGTGCAAATAGGTCTAAAAACATTGAAGTTCGGGGAATCCCTGAACTAAAGGGTGAGAACTTAAAAAATGTGTTCTATAACATTCATCAAACTACAAAGTCTAATGTTAATATAAACGAAGTTGAAGCAGCTTACCGAATTTCTCAAATAACTAATAAGGAACCTAAACCCATCATCTTCAAATTCAAAACTAACATGGACCGTGACCAATTTCTTTCCGATGTCAAAACCTACAACAAGCAAGCATCCAGTCCAGCCGAAAAATTAAATACACAACAACTGGGGATTGCTGGCACTAGCTCGAAAGTCTACGTTTCCGAACACCTGACTTTTCGAGCCAAACATCTATGGTACCTGGCCCGTAAGGCAACAAGAGACGACAAATTTAAATACGCGTGGATTAAACAAGGACGTATATACTTGCGTAATGATTTCGGAACGCCTGCAATACTCGTCAGTGAAACAAACAAAGATCGATTACTGTTATCATTACCCGAAATGTCATCAACAAACTAAATATAATGAACATCTGTTTGATAATATTAATATCCTCAACTATTATTTCTTTCTACATAATATTTACCCTCGTAACACGATCCTTTATAAATCAATATTACTCCAATGACTACCTCTTTGGAGCGAAATTCTTTTAATTTAATTCTTCATATTTTTGGCAAGCTTATGGATGTATGTCTCTCATTTTTAATTTTCTGTATACCACAATACTTTATGTTTTATTTTATTTATATGCTTATGTTTTATAATCTTTTTAAGCGTATGTTTTATTTTCTTTATATGCTTATGTTTATAATTTATATGCTTATGTTATACATTCGCAGCAACTATAAGTACATTTTATACACCTATGCTTATATTATAAATACTTTGTATGCTTATGTTAAATATCCACAAAAACTTAATCCTTTTATCACTGGTATATTTTATATGCTAATGCTTATGTTTTATTTTCTTTGTATGCTTATGTTTTATAATCTTTTTAAGCTTATGTTTTATTTTCTTTTCAAACTTACATTCTATATTCTTTATGTGCTTATGTTTATAATTTATATGCTTATGTTATACACCCGCAGCAACTATAAGTACATTTTATACACCTATGCTTATATTATAAAAACTTTATATGCTTATGTTAAATATTCGCAACAACTAAATCCTTATACCACTTATATACTTTTTAAGCTAATGCTGATGTTTTATACTGTTTATAAGCTTATGTTTTATTTACAGTTTATTTTTTACATGCTCATATTTTATATTCTATATACGCTCGTATTATATATTATCTATACGCTTATACTATATTTTTGCAACAACTATTTGTATACCTTATATATCTATGTTTGTATTACATATACTATATATTCTTATATTATAAATTCACAACAACGAAATTCTTATTTCACAAAGCTAACACTATATGCTTATGTCATATATTCATTATGTGCTTATATTATATATTCACAACAACTTTATTTACAGTTTATATATTTATGCATATGTTATATATTTATATCAACTAAATCTTTATCTCATAAATGTACTAATGTCACTACAACTTGGTTGAATAATTTATGCGAAACAAAAAACCAGAAAATGGAAGACATAGCAGATTTAATAGATAACACAACACCAATCCCATGTATATCTACCAATGATTCTGAAGTAGTACGTCAACTATTATTTAATTCAACCCTTTCGATATTCTCTATGAACATAAGAAGTATAAACAAAAACTTTGATGAACTTCTAATTCTCCTCACTGACCTTGTCTCAGATTTTGATATAATTGTCTTGAGTGAATGCTGGATTCAAGAAAATTTCATCCCTAAAACGATAAGAAACTACAATCACTATAATACTCTACACAACCAAACTCAGAACGATGGAGTCATTGTATACATTAAAAATCACATCTCACACTCAGTAAAAGAGATCAAAATTAAATATGCAAACTGTCTACAAATTCAACTTGATAATCATATAACACTTCTTAAAATGTTCAGATTTCCGAATACACATAATATAACCCCATTCATACATTCACTGCATGAAATTTAAAAAAAACATTGAACGCTGCCAAAACACCTTTATAATTGGTGATCTTAACAAAAATATAATTAATAAAATGCACCCTCAAGCAAATGATTACCTAAACGCACTAACTTTATTAGGATATTTTCCAGCCGTTACAGCACCAACTAGAGAATCAGATTCAAACACTAGCAGTTGTATAGATCATGTATTTGTTAAGAGTGAACTAGACACCAAATCCATTGTCTATCAATCAACTGTTACAGATCACTATTCAATCATCACTTCTCTCTCGCATAAAAATCACAAATCACCACAAAATACTTCCCCCCAAGAAAATATCTCATATGAAACTCTCCTAAACAGTGTCTCTAAAGAAAACTGGGAACTTATCTATTCTTGTACCGACGTCACCTCTGCATGTGAATTATTTATAAATACCTTACGTAACCACTTAACCGGTGCTACATCATACACAAAAAGTAAAAAAAAAACGATCTGACACAAAACTCAAACCATGGATCACTGCAGGAATTCTCTACTGTATCAGAAAGCGCGATAAGATTCATAACTTCTGTAGAAAAAATCCCCACGATTATGCATCTCTCTTATTCTACAAACGTTATAGAAATAACTGCAAAAAAATAATTGACAGTGTTAAAAGAGATTACTACCATAAACAAATCAGTGAAGCTAACGGTGATAATAAAGAAATTTGGAATATCGTTAAAGATATAGCCAATATTAATAAAACCAATACACCCATTGTTAAGATTAACATCGAAGACCAAATATTACATGTCAATTCCGACCCGAAAAAATTTCCGACCATTTCAATCAATTTTTCTCCAATATTGGATCTAACTTAGCAAAAAATATTTTAGACAGACACAACGTCTCAGACAAAGATCTTGCAAACAATATACCCCTCACTAATCTTAGCTATAACCCTTTCCACTTCACTCCCACTACTGACGCAGAAATTTTAGAACTAATCTCATCCCTTAAAAACAGTAACTCTGTAGGCATAGATCACATTTCAACAAAAATCATCAAACATATCCAAAAATATATAGCCTCACCTCTGAAACATATAATCAATCTAAGCTTTAAAACTAGTGTATTTCCTAACTCCTTAAAACAGGCCACAATAATCCCAATATTCAAATCAGGAGACAAACTATCTGTAAATAACTATCGACCGATATCTTTACTTAGCACAATATCTAAAATCATAGAAAAAGCGGTGAAGAATAGACTCTACAAGTTCCTTGAAGATAACAAAATATTATCGGACAACCAATATGGTTTCCGCAAAGGTAGGAGTACCTCAGATGCAATAGCCGCCCTCACAAAAATAGTTTCCTTTAATCTCGACCTTGGTCAAAAACCGCTTGCTGTTTTCCTCGATCTCTCAAAAGCATTTGATACGGTCTCTCATCCCTTACTGCTTAAAAAACTTCAACAGATCGGAATAACTGGGATACCCTACACATGGTTTGAAAACTACCTAACAAACCGAACTCAACAAACTCTTATCCACTCTGACAAAATAAATAAAAGCAAAAAATTATCCATGTCTTACGGTGTACCGCAAGGCAGTGTACTAGGACCAATCCTATTTCTTTTATACATCAACACACTATGTACCATGGATATTGGAGGTAAGATATTATCATTTACTGACGATACAGTCTTAATATTCGAAGATGAAACATGGCAAGCAGTTATAAACAAAACTAATAATGGCCTAATAAAAGTGAGGCATTGGCTTGACACAAATCTCCTTACACTCAATATTGACAAAACACAATATATGACGTTTTCCATAAGCAAACATAATTTTCCCATCAACTGCCCTAAACCAATAATTCACTCGTGTTCACTAAACATGCACCCACACCCACCCGGAACCCCACCTATTACAAATTGCACGTGTCCTACCCTTAAATCATCTAAGGAAGTTAAATATCTGGGCATAATCATAGATGACCAATTACGTTGGGAAGCACACATAAGTGGCACAGTTAAAAGACTCCGTAAGCTCTGCCATATATTCTGCTCTCTTAGATCCATCTTAGACCTAAAAACACTTAGAAGCGTATATTTTTCCCTTTTTCAATCCATTGCAACATACGATATTTTGGGATGGGGTGGTTGCACAGAATCCGCCATTAATCCAATAATTACAGTTCAAAAACTAATACTGAGAATCATATTTAAATGCCAACCTACCCACCCCTCTAATGTGCTATTTACTAAATTTAAGGTCTTAGATATTCGCCAACTATTCACTAAGACAAGCCTATTCTACATACGGAAAAATAACCTACTGGTGGCTCCACAACATCAAGCCAAAACCCGCTTTTCATCAAATCTGGGATGCGTGGTCCCAAAAACTAGAACCACATTCGCTCACCGACAATTTTGGTTCATTGCTCCCAAAATATGCAATGCATTGAGCACCGATATAAAATCAAATATTACCATACCTCTTTTTACTATTCGTGTTCAAAATTGGATATTCGAAAGGGGTCGAGATTTTTTTAAAGAATATATGACTTCCTAACCATTTTAAAAGAAAAGAAAATAATTAAATTAACTAAATAAAATATCATACTTGACAAACCTCCAGTAAAAATTTTAGCTTTCATAAAAAAAAAAATTATAGATTAACATATTTAAATCCTACTTCTTAGTATTTTATATAGTTATATTTTAGTATTTTATTTTTTATATATATTTTATATAGTATTTTATTTTTAACTTCTTTAAAACATTTTCTTTTTTATAATCCTTTATATATTTATATATATATATGTATATGTATATATATTTATATATGTGTGTTTGTATGTATTTATATGTATTTGTGTATGTATGTGCATATGTATTTGTATGTGCATACGTATACATATATCTTGTTATATTTTACCTTAAATATTTTTATCTTTTTTCTTTATCTTGTTTCTAATATCTTATAATTTGTATTTCAAACCTATATTTTGTCCTAGTTCATACACTGTATAACTTATATCATGTATGATTACCTTAACACGGGCATTAGCCTAGTATGGTAATCAAGAAAAAAAACATAAAAGTGTATTTTCAAAAATTGTATGAAAAAAAAAAAAAAAAAAAAAAAAAAAAAAAATAGTACCTACATGAGGATAATGAGAAAGTTTTCAAGTATAATTTTGTTCAAAAGTTAGCAACCGGTTTTTGTAATATTTGAAACACTAGTAATTCGTTAATAGTTACTACAGTGCAGAAATCGTGCGTATAATAAATATTTTGTTGTTGTTTTAAAGAATAATTAAGTTCAGAAGTTAGCAACAGTTTTTTGTGATAATTGAAACACTTTAATGATTCTTTAATTACTACAATGAAGATATTGTGAATATAATAAATATAATTCCAACATTCCAAAAGGTTAACTTTTAAGTATCTTGTATGTGGGAAGATGTTAAGTAATTTTAATGAATTTAATTTCATAAAGAGACGGCAGACCTGGTAGATGAATTTTGGGTGGTTTTCTAACCCAGCAACAGCGAATTTTAGATGGTTAGATTGTCGTTAATATATATTTTACTGGTTCCAGGAAGCTGTAATTCGGAAGCAAGCATCCCTTTCCTCTTTCTTATTGCAGCTATGAGTTCATCCTTAAGGTACCTGCGAGTTAATTTGACGACAATGTTCCTCGGTCTTCCATTTTTTGCATTACAGTTTGTCCTGGGGGCAATCCTGCTGGCCACTCTTGTCGGGTTCCACTTCTTGTCGGGTTATATTGCATCCAGCTGTGGCGCCTATCTTGGAGAGGATGTCGTACACATTTTCGTTTTTGGTTTCAGGAATACCACTTGTTATAACGTTATTGGAGCGATTAAACTGGTCGTTTATTTCAATTTGTTTTTCCAATTGGAAAACTTTTTTGTTTTGAGCTGATTAATTTCCTCTTTGAATTCATGTTTTATGGCTTCGACTATATTGTTTTTAAGCTCTTCAAATGTTTTCTCTAGAAAATAAGTTTTGAAGTCTTCAAACTTGTTGTCTAAAAGTTGTAGAAGTTCCGTATTGAGGTTACTGCCGGACTTAGAGTTTGATCGCGTTGTCATAGTTACGTAGTGAAATATTTTTATAATTATAACTTATTAAATTGATTGCAATTTTATTATTTTAATAAAAAATAGGGGAAGAGCAAAAATTTGACAGCTGTTACAAGTAAAATTATTGTTGTAAGTTGTTGTTGTAAGTATATCTTCTTTGATATAGTCGTTGAAAATTCCCTTGAATATCATTGTTGGTTTTTTTTTGTTAATTCTTTGAAATCAATATCATGTAGATATTTAGAAATTAAAGTTTGTTGTTTTTTAGCATCTTCCTTTTAACACAATCGATTACAATTCGATTTTGGGAGATTTTTTTTATGCCTTTTATGCATATTCCTAATTGGCTGCTTTTAAAGTGCCTTTGAATTTTTTAAATTTTTTTTTGATGTATCATTATTTTTTGGAGTAATTAAGATACTGTACTTGTTTTTATATTTTTTTTGTTTTTTTTTAATCAGTATTTGCTGGCTGATTATTCTCTAGCAAGCCCATTTTGGTAGCAACAAGGCTTATATTCCCTAGCAGTTCTGTGAGTTTTGGTGATAATTTCCCCATTTGTTCTTTTGTAAGCTTATTGCTTGGGTCCATCATAGTACTTTGTAAGGAATTTATAATATTGTTTGCCTCAGAGATGAAAGAAAAGGTCTCACAGGAGTCCATGGTACTGCTTCGAAATGTAGAGCGAAAAAAGGTTTAGCGGCCCTGCGTGGACGATGTTGGTCGGTGGTTGAACCTCAGAGTAACAATATAACTCTGAGGGTTGAACTGACAGTCACGTTCACACACACACAAACTGAGTTCAACACTGGCCAGTAGGGCGAGCGCAGAGTTCCGACCGAGTGATCGCTGTTCGCAAAAGATCTGATCGCTGAAAGCAAACTCGTTTTTTTAAAATCGGATTTAGGTTATTACAAGATGTTCTAGTACAGCTTGACACTTCTTTACTACACTGCTACTGCAATTCCGTATATATTAGCGCACTATTTTTCGTCAAATACGTTTAGCCTATATACTTGTTTAATTTTAAACAGGAATGAATTTCACAGCGTGTTTCTGTACAGACATTCTTTATTTATTTTCTTTATTCAATTCTTTATTTAATTTCTTACTTAATTTATTTTTTTGGTTACAATATATAAAAAAGGCGGGGCAGGGGGAGGAGGAACATAGAAATACGATTAAGAGGCAAAGGACGGGAATATATAGGAATTGAACTTTCTAGTTTGAGTCATGTTGCTTGTTGAGTTTTCGTTTTATGTCTCGTAAAGTCAAGTTAAAATGTCAGTGTGGTAATAATTTAAGTGAAATGAGTGTGTGGATCTGTAGATAAATGAGTTCTGCTTGGAGTTGGTCTTGCAAAGTGGGAGATTAAAGGTAAGCGACTGCCTGCTGTTGCGATTTGGAACATGGAATGATAGGAGTTGAAGAAGATCAGGACAATCGATCAAGTTATGTGTAATTTTAAATAACATTACCAAATCTGCCATATTTCTTCGACTAGTTAACGTCTGTATTTTGAAGAACTTTGCAGAGTCTTCATTACTAACATGAGATCGAAAAGAGCGGAAATTGAGGTACCTTAAAAATTTATTTTGAACGCTTTCAATTCTATTTTTGTGCACTGCATAGCCTGGGTTCCACACTTGAAATGCGTATTCAAGGATACTACGAACATACGAGAAATACAGTGTTTTGAAATTAGTAAGGTCTTTAAATTGTTTACAGGAGCGGATTATGAAACCGAGCATAGAAGATGCGGTAGTGACTATATATGGTCGATATGTTTATTGAAATTCAGTGTACTATCAAGTATAACCCCAAGGTCCTTAGTGTATATACACGTGATCACGTGTTATTTACTGTTTATAATAAGTGTACATTGCGAAATAAAACTATTAAGTTATGGTTACATAGTTAATGCAGAAGAAATGCACAAAATAGCTAAATACGGATAAAATAAATTGACGGCCTCCGTGGTCGAGGGGTTAGGCTATCGATTAGCAATCCGAAGGTCGCGGGTTCAAATCGAAATTTGATTTAATTTTTTTTTGACATAGGTCCTGAGGAAAATAATTCCCCTCGGGGCTTATTTCACTTTTGGGGATGCTGTGTGTAGGGTCTTTCCAGGAAAGGAAGGAGTGTGAGTTCTGGGAAAGAAAAAGGTACGAGGTGTGGGTAGGAATCTGGGAGTCATTGTGTCCTGGAGTGATGGACGTATGAATCCATCCCTCTCACTGCGGTGCAAGGCGATGTTCCGAGAGAACACGGCTGGAGAGGTCAACCATTCTCTCTCGATCCGGCCTGCCACGAAGTTGGTGGATAGAAGCATCCGCCGCTAAGACCCAGATAAACTTCACCCCTGCTAAATCACCAAACGTAGCGAATCACTTGGGATGACCTTTCGGCAGAGGTGTTGGTTATCCATTAATTGGTTCTCGGGAAGCCGGTACCAATACCCGCCTTCCAAATTGCTGATTATTTGTGTTAGTTTATAATTAATTAATTTTAAAATATAATGGAGTATATTTGAGGCTAGTGACTCTCAGTATCGCCCTGTTGTATGACCTACAATCAGATCTGAAACTTTGTTTGAAATGGCTTTAGACGTTTTTTTTATGTATTTTGAAGTATAATTTTTAGAACCCGCTTTAATTTTAATTTCTTTTATTTATTAACTAACTAGCTTTTGCCCCCTAGGCTACTTTGCTGGCATAGTATTAGGGGGGTTTCCACTCCGTCTCCTCCAACTTCCCTATCCCAACATAACCCTCTCTCCCTTACCAACCCATCCATCTGAGCTAGAGCCCATATATTATTTTGATGTATGAGCTGTGGAAGTTATCCACCACTTTACCCGTATGGTAACAGATGGTAACTTCTTCAAGGCTCTCGCAAGATTCTATTTTTTTTGTTAAACGAAGCTACATTTATTTATTTTGAACGATTCTAGACCTCCAGAGTCCCTGCATACGTTGTAAGTAAGCAGTATGCAAGTGCTTAACAGGAAAATAAAATGCAACTAAAAGGTTAGTAAACACAAATATAAATTAAACAAGGCAAAAGAAAAACTCATGATGTATGAGCTATATTTTTGTAAAGTTTCATTAAAATCCATTCAGTTTAATTTGGTAGGCGGGTATGGGTACCGCCGCCCTGGGAACCATTTATTGGATGACCAACACCTCTGCCACAGGTCACCCCAAGTGGTTCGCTACGTTTGGTGACTTAGCAGGGGTTCCCGGGTTCTTGGGGTAATGTTTGTCCAGGTCTTGATGGCGGGTGCGTCGGCCCACCTTCTGCGTGGCGGGCCGGATTGGGAGATGCTGGTTGAGGGAGACCCTTTACAACCGGTTACCGCTGTCCGGGCCGCTCGGTAGTACAGGGGCCCGACCCTCAGGCTCACGACTGAGGGTGGGCTGCCCCATCAACGAGTGTAAAAACCCCGCCGCTGCTGTTGTGCCGGTTCGTGACCGGAGGGGACCCAGCAGCAGCGTTTGGGGCGCATTGGGCGACCTCTCCAGCCGGACTCTCCTTTACCATCGCCTTGCACCGCAGTGGGTGGGTTGGATACATACGTCCGTCACTCCTGGAAACTCTGAACCCCAGCATCCTACCCACCCCTTATACCTTTTCCCTCCCAGACCCTCATTCCTCTCATATAAAAAAAACCCAACAATTAAAATCATATAAGATAATGCATATAAGATCACCTAATGCCAAATTTCAATTTAATCCTAATATTATATCTCATAATTTTAATTGCATTCATAAAAATATTCCAACTAATTGTAAATGTGAAAGCTTAGAATTAGTTTCGGAATACGTGTATCTTGGTGTTACTGTAGATTGTTTTTTTAAATGGGACAAACATTTAAAAAAAAACCTGTAAAAGACTCAGATCGATTGCTGGCAGAATGTACACATTAAATTTTTTCCTATCAATTGAAATACTTAAAATAATTTATATGTCACTAGTAGAATCTATTATAAGATATGGATTAACAATATGGGGAAATACTACTATAACCAATCTGAAACAAGTGCAAGTTGTACAAAACGCAATTGTAAAATTATTGGTCGTCCCTAATATTTTCAAACAGAGACAAAATAAACCGTTGCTGTTTCAGAGTGCCAAAATTTTACCTATTAAGGCAGTACTTTGGCACAAAATTATAATTCAGCATATATTTACCCCGCAGCATAAAGAGAAATTAGAACATAAATACAGCACTAGATTCACGCGTAACGACGGGTTAATAGTTCCGAAATTTAACAATAAGTACGGACAGAGAACGTTTGAATATATCATACTGAAGATATTTAATTTATTACCTGACACTATAAAGCAATGTAATTCTATGAATAAGGTTAAATATATGGTGAAAAATTGGCTAACGTAAAAAAAAAATTATATTGATTTTGATATGTATGAAAAAATGTTGAATCTGTAGATATAAGATGTAAATTTTAAATTTTAAAAATGTATAAATATGTAACTAAAATATAAGCACCTGTTGACAAGCCGATTCAATTGGCTTAGCAGGACTTGTTTGTTGATTATATTATGTATTATCTATTATTTCAATAAAAAAAATAAAAAAAATAAAAAAATGAACTTGCAACCTACAATAATTAACGTCATTACAGCGGCGAGACGTAGGCGTCCCCGGTGCGGGCCAAAACTGTTGGTGAATTACACCAACATTCGCGGCCTGCACACCAATTTAAACTCTATCCACCACCACCTTTTTTCTCAACGCCCAAACCTACTTTTCCTGTCTGAAACTCAGATAGCTGAGCCTGTAGACACCTCCTATCTGGACTGCCCGGGCTTCACCCTCGCAGGCAAGTTCAGACCTAAAGGAGGTATCTGTCTCTATAGTCGAGCTGACGTCAACTGTGTGCGACTGTTGAATCTGGAAAACTCCAGATTCGACGTAATGTGGGTACGCGTCAATCTTGCCAGTACGATAAGATTCTACGCGTGTTTATTCTGCTCACCGAACCTTAGCGAATCAGACACGTCCGAGCTCTTCAAACACTTAAGCGACACTATTGATGACCTCTTGCCCCGCTACCCTACGGCAGAGTTTGTGGTCCTGGGGGACTTCAATGTTCATAATGAACCTTGGTTGAAGTTCTCAGGATCAACAGACTCGGCTGGACGCCAAGCGGAATCCTTTGCCCTTTGCTACGGATTGGAGCAAATGGTTCAGGAGCCTACAAGGGTTCCTGATGTCCAGACTCACCGTGGCAATCTGTTAGACCTATTTTTAACTACTGTGCCACACGGTTACAGGATTGAAGTCACAGTGCCTTTAGGATCATCCGACCACTGCCTGGTGACGACATCAATCCCTGTAAACTTCAGACCACCTAACGAGAGGCTGAAGAGAAAAGTGTGGCACTATAGGTCAGCAGATTGGTTCGGTCTGCGGGCACATTTTAATGCTTTTCCGTGGTCAGCTGTCTGTTTTCGGACTTCGGATCCCTCAAAATGTGCCCAGGAAATTGGTGAAGTCATCACATCCACGATGGATGGCTTCATCCAATCTACTGTTAAGGAAACTGGTGTAGGCTCAAAGCCGTGGTTCAGTCGACAATGCGCTGAAGCAGTGCGACAACACAACTAGAACATCCGAAGACAGAACAGCTTACAACAAAATGGCAAAGGAAACCAAGAGAGTCATAAATAGGTCAAAATTCGAGCACGACCAGCAGATCAGCAGAAAACTGACTGCATGCCCGCATGGCAGGAGGCAATTCTGGTCGCTTGCGGGCTCAATAGGTCGCAATTTCTGCAAATCCAGTCTGCCACCTCTTACCAGATCTGACGGCTCACTAGCAAACACCGCCACCGAAAAGGCTAACAAACTAGGTAAAATGTTTGCGGATAACTCAACCCTCGATGACCAAGGTGCTGTCCCGACGTCGGTTCCTCACTGCGGTTTTCGTATGAAAAAGCTGAGGATCCGGCATCGGGAAGTACTCCATGTTTTACGAGGGCTTGATGTTAATAAAGCTAGTGGGCCTGACGGAATACCTGCCCTGGTACTGCAGAGGTGCGCTGCAGAAATAGCTCCAATTTTGACAAAGCTTTTTAAAATGTCCCTGAAGACTGGTTCTGTGCCCTCTAGTTGGAAAAAAGCGGTTATCCATCCTATTCCAAAGAAGAGTGACCGCTCCAACCCGGCCAACTACCGCCCCATAGCGATCACATCAGTTCTGTCTAAGGTGATGGAAGGTGTGATCAATGACAAACTGCTCACATACCTCGAGAAGAACAAAATTATTAACGACCGTCAATACGGATTCCGGCGGAAACGCTCGTGCGGTGATTTTCTCGCGTATGTGACGCATGTTTGGGGGCGATGCCTGGAACGTTTCGGTGAGACCCAAACGGTTGCACTGGACATCTCCAAGGCCTTTGACCGGGTTTGGCACCGAGGACTTGTCAACAAACTGCATTCTTACGGACTTCCCGCATTCTTGTGTACGTGGATTGCCGACTTCTCGAGGGAGAGGTCGATTCAGACGGTAGTCGATGGTTTCACCTCTTCCTCACACTCGATAAATGCTGGCGTCCCGCAGGGATCGGTTCTGTCTCCGACTTTGTTTTTGTTGCACATCAACGACCTTTTGTCATGTGCACCAATTCACTGTTATGCGAATGACAGTACAGTTCATGATAGCTTTTTGTTTGACAAGCCCCCAAAGGGCTCACAAACTCCAACAGCTCGTAGGGCTTTGAAGCAAAGAATGGACGGTTACCTCGAGAGTGTTTTCTCTTGGGGTAAAAATAATCTCGTTGAATTTAATGTTTCAAAGACCCAATCTTGTCTGATTACGTCTAAAAGGGATCGAAAGGAAAATCTAGTCTCTTTCAACGGAAGCAATCTTCCGAACAGGCCCTCCATTGATATGCTTGGTGTAACCCTAAGTGACCAGGTCAGGTATGGGGGCTCCATCGAAGCCAGAGTAAAGTTAGCCTCCCAAAAGCTGGGCGTACTGTACAGGGCCCGCAGATACTTTAATAGTACACAACTGCTAACCTTGTACAAATCACAAGTACGCCCCACGGTTGAATTTGGCAGCCATCTCTGGTATGGAGCTCCAAAATACCTGAAAAATACCCTTGACTCTGTGCAGAAACGGGCGGTCTGTTTGATAGATTCTCCCATCTTTAACAGACGGATTGCAATCTTTAGAACACAGGCGTCGGGTGAGAATGCTATCCTTGTTCTACCGGTATTACAATGGAAGATGCTCCGAGTAACTAGCATAATTGATCCCTTCGGCACCGGTGCATAGTCGGGAAACACGCAAAAACATTTGTACACGGTTGACATTTGTCACATGAGAACGGGTCGTTTCTTCGACTCGTTCTTGTGTTCAACAGCCCGGCTGTGGAATGATTTGCCGGCCTCTGTGCATCCTCCTTCCTACAATATGGGTCTCTTCAAGACCAATGTTCATTCCTTCCTCTCCTCAAAAAGACCCTCCACACAGCATCCCAGATGACATAGGCCCTGAGGGAAATTATTTTCCTCAGGGCCTCCTGTGTGGAGTTAATGTAAAAAAGAAAAAAAAGTAGTTTTTGCGCGAAAGAGTAACAAACATACGTACAGCCATACAAACTTTCGCCTTTATAATTTAATGTATAAAAACAATTTATTTATAAACAAGCTCTGCTATGTAATGGCTTTAGCCGTGTTTTGGTGACTATACCCGAATACCCAGGTACTTCCCCATCTTCCTCTTACCCATCTCCTTCCCCTCCCCTCTTTCTTCAGCCTTACAACATACCCTAATTGGGGATACCGTAGTCCTACTGGCTTAAAATAGAAGCAGTTGGGACGCTTGTGCGCTATTTACATTTTATTAACAAAGAGAATTTTATGTTTATTAGTAATTAATGAATATTAGAAAATATTATCTCATATTTTTCAAGGGTCCAATTTAATAAGAGTAAAATAGAAAGTTGGGGACGCAGCAAGGGAGGAAGTTGTTTAATCGATGACTATATAAATCTGCATAAAACAACGCCAAACTAACTAAAAAAATTTATTACATTTTCTTATTGAAAATACAACAATGTTTTTGCAAAGGGCAAATTATTATAGTGTAAACCGTGGTCGGTTACTAATTCCAATAAAATGTTAATTCTGTTGATTGATTGTTGATTGGTTGCAGGTACGACAATACGAATATCACCCCTCCTCCAGAGGTGATATTCTCCACCAACAGGACGGTGCGACATCCCCAGTACATCCCCAAGAACACCAACGTTTATGCTAATGGAATTAATGATATAGTTCTTGTGGAGATGGACAGACCGTAAGCATCACGAACTTCAATAATAAATTACATAATATTTTCAATTTACATAATAATTTTGATGACCTCCAGTAGTAGTGGTGGAGCTTGCGGGTTCGAATCTCGTTGTGAGCATTTTTATGGTTGATAAATATTGCATGAGTCTAAACAGGGTGTAACAGCACGTACCCCAAGGATTTTAACAAGTGATTCATTTAATAAAAAGCAGTAGTCATTTTTAATTGAAAAAAAATATCGTTGAACAGCAAAATAACATTTATAATTTTTACTCCTCCTCGGGTACATGCTGATACACCCTGTATGTATTTCAATTTGGGAGGCGGGGATGGGTACCGCCGCCCCGGGAACCTTTATTGGATAACCAACATCTCTGCCATAGGTCACCCCAAGTGGTTCGCTACGTTTGGTGATTTAGCAGGGGTGCCCGGGTTCATGGAGGGAGGTTTGTCTAGGTCTTGGAAGCGGATGACCAGGACACACTGAACCCCAGATTCCTACCCACCCTTAAACCCCTTTCCTTCCAAGAACTCTCCTATCCTTCCTTTCCTTAAAAAACCCTCCACACAGCATCCCCAAAGATGACATAGACCGTGAGGGAAATGATTTTCCTCAGGGCCTCCTGTGTGGAACTCTTGTAAAAAAATATATATAACTTATCAAAATGTGTTAATTTTACGATTCGTTCCAGAGCAGTAGCATTACTCAGTAATGCCTTTTTACATTCACTCCACACAGGAGGCCCCGAGGAAAATAATTTCCTGAGATTCCATCTGAGATGTTGTGGAGGATCTTTTTGAGGAGAGGAAGGAGTAAACATTGGTATTGAAGAGACCCATTTTGTAGAAAGGAGGAAACACAGATATCGGGAAATCTTCCACAGCCGAACTACTGAACACAAGAATGAGTCGAAGAAACGACCCGTACATGTCGTCTCATGTGACTAATGTCAACCGTGTACAAATGTTGGGCGCGTGTTTGGCGTGTTTCCCGACTATGCACCGGCGCCGAGGGGATCAATGACGCTAGTTCCTCGGAGCATCTTCCATTGTAATACCGGTAGAACGAGGACAGCATTCCCACCTGACGCCTGTTCTCTATAGATTGCAGTCCGTCTGTTAAGATGGGAGAATCTATCAAACGGACCGCCTGTTTCTGGACAGAGTCAAGGTTTTTTTTTTAGGTATTTTGGAGCTCCAGACCAGAGGTGGCTGCCAAATTCAACCTATAATAATCCTAAGGCTAGCATTCCTACCTGACGCCTGTGCTCTAAAAATTGCAACCTGGTAGTTGAGATAGGAAAGAATATTATTCAGAATCGAAACATTATTTGAAATGGCTTTAGCCATGTTTCATGATCAGATATGAATAGCCACTCTGGGCTGGAATAATGGGCGTACTGTACAGGGCCCGCAGATACTGCAGGTATTACACAACTAATTACCCTGTACAAATTGCAAGTACGCCACACCGTTGAATTTGGCAGCCACCTCTGTACTGGAGCCCCAAAACACCTGAACAAAACCCTCGGCTATGTGTAGAAACGGGCGGTCCGTTTGATAGTTTATCCTAACTTAACAAAAGGATTGCAATCTTTAGAGTACAGGCGTCGCGTGGGAATGCTATCCTTGTTCTACCGGTATTTAAATGTAAGATGCTCCGAGAAACTAGTGTAGTTGATCTCCTCAGCACCGGTGTATAGTCGGGAAACACGCCAAACGCGTGCCATATGTCACTTGAGAACGGGTCGTTTCCTCGACTCATTCTTGTGTTCAGTAGCTCGGCTGTGGTAGATTTCCCGACATCTGTATTTCCTCCTTTCTACAACATGCGTCCCTTCAACACCAATGTTCATTCCGTCCTCTCCTCAAAAAGTCCCTCCACACAGCATCTCAGATGATATAGGCCCTGAGGAAATTATTTGGAGTTAATGTAAAAAAAAAAAAACAGGTACTGCTCCACCTTCCTCTACAACCATTTCCCCTCCCTTAATCCCATCAGTCTCATTATATATCCCAAATAGCGGATGCCATAGTTCCCCTGGCTCCGGGCAGTAGTGACCTACCTAACTACCTGTATTAAATAATATAATGAATGATAGAGTAACTCTGTGGTGTTGTTTCAGTGTCCGCTTCAGTAGGAGCTATCGGCCTGTCTGTCTGCACACGGCCCAGGACTCTCTGGGAGTGGGAGGACTGACACTCACTAGGTGGATGTGGGGTTTTAGGGTAAGTTTACCATCATTGGTCCAATGTAATAACATGTTCTGTCCACTCCGAGCTATTTGCTGAATGAAATATGAAGCTTGCGATTAGTGTTGGGTAGGACACCATTTCAGAATGAGTTTGTATGAGGAACTCAAATACTGTTAAGGTGTTGAGGTGTCCCACCCGTGAGGTGTGAGGAGTTTTTTTTATAAATTAGCTCCACACAGGAGGACCTGAGGATAATAATTTCCCTCAGGACCTCTGTCATCTTAGGGGATGCGGTGTGGAGAGTATTTTTAAGGAAGGAAAGGATAGGATGTTCTGGGGAGGATAAAGGTATGAGGGGTGGGTAGAAATCTGGGGGTCAGTGTATCGAGGAGTGACGGACTTATCTGTGCAAGGCGATGGGTCAAGATCTGGCTAGAAAGGTCAAATGGCCTCCCTCAACCAGTCTCTTGATCCGGCCCGCCATGCAGCAGGTTATCAGAGGCGTCCGCCGCTAAGACCTGGACAAACCTCACCCCATGCTAAAACATCAAACGTAGCGAACCACCGAGGGTGACCTATGGCAGACGTGTTGGTTGTCTAATAATGGTTCCCGGGGCGGCGTTACCCATTCCCGCCTCCCAAATTGTGAGGTGTGAGGTGAATGAATGAGACCAATTATTAGTACTGAGCACTGCGTGTCATATTGTGTATTATAATAGATAAGACAGCATCTATAAGACAGCATCTATGGAGTTTTTCATAAGTAACCAAATATTTTTGTCCTACAAAAAGTTTCAAAAATCAATATCTAGATTTTGTTTTTCACACAAAACTAAGTGGATCACATTAAAAAAGTGGATCGTTTTTCAATTAATAAATAATCACAGTGAGAACAGATTTACTATAAGAGTGAATTTAAAAACAAAATCTTGATATTAACATGACAAGTGATATTTGAATTTCAAACCATTTGAATCTGAATTTGAAGTTTGAAGATAAGTGACATTTGAAGCCATAGACAAAGTTAACAGAATATTGTCATGGCTGTAACTGTAACAAGAGACAATATTTTAAATTTTAAATAGAGTGGGGGCATTTTTGAACCCAAATTGAAGAACGAAAAATGACGGTAGCGAGCTATCTAAATGAGCTAAAGAGTGAGGTTTCGAAAATTCAGACTGTCCCTTGACTGGTCCTTACCAGAAAACAAAAAATACGATTGAACTCATAATAACAAGGTTGGAAGATGCTTTTAACAAAGAGAGTCTGTCATTACAAGATAAAATAATTGAACTACAAGAAAACATTATCAACAGTGATAGAAAATATATCAGTAACTTAGAAAAATATCAAAATCTGGAAAACAATGCTACTACGAGAAGTTACGCTAGAATTGTTTATCTTTAAGCTACATATTTAATTTTATAGTTCCTTATTTTTTACTTCTTATCAAAAGAAATGTTTTTTGTAATATTTTTATGTATGTAACAAAAAAAATTTTTAATAAAAAAAAATAAAAAAAAAAAAATAAAAAAAATAAATTAAAAAATCACCAGTGGAAAAAACACAACAACCAATATTCCAGTATACCCCATTATAATTAAAACTAAAAATGATAACGAAGACATAAAAGAAACCATCACAAAAAAACGTCAAAATATCTAAACTAGGAATCGGAGTAATTAGAATCAGGAAGACATCAAAAAATGAATTAATAATAAATTTACAAAAAGCGGATGATATGGAAAACATCAAAAATGAAATTAAAAAGTTAAAACTTGAAGGAATACACCTTGAAAACATTGATAAAAAAACACCATGCATGATCTTTAAAGGAATCGACGAAAAATATACACAAGAAGAATTTATATCAGATCTAATACTGCAAAATGAAGATATAAAAATAATATACGAAATGGACCCAAACAAAATAAAATATAAAGGAACCATACCAATTAAAAAATATCAACAAAAAAATATAATACTGGAAACCAGTGGAAATCTCAGAAACCTTCTAATTATGAAAAAAAGCGTAAACCTTGGTTTTGACCAAATTAAAGTAGAGGACTGTAACCCCCTAATGCAGTGTTACCATTGCCAATAATATGGTCATACCGCAATGCGTTGCCTCCAGTCACCGAACAAACCAATATGCCTTCATTGTGCGGGTGAACATAACTTTAAAAACTGCAATAATAAGAACGAATTACCAAAATGCATTAATTGCACAGAACTTAATTTAAAATTTAAAACTACGACTCCAACAGATCACAAATCAAATAGTGAAAAATGCAAACACAGAATGAAAATGCTTAACTTTGCTAGAGAAAAAATTAATTATAATTCAAAATGACCGATTTCATAGTAAAAAAAATTGACCCTAAAATACAAAATTAACCAAGAAATATGTAAAAATATTACAGAAGTCAATAAATGGTGCATTACAAACAGTTCCCCCTTTTTGCTATTACATATGAACATTCGAAGCATCGCAAAAAACCTCGATGAATTTTTGATAAATATTAATGTTCTGTTTTTATCTCCCGCCTGCATAGTGTTAACAGAAACGCACTGTAATAACGATCAACACATTAATGCGCTACCCAACTACAAAAGCATCGCAACAACAGCACCAATTAACAAAAATAGTGGTATAATTATATTTCTTCATTGAAATTACTAACATTGAAGAAATTTATATACAACACGTAAATTGTC
The DNA here is from genome assembly GCA_929108145.2 of Limnephilus rhombicus. Taxonomy (NCBI): domain Eukaryota; kingdom Metazoa; phylum Arthropoda; class Insecta; order Trichoptera; family Limnephilidae; genus Limnephilus; species Limnephilus rhombicus. Next base: position 45,851,113 of record OV815289.1, on the reverse strand, counting down.
TAAAAATAGATATAAAATGAAAAAATAAATTATACAGAATTATAACAGTGTACAGAACACACAAATCAAACATAACTAACTTTATAAATGAACTAGGTGAATATCTAAGCAAATTATCGAAAATACTTACTTTTGTGTGTAGTGATTTCAATATAAACATTTCTACAAACCATAACTCAATAGAAAAAAATAATTACATTAACATGATGACGCACCTCAATTATAAATCTTGTATTAATAGTTACACTCGAGAAATTAAAAACCAAACGCCATCATGTATAGATCATATCTGGTGTAATATACATTTAAATGAAATATAAAATATTAAATCTACTGTTTGGAAAACCAATATTACTGACCACTACGCTTGTCTTATATTACATGAGACAATTAAAAAACTAAACACGAGTCCCAAATTAAATCTTTCATATTCCCAAGTAGACTACAAATTATTAGAAAAATCATTAATTACTGAGAAATGGGAAGAAGTTTTAAAAAACAAATGCGCCAACCAAAGTGCCTTACTGTTTGAAAATACTTTAACAAAACACGTTTTAGAAGTAACAAAAACAACACAGATGGTCTCCAATTCAAAAACAAGGAAAATTAAACCCTGGATTACTCTAGGATTAATAAAAGCCATTAGAAAAAAAATAAACTTCATAAAATAACACAAAGGCTACTAGTTAACAATAAAATTGTACAATATTATAAAAAAGTGTGAAAATATATTAACTACTCTAATTAGAAAAACGAAAAACGACTATTACTCAAAAATTATTTCAAAAGCTAAAGACCATAATAAAAAATATGGTCAACAATAAACGAAATAATAAATAAAATAAAAATATACACGGTGTCCGAAAACTCGTGGTACAAGTGGGAAACTGGGGAATCTACATCACATAGAGTACCCAAATAAACATATAGTTTTTCGATATGAGCATTTTTACATTTAAAAAAAAAATAATAATGATAAAAAAAAAATTTCGGCTAATTGAGGGTTAAAGACATTATAGGGTATTAATAATCCAAGAGCCACCATATTCCGCTACACTTAAAATACCTAGGCATAAATTTTAAAAAGTAAAATACTTAAGCTTTAATACCACAAGAACCACCGGTTTCAGTCAGGGTAGACGGAAAAATATGTATTAAAATTCGATTTTCGTTCAAAGTTCAAAATTTCCCTTATAAAAACGACTCTCCATTGCCGCCGTATTATTATTATTGTATTTGACATTTGCGAAGTTTTGTTTCAAACTAAATACGTGTGAATTACTTAATTTAACTAAACTGAGAACCTAATAACCTATTTTGTCTACGTAAATAGTTGCTTCTTGTAGTAATTGTTGAAATGAAGTGTGATTTCCATAATATCTGCTTAAAAATGGGGCGGCTTGTGGATTACCTACCTACTTATTATAAGCACAGGAAGATACTTAGGTACTTACATTATGAAGCAACTATCCTTTTGCAATCCAAAGCACACATCATCACCAAAATTGTTTAAAATTATCACCTTAGCATAGTTAGCACAGAGCACAGAGGCTATTCGAACTTGTACGAAAGTAGGGTTAAACAACATCTTGAAGGAACCACAGATTCATTACGGTTATGAGAGGAATGTCTTTAATAACCGTGTAAATTTCAATGTAATTCACAAACACGTACTTTGTTTTTTGACGCAAAATGTTGTTAGCAATTCGATAAGTGTCAAAACTTCACGAAATCACACACATGCCATGTAAACAAAATCGGGTATTCCCTCGCTCGTGCATTGCATTGGACTCAGACGCAGAGAGACCCTGCATGCGTCTCGTTCTAGCCGCTGTTTAACAAACGAGACAACGCTAGTTTGCTCAAACTCATGCTCTTTGCAGACAGTGTCGTGTGCCCATGCGCCACGGCCGCCATTAGCTAAGGGATCTTTCAATTTAGACGTTTCGTGTCGGACCGCTGCCGCACGTTTACCGTGCCGCTTGTTATAACCCGCTGCAGTACGGTAGCAGTCCTATACCAAACGCCTAAATTGAAAGCGTATCTGACTGCCGTGCGTTTGTATGCTAGTGATATTTAGACGTGGGTCGTTTGATGTTTTAAATTCATTTTACAGCAGTTAAGCTATAGACTCTGACGAAGTAACATTACTGTTAGTGCTCTTGTTGAAAAACATCCAACAGAAACAGAAACAAAAACGACGCCCCCGTATAAGAGCATCACCGATGTTTTCATTAACATGTAATTTTGGTGATTTCAAAATCTTTACCCTAGGTCAAAACAAGATCCAAACAATTTTTTTTTTATTATTTAAGAATGTCTAGAGAATGTTTCTATGAATTACTTGAATTAGTTAAAACTAAAATTCAACGGCAAGAAACCATATTCAGACATACTAATATCAGCTAAAGAAAGACTACATAAATTCTTCCACGTTCCACTATTCAACAGCGAAATGAACACGTGGAGCTTGCGACGTTTCCGTCCTGTCGTCGAGTGTTCTCGGTACCGACGCCGCACGGTTGCCGCTCCGTGCACTTTACATGAAAACAAATGACCGTTTTTGCGCCATACGACAAACGCACTGTTTCGGCACTGAAGCGGTCCGACCCTAATGACGGCCATATTTTATACGTTATTCGCTCGCCTGTTTTGGCACGTGTGGATTGACCCGAGAGAAAGAGATGCTAATTTTGTTTCGGAATTTTTATAGTCCGGTCAAAATAGACATTAGAACAAAATAAAATTTCTGACCATTTTTGAAATGAAGAATTCTTTAGCACTGTTCTGATTTGAAACTCGATGAAACGAAAAATAGTGACACTAAAAAGAGACTAACACATACATCAAAAGAATTTAGCTTGTAAGAGAGTGAGATAGTACAATCGGTCTCCTCTTTGTGCGGTGCTTCTTAGCCTCCCCACTCTTGTCTTCTTTAGTTTTCTGAAGGTTTCACTCCTACCGCATGTTACCTTTAATATTTTTGTTAGTAAGTACTACAAACTTTGAAGTAAAAAAAACAAATTTGGACATTCTTAGAAGAAAATAAAATAATTAATGATAACCAATTCGGCTTCAAAAAAATACAAGTACTCATGACGCGATAGCAAAAATAACTAACTATTTATATACGGCCCTAGATTCCGATAAAAAATGTATCGGAATATTTATAGACCTGAAAAAAGCTTTTGACAGCATATCACATAAAAAATTAATAAATAAATTAAAATCGATAAGAATTAATGGAAAAGTCTTAGCATGGATAACTAGTTATTTACATAAAAGATCTCAACGAGTAAAATTACTCAATCAAGTCAGCGATTCAAAACATAGCGACTTTTCAATAACCCAAGGTACAGTTTTAGGACCGCTGTTATTTATTATATATGTCAATGATATATTCCATATTTCCAAATATGGAGACATTGTCTCCTACGCTGACGATACAGTCCTACTACTAAAAGCAAACACATGGTCTGAACTAAATAAAATGGCAAACACAGATATCAATGCACTAAAATTATGGTTTGATAAAAACCTGTTGACTTTAAATTCTAAAAAAACCTATTATTTTCCATTAAAAAACAAGAATAACCTTAAGAATTAAACATAATAATCCACTCTGTGACAAATACAGAAAACCACAAATGCAATATATTATGTACAAACATAGAAATCAAGACCGATATTTAGTACCTGGGCATAATAATAAACCAGCGTTTAAAATGGTCCCCATACATAAATATTCTGAACAACAGAATAAGGAAACTAACATATATATTTAGATGCTTAAGAGATATTTTAAACGAAAAATTACTTAGAACAACATACTTCGCTTTCTGTCAATCAATTATACAATACGGCATTATAGGATGGGGCGGTACATATACAAATCAAACACAAACAATTTACATATCACAAAAACTAATAATAAAAACAATTAAAAAAAACCCTACTCATATATCAGAACTGTTATTCAAACAATTTAAGGTCAGAAAATTAAGTGAGTTACACTTTTATCACGCAACATTACAAATTTATAAAGATAATATTCAAAATAAAGTTGCACCCTTCAAAAATAACAGAAATCTCAGACAAACATCAATACTTCCTATTCCAAAATGTAAAAAAACAATAGGACAGTTAAATCATAAATATCGCGGAGTTAATTTTTTAAATTCACTACCTGAAAAAATCAGAAACATGAACAGTAACATAAAAAAATTTAAAACTCAGCTTAAAACTTATACTGAAAATTTGAATTGAATAAAAAATAATAAATTGAACAAATATAACAACTATTTTTTATTTTTAACTTTATGAGTAAAACCTCAAATTAAAAATTTTTTCAAATTGAGTTTCGCTTATATTGTCTTCATTTATTTAAATATAGTAACACCCCCATACACACAAAACCTGCTTATTTATGGGGGTACATAAAATACATGTATTATGTAATGAATTATTGTAAAAAATATATTATAATTTTATGTATCGTTTTGTAAATAAATAAAAAAAAATAAAAATAAAATAAATATGTTATCTGCAGTGGATTTGCCTCGTATACTGAATAATATATTATTTGTTTTGTATATTTATGTTAGTATGGTTTGTAGGTATTAAATTGCGATGAGTACAAGTCCAAAAACTTTCTCAACATTTCCCCCCCCCCCTCCTCCCTCACCGCCCTCACCCAAATCTTCCACCTATTATTATTTTCATCATATTTACAGCAATGTGGTAAATAGGTACCTACTATAAGAAATACGACTGATCCTTCCATTTATGAATAAAATAAAGGTAACAAGTACATATAGTGGCAGGTACAGACGTAACGCGGCGTCTCGGTCAGGGCCGGACTTCCGCCTAGGCCCGGGAGGCCCCGTCCTAGGGCCCCTACCTCGGGAGGAATTCACTCCACACAGGAGGAGGAGATAGGAAATAAGTTCCGGAGCGTATATTTTATGATCTTCGGGGATACTGTGAAAATGGAACACATTGAGGGCACAAGACTCGGAAAAAATCTTTCACATTTGCATTAAAGCGGAAAAATATTGCTTGTGCATTGATGGAGAACTTAGCTATTTGAGGGTTGAACTCACGACGTCTGTTAGTAGTGGGAATCTGATATACTTTTAAGGATTCCGTTTTAGCATCCCAAAATGATTTCAATTTAAGAAAATGCTAAGGATTTCCGTCTAAATATTGTCGGGATATGACTTTACTACGAATGAAAATGAGAGCATTTATTGTTTTACCCTCCCACCTGGAAAATGTTTCACCTGCGGTGCTTTTTCCCTGTCTTTGTGAATGAAATAATACACCCATGTAGGGAGTCCAATTGCGAATACCAGGGAAACAAATTATTTCCTTTACAGGAAAAGGAAGGAGAGGAAGTTCTGGGAAGGAAAAAAGGTATGAGGGGTGGGTAGGAATCTGGGGTCGATGTATCCAAGAATGACGGACGAATGAATCTATCCTCACCACTGTGGTGCAAGGCAATGTTCCGAGAGAGTCCTGCTGGAGAGGTCATCTCTCTGAACCAGTCTCTCTCGATCCGGACTGCCATACAGCTGATGGGCAGAAGCATCCACCGGCAAGACCCGGAAAAACTTCAACCCATGCTCCCGGGCACCCCTGCTAAATCACCAAACATAGCGAGTCACTCGGGGTTACCCTTGGCTGAGGTGTTGGTTACCCAATAATTGTTTCCGGGGCGGCGGTGCCCATACGCAAAATGGACCGTTGTGAGATTTATAAAATTAATTTTCCACTCCCTTTGCTCTCGTCACTTTAAACTATTTGGGGATGCCATAGTCCTACAGGCTCCGAGATTATTGGGGAATTGGAACTAATATGTGGTATTCACAATAATTCTACAAGTATTTAATATCTATATAGAAGTTAGCTACTATTACTACCTATTTATATATTTTTTTTGTTTAAGGCAATTCACCCTAAAAAGAGTGCTATGTGCCGTTAAAATAAAGGGAGATGATTATATTTTATGACAAATCTATAAGGGCATGGAAAATCTCAAATATTGAAGTCATTTAAGTCTATGAACTTATATAGGACGGAAAAAACTCTTGAATTATTGAGAGAAAGCAAATATGGAATACTAAGGGGAGATTGGTGGGTGATTTTAATAAGTAAACGATAAATGCCTTTGAAGGAAGAATGATTTTTACAATTAAAGAATACATGGTCAAGAGTCTCATTTTCCACGCCGCACTGACAAAGTGGACTATCTAGGACTCGGATTTTAAATAAGGGGGTGCAACAGAGCAGTGACCGATTCTCATTCTCGAGATACAGGAAATAAATCTTTTGGATTTATTCTTGCCGTGGAACCAAGGTTTACTTGGAATATGGTTTTGGATTCCAGCATAGAAAGCACCAGTTCGGGTTTTCGTATCAGCCCAATTTTCTTCCCAGGAATTTAAGAATAGGGATGACGTCAGAGAACGGAATTCTAAAATCTAAAGGAAGAGAGTCAGATATTGTTCCAAATTTAGCAAGAGAGTCGGCTTTCTCGTTACCTTCAATTCCTAAATGTCCAGGGATCCAAACCAATATTGTCTCGAAATTTAATTCATTCAATGATTTGAGGGTATTTTTGATGTTACAAATAATGTAATCTTCTGGATAATGTATGACATTTGAAGAAATTTTCAGTACTGCGCTTAGAGAATCAGTGCACAGTAAGGCTCGACGAATATTGAGGAGCTGAATTTGAATTAAAGCTTGTTCAATTGCGAAGCATTCTGCAGTAAATATAGAAGTTTCTTTAGGAAATTTATAAAACAGATCTAAATTGAATTCGGGAATATGCACCGCAGCTCCACAATCTTTGTTTTCAGACTTAGAACCATCTGTATAAATGAGCGAAAATCCAGGATACTTGGAAGAAATAATGTTTTTAAAATTTTCCTCGACATTTTGATTAGATGAGGTTAAAATTTTAGTCCGAAAATCAGAAGTTATTATGTTGGGGATAAAATTGATAGAATCAAATGGGATAGTGAAAATAGGAAGGATTGGATCTTTTTGTAGATTTTGTAAAGAAGAAAGAGATTTGAATGAAAGAAAACTTTTTAGAAGAAGAGGAAATCGATTTTTATCTGTCAATCTTTTGTCGTTGTTTAAATTGTTGAACAAATGATCAAGACTTTGTTCTAAAGGATGACACGATATAGAAAAAGATTTCAGAATATATTTATCAGCCAGAAATTGTCTTCTCAAAATTAAGGGAGGCTCAACACATTCTACCTGAAGAGAATTAATTGGAGAAGATTTCATCGCTCCAATAATCATTCTGAGAGCTTTGGATTGAATTCTTTCAAGTTTTTTATCCAAATATTTAGGAAGAGGATCGAAAAGAAATGTACCATAATCCAAATGGCTTCGCACTAGGGCACTATACATTAATTTAAGAGTAGTAGGATGAGATCCCCACCATACTCTCGAAACAGCACGCATCATATTAAGCCCCTTTTCACACTTAGACGAAATTTTTTGAATATGCGGGAGCCAGGAAAGTTTATGATCCAAAAGTAGCCCAAGAAATTTAATTTGCTTAACGATTTGGAGAGGGACATTATCAAAAGAGACAGAAAATGGGGGTAATTTTCTTTTGCGTGTAAAAGCCATGACCTTGGTTTTAGAAGTAGCTAAATTCATCCCATTTGCCAACAACCACACTTTAATATTATGTAAAGCCATATTTAATTCCTTCGCAGCGTGGGATAGATTTTTGTGAGATAAGTATATAAGGAAATCATCAGCAAAATAAAGTCTCTTGATAGATGAAGGAATTGCAATGTCTAAGTCACTTATATAAATATTAAACAACAATGGACTGATTACGGACCCCTGGGGTAGCCCTTTCCATAGTTTGCAATTTATCATTTTTGAGGAAAAGTGCAAAATAATGGATCTGTCTGTTAGCAAATTAAAAATAAATTGGACTAATTTTAAGGGTATTTTTAATTTTATTAATTTTTCTTTCAATACGTTTATTAGTACATCGTCGTAAGCTGACGAAAGATCAAGAAAGGTGGCCAATGTTGAAGAATTAAGGGACTGAGAGATACGGATGTCTGTTGTAAACACACTTAAATTATCCATGGTTGATTTCTTTTTCCGAAAGCCATACTGATTTGGAGAGATAATTCTGTGATTTTCAACAAACCATTCCAATCTGTTCTTTATCAATTGTTCTGCTACTTTAATTAAACATGATGAAAGAGCAATAGGACGATAGGAAGAGATATCAGATGGGTTTTTCCCTGGTTTTAAAATCGGAAGGATTTTTTGAACTTTCCAGACTTCCGGGATAAATCCTGTTTCGAACATGTAATTAATTAGGGATAAGAAATATTCAACCGACATGTCCGAGAATGCTTTAATGAAACTATATAATATTCCATCGGGGCCCGGAGAAGAGTCTGGTAGGGAATTAATTACTCGTTTCAATTCACTAACTGAAAAAGGAGAGTCCATCCAGTTGGAATGAGTTGGATAAGAAATAAAGGAAGGCATTTCTTCTAATCTGGCAACTGATGGCGGCGCTATCTTATCCGCAAAACCTATAATAATTTCTTCTGGAATATGTTTGGAACGCTGCGGAGCATTAGAAGAACCGAATTTTTTTAAATTGGACCAAACAGAAGACTGAGGAGATTCCGGAGACAGGCTTTCACAGAATTTTCGCCATCCAGAACGCTTTTTATTTTTCAAAATACGTTTAGCTTCTGCCTGAGCGCGTTTCACAGAAAGGTAATTTTCGAAAGACATACATTTCCGGAAAATAGAAATTGCTTTTTTTCTGGAGTTAACGACATCAGTGCATTCTTTATCCCACCATGGAGTGGAATGTTTTATTTTAATGTTATCATTACGTTTTTGAAGAGTTTTTTCTGCAGCTTTTATTACCATATTAGGAAATAATTCACATTGAGATCTGATGTTCACCAGAGAGGAATTAGTTGAAAGAATAATGGAGTCCAATTCCAAAGAAAAAGTTCTCCAATTCGCATCTTTAGTCTTAAATTTAAAACTATTGTTTGTCGAAAGGGAATGAGAGGATGTTAGATGGTGGAAGGAGATTATTATAGGAAAATGGTCACTGGAAAGGGGATCTGTAAGAATGTCCCAAGAACATATGGGTATCAACGAAGATGAGCAAAGAGACAAATCAACCGCACTTTTTCTATGTTGAGGAGCAGTCAAACGAGTTGGTGATCCGTCATTTAATATACATAGATTATATGTATCCATAAAATCTAACAGATTACGGCCAGAACGGTTTGTTAATTCACTACCCCAAGAGGGAGAATGAGCATTAAAGTCACCGAGTAACATATACGGGGGACGAATCTGAGATATAAACGAAGCCCATTCGTTTTCAACAAAAATAGTAGAGGGAGGAATGTATATTGATAATATTGTAATATCAGATATAATAGCTGCTACTATCTGAAAACTATTGGGGAGGGAGTGAAAAAAGATTTCTTTAAAAGGGATAGAGTTATGAATGATAAGAGCATAGCCACCCTTACCATCAGGTCTATCATGTCTAAGACAATGATAACCAGGGATCTTAAAATGATACGAGGTTTTTAACCATGTTTCAGAAATGGCAGCAACTGAAATGTTATGTTCATCAAGTAATTTTACAAGTTCAATTTTGTTAGAGAATAGACTTCTACTATTCCATTGAAGAATTTTGCTCAGTTTCGGATACATTGGGGAGACAGGAGAGTAAAGATTTAAAATACTCAGCAGCGTTGGACGGTACAGTATTGTTATTTGAAAGAATCGAAATTAAGAGAGATATTAAAGTTTGGATGAAAGAGGAATTTTCCGTTATGACTTTAGGGAAATTATCGGTAGAGGGACAACTTTTTAAGGCATTCCCATTGAGAGCCTGAGATTTATTATTCCCATTCGGGTTAAGCAAAAGATCATTATGTTGTTTTTATCAAAGGAAGGAATAAATTTAGGTTTAGATTTTAACGGCTTGAAAATGGTTTCTCTGTGGGAAGATGACTGAGGAGATTTAGGGGAAGAAAATTGAAAGATAGATGGATTAGATGATATCTCTGCAAAAGATTTTTTTGCAGGAGGGAATAATTTAGACGCCTGGAAGTATGAAATATTTTCTGAAGCCATTGATTGCTTGATGTTCCTCTGTCTAGACAACTCTGGACAGGCCACACTTACAGCAGTATGGTTACCCTTACAATTATTGCAAATTGGGCTTTTAGTTGAGTTTTGACACTGTTCAAATTGATGATCCTCTCCGCAATGGAAGCAACGCGGAGGGGAACGACAAATGGGTTTAGAATGCCCAAATCTGCAACAGTTGAAACACTGGATTGTGGGGAATCTATATATTTCGACGGGAAGAGAGTTATAATAAATGAACACCCGGGATGGTAAGATTTGTCCTTCAAAAGTTATAACTACGGATTGAGAGGGTTTCCAAATGGTGGTTCCAGAAGAAGAATCTTTGAAATTTAAACGACGAGCTTTTAAAACTTTAGGAGTAACTTGGGAGTCATTAAGAGCATCTACAATTTCAGATTCAGAGAGATCAGTAGGTATACCTTTCACTCTGCCCATTCTGGTTAAGTTGAAAGTAGGTATAAAAGCTTTGAATTTATTATTTGACAAAGAACCAATTTTTTTAACAAAGTCATTAGCAAAGGTGGAGGATTTAAATTCTAAGGACAATTTATATCTGCCTTCCGGCTTGATTGAACCATTTATTATTCCAAGGTTATTATTTTTAGAGCTAAAAATGAATTTTCCGAAATCCAGAGGATGAATTATTTTCCCCTGTTCAGTCTTTTGCACATTAACAATAAATGGAGCTGAAGAGGAACTAGAATACATCAATTCAATAGTTTTAGCATCTGTAGGAATGGAATCATTATGAAGGATTGGGGATTGCTTGGATTGAGAAATAAAAAAAGATTTAATTTTGAGAGGAACATCAGGACTAAGCGAAGGTCGTCGTTTTCGGGAAGGAATAGTTATAGATACTTGACTGCCGTCAGTATCATAGCCATCAGAAATATTAAATATGGACTCAGGGTCTGGAGGCCGATTCTCATCCTCCTCCATATTACAAATTAATTAACAAAAAAAAAACAAACAAAAAATTAATTACAAAAATTAATAATTAAAAATAATAGAGTCTATTAGACTGACTGTACGCACTCAATCGTAAATCAAATAATACAATGGATTAGTAACGAAAACGTAAAGGTAACAATAAATTCTTATCTGAGTGTAGACAGCAACACAGCAAGTAACCACAATACACGTCTATACTGCTTCACGGTGCGATCCGAACTGATTTATATTTTTAAAACCTCTCTAAATGCGACAAAATATTTGATTTTGGTCATTGTGTAATACATAATGTGAATTTTTACAATTATTTTAAAATTTAAATATTTTGTTCAATTTGGGAGTCGGGTATGGGTACCGCCGCCCATGGAACCATTTATTGGATAACCAACACCTCTGCCATTGATCACCCCAAGATGTTCACTACGTTCGGTGACTTAGCAGGGGTGCCGGGTTCACGGACTGAAGTTTGTCCGGGCTTGGCAGCGGATGCGTCTGCCCATCAACTGCGTGGCAGGCCGGATTGGGAGAGAATGGTTGACTTCTCGAGCCGTACACTCTCGGAACATCACCTTGCACCGCAGTGGGAGGATGGATTCCTACGCCTGTCACTCATGCACACGTCACTTCCTTCCCAGAACTTCTTCTCCTTCCTTTCCTAAAAAGGTCCTTAACACAGCATCCACAAAGATGACACAGGCTGTGAGGGTAATTATTTTCCTAGGGGCCTCCTGGGTGGAGCTAATGTAAAAAAAAGATATTCGAATGTTTTCAAAAAACTTAATAAATGTCGTAAAAATATAAAGCTGCGTCCTGTTTTATCTACGGGATGTGTTTGATTTATGGGAATCCACTAACTTTCCAGAATAAATAATATTAAAAAAACACACACAATTATTGTTATAGTCCCACTGGCTCTGAACATACCATCTGGGACCGTTGTGCGGTGTTCGTACTTAAAGCGTATTATATATACGTATTTATGAATGTAATTTTTGGCCACCAGCATGTCTAAATTACGAAAGGAAATACACAATACCTATATTAATTAATTGTTGTTCATTTGTATATATTGCTACAGTTCCCAGCGAACCTCCTCTCCCAAGAAGAGTGCCGCAGAGAGTTCCCTCCTGGCAGTATGGGCGCACCGGGCGGAGTGACGGACAGTCAACTGTGTGTCACAAGCAGTGGCAGGTACTGTGTAAGTAACAATGGCGCAACTATTAATGAATTGAATGCACTGCTCGATGGGCCTTGCGGGCTATTCTGTCATTTTGTTAAATCATTCATTTATTCTATTTCAATATCCCAAATATACTCTCAGTATCGCCTTGGTCTAAAACCACAATTCAGGGTTGAAACGTTGCTTGAAATGGCTTTAGCCATGTTTGGTGACTAGATCTGAATGGCAAGGTACTCCCACACCTTCCTCTTCCCCATCCCTTTTCCCTTAATACTAACCTTCAGTCTCACAAAATATCATATTTGGGGATGCCATAGTCTCACCAGCTACAAACGGATGGGATCACTTGGGACTCTTGTGTATAAGAAAAATGTTCAAATCTTTTGTTAATGACGTATTTAAACTATCAGAAAATTTGGCTTTTTTTATTTTTATTGAAATTTATTAACAAGGTTACAATTTTACAACATAATATATACATCAATATTTCAATCACTCTCCTAATAAAGCAGCTGCTTGTGTTTAGGAGAGGACAACTAAAAAAATTAAAAAAAGGTAAGAGACTTAAAAAAATTAAAAAATTTGTTTAAATTAAAACAAAAAATATTGGTAATTTAACAAAAACTATTAGTGATTTTATGAGAAAATACAGATAAAAGTAATAAAAATATAGATTAGTTAATAAATGATTTAATGATTTATTGATAAGGCAATAACATATACAATAAGTTAAGTTATGAGGTGGTACTAGAATATTTTAATTTAATTTTTTTTTTTAAAATATTTTTCGTAGCTTTCTTCCGATCATATATCAAGGGGTAATTTATTAAATAATTTTATACCCTTGAATATATAGTGATGCTGTGCTGTTGTGGTTCGCACTAGTGGCACGGTAAATCCTCCAACAGATATTAATTATTCTTTTGCTTATATTTAATTGTGGTAAATTATTTTTACTAAAGAAATCTTTATGTATTTGTAATAGTGCAATTTTGTCATAAATTTTTGTAAGTGGGGGAACCGGGAAATCTTGAAAAACATTTATAGTTGGATAATAATAGGGCTTTTTTAGGATGATTTTTATTAATATTTTTTTAATTGTTTCCAATGGAAGAAGGGTTGCTTTGTATGCACCCCCCCAAGCCACGATTCCATATTGTAGTACAGAGTGCGCAAGTGCATAATAAATATTGTCACGGCCGATACCGTGACACGAGGATGTGACTGTAAATCCTTTTTTTTATGAATCAAGACCAATAATTGTGTTTTGAAATTTGATCGTAGGAAATAGGAAATGAGAGGAAGTCTCTTACCTTTAACGGCTTCTTGTGGCGTTTCAGGATCGATCCTGGCTTCCCAATATCGGCATAACACCAGGTTTTAAGCCAGGACACTTTAATTCGATAAAAAATGAAATCTTGCGATAATTTGCGATATTTAGACGAGCGAACTGTGACCCATGTCACTATGAAATTCCAACTGCCCAAGTAGGTAATGTAAACTTGGGTGGCAATATTGTTCAATTTTTCCACATGTAGGTATTCCTGTATTCTTTTCCTGGTAGAGACTTTGAGGAAAGGAGGAAAAGAAAGGAATACATGATTGATGAAGGACTTGGGGAATATGGATTAAGTTTTTTTTTTTAAAAGACTGTTTCAGAACCAAACAAATATCTTTTAGTATTTTTAATGATACAGTATTTCTTAGTCTAAGAAATATATAGATCAGTTTTCTCATTCTGTCTACTGTGGAATTTATTTAACTTTTCCTTTTGATGTTATCCTATTTAATATTATAAAGGTGAAAGTTTTTATGGATGTATGTTTGTTTCTCTTTCACACAAAAACTACTGAATGGATTTTAAAAATTCTTTCACTAATAGAAAGCTACATCATTTGCGATTATTATAGGCTATATATATTGGAAAGTTCTGGCGTTATTAATAATATCTAGCGTTATGAAATTATTTATCATACGTTTTCTGTCGCTAACAAAATCGATTTATTGCAAACGTCAGAAACCTATGGTCGCCTTGGAAACGATGTTTTATTTATTTTTTAATTAGGCAATTCACCCTAAGAATAGCGCTTTTTTGGCGTCGTACTTAATAACCATCTCTAAAAATGAATCACAGAAGTGTATGTATGCGCGCATAAACCGGAACGACTGCACCAAATTGGATAATTCTTTTTTTTGTTCGTTATTTTGTATAAAAGTACCGTTGAGTTCTGGCATTATGAAATTTGTATAAAAAAATATAATAGGTGGCACGCGAGCAGTTTGAAAACTGAATGTATCGGTAATGAATGTGTGGAATGCGTGAGGTGAGTGGGGGGAGTGTGGAGGGGGGAAGAGGGGAAAGGGAAGGAAGGGGAAAGGGGAAATATGGAGGAAGGTGAGGGGAGGGGTAGGGGGTGGGGAGAAGGGGGTTGATGGGTTGAGGGGTGTTGTGAGGGTGTTGGTGGAGGGGGGAAGGGGAGGAGGAGGAGGGTGGGGTTAATGGGGTAAGGGGGGGGAAGAGGGGGGAAGGAAGGAAGGGGAAAGGGGAAGTATGGAGAACGGTCAGGGGATGGGGGGAGGGGGTTGATGGGAGGAGTGGTGTGGGGAGAGGGAAGGTGGAGGAGGTGGAGTGTTGAGAAGGGGGTTGATGGGTTGAGGGGTGTTGTGAGTGTGTTGGTGGAGGGGGGAAGGGGAGGAGGAGGAGGGTGAGGTTAAGGGGGGAAGGGGGGGAAGAGGGGGGAAGGAAGGAAGGGGAAAGGGGAAGTATGGAGGACGGTGAGGGGATGGGGGGAGGGGGTTGATGGGAGGAGTGGTGTGGGGAGAGGGAAGGTGGAGGAGGTGGAGTGTTGAGAAGGGGGTTGATGGGTTGAGGGGTGTTGTGAGGGTGTTGGTGGAGGGGGGGAAGGGGAGGAGGAGGAGGGTGGGGTTAAGGGGGGAAGGGGGGGAAGAGGGGGGAAGGAAGGAAGGGGAAAGGGGAAGTATGGAGGACGGTGAGGGGATGGGGGGAGGGGGTTGATGGGAGGAGTGGTGTGGGGAGAGGGAAGGTGGAGGAGGTGGAGTGGGTTGGGAGAGGGGGGAGGGAAAGAAGGGAAGGGATGAATGAAGGTGGGGGGGGGGGGGGGGAGTTGGAGTGGGGAGGGGTATGGGGTGGGGGAAGGGTGGTTGGAGAAGGAGGGTGAGGGAGTGGGGGTTAATGGATGAGTAGGAGTGGGTTGAGGGGGAGGGGGGTTGATGAGGGGAGTGGAGTGGGGGGAGGGGGGTTGATGGGGGGAGTGAAGTAGGGAGAAGGAAGGTGGAGGAGGCAGAGTGGGAATCCATGCGAGCGAAGCCGCGGGAAAAAGCTAGTTATCGATAATTATTCCAAGATATTTTATTTCTTCTTTACTAATAATGTATACACAGTTTGAGTTACAGGGTGTGATTCTAAGGAGGCAATTTCTTTCGTGAATTTTTATGTTTAGATTTTTATTTGAGATATTCCCTGTTAGGCTATAAAGTATAAAACGGGTTTTCTCGACATTTGGTGTCAATAAGTTTTCGTCAAACCATACTTTAACGATATTTATTGCATTATTAGCTAATAATGCAATAAATATCGCAACATGCTAATCAGCAACATTTCCAGTAAGCCCTACTCCTTAGCGTCCTAGAGTGGTCTTTATGATCCCGCGAGTCCCGGGCAATATGACCACTGACCCTAACATCGTGGTCGTAGCTGATAAGAAGAGGGCGAATGGCGAGTTTCCGGCGCCATAAAACCGGAGCAGCTCAGCTAAGGGAAGGTAACCCCTACAGAAAAATCCCTGGAGAAGGCAATGGGAAACCACTCCAGTATCTTTTCCCAGCATATCACTATGGAGAGAAACCAAACAATGGCCCCGAGTCCCGGGCGGCCCTTAAATGGGCCAGGGGTGCGAAGAATCTCCCGGCTCAAAATAGTGAATTCAAAAATAAGATTAGGAACATGGAATGTTAGAAGTTTGTACAGCGGTAAATTGGATAATACGATACAGGAAATGGAAAGATTAAAAGTAGATATCCTTGGAATTAGTGAACTGAGATGGACTGGCAGCGGCATACACCAACATGAGAAGGGAAATCTATACTACTCAGGAAGTGACCCACAGGATAGAAACCGTCGAAACGGAGTTGCTATATTTGTCATGGAGAAGTATGTAAAATTTGTTAAGAATTTTGTACCCATCTCGGACAGAATAATATTATTACAATTACACTGTCAACCCATCAACATTAATATTATTCAAGTGTACGCACCAACAGCGGAAGTGAGATATGATGGTGATGTGGAATCTTTTTATGACTCACTAGCCAGTACATTGCAAAGTTTGAAAGGAGGAGAAGTCAATTTTGTCATTGGAGATTTAAATGCCAAAATTGGCGAAGGTCGCCGCTCTCATATAGTTGGTGAATATGGCTTAGGCATAAGCAATCAAAGAGGTGATAGACTATACGAATTCTGCCAGGATAAAAATATGGTTGTATTAAATACCTGGTTTAAACTCTCGAAAAGAAGGCTTTATACATGGAGATCACCTTAGGATGGAACAATCTATGATATTGTCAGGAACCAAATAGACTATGTGTTAGTAGACCATAGATTCATGAACTCTGTAAAGAGAATCACCACGTACCCTGGTGCGGACATTGGTTCTGACCATGTTTTGTTAACTGCCGATATTGTTTTACGCTTAAAACAAATAAAAATGCCCAAAAACAAAATTAAAATGGATATCTCGAAACTCCACGAAGAAGTGGTCAGAAATAAGGTATCTCAGACTTTGAACGATAATATTAAGCTACTCCCTTGTGATCCGTCGATAGAAATACAAACACAATGGGATAACCTTAAGTCAGTTATATGTGAAACCTGTGATACAAATTTGAAAGCTGATAAGCAAATTAGAAAAAAGAATTGGATGACTGACCACATTTTGAACTTAATGGATGAGAGACGTAAACACAAACATAATGAGACACAATATAAAAATTTACAAAGAACGATTAGACGTGAAATTAAAAAAGCCAAAGAAGAATGGATGAAGTCACAGTGTGAAGAACTAGAGTCATACAGTCGTAGTCACAATGCATTCAAACTTCACAAAAAATTGAAGGAAATTACGGGCACTTCTAGAAAAATTACTCCATCATGTTTAGTTGACGATTCCAATAAATTAATATTGGATGAAAAAGATATTCTACAAACATGGGAAAAGTATATTCATGATACATTCAAAGATATTAGACCGGATATTAATATTCCTAATGATCAATTGCATGGACCATCAATTTTAAAATCAGAAATTCTTCATGCGATAAAGACTTCAGACAATAGAAAAGCGTGCGGACCAGACGATATTCCAGTTGAGGTGTTGAAGCTCTTTAATGATGAAAATGTTGACTACCTGTTGAGGTTATTTAACTCTGTATATGACACAGGGAATATACCCCAAGATTGGCTAAAATCCACCATCGTGACATTGCCTAAAAAACAATACCCTAAGAAGTGCAGTGACTATCGATTAATAAGCCTGATGAGTCATGTCCTTAAATTATTCCTTAAAATAATACATGCCAGGATACGCAATAAGTGCGAGCAGGACTTGGATGACACTCAGTTTGGCTTCAGAAATGCGTTCGGGACGCGTGAAGTATTATTGTCTATCGACGTACTATTGCAAAAGTGTCGTGACCAAAGAAAGGAAGTCTTTGCCTGTTTTATTGACTACGAAAAGGCATTTGACAGGGTAAAACATGCTGACCTAATGAAAATGCTTGCGGATTGTAACGTTGACACCAAAGACCAGAATTTCATTAAAAACCTGTATTGGTTCCAAACAGCAGAAATAAGACATGGGAATGAGAGATCTAATGC
This sequence comes from Limnephilus rhombicus, assembly GCA_929108145.2. Lineage (NCBI taxonomy): Eukaryota > Metazoa > Arthropoda > Insecta > Trichoptera > Limnephilidae > Limnephilus > Limnephilus rhombicus. Next base: position 45,832,895 of record OV815289.1, on the reverse strand, counting down.
AATTGCCATTCAGCGTGGAGTACGACAAGGCTGTATCCTGTCGCCACTATTGTTTAATCTCTATTCCAACTATGTCTTTAAAAGAGCCCTAAGTAATACTGATAAGGGTCTGAAGATCAACGGAGTTGTCATTAATAACATAAGATACGCAGATGATACTGTATTACTAGCTGACTGTATCGATGACCTCCAAGACCTATTAAATCTTGTTAATAATGCTGGTGAGCAACTGGGCCTAACAATCAACGTCAATAAAACTAAATGGATGACATTTGGACGACTAGATCACTCTGAATCAGTGATACTGTTAAATGGTTGCAATGTCGAAAAGGTGGAAAGATTTAGATACCTCGGCAGTATTCTCACGGAGACTCTTGACCCAGATGTGGAGGTTAGATGCAGAATTGAAGCAGCAAGAACTGCGTTCATTAAAATGAAATCCCTCTTCTGCAATGACAATATCAACTTAAAATTAAGGCAGAGAATGCTAAAATGTTATGTGTGGTCGGTCTTGCTCTATGGATGTGAAACATGGACCTTGAAAGTAAATACCATGAACAGGTTAGAGGCTTTTGAAATGCGGCTTCACCGGAGAATGCTCAAGGTCCCATGGACCGACATGATCACCAACACAGAAATTCTCAGGCGGGCTAGAGCAGATAGAGAACTGCTTACATTAATAAAAATCAGGAAAATTTCATATCTGGGTCATATACTTCGAGGGGAGAAGTATCACTTGCTCCATTTGATATTGAAAGGCAAGATAGAGGGTCGCCGAGGGCCTGGTAGGAGACAAATGTCTTCGCTGCGTAACATACGAGAGTGGACTGGCATTAGAAGTGTGGAGGAGCTATTCCGGGCAGCGCAAGACAGAGAGACATTCTCAAGAGTGATCGCCAACGTCGGGGGGACCTGATACGGCACGCAAAGAAGAAGAATTAGCTAATATTTCGACCTCATTCCAAGAATTTCCTTCAATAGTTATCACTGTATCATCTGTGTATTATATAATGTTTCCAATGATTGGGAGTTCAAAAAGTTCATTTTCATATAATATGAATAGTAAAGGTCCTAAAACAGTTAATAATTATAATTTATAATTTAAAAAAAAGAAAGACAAACATTCCCGGGTTACGAATAACCCAACAATGTTTGAAAATCTCCTACTACCACCACAGAAAGCCGAAAATGTTGCTTGTGTTGTGATGGAGGATTTAGCCAGCCGAGGAATCGAACACGCGACGCTCGGGTGGGACCCAAGCGCTATGCCCACTCAACCACTGACCAGTCGGGTTCACATTCCTTGTGGAATTCCAAAATCTATATTTTCTATTTCACTTAGTTCGTTGTTTACTTTTACCTGTTGAGTTCTTTGATAGAGATAGCTTTTTAACCATGATTTAGCTTTGCCAGTTATTCCTATATTATTTAGTTTATTAATTAATTTTGAATGTGAGACACTATCAAAAGCTTTACGGAGGTCAATGAATATTTTTTTTGCCTCTATCTAATGTTTTGTAAATAAGCTTAGTTAATTCTGCAATTGCGTCTTGTGTGCTAAGTTTATCTCTGAAACCCTATTGACTATTAATACATTGTTGGTTATCTGTATAATCTGTAATTTGTTTTTTTATTACTTTTTCGTGTATTTTTGCAATGTTGGATAATAAGGATATTGGGCCGTAATTGTTTACTTCTTTTGAATCTCCGGATTTATATACTGGGATTATAATGGCTTTTTTGTAGTTTGACGGGAATATTCCATATTTAGTGCTTACGTTAATTACATATATGCGTAATCGGTTTGGTTAGAAAATTTCAGTATTTTTTTTTAAGGTTTCCTGGTTAGTATCCTGGCGCACTACCATTTAAAGTGATTGTATTATGTTTTCAATATTTTTTCCGTTGTCGGTTTAAAAATTGAAAGATTGGTATTTGCTATTTTATCTTCATGTATATCATCAGGTTGATAATTTTGGTCAATTTTATATACAAGTTTTTGACCGACGGTAGCGAAAAATTTTTTGAAAATATTTGCGCGCACTTTTGGTTCACGGATAGCATTTATATTAGCTCCATTATTGTTTATGACATTTATTGTAGACTTTTTTTTATTCATTATTTCGTTTATAGTGTTCCATGTTTTTTTAGGGTTTTCCTTGGTGAGGATTATTTTCTCCCTGTAATATTTTTCTTTTGTGTCTTTGATAATTTTAATGAGCGTGTTCCGGAATATTTTGTATTCGTTTTTTACTTGACAATTGGTAGGTTTTTTTTGTATGTATGAAGAGTTTTTCTTTTTTCCGAATAGATATGAGTAATCCTTGCGTAGTCCATGGTTTGATTTTCCTTAATTTAGAACTAGGTTGATAATTTATAAAGGTTGTACAGTCTGCGACATGAGCATCTAAAGTTTCTTCAAAGAAGTTTTTTCATGCATGTCTTGGTTTTGTCAATTTAGTTTTAAAGTCCATGATTCGTTACGTAATTTATTATTTAATTTTAAGTTGTTTAGTTTGGAAATTATGTTAATAATTTTCCTAGGGTCATTTAATCCTGAGTTTTTATTTAGATCATAAATAAAAATATTTGTATGGTGGTCTGTTATATCATTTTTCCATATATTAGTTTTAATTTTTTCTGTGTGTTTAATATTGCTCCATATGTGGTCCAGGCATGATGGCGATTGGTTTGCAATTTCTCTTGTGAAATTATTTACACATGATATAAAGTTCATTTCATTCATAGAATTTATAAAATCTATTTTATTTTTACCGTGGTTATTTGGACCAATATTAGTATTTAAATCACTTTTTATGATACAATTTAGATGGTTTTTGTTACATAGTATTTTTTTTAATTCTTCTATAAATATAGGTATATCAGAACTGTGTGTTCGATATATTGCGATTATATTGAATGGCATGTTATTTAAAACAAAATTAAATCACAAACGGTTTGCGTTGCGTATGTGTATTTCGATAATATTGATATCAGTAAATTTTTCTTTAGCATATACTACAATTCCACTATTTTTTTAATCTGATAATTTGTATTGTAATTTTTGAAGTTTGGGATGATTGGTATATTTATGTTTGCATGTATGTGCGCCTCGGATAGTATTATGAAATCTGGTTGTGAACATAATGTATTTAGGGATACCAGAAGTTCATCCATGTTTCTATTTATACTTCTTATGTTTAGGTGTAAGATTGTTAGTCTATTTATTATATTGTTGTAGATCTTATTGCATACACTGGCTGATTCACATACGTATTCTTCCATATTTAGATTTATATCAATTTCACTTAAGTCAAAATTTTCCATTGCATTTATTTAGGTATGATAAAATATGTAAATATAATTTTACAAGTAAATGAATAAGTAATAATGCTCATAATTTGTGTAACGGTATTCTTGCTCGATTTCAGTTAATATCTGGTTCAGTTAATTGTTCTAAAAGATTTATTTTATGTTTAGATAATACTCGGAGACATAGTGAGTGTATGTTTAATTGGCAACATAAATTAATTTGATTCATTCTTATTTTGATAATGATTTCAATATAAAATAGCGTATATATGAATATATCAATAGTACAAGTGGACATATACTGTAGAGATTTATTGCATATAGAATATTGGCATCGTGATTCATGGGTTAGTAATGTATATAATAATAATTTTGAAATAATATATCTATAATTAGTAGTCTATAATTTGCTAGCCTTCGGTAATCGCAACTGTGTATTGGTATTGTATTATCTATTTTCTGGTAGAAATATAGATATGTAGAATGTAGATGTAATGTAATGTAAAAAAAAACATAAAAAATGTAGTTTGTAGAAATGTGTTATCATGAAGAAAATATTCAGGTTTTTTATCATCAATATAGAGAATGATTTAAATTGTTTGGTTTTAAATATATTTTTTTTTTTTTTTTTTTTTTTTTATTAGTAATAGAAGGTACATAAATTACAAATAAATTTTACACAGTATTTAATTACATGGTAGATATATTTGATGTACCCCCATAATTAAGCAAGGCTTGTGTGTATGGGGGGGTGTTATTGTATTGCTTTTTTTATATCATTCAGTTTATTTATATCACATTTAAATTACCATTTAAATGTGATATAATTATATATTACTGATTTTATAGTATGTAGAATGATGAAAGATATGACGTTTTTTAATGTATAGGCTATAGAATTATTATTTTTAATATCTTGTGGATATTCCGAAATACATACGCAAATGTAAGACATTGAGAACAGACAGGAGATATTTTTAAAGAGATCTTTAAAATTTCTAACAATAATCCAATTTTTTTAATATTGACAGTTAGTTTAATTATGGACATTTAAAAAAAAATGTTTGTATCACTTTTGAATATATCTTAGAATTTTCAGTTTTAATATTATATTTACTTGTTTTATAAAATGCAGATTGATAAGAAACATCATGTTTTTTTAAGCATATGTCGTAGCATTACTAATTTTGTGAGCTTTTAAATTTTTGATTGTGCAAGTTCATACATAATATATTGACAATAATAAACATGAGTCACTAAGAAAACTATACCTTGAATCCAAATTAGTATTCAATTTTCTGTTGTGCGAATGCCAGCATTTTTTTATAATACATACAGTTGGTTTTATCAGCCGCATTAGGATTGGTAGGAAATGACAGTTGAAATCTGTCATTTTGAAAAGTGCAGTTTGCACACCTCGGGTGATTTGTTGTAGCTTGACATTCTTTGTAGAGGTGAGCAGCTCCACAGTGCGAGCAGGAAGACAAGTTTTTTTTTCTCTTTCTGGTTGCAATTTCTTGATGTATGTCCGTAGCGTAGACAAGAGTAGCATTGTACTACTGGGATGGCGTCGTCAACTGTAACTCGTTGGTAGCCAATGTTTTTTTTTCTTTATTTAATAGAATATTCCTGGTTGTGCTATCTTCTTCTACTATATAGTTAGCGGTGTCATTGTATTAGTTTTTAATTATTGCTTTAAATATATAATTTTTTCTGTTTCTTGCGTAACAATTTTGATGTCCTCATTTTTGTCCAAGATATCGCCAGTAAAATCATCATTGATATAGTCGTTGAAAATTCCCTTGAATATCATTGTTGGTTTTTTTGTTAATTCTTTGCAATCAATTACATGTAGATCTTGTTACGATACGCACCTCAAGTAGTATGACGTCACAGTCCCGCCGCTCGGTGAGTGCATTCCATTGCCCCCCTTGCAAGAAATGACATACCGCACCCCTCCCCGTCACAGTCCCGCGAGGAGCCGGCACGCGGCTCAAAAACCTACCGGCCGTCGTTCAGACAGGCTGCGCACATCGCGGTACGCTCAGTAAATTCCCATGAGATCGCCGATTTTAATGGCGTTCCAATTAGAGCCGATCTCAATAGTAGTATACGAGGTCGCGGACATAGCCCGCTCCACTTGGAGATCACCACTACCTGCACTAACCCCGGATTGCGGCCCCTGGCTTCCTGCACCCGTCCACCAGCTGTGAGTTGAACCTCGATTTCCCTCTTTAATTAATGTGTCCGCTAGCAATACTCGGTTGAAATGACCACAAACCCGGAGAGAATTGAGAGACCCCTTCGTAGGAAATACCTAGCTAGGCCTTGTTGTTGATTTGTGACTAATAATTATGTTTTGCTAGATGTTGTAATTGTGTATACCAGACAATACAGATGTGTTTCACCCAGCTACCTCTTTCATTTGATGGGATCACGTGGGCGGGCTTTGGCAATTACCTATGTACCCTTTACCCCCCTAGTTACCTACGACCTTGGCGAGGAGAGGTTTCCTGCCTGCCGACGACATTGAGCTAGCCGAGAGCAAAAGGTAGGTGGCTTCCCTCCCTTGGGACCGCTTCAATCTTTAGAAATTAAAGTTTGTAGTTTTTTAGCATCTTCTTTTTTAAAACAATCGATTACAATTCGATTTTGGGAGATTTTTTTTATGCCTTCTATGCATATTCCTAATTGGCTGGTTTTAAAGTGCCTTTGAATTTTTTTTGGAACTTCTGTTGATCGATCATTATTTTTTGGAGTAATTAAGATACTATACTTCTTTTTTGTGTTTTTTAAATTTTTTTTATATCAGTATTTGCTGGCTGATTATTCTCTAGCAAGCCCATTTTGATAGCAACAAGGCTTATATTCTCTAGCAGTTCTGTGAGTTTTGGTGATAATTTCCCCATTTGTTCTTTTGTAAACTTATTGCTTGGGTCCATTATAGTATTTTGTAAGGAATTGATAATATTGTTTGCCGCAGAGATGAAAATAAAGGTGTCACAGGAGTCCATGGTACAGCTTCGAAATGTAGAGCGAAAAAAGGTCTAGCGGCCCTGCGTCGACGATGTTGATTGGTGGTCGAACTGACAGTCACGTTCACACACACACAAACTGAGTTCAACACTGGCGAGTAGGGCGAGCGCAGAGTTCGGACCGAATGATCGCTGTTTATCAATTGCTTTGAAAGCAAACTCGTTTTTTTTTTAAATCGGATTTAAGTTATTACAAGATGTTCTAGTACAGCTTGACACTTCTTTACTACACTTCTACTGCAATTCCGTATATGAGGGGTATAGAATCAAAGGCAGCATTCTCCAAAAAGCGTTATTTTGAGAAAACCAAAAAAAAAAACGTTTCATTTCAACAATTCTCACGTATTTATAAGTTTATAATTTTATTCAAAAGGGGAAACTGCTTATCTATTATAATTTCCAAAGTAGAATTTATTTATTGTATTGATTGATTAGTTATAACGGATTTAATTTTGGAGATTGCTGCAGTTGATACTCACCTAAGGAGAATGCTGCTTTTGTTTCTCACACGTGTGGAGAAAGCTGACTTTGATACTGACAAATAAATATGACGTCACAATAATGGACCGACCAAATCACAGGGAAGTTCGTGATTATTATTATGATTTTAATTTTAGTATAATTAAAATAAAAATAGGTTTTGTAATGTACTCATACAGTATTTAATTTGGGAGGTGTGTATGGGTACCGCCACCCCGGGAACCATTTATTGGATAAACAATATCTACCTCTGCCATTGATATGACTTTAGATTTTCACAGCCAAAAGTATTTTCATTATTTGTTATTGGGGTGTTATACCGTGTAGTGCTACCTCCTTCTTTAGCCAAAGTTTCGGACACTGCAACGCTGTCCCAAACATTTGCTTTCGAGGTATGCATTTTGAAGTAGCGCAACACGGCACAACACCCCAAAAACAAATAACGAAAACCTCTGTTCAAGTGGTTCCCTACGTTTAGTGACTTAGCTGGGATGCCCGTGTTTATGGGGTGAGGTTTGTCCGGGTCTTGGCGGTGGATGCGTCTGTCCACCTGCTGGATTGTAGGCCGGATCGAAAGAGAATAGTTGTGGGAGTCCCTTTGACTTCTCCAGCTGTGATCTCTCGAAACATCACAGTAGGAGGGATAGATTTATATGTCCGTCACTTCTGGACACACTGACCCCCAGATTCCTACCCACCCGTAATACCCTTTTCCTTCCCAGAACCTTCTCGCCTTCTTTTCCTAAAAAGACCCATCACACAGTATCCCCAAAGATGACAAAGGCCCTGAGTGGAATTATTTTCCTCAGGGCCTCCTGTGTGAAGCTAATGTAAAAAAATACAAGTGTGCAGTTCACACGCGGTACAAATGAAACCTGCAGAAAACTAAAGTAGACAAGAGTGGGGACGAGCACTGCACGAAGAGGAGATCAATTATTATCTTATTCTTTCGCAGCCTTAATCCTATAGATGTATGCGTTTGTCTATTTTTAGTGTTGCTTTTTTGTTTCATCGGGTTTCAAATCACAACGGTGCTAAAGAATCTTTCACTTCAAAAAATAATAATATTAAAAGAGTAAATTTAAAAAAAAGAAGAAAAATAATGAAGGTTAATTATTTTGATCAAAATTGGCTTGAAACTCGCAAAATTTTCAACACTTAACATGTAATTCGGAATGTTTATGTGCAAGGTTATGAATCCTAGATTTAATTATAAAAGTAAAACATGTCTATGCATATTAATTTAATTTATGAATTTTAATTAACACCTAAAAAAATCTTTTACCACTCCACGCCTCTGAAATGAACGATATTTTATGACAGCTCATCTTAGAATTTTGACTACTTTTGCTTTCCATTTTTCTGGATTCCTTGACTTTTTCCTTGCGTTTTTCTTGGGCACGGATGAAGCGTTAGAGTCCATAATCACACTGGCATCTTGTTTTTATTTCTAAATTCACTCCTAACTATTTAAAACACTAAAATTAGAGCGACAGATTCAACACACGACTATACAATTTTATATGGGCGGCCATGTTGTTACGCGATCAAATGGAGGCTTACCATTGGTAAAATTGGAGAATGCTGGTTTTGTTTCTTAAGTGCGTTGGAGATTGCTGCCTTTGATACTAACGCAGTTTTTAAAATGGATTTTTAAAGCATAAAGAGTTGGTTTTAATGCCAAATAACTGCTTTTCTAGGTAAAAGAGTGAATCATTAACAAAGTTGCATCATTAGTCCATTTTTGAAAAAAAAGTGGAGAATGCTGCATTTGATTCTACACACCTCATATATTAGCGCACTATTTTTTGTCAAATACATTTAGAATATTTACTTGTTTAATTTTAAACAGGAACGAATTTCACATAGTGTTTCTGTACAGCGGTATTATTGTTGTCTTTTAATTGTAATGTGAATGAACGTTTTCATTAGGATGGTATCTACTCTTTTTATACAGGGTGTCCGGAAAATCATAGTACAAGTTAGAAATTGGTGATCTACATCACATTTGAATTGATTTTATGGATTAACATTTCTTCGTTTGGATTTTCATTCTCCGGTAAAAGTCCAAAGTCTTAGTTAAAATTAGAAAAAAAATCTGTCACCAGGACGTTTATACTATTTTAAACTGCGTCGAAGCGTAGACCCGGCTGGTAAAGTTTTATAACCCTTCAGTTGCCGAAAAAAATAAAACACATAAAAAAAACTAAATGTTCAAACTGAAAAATAGGTTTTAGTTTGGTGCCTCTATCTGTCTATTTGATGTGGATTTACAAGTTTCCCGTTTGCACAACAAATTTCTGGATGCGCGTGTACTAGAATATTCAATAGTCGACATGGTCTCTAATTGGAATCGGGTTGAAAAAAGATGTCGTGTATTGAAGGCATAAGATGAATAAAACACAATTCAATACACCATTATTTATTAACATTTTTCTTATCCTTTTTTTAAAATAAATAAATAAGATATGAAAATGGAGATGAAAATATCGATCGCGTAAAGCGAAAATTGTTGACTTTGGTCTCTAATTGGAATCAGGCTGAAAAAAAATGTCGTGTATTGTAGGCATAAGATGATGAAGTAGGTGGTTATTTGATGGCTAGTTTGTGTATTGGTGTAGTCCCATGGCTATGACAAGGGCTCTTGTGCCGTGCAGCCAGGAGCTACTATCTGCACAAATATATTGCTTACTTTCCGTATTGACTGACTCTAATATGCGTATTGCAGAGCATCCCTCCAGACTTCCTCACAGCCAGCAATGCGCCCAGGGATGGTGGGTGCACAAAGCTGCTAGTGGGGCTCGGCTTGGATGGCAAGAATGACGGTTCCACCTGTACGGAACTCTACCTCCGCGTGTCCTCCTACATCCCCTGGGTGGAGAGTGTGGTGTGGCCCTAAGCTCCCTCTGTTCACCTGTCCTCCTACATCCCCTGGGTGGAAAGTGTGGTGTGGCCCTAAGCTCCCTCTCTCCACCTGTCCTCCTACATCCCCTGGGTGGAGAGTGTGGTGTGGCCCTATGCTCCCTCTGTTCACCTGTCCTCCTACATCCCCTGGGTGGAAAGTGTGGTGTGGCCCTAAGCTCCCTCTCTCCGCCTGTCCTCCTACATCCCCTGGGTGGAGAGTGTGGTGTGGCCTAAGCTCCCTCTCTCCGCATGTCCTCCTACATCCCCTGGGTGGAGAGTGTGGTGTGGCCCTAAGCTCCCTCTGTTCACCTGTCCTCCTACATCCCCTGGGTGGAAAGTGTGGTGTGGCCCTAAGCTCCCTCTCTCCACCTGTCCTCCTACATCCCCTGGGTGGAGAGTGTGGTGTGGCCCTATGCTCCCTCTGTTCACCTGTCCTCCTACATCCCCTGGGTGGAAAGTGTGGTGTGGCCCTAAGCTCCCTCTCTCCGCCTGTCCTCCTACATCCCCTGGGTGGAGAGTGTGGTGTGGCCTAAGCTCCCTCTCTCCGCATGTCCTCCTACATCCCCTGGGTAGAGAGTGTGGTGTGGCCCTAAGCTCCCTCTCTCCGCCTGTCCTCCTACATCCCCTGGGTGGAGAGTGTGGTGTGGCCTAAGCTCCCTCTCTCCGCCTGTCCTCCTACATCCCCTGAGTGGAGAGTGTGGTGTGGCCTAAACTCCCTCTCCGCCTGTCCTCCTACATCTCCTGGGTGGAAAGTGTGGTGTGGGCCTCAGCTTCCTCTCTCCGCCTGTCCTCCTACATCCCCTGGGTGGAGAGTGAGTTGTGTGGCCCTAAGCTCCCTCTGTTCACCTGTCCTCCTACATCCCCTGGGTGGAAAGTGTGGTGTGGCCCTAAGCTCCCTCTCTCCACCTGTCCTCCTACATCCCCTGGGTGGAGAGTGTGGTGTGGCCCTATGCTCCCTCTGTTCACCTGTCCTCCTACATCCCCTGGGTGGAAAGTGTGGTGTGGCCCTAAGCTCCCTCTCTCCGCCTGTCCTCCTACATCCCCTGGGTGGAGAGTGTGGTGTGGCCTAAGCTCCCTCTCTCCGCATGTCCTCCTACATCCCCTGGGTAGAGAGTGTGGTGTGGCCCTAAGCTCCCTCTCTCCGCCTGTCCTCCTACATCCCCTGGGTGGAGAGTGTGGTGTGGCCTAAGCTCCCTCTCTCCGCCTGTCCTCCTACATCCCCTGAGTGGAGAGTGTGGTGTGGCCTAAACTCCCTCTCCGCCTGTCCTCCTACATCTCCTGGGTGGAAAGTGTGGTGTGGGCCTCAGCTTCCTCTCTCCGCCTGTCCTCCTACATCCCCTGGGTGGAGAGTGTGGTGTGGCCCTAAGCTCCCTCACTCCGCCTGTCCTCCTACATCCCCTGGGTGGAGAGTGTGGTGTGGCCCTAAGCTCCCTCTCTCCGCCTGTTCTCCTACATCCCCTGGGTGGAGAGTGTGGTGTGGCCTTAAGCTCCCTCTCTCCGCCTGTCCTCCTACATCCCCTGGGTGGAGAGTGTGGTGTGGCCTAAGCTCCCTCTCTCCACCTGTCCTCCTACATCCCCTGGGTGGAAAGTGTGGTGTGGCCCTAAGCTCCCTCTCATCGCCTGTCCTCCTACATCCCCTGGGTGGAGAGTGTGGTGTGGCCTAAACTCCCTCTCCGCCTGTCCTTCTACATCCCCTGGGTGGAGAGTGTGGTGTGGCCCTAAGCTCCCTCTCTCCGCCTGTCCTCCTACATCCCCTGGGTGGAGAGTGTGGTGTGGCCCTAAGCTTCCTCTCTCCGCCTGTCCTCCTACATCCCCTGGGTGGAGAGTGTGGTGTAGCCTAAGCACCCTCTCTCCGCCTGTCCTCCTACATCCCCTGAGTGGAGAGTGTGGTGTGGCCTAAACTCCCTCTCCGCCTGTCCTCCTATATCTCCTGGGTGGAAAGTGTGGTGTGGGCCTCAGCTCCCTCTCTCCGCCTGTCCTCCTACATCCCCTGGGTGGAGAGTGTGGTGTGGCCTAAGCTCCCTCTCTCCGCCTGTCCTCCTACATCCCCTGAGTGGAGAGTGTGGTGTGGCCTAAGCTCCCTCTCCGCCTGTCCTCCTACATCTCCTGGGTGGAAAGTGTGGTGTGGGCCTCAGCTCCCTCTCTCCGCCTGTCCTCCTACATCCCCTGAGTGGAGAGTGTGGTGTGGCCTAAGCTCCCTCTCTCCGCCTGTCCTCCTACATCCCCTGAGTGGAGAGTGTGGTGTGGTCTAAACTCCCTCTCCGCCTGTCCTCCTACATCTCCTGGGTGGAAAGTGTGGTGTGGGCCTCAGCTCCCTCTCTCCGCCTGTCCTCCTACATCCCCTGGGTGGAGAGTGTGGTGTGGCCTAAGCTCCCTCTCTCCGCCTGTCCTCCTACATCCCCTAAGTGGAGAGTGTGGTGTGGTCTAAACTCCCTCTCCGCCTGTCCTCCTACATCTCCTGGGTGGAAAGTGTGGTGTGGGCCTCAGCTCCCTCTCTCCGCCTGTCCTCCTACATCCCCTGAGTGGAGAGTGTGGTGTGGCCTAAGCTCCCTCTCTCCGCCTGTCCTCCTACATCCCCTGAGTGGAGAGTGTGGTGTGGTCTAAACTCCCTCTCCGCCTGTCCTCCTACATCTCCTGGGTGGAAAGTGTGGTGTGGGCCTCAGCTCCCTCTCTCCGCCTGTCCTCCTACATCCCCTGAGTGGAGAGTGTAGTGTGGTCTAAACTCCCTCTCCGCCTGTCCTCCTACATCTCCTGGGTGGAAAGTGTGGTGTGGGCCTCAGCTCCCTCTCTCCGCCTGTCCTCCTACATTCCCTGGGTGGAGAGTGTGGTGTGGGCCTCAGCTCCCTCTGTCTGGCTAACCATCGACTGAGAAAAAATGTCATTAGTTCTTCTTTTATTCATTTTTCCTTCTTTAATGTTATAATCCATGTTAAATTTTTTTTAAATATATTTGCAATAACCATTAATGTCTTAATATTTAGTTATTTCCTTGCCCTAACCCGTTAAAAAATCACGGGATATTCTAAATATTGGTCCAATCTGTTCTATTTGGGAGACATTTTATATATACTTTTATCTCATGTATATATTGTGTAAATTTTATGTAGGTACGCTTTTTAATTTTTTTATAATATTTTCATTTTTACCCATCTCAGAACAGGCATCGTCTAGTGAGGCGTGTAACTTACTAGCATTAACAGCATCTTTAATCCTAGTGACTGCCCGGGTTGCCGGCAATATAATTAATTAAATTAATAAAAACATTATTATCCTTCTAAAATATTATACTTCTTATGGGTAGATACTTTAATTCTTCTTTAGTACTGAATTCTTCATAACAAGCATTTTAAATGTTGGAAATGGCACTTAAATTCAAAGCGTTTGATTATGTAGCCTTTAATGAGTGTTTGTATTTTTATGTAGGAAACTATTCTGTGTTCTAATAGAGTTATTGTAACTGGATTGTTCAATATTCACACATAAGTGATATGATTTGTCAAAAACAAACAGAAATAAATACATTAATGAAGATTTAGGAATGTATTAATGTAACATCACGAGGTGATTTTTAAATAATGAATTTACTGAATATTTTTCAATTTATTTATTACTTTTAAAACAGATCCACTTCGTGTGGTCTAAAGTTATAAACTTGTCTGTTAAACGTATTTTTTACACTTTTCTTAAACTTGGAACGTTTTTAATGTCACTAGGAACTAAGCCATGCATTGGGATTCCTTTATACGTTTATACAGTAAATTATTTTATATTTTTGTTTTATAAATTTATTTATTTTAATGCTTTCATTCTGTCTTGTACGGAACTCTTTATTGTGTTGTAATTTGTAAAATCGTATCTTTTAATTAGTAAATCATGCAATATACATAGTTCTTCCCATCTTTGTCCTTCGAACAAATAATGATTGATTTATTAATATGTATTTTCTAAATCCTGATATTTATCTATGTAATTATGAATACTTGTTTTCGTTGTTGAAATTTAAACTTGATTATTTAAGTGATGTACAATAAAACCAAAAAAATGAAATTTTGGACGTTGAAGTATGAATACTTTGTTTTTTTGTATGTGATCTAGTTGTAATAAATACTGTCATTGTACTGAACCAGTTTGTTTTAAACTAAAAATAAAGTGACAGATTTTATTTCTTCAGACTTAAGTTATTTTGTCCAAATCCAATCCCTTCCTTTTGTTATTGTTTTTATTATTAGGGTTTTCAAATCCCACACATTTTGTTATCAAAATCCCGCAGGACATAACTAAGGGCTATTAAATTGACTTAATGTCAACATTTTTTATCATTTGGTATAAATTACTCTTTTTATTAGTAAATTATTAAAAATTCACAAAATAAATGACATAGTAGGTATATTATTCAAGTGGACTCTTCGGATCAATCATCTTTGGTAGTAGTAATTTCATAAAAATATACTCTTTGGCTCTATTTGCAAGTTTAGGTATGTTCTTAAACGGTAAGTATACGTCCAATTCAAATACTTTCCTTTAAAATATGTTCTATTAAAATACTTTTCACAAGATTCAACCTCAAAATGGGAAATAGGTAAATAGATAATGAGTGCATGTCTTTGCAAACATTGACACATCATATCTCAGAACATTGTGAAGTGAAGTTGGAACCCTATACAAATGAAGTGACGAATTTATTACTGCCATCTATTGGAGAAATGATGTAACTATTTACTGAACTTCGATACAACTTATTATAGTACAGCTGCCTACATCATATTATTATTTATAACTCTTTCTGTTAAATTCAATAGATGTCACTAGCTGATACAATTGATTTATTTATTACAACAGAATTTAACTTCTCGAGAGGCTAGATATTTTGTATTTAGTTAACAGTCCACAAAGGAGTGCTGATACCAAATCTGATATATAATATGGCAGTGAGAGATGAATCTGGCACAAGAAATGCTGGAAATGAAAATGAACTGACTGCTATAGGAATGAGATCCCCGAGGTGGATGTGTGGTAAAACCATTTACCGATCTCCGTACAACAAATATGTGGTGGTCCGGATGTAATGCATGCTGGAAAGTGTACAGCATTTTTAACATTAGCTCCACACAGGAGGTCCCGAGGAAATAAAATCCCTACGTCATCTTTGGGGATGGAATGTGGAGGTTCTTTTAAGGGAAAGGAGGGAGAGGAAAATCTGGGAAGAATAATTGTTTTAGGGGAGAGTAGGAATCTGGACGTCAATATGTCCAAGAGTGGCGGACGAATAAATGCATTCCTCCCATTGCGATGGTTCGAGAGAGTCCGGCTGGAGAGGTTTAGCTTAGTTCTCACTCAACGTTATTCGTTATTCCCCTTTGCTTTTCGTGCAGAAAACGTTTTTTTTTCAAAACGAATTTCACCCATTTTTTGCACCCATAAAATTATGTTCCATCTTTCCGCTTTATAAAATATGGTCTGATTTTTCGGATTGAAATTTTCAGAAAATCGCCATTGTTTCAATAATACGATTAAAAAAAATCGAAATGTCCTTGAATATTTTCCTAAAAAAGAAAAAAATTAAAAATATGATGCAAGTGGCCTATTATCAACTAGGCTGTAGGCAACATGTAGAAGTCTTATTTTAGAGGGAACCCGGAAGCTGAGCAATTTGAACAATAGGTTTTTTACAAAAATGTTGATGTCGATTTTACGGGGTGTTTTTACATCACAAAAGGTGTTAAGCAAGGCTGGGTAATGTCACCGTGGTTATTCAATCTATACATGGATAATTCTATGCAAGCATTGAAAGAGGTGGGATTGGGCGCGAAATTGAGTAATCTGAAAGTATTTATGGTATTAGAAACAAAGACTACGAAACAATGTGCAACATAGTTGGGAATGATGAATTCGTGGAGCAGGTGGACGAGTTTGTGTATTTGGAAAGTATATTTACGAGAGATGGGAAGGCTAATGGAGATATTCAAAGAAGGGTAAATGCAGATAATGCCATTAACGGAAGACTGAACGTGGTAGACACTAAGAAGCTAGCAGTGCACAATGTAGTGCTGGTACCTACCCTAATGTATAACAGTGAGGCATGAAACTGGCAGAGAAAGGATGAAAGTAGACTCGATGCTGTAGAAATGAAATCCCTGAGGCGAATATGTGGTGAAACCATGTACTACCCCAAATACTGAGCGAAAGGGACAACTGCAACGCAGGCTGGTAATATCTAAATAAAATCATCAAATTCGAGGTTCTCCTCCAAAACTGGCCCGATTTTTAAGATTTTTTTACTAACTTCATAAAAAGAAAATACTCTTTATCGATAAGTTTTGTTTTTTCAAAATATGCATTGTATAATTTGTATACTGAACGTCTGTTGATGGCGTTCAAAGCAGGCAATTTTAACTATGTTTGGAGGGTCCTAACTCCTATAAGAAATAACTTATCAGAAAAAGCAAAACTATTCGACACGCTAATGGTTGATATCTATATTATATTAAAACAATATTTGCACTAGTGTCAAAATCCAGAGAGGAAATTGGCAAGTGCGTTTGAATGAATAAAACGCCGCCCGGTTTCCTCCTTATATTCATCAAATACTCGATTCGCCAATTTGAAATTAAAAGATACGAAGAATTCATGCGTTTATTAATTTAAGGATTTTTTTATAATTTTTTTAAGAATACTAAAAATATGAGATGAACGGTTAAATAGAGGTGCATTCAATAGCTCTCTAAAAATATAAGCAGTTTATGTCACCATATTAAATAAAGATGCATTCAATAGCTCTCAACTAACTAACTTTAAATGTTGGTGCTTTAATTCTTTAATAAGAATTAGAAGAAGAAGAAGAAGAAGCTCACCGCTTTAATTCTTATTAAAGAATTAAAGCGGTGAGCTTTGGCGAATTGGATGCGATCCTGAACTGATTTTAGCGCGAATTCCTTGCACTTTGTTATTGAATATTCTTCCTCACAACAGGAGCACTTCGGAAAATTGATTGATATCGAGGACCCATTGGATTCAGGTCGCACCTTCGTTACATTGCAAAGAAGTGATGAAGTATGTTTTTTGAAAGCCTGTTCAGATTTACGTGCGGGATATTTGTACGCTGATCCTACACCGTGGTGTTTTTCAACATGATTGCGATCGGGAGACAAAAAATGTAAGTCTCGTACACGAGCTTCACACTGGTTTTATAAAAACTCCTTTAGTTTCGAATATGATGGCAACTCAGTAGGAGACTGCAGTTGTTCGAAAGCGCACCTCGTTAGTGAATCCAATTTTGACAGAATCAGGTAACAAAGCATGAAGTCCCTATTGTCTATTGGGAGATCCAATTCCCTTAAGATTGTTAAATTTTCGTTAAACACGTCGAAAACGCGGCGAAATTCGTATGGATCGTTTGGGCGAAAATTTTACATTTTGCATTTCCCGCCAACACGTAAATGCCGGTTCGCGCGCGTTGCGATAACGCCCGATCAATCTTTGATATGCATCCAAGTAGTGGGCTCCTTGGAACGGGAATGTCAGAATTAAACCAAGTGCCTCACCAGATATACTTGAAAACAAATACTGCATGCGTTAGATATTTGACAATGATTTGTTTTCATGAACCAAGGCATTGAACATATCGTAAAACTCGGGCCATTGGATTGCTTGATATCGCCAGAGAATATTGGAATGCTTATCTTTGGTAATTTGACGTTCGTGCATACATTCGCGGTCTTAGATTCGACTGGTTGACTGGTCAACTTCTGATAAATTGCGACAATTTGGTAATACATTTCATCAAAAGCTTCGCGAATTTTATCTTCCTCAATTTCGTTTGAGTCATCTAAATTTAACATTTCGTCGTGAGCTTTTTCCAATTCAAGAACTATCCTTTCAAGAGTTGTATAATGATCCACCAGTAAGTCGTACTTCGTTACATCGTGTAAAACGTCTTTCGCGATTTCATGCGTTTTTATTAATCTATTATTTGCTAATGTCCGTTTTCGGCGCAATGTTTGAATAGTTGGCGCCATTTTGATAATAAACACGAGTAGAAAATAGAAACGTACCTCGAAAGGTAATGGAATAAATCAATAGAATTTGTTATAATTTAAAAGTACCTACGGTAGGTCGTAAATGAATAAGAACTAGATACCTAGTTCTCACTGTTTAAAGTTAACAGTTCGAAATGATTAACATTTAAATTCACGAAACATTTCATAATATTTTTTTGCTTCGCATTTGCAGAATTTTATATCTAAAGTTCGCTGATTTCGGCACCATTAATGTAAGATGAGCGCGTTGATGGCACTTCCTTACAAGGGTTAAGTGAAGCTGAATGCTCACTCTATATGAGTTATGCTTGTGGATTTCGATAGACTATGTTTATTGAAACAAATACAAAGATATATCACAGAGGGACTTACGATACTGATGGCAATCTTGCCCGGTTTGTGGGTCCTTCGTGGTCGTTTGGCTGGTCCACAGGCAGTCTTTATTTAGTTCGTATGCGATGGAATGGTGAATTACCGGCGGTAAATTCACTATACGTATTATGATAGCTTGTCACGATATAGATCATCGGCTCATTCCACTGGTGATAGATCATGCCCCGCCCACCAAGCAGCCATTGAAGCACAGATGAGACGCACCGACTATGGAAACTAATAACTTTATTACCAAAATAGGTCAGATAAACTTGCAGAGATCCCGACTGGCCACGATCGAGGCGCTGCAAGCCCTGACTGACCTACATATTGACATCCTGCTAATCCAGGAGCAATACACCCGGCAAGGTAAAACACCTACTACTAGTCCTGGAGCGGTACTCGAAGTAGGTAACTCCCCGGGAGCGGGTGTTCTGGTCAACACTTCGTCGATCAGCCCCCTCCTCCTCGAGGGGTTATCGAATGAGTACCAAACCTGCGTTTCGTTTAATTTTGGCATAACCGAGATTATTATAATCTCGGTATTCTTTAAGTACGGGAATCCTGTCGGACCACATATCTTGAGCCTGACGCGCGCCCTGAACGCGCTTAAAGGTCGTAACATAGTTATAGGGGAGACTTTAACGCTCGCTCGCCTTTGTGGTATGATAATAGAGGAATTCGGACGGAACGCTCAGACGCTGTCGAAGATCTTATTGCAGCGCAGGGTCTATTTTTACTAAACGAGCCAGGTAGCTTATCTACATTCTCTGGCACCCAAGACGAGAGCAACATCGATCTAACTCTTTGCTCTGGATCCGTTGCGGCCAAGATATCTGAATGGAAAGTTCACGACCGTGCGATCGCCTCAGATCACAGATTAATTACATTTAAGTGGGTGTCAAAAAGACCGAAATACCACGATCCTCCTGGAATTTCAAAACCACTCAGGCGAACGGGGATAACTTTGGGGAAGCACTACGGGATACTTTAAGGGGATTTCATGACGTAGCTGCTAGAGATCCGGACAATTTGGGGAACTTTTTTAACGCGGCCCTGGTATCAGCTGCTGATCGATCTTTGGGAAGATCAAACCCAAAGAAGATCATAAGGACGCCGTGGTGGTCGAGTGAGCTGACGTCGCTTAAGGGGGCCTATAAGAGGGCCTACATGGCTCTGAGTCAATCCAGGCAGGGAGTTTGTAAGACGAAGGAGACATCTGCACTCCTGGGCCGCCTCAGACTGGCCCGTACAGCCTTCAAATCGGCCGTACTTACAGCGAAACGAGCCGCATGGCATAATTGGGTTAAAGATGTGGGTAACGCCAACCCGTGGGATATTCCCAGCGCTGTTGCAAAGACGGGAAAAGGTTCTGACCGGTTTTTAACAAGCATCGTCATTGATAACAATGGCAGGAATGTTGAGAGTACGGACGTGGTTTCCACTCTCGAAACACTTCTGGGAAAGTTAGTTCCTCTAGACTCAGTAATTGGGGAAAGCGACCACCACCAACAGATTAGAAATCTGTCACGGCTTCTTCCTAGAAACCTCTCCCAGGAGGACCAGATTACACCTGTAAGTAAAGCTGAATTGGAGGTAATAATTAAGGGCTTAGGTTCTAAGAAGGCACCCGGCTTTGACAAATTGAACGGAGTAATAGTGAAGAAAGCATGGGTCCATGCCAAGGAAGAGCTCTTCCAAGTCATGGACACTTGTCTGCGAAGAGGGGTTTTCCCCACAGAGTGGAAGAAAGGGGTGCTCCGTATTATACCCAAGGGCAACGATAAGCCAAAGACGGATATCAAGGCTTATAGACCTATTACGCTGCTTCCTGTTCTGGGGAAGATTCTAGATAAAATTATACGGAACCGCCTTTACCAAACCCTGTCTCCAGCGGACGACTATCAATTTGGCTTTGTGAGGGTCTGTCCAAAGAGGTACGTGATTGGAGTCTCTGACTATCTCAACAACAGAAGTATCTCCTTAATATATGGTGATATCACCATTAACCGGGAAGTGAACATGGGTTGCCCACAAGGCTCGGTCCTTGGCCCGGAATTTTGGAATATACTCTTTGACGATTCCTCCAGGCTGCCCTTGCCTGAAGGATGTATCTCGGTCGACTACGCTGATGACAAATTATTATTGGTCTCGGGGAACAGCAGAAGAGAAGTTAAAAGTAAAGCTGAAGAAGGTTTGAGAGTAATCCTTGAGTGGGGTAAGAGAAACAGGCTGAATTTCGCTCCCCAAAAGACCATGGGTCTCCTTATGAAGGGCTTCCTCGACAGAGGAAGAAATCCTACTATAAAAATGGGAGACTCCAACATCCGATTTGTGGAAAATGCAAGATACCTGGGCGTTATCTTGGATCGCTCTTCATCTTTCCTGGCGCATGTCAAGAGTGTATCAAGCAGGGCCCAGGCTCTGTTCATGAAACTGAGAAGAATCTCAACTGCGGAGTGGGGATTACGCTCTCCGGCACTTCGTCTACTATATAGGGGAGCGTATGTGGCACAAGTTACGTACACAGCCTCTGTATGGGAGCATCGCCTAGACAACGTACTGATCCACTCGGCACTTAAGCGGGGCCAGCGAACTCCCCTGCTGGCACTCTCGGTTTTGCCGGTTTTGGCCGGTATTTTGCCCATTGATCTAGAAGTAAGGGAAGTGTTAACTAAGAAAAAACTAATTAGAGGAAGGTCAGCCGTCCATCTTGGAGTTGAACCAGGTGGGGCAGTACCTCTCCCTCGACTGCTGAAAGAGATGCGTGAACTCACTCTTAATGAATGGCAAAAACGTTGGGATAGATCGAATACGGGCAGATGGACTTTCTCCTTCTTCCCGTCAGTTAAAGCCAGAATGGAAGGGGCGTTCATCAAATTGGATCATCACTTAACACAAATACTTTCAGGTCATGGTGGATTCAGGGGAAGACTGCATAGCCTGACCCTGTCTCCCCATCCAAACTGTGCGTGTGGTGACACAAACCAAACAGCCGAGCACATTCTGTGGCAATGTGAGATTTTGACGGACGCAAGGGACGAAATGTTGGAAGGTCTGATGCTACGTCCAGACTGAAGCCAACCTTCCAACTCCGAACTTAGTTCCGAACTTAGTTCGGAGTTGGAAGGTTGGCCGATCGTGTGGTCGCTGTGGCCAACCCTCCAACCCCGAATTCCGTACTCCAAAATGGCGGACATGAAACAGCTGTAGCTACGCTGTATCTTTTTCAGTTGCCTACAATTATTACGTACGTATAATCATATACTTATATACACGCAAGTTTTCAAACAATTGTTATACCACTTTCCGTAATAATATAGTCATTTTAATAGTACGCGGCACGGTGTGGACAGCTGCGGCAGGCTGGTTCGTGTGAGTTGGCCGTCGCGAACTCCAACCGTCCAACTCGAACTTCCAACGCACGAACACCCCTCCACACGATCGTCCAAACGTTTGAAGTTGGAACGTTGGCCGCAGTGTGGGCTTACCATGAAAGTAACTACGAGACCAGCATGGAATGCGAATCTCGTGTCGAACAAGGAGAATCTCGAATGCCTGAGGAAATTTACAAGGATTTGGGTTGAGAGATGGCCTGAACTTAGAGTCGATGATTAAATTTAACTTCATTATGTGTTTAGGATCCAGGTGTAATTGCTCCTGGCATCCACGGTCACCCTTTTATAATATTTATACTACCACTACTGCCCGGATATTACGCACTACATTTTCTTATTCACACTGAAACTGTTTACTCATGTATCATGTTTTGTATTAATATATATCATGTTTTCTTAGGTACCATCTTCAACAACCTCTTTAACATCAAAAATTTGTCTATTACTTGTTTTTTCTTTTTTGTTTAACTAGATATTGTCAATAACCTTCGCGTATCCTAACTATACTTGCATTTTTCTAGCACTCTTTTTCTAAATCTAAGATATTCATTTTTTTTTCTTTTTTATTTATTTATTTATTCCATTTTTACAATTTTACAAAGTTAGGTATAAGTACAATTATTTTTTTTAATTATGTACATGTAATGCAAATATTTTTTAATGGTGGTAATAATACCTCTCTAATTGAGAATTTCTCGTGTTTAGGGAGGGAGTACTAACACAATTGATATTTTGATATATGTTTAATTGATGCTACCATGAGCGTATTTATGAAAAAATAAAATAAAAACAACATGTATGTAAAATTATATACCTGTGCACTATTTTAGGAAGAAAGTTTTTTTTTTAAATTATAAAATATAAAACCTGTGTACACATTGAAAATATAAGTGGGCGTAATATAACACAAACATGAAATTACTTAGTGGTGAAATGTATTTTAATTTTTTTCTTAAAAATTTTATAATTTTTTTCGGATTGAATATCTTTAGGGAGTTCGTTAATAATAATAATAATATCAACAAGTTTTTCGTGTCTTGACTTGTATCATTCAAGGAGCCGGAACTGAACTACCATCTCATTTTTGTATTGTCCTACACCCCATCAAGGGGGTGGACTAGATCTATGTCCGTGCAACAACCGAGAAGATGACTTCCAAGGTAGCCGCTGCAAAACCCGCCCGCGCCTCCCCCGTCGCCATGAGCGGGCCAGAAGACCAACCGTAGCGGACCGGTGCCCTTCCGCCCTGCCTCCGGTGACTCGATGCTCTCTTTTATCCCTAGTGTCTTCAGGTCTTTCTGCCCTTAATCCCAACATTTTCTTCGAGGGCCTACCGGGAAGCCGGCTTAGGGGCGTGGACACCGAGTCTCGCTTGCGACTGGACTGATGGCTCCGCTTATTCTCGGCGGGACTGCCGGGTGACTGTAGCTCAGCTGCTTTGGTTAAGTTAAACAATCTCATCATAATATTTATTTTTTATTTTTTATTCTGCATATTAACAAACTTTTATTTCAGCTACATCAGGTGGCGGAGATGAGACGTGATACTGTGAAATAAATAACTAACAACATGTACGCACTCGCATTCTGCCTGCTAACAATGTATGCCCGGACATTGGGGGTCTAGAGTCATTTTAAATAAAAAGTAGCTTCTTTATAAATAAAAAATTAGAGTCCTGACGAGTACGGCGAAGGAGGAAACCATCTGTTTCCTTAGAACGCCGTGGGAAAGTGGTGGGCAACCTCCAATGTCACGATATAGACGGTAATGTTGACAGCTACGTTACGATCGGAAGACTCACGAAAACAACACTTGTTTTTTCTCCTTATCAACCGTTGACACCGGCAATTATCAGCCAAATAAGTACCTAGTGTGCGAAATTAACCAATAGGTTTGAATTCTGGTCTTCGTACGTGAATCAGAACAAACCTATCGAGATCTTATTAAGCGTTATGAAACATATGTCATTATTAAGGTGCTACATTAATGCTTTTATATGTATTATTATAATAAGGTAAAATGCAAACAAACCCAGAGATCAGTAGGCGCAGGCCGTCGTTCGTGGAACGTGCTCTCTACTCTAGGGGAATGACACCAGTAATCTCCACCGGCCTGTCAGCTGTAAGAATAGGATTTGATGTTTCGAGCTGAAAATATTAAAGAAAACATCTCATGAGATACATCAAGCATCAAGCCGACCGACAGATAAAAACAAAACAAGATAAATGCAGAAATGTTTCATATAAATGTTTGTACCTTTTTGTTTGCAGGTTTTAACGAGCATAATCATATCGCGAAATGAGACGTTTTGCGATACTACGAGTAGTAACCACAAACATATGCACGACTTCTCAAAATTGGATAATAAACGTATTCAATTCTATTTCACTTGTTTAGGAAGCAAATTTTGAATTCCCGTCGCATGTAAATAAACCGTTGAGAGCAATCGAGCAACCATTTTGATATATTATATCACCCAGCTGTCAAAAGCTTAAATTCAAAGTTTTTCCATTGGCATCACTGGTCACTGGATGGACTGTGCAACTCTGCGTCACACAGTCTATACATATACGTATACATATTATCTATCTTTTGTGTTGGTTGAAAATTTTGATCGGAGTTATACCCCCCTGGGTCCGGTACTCTCTGAGCGGCGGCAAGCCGTTGTTTCGTGCGTGCATTTTTTTGGCAACACCAACGCCCCCGCTGCGGTGCGTTGGTGCTTTTCGAGTTGTGGAATCTTCTCGAATGTTTGAAGCATGACGTCATAATCTCACTTCTAACGCTCGTGTTTCGTAACAATGGACTTGCATGGTTATGATTTAGGTACATTTTGAGTATTTTGACTCAAATCCATTTTCATCCTTCTGCTTTTAACATTACTACGCTTTCTATGGAAGTTAACATTTTTCAAACATTGATCCTTTCATAATACACCACACATTGAGGTATATAAATAGAGAAGCAAACTTCATTACCGCTCATCGAAAAAAACGTAACCACTTTACGCAGCTTTGGAATCACTAAACATTTGAACGTAAACATATCTTTGTCTCACTTGCACAAGTCACGAGAACATTACCACCGCTAGGATTAGACAAAGCCAGAAACGCAAACCTGCAATAGCGGCTTGGTGTTGCATACTATTTGAAATTTTACCCAAAATAAACAATGAAATAGTTTTTTTTTACGTTAGTTTGTAATAAAATAAACTTATTTAAATTATTTTAAATTTGTATTTTTCATTATATGACTAAAAGAATGCACAACTAATGAAATAATGAAGTCATTATTTGTTCCAATATTTTTTATTGAACCAATAGTATATAATACTCAAACAGGAATTGTTTCAAAAGTGTTTTCAAAGTTCTTTTCTCGGCAATCGAATTATTTCCACCCACTTCTCACGGCGTGCTGCATCTTATGGTGCCCTGCAAAATTATTAATATAAAATACGTAAAAAAATATAATTACTTACTAGATTATTCATTAATAAACTAACATAAGTTTTAATGAAGTATGTTGTATGAAGATTAAAACATAATTTTTATTAAGTATTTTAATATGGTTACCTCCATAGTAACTTATTCCATAAATTATGTATTCTCCCATTAATGTAGGAAACCAAAACGACTTTTTAGTGGCAACACTGAACCTATATTAGAGTATTTGACATTTTATTTCATTTTCTGCTTTTTTTAATTAAATGTGAATATGTAAACAATAAACTTAGGTGTGGAAAGTAATTCCACTTGCTTTATTATGTTGAATCGCATTTTTTCGCGACGCATTTAACCATTTTGGTGATAGTTTTGATCGCGTATCGTCCGGCACAAGTCGGTCGGCGTCACAATGAGCACTGGACTGACGTTAGCGGGGCATATGCTTTTGGACATATGTACAGTGGCAATGCTTTGGCGCGGTCATTAGTCATCTAGTATATATATATCAATGACACCACATGTCAAAACAAAATATTCCATTTCATGTTGAAGCCGAAGGATTCAAGTACCTACGTGTTTTCTTTGAATCAAGTCAGGTTTTTTTTTTCAATATTTTTAGTGACCGACCGAAGGTTCGGTTTCAGTTTCGGCAAAAAAATCGAGTTGCAAAACTCGATTTTTTTGCCAGTGCCGGTCAGTACCGGTACCGGTCCGGCGTGATTGTGTTGTGAGTTTATGTGTTATTTCTCGCGCATAAAAATTGAGCGTCCAAAATGGCCGAAACTTTGGTGAGTAACTGTGAAAAGATGCACAACTACATTCACTAGCTTTTATTGACGAGTGCTGCTATTTTCATGTTCCTGTCGGAAACTTTTCAGACCATCCTCGTATGTACATATATCTATAATTTATTACGAACATGTATAAAAATGAATGTTTCTTCAATTGTCCCTTATTTTTTCCTATAGCATTCACCTGGTTGCGTTGAAACTTTGGGGAATTGTTGTGCGCACGCCCGCAAAGTTTTCTAATTGTAACGGTGAGCTTCGGCATTATGAAATTAAGTTTTTAAAAAATTTATTCGATTTTGTTCTCTGCGTGCAAACTGTTCCTAAATGTATGTAATACGCAATGAACAGCGTTAATTTGGAGCGACCTCCCAGGTAAGTATGGTTATGTGTTTATTATGTGTTTTACAAAATGTAAATAAATAATAATACAATGACATGAACCTTTTAACCCAGTTTAACGAGCATTGACCAAATGCATTGTACATAATATAGTTTTGTATAAGTGAAGGATGAACCGGTGCCGGTGGATGCAACCTGTAAGACATAAGTTGTTATATTAGTTAGCAATATGTAAAGACCAGATTATATGCAAATAATGCATATTTGCAGGTGCATTTGCATATTTAGAGCCTTTTCAGCGGTAGTTGCATATTTTAGAAAAAAAATTGGGATCTTGCATATTTACGCTCGATCTCGTTCATTGTTCAGATGCCTCACATAGTGATACTATAAACGTCAGATAGCTAAAAGACGGAAAAGTTTAAACTGCCGAGTTTGCGAGAAAAACTTTTCGAGCACAAAAAAGTTCCAAAAAGACCAGCACGTCAAAACCAGTGTTCATATCGCAGGAGTGCAGAAGAAGGGTCCACAACAACTTTTTACAGTGGCAAGTAGCGTAACAGTGATGTAACTAAAGGTAAACAACAAAATCACTTTAGCATTGATCTTTGTGAAGCATTTCTTGCAAGCAATATCCCTCTATACTCTATACAAACTGACAAATCCTGTGTTGAAGGATTATCTCAGAAAATATTTCATAAATCAAAATATACCCGATGTGCTACTTCACGTAAAAGTATGGTCCTGTGTTTATTATATGTTTTACAAAATATATATATTTTTTTTTTTTTTTTTTTTTTTTTTATTAGTAATAGAAGGTACATAAATTACAAATAAATTTTATACAGTATTTAATTACATAGTAGATATATTTGATGTACCCCCATAATTAAGCAAGGCTTGTGTGTATGGGGGGGTGTTATTGTATTGCTTTTTTAATATCATTCAGTTTATTTATATCACATTTAAATTACCATTTAAACGAAGTTTTCAGTATAATTTTTAAGGTGAGTTTTAAAAAATTTTATATTGGTATTCATGTTTCTAATTTTTTCTGGTAATGAATTAAAAAATTTTGCTCCGAGATATTTATGACTCAATTGTCCAATTTTTTTTTTACATTTTGGAGTGGGAAGTATTGATGTTTGTCTAAGACTTCTGTTATTTTTAAATGGTGCAACTTGATTTTTAATATTATCCTTATAAATTTGTAATGTTGCATGATAAAAGTATAATGCACTTAATTTTCTGACTTTAAATTGTTTGAATAAAAGTTCTGCCGAATATGAGTAGGGTTTTTTTAAATTGTTTTTATTATTAGTTTTTGTGATATGTAAATTGTTTGTGTTTGATTTGTATATGTACCACCCCATCCTATAATGCCGTATTGTATAATTGATTGACAGAAAGCGAAGTATGTGGTTCTAAGTAATTTTTCGTTTAAAATATCTCTTAAACATCTAAATATATATGTTAGTTTCCTTATTCTGTTGTTCAGAATATTTATGTGTGGAGACCATTTTAAACGCTGGTCTATTGTTATGCCCAGGTACTTAATATCAGTTTTGCTTTCTATTTTTGAACATGATATATTACATTTGTGGTTTTCTGTATTTGTCACAGAGTGGATTATTAAGTTTATTTCTTTAGGTGTTTCTTGTTTTTTAATGAAAAATGGCAAATAATAGGTTTTTTTAGAATTTAAAGTCAATAGGTTTTTATCAAACCATAATTTTAGTGCATTGATATCTGTATTTGCCATTTTGTTTAATTCAGACCAAGTGTTTGCTTTTAGTAGTAGGACTGTGTCGTCAGCGTAGGAGACAATGTCTCCATATTTAGAAATATTGAATATATCATTGATATATATAATAAATAACAATGGTCCCAAAACTGTTCCTTGGGGTATTGAAAAATCGCTATATTTTGAATCGCTGACTTGATTTAGTAATTTTACTTGTTGTGGTCTTTCATGTAAATAACTAGCTATCCATGCTAAAACTTTCCCATTAATTCCTATAGATTTTAATTTATTTATTAATTTTTTATGTGATATGCTGCCGAAAGCTTTTTTCAAGTCTATAAATATTCCGATACATTTTTTATCGGAATCTAGGGCCGTATATAAATAGTTGGTTATTTTTGCTATCGCGTCGTGAGTACTTGTATTTTTTTTGAAGCCGAATTGATTATCATTGATTATTTTATTTTCATCTAAGAATGTCCAAATTTGTTTTTTTACAATTTTCTCATATATTTTTGATATATTTGATAGAAGGGAAATCGGGCGGTAATTTTGTGGGTCTTTAGGACAGTCTGTTTTATAAATGGGAGTTATAATTGCTCTTTTGTAATTATTGGGAAATTCGCCATTTGCTAGACTTAGGTTTATTATATGTGTTATTGGGAGAATTAAGTATGTTTTCATCGCTTTTATTGTCTTAGCATCTATGTTATCAAAGCCGGGGGCAGAACCTCCTTTTAGTTCCGAAATAGTTCTGTCAATGTCGGCTTCTGTGACTGGCTCAAATTTATTTATTTGACATTGTGTTCTGTGTTGTGGATTTGATATATTGGTCGAATTTATGGATTTTGCTAGGTTTTTTCCAACGTTATTAAAATGGTTATTTAAAATATTACAACATTTTTTTGTGTCATTTTGTACATTATATATTAATTTCCCATCTGATATTTCGGATATGTGCTTATATGTTTTATTTTTATTTATTATTTCATTATTGTTGACCATATTTTTTTATTATTGTCTTTAGCTTCTGTTATAATTTTTGAGTAATAGTCGTTTTTCGTTTTTCTAATTAGAGTAGTTAATATATTTTTATATTTTTTATAATATAGTACAATTTTATTGTGAACTAGTGGCCTTTGTGTTATTTTATAAAGTTTATTTTTTTTTCGAATGGCTTTTATTAATCCTAGAGTAATCCATGGTTTAATTTTCTTTGTTTTTGAATTGGGGACGATCTGTGTTGTTTTTGTTGCTTCTAAAACGTGTTTAGTAAAAGTTTTTTGAAACAGTAAGGCACTTTGGTTGGTGCATTTATTTTTTAAAACTTCTTCCCATTTTTCATGTATTAATGATTTTTTTAATAATTCATAGTCTATTTGGGAATATGGAAGATTTAATTTGGGTATTGTGTTTATTTTTTTATTTGTCTCATGTAATATAAGACACGCGTAATGGTCAGTTATATTGGTTTTCCAAACAGTAGATTTAATATTTTTTATTTCATTTAAATGTATATTACACCAGATATGGTCTATACATGATGAAGTTTGGTTTTTAATTTCTCGAGTGTTACTATTAATACAAGATTTAAAGTTGAGATGCGTCATCATGTTAATGAAATTATTTTTTTCTATTGAGTTATGGTTAGCAGAAATGTTTATATTGAAATCACCACATACAAAAGTAAGAATTGTCGATAATTTGCTTAGATATTCATATAGTTCATTGATGAAGTTAGTTATGTTTGATTTGTGTGTTCTGTACACTGTTATAATTCTGTATAATTTGTTTTTTAATTTTATATCTATTTTTAGACAATTTACATGTTGTATATATATTTCTTCAGTGTTAATAATTTCACACTCATCATGAACAAATATAATTATACCACTATTTTTATTAATTGGTGTTGTTGTTGCGATGCCTTTGTAGTTGGGTAGTGCATTAATGTGTTGATCGTTATTACAGTGCGTTTCTGTTAACACTATGCAGGCGGGCGATAAAAACAGATCGTTTATATTTATCAAAAATTCATCAAGGTTTTTTGCGATGCTTCGAATGTTCATGTGTAGTAATAAAAAGGGGGAACTGTTTGTAACACACCACTTATTAACTTCTTTAATATTTTGACATATTTCTTGATTTATTTTGTATTTTTCGTCAATTTGTTTTACTATGTATTCGGTCATTTTGAATTATAATTATTTTTTTCTTGAGCAAAGTTAAGCATTTTCAATCTGTGTTTGCATTTTTCACTATTTGATTTGTGGTCTGTTGGAGTCGTATTAAATTTTAAATTAAGTTCTGTGCAATTAATGCATTTTGGTATTTCGTTCTTATTGTTGCAGTTTTTTAAGTTGTGTTCACCCGCACAATGAAGGCATATTGGTTTGTTCGGTGGTTGGAGGCAACGCATTGCTGTGTGACCATATTTTTGGCAATGGTAACACTGCATTAGGGGGTTGCAATCCTCTACTTTAATTTGGTAAAATCCAAGGTTTACGCTTTTTTTCGAAATTAGAAGATTTCTGAGATCTCCACTGGTTTCGAGAATTATATTTTTTTGTTTAAATTTTTTAATTTGTATGGTTCCTTTGTATTTTATCTAGTTTGGGTCCATTTCGTAAATAATTTTTATGTCTTCATTTTGCAGAATCAAATCTGATATAAATTCTTCTTGTGTATATTTTTCGTCTATTCCTTTAACACCCAATGTAATAGGTATAAATATCCGTATAAAACTGCATCAGAGCACTCTTGCGGTCAGAACGGTCTCTATCAGTCATTTTGAGATTATTTTGTCTTCAAAAAGTTTCTTTAAAATCCGAAAGATGCCACTAGAAAAATAAATATTTATATTTATTTCAACATGTATTGTCACACATACTATCACCGAGTGGTCACTGATTACGTCACAGCAGGATTCGGGCGGCTAGGGTTGCTACCAGATGCTACAGCACACGTGTCCTACTACCTGAACTCCATGAAGTTATATTTTTTCGTTAATTTTATCACCATAGCAAAACTTGGACGTGGTGGTCCTTTACAACGACATGTATTTTATATATTTTAGCGGCAGGGAGGAAAGGCCGGACGGGGCACAGAAAAATACAAAAAGATAACGGTCACAAATGGTACTTTTTCGGTGTCTTTTTCTCTTTCATATTTTCGTTGTAAGGGTGTTGTTTGTCCGGGTCTTGGCGACGGAATCGTCTGCATACCCGCCTCCCAAATTATACCTTGACCGTTTTTGAGATTAAAAAAAACATTTATGTGAATATCGCACAAGAGTGCCAACTGCTCCCGTCTGGAGTCAGTGAGACTATGGCATCCCCAATGTTGTGAGGTTGAAGGTAGCGGGAAGGGTAAGGAGATGGGAAGAGGAAGGTGGGGAAGTACCTGACTATTCAGATTTGGTCACCAAACACGTCTAAGGCCATTTCAAGTAACACTTCAATTCTGTTCGGTGGTCTTACACCAGGGCGATACTGGTAACTTCCACTCTGGAACGTGCCGTAAATATAGTATTAGTACTCAGCACATTTGACGTAGATCAATACATCAAATACATCAAAATTCCTTTTTTTTACAACACAAACAAATATCACTGAGAATTCTCTTTTTGATAAACGCAGTCTTAGACTCAAGCATTTGAAAGCTCACGACCACGTGGCAATGGCATCATTTGTGCACGGTATGGTACCTAAATGACCCTGTTGAAAAACCACGTTTCCGAATTCAGATTGTTATATAACTAACTAACTAACTAACGATCACGCCGTTTCCCCGCAGGGGTAGGCAGAGAGGATGGACCGCCAAACAACTCGGTCTTGGCACACACTCTTTGCCTCACTCACATTCATACATCGTCTCATACATTCTCTTCTATTATTCTGACTTTTGACATGGCCCGACTCACGTATCTGATTCACTTGATCGTGCCATGTCTTCCTTGGGCGTCCCCAACTTCTTCTACCATTCACATTCGCGTCGTATATTCTTCTTACACTACTTTCTTCGTTCATTCGCTCTACATGCCCAAACCATCTGAGGGTCCCTTTCTTAATCTTACTCATTATGCTTACATCAGCCTTACATTATTTGCGGATATCCACATTTCTCATAGACCTCATAAATATATATATATAGAGTTATATATATAGACCTCATAAATACCTAGCAATAGGTCTACACAACGAAAATAAATAAAGTGACTTTTTTATTGTGAATACCTCATTAGGGGCCATCTATTAATTACGTCACATGAATTTTAAGATTTTTGACCCCCCCCCCCGTCTCTGTCACGCATTGTCACATTTGGCATTTGACATTTGACGGTCGGCGTTGTCTAACGGTCAGGCTCTTGACTCGCAATCTGAAAGTCACGGGTTCGAATCCCGGCATGGAAAATTCATTTTATTCGTTTAATTTGTGTTATTTCAAAACTAATTCATTGAAAATAATACATAGTATATTTGCCGCACGTTCCAGAGTGGATGATACTCTCTGTATCGACCTAGTGTAAGACCACCATTCAGAATTGAAACGTTGCTCGAAATGGCTTTTAGCCGTGTTCGCTGACCAGATCTGAATAGCTAAGTACTTACCCACCTTCCTCTTCCCCATCTCCTTCCCCTCCCCGCTACCTTCAGCCTCACAACATACCCCAATTGGGGATGCCATAATCTCACTGGCTCCAGACGGGAGCAGACTCAATTGCGGTATTCATATAAAAAAAAATGTGGGACCCCCTCCCCTCTAGTGTGACGTCACAAACAAGTCACCAAACGTAGCGAACCTCTTGTTGCTGGTTATCCAATAAATTTGGGAGTTGGGTGTGGTTGCCGCTGCCCCGGCACCATTTATTGGATAACCAACATCTCTGCCATAAGTCACCCCAAGTCCCAACTGCTCCCGTCTTGAGCCAATGAGACTTTGGAATCCCCAAATTGGGGTATATTGTGAGGCTGAAGGTAGTGGGGAGGGGAAGGAGATGGGGAAGCGGAAGGTGGGGAATTTAGCTAGCTATTTAGATCTGGTCACCAAACACGGCTAAAACCATTTCAAGTAACGTTTCAATTCTGTTTGGTGGTCTTACACCAGGGCAATACTGAGAGTAACTACCTACTACGTCCTGTTCTTCACTATTTTCATTATTTTTATAATACCAAAGCAAATAAAATTATGAGGAAATGTAAATAAATTTAACTCTAATTTACCGACATATGTGATTGATTCAATTTAAAAAAATGTTTTAAACATAATGTAGGTACATACAAATAAGGATTATATTCAATATTTATTTATTTATTAACGCCCTTTTTCGGGGCTTTTACATATGAATAGTAAGAAATATACATAACTGAACTGCCTTCGTAACAATATTTTATATTTGTTTAAAGATAAATTGAAGATGTCCACTGACTTGGTCAATGGTAATAAAGGACCATAGGTACCTAACTATGGACCTATTTGATAAAACCACAAACAAAAATATAAATATCAGTCCACAAAAAACTTTTATAATCCATCTATTTCAAAATGTCTTTTGAAACCTACAAAAAACACATTTTATGTTTCTGTCGAATTCGTCGGAATTAATTGTTAACACGGAGTTATGTGTTAAGACATAGATCCTATACCTAGTGATTTATTATCGTTTATGATGGCCAAACACCATTGACCATGCACAACTATTCTCAAATGGTAAAACACCATGCACAAATCATACCATAAAACGAATAGGTACCTACATGTATAGGCAGATGGTTGAAATTGTCTCTCCAAAAATGAACGTAATAATATATTAGGTTCTCACCGCGATTGATTACTGCCATCTTTTGAAATAATTTGAAAAAAGCTTTTAGTTTCAAACCGAACCGTAAACAGAAAGATAAATGGGCGCCACACGACAGAGGGCTTTTGCTAGTAATTAAAGTTCCCGGTTTTCATTGTTAAATTGAAGTTTAAAATTATAAAATTGTCTTTAAAAAATGGAAAAATATAATACCTACAACTTATCGTAACGTTTTTTTTAAATAAACGAATCCAAAGATTTGTTATCAGCGTTTAAAAATACACGAAAATTGGTGTTTTTGAAAAAAATTAACTAAAAACATATTAATTTATTTTCTTTTAATTTCTTTACGTGGTTCTAAAGAAAACCCCTGAACGTATACTTTGAGGATATTCAGCTATTAAAAATATTTTTTTAAACATACGAAAAACGGTCAAAATAAGGTCGTATTTCTGATTTGGTTTTGATAAATGCTAAGCCTATGTTAATTTAAAAAATGTAAAAAAAATATTTTTCTTATTAAAAACATTATGTTTATCGATTTGCGTAATAATATAATCATTATTTCAAATTAAAAAATGATTACACTTGGCCTTAAAGATCATGCACGGTCTTTTATCAATGTTTTCAACGTGTATTCCTTCAAGTTTTAATTTTGTAATTTCATTTTTGATGTTGGCCATATCATCCGCTTTTTGTAGATTTATTATTAATTCATTTTTTGATGTCTTCCTGATGCTGCTTACTCCGATTCCCAGTTTAGATATTTTGACGTTCTTAATGATGGTTTCTTTTATGTCTTCGTTTTCATTTTTAGTTTTTATTATAACGGGGAATACTGGAATTTTAGGTGTCGCGTATTTTCCACTGGCGATGCTAGCGTAACTTTTCGTAGTTGCTTTGTTTTCGAGATTTTGGAATTTTTCTAAGTTACTGATATATTTTCTATCACTCACGATTATATTTTCTTGTAATTCGATAATTTTTTCCTGTAATGAGAGACTCTCTTTGTTAATTGCATCTTCCAACCTCGTTATTATGAGTTCAATAGTATTTTTTGTTTTTTGGTCCTTGACTGTCTGAATTTTCGCAACCTCACTCTTTAGTTCATTTATACAGCTTGCTACCGTCATTTTTGGCTTTGGAATTTACATGGCTTATTAAAAACAAAGAAGAAATTCATTAAGAATAAAAAATTTAAAAATAAAAATTTTCGCCGGTGTGGGATTCGAACTGAGTGCGGCAATTCGAACTTAAATCGGGCAAAAAGTAATTCCGACGCATTAGTCCACAGAGCCACCGGCGCTAGTTGGAGTCCCGGTAAGAACACTTGTATTTGTTTGTGTGATGGTTCATGCATACAGCGCGTCGAGTTACTTGTCTTTATTGTCGCACTAAATAGAAACCGTTTTGTTTTTGTAGCTTGTTTAAACACATATTTTGGTACTTCCGGGTGGAAAAAATTAGAGGCATAAACACCCGTCGATAGCGCGCTAAAAATTGCGCAGGACTGCACTAGTTGTAGTGGCCCACTTCACTTTTTATCGCACTTTTGGGTTTATTATTGTAGACGTTTTCAAAATGCGTTTGACGTTTCATGTACTGAGAATGTCTATATAGATAATAATACATGTAGGTACCTTTTAACACAGTTTAACGTGCATTGATCAAATGCATTGTACATAATATAGTTTTGTATTAATGTTATAATATAGACATAAGTTGTTATAAAAGTTATATTTTTATTTTATTTTAGTATATTTTTTTTTTTTACATTTTTATTTGAAACATGTTAGGTATATATATATATAAAGTTAGTAATAAGATAAGCATTCTGGATAAATATTTTATCTGTGCACTTGAGGTGATTTTTCATTGAAACGGCGCTAAACAAATCATCCGAATATTATTATTATTAAAAATAAAAATATTTATATTTCATTGTATTTATAGTACATTTTTGGTAAATCTCTCTTTTTTAAATTACAATCAAAACAAAAATAATACCTCTAATATCGGTTTAGAGGAGTAAAGATATATGAAAGTCTGAAGAATTACGGAAGAATGGATGTATTTAAAAAGGGATGTTATGCATATCTTCTTATATTTAAAAATGAATCGCTAAATGTGTTGCTAAGCACAAATCTCGAGAGCAGCTGAACCGATTTCGCTAATTCTTTTTTAAGAATATTTATTGAAGTACGAGGATCGTTCTTACGGAGAGAAATATTAAGAAAATTGCGCAGAAAATTAGATAATTTTAGAAAACCTATTACTAACCTAAACGACTATCGCACGTTTGACAGTAAGCGTGTTTGAGAATGACATTTTTCAAAACAATGATTGTTAAATAAAATTCTATTTTTGAAAATCTTTAAGTTGATAAACTTATTTAAAGTAGGTACTCCCCTAATAGTTTGAATCGAGTCAAGAATTTTTGATATTTTAAATAGGTACCTATGCTAGGTACCAAATTTAATATAGATGAAAAATGGAAATTTGAATAAAAATTGTAAAAGGTGACACGCGGGCTGTTTAAAAAGTGAATGTACTGGGATTGAATATATGGAACGCTGGAGGAGGGTTGGCGGGACGAGGGAGGGGTAAAGGAAAGAGGGAAGGCGGGGAAGGTGGAAAGCGAAGGCGAGAGGGTGGAGGAACCTGGGAGGGGGAGGGGAACCTGGGAGGGGGGAGGAGAACTCGGGAGAAGGGTTTGCGGGACGGGGGAAGGGGGGGGGGGGAGTGGAGAGGGAAGGTGGAGGTGGTGGAGTGGGAACGCGAGAGGGGAAGAGGACGCAGGAGAAGAAGGGGAGGCGGAAGGGGAACGGGACGAATGGAAAAGAACACTCAGGGAGAAACAATTTCTTTATTAAATTGCATATCAACGCATGCCGGGACCAGCTAGCTGTAAATATATATACATAGAAATGAGTTACCTTGTGCAAATCCAAAGTAATATAAAATACCCAACTCAAAAATATAAATCTTGTTAACTTAAATTCGCTTTAACGTAAGTTCGCTTTTTTATTTTATTTTATTTTTATTTTATTTATTATGGAAAATCAACAGATATTTTACACTCAGGGGGTCTTTCACCGTCTTGCCTGCAAGCTGCCAGTAGCACTACCCATAAAATAAAGTATTTTTTCGATTTTACCATCCTTCAAATACCATCCTTCCCATCCTTATGTGGGTAGATAAAGGTTTCCCCATACTAATGGGTACTCAGAGCAGCCATTAAAGTTTAATGTGTAGATGACAGCTAAGTTTTATACCTTATTAGCTAAGTTGTTTACCATGGGTTCAATATTACCTGACAGCCTCTGTCAAATCGCATTAGCATCACCCGAATTTTTCACGAAAATTGTTGTTTTATAATCCATGACCAGATTAAAGACTCTCAAAGGACCACCCGGCATTTTATTTTAATATAAATATTGAACAATAATACATCATATTTTAACAAAAATAACAACAGTATATTGTGTTTTATGCCATTGTATAAATACCAACATAGATGTACCGTAATAATTTCATTGTTATCAGGGATAATGCTGTACGCTGTACCTGATGTCTGCCTTTCCCGACTTGTTGGTGTCTGCTTGCAGATTTATAAAGACATGGTCGGAGGCTATTGGATATAATCGTCCAATGTATATTTGCTTCCCTCGGGACCCGGTTCTTTTAAAAGAAGCTTTTTATAATTTGACTTTGGACTATGGACTGTGCTCATGTTGCAATGTGACCAAGTAAGTACCTCTGAATATCATACTACTGTGATGGATAGTTGTTATTATGAATATTTGTACTATTAATGAATTTATAGGGACAAGGAAGGTACATAATTTTTACCTATGTCCTCACTATATACCTATAGTATTCATTTCCATATTCCAACAGTAATCGATTTCCCTAACTGAAAAAATCAAGTACTGAAATGACTTTCTTCTTTCAGACGGAGAAAAAGCCTTCTTCTGTCTTCTCCGGGTGGACGTACAAGTGATCCTGTATAAACCCTAGAAATGTTGTACAACTGTGTTTTTGGGATTTTAAACAGTATTATATTATTATATATGCCTGTACTAATGTGAAAAACACATATCCAGCTTTATGGAAACTATAATAAGACAACAGAATATTTTGGTATTTCTTTACAATATATTTTTTTAATAACATGTGAGAGAAAAACATTTCTCTTTGTAAGTACAAACCAGCTACGGTAGAATATATTTTGCTTTTATAAATAAATGAAAACATTATCTGTTATAATTGTGCAATTTACAAACATCGTTTTGCAACAAACAAGTAACAAAATAGGATCTGAATTAAGAAGTTAAAAGTTAATTTCGCTCATTACGCTTACATCAGCCTTGCAATCTTTGCGAATCTCCACGTTTCCCACACGATCGTACATGGTTTTACCACACATTAGCCTCAGGGATCTCATTTCTGCAAAATATGAATGGTACGTACACGTAAATGTATATTATTTATAATTCCCCTGTAAGGGCATTTAGTAGATGTTCAACTACAGTAAACATTACAAATGTTCCAGAGGTTAAATATAAATAGCATAATATGCTTCGTGTTGAACCTTACTTAACGAATATTCCGGATTATAAAGTAAACTATGCATTCTGTTTTATAATGTCACTAGCTGGGGTACCCGGCTTCGC
The DNA here is from genome assembly GCA_929108145.2 of Limnephilus rhombicus. Lineage (NCBI taxonomy): Eukaryota > Metazoa > Arthropoda > Insecta > Trichoptera > Limnephilidae > Limnephilus > Limnephilus rhombicus. Next base: position 45,794,565 of record OV815289.1, on the reverse strand, counting down.
TCAGGACAACATTCGAAAGTGTATTGGAATGTCCCACAATGATGTTCCTGATTTCCTATTCCCGAACATTCCATAGTATTCCAGAATGTTCCGGGATGTTCTGGAATGTTGTGGAATGCTCTCAATACTCTAGCTGGGATACCCGGCTTCGCACAGGGAGTTGATATGAGATTGTGTGGTAGTTGGAATAAAGGATAAACTTCAAAATATAAGAGATAATTTTTTTATTGTAAACATATTCAACTATTTACGATACTTGTTTATAAACAATGCACAAATTTTTTGAATTTCCTACTCGAGAGCAAGCTACGTATAGCTGACCGTGAGAAAAGCAGGAATCTTTGAGGTTGATGCCGCAATGTTTTAAAGTTTGTCCTTGCGCTTTGTTAATTGTAAAACTATAGGCTAATTTGATTGGAAATTGCAGTCTTTTAAATTGGAATGGCAGTTCAGTAGAGATCAGTGGTATTCTGGGGTTAAATACTGTGTGTCCTTCGTCCCTTCCAGTCATAAATTCGGCTTCGATGATGTTATTCGGTAGCTGTTTGACGACCATCCTCGTTCCATTACATAGTTTTGGTGAGTTGAGATTTCTGAGTAGTATGATCGGAGATCCAATTTTCAGTCGAAGGCAGTGTAACGGCATTCCTGATACTTGCAAAGAGTTTAAAAATTCTGTAGGAAAATTGACACTTTCTTCAACGTTTACCATCGTGTTGATCGATTTGTATATTCTCTCTTCATCGGGAATTTTATTTTGAATATTAAAATTGATATCGTCGACAATACTATTTTTAGTTGCCAAAATTGCCCTTTGAAATAGCCACTCCGGATTGGTATAGTTATGAACAATGTTTGGATAAATTTGGTCGATGAGCTCGTCTTCGGTAGTTGCTATGTTGCAAAAATCACTTTTGAGTTCAATTAGGCCGGTCGTCTGGTCAGTAGGATATGTGCCTTCGCCTATTTGTAAAAGTTTTTGAGCAAAATGTGCTGTAGTTTCGTCTTTCGATAGTTCAACTCTCATATTTTTTGTTAGTCGCAGTATTTGTACGTGTGGCCAAAGATGTGATTTTTTTAAGCATGCATTGATTTCGTCTGCTGGTGTTGACTTGGGGATAACTGGAAGTGTTTGTCGAAAATCTCCTGAGAGTATGAGTAGAGCTCCTCCCATCACTTCATAGTTTCCTCGCAAGTCTTGTAATGTTCTGTCTACGGCTTCGAGTGATTTTTTATGTGCCATTGTGCTTTCGTCCCAGAAGATAATTTTAGCTTGTTTTAGAAGTTCACCCCGTCGAGATGCTCTTGATTTTACATACCGGGAATTGTTCTTCAGCTATATTCAACGGTAGTTGTAGGGCGGAATGGGCAGTTCGTCCTCCTTCCATAAGTGTGGCGGCGATGCCGGATGATGCCAGTGCAAGTGCGATGTGTTGTTTAGCACGTATTTCTGCCAGCAATAGATTTATTAGAAACATTTTCTCAGTGCCGCCTGGTGCATCTAAGTAAATAATTCCGCCAGTGTTATTGTTGATCCGCTCCATGATAATGTTGTAATTTTTTTTTGATTGTCATTGAGGAGTGGTTTGTTGTGAGCAATGTATTGAAGTAGTTCGTTGATTTTGTAGCTTTTTTCCTTTGTAATATCGAAGTTTAGTACACTGAAAGCATCTTGTCGTGGTGCTGGCATCCCAAGTTGTACTAAGGTCTGGTTTTTTATTGCTAAACATTTATCTTCTAGGCGAATGAGTGCTTCATTAAAAATGTCGTCGTTGAATTCGATGGCCAATTCTGGATGAACTTGTCGGATTTGGTACAGTATGTCATCACTCATACTCTCTTTGAAGGAATCCCATAGCTGTTTTGCATTCGATGGGTTACACGTTGTTAGAATTATGGCGAATAAGTCTCTGATTTGTTCAGCTGAGGCTGTGAGTAAGACTTCTTGTAGTGTTAATTCCCAGTGGTTGTCGTTTTCTAGTAGTACTAAACGTTGACATGCTTCTCTGAACGTCTGGCATTGGTAACCGTTAATAGTCTTGAGATCTGTGAAACTTTTTGGTCCCCGTATTTCGTGTATCCGGAGATAGAAACATTTAGCGTTGTTCGGATGTATGGTGTATACTCGTCCTAGTGCGTTAGTTTTCATGATTCCTGGATGATCCTCTACTGGAATTCCTCGTTTTCGTCGTTGAAAGATTTTTCTTGTTGTGTTCCACGTATAATAGGTAGGGACATCGACATACAGTAATGTTTTAGCGAATGGATCCGTTTGACACAGTTGGAAAAAAGCGGTTAATGTTGTGTTCTTAGGTGGTTCGCTTGCAATTTTACTGGCGTTGTCTTTTGTGAAGTAAACTCTCTGTCCATTTTCCAAATGCACTGCTAGATGTTGCATAGTTGGTTCGTGTTCGTGTATGGGAAAACCGAAAATCCGCCATGCTGCTTCGTTACTCTTGATGTATCTTCCCATTTGGTACATGGGGATTCGTCGTTTCTGTTTTGTTGTTCGTTATCTTTTGCTATTTGAAATACTGCCATATCACTGCCTTTGTTCACATACTTACAGACATATTTAATGGATTTTACTGAATTACAGTATTCTACGTTTATGTGTGCTTGGAAAATTTTGGGAAGTAGTGGGTTATATGGTACTACGCATTGATTACCTATTTTTAGTTCGTCTCTGCCTCGTACTCGTATTTTTGCAGTGAAGCCACCATTTTTGGGTGATCGTCTTCTATATTTGGGATACCCATCATCTCCGGTTTGGGTGTCGTCCAAGTATGGTTTTGGGTATTTTTTTGTACATTTTCCATCACTCATACATGGTGAATTAGGGTTTAATGGCCCGCATGGTCCGTGAATTATGTTTTTCACAACTATGTCGTACAATTCTGGATCTTCTTGTGAATTGGGAAATTCAGCTTGGATGATTTTGTCGATATCCGTGGGATGAATTCTGTCATATAGCCATATGAGATTGTGTGAGTGAGGCATTCCTCGTTTTTGCCATTCGATTGTGTACATCCAGCATCTAACGGTTCCAAAAATGTGGTATTTTGTGATGACTTCAATAAATCTCATTTGTTTTTGTCGAAAAACTCGGGCTATTATGTCGTGCCGATCCATGGGGGCTTGTCCATATCTTAGTTGTTCTTTGATTTCTGGCCACTATGAGTTGCATGTGAAAGTTATGAAGAGGTCAGGTCGTCCATATTTTTTTTCATGGCATCTTGAGTGTATTCGTGCAAGTGTCTCGGACTTCCTATGTAAGATGAGGGTAAGATTACCATTGTTCCAATGTCGTCAATGTTTCCTTCATTTATGATCGTGTCTCGAAGGTGGATGTATTCTTCCATGCGTAGTTTCTTTTGATTCAGTCTTATGTAAAGTATCCGTTCCGCTTCTATTTTTGCGTACATATCTACCAGGAATTGTTGGAATAAATGGCGGGTGTTGAGAACGTGATTGTATGTTTCATTATCTCGGATCATTAAGCGGTAAGAATAGAACTCCTTGGAAGTGACTTTTTTGTTTGTTTCTATGCCTGTTTCTGGTTGAATTTGTTTCACATTAAAGTGATATCCATCCTCACCGTGTAGAAATATTAAAGGATATTGGAGAGCATCATATGAACGGTGTGTCTCTCAATGCATTGCAGTCCTTCTATTCTTCATTGTACAATTATATCACGGCTTGTGTTTTCATTGTCCATAATTACTTCGTCTATCTGAGGTGCATTGAATCGACGTTCGTGTTCTCCAGGTGGTCTCTTGTCGGCTCGAATTATAACTTTGTAGTTATCAGAAATCATCCGGTCTAGAGCTGTTTTGAATAGGTGAATAAGTTGATTGTATTTGTGTAAGATCCTCTGTACATCTTGGATTACGTTTCGTCTTAATCCACTGATATGTTTGCATCGTTGATCGGTTTCTCTTTCTTCATTTCCGATGAAATATACTTGCCGAAATTTATAGTTTTCGTTTTATCTCTATTAGTGTTGATTGAAGTGACACCGAAAGAAGTCATTTGGAAGCAGGCGTTGTACGCTTTTATATTTTGAAGAAAGTGTTTTGATTCTGAAGTTTCCCCGGTAATATAATGTAGAAATTCCTGTGGAGGTGCTTCCAGTGGTGGTAATCTAATTTTTCCATTCATGCAACAGATTTCTGGTGTTTCCCTAATGAATTTTTTCGCATTGCAAAATTGGCAGATATTATCCATTTTACCGATTACGACGTGTTTGTGTTTGTTATATTCATTCGTCGGATCGTAGTGGAATGCTTCATTTGTTAGGATGTACTGTTTACTTGGTCGCGTCCTTCTCAAAGTGCTCATTCTCATTTGTTGGGAACTTAAACGTGCTTCGCGCTCTTCGACTGTTTCATTTTTTAGCTGTTATTTTTTTTTCGTTTAGTTTTAGAACTGGCAAGATCTACTCCTTGTTTACGTTTGGGCATTATGAACATATAAATCCAGTGAACTTTTTATTAAGAAATACCCTCTGTTCTCTTTACATACTTTCACATTTTATTTTCGATTTATATTCAGTTACCGTATCACTTTGACCACTCACACTTCACTGTTTGTTTTTATTAACTCACTGCGTTTCACTGCGTTTCACTGCGTTTCACTGCGTTTCACTGCGTTTCACTGCGTTTCACTGCGTTTCACTGCGTTTCACTGATAATAACTGACGTTCGAACCCACGATGGATCTTGCTTTATATACCCTACTAATTGGTAGCCCCACCCATAAATACGAAAGGTTCGAGTGGTCCACAACGTTCCAGAATATTCCACAATATTCGAGTGTTCTGGGAAGTTCCCCAATGATATTTTCGATTCCCTATTCCCAAACATTTCACAACATTCCAGAATGTTCCGGGATGTTGTGGAATGCTCTCGAATACTTCTATTATAATATATATTGATACTCACCGACACACATCGCCACTTATTTCTGAAAGGTTCTAGAGCTTTCTCCTTCCACAATTTTCTAAATCATTTGCATACCATCCAGAACCTTCTAGACTCAGCGACGTACTCCGCCACTCCTTTCAGAACTTTGTATAGCTCTATCGAACCTTCTAGAGCTTTCGAAATCTTCTAGACTCACCGCCAATTATTTCGGAAAGCTTCTAGAATTTTCTCCATCCACAATTTTCTAAAGCATTTGGAACCATCAGATCCTTCTAGACTCACTGACATACTACGCCACACCTTTCAGAACTTTCTACAGCTTTATCGAACCTTCTAGACCCACCGACACATTCCTCCACTCCTTTTAGAACTTTGTATAACTCTATCGAACCTTCTATAGCTTTCGGAATCTTCTAGACTCACCGCCAATTATTTCGGAAAGCTTCTAGAACTTTCTCCATCCACAATTTTCTAAAGCATTCGGAACCATCAGATCCTTCTAGACTCACTGACATACTACGCCACACCTTTCAGAACTTTCTACAGCTTTATCGAACCTTCTTGAACTTTCCGGAACCTTCTAGACTCGCTGATATACTCCTCCACTTCTTCCAGAACATTCCAGAGTTTTATCGAATTTTCTAGAACTTCTTCTTAGTCTTCTTAGAACTTCCAGCCCTTATATCTTCAAAAATAAGCCTTTTAGGTAAAAACGAATACCCTTATTCCCTAGGGGGGATAAAGATCTACCATACCTGTACGGGACGTGGCACTGTAATCGCCACCCGCACAGACGATGTAGTGGGAGGGGGACCGGCTGGCCGTTTCGACGCCTTCGGGAGAAGGGGAGAGAAAGGGTAGGTAGAGGGAATAGTGGGGTAAATGTAGGGAGAAAGGGAGAAATGGGGAGAAAGCGAGGGAAAACGGGGAGAAATTGTAGGTAGAAAGGGAGAAACGGATCGAAGGCAAGGGGAAGGGAGGTAGAGCGCAGTAGAGGGGTTACCTTCGCCTTGAGAAAGGCGTTTCGAGAAATTGTAATAGGTTCTTCAGGGTGGGCGGTTCGGCCAGGGCCAAGAAGAAGTCCAAGTTTCCCAGTGGTAGATCGGAGCAGGCAGGATAAGGCGAGATGCTTTTGTGGCGATGAGATCTGGAGCTCTGCCGATCTAGCGCAATTTCGGCCGTATTTAAAGGGCCCTGAGCCGGGAGTCTGCCCATACTTAGACCCTTTTTTCATCTCAATTCTCCGAACTGAGATGAATTCTAGGTATTTCGGCCGTTAGAGACTTTAAACGCCACTGCGTTCGTTCCGCTGTTGCGTAACGAAGCAAAAAACGCCACAGCGTTCAATCTCGCCCTACACTCTACGCTTCTCCGATATTTTGTTTATTTATGAGTTTGCATAGACATGGTAGATTTTATGAAAATAACAAATTCAAGTGTGTAGGTATGTACACAAATCATGAAACTTTGCACAAAATAGAATTAAGTTACATAGAGCCAATTTGTGCAGGATAAAAATACATAGTTTTGCACAAATTGGGTACATAAAGAGATATGAATGACTTTGCATAAATTTGAATTTGCGCAAAGGTCAAAGGGTTGTAGGTATGTACAACAGACCAAGAAGGCTTTGCACAAATCACAAATTTATGCAAAGTAACAAAATACGTGTGTAGGTACGTACACAGAGGTGGGAAAGGGGGTGAAGGGGTCAAGTTTTGTTTTTTTATCCCTTTGGAATTACTTGACCCCGGCAGCTGATTTATTAATTATAATTTAAAATACAATTATTTCATTGTCAAATCACGTCCGGTACATTCTCCCTCCGGTGCAGTCACGGCTGCGCCTAGCTGTCAGGACGTGTATTTGTCGAATTGTTGCTGAAGGGTGGCAGAGCGGCTGTATGTAGCGCTGCGTCTGCACTCTGGTTGCATCGTTGTCATCGTCTCCGTGTGGTCTCCGTTGTCTGAGGGAGGCCATATCGGCACGGAAAGCTGCTCATCCGCAGCGGTGGAGGTCGGGCCGCGCTGTATCAGGTAGCAGCCGATGTCCTTTTGTTTGGTTCCATGTGCCGCCGAACAGGCGGGGATGGTGCCAGAGAATGCGGGGGGTGCGAGGGGTGAAGGGCCACGCACCACCGCCCGGCGGCCGATGTCATTACGGTCGGGCACGTGGGCAAGGCTCCCCCCGTCCTTTTTGCCGGGCGTTCGGGCAAGGCTCTCTCCGTCATTTTGGCCGGGCGTTCGGGCAAGGCTCCCTCCTTCATTTCGGCCAGGCAGTCTGGCGCCAGGAGATACCATAGGCTGAGCCGCAGGGTAGGCGCCAGTTGACGCTTCAGGCTGCGCTTTGGGAAGGGTAGCAGGGAGCGCGCTTGGGTGCGCGCCAAGAAGGGCACCAGAAAGCGCGCCATGGTGCGCGGCAGGGAGCGCACGAGGGAAGACATCAGGGGGCGCGCCTGGGTGCGCGTCAAGAAGGGCACCAGAGAGCGCGCCATGATGCGCATCAGGGGGCGCACGCGGCAAGACATCAGAGGGCGCGCCTGGGTGCACGTCAAGAAGAGCACCAGAGAGCGCGCCGGGATGCGCTTCAGGGGGCGCACGAGGGAAGACATCAGGGGGCGCGTCTGGGTGCGCGTCAAGAAGGGCACCAGAGAGCGCGCCGGGATGCGCTTCAGGAGGCGCATGAGGCAAGACATCAGAGGTCGCGCCTGGGTGTTCGTCAAAGAGAACACCAGAGAGCGCGCCAGGGTGCGCGTCAGGGGGCGCACGAGGGAAGACATCAGGGGGCGCGTCTGGGTGCGCGTCAAGAAGGGCACCAGAGAGCGCGCCGGGATGCGCTTCAGGAGGCGCATGAGGCAAGACATCAGAGGTCGCGCCTGGGTGTTTGTCAAAGAGAACACCAGAGAGCGCGCCAGGGTGCGCGTCAGGGGGCGCACGAGGGAAGACATCAGGGGGCGCGTCTGGGTGCGCGTCAAGAACGGCACCAGAGAGCGCGCCGGGATGCGCTTCAGGGGGCGCATGAGGCAAGACATCAGAGGTCGCGCCTGGGTGTTCGTCAAGGAGAACACCAGAGAGCGCGCCAGGGTGCGCATCAGGGGGCGCACGCGGCAAGACATCAGAGGGCGCGCCTGGGTACACGTCAAGAAGAGCACCAGAAAGCGCGCCGGGATGCGCACGAGGAAAGACATCAGGGGGCGCGCCTGGGTGCGCATCAAGAAGGGCACCAGAGAGCACACCGGGATGCGCTTCAGGAGGCGCATGAGGCAAGACATCAGAAGTCACGCCAGGGTGCGCGTCAGGGGGCGCACGAGGGAAGACATCAGAGGGCGCGCCTGGGTACACGTCAAGAAGAGCACCAGAAAGCGCGCCGGGATGCGCACGAGGAAAGACATCAGGGGGCGCGCCTGGGTGCGCGTCAAGAAGGGCACCAGAGAGCACACCGGGATGCGCTTCAGGAGGCGCATGAGGCAAGACATCAGAAGTCACGCCAGGGTGCGCGTCAGGGGGCGCACGAGGGAAGACATCAGAGGGCGCGCCTGGGTGCACGTCAAGAAGGGCACCAGAGAGCGCGCCGGGATGCGCTTCAGGGGGCGCATGAGAGAAGACATCAGAGGTCGCGCCTGGGTGTTCGTCAAAGAGAACACCAGAGAGCGCGCCAGGGTGCGCGTCAGGGGGCGCACGAGGGAAGACATCAGGGGGCGCGTCTGGGTGCGCGTCAAGAACGGCACCAGAGAGCGCGCCGGGATGCGCTTCAGGGGGCGCATGAGGCAAGACATCAGAGGTCGCGCCAGGGTGCGCGTCAGGGGGCGCACGAGGGAAGACATCAGAGGGCGCGCCTGGGTGCACGTCAAGAAGGGCACCAGAGAGCGCGCCGGGATGCGCTTCAGGGGGCGCATGAGAGAAGACATCAGGGGGCGCGCCTGGGTGCGCGTCAAGAAGGGCACCAGAGAGCGCGCCGGGATGCGCACGAGGGAAGACGTCAGGGGGCGCGCCTGGGTGCGCGTCAAGAAGGGCACCAGAGAGCGCGCCGGGGTGCGCACGAGGCCAGACATCAGAGGGCGCGCCTGGGTGCACGTCAAGAAGAGCACCAGAGAGCGCGCCGGGATGCGCATCAGGGGGCGCACGCGGCAAGACATCAGAGGGCGCGCCTGGGTGCACGTCAAGAACGGCACCAGAGAGCGCGCCGGGATGCGCACGAGGGAAGACATCAGGGGGCGCGCGAGGAAAGACGTCAGGGGGCGCGTCTGGGTGCGCGTCAAGAAGCGCACCAGAGAGCGCGCCGGGGCGCGCACGAGGGAAGACATCAGGGGGCACGCCTGGGTGCGCGTCAAGAAGGGCACCAGAGAGCGCGCCAGAGTGCGCACGAGGGAAGACGTCAGGGGGCGCGTCTGGGTGCGCGTCAAGAAGCGCACCAGAGAGCGCGCCGGGGTGCGCACGAGGGAAGACGTCAGGAGGCGCGCCTGGGTGCGCGTCAAGAAGGGCACCAGAGAGCGCGCCAGGGTGCACACGAGGGAAGACGTCAGGGGGCGCGTCTGGGTGCGCGTCAAGAAGCGCACCAGAGAGCGCGCCGGGATGTACGCCAGGATGCGCGCCGAGGAGCGCGTTTGGAAGCACGCCAGGGAGCGCGCCGGGATGCACGCCAGCAGGGGGACCAGGGGCGTCAGTGTATACGCCAGGCTGGGCACCAGGAGGGGCATCAGGGAGCGCGCCAGGAAGCACGCCAGAGAGCGCGCCGGGATGCACGCCAGGTGGGGCACCAGGGGCGTCAGTGTGTACGCCAGGCTGGGCACCAGGAGGGACATCAGGGAGCGCACGAGGAAGCGCGCCAGGATGCGCGCCGGGATGCACGCCAGGATGCGCGCCAGGGAGCGTGCTTGGAAGCACGCCAGGGAGCGCGCCGGGATGCACGCCAGTAGGGGGACCAGGGGCGTCAGTGTATACGCCAGGCTGGGCACCAGGAGGGACATCGGGGAGCGCGCCAGGAAGTACGCCAGGAAGCACGCCAGAGAGCGCGCCGGGATGCACGCCAGGTGGGGCACCAGGGGCGTCAGTGTGTACGCCAGGCTGGGCACCAGGAGGGACATCAGGGAGCACGCCAGGAAGCGCGCCAGGATGCACGCCAGGATGCGCGCCAGGATGCGCGCCAGGGAGCGTGCTTGGAAGCACGCCAGGGAGCGCGCCGGGATGCACGCCAGTAGGGGGACCAGGGGCGTCAGTGTATACGCCAGGCTGGGCACCAGGAGGGGCATCAGGGAGCGCGCCAGGAAGCGCGCCGGGATATTCAGCAAGGGGCGCGCCAATCCAGTAACCAGGGAGCGCACCAGGGTATGCAGCAGGGGATGCGCCAGGGTAGGTACCAGGGGGGGCGTGAGTGTGCACGCCAGGGTAGGTACCAGGGGGTGTACCAGGGCTGGCACACGGGGGCGCGCCAGGGAGCGTAGCAGGACTGGCACCAATGGGCGCGGCAGGGCATGCAGCAGGGGGCGCGCCAGGGTAGGTACCAGGAGGGGCGCGAGTATGCACGCCAGGGTAGGTACCAGGGGGGGCGCGAGTATGCACGCCAGGGTAGGTACCAGGGGGCGCGCCAGGGAGGTACTGCGTCGCGGAGGGGATGAACGAGAGCAACGCAGCAAGCTGCCTGCTCATCGCTCGGTTCTCCCTCCGGAGTTGCCTGACCATGGCCTCCGTGGTGAAGTCCTCGTCGGCATCAGAGGACGGTGTGTTGCCAGGGCCGGTAGTGTAAGGGCCGGCAGGGCTGGCAACGTAGGGGTCGGCAGGGCTGACAGCGTTGGGGCCGGCAGTGTAAGGGCCGGCAGGGCTGGCAGCGAGAGACGTCATCTCAGGAAGTGAAGGCGTGAAGACGGTGATCCGGCTCGAAGGACCATGTACGGGACGTGGCACTGTAATCGCCACCCGCACAGACGATGTAGTGGGAGGGGGACCGGCTGGCCGTTTCGACGCCTTCGGGAGAAGGGGAGAGAAAGGGTAGGTAGAGGGAATAGTGGGGTAAATGTAGGGAGAAAGGGAGAAATGGGGAGAAAGCGAGGGAAAACGGGGAGAAATTGTAGGTAGAAAGGGAGAAACGGATCGAAGGCAAGGGGAAGGGAGGTAGAGCGCAGTAGAGGGGTTACCTTCGCCTTGAGAAAGGCGTTTCGAGAAATTGTAATAGGTTCTTCAGGGTGGGCGGTTCGGCCAGGGCCAAGAAGAAGTCCAAGTTTCCCAGTGGTAGATCGGAGCAGGCAGGATAAGGCGAGATGCTTTTGTGGCGATGAGATCTGGAGCTCTGCCGATCTAGCGCAATTTCGGCCGTATTTAAAGGGCCCTGAGCCGGGAGTCTGCCCATACTTAGACCCTTTTTTCATCTCAATTCTCCGAACTGAGATGAATTCTAGGTATTTCGGCCGTTAGAGACTTTAAACGCCACTGCGTTCGTTCCGCTGTTGCGTAACGAAGCAAAAAACGCCACAGCGTTCAATCTCGCCCTACACTCTACGCTTCTCCGATATTTTGTTTATTTATGAGTTTGCATAGACATGGTAGATTTTATGAAAATAACAAATTCAAGTGTGTAGGTATGTACACAAATCATGAAACTTTGCACAAAATAGAATTAAGTTACATAGAGCCAATTTGTGCAGGATAAAAATACATAGTTTTGCACAAATTGGGTACATAAAGAGATATGAATGACTTTGCATAAATTTGAATTTGCGCAAAGGTCAAAGGGTTGTAGGTATGTACAACAGACCAAGAAGGCTTTGCACAAATCACAAATTTATGCAAAGTAACAAAATACGTGTGTAGGTACGTACACAGAGGTGGGAAAGGGGGTGAAGGGGTCAAGTTTTGTTTTTTTATCCCTTTGGAATTACTTGACCCCGGCAGCTGATTTATTAATTATAATTTAAAATACAATTATTTCATTGTCAAATCACGTCCGGTACAATACCATATAACTCTCTTGATCGTACCGGCACTCGTTTCTGAGTTTTTGCGTTCCGCACGCTTTTTTGGATGTTTTTTTATAATATATATTGATTATGTCAGCAGAAGCTCTGAGGGCTCTGGAGGGCTGATGGCTATCCAAGTAGTCTTCCCACAATGCCCGGCCCAGCCATGTACTCCTCAATTGCATTCGGTTTACCTGGAAGTAATAATAACAAGGAATGAAACATTCATGAAATACTGATGGTACTCACATACATATGCTCACAAATGATCACGCTCATTATCCCTTCCACCTGCGTATCAATGAGCTTGCTCACAAATCAACAACTGGTTGCAAGAGAGCATGCGACTACGTGGAACGATATTACCAATGCAGCCAATCAAAACATGAAGGTTTTAAAAAATTGGTTCGATAACAATTTACTATCACTCAACACAGAAAAAACTTATTACATTCCATTCTCTCTACAAGAAGATCTGCCAAATAATTTAATTAACATAACAATTCATTCCAAAAATTGTGCAAATGACGGTACATGTAATACGGACTGCGCTAAGCTGAATCATAAATCTAATGTAAAATATCTTGGAATCTTAATAGATAAAAATGTTAAATGGAAAGATCATATCAATCTCACTGTGGAAAGAATAAGAAAACTTATCTATGTTTTCTATAACATACGAAATATTTTAAACAAGAAAACTATCAAAATTGTCTATTATGCATTAATTCAGTCTTTATTACAGTACGGCATTATTGGGTGGGGAGGGGCCTTTAAGGCTTCCTTACAGCCCATAATTATAATTCAAAGAATAATTATAAAAACCATTCTTAGGAAACCATACGACTACCCTACTATACAGATATTTCGGGAATTTAATGTACCATCTATTACAGAATTGTATAAGAGAAACGCCTTATGCCAAATTTATAAAGAATATTTTATTCAAAAAGTTCACCCCTCAGATAGCATAAGCAATAGATTTAAAACTAATGGCTTAATAGCCATCCCTATGCTTAGAACGACCACGGCTCAGCACCACTATTTGTATTTAGGTGTAAGATGGTACAATATATTATTATCCAATAACAAAATAAATATAACAGATACACTGAAATATGAATTATTCAAAAAACAAATTAAGTCCCTTAAATTGGATAATGACATATTGTACCCTTAATGTTTACCCTTTATGTAATTAATTAATTTACCCTTACTTAAACAGCAATATTTAATATTAAAAAAAATTGTATTGATATTGTCTAAATTGTGTACCTACCTAAGATATTTATTTCATTAGTTCTTTGAAAATTGTTTACATAATGAACATTATTATAATTTTTTTTGCATGTAAAATACTTCTCCCATAAACACGAACTCCTAGAGCTCAACTTATGGAGTAGTAGAATAAAACATGAATTATTTTGTAATCTTGCATATATTATCATTGTAATGTATAAACAAAAATCTTGAAATAAATAAATAAATTTTTTTTTTTTTTAAATGTGCGTGTGTTTCCGTAGCTTATTAGATGTATACATACATTTATTTCAGTGCACTAATTCTGCGACTAAGAACTATCACATTTATGTATTTCTCGTTGCCCAGAATAATAGAATAGAGGGAAATAATTATGTTGAGTCTTCAATTTATGATGGGGCAGTCCGACGCTTTGTAAGGAACCCACTCGGACAACGTCGGTTGTGTGCAATCTAAAGTTTATATCTAGCCTTACGGAATATAATGCTTTTTTGTTTGAAAGCACTATTGCATGATTTAATGCAATGGCAAGCCAGAATTTAACACTAAACAAATACAAAATATTGTTACTGAAGTAGTTCAGTTGTACATAACATTGTATATTTTTCTTAAAAAGGGCGTTAACAAATAAAATAGGAAATGTATATGTGGCATTAGGCATCTAGATACCTAGCGTTAATTCAAAAGCGTTGAGAAAAGAAAGAGTAAAACATTTTGTGACATTTTTCAAACTTGACTATTATTTATTTATTTTATATTTTATTAACGCCCTAGTGGGCTTTTACAAGAAAAGAAGCAAATATATAATTAAAAATATTAATTACATGTATTACATAAACAATAAAACAGAATAAATATGAATGCAATCGACTCGTTAGGTAAAGAATATTACAACATAAAAAATAAATGAAATTAAATGGTACAAGTTGTAATTACAAAAAACTAAAACAATTCAGCTTTAAATATTTATACATATTATTAAAGTGTAAATAGAACTGCAAAAATATTATAAAGTAAGTATACATTTTACTGGTGAGGTTTAGATGAGAAAATATTTTATGAGAAAAAAAAATAATAAAAGTTAATTATTAGCAGATAGAATCGCGATTAGTTGATTTTTGAAACATTCAAAACTGTCAATACTAAATATATCTATAGATTCGCAGTATTTATTCGCAAGGTTATGGATTCTTGGAATTGGTGAGTATACAGAGTAATTAGTGTTGAGTTTATTGTTGCATTTAAAAATATCTTTACTACGAGTTTGTCTAGCGGGTACGCTAAAGCAAATTAGTTCCAACAAATTAGGGCTGTCAATTAAAGATTTTATAATTTTGTATAAAAATAATAAATCAATTAACACTCTTCTATCTGATAATTTAAGAAGTCTGGTTTCAGCGCGTAAGTAATTATAATTTATAAATTCGAATGGTATTTTCATTTTAAAATTGATATACCGAAGAAATTTGTTTTGTACCTTTTCTAATGATTGAGAATGAACATTGTAGTGTGACCATCCAGAGGAATTGTATTCTAATCTGCTTCGTACTAGTGAGCAATACAGATGTTTTAATGTTAACATACTTTTAAAATTTGCCCCCATTCTCAAGATAAAACCTAGTATTCTCATTGCATCGCTTGTTATTTCATCGATGTGTACAGTGTACATTGAACTGTAGACTCTCGTGGAATATAACACCAAGATCACGGATCTGCGATATACGAAGAAGATTAACACCATTCATATCATAAGAAAAGTTAAAAGGATTTTTACCTCTGTAAAAACTAATAATCTGGCATTTACCAATATTTAGTTGTAAATCATTGACAGAACACCACGCGCATAGTTTGTTCAGGTTTAACTGCAGAATGGCGCGATCGTCATCGTTTCTAATTGTTCTGTAAATCTTCAGATCATCAGCAAATAATAGGACTTTGACATTACTAAAAATATTAACTATATCATTTATGAATAAGCAAAATAATATCGGGCCCAAATGAGATCCCTGTGGTACCCCACTCGAGGCAGCAAATGTATAAGAAGTAAACGAATCAACTATACCTTCCCAATAGATAACTCTTAAACCATTCCAAAATACTCCCTCTCATTCCCAACAACTTCAGTTTTCGTAATAAGAGTCTGTGGTTAACCTTATCGAATGCCTTACTGAAATCAGGATATATGGAATCAGTTTGATGTGATGAATTCAAGGTATTAACAATGTCATTCGTGTATAATATTAAATTGGACAGGGTTGATCTTCCTTTGATAAATCCATGTTGAAGCGGTGAGATGGTTTGATTGATTTGGGATATCAATTTGTCTAGTACCAGGCTTTCAAAGAGTTTGGGTAATGTAGACATGGTGCATATTGGCCTATAGTTTGTTACGTCGCTCTTATTTCCTTTTTTAAAAATGGGTGTCAAAAGACTAAACTTCCAAAGGTCAGGGAACACACCTGATGAGAGTGACTTTGTAAATAACTTATGTATGGGATACGATAATGCATGCATACAATTAACTAAGAATCTGGGTGGAACTTTGTCAGGTCCTGCGGATTTGCGGGAATCGAGACTCTTCAGCTTGGATTTAATATCATCTATGGTTAGAGTACAATCAGATATATCAAGAGTCTCAACTAAATTAGAGCAAGAGATATTGCTATCTACATTTGCATTAACATATACACCGCTAAAGAAATCGGCGAACAGATTAACAGTTTCCTGAAGATTTTGGGATAGTTTAGAATCGAATGACATAATACTAGGTATACAAGTACCGTTTTCTTTTTGGGATTTAACATATTTCCAAAAGAAATTTGAGTCGTTCATGATAGAGCCTTCAACATCACGTATGAAAGTTTTGTAACATTCTGCAGAGAGCTTATTGCAGTCTCCCCTCAATTTTTGAAACACGGAATAATCGATAGCCAGGCGACTTTGTTTGAATTTCTTATGAGATATTTTTTTGAAGTATATTAAGTCTATCAGTTCTTTTGAGAACCAGTTTGGGTATTGAGTTTCCCTGTAAGCCGTAAAAAGTACACATTTTTCAATTGCAAAATTAATAATGGAGTAAAAAAAGTTAAGGTGTGCATTGATATCAGCCTCGCTATCCAAGAATGACCAGTCAATCTGGTTGAGATAGTTGGAAATTTGTACATAGTCTGCTTTTTTGAAATTTCTAGTTTTTACTACCCTTTTTTCAATAGGAATTGGTTTGAGGTTAGACATGCATATTTATAGTGGTGGATGATAAACATCAACAGGTAATAGTATTTCGGAACTTCTCGCAACACAGATGTCAGACACATTTGACAATGCCAAATCCAATGTATGACCACCAATATTATGAATACTATTAATTAATTGTTTTTGTGTTTAATTCGTAGAACTCCATTTTAATTTTTAGAAATTTAATTAAAATTAAATTTGATAATGTTATTATCGAGTTCTGCAAGTTTTTTGGTTAGTGTTTTAGTTACAGTTGTTTCGACCTGTAAGGTCATTTTCAAACTGTGGTGAAGCCACGTACGGACGACTTATTTATAAGATTTTAAATGTCAATTTTTGAAGGAGTCTAAGTTGATTTATTACCGGTTAAACCAATTTATAGAGACACTAATTGAGAGAGTGCTAACGAGAGAGTCACCACAGTTTTAAAATGACCTTACAAGTCGAAACAGCTGTAACTAAAACACTAACCAAAAAACTTGCAGAACTCGATAATAACATTATCAAATTTAATTTTAATTAAATTTCTAAAAATTATGAATACTAGTACACTGAGTTAGTCCTAAGAAGAGAGCCATATCTCTAATTACACGAATATTAACATTAGAACAATAATTGTCAGAATTCATATTACACCAATCGCATTGAGGCAGGTTGTAGTCACCAACTAGAAGTAATTTAGAGTTAGGGTTTTTAGCACAGATTGATTCAACCTCGTCACAGCGATTGCTGTAGCTTTGGACGTCAGAATTTGGAGGTAAATATGCACATCCCACTATTAATTTACCACTAGAAGTGTTCACTTTGACAAAAAGTTGCTCTATGGATGGGTACTTCGTGGATATTTTTAAGGAGCTGAAATTTTTTGAAATAGCTATGACCACTCCGCCACCTCTTAATTTGGAACTTGTTTTCGAGTTTCTATCCATACGATAAATATTAAAATTTGGGAAACCTAATTCAGCCGAATTAATTCCTGAATCGAGCCATATTTCCGTTAATATGAAAATATCACTGGTGATGGTTGCCGCCGAAGTCAATAATTTGGGAAGTTTTGTACGGACCCCTCTCACATTTTGATAATAGCATTTTATTTTATTTTGATTTAGTTTTTTGGCGTACAATCAATAATTTCGGGTATGGAGTTTATATATTTGATGGTGATATTGGTTTCACCATTGTTCTTTCTGGTCTCAAGTTGTTGGCGTAAGTCTAGAAGTTGGGTCCTCTGCAACAGCGTTTGATCACTTCTGGCCTTGACACCATTTTTCAGTTTAGCATTATTGGTCAAGATCTCACGTGCCTAATGTTATATCTAATACCTGACGCAGTAGAATTGAATTTATATGTAACAGCCTTCCAGGCCGCCTCGTTCTTCGTGACGTTTAGCTCCGTAAACAAAGTATAGAGCTCATTGTTATAACGTCTGCGCCAAAATCCATTTTCTAGAACCGGTCCGAAGATGCGTCACAAAATTTTTCTTTCAAAAACGTTCAGTGCTCGCTCATTCCTCGTAGTTAGTACCCAAGTCTCAGCTGCTTGTTATTGAGAACCGTATCAAAGTGCCTCACCCATCTCCTCAGGATATCAGGCTTTTCACTCAGTATCACTCCGTTCCCGTCCTTGCATATATTTATTTTTGGCTTAAACTCAGCTCTCGTGTTATTTACTTTTTTGTAGAAAAGCCTACTCTCATTCTTAAGCCTGAGTGCTTCAGCTTCTCTAATTTCTTTTTGTAAATATTCGCGTTTCTTTTTCCTGTGCATCTTCTTTTCTCTCTTCCTTGTTTCCCTATAAGTGTCCATAAGTTGTCTTGTGCAGCTTTGTGGTAACGTTTTTTGATAGAGTTTACTCCAAATGTTTAGCTGGGTTATACTCCGCAAGATATTCCGCGTCCAAAAGGAGAGTAAACGAAGGAAAATGTTGAAATTTTTTCTCCTCTAACTGCCTCTTCCATAGATCGATTTTTTTACGAAAGCTGAAATTGCGCTCATAATGTCTGATATGTGTTTTTCTTTTCGTTGTAGTGTTTCGTTGAGTTTATTTAGTTTCCCAGTTACATCAGTTAGAAATGCCAAATCGGCCAGCCATACTTTATCATCGAGTTTTGCTTCATAGCTATCTTTAGATTGCAAAAATATTTTGATTTCTGTCATCAAACCAACAAATCTTGCCAGCACTTTACCACGACTGAGCCACCTTACTTCAGCGAAGTAGATCAAATCACCATGTTCACTGTCCAATTCATCAAGCAAATCTTTGAAAGGACGATGGTTCAACGCTCGTCCACATATGAAATTCACAATTCAAACTACTAAGCTCATAACATGGCCATAGTTAAGTTTTTTGGCAATCAAATTTTCCTGGTCTACAACACAGTGATAGGAATTAAATTTAGGAAAATCTTCATGTTTTTCACAAAGACCAATAAATCCAACATATCTGCCAATCATAGCAGATGCTCCGTCGGTAGTCATGGCTACCAGTTACTGTATTGGTATGTTCTTAATGATTTTTTTATTGCATCATATATGTCTTATCCTTATCCTGGTATAAAAGTTACCAACGTCAAATTAGCGAACAGTGCTTCTTTAACAGAAAAGTCAGAAAAGACCATTCTGATGAACATCAAAAGCTGTGGCGAGTCAGTAATAATGTCCGTCGACTCGTTAATTTGCCATGAAAAAAACTCTCACTTTGCCAAGTCATTGGTCAAAGACGTCATTTGCTATTTCATCAACTCGTCGTGTTACCTACTAAAGACTCATACCATACAGCGTAATTGTTTTGTTATTGATAATTTAATTTATTTCACCAATATTGTTCGCGAGCGCCTAGGAAACAGGTCGCGAGCTACCAGGTGCCCACGAGCTACCGGTTGGGCACCACTGATATAAACTATAATAATCTGCTTTGTTGCGCAATTTAAGTCAGATTGGAATAGCTTCTGAGAAATCCCTTTTTAGACGTGTGGAATTACACTGATTGAAAAAACTGAGAGGCTTCTTTTTAGCAGTTTGAATGAAGAAGATAAAGTAAACGTATTTATATTTAGTGTACATTTTTAACACATGAAAACGGGTCGTTTCTGACATCTCAACTGAGGAATAGTTTACCGGCCTCTGTATTTCCCCCCTCCGACAACACAGATATCTTCAAGGCCTTGTTAACTCATTTCTTTCCTCTAAAAAACCTCCCACACAGCATCTCCAAAGAACTTATGAGCCAGAGCCACCGGTTTGAAGTAAAGTGGCTCTCACACCATAAGTTGCGCACCACTGCATTGCTCCGTCTTTGCATTATATAAACGCTGTCGGCTCCTTGAATTGGTTATTCAGTAAAATCAAGTTACCGAAGTGTATCAAGCCAACAATTGCTAAAATGTTTAATCAAGTAGTATTTTTAGTTTGTGCGGTGCTGTGTTTCGCGGCTGACCAGTTTGAGAGCGGTAAGTACCTACGTTACGCATTATCTAATTGCGCCTTTATTCGATGCATTATATGGCTATTACTGGTTAGGTATTACAATATAAAGCGGATAAATTAGAATAATCTCTTTAAGGCAGACTACTCGGACTGATTCAGAGTTTGAATGAAATATGTTGTAAAAACTGCTTTCAGAATTAAAGTCCTCTAAGGGGTTACATGAGTGACTAAGGTTAGAAAGGAGCATACATAATAAATAAATAATATAATGAAAATTTTAACAATATTTTTTTAATTTTCACGCAAACAAATACCAACATTCAGCTGGTAGGGCCTGGTTTCAGGAGACCCCTTAAAAAAGTTTCCTTGCGGTGGACAGGATAAATCACGATAGCTTCGTCTGAAATTATTATTTTTTCTATTAGTAGATTAGTTGAACTAGTGCTCGAAAGAAACCTTTTTGTCAGAGTTGTATACAAAATAGTACAATTTTTCGAAGTATAGTCTTTTTTTTTTGGTTATTATTATTTTTTTTTCTTTCAAGCAAGAGCTATACTAACAGAAATATATACTTTTTAATGAAATAATTAAAAACACTTTGTTTTTACCACAATAAATTTGATTCAATAATAATACTATTCAATGTTGACGCCAGTTTATAGCTAGGAGCATTGCAATTGGAAATTACACTTGCAAAAGTGATAAAATCGTTAATTTATTTAGAAATAAAAGAATAACTGTAAAAAATCCACAAGTTCCCAAATTATACAGTTTACTAAAGATTCATAAGAAGACTCAACCTATCAGACCTGTAATTTCCAATTGCAATGCTCCTAGCTATAAACTGGCGTCAACATTGAATAGTATTATTATTGAATCAAATATTTTTCAACCTAAGTATACAATTAAGAATTCCCTGCAATACGTTGATCACTTGAAATGTTTGGAAATCCCGGATAATGCATTATTAGTGTCTTTTGATGTCGTTAACCTGTTTCCAAGTGTCCCAGTTGAAGAAAGCAAAACAATTATAAATAACTTACTGAATTCCTCCAAATTACCTAATGACTTATCCCAGGATTTACTTAAATGTCTTAATGTAGTCTTAAACCAAAATTTCTTTCAATTTGATAATAAAATTTTCAAACAAAAAGATGGCTTGGCCATGGGGTCAAGTACCAGTCCGTTAGTAGCAGATATATTTTTAAACCATTTAGAAAATAAAATCTTTAATAGTTCTGCCTTATTACTAAAATATGTGTATTTTTACAAACGTTACGTAGATGATATTTTAGTTATATGGACCGGTACCAAAAGACAACTTCAAATGTTCCTTAATTTTTTGAACAAAATTCACAAAAACATTAAATTTACATTAGAAATAGGAATTAATTGTAGCATAAATTTCTTAGATTTAAACCTAACTATAATTAATAATAAGATTGAATTTAATATTTTTCGAAAAGAAACATACGCTGATATAATTATACACAACTCATCTAACCATCCATTTTCACAAAAACTCTTAGCTTTCCATTATTTGATCAATAGATTAATTAATATCCCATTATCCCCAAATAATTTCAAAGCTGAACTTAACACCATTAAAATAATTGCTTCTAATAATGGTTATAACTCCAAATTAATAGATGATTTATTAAACAAAAAATATAAGAAAAAATTTCATTTGTCCTACATTTACCCATTGCTTACTGATAATATTAAAAAACAATGGAGAAAAATATTGTTTGTAAATCATCAAACCTCCAATTTAATCATGAAAAAAATTCCTAATACAATACAGCCTGCTTTTTATACGAATAATAAATTAAAAAATTATATTTTAAATAACAAGGACAAAGACCAAAAAATGAAAAAATCTGGAGTTTACCAATTGAATTGTAATGACTGCAATCATTTTTACGTAGGTAAAACTTGCAGAAATTTTGAAACGAGGATTAAGGAACATTTGAGATGTCTAAATAGCAATAATTATTCGGAATTTGCTAACCATTTAATTGAATTTAACCATTCATTTGATATAAATACTGGTTTTAAAATTTTACACACTAACGTTAGTGGTTTTCACTTAGATCTTTTAGAAATATTAGAAATTAGGAAAAATGTCAATAGAAATTTAAATATTATTAACAATCAAATTAATTTTGTGAGTAACCCTATCTTAAACATATTTCCATTGTAATTTTTTGTCTTTGTTCTTCTAAGCACCCCCCTTTCCACCTCCCCCCCTCTCCCCCTTGTTGATCTTCTAAGCACCTCCCCTTTCCACCTTTCTCCTCCCCCACTACTTCCATTTCTACCCACGCCGTTCTATGTTTGATCATTTAGTATTTAGTACATTTTATGTCCTGATGAAGAGAACATCGTTCTTGAAACATGTTGACTTTTAAATAAAGTTTATTGTGGTAAAAACAAAGTGTTTTTAATTATTTCATTAATAAAAATGGTGCCACAAAGTGAATTTGCTAAATTTGAAGAAGTGTATATACTTTTTGTTCATATGAAGCGGATACTTTGTGATGTGACATTATTAATTTAAAATAAAACAATAACTTTGTAAACACCACTTTTATTTTTATACTTTATGCCGACCGGGTTTCGCTACAACCGTAGCTTCATCAGGGCAGTATAATACTCTACTAACATTAGGTTACATTCTCTACTCTACTAACATTAGGTTCAACCTGATGAACTGTTCAACCTGTTCAACTATACTCTACTAACATTAGGTTCAACCTGGCAAACTTTCAATATAGGCAAACTTTTAATGAACGGTAAGGATAAGGAAGACAGTCTATCACACTCGGGAATTTACTCACTTCAATGCAGCGATTGCGCATTTTTTTATATTGGTAAAACAGCGCGCAACATAAACACCCGTGTCAAAGAACATCTTCGATGTTTACACAGCTCTGGATTTTCAGAATTTGCAAACCACTTGATTGAAAACGATCATAAATTTGACAAAAACGCTGGCGCCAAACTTATTCATAAAAACGACATCGGTCTAAGGTTGGATAATTTAGAGGCACTTGAACTTAGGAAAGCCATAAACACTAATAGTAAGGTAGTAAATAACCAACTTAATTTAAATAAAAGTCCCATACTAAGATTGTTCCCTATTGATAAAGAACACGTCCGTTCCCTTCCCAATTCCCCATCTATGCCTCCCTCTTCCTCCTCCACTTGACGAGTCCAGCCCAGCCCATTTTTGGTAAAATATATATTATAAAACAAATGTAACCTAATGTTAGTAGAGTATTATACTGCCCTGATGAAGCTACGGTTGTAGCGAAACCCAGTCGGCATAAAGTATAAAAATAAAAGTGGTGTTTACAAAGTTATTGTTTTATTTTAAATTAGAATCTCTAGTTATTTTTTCTATCACTTTTTTAAGGGGTCTCCGGAAACCAGATCTCTTTAGATGAATTTTTTAAAATTTTTGGATAAAAAAAAGTATATATATATTACTTTAATGTCGCACTTTTGATTGCTTAATATTATATATGAATTACATTTATAATATTATGTTATTATATTATGTATTTATTACATACGTAAAAAAAACAATAATAAAAAACATTACATATATATATATATATATATTATTCTTATGTACAACAACTGATTAGTTTTTTAACTTTCCTAACGTATAAAAACTACGATTTAGACATAAAATTGAACATTATATTTAATTTTAAACAATACCTAAAATTTTTAGCTGATTTGTAAGAGGTTTACAGAATTTTGTTTTTTTTTTATTCCAATACGTACATTTTTTTTTGGTTTTATTTATAGTAAAAAATCTTAAACAAATTATTCAACTGCCTTTAAACTGTTCAAGTGTGATAATATGACAAATATACACTTTGAAACATCAGTACTACTCTAGTAGGACCTTTTGTGTAACTATCGGAGTTTAAATAATTTTTTTTAATTTTTTTTATTAATATATATTTTAAAATTATTTTGGTTTTAGTTAAAGAACAAAACCCTAGACTAATTATTAAACTATCTTTAAACTGTGTAATTGCGTGAAATATTTACTTTTAAACTTCATTACGTCTCTCAGACGAATGATTGATTAATCTTTAAGGTAGTTAAAAATAAGATTATTTTTCTAGGGTTAATAAATTATATTCTTTGTTGTATTTTTCTAAAATAATAATTAAAAATTTCAAATACATAAATTTCAAATATATAATAAGCTGAATTTCAAATTCAATAAAACGGTTACTTTTTTTATAACTACAAAATTTATTTAATTTATTACAACCGACCGGTTTCGCTTAACACAAGCTTCGACAATGAGAACTTTTCAAAAGTTTTATACATTTTTCCGACCAATTTCCCAATTTTCCAAGAAGATTTTTGTTCCCGGGATCATAAATTTTCCAACATGAAAAAATTCCAAGAGTTTACAAAACGAATTAAAAAAATGGATCGTTTTATAAAAAAATCACTGCTCATTCTTCGACCAATTTTCCGAACTAAATTTTTCCGTTTCCCAATTTTCTTGGATTTATTTAATCAGGAACATAAAAAATCTTCTTAATGGAAAATTTTCAAACTTCACGAAACGTTAAAAAGGTCCATAAAAATTTTCCTGGCTAATTTCCTGCTTTTCCCCGAGGAAATTGATTCTTAATAGAATTATTTTATTAAGTTTCCAAATTTTAAATAAACAAATCAAAAACATAAATGTCTTTCCAAACAAAACGTTTTACAAATATAAAAATTGAAGATAAAAAAAATCTTTTGAACCCAGCTTCATGTACGACGATATTTCTGTCACGTTTTTTTGAGGTCCCGCTGATTTTGTTTCTACAGGATCACCTGATATTATTTTTCCAAAGATCCGGCTGTTATAAAAATCGAAAATTTGAGTTGTGAACTTTACGAAATTGGGTGAAGTACATTGCAAGGCCGCTGGCAATACCTAGCAGCAAGGGTTTTTATCTGCTAGTTTTATATAACAAACTAGTAGCAGCCATAACAATAGTAAAATTAAACAGATAACAAGTGTAGACTGAATATTAATTAAAAAAACATGAACACGCAAGAAGTGAAGCTGACATTATTGCTTTACGTTGCTTTGGTAGAAGCAGGAGAGGTTGATAGGAAATAGAACAAATTGTCACGGGAACTGAGAGCATCACAATAGAGAACTCCAGTCCATTTATTTTTATTTTTTTTAATGAATAAAGACCTTCAAACTTAAATAACTGCATTTTTATTTTTATTTTTATAGTTAGTTTTAATAGTTAAAATAATTGTCAAAGTTTTAATTTTTAAAGACTCCCAGAAACGCACCGTATCTATGGTGGTCTTCACCCAACGATAGTTTTTTTTACTTTTTAAGTTGTCATTTTGAATCAATCAAATCAATTGTCAGTTATGTCGAGGGAAATTTCCCTAGATCTAGGGGAGAAAAATATTTTTTAGGTATAAGGGAAATCAGGACAAAATCTAGGGAAATTTCGAACTCTGGCAATTTTTTTATTACATATGACAATATTACTGGTATTATTTATATATATACATATATATATATATATAAATATATATTTTTTTCGAATTCATGAATCTTAATTATTGTTGTACTTACCATGCAATGTTATTTTTAACACTGACAACTCAAAATGATATTATATGTATCTAAAAAGATAAATGGGACCTCTGAAAAAAAAATTAATTTATGTTTTAAGCTCTATTTTTTCGGTGATTGCGGTTGATTTTTATTTAGCAAAGTGTTTTTTTTTATATTTGGAATTCAGTTTCTAATTCAGTGGTGAGTGTATTCGTACTTTTAAATTATTACTTCACGTAGCAAAAAGTGTTTTATTTGGAAAAGCACAGTATTATAACTATATTTACCAAGTTCCGATATCTTTCCAATTAATTAATCATATTTATTTATTTATTTATTTTATTTATTTATTTTATTTATTTATTAATTTTCAACGCCCTGATGGGCTTTTACATGACAAGTTTATGATACAGAGACAGTTTTTTTTTTTTTTAATAAAAAAGATAAACTATAAAAACATAACAAGTAAACATCATATGAAAGGTAGGTATACAGATAAATTTAAGGAAAGATAGTGCATTACAATAAAAGAGAAAGTATCTTAGTTGTGAATGGCATAGAAAATAAATTAGTTGGTATGTTAGTAAATACAAAATTTACAGGTGACTTATTAAATGTTATAAATAATACATGACAAAATGCAAGATACATAAAAAGAAAACGTTAACAAGTTTTTACAGAGAGATAGAAATACACAAATATACGCAATAGACCCTACGTGATGCTCCTTAGATATCAACATATTCTACATAAAAATATTGTTCAGATATTTCTTGAATAACGGTAAACTTGTATTAAATACATCGATATTTGAGGTATATTTGTTCCCTAGTGTGTGTAGTCGAGAAATTGATGCGTGTGTGTGGTAGTTGGTTAGAGAATTATTGTTGCAGAATAATGTGTTTTGCCTTGTCGCTCGAGTTGGTACCTTAAAGTCAATGAGATGCAGGAGTTCGCAACAATCTAATTCGGAGTGAATAATTTTAAACAAAAAAGTTAGGTCGTTTATTTTTCTTCTGTTTTCTAAGGAATGCAATTTAAGTGTATTTAGTAAAGATGTGTAGTTAATGTGTTGAATAGGTATGTGTAACTTGAAGTTAATAAATCTTAAAAATTTGTGCTGCACTCTTTCGATATTTCTTATATGAATTTGATAATATGGGGACCAAACTGTGGAATTGTATTCCAGCAAGCTGCGTACGAGTGACAAATATACGATTTTTATAACTTCCAGCGAATCGAAGTCTTTGATTGTTCTGATTATAAATCCTAGTGTTTTCATGCCTTTGTTAGTTATTTGTTGTATGTGATTTATAAAATTTAATTGCGAATCAAACACAACTCCAAGATCCCTAATTTCTTTGACTTTTTCTAAGATTTTATTATCTATTGTGTATTTGAAAGATAGTGGGGTCTTTGTTCGACAAAATGTTAGTGTCTTACATTTATCGATATTGAGGAATAAGTTGTTTGCGACGCGAGAAGTTGTTAATTAACATATAACAGGATTAGTGTTACACAATCAGGTGGCTACTTAGGTAATTGGGTAAATGTGAAATTCTAGGGAAATTTCACTTCGAAATATAGGGAAATAATTTTTTTGGGCAGAGCATCCCTGATTTTGAATTTAAGAAAATGGCGGAATAAAATGAATATGGGTGACTCAATGACTTTTGTGTGAGAAATTGAGGCGTTTTTTATTTAAGATTAACTGCTTTTAATATAGAAAAAACATTGGTAAAATGTCCACATTTCACCGCTACTGTTATTGTATTTTAACAAAGTGCAATATAAAAATAATAAATCATCTTTTTCATTGCAAATACAAGTGACATCTTTCTTCAATTTTGTGTTCAGGGGTGATTTTGTACATTTGTTTTATGTATAACACATACAGAAACACTGGTATTTATAATACACTGATCATGACGATTGTGTAGTAACTTGTATAAAAAGCCCTATACTAAAAACAATTTTAAAATACAATGTCAAATATGACACGACTTTAACCTCAAAAAGGTAAAATTTATTGCAGATTGTCCGCAAATATAGCCCTTTTCGTAAATTGTTGAGGGCCTAAATTATGTTTCAATAAACACAATAACTATTATTTATCTAAATCTCTATAAACAGTATGAAAATAAACCAAAAACACGAAATGTTGAATTGCACACGTGTCAATTTTCAAATGTCAATACAACATTCAACACGGACGCTATTACCAATCACCAGGTGACAGGTTAACAGTGACGTCATCGTTAACCATTTCAGTAATGCCAACTTGACGCTGTATTTTGAGGAGAGGTTTAAAAATGCACTTTTTAATAATTTTTTAAAAACTCTGCGTTTAATATTATGAAATAAAACTTATATATTCAGAATCAGCGTTTCTTGGTCTATATAAACATATTTTTTTAAAGCCATAATATTTTTCACTGGAGTTCCTTATTGTTATTATTTTGTGACTCTACAGATCGGCGCTAAAAGCAGAACTCCTTCAGGTCAATGAGAATTCCCACGAGTATTATAATTGCAAGGCCCTTATAAGTTTTCTTCCTTACCTAAAATCACATTGATCAAAAATAACTCGCAACGATGAAAATTAATAAATTCAGTTCCTACGAAATAATTAAAATCTCCTGCTAAAATGTATTTACCCATAGCTATATATGTGGTACTCTTTGCTTGTCTGTACTCTATTGCTATTTTAATAGATGCCTTTTACTATTTTCCTTATAAGTGCATAAGTTGCAATGTAGAAAAGGTCACGTTGTAGTTAACCTTCAGGCGTTGAATCAACTGCCCAATTTAACTAGTAGGTACTGTATAATAATGTGCTGGTCTGCCGGGCAACCAGAAATAGAGATATGACACCAATGTCATCAGACCTAGTCACACACTACTGTGGGTTAGATTCAAACTTTAAAGATAAACAAAATGTGGAAGATAATAAAGAAACTTCAAAATGCTTATTACGAAACCGTTTTTATATTTTTTACATTAGCTCCACGCAGGAGGACCTGAGGAAAATAATATCCATCAGGCCTATGTTTTCTAGGAAACGCTGTGTGAAAAGAAAGGTGAGGAACTTCTGGGAAAGAAAAATGTATTAGCCTCCAGGACTAATGGACATATGAATTCATCCCCTCAACTGTGTCGCAAGGCGGTGGGTCAACAGAGTCCAACTGGAGAAGTCAAAAGGCCTCTCTCAACCAGTCTCTCCTCCATGCAGAAGGTGGGAAGACGCATTCGTCGCCATGACCTAGATAAATCTCACCCCAAGCATCTTGGCAGCCCTGCTAAGTCACAAAACGTAGCTTAACGTGCTTGGGGAACCTACGGCAGAGGTGTCGGTCATCCAATAATTGGTTCACGGGGCGGCTTTGCCCATATCCGACTCCCAAATTGAAAATTATTCACCACTCCGATCCATAAGCTTGTTTTCACGATAACATTACCAGACATATTTACGACGCATGAGCAACCTTATAAACTTATTTTAATTTCATAAATTGGTGCAAAATGTGGCTAAAAATAATAATTTAAAAACACTTTGGAAAAACATATTTTCGTAACAGATAAAATTATTCAAATTGATAGAGAACTTTGTATTAACCACTTAATTATTTACAAAAACCAACATGTTTCATCAGCAAAGCTGACTTCTTCAGGGTTTTGACAAAACTAATTTAAAAAATAGACATACATAGGTAATAGAGAAAAAATAATAGACATAAACAATAATAAAATTTGAAAGAAAATAATGTGTAAGGGATGAGGGGCAATATAGAACAATTAAAAAAAATTAAAAGGGGAATCGATTTAATAATGGCTCATTTAAAAACAATTTTTGATTTTTAATAATATTTAAATTTGCATTAACACTCTTTCTAATCTCTAAAATTTGTAATTTATCCAACTGAAAGCCATTGACATTACAATGTATTAATTCTATTCCACTGTTAAAATTAAAGGTATGACTAGTTTCTATTAAAAGGTTGGCAAACTCCGAGAAACTATTATTATTTAAAGCTTTCATATGCTCTTTAATCCTTATTTCAAAGTTTCTCGAAGTTTTACCTATATAAAAGAAATCACAATCATTACATTTCAATTTATAAATTCCAGATTTTTTCATTTTTGAATCTCTATCTTTATTATTTACTATGTAATTTGTAAGTCTATTGTTTGCATAAAATACAGGAATTATTTCATTAGGTACATTCTTTTTATTGAATTATTAATTTTATTATTAAAATACATCATTTTCCTCCATTTTTTCTCTTCTTTATCCTTTTGTACAGGGTAGATGTATGATCTAAGGAAATTATTCTTGTATTTTTTATTAAGTATTTTTTCAATTACATTGGAATTATAACCATTATTGATTGCAATTTGTTTAATAATATTGAGTTCTTTTGAAACATTATTAAGAGATAAAGGTACATTAACTAATTTATGAATCATAGAATGGAAAGCTGACATTTTTTGAGAAATTGGATGATTTGAGGTGTTATGGATTACAATGTCTGTGTATGTATCTTTGCGAAAAATATTAAATTCAAATTTATTATTTATTATTGAAATATTTAAATCCAAAAAATTTATACTCA
Source organism: Limnephilus rhombicus (assembly GCA_929108145.2). NCBI lineage: Eukaryota > Metazoa > Arthropoda > Insecta > Trichoptera > Limnephilidae > Limnephilus > Limnephilus rhombicus. The sequence goes on along the minus strand of OV815289.1, from coordinate 45,764,548 downwards.
AATTTTGTCCAATCTCTAGAGTAAATTTTATGTTTTTATGGAGTTTGTTTAAAAAATTAAGAAAAATATTATTATGTCTCAATGTACCTGTCCAAACACAAAACACATCATTCACATATCTCTTCCAACAATGTACATATTTTAATAATAAGGCACCACTGTTTTAAATCTTATTTTCCAAATTATTTATAAATATATCAGAGACCAAAGGGCTAGTACTAGCATCCATTGCCAAACCATCTTTTTGTTTAAAGATATTGTCATTGAATTGAAAATATTTATTTAATTTTTAATTTTTAACTTTATGAGTAAAACCTCAAATTGTAATATTTAAATAAATGAAGACAATATAGGCGAAACTCAATCGAAAATCTGGAAACAGAAAAATCAGAAAAACATATTGACACCTCTGGGACTCGAACCCAGGACCTCTTGCTTTCCGGGCAAACGCGCTAACCACTGCGCCACGGTGTCGATATGAAATTCGGTCATGTTTAACTGTACCATACTTCGACTAAGAACCACCTACATTATCTTCATTTTCTTTAACGCATATATTATTGGCAACTATTTTTATGTATGATTGCAAGATTCAAACCCGAACTAAATGCTCTCTAGATAGTGTCTGGATAAATCTTTATCCATTTTAATTAATATTTTTTTTATTTTTATTTTTATTTTTTTATTATTTAATAAATGTTTACATGATAGGTACATTGTTGGTATTTTTTGACTACCACACTAGGCTATTGCCCGTGTTGTGGTAGACATACATGACATATTATTTTAAATACACAGATAAAAAAAAATATGAGAAGAGGAAAGAAAAAATAACATATTTAGGGATAAATAAAACTAAAACAGATAAAAATAAAGATATAACAATTAAAAGTAAGTTAAGAAATAAAGAATAAAAAGATAATTTTAAGAAGATTGAAATAAACTCTGGTAAGTATTTTTATTCTTGAGATAAAAATAGAAATAAAAATTGGTAAGTATTCTTCTGCACGAGAGTACATGTTTGTATTCGCTTTTGATATTCTTTCTCTGAAAGAAGTTGGAAAGAGTGTTAGAGAAAGTAAATTTTTTTGTTTGTAATTTTTTTTTTAATGTAATGTTAAGTTAAATTAATTAATTAATATATTTGTTTTTATTGTAATATTAAGCTCTCATGTGTTGTTTGAAGAAATCTCTTCCCTTTTCAAATATCCAATGTTTGATACGGGCTTTAAAGAGAGATTTGGAATTATTCTGTGATTTTATTATATGCGACATCTATCGACTTTTCTGCAAGTCTAGAATGAATATTTAATTTTTAACTTTATGAGTAAAACCTCAAATTGTAATATTTAAATAAATGAAGACAATATAGGCGAAACTCAATCGAAAATCTGGAAACAGAAATTGTCTTCATTTATTAAATATTACAATTTGAGGTTTTACTCATAAAGTTAAAAATTAAAAATTAAATATTCATTCTAGACTTGCAGAAAAGTCGATAGATGTCGCATATTAATTAAAATGGATAAAGATTTATCCAGACACTATCTAGAGAGCATTTAGTTCGGGTTTGAATCTTGCAATCATGCATAAAAATAGTTGCCAATAATATATGCGTTAAAGAAAATGAAGATAATGTAGGTGGTTCTTAGTCGAAGTATGGTACAGTTAAACATGACCGAATTTCATATCGACACCGTGGCGCAGTGGTTAGCGCGTTTGCCCGGAAAGCAAGAGGTCCTGGGTTCGAGTCCCAGAGGTGTCAATATGTTTTTCTGATTTTTCTGTTTCCAGATTTTCGATTGAGTTTCGCCTATATTGTCTTCATTTATTTAAATATTACAATTTGAGGTTTTACTCATAAAGTTAAAAATTAAAAATTAAATATTCATTCTAGACTTGCAGAAAAGTCGATAGATGTCGCATATTAATTAAAATGGATAAAGATTTATCCAGACACTATCTAGAGAGCATTTAGTTCGGGTTTGAATCTTGCAATCATACATAAAAATAGTTGCCAATAATATATGCGTTAAAGAAAATGAAGATAATGTAGGTGGTTCTTAGTCGAAGTATGGTACAGTTAAACATGACCGAATTTCATATCGACACCGTGGCGCAGTGGTTAGCGCGTTTGCCCGGAAAGCAAGAGGTCCTGGGTTCGAGTCCCAGAGGTGTCAATATGTTTTTCTGATTTTTCTGTTTCCAGATTTTCGATTGAGTTTCGCCTATATTGTCTTCATTTATTTAAATATTACAATTTGAGGTTTTACTCATAAAGTTAAAAATTAAAAATTAAATATTCATTCTAGACTTGCAGAAAAGTCGATAGATGTCGCATATTAATTAAAATGGATAAAGATTTATCCAGACACTATCTAGAGAGCATTTAGTTCGGGTTTGAATATTGCAATCATACATAAAAATAGTTGCCAATAATATATGCGTTAAAGAAAATGAAGATAATGTAGGTGGTTCTTAGTCGAAGTATGGTACAGTTAAACATGACCGAATTTCATATCGACACCGTGGCGCAGTGGTTAGCGCGTTTGCCCGGAAAGCAAGAGGTTCTGGGTTCGAGTCCCAGAGGTGTCAATATGTTTTTCTGATTTTTCTGTTACCAGATTTTCGATTGAGTTTCGCCTATATTGTCTTCATTTATTTAAATATTACAATTTGAGGTTTTACTCATAAAGTTAAAAATTAAAAATTAAATATTCATTCTAGACTTGCAGAAAAGTCGATAGATGTCGCATATTAATTAAAATGGATAAAGATTTATCCAGACACTATCTAGAGAGCATTTAGTTCGGGTTTGAATCTTGCAATCATACATAAAAATAGTTGCCAATAATATATGCGTTAAAGAAAATGAAGATAATGTAGGTGGTTCTTAGTCGAAGTATGGTACAGTTAAACATGACCGAATTTCATATCGACACCGTGGCGCAGTGGTTAGCGCGTTTGCCCGGAAAGCAAGAGGTCCTGGGTTCGAGTCCCAGAGGTGTCAATATGTTTTTCTGATTTTTCTGTTTCCAGATTTTCGATTGAGTTTCGCCTATATTGTCTTCATTTATTTAAATGAAAATATTTACTCAAATTTTTTGGTTATGTTAAGTTAGTTTTAATTCTGCTCGTGAATGATACGGTTGTATCGAAACCGGTCGCGGAAAAATTTAATTTAAGTAACAAATGTACATTTAATAATACTCTTCAAAAAACAAAATGTCTAGAAATTGTTACATAGTTAATGCCCAAGAAATACAAAAAATTTTAAATATTTCAATAATTAATAATAAATTTGAATTTAATATTTTTTGCAAAGATACATACACAGACATTGTAATCCATAACACCTCAAATCATCCAATTTCTCAAAAAATGTCAGCTTTCCATTCTATGATTCATAGATTAGTTAATGTACCTTTATCCTTTATCTCTTAAGCGTATATAATACCCTCGGAACATTTCGTAAACTGTCAAAATGTGTTTATTTTTACATCGCTAGATGGCAGTAGGGGTGTCTTCCCAGATTTCAAAAGGTCAACATTATACCTGCGTTATGTACATCCAAGCACAGTATTTTTAAATAACGAAGTAAAAGCAAACCAATAACAAAGTGTGGTTTGTTTATGGAACTTATTCTGTTGGTAGAATATCTAGTATGATCCTTTTTATAAATGTTTCATCATTTGCTTGTTCTTGGTCCTTCCACATAGGCTTACATTATAAAAAGCGTTTGGAATCTCGTGATTCACATTTGGAGTGGATTTAATGAAGTTTTTTTTTAAATTTAACTTCTAAATATTCAGTTGTTTATTGTTTTTTAAACTATGTATTTTCTAGAATTCATCATTATTATTACTATCCCCAAATTCTAAACGTATATTTGATAGAATATCTATAAATATTAATAACATCATTAATAATATTGACTTCGAGAAATAAAAGAAAGTTTCTTTTTTATTTATATATTTATTCTGTGTTATTTAGTACAACTACACAATATTTTTTTAAATCATGGCAGTAGCTGTCGTGCAAGGCTGCAGAAAACCATGACAAAACTGCAGCGACACTCTTTATTTTAATAAAACATACATATAATAAAAATAGTTTATTCCAGAACTAGCGAATTCCAGGCAGAGATCGCTATTATATGTATACATATAGAAACCATCGCGGGCATGCACACATAAAATCCCCAAAAGTGTCATCGCAATTGGATGAACGGTTAGCAACGCATAATTTCATGATGCCAGAACTCACTATATACAGGATTTTAAGGGACGTACTTGACTTACTTTAACCAATGATTCCTGACATTATTTGGAGTAAAAAATGTAAATGAAATTTTGGTCTCCGGTGACTTTTTTGGTGACTTTTTTTTCATTTTTTTTTTCTTTAAAATCAAACAAAAAAAAATTCTTCCACATGTCGTCACTGGTCACTCAGCTGAGTAACAGACCAACCACTAACCACCCCTCCAACTATCCAACAACTACAATTTTTTTACATTTTTGTAGAAAAAAAAACATGAAAAATGTCACCGGAGACAATTTTTTTTTTACACTTTTTACTCTAAATCATGTCAGGAATCACTGGTTAAAGTAAGTCAAGTACGTCCCTTAACACCCTGTATATAGAAACCATCGCAGGCATGCACACAACTCACCAAAGTTTCCTCACAATCGGATGAACGATTTAGTAACGCATTTTCATGACGCCGGAGCTCACTATTATATATAGAAACCATCGTGGGCATGCACACATCAAATCCTGTGTCATCGCAATCGGATGAACGATAGCAACGCATAATTTCATGATGCCAGAATTCACTATATATATACCCTATTATATATATATATATATATATATATATATATATATATATATATATATATATATATATATATATATATATATATATATATGTATATATAAAAAAAAGCCCATAGGAGTTAGGTCAGGACCACGAGGAGGCAAAGAAAGTTGATATTTGTTTTGCTTTCTGTGTGAACGCAACTTTTCAGCAAGACGGAGCAACATTACATACGTCCAATATATATATATATATATATATATATATATATATATATATATATATATATATATATTGGACGTATGTAATGTTGCTCCGTCTTGCTGAAAAGTTGCGTTCACACAGAAAGCAAAACAAATATCAACTTTCTTTGCCTCCTCGTGGTCCTGACCTAACTCCTATGGGCTTTTTCCTGTGGGGTTATCTCAAATCTAAAGTGTACACAAAAAATCCGACTTCCCTGATGAAATTAAAAGAAAATATCCGTCACAAAATGGCAGCCATCACGAAGCCTACCTGGCAAGCCGTCATAAGAAATTTTACTCTTCGATTAAATGAATGCCGCGAACGTGAGGGCTTATATTTGGACGATATTATTTTTCAGAAATAAATTCCCAAATTGTGTATTTTAGCATTTAATAAACATTTTTTCGACATAACCCTTACTTTTTTTAAAATCGATCCACTAAATATCAACTTTCTTTTGGGACACCCTCTATATAGAAATCATCGCGGGCATGCACACAACAACTCACCAACGTTTCCTCGCAATCGGATGAACGGTTTAGTAATGCATTTTCATGACGCTAGATCTCGATATTATATATAGAAACCATCGCGGGTATGTACACATTAAATCCCCAAAGTGTCAACGCAATCAGACGAACGGTTAGCAACGCATAATTTCATGATGCCAGAACTCACTACATATACAGAAACTATCGCGGGCATGCACACAACAACTCACCAAAGTTTCCTCGCAATCGGATGTACGCAGAGTAGTACAATGCAATACATTCCGTGTTTCATTAGTTTACATTAGTTTCAATATCCCGTAATAGATTTTTCTTGCATTTCTTAATTTTTTCTGTTCTAATTAGTGTCGCTGCTTTTCTTTTTTTCTCCAAGGCGGACATAATATATTGTGGGTCACGAATGGGCATAGATCTTTTAAATCTTGAATCTATAATTTCTGGTAATAAACAATCCATAAAGAAAGTACTTAATCTGCTTTCCATTTTTTCTCCCCAAAATTTGTCGTCTCGTTTAATTAATTCTATTTTTAATGGAATTGCTTCACCCAACCAGACGGCAAAAATACATACAGTCTTTTTGGAAATGTGAAGTTGACCCTGTACTTGATAATACCAGTTGTGATTTGTGTTTGTAAAAAAAAAATTTTTTTTTTTATCTTGCTTCCAGAATGTTATTTTTTTTTTGCTATTGCTTCTTCAAATAGCATCCCACTAGCAGAAATCGGACATTTAATTTCTAATATTGTACTGTCATTTACCAAACCATCTGGGGTGGCTCCCAAGAACGGGAAAATATCATCAATAAATAACCCACAGTCATCGACGACAATATTTTCTTGAATGCAAAGTTGCCTTTTTGCAACTTGCTCATGGTCCCTACCATATTGAATAGATTTTATATTATCTAGAGAGCGGCCGTATAATATTGTTTTGACTAAATCAGCACAACTAATGGATTGACTTCGTTTACAGATATTACCAAATAAAGAAGCTGTTAACATGTTTCTTCTGCGTTCAAGCCACTCCCCGCTATCAGACTGTAAGACAGTTCGTCTTTCGACTGCCTTCTTTTTCACTTTGTGAAATGTCGAGTAGCTTTAAGAATTCTGCCTTAGCACATTCATATGCATCTTGTTCCATATCCGTTTTTTCGCACAATTCGCCATAATGGTTATCAGGTGCTCCCGATTTTGTAAGCAAATGTCTCCCTTGTTTTTTTCGTAAAGATCTTTTATCGTTTGTTTTAGAAGCCATTCTTCTTTTTGCTCTTTTCATTTCTAACCGTTTTAAAAAATTACTAGGACTTCTGTTGAAAATCTGCTTATGTAAAGAATAATAAGGTCGCTTGGAATTGAAAGAAACTACTGCAGCTGCACAACGACCCATATAGGACTGTTTTAAAGAATAATTTATTCTTTTTCCGCCAATAAATTTTGCAATAACTCCATTAAAACTCTCAACAATATTTCTGTCTAAACAATATACTAGACTTCGGGCATTACTGACAAGCCGAGAATTAGCGTCCATAATTTTTGAAAATATAATATTGTTTTGTAACTGTGGAACGTGATTGTAATCTAATATTTTATTCGGATCAAGTTTAAATTTGCAGAAGTATGGTAAACAATCTTTATGTTCACCGAAAACATGTTTGGGTCCATTTAATAAATCTTTCCTTAAATCAGTAATTTTTTGGTCCAAAGCACTATTTGATTGCATCCTGTAATTTGCAGCTCCGACTACCGCCTTCCTAAGACGAAGTTTGTTGGTTGAAATAATTTTTCTGAACTCCAAAGGAAAGCCAGTATCTTTTGTAATTTTTTCAATTTGATTGCTGTAGTTTCGAATTAAGTGGTTAGAGCATTCTATTTTCTGTACTGTAATATTGGGATACGGGTGACTGTTTTTAATTCTGGCATAAGTACTGGAGTCTCCATCAGCAATGAGGGTTGAATATATAAGACCGTACATACTCATCGATTGTTGGAAGCCGTCTAAAATTGCTTCAGCTTCCATTCCGCTTGACGAACCAACATAATTTTTAAAGCAAGTGTGCTCGGGCATAGGAATTTTCAAATGTATAGCTCTTGCGCAGGTTGTACAGTACTCGTTTTTAACTGCCATGTAAATAATTTTTTTTGTGCGGTAACCGATAATCGTAGCAGCTCCTGAGAGGGCGGAGTAGTTGATTTTATAAGATCGCTTGGACCAACACGCATCAGCTACTACAGTGATCATCGGCGTCCCGTTTTCATCAACATCGCCGCTTTGAATAGCCAGTTTTTTTTCTTCGTCGGCTGCCGCAGCCATACTGGTAAATTTGGTTTTCTCCCACCATTCACAAACCTTCTTATGGCATTTTCCATATCCAGCAATAGATAAGGACGGAATTTCAAGGGTAGCACATAGCGCTTCCATGCCCGAATAACCCGATCCTATGCTCATTATTCCCGACACAAAAGATTCGTTGATGCCAATGCCTTCTTGTAGGCTTTCGGATGTCTTAAGTTTAAAAGTTTTACCACATAACACGCATTTTAAATTAAATGTAGAATCAAACCATTTCTATTTTCTGAGGTAATTCGTAAATGCTTTAAATTGCAGTTAAAAAGGGAATCATGTTGACTAATACATTGGAGTTGTTTAAAAAAATAATCAAATTGTACTACTCTCCGCCGTTCTATGCAAATATCATCGCTTTCTTCTATCACCTCTTCAATAGTAAGCTCCTGCTCCGATTCTTCACAGCTCCATCCTTGGTCTTCGGTCACAGGTAATTTCGCCAAAGAATTACTGTTTTTTTGCTCCTAAACAATGTAGAAATAAAAACTGATTACCATGCTATTCAATCTGATTTTGAGATTGTTAATATAAATTTTGATAAAATACAAACCTATTATCACGATGTTGGGAACACGTGTCATAAAAATCATAAAAATTCAAAAAAATTCCCGCCCATCGACAATATATTTTAAGAGGGCCAACGCAGGGGCATGTAACAAATGTTCCGATATATCAGGAATATACGTAAATAGGTTACCTAAATAAAATACGTAAATAAAAGTACCTTTTCGACAGAAGTGGCTGATGATCCAATAAGAATATCCTCGTGCTCTAAATCTTCCAAGTTTGGTCCTTTGTGTGCAATATTTACGGTAGGCTCATTTGGTTCTATCGTATGTTGGTGTTCTTGCTGTATTTTTTTCTAAATAAAAAAGCAAAAAAATATATTAAGAAATTAAGATGAAAAATTTCCTCCCCCCCCCCCTCCCCCCTCCCGGGACTCCGACGCACTCAAATTCATTTGTTATTTGAAGCATACCTTGTTTGGAGTATTTTTTCCGGCTGCCATGGATAAATCATGTTTTGATCTACAAATAGAAAAATAATATTATTATTTGGAACTTTACGGCACAAAACATATTTAGAATGTGTGTGTGAATGGTTACGTATTTATACGCAGAAAGGCGATATTTTTGTTAATTTCCTTTAAAAGTTTTTTTGTCTATTTCTCAAACACCATATACATTAAACATTATTCACTTCATTTGAAATTTTAGATAAAAATAAATAAACAGTAATAAACGGTAATAAATTTTTGTATTTATTACCAAACACGGTGCACAAAATTGCGGCGAAATTTATGTCTTGCCGAAACACCGGCCGTGCTACGTATATTATAGCTATGTATGTGTACACATTTAATAGCATCTCCCACACGCACACTTCGGAGAGACCGAGTTCCGCGCCCGCTTAAGGCCGCCGCGCAGAAAAGTCTCATAGTGAACTGCACTGTAAACATAATAAATAATAATAATAATAATATTTATTTCAAATAAAATTATACAATGAAACATATATGGAAACTTTGACTAGCCAACTAGGAATGGATCCTGTTTTAGGCCAGTCAAATTGACAAATTTAGTTCATATCATAATTTCATATTACATTGATTAATTATATAAACATATTATTTATTGAATGAAACACGTGTTACGATTGAATTCCTCGTAGAAGCTTTAGTTAATAACTGCAATTTTGAACTCATAAAAAAAAGAAGAATAAGCGAAGAGAAAAAACAATGTCTTAAAGTACAAATTTAGTATTGAATGCTTGTTTAACAATAGATAAATGTTTGGTAATTTAAATCGCTTGCAAAAATTGAGATTCGAGACATTCTTCAAGCGTGATGACAATATCCATATTATAATTAATTGGATGTTTAAAAGTGATTACAAAAAATAATTATAATTATAATTAACGTGAGTGAGGTATCCCTTAACTTTACGAGCGGGTGAAGAAACTCAAAAAGAATGTGACTCGAAAAGGATGCAGCAAATGAATAAAAACAATTTGTATATAAATATTTCATAAGTTAGCTAGTGTATAAATAGTGACATGACAGAGTGGTTGATAACAAATTGTATTTATTTCCCTTTCCTTGCTTCATTTTTTCATCCTACTAAGATATTTTCCCTTAGAGCACTTAATATAAAATAAAACCTGTAAAGTAAATAAAATCCAGATGGTAATGTTAAAAAGAAAGATCACCGCAGGACTTGAATGTATAACAATGGGAAGGGTATTGATAAAATAATAGACAGTTATGTTCTGAAGTTATAAGTACGTGTTTTTGTAATATTACGTATAGTACGCAATTTTGTATAAATTATATTTGTACGTATTTTGTATAAATTATAGCTTACGTAATTTTGTATAATAAAAAGAAAGATCTCCACAGGAGTTGAATGTAGAAAAATGGGAAGGGTATTGATAAAAGAATAGACAATTGTGTTCTGAAATGATAAGTAAGGGTTTTTGTAATGAATGGAACTATGAGTGAGTGTTTTTTATTATTTTGTTTTTTTTTTTTTTTTTTCTTATATATTTTTAATTTTGTTTTATTTTGAATGATGAGACTATCTATTGGTCAACATATCTTCGCTTTTGATCCTCCCTAAATCAAGGAGCCAGTCGTTGATCAATGTGCGCAAAACATTTGCACTTTTAGTTTTCCAATCATTAGGAATGATATTGAATAATTTAGGTCCTAAGTACGAAAATTGCCGTTGGCCGAGGGACGTCGTGATTTTTATTGGGACTATTGGATTGTTCCTTGAAAGTCGAGTGTCGTGAAGGTGGTCAATGGACGGGAAGTGTTGACGTTGTTTTTGAGCATGTAATATAATCTTTCTAATATACAATTGTCTAACATCAAGTACTTTTAATTCCGTGAATAATGCATCACTGGGGTACCTGAATGGTTTTTTAAGGATGACTCTTAGTATTGATTTCTGAGCTTTAGCCAGGGAGTCTAATATTGTTTTGGCACATCCACCCCATCCTAGGGATGCTTATTCGAGTAATGAATTACACATGGCATAGTATATTGATTTCATATCTTTAACAGAGAGAATATTTCTGATGGTTATAAAAAGGTGTGTAAGTTTTCTGACTTTTGAGGCCGTTGCGTTGATGTGTTCATCCCATCTCAGATATTTATCTATGGTGATCCCTAGATATTTTAAACTATCCACGCATTCAAGGTTATTGCAAGTACAAGTGTTCGGTTCATTGCAAATGTGAATAGTAATATTTAGTATTACCTTAGGTTGACCCGCTTGTGTTGCACTAAAACGTATAAATTTTGTCTTGTCCGTGTTAAGAGTAAGAAGATTGTAGTCTAGCCAATGTTTGACATTGTTTATTCCAATTTCTGCTTTTCTATGCGCTTCATGCCAGTTTTTGCCCTCAAATATTAAGACCGTATCGTCAGCAAAAGTGATGATATGATCGGCAAGGTTACTGTTGCAAAGATCATTAATATAGATATTAAACAATATCGGTCCTAAAGTACTTCCTTGTGGTACACCAAATTCGATATTGGCTGGATCGCTTAGAGTACCACTAATAATAACTCTTTGGCTCCGATTTTCTAGATAGCTTCCTAACCATTTAAGTAACTGCCCCTGTATTCCAATTAGCTGTAATTTTTTCATAAGGATTTTGTGCGAGATGGTATCGAAAGCTTTAGCCAGATCCAGGAAGATCGCGATGCTTTTGATTCCTCGATCGATGTTATTAGAAATTACTTTAGTCAGGTTGCTAATGGCATTTTCAGTACCTAAACCCGGCCGGAAGCCATATTGTCTCTCAGAAAGGATGTTATTATCTTCAAGATAAAAGCTAAGACGATTTTGACAATTTTCTCTATAATTTTTGAGACTGAATTGACCAAAGATATCGGCCGGTAATTTTGAATCGCAGATTTATCTCCGTTTTTGTGCAGTAATACAACAACTGAATGTTTTAGATGGTTAGGGAAAATTCCTGATTTGAGACTTAGATTGGAAATGAACGCTATCGGAGATGCAATGAATGACTTAGTTACTTTTAGCAGATTAGTCGAGACTTTGTCTGGTCCACAAGCGTTAGATGGCTTTAGGTCGTCAATTATTTCCAAGACTTCATTCGTCGATGTTTGTATATTGTCTATTTTATGGACGAGGTTAGAGGTGACCAACTTGGCAAGTTCGATTTCTGTTTTATTGCATTTATCGAGATTTTTTTTGGCAAGTGTGGTTCCCACCGATGTGAAGTATTTATTAGCAAAATTCACCATATTTTTAGGATTAGAAGAGTTTACGTTACCGATATCTAACGATTTAATTTCGGAAGACCTGTTTATTTTTGTTTTACTAATATTACGAAATGCTTCCCACATACGTTTTGGAGAATAAGAATTTTCGTAGATGAACGTTTTAAAATAATTTTCCTTTGTATATTTAATAATCTTTTTGCATAAGTTCCTATATTTCTTGTAGTGAGTTTGTACTAAAATATTATCTGAAAATTTTTTGGCCTTTTTGTGGAGTTGGTTTCTTTTGTGAATCGATTTTACAAGGCCAGGAGAGATCCAGGGCGTAAGTTTAAACTGGCTGTTCGATATGTGTTTGTTACTTGTATGTTTAGATATATATGTATATAGAATACAAATGAATTCTTTCATCGCAATGTCAGTGTCAATTTGATCAAATACTTTTTGCCAGTTTTCTAAATGCAAGTCCTCAATTAAATTATTAAAGTTTAATCGAGGGACGTACTTGATTTTAGCAGGGGGGGGCGGCTTATCTTTAAAACACAGGGCTGTCGTATAGTGGTCAGAAATTGACGTGTGGATAACGAATGAGTCAGTGAGGTTAATATTTTTTACGTTGATGTGATCCAAACAGGATTTGTACGTGCCCTGTTCTCGAGTTGGTGTATTGATTGTCAATATGAATCCGTTTTCTGTAAGCAGGCATATGTAGACATTGAATTGGTTGTGAAATGGAGATAAAGTGTTAATATTAAGGTCACCTATAATGATTTGACGTTCAAATTTATTGGAATTGCTAATAACAGTTTGGAGTGAATTCAGAAAAGAATCTATGCTCTGGAAAGAAGGTGATGTATAAATAGCAAAGATACATAAATTATTATTCAGAACAATTCTAAGGCAGTTACCTTGTGATAATATAATTTCTTCGACTTGTGCTTGTATACCGTCTTTTATGTAGACAACAATCCCGCTAGATTTATTTATATTTTTAATTGAGTGATATTCCGTGTAAGTTTGTATTATTTTAGAGGTGTAGTTTTTATTGATCCAACACTCTGATAAAATTAAAACATCAAAAGTATGATTGAATTGATCTAGAAATAACAGAAAATCATCAAGGTTTGACATACTTCTGATATTCTGATGGATAATCTTTAAATTATAAAACTTCCAAATGAAATTATTTAATTTGTTGAGATCGTCAATCACATACGTGTTGCACGTTACATCTGTGTCATTGTAAATATCAGGAGGTAATTGAATCATGATTATTCAGGTGAGATGTGATGCAATGAAAATTTCACTACTAAACGATTTTGAACCATTTCTCGCGAGTAGGTATATTTGGTTCGAATGACTGGATGTGGATAATCACAGGATATAATAATGGCAATAATAATAAAAGAACTTTCATCTTGTAGTCGTTGTCTGAAGTAGTAATAAGTAGTAGTAGTAGCAATAATAATAATAGAACCTTCATCTTGCAATCTTTGTCGGCAGTAGTAATAAGTAGAAGAAGTAGTAGTAGTAATAATAATAATAGAACCTTCATCTTGTAATCGTTGTCGGCAGGAACCTTCATCTTGAAAAAGTTGTCGGCAGTAAGTAGTAGTGGTATTAATAATAATAATAATAAGTAGTAGTGGTATTAATAATAATAATAGAACCTTCATCTTGCAATCATTGTCGGCAGTAGTAATAGGTAGTAGTAGTAGTAAAAATAATAAAAGAACCTTCATCTTGTAATCATTGTCAGCAGTAGTAATAAGTAGTAGTAGTACCAATAATAATAATAGAACCTTCATCTTGTAATCGTTGTCGGCAGTAGTAATAAGTAGTAGTAGTATTAATAATAATAATAGAACCCTCATCTTGCAATCATTGTCGGCAGTAGTAATAGGTAGTAGTAGTAGTAAAATTAATAAAAGAACCTTCATCTTGTAATCATTGTCGGCAGTAGTAATAAGTAGTAGTAGTACCAATAATAATAATAGAACCTTCATCTTGTAATCGTTGTCGGCAGTAGGTATATTGTGTTTGAGATAATCACGATAACTCGATATATATCCTATCGGTCTTTACTTTTCTGCACGGCGCGACTCGTGTCGAAGTGTGCGTGTGGAACAAAACAAGCCAGCTGCCAATAGACATAAACTTCGTACTAACCTACAGGAAAAAACGCACAGGCAATGTTATATTTTTACACGTTTGGACATTCATCCGTTGAAAAGTACATCACGCACAATATTTATACGAACAAAGACAATTTGTGATTACTTACTGTTTTTGTAGCTTCCTGATATTGTTGCAATCTTTCAAGTGAGTCGGTATTCTACGTTTAGAGCCATTAATGAAACATTTTGAGGGCATTTTCAAAATATATAGACTATAAAACGAGGAGCGTATAGTTTCAACGCTTATCAACGGGAGATTCTAGCCCGGAATGAGTTAAAAGCTCTGGAGTGTGTTAGAATTTGGTGTAAAATGAAGTATTTATTTAATTGTTAATATCCATAGATATCATAACGATAATAAGAGGCCGTACTTCTACAGATGTATGTATTATGTACATATTTTAAATTAAAAATCATTATTATTGCGACAATCATAGATTTAAGTTTAAAAAATGGGTTGTATGGTGTATCAATGTTTTTATTTTTCATGGTCGAATGCCTACATCAATTACAAAAAAAAAATAAGCAGATTGAAAAATAAAGGTCCATTATTTGGTAACAAAAAATATCAGGTCCGAGAATGACACTTGAAAGGTAGTATTAAGCCGTTTTAGAGAGCCGTTTTTCAGAAAATAACCATTCTGCCCCTATAACACACTATTAATAATTTTTCAAAAGAACTCAATATTATTAAACAAATTGCAATCAATAATGGTTATAATTCCAATGTAATTGAAAAAATACTTAATAAAAAATACAAGAATAATTTCCTTAGATCATACACCTACCCTGTACAAAAGGATAAAGAAGAGAAAAAATGGAGGAAAATGATGTATTTTAATAATAAAATCAATAATTCAATAAAAAGAGTGTACCTAATGAAATAATTCCTGTATTTTATGCAAACAATAGACTTACAAATTACATAGTAAATAATAAAGATAGAGATTCAAAAATGAAAAAATCTGGAATTTATAAATTGAAATGTAATGATTGTGATTTCTTTTATATAGGTAAAACTTCGAGAAACTTTGAAATAAGGATTAAAGAGCATATGAAAGCTTTAAAAAATAATAGTTTCTCGGAGTTTGCCAACCTTTTAATAGAAACTAGTCATACCTTTAATTTTAACAGTAGAATAGAATTAATACATTGTAATGTCAATGGCTTTCAGTTGGATAAATTAGAAATTTTAGAGATTAGAAAGAGTGTTAATGCAAATTTAAATATTATTAATAATCAAAAATTGTTTTTAAATGACCCATTTTTAGATCTATTCCCCTTTTAATTTTTTTTAATTGTTCTATATTGCCCCTCGTCCCTTACAATTTATTTTCTTTAAAATTTTATTATTGTTTATGTCTATTATTTTTCTCTATTACCTATGTATGTCTATTATTAAAATTAGTTTTGTCAAAACCCTGAAGAAGTCAGCTTTGCTGACGAAACATGTCGGTTTTTGTAAATAATTAAGTGGTTAATACAAAGTTATCTATTAATTTGAATTTAAAATGTTACCAGAAAATAATTTTGCACTATTAGCCACTGGAACGCTTTTTTCAGAATTTCGGAACCACTTACAAAGTATACGTTTGAAAAGTTTCCGAATTTCGGAAGATTCTCCCCTCCCGAGTTGCACTAGAAATTATTTTTTAATATTTTCGAAAACTCCCGCGATCTGTAATTTGCATAATCATGTAGTTGACAAAATCCTTTATAGGATTTGACATAGATGTCTCTATTCTTTTGCATCTACTATTATCTTTATAGATATGCATAAGCACGTATCTTGTTTTGTTGACAAAAATTTCTAGGTTAAAATGACAGCCGTTTGTTGGCTTAGAATGATGTTATTGATTGTTTTAATTGATTGTTATTAAGTGTTTACATATGACAATTCCCGCAATTCAATTATAAATATATAAATTTTTCGAAGAAAACTTCTTCTAAAGGGTTGTTACTTTGTGATGTCATTATTTATTTATTAAAAGAAATAACTTAGTTTACATCACTTTATTTTTTATATTTTATAATATCAACATGTTTCGTGAACCATGTTCACTTCTTCAGGAATAAAAGTATACTAAAGTTAAAAAATTAATTATAGATTACATATGGAGAGAAGAAATTGAAGAAGAGGGAAGGGTTGACAATGGTGGGAGTTTCGAAGAGTTGGGGATTACCAAGCTATTAGAAGTAAAAGGCCGGTTAAGTGGGAAGATATTTAAAACAGGGTTAACAAAATTTTTTTGCTTATTAATTATGTCAGCTTTGGAATTTACATTTTTTCTTATTTCTAAAATTTCTAAATTATTGATTTGCGATGTTTTATATCCTGTATGTAATATTTGAAGACCTGAATTTATGTCAAAGCTATGATCATATTTTAATAAATGGTCTGCGAACTCAGAATCGCTATTGCCATTTAGTGCTCTGAGGTGCTCTTTAACCCTAATATCAAAGTTTCTATAAGTTCTACCTATATAAAACGAACTACAATCATTACAATTGAGTTTGTAAACCCCTGATTTTTTTGTTTTAATTTCGCTATCTTTATTGTTGAGTATATATTTCTTCAATTTGTTAATTGTGTAAAACGCTGGAAGAATAGTACCGGGAATATTTTTACTAATAATTTTTGACGTATCGTTGTCGACAAATAAAATTCTACGCCAATGTTTATTGTTATCTTTAGAAATAGGGTAAATATATAATTTGAAAAAATTCTGTTTAATTTTTTTATTTAGTATTTTATCTATCAAATTAGTAGAATAGCCATTATTAATTGCTATTTGCTTTATGAGATTTAATTCAAAGTTATAGTTAAGAGCTGACAAAGGAATTGTAATTAGTCTATTAATCATAGAGTGGAAAGCCGCTAGTTTTTGAGAAAAGAGATGATTTGAGGAGTTATGTATAACAATATCAGTATACGTATCTTTACGGAAAATATTGAAATCTACTTTTGTACCTGTTAAAGTTAAATTTAAATCTAAGAATTTAAGCTCTTATCTTTACCAATTTCCAGTGTAAATTTAATGTTTTTGTGTAATTTATTTAAAAAATTTAAGAACATGTTCAATTGTCTTTCTGAACCTAACCAAATGCAAAATATATCGTCAACATATCTTTTCCAACAATACACAATTTAAGTAATAACGCACCGCTATTAAAAATCTTATTTTCTAAATTATTTACAAAAATATCTGAAATCAAAGGACTCGTACTACTTCCCGTATCTACATAAGCCATCCTTTTGTTTAAATATAGTATTATTAAATTGAAAGTAATTTTGTTTAAAAATAACATCAAATAATAAAGTAAAATCATGAATTAGGTCTTTCGGCAAAGTTGAAGAATTTAACAAATTATAAATAATGGTTTTACTCTCTTCTATTGGAATACTTGGAAATAAATTAACTATATCGAAAGAAACCAACATAGCATGGTTAGGGATTTCCAAATCCTTTAAATAATTAACCAATTCTAATGAATTCTTAACGGTGTATGTTGGTTGGAAAACATTAGTATTAATAATTACATTATTTAATGTTGATGCTACTTTGAAAGTTGGGGCATTACAATTGAAACGACTGGCCTAATTGGTTTATTCAATTTATGTATTTTTAACAGACTATAAAGCTTAGGAATCTGTGGGTTACTTAAAATTAATTTTTTATCATTTTTCAACTTTACAAAAATGTCACTTTTACAATTTTTTACTGCTTGTTTCAACATGTCTTGACACTTATTAATTGGGTTAATATGGATAATTTTGAAATTGTCTCCTTGCAGAAAGTCCATAGTCTTGGTTATGTAATCACCTCTATCCATAATAATAACACTGTTCCCTTTATCAGCCTTTGTAACGATTAAATTTTCTTCCTTCACAATTTTTGAAATATTCTTAGCAATATTTAAGTTCGCGTTAATACTTTGGTTTTTATCACGATTTGAAACTGTTTTCATGTTAATGTTTTTTATCACTTCGGCACATTTATAATGAAATGATTTAGGTTGTTTATTTAGCGCATTGTCCAAATCCACTGCTAATAACTCCAGTTCTAACTTATTTTTAACTTTTGAACTGTAATGCAAGTTATGATTAAGTCCTTTATTTAATAATTTTAACTCTTCCTCCGCGAACTCCTACTTCCTCCGCGAACACGAACTTCTTACATATGGAATTAGCAAGTTTATTACACCCAGTGGAATGGGATTTGTTTGATGATCAAGTTAGATCTACTGCAAGTATCAAAGCATAAAAAAAGAAACTTGTTCTAGACAAAAAAATTAAAAAATTGTGTGATAATAATAAAAAACTAAATCCAGAAGCATTACTCAAACACAAACTCAAAACGCGAACTCATGATTAGACATGTTAATCACTCGATTATGGAATTTATATTGATTTATTTCAGGGTTAAAGAGCACCTCAGAGCACTAAATGGCAATAGCGATTCTGAGTTCGCAGACCATTTATTAAAATATGATCATAGCTTTGACATAAATTCAGGTCTTCAAATATTACATACAGGATATAAAACATCGCAAATCAATAATTTAGAAATTTTAGAAATAAGAAAAAATGTAAATTCCAAAGCTGACATAATTAATAAGCAAAAAAAATTTGTTAACCCTGTTTTAAATATCTTCCCACTTAACCGGCCTTTTACTTTTAATAGCTTGGTAATCCCCAATTCTTCGAAACTCCCACCATTGTCAACCCTTCCCCCTCCTTCAATTTCTTCTCTCCATATGTAATCTATAATTAATTTTTTAACTTTAGTATACTTTTATTCCTGAAGAAGTGAACATGGTTCACGAAACATGTTGATATTATAAAATATAAAAAATAAAGTGATGTAAACTAAGTTATTTATTTTAATAAATATAAATATATTTAACGTTTTTTCAATTCGTGCAAATTAAAAATTAGCGCCTTTTTACATATTTTACGAAGAAAAATTTAAATGTTCAATTTCACCCGATCTTTGTGTTCATTTTTACAATTATCGAACTAATTACTTGACGTGTGCATTTGAACTATAGTTTATCAATTAGAAGGATTCATAACAAATATATACATGTAAATTTCAATTAGTTTAGAAAAGTTTTAATCCAGTAAATGACAATCAAAGCCAGCTGTCAGATGGCATATTTTGTCAGAATGGAAATGCGAAACTCGAAAACATTCATGCAAGTATTCTAAAAGGTTAGCAATACGTATTCTTATGATTTATATCTTATTAAAAACCTTGTATCTTAATTTACTACATTATATAAAAACATGTTGATGAATATCCAATGTAAGATCACAAATGTTTATAAAGCTGCAGTCTGATTTTGATATTGTCATTTAGGGTGTATTTGTAAAACGATTATTTTAATTAAATAAAGCAAAAATCACGTTAATTCTTATTGATAATTGTAGACAATGAATGTATCCTTCTAATTTCATACAGTTACTTTGTTTTAAATGTATTGAGCTGGTTGCACTTAAAAATTGACAGTTTTAAAATATGTTTGCTTCCGTGTTTATCAAGTAGGCCATAGACAACGTGTAGAAATCGAAAATATCCAATATTGACTTGAAAAGGTAACATTTAGGGCAATTTCAATGTAACTAACACGCAGGATTCGCAAATTTTTAAAGTTTACGATTTTATAATATTTTTTTTTATAATTGCTACAAATATGTTATAATCAACAAAACATAGGATAATTTATTGGCTGTATAGAACTATAATCAGTTTGCATGTATCAATATATTAAAATTCGGAGATATGATTTTTTCAATGTTGGCGGAAAAAAATCAAAATGGATTCGAAAATATCACAAGCAATCCGAGGCAAAAGTTATAAAACGCGCCGTCGCTCCAGTGGTTAAAAGAAGTAAAATTATTCATACAGGAATACGTAGTTAAGTCCTATTGAAGGTTATTAAATCGTCAGGCTGTTTGCAATGCTTACATAAAAGCAAGACGAGGAAAATGTAATATAATATTGATGTTGCAAAAGGTCGGTTAGTAAAGGTTAATAAATGCACATTGATAACAAGCGAGTTTACTTCCAAGAACTGACTGCGTAATACTCTACAATGTTACGTAAACAAATAGCATAGTCAACATCCACTTTATTTATTTGAATACGACACGAGTTCCAATTCCTCTGAACAGAAAGTGAGACTATGGCATCCTCAATGGAAGTATATTGTAAGACTGGGGAACGGATCATGATGGGGATGATCAGGTTTGGGAAGTAGGTATATATATGTATATATATAGTCTAATCTGGCTACTAAACGCAGCCGAAGCTATTTCAAGCAACTTTTCGATTCTGAAAGATAGTCCGTCACTAGAGCGATACTGAAAGTATCTAACACTGACTCAGGATTAGGCCGCAAATACAGGTACTGTATATGGTGTCCGAAAACTCATAGAACAACCTAAGAAGGAGAGAATGGTAATCCAATTTTTATTTTTTTACTTTGGCTCCACACAGGAGGCCCTGAAGAAAATAATTCCCCTCAAGAGATGGCATCTTTGGGGATACTGTGCAAAGGGTCTTTTGGGTAAAGGAAAGAAACGAATTTCTGGGAAGGGAAAAGTTATGAGGGGTGGGTAGGCATCTGGGGGTCAGTGTATCCAGGAGTGATGGATGGTATGAATCCATTCCTATCATTGCGGTGCAAGGCGATGTTCCGAGTTAGTTCTATTAGACAAGTCAAAGGTCTCCCTTTATTGGTCTTTCCCGATCCGGCCTGCCATGCAGCTGGTGGGCAGATTTATCCTTCCCTAAGACAAGGTCAAACTTCACCCTATGAACCCGGGCTAAGCCATCAAACAAAGCAAACCACTCGGGCTGAACTACGGCAGAGGTGTCGGTTATCCAATAAACAATTCTGAATTCTTTCCCGCAATACCGGGAGATTTAAAAAAGGTGTGGAATGCAAGGCAAACTCGTAACCTGTTTACCTTCAAGAAGTCGCGCAGCGTCATATCAACTGCCCTCGTCCTTTTGACCCCTGCCACGGGCTGGTCTTGTGTCATTTTTTTATCTAGTCTGCCGGGCAACACGACATTGAGATGTGACATCAATGTCACTTTGTCCCCCGATGTGTGTAGTATTCAGAGTACAAAGTTCAGTTGAACGAAGTGTGGAATTCAATGTCAGTACTTTCACATAAATGAATCGGTATTATATTATCGTAAGTGAATACTTTGATGACTTACGTGATACTAGGATATAACATAATTAACGGGTAGTGGGTACCTATTTCTAAATACTTTTGGTACTTTAATTATATATTACGTCACGTACTACTTTCGTTTCCAGGTACCGACGATTTCTTTTATAATAAATACAAATCACAAATCGTTACTTGCCACATTTTGACGTTCGATTTTTTCGTTAGTTTGTACTGGATACTGCGGTTATGAACTATCTGATTCCATGGTTAATATTGGTTAGATATTTTTGGGTCGGCACCTTAAATCTTGTGAAGAGTTTCGTTTAACAATAAAACATTATTATAATCTGGTGGCATTTTGTAAATATTTTTTATTATTTGCTTACTCTCTCTAACATCATATATTATACCTATAATTTTTTTCCAACAATTTCTTCCAACGGCAATTTTTTCAACCAACTTAATCATCTTCATAATATGAGGCAATCTAACGCGTCTTGTTTTTATACAGGGTGTCCGGGGGTAAAGTGCATTAGCTTCGGGAGGTGATTCTACAAGATGGTAGGAGTAAAAAAGATTAAAAACTTTTTCCGAAATTACAATTTTTTTTTTCTTATACAAAAAGACGTAACTACTAAAAATCCTTAGTGTGAGGTACGATCTTACTTTCTGAGAGCCTGCCGGGCGCCCGACGCTATTGTGATTGGCCCGTATCGTAACAGCGAAAAATAATAAATCTGGTCGCACACGCCGGACTAATTTTATCTTTTTACCTCAAAACTGCCCCTCAAAGTTGGAATTTCGAAAAAAGTTATTTATCTTTTTTACGTGTACTATCATGTAGAATCACCTCCCGAAATTAATGCACTTTACCCCCGGACACCCTGTATTTTTTAATAAACTCACCAGAAATTTAAGTCTTATAATATGTGAATGAGAAAAAAGAAATTTTAAAATTATTATCATAAAACCAAAAATTTTTAAGGTTGTAATAAAAAATTATCTAACAATTATTATAAGCAATAATTATCAGCCTGAAACACTCATCAACATTGAAAAATCTTCCGAGAAAAGATACTTGCCGCCAACGGGACTTGAACCCGTGTCCTTCTGATTGCCGGTCAGCTGCTCTTGACCACTGAGCTATGGGGGCTTATCAAATAGCCGCCAAATAATTCAATATATACTAGTGTTTCATTCAACAATTACTGCTTATTATATTTTTTCCACCTGAAAACAACCAACTTTATTTTTGCGAGAGAGACATTGTAAGTGTTAAATCCCTCGCTAGGTGGCGTCGAGACAAATTATGACTACATTTATTGGGGAAATACTTAAACTTGTCAAATATTAATTATTATTTTAAATTTATAAACTAACGTTTAGACAAGATTTTTATGCATAGCACAAAGGGTAACAATTATTATAAGCAATAATTATCAGATGTGATCACATCTACCGGATCTGCCCTCATGATGGACACTGCAACGATGTCCGAAACGTTGGCTAAAGAAGGAGGTAGCGCAACACGGCATAACACCCCAAAAACAAATAACGAAAATATTGATCATGCCTTGAACAGCCAGCTCTATGCTCCAGCGGCACAAATAGTAACTGAATAATCAGTAAAAAAAAGTATTTATGAAAAGTAATCGCATTTTCGCAGTATGTGATATTGTTTAGATATTTAATCCAGGGTCTGACAGTCTATAGGACTTGCCGGGTCTGTAAACTCGATGCGTGAGTTGGTGGAGGTATTTAATCCAGGGTCTGACAGTCTATAGGACTTGCCGGATCTGTAAACTCGATGCGTGAGTTGGTGGAGGTATTTAATCCAGGGTCTGACAGTCTATAGGACTTGCCGGATCTGTAAACTCGATGCGTGAGTTGGTGGAGGTATTTAATCCAGGGTCTGACAGTCTATAGGACTTGCCGGATCTGTAAACTCGATGCGTGAGTTGGTGGAGGTATTTAATCCAGGGTCTGACAGTCTATAGGCCTTGCCGGGTCTGTAAACTCGATGCGTGAGTTGGTGGAGGTATTTAATCCAGGGTCTGACAGTCTATAGGACTTGCCGGATCTGTAAACTCGATGCGTGAGTTGGTGGAGGTATTTAATCCAGGGTCTGACAGTCTATACGACTTGCCGGATCTGTAAACTCGATGCGTGAGTTGGTGGAGGTATTTAATAACAACTCTGGATTTAAAGCGACTCAAATATATTTTACAATGAAACTTTTGTATTATAATAATTTGCACAGATTTAATATTTATCTTGCTTAGAGGTAAAGCAGGTAAGGAGAACGAACGCTAAAACTGGAATGAATTTGCAAATTAAATTGCGTTGTCACGCACCTAGCCAGTGAGCGGTGACCGGTGATTGTATAAAATTGGAAAAATTGGTATTTTAAGATTGTTCATTGATATGTTACATGCGGGTTCCCGTACCGGGAATCGAACCCGAGCCTCCTGGGTGAGAGCCAGGTATCAAAAGTTCCGATTACTTCACGTTAAATAGTTAGTACATGGAGAGTATTGTGAGTGATTATTTTAGTATGAAATGAGTAACTTTTCGTGCATCTCTAGCGGAGAACGCCTAACTTGCCTGTGTTGATGACTCGATATCAGCTATTAGCTTGCTTGTGTTGATGACAGGATATCAGCTACTAGCTTGCTTGTGTTGATGAAAGGATATCAGCTACTAGCTCAGTTGTATTGATGACAGGATATCAGCTACTAGCTTGCTTGTGTTGATGACAGGATATCAGCTACTAGCTTGCTTATGTTGATGACAGGACATCAGCTACTAGCTTGCTTGTGTTGATGACAGGATATCAGCTACTAACTTGTTTGTGTTGATGACAGGATATCAGCTACTAGCTTGCTTGTGTTGATGACAGGACATCAGTTACTAGCTTACTTGTATTGATGACAGAGTATCAGCTACTAGCTTGCTTGTGTTGATGACAGGACATCAGTTACTAGCTTACTTGTATTGATGACAGGGTATCAGATACTAGCTTGCTTGTGTTGATGACAGGATATCAGCTACTAGCTTGCTTGTGTTGATGACAGGACATCAGTTACTAGCTTACTTGTGTTGATGACAGGGTATCAGATACAAGCTTGCTTGTGTTGATGACAGGATATCAGCTACTAGCTCACATGTATTGATGACAGGATATCAGCTACTAGCTTGCTTGTTGATGACAGGACATCAGCTACTAGGAACGTCGAGAGGAAGAAATGAAAGAGAATGCCACTAAACTTTACAAAGAGAAATAAAAATTTGATGATGATAATGTAACTTGAGATTTGATGATGATAATGTAACTTGAGATTTGATGATGATAATGTAACTTGAGATTTGATGATGATAGTGTAACTTGAGATTTGATGATGATAATGTAACTTGAGATTTGATGATGATAATGTAACTTGAGATTTGATGATGATAATGTAACTTGAGATTTGATGATGATAATATTACTTGAGATTTGATGTTGATAATGTAACTTGAGATTTGATGATGATAATGTAACTTGAGATTTGATGTTGATAATGTAACTTGAGATTTGATGATGATAATGTAACTTGAGATTTGATGATGATAATGTAACTTGAGATTTGATGATGATAATGTAACTTGAGATTTGATGATGATAATGTAACTTGAGATTTGATGATGATAATGTAACTTGAGATTTGGTGATGATAATGTAACTTGAGATTTGATGATGATAATGTAACTTGAGATTTGATGATGATAATGTAACTTGAGATTTGATGATGATAATGTAACTTGAGATTTGATGATGATAATGAAACTTGAGATTTGATGATGATAATGAAACTTGAGATTTGATGATGATAATGAAACTTCAAAATGATTTTTGTAAAAGCGTTTTTTTATTAACTTAATTCAAAACGAGGTCAGAAATATGTTAAAGACTCCGGAGAAAGCGTTCAAAAGAAGATGGTGTGAGAAATTAATGAAATTACGAATGTCTTGTATTAAAGTGTGCTTATATTAAAAAAAAAAAAAAAACAATTTTTATTGAAGCGCGTAAGCAAAAATATATGTAATGTCATGAAGGGTGATGTATTTAAAAAGAATCAAAATTTTATCTAACTGTGAGAATTTTGTTTTTCATAACTTATCATATTATTAACTAATAAATCAGTGCGTTTTTCTTCATGTAACATGTAGATACATACAATAGAATAAAATGTGTTTTCAATTATTTTCCGAGCATACTACGCGATTTTTTACCATGGAAGCAATTTAATATAATTACACTTTCGGCTTGGCAAATGTATAGATATTATTTCCTAGTATTAGATTTATTTTTTTAGAGCTTTAAAACTGAAGGGACTTGGATTAGAATAAATCAGTAGAAATTCGAAATGCGAGGACTTAAAAATAAACTAAAATGTAATACATGTCACTTAAAAGTATCCATACACCTATCAATGACACACTCAGTAAGAACTAAGAAAATGATTTTAATCGGTCTATCTATCTAGGAACTAATATCAGCCTCACAAGGCATAATAATAATAGTTACACTAATTTTTAATAAAAATCAAATAGCCCAGCATTTAAAAATTACAAATATTGATACATAACTACTTCTGAACATAGTCTCACATTCATCAGGGATGTGTACATGTTTGATATTTATTTCATTAAATTGTGTTATTTGACGTTTTAGTACCTACACATATATTTGCGGCACGTTCCAGAGTGGAAGATAGTTTTAGTATCACTCTGGTGTAAGACCACCATTTAGGATTGTTACGTTTTTTAAATGGCTTTTGTGATTGTTGACTAGATCTGATTAGTCAGGAATTTTTTCACTTTTCTCTTCCACATCCTTACCCTCCTCACTCCATCTTCCATCCGGTTTCATAACATAGGTACCCCAACTTGTAACGCCATAGTTTTTCTGGCTCCATGTGGTTGGGAGCCGTCGGAACTCTTGTGCGGTATTCACATTAAAAAATATATAATATTACAATTTGCCATCGCCCAACATTATTTAGCCTCGCTAATTATTAGCAGCTAGGTATCTACCATTATCTGGGATTCTCTTGGTTCATTTCTACTGTTTTTCTTTTTATATTATAAGTACAGGTTGTCCCAAAAGAAAGTTTATATTTGTTTTGCTTTCTGTGTGAACACAACTTTTCCGAGGGGCGCGAGGGTATGTCAATTAGTAGTCTGGCTCTTGGGAATTTAGTCACTATGAAGCATTTCTCGGGAGTGACTGCGCGTTGTGCGTGCGTGAGTTTTACAAAAATGGTGATTCGGCGACTGTAGCGCGTAGAAGATTCTGCAATATTTGAGGTTTTCGCCAATTCAATGACGCGCCAAGCATTCCTCTCATTCAAAAATGGGTCAAAAAGTTTGAAGAGATCGGTACAACGCTGGCAAAACGTCTTAGAGAGCGGTAGAAAACGAAGAGAGGGTTTATCAGTATTTTCGTGACGACTCAAACTTTTCAAATGTGCATAGATATCGCTACACAGCATTTGCACAAAGACCTAATGCTGCACTCCTACAAACTTTCTGGCTATAACCAAAGAACATGGTTCCAGTAAGATGGAGCAACATCACATACGTCCAATAGTCCTCTGCCATGAGTTCGTGAAATTTTCCCTGGCAAATTGATCTCCAGGAGAGGTGACATTAATTGTCCTCCTCGTGGTCCTGACTTAACCACTTCGGACTTTTTCCTGTGGGGTCATCTCAAATCTAAAAATCCGACTTCCCCGATGCAATTAAAAGAAAATATCCGTCACGAAATGGCAGCCATCACGAAGTCTACCTGCCGAGCCGTCATAAGAAATTTTACTCTTCGATTAAATGAATGCCGCGACCGCGAGGGTTTATATTTGGACGATACTACTTTTAAGAAATAAATTCCAAAATTGTGTATTTTAGTATTTATTAATTTAAATTTTTCGATAGAACCTTTCCCTTTTTTTAGATCGATCCAATAAATATAAACTTTCTTTTGGGACACCCTGTACACTTATAAATTTGTTATTATTGATTAGTTAATAAATAATCTATAAACAAAACTTATTAATAAATAAATAAAAAAAAATTACCTCGATTAAACCAATTTGCTAAAACTAAAATCTTAAAATCTTATTATATAAAAACGAATGTTTATTTGTTTGTCCCTTATGCGCTCCCAAACCATTCATACGATTGCGATGAAACTTCGAGGATTTGACGAGTGCATTCCCATTATGGTTTATATTATATTAAATAGTGAGCTCTGGCGTTATGAAATGATTTCCTATACTATTCATTTATTTATTTATTATTAGTTTCAATAGCAAGGTTTGTACATGTATGTATAATGTATAGTATAAGTATAGATTCTTTTTTTTTTTCACAGACCTCCTCACTAGGATTTCCTGTTCTGAGGTGGCCTGTAGTTTTTTTTAAATATTTGTATTTGGTTATGGATTGTCTTTATATCGTCTTCATGATGTTTGTAATTTTATTATCACTTTGATCTCTCAGCCATGTTTTTACTTTCGTTATGTTTTGATTGCGATAAAGCTTTGGTGAATTGCTGAGCGTACGCCTGCAAAGGTTTCTGTGCACACTGGTGAGCTTTGACGTAATGAAATTTGTATAAAACTTTTACAATAAGTAGCGCGTGAGAAATAATTTCTTTGTTTTAATGGAAATGCAACGCATGCCGAGAACTCACTAGTTTTTTTTCTCAAAAATGGTATATTAGGCTACTCGCAACTTTATTATAAAAGATCTCTCAAATGATTGATTATCTAGGATTGTTTTCAATTTTATGAAAAACATTGATGAGAAAAACTTGGTATAAATCATAGAGTTCTCCAGAACGAACAAAAGGTCACCTAGATAATGTACACCTTATAGATGTCAAGGAGCTAACGTCAGAGTACTGACTGCATAATGCACCGCTAATGTCAGATAAGTAAACATCAACTTTGTTTTAAAGTATGTGTACTTTGTTTATTGGTTCAAATGCGATTTTATAATACGGAATGTTTTTTATGTCAGTATTTTTCAATCTAGTATAATGGATGCACGGTCTAGTAGAGAATTTAGTATTTTTGAATAATTTCATTTATATTTTTGGCAAAGATATATTCGTTGTACATTTGGTACGTCAAATTTCAATGGATGGCTTTCTAATGGGTGCTTTCAGTATGTTTTTTAATGATATTTAATAGTCTTAAATGGTTGCGTCCTACGAGTAAGTAAATTGCATTACACTAGCACCAAAATGTTCTCTTGTGTGATTAGAAAATGTTTCTATTAAACAGAAAATACTAGTAAAAGCCCAGCAATTACTTTTTTTAAAAGAAAGATAAACATTCCCACGTTACGAATAACCTGACAATATTTAAAAATCTCCTACTGCCACCACAGTAAGCAGAAAATGTTGCTTGTCTCGTAATGGAGGATTTAGCCAGCCGAGGAATCGACTACGTGACGCCTGGGTGGGACCCAAACGGGATGCCAACTCGACCACTGACCGGTCGTAATTTCACTCGTAAATAATGACAATTTTTGTATTTTTATTAAAGATACAAATATTTCGATTGTTTCCCGATGATTTTTAGCGACAATAGAGAAAGTAAGATAGCAACCATAAGAACAATTAAGGGCAAGAAAGACAACCTAGGATAGTAGATCGTCTCATACAGTAGTCCGAATTCATCTTGGTAAGCGTGTAAGTATATTTTGGCGTCTCAGTCACACGCTTGAAGTAGAATGTAGTACTCGGCGCAAATAAAATGCCGTCATACATGTATGTTATTTGAAATGATTATTCATAAGAAATTACATAACCAATTATGCCATTTCTAGGAGAAAACCAACACGGTTTCATGCAAAGAAAATCCACTTTTGTGTCAAAATCAAATTTGTTAATATTTTCGCGATTGATGGTCGTCGGAGACTCGAGACACCAGATGTAGGGTATACGGATTTTGCCAAGGCTTTTGATCGAGTTGATCATGATATTTTACTACTTAAAATGTACAAACTTGGTTTCGATCAACAAACACTTATATTCTTCGCGTCCTATTTAAAATCCAGAAGTCAATATGTTATAATAAATGGTGATGAATCTAAACAATTCTCGGCGTTATCAGGTATTCCTCAAGGGTTAAATCTTGGTCTTTTGCTGTTCCTTATACTTATAGATGACACCCAGGTATGTGTAAAATATTGCAAATGTCTTCTATTTACAGATGACCTCAAACTTGTGATAGAAATAATCTGTTACCACGACTGCTTAAAAATGCAATCTGACCTTGATGCTATTGCAGAATGGTCAGTAAAAAACAAATTAGAATTCAATATAAAAAAAAATGAAACTATGACATATACCCGCTCCCAGAAGCCTGTAGTTTTTTTAATACAACTTTAAAGGGAAAGCATTACGCTGAGTCAATAGCTTTAAGGATCTCGGTATCGTCTTTGATCCCAAACTGACTTTCTCGGATCATATATCACGGCTCACTCCAGCATGCTACAAACTCCTGGGTTTCATCATCAGAATATGTAAGCAATTTGATGACCCAGATGCAATGATAGCCTTGTTCGATGGCGTCATAAGAAGTAAGCTGGAGTATGCTAGTGGTGTGTGGACTCCGCACCAAGCTAAATATATTAATACTAGCTGACCCAGCCACGCGTTGCTGTGGCTAATAAAACACAACGTCATCTACTGGATGGTTATCCAACCTTTATAACCACCGCCGTCTTTGAGTTTATCGCGAAGAGACAGACAAATGCCGCGGAGGATTTTAATTTATAATACGTAGAGATGGTGTGAAAGATTATAATAATGTGCATGAAGTGCTTGGGGTAACTAAGGTATTTAAGTTAATAAGGATTAATACTGAATCCGTCTAAATAACTTTTCAATTACCGCAATGTACGTGACCATTTTTTTAGAAGATAGAATGGGTATAGTAAGCTATCCGTAAAAGATAGATATATGCCTTCACGTACTTTTTTGTAGATCTATAAAAAATGAATATCCCACCATGCATTGTTTTTTTTTTATATTCCAAAAGGATTAGGCAGCGTTTTCGATGAAAGCTACCAGGCGGCTTGACTTTTTCCGACACTTCTAACAATTATCGTTATGTTTCAACCAATTTACACAAATCCTTTACAAATTATATGCTTAAATCTTTCTCACGAAACACTCTATATATTGGTGAAAACTGCGTGAAAATCCGTTCAGTAGTTTTCGAGTTTATCGCGAACAGACAGACAGACAGTCGACGCGTAGGACTTTAATTAATAATATGTAGAGAAGATGCTGGAAAAACTTCAGAAAAATTCCTTAGGTATGTCTATATGCGGATGCATGGAACGTACCCGAGATTCATGCACCACATGGAATTACTTGAGGCAATATATATATATATATATATATATATATATATATATATATATATATATATATATATATATATTTATATATATATATATATATATATATATATATATATATATATATATATATATATATATATATATATATATATATATATATATATATATATATATATATATATATATATATATATATATATATATATATATATATATTTTGCTTGGAAACTAGACGTTATGCAAATCTTGCAATTCTTAGTTTTAACATAATCCATAACTGTATTGACAGCCCATTCTTCTTGGAATGTTATGGCTTATACGTGCCTGAAAACTTCAGCCGTAGTCGTCGACACGACTTGTTCAAAATACCATACGGCAGAACAGATGTTCTAGCACTGCATAGCATGACAAGAGGAATGGTGCTGTTGAACGAAATATCGAAAACACTAGATGTATGTTACTCTTTTTTAAATAGCCTTAAGTTTTTTTTGTATAATAATCATCTTCCTAGGTGTTAACTGTCACAATGAGAAAATTGTACAATAATTGGATAATAATCTGTTGTAAAATTTAAAAAAAAAATTAATGTCGTTCATACACATACACATTCATTGAAAGTCTATCATTATCAAACATGGATAAATTTTGAATGAAGAAGATACTGAAAACATAGGAGTGTTTCTTATTTGTCACATTCGATCTTGAGTTTGTAGGACAATGGCGGGTCTATGTAGGTACTATACACAACGTCATTTCCTACTTTACTTAGTTTGTAACTTTGTGTTTTTATTTAGCACATATGTAACCTCCGTACATATTATAATTATGTACCATAAATAATATACAGTTTGTCAATTAAGGGTAGGAGGGCGAAATATAAGATTAAAAACAGGAGAAGGAAAAACAGGAGGGCGGCATTATTGTCCAAAGGCAATTATAAAAATGTAAATAATGGTGGATATGTAAAGCTGTGTAAACTACATTTTTGTAAAAAATTAAAAAATAGTGAAAAAAATATTTTTTTCTTTGTAATATACTCGTAGATATTGTAAGGGAATCAAGTTCTGGTACAATATAATAGGAATGTAATTTTATACGGCAGAGCAGAGACCAGAGCTCATTATTATGGAAAAGGTATTTTTCTGTCAAGTAGGTGAGAGATTAGAAAATAAAAGAAGATGAATCTTATAAAACTATATTGTAAGCAATAAAAACAAACATGAGGGTGCAAATTTAAAAAAAATATACAAAACAAACACATACCAGATGGACTCCTGAACACGCTAACCTAACTAAAAGAATTTACGACGGATGACGTCCGCGAAGTTGCTTAGTAGAGAGAAGACAATTCCAGGTTCCTTAACCGGGGACGTCGCGCAATCCCGAGATCCTAGGTCATCCTTCTTAGGAAGAAGGCTGCTACGCCTCCAAGGAGTGCATTCAGCTTCGGGCCATCCCAACAAGCTCCATGAAAAAAACACGTGGTCCCAACTGATCACCAAGACCTGCGTCTCTCGGTAAATCCGTCATTCGTCCGTGACTTCACGACGCGGGGTCACAAAGGCATAATATTCTGCCAGCACAAGGACCAATCCCTTTATAAGTTCATTTCCAGAACACATTTCAAAAAAAAGTGGGATTCACATAACCACTAAAAAATAATGCCGTACACAAACTTCTCGTGTTACGTAAAATACACCCCGCGTCTTTTTAAGATAGGATCGACTTAAATCCACATGATATAATCAAATTGAAACACTTTTTCAGTGAGTGACTAATTCACGAACAGCTAGCCCATAGCTGCCCGGGAGGAAGTGACCATAAACAAAAAAAGCATCTCTCTTTCCCAAAAAATTACCAGTCTCAAAAAAAACACCATAGACAAAATAACCAAATAGGCAAGAACCGCACTAGTCACATAATATTTATGTGACAATTCCCCCCTTCCCACGAAAATGTTTGCCCTCAAACATGAAAAATTAAGTCCACAAACTAACTAAACTATGAGTTCATCAGGTATCTAAAAAAATGATAACAAAACATTAATTAGTAATTAAAATAACAACTTAGAACTAAATTTCTTAAAGGTAAATCTCTTAAAATTAAATTTCTTAATAATAAAGAACAAACAAGAAAAGAAAGGCTCGAAAACAAGGAGTCAACCATCATCTACTAAATTAAACAAAGTTTTGAATTTACTTAAAAAAAAGGAGACCTGTTGTTTTCGTGTCAATTTAACAAGATTTATACTTATAAAATACTCAACATTTCAAATTTTAAGAAAAAACACAACCAAATAAATTGTAGAAAAGAAAAAAAAATTTGATCACTTTTCCTTATACAGGAAATAAAGGCCAATTTGGCTTCACTTTTTAGGGTCACACAGCCCTCACTCGCACTGAATTTACGCTATATTTGAATAGCAAAAAAAAGTAACCTATCTAACTAAAACCATCCGGTTTAACATTCTTAAGATAAAACTTAAAATTAAACAAATACTTAAAATTAAAGAAGCCTAAATTATGAAAATATCTCTATAGATATACATTTTTCAACTTAGAACAATGGAGTTCAATGTTGGCAAAACTAGGACAGAAGAAAATACTTTTCTGTGTTATAAGTAATATAGAATCAGTATACAAATTGTCTATTAGACAGGGACAGAGTAGGGATCTTACATTGGATCATCTAACTGTCATTATTGAACCAGGATTTACAATTCCAAGAAATACCTATTTGTAAAAAGGTCGTCAAACTAGAATAATATTAAAATTATCCAATTTTCAAAAATCAAATCAGGTCAGGTTTTATAAAACAATAAATACCTGCCAATCAAGGTGGTCAGATTAGGATTTACATAACACAATACCTAACTATTAGATCATGACAAAAGTCAATTGGTACTTAACAGCAAAACAGAAAGTTAAGCTCGCAGCTTAGGATATCCAAAAATCCATTAAACAACCTGCATCAAAAACTCAAAAGAGTGACATTGTTTGTAAAAAAAATGAGACCACGGTAATACGCAAGCTGGCATCCCTTAAAAAAAACACTCCACGTGTGCACAAAAGTCAGCATTTCTTGTACAAACAAAACAAAATGTGTGATCAACTAAGGCTTTCAGTGAGTTGACACTATTCGAGGTGTGATCAATTCAAAATTTTAATGAATGACACTAGTAATACTTAATTTAAAGTTTAATAATGATACTAACAGTAAGACACTATTGTTTATATTATTTAGAGTTAAAACTATACAGAACACACTTTCCTGTATTAGAGGCAAAGCGATAATTCCAAAGGAATTAATTATTAGTTAAGCATGCCAAAGCAGTACTTTCCTTGTTAGAGACAGAAACAACTTCCTTATGAACTAAGATTTATATAAAGAACTTATAGGAAAGCTATGCAATACTTAAACTTATGAATACTTAACTATCAATAGTAGAATTAACAGAACTTTTGTGCATCAGAAAGTAGCTCAAGTCTCCGAAACACAAAATTCCAAGATATTTCTTCTCAAGTTCCATGGAGGTTCTATGGGCTATGGGCAATAAAAGAGCCTCCAGTGGACTGAAGAAAGAAGGGCATAAACTTAAAAACAATAGCATTACAACTAAATCCATTAAACAGATGGAACAAGGTAAGAAATCAGTGTGTGTGTACTTATGTGAATAAGTATATTATTACCAAAATAATCATACGTTTAATAATGCAAAAAAAAAAAAAACTCGAAACTAGTGCATGTTATTATTAACAGAAAAGCATATTAACGGAGGAAAGAAAGACTTAACTAACAAAATTTGGGCGCCAGTGACCACAAGGATCACATTCCAGTTTACCGAGGGTAAATAAACGGTTTATCGTCAATGAACTAGAATTAAGTGTCTGTACTGAGCACAAGATTTGGAGGTACCAAACTCCAAATCATGAGACCAGAACAATCACAAAAGAAACAAATGTAATAATGTGAAGGGTTGGTAGGCCTGCACACTACAACATTGGCCTCCTTAAAGAAAAAAAAAACAAAAACTAATCTATCCGAACAATATCTTTCACGTGAAAATTACCTAAAGTTCTACCTTGCATATCTGCCAATGTGTACACTAAATCCGAGACTCTATTTTTTATAACATTACGAACGAATCTAGGTGCCAACTTATGGGAAAAGTAATCCGGACCACTGGATTGAACAAAATTCCTCCTCCAAATGACATCACCTACATTATAAACCACGGATTTACGGCGTAAATTATAATGTTGGGCATTCTTTTTAAAGGCCTGTATTAATGCATTTGAAACTTGTTCGTAAATAGGAATAGGTCTTCCAACTTTTTTGCAAATTCGGCTCTAGACTGATCCAAAGGTATGTCCACGACACTAGAAGAAACATTAATTTTGTGTAAATTGCCGTCAATAATTTGTTCCCTGCCGTGCATAAGGAAAAAAGGCGTGAAACCTGTTGCAAAATTAACAGTATTATTCAAGGCTGACTGAATCTGAGGCAGAAATCTGGACCAATTACGATGGTCAGACTCGGTCAAGATAGACAAGGCAGTCCCGATAGTTTGGTTATACCGCTCAACTACATTATTTTGCGGGGTGTAATAGGCGTTATAAAAAGGCATAGGAACATTATAATCAGCCAACAATTGTTTGAACTCTTTTGAAACAAATTGTTTACCATTATCACACACAAGGGTTTGTGGAACACCGTGGACTAGAAAAATAAATTGTTCAACATTTTTTACAATGCTTTTAGTAGTAGCATTTCTGAGTGGAAAAATTCATGTATATTTGGAAAAAACGTC
Source organism: Limnephilus rhombicus (assembly GCA_929108145.2). NCBI lineage: Eukaryota > Metazoa > Arthropoda > Insecta > Trichoptera > Limnephilidae > Limnephilus > Limnephilus rhombicus. Next base: position 45,728,778 of record OV815289.1, on the reverse strand, counting down.
AACAACCGATAAAATGTACATAAAACCCGCGTAACTACGTGGAAGAGGTCCAACAAGGTCGATAGACAACATTTGCATCGGTCTGTTGACTATTTTTGGATTCGTAGAAATACCAGCCGGCGCAGATGTATTTATTTTATGTGCCTTGCACGTTTTACACTTATTAACTTTCCCTTACTGTGCTAAAAAAATACGCGCGCTCCGGTGCTGTGTAATCAATTCACGTGTTAAAATCATCGATTTTATATCGGAAATATATGAACATTCATAGCTAATCGCTTTTGTTTTTCGTAATTTGTGTTACAAGTGATAATAATTGTAATTTAATTGCTGAAAACATGAAAAAACCATCGTCCGTTGCTCAAAAAACGGGCGAGGAGACCATCTCAAAGGATTGCCCGCGAACGACTAAGGCTCTGGCCGCTGGGCTGCTACCCAATACATACATACAGCTATGTATGTTTAGCTACTACGCGATCGTAGGTATCGACGGTCGAAACACAACACGGCGGTCTCTGTTTCTCGTGTTTCCGTATAGCAAAGTAGAGCGAGACGTCACATAGCGTGTCATCTCCCCCCGCACACTCTTCGCGTATCACGGTCCACACTGTCACACGGTTGATTGTATTTGTGGTTTATTCCCGATATTTAACAAAATATCTCTGATTTTGAATTAAATTTGCTAATTATTTAAAATATTATTTTTTAATTCAGTGTGTAAATGTATAACGGAGGAATACCTAAAATCTGAACCCAGAATTCATTATATTTATAGAGATATAAAAGTTATTAGAAGCAATGTGTAGTATTTACGCATTACAGGCCAGGAAAGGTTAACAAACTTTTTGACGTCATTATACATACCCGGCCAAAAGTAACGGAGTTGAACTTTCTTATACGTTCTGAATACACCTGGGTGGCAAGAGTTAATAGATTCGTGTTCTTTACTTAAAATAGCGTTGCGGTCTTCAAAAGGCACAACCAGCTTCCAGGCTGTATCCTCTTGCAAAGCGAAACGAGATTTAGAATGTCGAAATAAACAATTATCTTTAATTTGGAAGTTATTGAAACGTTGGGGATTATTCATACAATTGGAAAACAAATTACTATACCAACTAAACGAAGTTGTAGGCGAAGAATCTATGGCAGCAACAGTAAAATCGTCTTTACGAGAAAGAACATCTGGAACAGTATTTAATTTACCCTTTCTGTGCACCACATCAAAAGAATATTGGGAAAGACGCGTAGACCAACGTGCAAGCCTACCAGTTGGATTGGACAACGAAACCAACCACTGCAAACTGGAGTGATCCGTCACCACTGTGAAATGAACTCCTTCTACGTAAGGCCTGAAATGATTGACTGATTCTAATACCGCAAGGAGATCGCGCTCCGTAACGCCGTAATTTCGTTCGTGAACATTTAAGCACCTAGAGAAAAAAGAAACAGGATGTTCTTCACCGTCAAACACCTGAGTAAGCACGCCGCCGATCCCAACGTTGCTCGCGTCGGAATGGATAGTAAAGGGCAAAGAAAAATCTGGGCAACTAATAACGGGAGCAGAAGTTAGAGCTTTTTTTAATTTTTTAAACGCGTCTTCCGCTTCTGGAGTCCAAGAAAAATTACTTATTCTCATTCTAGAACAAGTGAGTTTTGTCAACGGGGCTGCAATAGTAGAGAAATCTTTGATAAAACGCCTATAATAACCGCAAAGACCTATAAAAGCTTTAATTTGCTTCGAATTCTTAGGGGTAGGGTAAGTACGAATACATTCTAATTTAACGGGGTCTGTACGAAGACCTTTCGTGTCTACGATATAACCTAGATATTTCAACTCTTCTTTACAAAACTCGCATTTTTTGAGGTTAACTGTTAGACCCGCATCTCTTAATCGTTCATAAATTTTATTCAAAATCTTCAAATGTGATTCAATATCTTCCGAAATAACAATCAAATCATCGAGATAACAAAAGACGTTCTCGTCGAACTCAGGACCAAAAAGAGCATCCACAAGACGCTGCAATTCGCTGGGAGCATTCTTAAGACCGAACGGCATCCTCACAAATTCAAACAGACCATGGCCTGGTACAACGAAAGCCGTTTTAGGACAGGATTCCTTATCTAAGGGAATCTGCCAAAATGATTTGCTCAAATCTATCGATGAAATAAAACGAGCACCCCTTAGTTTATCTAAAATACGTGAAATGTAAGGGAGGGGGTAGGAATCTGCCAAAGTGACGCTGTTCAAGCGCCTCGAGTCCAAACAAAACCTGATAGAACCATCCTTCTTAGGAACAATCAAAACTGGGTTTGACCAAGCTGAACGGGAACGGCGGACAACACCTAAATCCAACATTTCTTTTAATTGTGCTTCTAATTGCTTCTGGCGAGTTTGAGATAAAGGATAGTAACGCTGTTTAATAGGATCCCCTGTTGTATTTATTTTATGACGTACTAAATGGGTTTTACCTAAACCACGTTCTTCGAAAGAAATTGACTTAAACTTAACTATAACCGAATTTAATTTGAGATTGTCTTGGGGGGACAGTAAGGAAGCTGATGTTAATTTGCGAACCTCACCGACAACCTTCCCAAAATTAACATTGCTGTCAACTTTTGGAAACAACTGAGGGGCCACGTCGAATTGCTTCCAAAAGTCTACTCCCAAAACAATTGAAGAGGACAGCGACGGTATAACGAAAAACTTAATATATTTCTTAATATTATTATACAATACTAGTACTCGCATAGTACCAATTATATCCTGACGTTTGCCATCCGCGGTGGTAACGTAGGAATCTAACTTATTTAACTTATACCCTAAACTTATGAAAAAATTATAAACAGAACCCCCGAAACAACTGACAGATGCTCCACTGTCTAAAAGTCCTGAAAAAACCAAATCCTTAATTTTAATATTAACATGTGGTCTAACATCTCGTCCACAATCAGCTAACGGCACACATGCGTCCATGTTGTGCGTGGTAAACTTAGATATATTACTAGGAACTGACGACGACCTTCTGTCATCCTTGTGCACAGAACGCAAAAGATCGTCGGTTAGTTATTTGAATTAGATTTATTCGCGACATTATGCTTAAGAGAGTCCCTTTTCCATTTTTGACAAAATTGTTTCGTATGACCTTGTTCCTTACAATAGAAACAATTAAAAGTTTTCTTACTATTGAAAGCAGAACTAGAAGAAGACGCTCGAGGAGAAAAGGAAGCTTGATTATAAGTAACACGGGGAGAATACAAGCCTTGAGCTCGTGGCGGGTACGGCGATTGAGAATATGGAACCCGCGGAGATGAATTAAACTGTGGTGCGGGTTTGTCTACTGAAAGCTTATCAAATTTACGGCACACACTTACTAAAGCTGAAAGGCTCTTTTCCGAGAAATAGGCAATGGCCAAGGCGTATTTAGGTTGTAGACTGTCACAGACTAAGTCCACCAATTGTTCCTCAGAAAGCGGAACATCCAACCTTAAGTTTGCTAACTGAACATCTTCGACATAATCCACTATAGCCTGGTAAAATTTTTGCTTCATAGCGAACAAGGCTTTTAAAGCTTCCGTTTGATTGGTACAAACGTCAAAACGAGAAATGAGGAGCTTTTTCAAAGTTGACCAAGACAAAGAGTCATCAAAAATAGTTCTAAACCAGGAAAGAGCTCTTCCCTCCAGGAGGTCAGGGAAAGAGGTAACAACCGAGGACAACTCCACCTTCCGGCATCTGGATAATTCTTCTATGCGTAAAATGAAATTCCTGACATCCGAAGACCCAGAAAATTTTAAATCCCAAGAATGGACGGACGAAGAAGAAGTTGGAGGAAAAGGCGATTGGTAATAATTATTAATTACGGTTGTAGTCTTTTCTAAACTAACTGTATTATCATTACCTATATTCATATTGGAACCACTCCCTGTATTATCATCACCTATATTCATATTGGAAGCACTCCCCTCTTTCAAACTTTTATTAAAAGAGCGAGCCTGTTCGCGCATACTTGATAATGTAGCTTCCGGAACGATGTTACGATCCGTTAACAATTTTATCATTTCTTCCTTGGTTACCCCATTAATATCGGAAATCGCCATTTTTAAAGAATAAATAAAAAATTTAATTTAATTTATAATTAAATTATTATTCTCAAATAATTATATGAAATTAAAGGTAATAATAGGATTAACCAAACTGTGATAATTAATTATTTATTTGTAACACGTCAATTACCAAACACCCTGTACGTATGAACTCGATAAATAGTCATTGATTTTCAATAACGACAAAGCCATTTATAATTTATTTAAAATCACCTTAGAATGCAGTAAATATTTAAAATAATAATTATTTTTATAACATACGTTCCACGAACTCCCCAAAGTATGAACGTATAAACGGACACAAATGCGAACAAGAATAGTACCGTTACGATATTCTACCAATACATCGGTTACCGCAAGCTTAGAATAAACAATTACTTATGATAAATGTCTGTCACAAGTCGTATGATGTTTACAAAACAAAAGTAATGTATTTAATAATGAACTTCCGCGGCTTTTTAAGTAAACAATGCACATAACCTGACAAATGTCAACAAGAATTGACAGCTCGGCTCCGATAAAGCATTACATAGATGAAAAATAGACAGCTGACAGTAAAAATGAAATTGCCAGTAAACTGAAAAAATATTCCCAACAACAATTCGGCTATCACCTCTAGAGATATTATGAATTAATTTTCTGTTTAACATTATTTTAATGGCAACACTTAAAATTGCTGTCAAAGTAAACCGATGCCTTACAAATCGGTAAACAAACAAAAATATTCAACAGAAACAGAACATAACATAATGAAATGTAAAGTTAATCAAGCTCTATATCAACAAGATAGATATATAACCAAATATATGCACACACACACCGATTCATCTCTAATATTATCGGCAAAAATTCTGAAAATTCATCCCACAAGACAGAAAAGTACGTTTCGGGCACCGAAAATAACTATATATTTTACACGTTGAACGCCACTGTAAGGGAATCAAGTTCTGGTATAATATAATAGGAATGTAATTTTATACGGCAGAGCAGAGACCAGAGCTCAGGATTATGGGAAAGGTATTTTTCTGTCAAGTAGGTGAGAAATTAGAAAATAAAAGAAGATGAATCTTATAAAACTATATTGTAAGCAATAAAAACAAACATGAGGGTGCAAATTTAAAAAAAATATACAAAGCAATCACATACCAGATGGACTCCTGAACACGCTAACCTAACTAAAAGAATTTACGACGGGTGACGTCCGCGAAGTTGTTTAGTAGAGAGAAGACAATTCCAGGTTCCTTAACCGGGGACGTCGCGCAATCCCGAGATCCTAGGTCATCATTCTTAGGAAGAAGGCTGCTACGCCTCCAAGGAATGCATTCAGCTTCGGGCCATCCCAACAAGCTCCATGAAAAAAACACGTGGTCCCAACTGATCACCAAGACCTGCGTCTCTCGGTAAATCCGTCATCCGTCCGTGACTTCACGACGCGGGGTCACAAAGGCATAATATTCTGCCAGCACAAGGACCAATCCCTTTATAAGTTCATTTCCAGAACACATTTCCACAAAATGGCCAACTGCCAACAACGGAAAAAGTGGGATTCACATAACCACTAAAAAATAATGCCGTACACAAACTTCTCGTGTTACGTAAAATACACCCCGCGTCTTTTTAAGATAGGATCGACTTAAATCCACATGGTATAATCAAATTGAAACACTTTTCCAGTGAGTGACTAATTCACGAACAGCTAGCCCATAGCTGCCCGGGAGGAAGTGACCATAAACAAAAAAAGCATCTCTCTTTCCCAAAAAATTACCAGTCTCAAAAAAAACACCATAGACAAAATAACCAAATAGGCAAGAACCGCACTAGTCACATAATATTTATGTGACAATATTAGTAACGTACTATCTATAGTGAAAAAATATTTTTTCGTTGCAATATACTTGTAGATACTGTAATAAATCGACTCTTACCCCCCCCCCCTAATTTATTTAAAAGCTTTAAAAATCCTTCTTGAATAACTCTGTACGTAGAGTTCGTAGCCTCGAATTCGTATTCGTAGCCTTGTAGTTCCGTCTCTCACTCTTCTCTCCCCTTCATTATTTTGACAGCGCCTCGACACCCCTTTACGTAATACGTTTTAGGTATACGTGGCAAGATGTTCTCAATTAATCAACTTGTAATTAACCCCTTAACTTTGTGTAATTTTTTGTTTTAAAGGCAAACCTTTATATCAAAATATGGTTAATTCAATTTAATTAATAATTTGTTTGTGGTAAACCCTTTGTTCTTTTAGGTATGGCGTGTTACAATTCACAAGGGGCCGATTTACAATGACTGACTCTAGCTAACTTGAAAATAACTAATGCTACCGTTCGTGCAAATTCCTCCCCTACTAACGTCCGTTCTATACTTGTTTGTTGATGACTATTTCTTTTGAATTAACCCGCGTCATCTTTCCTAGTACCTAGTACATAAATATACCTTTATACAGTGAATTGGGAAGATCCTACCCTTAGTATAAGGCTGCGAATCCTCTGCTATTCTTGGGACGCTAACATAAAAAAATCATTTGACATTTGTACTCTAGTTACGGATTTTCAAGCAAAATTCAATCAAAACAGGCCCGGGATGCTACAGTCACAGTTGTAAGTTGAGTTTGTTGGTTAGTTTTGAGTTTGAGTAGGTATTTTTGGGAGATTACTAGGGATTGACATGAAACAAAATATGTCTTGCTTCAATTGGACTCCTCCATTTCCGCAACTGACTTGGTGAGGTTCAATTAAAACCGCCCGATCAGCCTCCAATTCCATCACCTCCAGAGAATATTTTGATGGTCGCAAGCGACGAATGAAAAATCGACATGTTTTGCTTCCTGTCGGAAAAGGGTTTGATGTGTGTTTCCGGTTCGTAGGGTGATAGTGGGAGTGTTCTCAACCAATACGCCGCCAAATTATAATGGTGATAATGCTAATTTTTCTTGATGAAATGTCATCTCATATCGCTTGATGTGAGGATCTGCTTCGATTTATGGTGTGGAAGCCGATGTCCGGAAGTATTTAGGATTGCGTGGGTGGCACGAGGTTTTATATCGTGACATCCTCAAAACCAAATTGATGATGATGATGATACTGTAGAAGTCTTTTAGCATGTCAATGACTAGAGTCCCATTCACTCCTATAGCAACGAACATGAACATTAAACCGAAGTGGATTAGACAAACGGCAATGTCAGGGGGTCGGTGGAGCCGCTCCCTCCTCTGATCTCGTGAAGTTTGAACTTAGTAAAGGTGGATTTTGATGTCATCGACCCTCGCTTCTGCAGTCACACAGCTCCCCAACAGTCCCGTTCTCCGTCCAGCATTCCGCCTCGAACCTGTAGAAATAATGCTTACGTTTTCCTAGGCACGTTAGAAACATGCGTCAGCCTTCAGCCGCGGTGAACATCGGTATTTGATTTGAATAAAAATACCTCCCCTCGCATGACGGAAACAGGCGTGACGGGGACGGTCCCCCATTTAGCGTCACGGGCATCCGCCCTACGATAGGTAATATCCCAAGATCATCTCAAATATCAGCTCGAAGATGTCAAGCTCGGCTTCCAGGGTGCTGGGTCCAGGAATGAATGGCACCGGGTCGTGAATCCGGCTTCCATTCCTTCTATTTCCCCTGCTACGCTTTCGTCCAAAGTACATTCCCAACCTCATGCTGGATTATTCTAATTTGCGAATGAATGAATTCTAATTTTGGGGAAAATTATGAAAATTTATCCGGTTTCCGACAAAGAGCCGCCGATCGATTGGTAAAACAACTCTGTATGTCATGTTCTCTTCATTCCGCTGACAAGGTAACTCCCGACGAGCGTAACCAAAGGGTAGTGAAGCCAACGCGAATTTTGTCACTTCTTTTTCTTCATTACGGAGGTAGCCCGGCCAGATCGTTTTCTCCGTCCTGTATTTAATTGACCTCTCGCGACAGCGACTCTTATCAGCTGATACTTCTGGAGAGGGGTGGAGGGGGGAGTTGTGGGACCACGTTCTTTGTCTTCCAGACGTCTCCCAATGTCTGTATGACGATACATGTGATAGCATATACATCGACATCATGAAAAGGCTCCTGCCTCGATCTCAACTGCTTCAGGCCCGTCCAGAGACACAGGTTTCCAAGCCTCCATCACAAAGGATTCGAATTTAATTGAACCAAGCCTGTAATCATCGCTTGCTTCGCCTCCACATTTGGGAAATAGTGTAGCCCACCAGCAAATCTTTCACTTCGCCCCCGATCATAACTGCATAAAGTGTAACCTACATTCATGGAATAGGGAAGCTTAACTCAAAAATTACTCCAGCAATCACCAGCTTCAGCGCCGTAACTCGTTTGGTTAAATTTGAAGGAAGGAAATTTGCTAAATAATAATAGCAGAGCGCGTCGCGCGCGATGTCTGAATACCTACTGACGGTCTCGTTCAATCGCAAATACTAAGGATTTAACTAGAATGTAAATTTTGTATAAAATATAGAAGTCAAAAGCTAGCTTATGTAGGTCTCTAGATAGCAGTTTTCTTGAGATCCCTGAAATTTGAAGTAAAAGGCGTGGGGTTTTATTTTTGGGGATGGGAATTCTATTGTATACATTTTGTTAGTAGGCAGAGGCCTCGTGCAATGCATCCTTTTTCCAAACCGATATAGTACGTACAGACCTTGCCTAACAAATATCTCCAATTACTGAGTAAATTCTAAAATGTTTTTGAGAATAGGTATTCCTAATGTAATGTAATTTATTATATCCAAATAAACCTCTAACCTTGTTTTTCTAATGTAATGTCTCGCAACACAATCGTAAGATACATAAATACCTCTTGTCTGTTAAAATTAACAAAACATCCCCAAAGACCCCTCCCCTTACAATCATTGCACCTCGGCGGCTCCATTATGGTTATTTATCTGAAAACTTCTTTGGCACCGTTTTGATTTTGAAACTCGATAAAACGAAAATTAGTGACGCAAAAAAGGAGAAACACGTACATCTATAGGATTTACCCTGCGAGAGAATGAGATACTTTAATCGGCCTCCTCTTCGTGCGGTGCTTCGTAGAATAAATAATTAATAGTAGAAGAAATAATAATTAAAATCAACTTCGCTATGGATTCAACACATAAATTGCACATATATTAAAAACTCACCATTATTATTATTTGTTATATACGTATATACATATAAAACTGATTTTTTTCTCTTTATTGTATAATGCTATACTTTTTACTTACCAGCTTTATTTATATGTACCATGTGTAAAAACTATTCATGTTTTCTTTGTATTCTAAACACACCTGTATGCACTAAAACATAAAAATGTAAATGTATGTAAAAGCCCATAAGGGCGTTAATGATTAATAAATAAATAAATAAATAAATAAATAAATAAAATGTGAAATAATTTTAACATTTGGTAACGATATTATAATAAATAAACCCCACAATTAACCTATTCCTGATAATGTACATTAGTCCTAAATTCGTCGTTCTTCTGAAGTTTAGTTTTCTGAAGGTTTCATCTCTACCGCATGTGAATTACACTCTGATTCCGCACACCCCATCGACTAGACAGGGAACCCGCCTAAAATGTCTAGTTACACAAAATTAAATATTAGATATTGTCCGAAGTGTCAAAAGAAAGGAAGTCTAAGATTAAAGACCCGAACCCAAAACAATCGCGTCCCTCACTTTAAAGTATCTCAGCATGACCTTGCGTAGGTACACTCTCCGAAACCTAGAAATAAACTTGGCTTTTGTTTCTTTTTTTCGCAAGGCCCGTACTAAATATGTAATGTTAATATGTAATTTTAAACAAGCTTACCAAATCCTCCATGCTGCAAAATCCGACTCAACCTTCACATGCACTTTCGCAAGATACAAAAACTCATGCAATTATGAACTGAATTGAGAACAAATTAATTCCGAATGTACGTCCTAATATTTTCACAAAATAGCGAACTTCCCGAAGTTAATTAAATTATTTTCTTTGTTCATGCGCCCCAACCGCTGTTATCACCCGTGTACCCCCGAGATTTCCACGCACCCCGCAAACTGTCCAATTTCAACCATCCGCTCCCGTCATCTTTCCCTGACTCCCTTTATTTAAGATTTGATTATCCGCGTTTTCTTGTTAATAAAATGAATTATTTCCCGTCTACACGCCCGAACTACTATTATTATTCCCTGTATAACTGTAAAATGACCGTCTCCCTCCGCGAACTTTTCCTGACTGTCTTTATTTAAGATTTGATTATTCGCGTTTTCTTGTCAATAAAACGAATTATTTCCCGTCTACACGCCCGAACTACTGTTATTATTCTCCGTATAACTGCGAAATGACCGTCTTCCTCCGCGAACTTTTTCTGACTGTCTTGATTTAAAATTTAATTATCCCTTTAAATTTTGTCAATAAATTAATTATTTTCCGTTTACACGTCCGAACTACTGTTATTATTCCCTGTATAACCGCGACTCTGAAACACGTCCGTCTTCGAGACCAAAATTACCCTGACTGTCTTTCAAAACCCCTCTTCTTTTCGTCCCCCTGTATCTTCATTTGATTCCAAGTGTGTGGTCCATGCCTTCAAAGCTTAAATTTATTTATTAGCTTCTTATCTTAAAATCCTTCAAAAATCGTTAAATCTCATAGCGATATATTTAACTTAATGACCGAATTTGTCAAATTTAATCACCATTTTCGAAGAATTCTGACGTTGTTCCATGTTTTTTAGTTTTTGTCGCAGTTTCAGAACTTCAAAATAGTAATTAATTATCATGTACTTGAAAAGCTAGAACACTTTCTAAAACAGAGCCCAGTGACGTACCTAATGGACTCGACCCTCACATGTGGCACTGTTTTGTAAGAAATGTTACATTCCTTTGGTCTATTTTTTGTGGTTTTTGCTGGGGTCGCCTGTGTGGACCCATAAATCAGCCCCGTAGATACTTGTGTTTCAGAAATTATTTCAGCGCTCTTAGAAAACGGCGCCATTCAAACCACCCAAGTATTATCATTATTAAGGCGAGTTCATCACAATATCCACTGATCTCAAAATTATAATTGCATATAGGTTTATTATTCCTCTGCAATTGTGTATTAACATAATGAAGAATAACCATATTGTAATAAAATATAAAGCACATGAAATTGCTCACATTTATTTATTAATAGCTTAAGGAGGTTTTCTAGTCTAAAAGCATGGATTCTAGGTATTTTTCAGGTGCAATTAAAACAATTTTGGTAGCCATCATTTTACCAAATTCGTCACCTTAGTTCTAAATTGTCCAAACGACCATTTTAGTTTTTGTTCAATCTCCACTTTAAAATTAAAAATAAAGTATAAAAAATGATAGTTAATCACTTATCTAAGAATTATTTAAATTAACTAGCTGACCCAGCCACGCGTTGCTGTGGCTAATAAAACACTTCCAATAAAACAAAATCCAACCTTTGTATCCACCGCCGTCTTTCAATTTATCGCCAAGAGACAGACAGATGCCGCGAAGGACTTTAATTTATAAGACGTAGAGATGGTGTGAAAGATTATAATAATGTGCATGAAATGATTGGGGTAACTAACATATTTAAGTTAATAAGGATTAATCCTGTATCCGTCTAAATAACTTTTCGATTACCGCAATGTACCTACGTGACCATTTTTTTAGAAGATAGAATTGGTATAGTAAGCTATCCGTAAAAGATAGATATAAGCATTTGTCTACTTTTTTGTAGATCTATAAAAGAGGAATATCCCACCATGAATTGTTTTGTTATATCCCAAAAGGATTAGGCAGCGTTTTCGATGAAAGCTACCAGGCGACTTGAATTTTTCCGACACTTCTAACAATTATCGTTATATTTCAACCAATTTACACAAATCCTTGACAAATTATGTACTTCAACCTTCCTCACAAAACACTTTATCTATTGGTGAAAACCGCATGAAAATCCGTTCAGTAGTTTTCGAGTTTATCGCGAACAGACAGACAGACGGCGCGGGGGACTTTAATTTATAATATGTAGAGATGAGACCTTTTCCAATACGGAAATAGCTTTATCCTAAACATCTATCATAATGTTTCATTGAGATAATCAAAGAAAACCTTCTCCTGCAGTAATATTTTCTAATGGTTGTTTGAACTAAGGCGACAAAATATTTATTAAGTATTGAAAATATAATAAAAAAAGGTCAATCGAAAAATTCAAAAAGCTACAAGGCGTCCAAGTGAGGGGTCTCAAAAAAAATGACGTGCCCTGGTGGATACGATTGCAACCCTACTAGTAATCAGAAGAAAAAAAAACAAATTTAGTCCAAAAAATGCTTCTACCGCCCGATTTCGCGAAATTGCGGCTATCTGAAATTAAAACATTTTTTACAAGTTTTTTTAACTGTTTCGGTTATTCGAAACAAGTAAAAATTCGAAATTTGGTTATAATTTTAGTAAATGCGATAGAGTTATGTATAGAAAAGGATCACACCAAATTTCAAGTAAATTGGTTCAGTAGAACTTGAGATATCGTGTCAACCATCTTGAAAAAAGTAATTTCTATCGAAATATGAAAAATCAATACTTTAGACTAGACTACCCCCTTAAGTAACTAGCGTTGCCCGGGTGTTAGATGATGTCTTTAATTTTAGATCAGAATATATATACTTAACTCATTCAGATCTAAAAGTAGTGTAACTAAACTCACCATCAGTGATTATTCCTTTCTACCTTTTGTTAAATTCATAAATTAAAATTTTTCTTAAATTTAATGATAACCAAATACTTTGAAAAACCTCATTTAATCAAATTTTTCATCAAGTAGTTAGATACCTTAGCAACAGTGCTTGATCGATTTTTTTTTAAGGAAAAAAAAAAGTTTTTTAAAATGTGACCAAAAGTTTTATAAATATTCAGTGTCAATGCGCTTTAAAATAATATTTAACAGAAAGATTAGTGTTGCCAGCCCACAAATTGTGTAGCTCCATTTTTAATATTTTCTACTCTTAATTGACAAACTATAATAACGAGTATAGCTTGGAGCAAAGTGGGAAAGGTATTTTATTTAAACAGTATGATTCAAGTCCCACTGTGCTGCTTGTGGTGTGATGATGACTTTTGACCGGAAAGTTGATAATCTGTTTTAGTTTGGTTTCGGTTTCTCCACGAGCGTGAGGACTTAGACTCAAGGTTGGGCCTACAATGGATGATGATGAAGACTTTATATTTCCAGAGTGCGGATTGGAAGCGGTTGCTTCAGCGCCCCTCGTGAGGGGGAGACTAGGAGGTGTGAAAGCAAATCAGTTCCCCTGGCACGTGGCTATCTTCCACCGGGAAGAAGACAACCGGTTCAGGCAGATATGCGGCGGCAGCTTGGTGCGGAGTAATCTGGTCATAAGTGGTGAGTTCTGAGGCAGAGACTCCTTTTGACTGCCAAAGTTGGAGTTCTGAAGCAGAGACTCCTTTCGACTGTCCAAGTTGGAGTTCTCAGACAGAGACTCCCCTTGACTGTCCAAGTGGGAGTTCTGAGGCAGACACTCCCTTTAACTGTCCAAATTGGAGTTCCAAAGGTTTCTCTTTTAAAACAATAATGATCTAATAATTCAAACATTTTTAACTCTCTGTTTATAGACAGCCTTGATTTATTCAGCTTAATTACCTTCATATGCCCTTCTGGAAATACTGGATCAAAAAATATTTTTAATTGCAACAACAATTTTAGGACTGAGTCATTTTGATACTCGCTCTAATCCAGATTGCGTGCAGTTATAGTCGAACAGACACCAAATGCACTCCCAAAATTTCACACGGGGATTAACGTACAGTCAAAACTCTGAAAAACCCAAACTCGAAAGGCACTCCACCATTATATTATAAATATTTTTATATTTTTCATTTCTTATTATTTGTCCCTCGAATTTTTTTTAGATTTTCGAAAATACATTAATCTGGACTCTAAAAACAATATTTCAGACGATACCTAATAATTACAGGCTGCGAAACAAAATTTAAAAATTCCAATGGCGGTTACTTCCGTGAATTAGGCGACTAAATCCTTTGGAAATTCCATTGTTATTTATATCATGCTACTTACTATAAAAGCAAACAATTAATGATTCCTCTTTCAGTAATAAGTACTGTATTGACTTCATAAGATCAAAAATTAGTCCATTACTTTATTTTAGATTTAATATACTATATTTCGACTCCGTTTATGTAATCGGTGTGTTTGTAATTACATATTTGGTGATCTTATATCAGTGTGTTTAGTAGATAATTCACATTTAAAATGGTGGATATAAATCAACGATACAAATTGCAGGCAGGTGAAAAAACGATTGTTTATAATGTTATCAAGTTTTTCCAAAAAATCCGTGACCATCCAGAATACATCAAAACATTGAACTTCAAGCAAGTACATTTAATGGCAGCAGAGGCTTGCGGCCTCAACCTGTCTATCATTCGAAGAGTGTCGTCGGAAGCTTCTCATTTTCCGTACGCAGAAGAAGTAAAAATGTTCCATCAGCCCCGTAGAAACTACAAAAAACCTAAAACAGTAACGGGATTGGAAGATTTTAAAAAGGATGTTGTGCGTCGCAGTGTGATGGATTTTTATGACAATGGACATATCCCACTCTTGCAAATCTAACAAGGTTCTGGTAGATAAAATATTTTTTCTGGATCTCATAAGTCATTGCGATGTATTTTGCATGATATTGGTTTAAAATTCAAAATACGCAAAGTTGGAAGAAAGTATTTAATGGGAAGATTAGACATTGCTACAGCGCATGTAGACTTTTTGAGAAAAATGAATCAAAATGAAAATAAACTAGCGACGGACGGCAAATAGTCTTATTTGTACGAGACTTGGGTGAATCAAAATCACTCGATTACATACATGTGGCAAAATAGTGACGACAATGGGGGTATAAAAGTGCCAGTTGCAAATGGAAGCCAGCTGATCATTTTTGATTGTGGTTCAGCAAAAACGAGTTTTATCACGGGGAGTAAATTTATTTTCCGTACGAAAAAGGTTATGTCGAATACAGATTACCATTCTGAAATGAATTCCAAAGTCTTCAAAAATTGATTTGAAAATCAGTTTGTGACATTCCTCGAAGAACCCTCTGTAATTGGAATGTAAAATATGTGTTTTTTAATCACAAATAAAAAATTACCAATGTAACCTATTCATTGTATTGTAAAAAGTATGTTTTTTTTATGTTGATGTGCACGTTTAGGTAAAGGTAATAATATTAGGTAATCCCAGCAAGGGGTAAAAATCAAATATTATTAAAATTTAAATATCTCATAAATTGATTACCGCTTTATCAATTAGCATCTGGTAAAACCTGCCTAAGAATTTTCTTGATTCTGACATATATATGTAATATGAGTTACCGAATACCTTGTAGGTATTTTTAAACACCTACGCATTTTCATTCAATAAACATAATAAAAACATTTTGTTTAGTAAAATTAATTTTAAGTCGTGAACCTTCTCGTGTTGCTTTACCTGTAAATTTTATTACTGACTCTGGACTTTGAGCGTTCACTTAGTTTCTTTTTGACTATAGCAATACTTTCTCAGAATTAGCAGATTGATGTGTTCAACTGCATGGAATTTAGTAAGATGGCTTCAATAACAATTGAAAAAGGTAATTTCCTCGTACATTTTAAATACTTATATTAGCCTTTCTTCAGCGTGGATTGTTTTTTATATTAACAAATTTTACTTCTTGAATAATAATGCCCTTTATTAATATTTACTTATTTAACGCCATAAAAGGGCTTTTACATTACAACGATAAGATTATATTATACACATGTAATTATCTCATATTCGTAATAACTTTTATGGGCGTGCCATAAATAAATACATCAAAATGGTAGTCGCATAATACATAATTCTATTTTATCAATTTTCAAATTTATATATATTTATACATTACATGACATGACATGTATGATATGATTCACAGACAACCAAAAGCCGTGGGGTCTATTTGGGAGATATATCTCCCAGCCTGATGCGGTCTCATAAAAGAAATGCTATCTCTTTTTGTATTATGGTGAGATAAACGATTTAAAGAGAGTATACCACGCCTTCAATTTGTTTATAAAAATTTACCAAGAACGCCCCCAAAAATTTTTAAACAATTCTGTGAATTTTTTTTACATTAACAGGAAATATGTTTCCTTAGAGTCTACGTCATCTTAGGAGATGCTATGCGTAAGGTTTTTTGAGGGAAGGGAAGCTTATAATTAAAGAATATGAATAACGAAAATGAAGATAAAATTGGTAGTTCAAAGTGGAAGTATGATTCAGTTTATTTTTTTTACATGAACTCCACACAGGAGGCCCTGAGGAAAATAATTTCCCTCAGGGCCTATGTCATCTTTGAGGATGCTGTGTGGAGGGTTTTTTTTAAGAAAAGGGAGGAGAGGAGAGTTCTGGGAAGGAAAAGGGTTTAAGGGGTGGGTAGGAATCTGGGGTTCAGTATGTCCTGGTCATCCGCCTCCAAGACCTAGACAAACCTCACCCCATGAACCCGGGCACCCCTGCTAAATCACCAAACGTAGCGAACCACTTGGGGTGACCTATGACAGAGGTGTTGGTTATCCAATAAAGGTTCCCGGGGCGGCGGTACCCATTCCCGCCTCCCAAATTGTACATGACCGAAGGGGATTGGGTCTTAATGACCCAGCTCAATTCATTATGCGACCGAATCTCTTTTTCTGATTTTTGTATTTCTAATTTTATTATTACGTATTCATATTTTAAATAACATACATACATCCATACTAAAAAACCCCGTGAAAATTTTATTCAATTGATAAACGGCCACGGATGTGAACACATTACTTATCAAAAAATTCTTCGTGGAAAGAATTACACATTGTTTACACAACTTGAGAGGGTAGTTTATTTCATATGTACGACTGTTTTATTAATGATGTCTGAACGAAAATAAGAATTTTTCCAAGGATTTTGAATATTCTATATATTTCTTACTTTTGAAGGTGTCGTAAAAACAAATACCATTTATAAAAACGAGATAAAATTATCTTTTAGATTTGTGTATTTGAAATACACTTCAGAATATAAAAAATACCATATTATGATTCAAATACGGAAAAAAATGGAAAAAAATTCTTACTAAAACATTTTTGATGGAAGTGTAGAGAAATAATATTTTTTTTTTTTTTTAAATACTGTCGTTTTATAAAATGAATTTGGAAGGAAACTGTCACCTCGTTTTTTCCTCGTATAATAAAATAATAAAAACTTTCAAAGGATTTTTAAATTCCAAAAAAACAACCTAAAAATAAAACCGACATTTAAAACAATTGGGCGGAGTTTGCGGGTGTAGTTACCCTTCCTAATGAAGAACCGCCGGACACCATAAACAGATTATTCAAGGAAATACAAGTTAATGTCGAATCACAGAAGATAAAAAGAATAATCCGTTATCAAGATCGTACACAGAAAATGGAGGGCGGAACTTACAGATACAAAGTACAACTTCAAGATGAGGAAGCCCAGCAGAGAGTCTTGAACTCCCGCAAGAACGCTAGAGAGAAGAACATATTTGTAGGCGAACTATTAACCCCTTACTTTAAAGAGCTGCTGTGGAAGACAAAACAAAAAGCTAAAGATAATAATTATATGTATACTTGGTTCAAAAATAATAAAATCCTCATTAAAAAGAACTCTGATCATACTTCAAAAATAATAAACGTAAAACATGTCAACGACTTACAGCTCATAATCTAATTGGTTACATTATTTTTAACTGTCTACTGTATAGGTAACTCCATCTATTACAAATGGACTCACTACTAAACATTGATTTTGAACCACCCTATCATGAAGAACATATATTCAAAAATTCTCAAGATTTCAAAGTATTCCACACAAATAACTCTTTAAATATAATATCCCAAAATATTAGAAGCATTCGCAAGAACTTTGACAGTTTTACAATTCTTTTACAAGACCTCGACTCCCGCTTTGATATAATAATTTTAAGTGAATGCTGGACAGATGACTCTTACACCGATATCTACTTACCTGGATATTTGACATTCCATACTACTACTAAACTCAACCAAAATGATGGGATAGTTATCTTCGTAACAGATTCGCTGAATCCCTTTATCTCTGAAATAAATTTAACGGAAGCAAATTGCTTAAAAATATCACTTGGATCTGATTTATCTGTATTTGCGATTTATAGACCTCCTTGCTTTAAAAATCTTACACCTTTCCTAAATTCTCTACAAAAACTTCTGAATGATAACACAAATACCCAACAACTCATCTTAGCGGGTGATCTGAACATAAACATTTTGAATTGCAATCCTCAAACTAACGAATATCTAAGTCTTTTAAGTCATTATGGCCTTAAATCAACTATTAATTCTACCACAAGAATAAGCCTTGAGTCCAAGTCTTGCATTGATCACATTTTTGCTAAAACCAAGAAAATAACCATCTCATCCATTATTCACACAACGGTCACCGATCACTACACTACTTCACTCGGCATTAGATCGAACTTCAAAAATAAAACGAAAATGCCTACAAACACCACACAACACGTCATAGACTTCAAATCACTTAGGGCAGAAATTAGTCATGAATCCTGGACTTCAACACTAAAAGAAAAAGACCCGAACAAAGCTCTAAATGCTTTCCTAATAACTATGGAAAAGTACACTAACAAGCACACTACAATAAAAACACATAAAAACAAAGCTCACAAAACATTGCAAATTAAACCATGGATCACTGCAGGGCTAGTAAAGAGTATTCACAAACGAAACGCAATGCACATGAGAGTACATAAAAACCCACATGACGGTAAACTTAATCATGACTACTTATTATATAGAAATCTATGTAACAAATTAATTAAGCAGGCCAAATACAAATTTTATAGGAACGCAATTGAAAATGCCAGAACGGATCCAAAAAAAACTTGGAAAGTCATTAATGAAGCAGCATATTTAAAACCCAAGAAGAATAATAATATCAAGAAACTGTCAATTAATGGAGAAATCCTTGAAACTAAGAACGAACCATTTAAACTAGCTAATTATATTAATTCTCATTTTTCCAACGTAGGCCTAAATCTAGCAAGCAAAATCCTCAACAATCACCACACTGCAAAAAAACTTTCATCTAAACACAGCCCTACCAAGCAACCATTACACTCTTTTAATATATATAAACTCAATAAAACAGAAATTTCCGACTTTATTTTATCTCTCAAACCACATTGCGCTCCGGGCCCGGACAAAATCTCAAACCAAATTCTGATTAATCTGCGAGAATTTATTGTTATACCTCTTCTACACATATTCAATCAAAGCTTTAGCCAAGGGATTTTCCCGGATAAACTAAAAATTGCCATTATAACTCCAATTCACAAGTCAGGGGACAAATCTCTCATATCTAACTACAGACCTATCTCACTATTAAATTCTTTATCGAAAGTTTTGGAAAAAGCTATGAAAAAAAGGCTAATATCCTACCTCGATAAACACAACTTACTCTCAGATTGTCAATTCGGTTTTCGAGCTAAAATGAGCACAGAACAGGCTATATCCGAATTAACTGATTACATTGTCAAAAATACAGATGTAGGATCCAAAGTCATCGGAGTTTTTCTAGATCTGGCTAAGGCTTTTGATACTATCTCTCATGACATTCTGTACGAAAAACTTAAAAATAATGGTATCAACGGTCCGCCGCTCGAATGGTTTATTAGCTATACTAAAAATAGGAAACAAATAGTTGAACTTAATAAATGCTACAGTGATCCGGAAGAAATCAAGTATGGCGTCCCTCAAGGTAGTGTACTTGGTCCCCTTCTATTTCTCATTTACATAAATGAACTTACCGATATTAAAATGGCTTCTATCGACTACAAGGTAATCAGTTACGCAGATGACACGGTAATTCTATTCAAAGCACCGAGTTGGGAAAAGGCCTTCAAAAGTGCGGAAACTGGTATGTTAGAAATAAAAAATTGGCTGGACGAAAATCTTCTTACCTTAAACATCTCCAAAACAAAATACTTAACATTCAGCAAAACCACTACCGGGCAACCAAAAATCACTCCGCCTTTATACCTACACCCTGATATTACCTCAAATCCCTCAAACCACAACTGCGAAAAAATAGAACATACTGATAATATCAAGTATCTAGGCTTAACAGTGGATTGTAAATTAAACTGGGAACTTCATATTAACTTACTAACTAAAAAAATCCGTAAACTAACATTTATTTTCAAAACTATTAGAAACATTATGCCACTAAAACAATTAAAAAATGTTTACTACGCTCTTTGTCAAAGCCTCCTAACTTATGGAATTTCTGCTTGGGGGGGAGCTGCCGACAAGTACATTAAACCGCTTAACACAATTCATAAAACATTAATTAGGATCATGTTCAAAAAACCTTATCTTCACCCGACGGAAAACATACTTATTACTAATAACATACTAGATATCAGGAAGCTGTTCATTAAAAAGATCATACAAATAAACTGCGTAAATTCCTCTCCATGCCACATAACTCACCCGAAAAACACAAGAGCTAAATCGTGTAACCTACTTCTAGTGCCTAAAACTAAATCAACTTTTGCCCAAAAACACGAATCTTACCTCGCACCTCACATTTTCAACACCTTCCTAAAAGAAACCACCTACTGTACCACAAAAAACAACCTAAACTGGTTATACAAACATTTCAATACATGGTTACTACACAAAAAAAGGGCAAGCATCACCAAGTTATTAGTAATCTCATCTTAGTCTATAATCCTCACTCTTTATTTACTTATATGTGTTGGTTACTTATAGAAATTTTATCTTAATTATTAATACTGCTTTTGTATTACGAATGCTTTTATTATTAATACTGCTTTTGTTTTGCGAAAGTTTATATTATTATTACCTCATATGTATATTATTTTGTTGAAATCTTATAGTTCTAGATTTAGACGCTAGCATTACTATGTGTACTTGACGAATTTTTGGTTTTATGGAAATTTGTCAATTCCTTGATAACTGTATTTCAACTCCCAATAATTCTTATTTGATTATATGTATTTAGGTTTTAATATGTATCTATGAGTTTGATTATGTACACGTATGCGAATACCTGTGTGTAAGTATGTCCGCATATGCGTGTATGTGTGTATGAACAAAATTGTGTATATGCATGTATATATATGTAAATGTATATGTGTCTAAGTTTATGTATATATATATATATGTACCCGCCTCGGAACAGACTTAGTCTAGTGAGGCGGGCTACTAACTTGTGTGTATATGATTATTATTACAATAAACGACCGGGTTGCCGGCATTAAAAAAAAAAAAAAAAAAAAAAAAACAGATTGCTTGCATCTCTAAAGACGTTAATTTCATTGATACGTTTACCACCACACGTATGAGATATTAATATTATTAAAAAATATCACTTTTAAGAAATTCTCATAAAATAAAGATACCTACTTAAATGTAAATTTTAATTTTCATGTATCATATAAAATAATTTTCTGACATTTAAACTTTCAAAGTACGATTATTGTTATTATAACTTGACTAAAATTATTATGAAATTATTATTTATATTATTATTCATTATTATGAAAAACCACAAAAACACGGTAAATATATATTAATTATATGAATATAAGATTAAATTAATCATATTAATAGAAATAATAATCAAATTTAAGTAATATTACAACACACATCCGCGGATCCAAATTTTTCTAGCGGCTAATATGTTTTCCGCGCGAACGACAAATGCGCGTGCGCATCTACCATCGCCACCTAGCGGTTATGAATGAAAACTAACAATTTAATAACGACTCTATAAAAAGTACATTGTTGCCAGATTTAAAATGCATTTTAAAGTGTTACCGCAGAAGAAAGTTTATAAGTAATAGATCGTGTTTTAGTGTATATGTGTTTTATTCATATTGCTGCAGCAACACAGGTTATCGGTCGTGTCGTGGTTTTTTTTAGTAAGGCTGAAAATGTTAAAAAAGTTCTGTTCTATGCAGCGGCAAGGATTTGTTCAGTAGGGTGGATCTTCACAGAAATTCTCAGTAGCGAGAGATTCATCGATGAATCAAAGTATGGACAGGGCCGGACTTTCGGTAGAGGCCCGCAAGGCTCTGGCTAAGAGCTCCAACTTGTTGGCGGCCAGGTACCCTTTGATGACAAATACTTTAATCCTAGGGCTCCCACTTCGGAGGGGACCCCGGCTAGGTGCCAAGATGGTATAAATTGAAGACCCTGAACTTGGAAAGTAATTTTCAACACATTTTCTAGAGCTGCCACTTCAGATGGGGCCCCAGCTAAGTGCCAAGATGATACACATTGAAGTAATTTTCAACACATTTTCTAGGGCTCCCACTTTGGAGGGGGTCCCAGCTAGGTGCCAAGATGGTATAAATAAAAGACTGAACTTGGAAAGTAATTTTCAACACATTTTCTCGGGCTCCCACTTCGGAGGGGGTCCCAGCTCGGTGCCAAGATGGTACAAATTGAAGACACTGAACTTGGAAAGTAATTTTCGACACATTTCCTAAGGCTCCCACTTCGGAGGGGGTCCCAGCTAGGTCCCAAGATGGTACACATTGAAGACACTGAACTTGGAATGTAATTTTCGAATACATTTTCTAAGGCCCCACTTCGGAGGTGCAAAGATGATATACGTTGAAGACACAGCGTTGAAAAATTTAATTAATATTAAATATATTCATGTTATTATCAAATTCTGTAAGTATATAAGTATGCATTTTTGTTACAGCTGTTTCGATTAACAAGACCGTTTTCAAACTGTCTGACAGTTTGGAAATACCCTTTGTAAGCCGAAACAGCTGTAACAAAAATAAATTCTAAAATACTTGCAGAACTTGCTAAAAACATTTTTACAATTAAGACATATAAGAATTAAATTTTTAAAATAAAATGAGGTTCTACGAATTAAATACAAAAACAATTAATACACAGCGTTGAAATCACCGTTGAAGTCGCCCCCACCCCCCTGGGATGGACGACGACTCTGGGAGAGCCTATAGGGCCCCCGGGCCTCTGAGTCAATAGTGTGTAGCAATACTACGTTCCCAGGTCGTCGTGCACACTTGTCCTAAGTACGCAACGCGTGTGACCAACCGACAAGTAGTGGGCTCAATTTGTTTTGTATGTATATTTATTTCTCAGGTGTTTTTCAGTTATCAGCAGATGCAATTCGTTACTTTGTCATGTCCCGTGATTCTGATAGTAAATTTGAGGACAATTTACTGAGATTATTATTTTTTAATGAATATTTTGAAACGTTGGACGCCACTGAAACATATCATGTTCGTATAAAATGTAACTTTGCGGCAGAGCAGAGACCAATTCACGCCCAGCTAGCCCATAGCTGCCCGGGAGGAAGTGACCATAAACAAAAGAGCTTCTCTCTTTTCAAAAAAAATTACCAGTCTCAAAAAAAAACACCATAGACAAAAAAAACAAATAGGCAAGAACTGCACTAGTCACATAATATTTATGTGACAATTCCCCCCTTCACACGAAAATGTTTGCCCTCAAACATGAAAAATTAAGTCCACAAACTAACTAAACTATGAGTCCATCAGGTATCTAAAAAATGAAAACAAAACATTAATTAGTAATTAAAATAACAACTTAGAACTAAATTTCTTAAAGGTAAATCTCTTAAAATTAAATTTCTTAATAATAAAGAACAAACAAGAAAAGAAAGGCACGAAAACAAGGAGTCAACCATCATCTACTAAATTAAACAAAGTTTTGAATTTACTTAAAAAAAAAGGAGACCTGTTTTTTTCGTGTCAATTTAACAAGATTTATACTTATAAAATACTCAACATTTTATATTTTAAGAAAAAACACAACTAAATAAATTGTAGAAAAGAAAAAAAATTTGATCACTTTTCGTTATACAGGAAATAAAGGCCAATTTGGCTTCACTTTATAGGGTTAAACAGCCCTCACTCGCACTGAATTTACGCTATATTTGAATAGCAAAAAAAAGTAACCTATCTAACTAAGTCCATCCGGTTTAACATTCTTAAGATAAAACTTAAAAATAAACAAATACTTAAAATTAAAGAAGCCTAAATTAAGAAAATATCTATATAAATATACATTTTTCAATCAGAACAATGGAGTTCAATGTTGGCAAAACTAGGACACAAGAAAATACTTTTCTGTGTTATAAGTAATATAGAATCAGTATACAAACTGTCTATCAGACGTGGGCAGAGTAGGGATCTTACATTGAATCATCTAACTGTCATTATTGAACCAGGATTTACAATTCCGAAGAAATACCTATATGTAAAAAGGTCGTCAAACTAGAATAATATTTAAATTATCCAATTTTCAAAAATCAAATCAGGTCAGGTTTTATAAAACAATAAATACCTGCCAATCAAGGTGGTCAGATTAGGATTTACATAACACAATACCTAACTATTAGATCATGACAAAAGTCAATTGGTACTTAACAGCAAAACAGAAAGTTAAGCTCGCAGCTTAGGATATCCAAAAATCCATTAAACAACCTGCATCAAAAACTCAAAAGAGTGACATTGTTTGTAAAAAAAATGAGACCACGGTAATACCCAAGCTGGCATCCCTTAAAAAAAACACTCCACGTGTGCAGAAAAGTCAGCATTTCTTGTACAAACAAAACAAAATGTGTGATCAACTATGGCTTTCAGTGAGTTGACACTATTCGAGGGGTGATCAATTCAAAATTTTAATGAATGACACTAGTAATACTTAATTTAAAGTTTAATAATGATACTAACAGTAAGACACTAATGTTTATATTATTTAGAGTTAAAACTATACAGAACACACTTTCCTGTATTAGAGGCAAAGCGATAATTCCAAAGGAATTAATTATTAGTTAAGCATGCCAAAGCAGTACTTTCCTTGTTAGAGACAGAAACAACTTTCTTATGAACTAAGATTTATATAAAGAACTTATAGGAAAGCTATGCAATACTTAAACTTATGAATACTTAACTATCAATAGTATAATTAACAAAACTTTTGTGCATCAGAAAGTAGCTCAAGTCTCCGAAACACAAAATTCCAAGATAATTCTTCTCAAGTTCCCTGGAGGTTCTATGGGCTATGGGCAATAAAAGAGCCTCCAGTGGACTGAAGAAAGAAGGGCATAAATTTAAAAATAATAGCATTACAACTGATTCCGTTAAACAGATGGAACAAGGTATGAAATCAGTGTGTGTGTACTTATGTGAACAAGTATATTATTACCAAAATAATCATACGTTTAATAATACAAAAAAAAAAAACTCGAAATTAGTGCATGTTATTATTAACAGAAAAGCACATTAACGGAGGAAAGAAAGACTTAATTAACAAAATTTGGGCGCCAGTGACCACAAGGATCACATTCCAGTTTACCGAGGGTAAATAAACGGTTTATCGTCAATGAACTAGAATTAAGTGTCTGTACTGAGCACAAGATTTGGAGTTACCAAACTCCAAATCATGAGACCAGAACAATCACAAAAGAAACAAATGTAATTAAATGAAGCAGTATGAAGGTTTGGTATTCCCTCATGCCACCGCATAAAAAGAAAATATTTAAAAAAACTTAATAGTTTTTAATATATCTAATTATATGAAGGTAGTATTATTCTAATACTAATATATGCATAGTATTAATTATAAAGATAAGTTTACCTATAAATAAATATAGCTAAATATGTATAAACGACTACTTATAAATACCTATAAATAAACTAGGATTTTAATCAAAATATACTTATGAGGTCTAAAATCCTCGCCAAAATTTGTCATTAAAATATATGCGTCCATATTGTGTAACTGACGACGACCTCCTGTCATCCTTGTGCACAGAACGCAAAAGATCGTCGGTTATTTATGATAAATGTCTAACCATGTAAATAAAAAATTTAATTTAATTTATAATTAAATTATTATTCTCAAATAATTATATGAAATTAAAGGTAATAATAGGATTAACCAGACTGTTATAAATAATTAATTATTTGTAACACGTCAATAACCAAACACCCTGTACGTATGAACTCGATAAATAGTCATTGATTTTCAATAGCGACGAAGCCATTTATAATTTATTTAAAACCACCTTAGAATGCAGTAAATATTTTAAAATAATAATTATTTTTATAACATACGTTCCACGAACTCCCTTTATATGTATGAAGGTATAAACGGACACAAATGCGAACAAGAATAGTGCCGTTACTATATTCTCCCAATATTTTAGTAACCGCAAGCTTATAATAAACAATTATTTATGATAAATGTCGGTCACAAGTCGTCCTATGTTTAAAAAACAAAAATAATGTATTTAATAATGAACTTCCGCGGCTTTGTAAGTAAACAATGCACATAACCTGACAAATGTCAACAAGAATTGACAGCTCGGCTCCGATAAACCATAACATAGATAGCTGACAGTTAAAACAGAATTGCCAGTAAACAGAAAAAATGTTCCCAACAATATTTCGGTTATCACCTCTAGAGATATTATGAATGAATTTTGTGTTTAACATTATCTTAATGGCAACACTTAAAGTTGGTGTCAAAGTAATCAGATGCCTTACGAAAAGGTCAACAAACAATAATATTCAACAGAAACAGAATATAACAAAATGAAATGTATTTTCAGAATTTAATTTTCTTAATAGCAATTAAGTGACACACAGTATCTCTACAGAACGGTTAATGTCATTTGACGGCAATAACAATAATTAATAACAATAATACGACACACAGTGTCTCTGCAGACCGGTTAATGTCATTTGACGGGATGAAGAGGCGATAAGTTAATCAAGCTCTATATCAACAAGATAGATATATAACCAAATATATGCGCACACACACCGATTCATCTCTAATATTATCAGCAAAAATTCTGAAAATCCACCCCACATGACAGAAAAGTACGTTTCGGGCACCGAAAATAACTGATTTTACACGTTGGAAGCGCCACTGAAACATATCATGTTCGTATAAAATGTAACTTTGCGGCAGAGCAGAGACCAATTCACGCCCAGCTAGCCCATAGCTGCCCGGGAGGAAGTGACCATAAACAAAAGAGCTTCTCTCTTTTCAAAAAAAAATTACCAGTCTCAAAAAAAACACCATAGACAAAAAAAACAAATAGGCAAGAACTGCACTAGTCACATAATATTTATGTGACAATTTCCGTAAAAATGGAAATAAAATAAATGTGAGAAGAACCCTTTGGATTCACGAAATAAATAAAGAAATACAAATGTTTGTAGAGTTCACTACTTTCGTAAGTAAAGGAACTAGAATCTGATGAGGAACAATTCTTTATGTACTTCCGTATGAGCAAAGTGAAATTTGTCTATCTTCGAAGCATTATTGAATGAGACATAAGAAAAGAAATACATGTATTTGGAGATCAATAATTGGTAGTACCAATTGACTTCCGAAGACCTAGACCAAAACCTAGAAATTGATGTTGCTAGATCCCCACACATGTCCATTAAAGGCTCACTTTGTTTTGTAGCCGCACACTGCTTCTCCGACCGTGCTCACAGCCACCAGGTCCACGTGGCGGACTATCGAATAGTCGGAGGAGTCCGCCTTTCTTCCTGGGATTCTACAGAGATAGGCAGACAGCAGTCGGAGGTTTGTTCATCTTTTTAAGCTATTTTTTTTAACTATACCTTTATTGTTAAAAGCTATTTCCACACAGCTTAATTAATTCCTTTCTGTTTTTCTATGTGAAGTGTGAAAGCCATAATAAGGTATCCATCACTGATGTGAGTGAAGGTGATGAACTTTAAGAAATGGTGTGAGTGAAGGTGATGCACTGATTAGTAATGGTGTGAGTGAAGATGTGCACTGCTAAGTAATGGTGTGAGTGAAGGTGATGGACTGTTAATTAATTTTTATTTATTTTTTATTTATTTATTGATTTTAGGGAAATCGATGATTTACATTTATTTCAGTATGAACATAAGTATTATACAGCCAAAATAAAACCAATTATTTCATGCGACAATAACAATACGTGACAGCTGCTTGTGTTTTGTTTTTGCTCCTGAAAAATTTTAAGTTTAAAATAGTTTTCAAAACATTTTTTGATCTGTTTTATAGTGAAAGTAGTAGTAGTGAGTGACTGCTGTTATAATGGATGAAGAACAGGATGATAAAGCATCCAATTACTCCGATGGCCCTGAAATTCAGTCTGCCTGTGCCTCCAGAATTGTTGTTTTAAATGACACACATAATAGTCTTCGTGCACTCCAAGGAGTTCTGGCTGAAAAGCAAACCAAAGTGTCCAAGGAACAGCAACTGAGGATCGCCAGTTATGTGTCTGATTTATCGCGCTCTGTAGCTCAACTTCTAATGGAGCGAGAAGTCATGAGGGCGGAGCTGGTCACCGCCGCAGCCAAGTTAAAAGTGGCAGAAGGGACGATTGTCGTAGAAAAGGCAGAAAAAAATCTCCTGGAACAAAAAATCCTGATGTTAGAGTCAGACCTAGGACCTGTAATGAGGAGGGTTGCAGATGCCATAGAGGCGAGCCTTACTTTCGCTGATGTCGTCCGAAATCGCAAACAGAAGGACTTTCCACCTCCAATCACTCGTACTGGACACTGCGTTGGTTCTCCTAAACCATCAATATGCGTCTTCCCCAAATTAGAAACGGCCAAGGACAGTGAGGAAATAAAACAATTGATTAAGGACATTATACGACCATCAGAGCTTGGAGTACGTGTCACCGGAGTAAGGAAGATCCGCAACAAGGGAATTATCATCCAAACCGCTTCTCGTGAGGAATAGGAGAAGATTCTGAAAAATCCTGCTCTTTCGAACTCGGATATCCTGAGAGCCCGGCTTCCGACAAAACGACGACCAAGGGTGATATTTTTTAACGTTCTGCGTGAATTAACTGATGAGGCCTTCATAAAAAGTGCTCTAGCGGGCATCCCTAACATAGAGGACTTAGAGACAACCATCAAAAACTGCAAACTGAGCCATTTAGCTGGCCCACGGACAGGCTCAACTTGCCATCGAGTTTACGAGGTTCCTGCCAACACACGCCACATGTTGGTGATATAAGCGAAGGTCTTCGTAGATTGGAGTGTGTGCCATGTGCGTGATTTCATTGGAATCACAGTTTGCTCCAAGTGCCAAATGCTCGGTCACATATTTAAATTCTACAAAGAACAGCAGAGGTGTAGTCACTGCGCCATTGAAGGTCACGAGAAGACAAACTGCCCCAGTGCTGCCGCCAAGCCAGTCTGCGCTACCTGCACCAGGTTTGGAAAGGCCGCTGACCATTCCACCGGAGACAGGACCCACTGCCCTGCTTATCGAGCTGCCCTATCGAGAGACTTTTCTACAATCAACTATGGCGTCTAATCACGTTGAAGAAGATGAGGACGTAGATTACGAAAGTACAAAAAATTCTCTGTTTGGCTAAATGTTCATAGTAAGCACAGTGTGGAAAATATCAACATTGTTCAGTTGAATATTAGATCAATTTATAAACACTGGAATCCACTAAATGTCTATTTAAAAACTTGTTGGGACCATATTCATAAGTTAATGTTATGTGAAACGGCTATAACACCGGATCTTGTCTGTCTGTATAATATTCCTGGATTTAAATGTTACAATTTTTGCCGTACTAAGAAATCGGGAGGAGACATTTTGACTACTGTAAGCCTCAAAGAAAATGTTTTACTTATAGGAGATGTTAACCTGGATTTATTTAATTATCAAAACCCGCTTATTATGGTATATGAAAATATAATGTCCGATAATTATGTAATCAAATGCATTTGTGACGTAATTAGGGAAGCGATTCTAGCAGGAAAAGTTACTCGCTCCTGTTTGGACCACATATTTGTTAGATTTAACAGCGGATGTCAACAAAACGAAACTCTTTCTTCATGTGTATGCAATAATATAACTATAGGGGATCATTTTTTAACTGCAGTCAACATTAAATACGGTGCAAGGTAAAAAGTCACAGAACACGGGGAAAAAATTTCAATTTTATCTCGAAACAAAATCGACAAAAATATACATAATTTTAAGTGGCACACCTTGCTTGGGGAACAAGATTGCAATATATTATACAGTAAAATTAAAAATAATTTTAATGATTTGTATGAACAAAGTAAAATTGTTACGTACCATAAACCCAAAAAAAGACCTCTCGCAATAAAATCTTGGATAACTTCTGATATCTTAGAATACATTAAAAAAAAGATTCAATTTACAGAAGGTGGAAGAATTCCCCTACCAATCAATTCTTTGAATCAGAATATAAAACATTCAGAAATAAGGTTACAAAAGAAATTATCAAATGTGTCTACCTCTTTTAACAATAAATTCAAAAATTATTTTGGAGACGCAAAAAAAACTTGGGTAGAAATAAATAAAAAATTAGGACGCACGTCAAAAAGTAGTTGTGACGAAATAATCACAAAGTATATGTTAAACACGCATAATGAAGAAACTGTAGCAAATAACTTTGTTGAATATTTCACGAACAGTGTTAGCTCTATGGTTAATAAATGTGATTATATAGCGTCGACCGCCAGACCGGCAGTAGTGCAACATAGTATGTACCTACTAACACCAAAACCACAGATAAAAAGGTATCCCATAAAAATATTCACATTAAACCATGGATCAGGCAGAATATTATAAACTCGATCAGAAAATGAGATGAACTGCACAGAAAAGTAAAAATCAACCCTTATGATGTCCATACACTTCGATTCTACAAAAGATATCGTAATACATGTAAAAATGTAATTCGTTATGCTAAAGAAACATTCTATAAAAACAAAATTGATGAATGCAATAATGATTCCCGTAAACTCTGGCAGATCATAAATGAAATTACAAATACTAAAGCCTCGCATAAAGACAAAAACATTAAAGAATTAAACATTGATGAGATTCCCACATCTTTTACGAAACACCCAGACAAACTTCTTGACTTTATAAACAACTACTTTTGCAATATAGGCTCTAACCTTGCAAATAAAATTAAACAAAATTCTACTACTGTCGAAAAAACAATGAGGAATAATGATGTAAATCATGAAAATAGCCTCAATATAGGCAAGATAACAAGTGATGAAATAAGAAATATTATAACCTCCTTAAACACAAATACCTCATCGGGAAATGAACTGATATCAAGCAAATCAATTAAATACCTACAAAATGAGTTAATTCAACCACTGACATACCTTGTAAATCTATCATTATCTAAAGGTGTTTTTCCCGCTTGTCTTAAAATTGCTACGATCATACCATTATATAAAAATGGACCCAAAAATGATATTTCAAATTATCGACCAATTAGTATTTTAACTCCTCTGTCGAAAATATTGGAAAAAGTAATAAAAAACAAGTTCTTACATTTTTGGATACCAATAAAATATTATCACCTACGCAGTATGGCTTTAGAAAAAACCTGGGTACTGGTGACGCTATAGCTAATGTAACTAATACAATTATTAGAATACTGGATGAAGGCAAAAAATGCTTAGCTGTTTTCATTGATCTTCAAAAAGCTTTCGATACAATTGATCATGAAATACTGTACTTAAAACTAAAAAAATGGAATAACCGAAACAACTCTAAACCTACTTAGAAGTTATCTAACTGGAAGAGAACAAATTGTACAAATACTATGAAAAAAGATTAAACACTCGCTGTACTCGAAACAATAACAAATATTTACTACAAATTCCCATAACTCATACTACTTTTGGTCAACGAAGCTTCAGATACCTTGCAACAAGACTTTACAACATTCTTCCAATTAGTATAAAAAAATGTGATTCACAAAAAAATTTCAAAAATAACATAAAAATTTGGATAAAAAATAATGATAGAGCATTTACCGGTGCACTCACCCAAATTCGAAATTAATATTGAACCAATGCTGTTATTATTGTACCAATGTTATTGTTATTATTAATGCAACCATTCTATTGTGTGATTTTATTCTAATGTAAGTGTAGGTATGTTCACAGTATAATAAATTGACATAAAATTACTGCCTCAACACAGGCTAGCCTAGTGAGGCAGGTTATGAGAAACCTAAATTTATAATTATAAATCTCTGTTCTTTAATTACCTACTGTAATTACCTACTGTACTTTTTTAGTTGTAATGTTGCCAATTTAATTGAATAAAGATATATTATTATTATTATTAAAAAAATTGGTAAAAGAAAGAGCAAATCTCTTCCAATTAAATTCGGGGTCCCCCAGGGAAGCGTATTAGGACCTATACTATTTCTGATGTATATAAATAATGACCTTATGAATCTTCCCATTAATGGAAACATAATGAGCTTATATTATTAAAATGAGCTTAATTATATTCCACGAACAAGATTGGACAAGAACCTACAAGGAGGCGAAACATGGCCTGGCTGTACTTCAAAATTGAATTCCTTATTAAAACTATGATTATTTATTAGACCATAGTTGACAGTCAGGCGGACTTCATAGCATATCTCTTTATATTTCAATATCTTTGGGGCCTATATTGATTTTTATACTCCATTGAGTTTGTTAGGTGAGGTTGATTAAATATGACGAATTTGAACTTTCGATTCACGATTTTTTACTAAATTTAAGGATCTGTCGGTGAAACCCGAGGTGTTGCAATATTCGGTCTCTACAGTTTTAGGATCTACTTACCATCCAATTTGCAGGAACCCGTGCATGACAGCATGCTGAATCGCCAACCGAATTATTAATATTCCGATGGCCCAACCAAGGGAATAATAATAATTCGGCTGGCGGTTTTGCCCACAAACGATCTGACTAATAGTCATGCATGCAGTGTAAGCAGTTCTGTAAATCTGATATGAAAATAACGTTGCAGGTGCGCGAAGTTCATTTAGGAGAGGAGTTCGGAGCAAGTACACGAAATTTTGAAGACGACATCTCCATTATCCAACTAACGACCAGTTTCACGTTCTCCGACACGGTGCGCGCAGTCTGCCTGGACCTGACAGACGTAGATCTGTATTCCAACCAGACCAGCTCGGGCGCTGTGGGCAAGGTATTTATCTTGTTTAATAAGTGTGGAGTCTCAGTGTTATCCTGAACGGAAGGCTTGTCCGCAACTGGCAAGACGACATCTCCATTATCCAACTACTGACAAGGTTCACGTTCTCCGACACGGTGCGCGCAGTCTGCCTGGACCTGACAGACGTAGATCTGTATTCCAACCAGACCAGCTCGGGCGCTGTGGGCAAGGTATTTATCTTGTTTAATAAGTGTGGAGTCTCAGTGTTATCCTGAACGGAAGGCTTGTCCGCAACTGGCAAGACGACATCTCCATTATCCAACTAACGACAAGGTTCACGTTCTCCGACACGGTGCGCGCAGTCTGCCTGGACCTGACAGACGTAGATCTGTATTCCAACCAGACCAGCTCGGGCGCTGTGGGCAAGGTATTTATCTTGTTTAATAAGTGTGGAGTCTCAGTGTTATCCTGAACGGAAGGCTTGTCCGCAACTGGCAAGACGACATCTCCATTATCCAACTACTGACAAGGTTCACGTTCTCCGACACGGTGCGCGCAGTCTGCCTAGACCTGACAGACATAGACCTGTATACCAACCAGACCAGCTCGAGCGCTGTGGGCAAGGTATTTATCTTGTTTAATAAGTGTGGAGAGTCTCAGTGTCACCCTGAACGGAAGACTTGTCCGCAACTGGCAAGACGACTCCCCCATTATCCATCTACTGATGGCGTACATATAAAAAAATGATTTAGTATTTTTTTCAAATGTTCATAAATTAGCAATGTTGAATTAAAATACTTACCTTGGATTGAATTTTTGACACTAAACTTGAGTTAATTAGTTTCTATAACTAATTAACTCCAATGTAGTCATGGTTGATAAATGACCAAGGAAATGAAACTCATGTCCTTAGTCATATATCAACCATGTTCGTTTCTGAAAGATCGAACGGAATACATGGATTGGGTCTTAGGTGCATTATTTAGATCTATGAATCGTATGTGCGTCTTATTTCAATTCTAAGAGCTTCGCTAGTTCAATTCGTTCATTAAATTTGTTAGAAATTTAAAAAACGAATGAAATTATTAAAAATATATTTATGTGTTTTGACAGTCAACCGAAACTTATCTAATACTACGAAGGCCACGCTAATATTTATCCATCGTCGCGTCGCGTCGCGTCGGTAGGAAAAATCTGTAATCAATCTTTAACCGAGCTTGCAAATATTGATAACTGAACAAAGATGACGGATTTGACCAACACCGTGGTGATATTTTGTTTCATGCTAGACCTCCTGGAGGTTAATCACAGTTGGTCGATAAAACCCTATATCAATACCTGGAGGTCTGTTACCAAGGGACTGTCAATCAGAAGCCTGTTTTGCACAGAATCGAGTTTATCAGTTATTTTGGAGCTCCAGCCCAGAGAGAAACTTAAGTGTATAGGGTTAGTAATATCTTGTTTTATCTAAATGTGAATGATTGTGATTTCGATGATTGCAGGTGGCGGGCTGGGGGATCACGGAGTCTGGCTACTACTCGGACAGCCTCAACTTCCTGGGGGTCCCGGTGGTATCACGTGAGAAGTGCCTGGACAAGCTGCCGTACGGCTACAAGGCATTCTTTACGACAGACAAGATATGCGCGGGGTTTACTAACGGTAACGCCAAGAATAATGCCATTATAAATAATCCATCATCCTTCTTTTCTTTTTATTACATTAGCTCAGCACAAGAGGCCCTGCGTAAAATAATTCAATACATGGACAAAACTCTTCCCTCGAACCCGGGCAGCTTGTGTCTTGTTATAGGAGGATTATTGGGGTACATTTGCTAGGTACATAATAAGTTGGGTAAGATGTAATGTAATGACATTGGAAGTGAAAAGGAAAATAATTGATTACTTGGGCAATCTAAATATTTTCATAACAGTCTCTCGTGTCTCTTGTTTTTCTTGTGTCTCTTGTGACTTGTGTTTTTTGTGTCTCTTGCACCTTTTTTGTGTCTCTCGCCTTTCCTGTAATATTTTTTTTTGAGTAAGTTTTACAATACGCTTTTTTTATTTTTATGTGTATATTGTTAATGCTTTGTCGGAGAATTTAAAAACAATAAATATTTACGTATTTGAAGTTTTTGTGAACCAGTAAAAATAAATACATGAAAACAACACTTCCCGGAACAGCCGTGAGCCAATTTTGTTTGTGATTATTTCCTAAATAATTGACGATGGTAGACTGCCGTACTTTTAGCTGTAATATTCTGGCGTTACAGCTTAAAGTATATTCTTCCATAGAAACCCCATGGAAGGTACAGGTCTCGCAAGTTAAGTTGACTTCATCACAATACTTACACAGATGCAAAACTTTCATACAGCGTGTTGCGTTTTAAGGATTTAAAAAAACAATTAATGATTATTTTACAATTGAGAATTCGAAGCCAAAGCGTGTTGAAGTCGGTCACGTAAAAATTATTTTGTTTTACAACATCGTTATTTGAAATACTGAATGTTATTATACCTAATAGTTTTTTGGTGAATAATTTTATTTTTCTGAACAGAAAACTGGATACGCGCAATAAAATATATTTAAATACATTAGGGCATTAATCTCATTTAAATTAATAATTTATGCTATGGGACCATGGGGGCGCCATCTATGGTGGTTGTATTATATTGAATTTCCCTATGTGACATTGAAATTCAGTGAATTCAGGCATTTTCTGACCTCTGTGGGGCAAGCAATTACTTACGACTAGAGTGTTGGTGAAATCTAATAGATGTCAGTCATAATCAAATAATTCACCCAGAATTGAATTATTGTTGTAAGATTTAGGCACGTATTATTAATTTGCAAATTTATATAAATTGTGTGAACTTCCTTCCTGTGATAAACATCTGTTGAGATTGTGCACTACCTACCGCTTTGACAAAATCAATATTTGAAGGAACTAGTGTTCGTTTTGTGCTGGACATCGTGTGGAGAGCTGCATTCTCAGGGTGAGTTTTTTGTTCTGTTTTCACTGAGGATTTGGAATTGCTGTATAATCTGTTTTGTGTCACATAGGGAAGAGTTCATATTTCATAAATTACATAGGGTAGTATTACCTCGTGTCTGGGGCTATTTTCACGCCCCTACATATTTAATGGTCACTTCGTAGCCTGGATTATTCATTCATACTTTAATATTCAATTCTAGATTATGTATTACATGGATGTTTAAATTTACGATTTTTTTTTGTAAATTTGAAGTACCTCTCATTTTTTAAAACTATAGCTGGTCTTGTTTTTTATTTTGGATGATATATTTGGATGTTCGCAGAATTGTCGTAATTTTGGATAATTAACCGCAACATTATTATTTTTAATTAATTATTAACATTGTAACATTATTATAAAATTTTGTGGTAATCTTTTCGCATATATAAAAAAAAGCCAAGAATTACGGAGGAAGGTCTGGATGAGGCTCAAGACAGATTGCTTATTCTTTTAACCGCAAAAAAAGAAAAAAAAAATTCGTATGAACGATCCGTATAATTTAATAAAGAACATATCTAATTTTGAGTCAAGAAATAACGAAGTGTTTATGGCTCAGTCAGAGATGATTGATCAAATGCGAAGTCAATTTGAGAGTATTGTAGATAGCCTCAATGATCGTCAGTTAACTTTAAATCCAGAATTTAAACTAGATTTCCAAGCTTTAAATGCATTTGAGGATCTTTTTTTGAAGGTCAAACGAACTAGATGGAATATGAAAACTTCTGTAAAAGAATCACTTATGTCACAAAATAACTCGCGGGAGCCGTGTATGATTAATCTTCCTCCAATAGATCTTCCAACCTTCGATGGTAAGAATGAAAGCTGGCCGAAATTTTTTGAGTCATTTAAAGCCAATATCCATAATAATAGACAGCTAACTGACTCGCAGCGTATGCAGTACTTAGTCGGAAAACTCACACACGGGGCGTTGAACGTAACCGCAGGCATTGTGCCTACGGGTGATACATATCAGATCATTTGGGAGAGTTTAGTGAAAAAAATTCAAGATAAACGTGCACTAGGAACACATTATTTAAATAATATTCTCGATGCGAAAAACTGCACGAATACATCTGCCAATCTCAATTCTTTCATTGAAAGATATTCTTCGTCAGTGTCGGCATTAAAGTAGTTAGGTATTGAGGATTTAACTGATATTATTTTGTTTCACTGCGCGGTAAGAAAAATTGATTCACAGACGGCTCAGAACTTTGAGCTGACAGTTCGTAATAAAGAAATTCCTTCTCATAATGAGTTAGTTTCGTTTGTACAAGATCAAGTAAAGATTTTAGAACGAACGAGTAACTCGTATGGTGTCGTAAATAAAACGCATCCCTTTCGTCCTCCCGATCAAATAATACTAAATCGTTCGTCGCGAGTAATGCGAATATTCCGCGCTTCCCAGCTCCGCCGAAAGGTTGTATTCTGTGTAAGAAAACTGATCATTTAGTCAACGCTTGCTCAAAGTTTAAATGTATGAGTTCCCCACAGGCTCGATTTGAATTTATAAAATCGAAACATGCCTGTGTAAATTGCCTTAGTGGTTCACATACAATCAAATCATGCAAATCGGGGTTAGTTTGTGATTTGTGCAATAAACGTCATCATACATTCTTACATTTCGGCAGTGTGAATAATATGCAAACCAATACTCATGTACATACGTCGCAAGTACCTACCAGTGAAGAACCATCATTCCCCCCTCCAGTGTCATCCAGCATCAATGGAACTGGTATTTATGATATGCAAGTGGAGGGGACCGCAAATGTCAATCCTTCGTGTTCGCTTTCTGCCAAAGTAACACTGAACTCTTCTATTTTACTTTCAACCGCACAAGTATACGCGAAGCTTAAAAACGGAAATAAAGATATTGTTCGGTGCCTAATTGATAATGGCTCTCAAAATAATTTGATTACGGTCGATTGTTGTAAGACGCTGAATTTGCCAATAATTCCTTTGAGTAATTCATTTGTTAAAGGAATTGGATCAACGTCTCGACCAATTTTCGGTTACGTTTATTTGGACATTGAGTCCCGCGTATACCCCGAGAAGAAATATAATATACATGCGCTTGTCGTTGACAGTATCACCGAACAATTACCTAATCACTACATAGCCAAGGGTGACATGAGGTATTTAGAGGGCATACCTCTCGCAGATTTAACGTGGAATATTCCTGGATGCGTGGATGTCGTCATAAGTGCACAACTGTTCCCATATATTTATTTAGGGAACAGGGTTGAATCGGGTACTAGTGCACTCCCCGCGTTATCGACCGCTTTCGGTTTCGTGTTGATAGGTGATTACCCCAATAATGTGCACAACACAAACACATCATTTTCGGCACTCGCACGGAATGATTTAGTGCAAAAATTTTGGCTATTAGAAGAGATACCTAATATTAAAGTCCGGAGGAGACAGAATGTGAGAATCTCTTTATGTCTGAAATTCGAACATCAAACTTAGCTAGAACTCACACCTCTCTAAATGATAATAGATTTATTGTTTGTGTAGATTTAATATAATTAGTTGGATAAATTATTCATAGATGTCAGAAGCTGCAAATTTCCCTCCAGCCAAAGAGTTAAGTTATAAATGGCTTGTTTTTACGTTTTTATATCTCTTCTCTTCTCTTCACTTCTCTAAGCCACACTTCTTAACAAGTAACTCCTTGGTCTGTCTCAGGTAGTTTGGGATCTTCTGATTATTCACAATGTAATTGGGAATAAAGCAATAAATTCACGAGTCCTTTAAAAGTTTCCTGAAGATGCGCATTTCATTTACAAGTTCCTTCCTACAAAACTTTACACTTTACTTCATCGATTTCTCGCACTGATGATGGTAGATATTCTGTTGCTTTACCTTTCTGTAAAGATCCAAGACAATTTGATAATTCTCGTACTGCTGCCCAACGCCGTTTTTTGGCATTGGAGAGAAAATTTAAACATTCCCCTGCTTTGCAGGAAAATTAAAACAAGGTTATCCGTGAGTCTATATAAAAAAATAATTACCTATAATAAGTTTCAGAGTCGGATATCACAGAAGATGGATATTACATCCCACATCATGCTGTCACTCGTCCAGACAAATTGATGCCTCGTATTGTGCCCAATGCTAGTGCTAAAACACACACAGGGCTGTCACTGAATGACATTATTCATATTGGTCCCAATTTGCAAGCCAATTTGTTTCTGCTTTTACTTGACTTTCCTCTTTTTCCCATCGCTATGACTGC
Organism: Limnephilus rhombicus; assembly: GCA_929108145.2. Classification (NCBI taxonomy): domain Eukaryota; kingdom Metazoa; phylum Arthropoda; class Insecta; order Trichoptera; family Limnephilidae; genus Limnephilus; species Limnephilus rhombicus. Next base: position 45,689,296 of record OV815289.1, on the reverse strand, counting down.
GGATGTAAAGCAAATGTATTTACAGATTGAAGTTCCTAGCAAGCGTCGTAGATACCTGAGGGTCTTATTTCGATTCTCGAATAATGGTCGCATACGAACTTTTCATTTCAATCGAGTTCCTTTCGGCTTGACGGCAAGTCCATACTTAGCAATGCGGACGGTTGGCCAGTTGGCCCAGGATATCAGACCACATTACCCGGACGCTGCCAAAGTGGCAGAGTCCAAGCTGTATATATGACCTGGTCTATTCTATTGCAGATGAGCCCAGCGCCATACGTCTTTCTCGAGAATTAATCTCGTTGTTTAAGTCCGGTGCCTTTGATTTAGTAAAATGGACTAGTAATTCTCAAGTTGTACTTGAGAACCTCCCGGATTCTCACCGCAGCCCAGTGGACTTCACTGTTGGTTCTAACAATACCTCTAAGGTGTTGGGCCTTTTGTAGGAACCAGCTGATGACAGCTTCTTCTTTACGACATCTTATGTTCAGGAGAAGTGCACAAAGCGGAGCTTATTTGATGTCCTCGGCTTGGTCGCCCCTGTCATTCTGTACGCTAAATTACTTATCAAAGAGCTATGGCTGTGCAACATTGGTTGGGATGATACACCCCCTGATAGCGTTATTCATCGGTTTTCGGCGCTTACACAGGAATTTCCTCTAATTTCAATGATGAAAATCCCTCGCCATGCTGGTGTCCTGAAAGACAGTACGGTGCTCGTTGTTGCTTTCTGCGATTCAAGCATGAATGGTTACGGCTGTGTGATTTATTTGCACACCACTGATCTGTTTGGAAAAATTACAGTGAGATTGTTGTGCGCAAAATCAAAGGTTTCTCCCACAAAAGTGACGACCATCGCTCGTTTGGAGCTCTGTGCCGCAGTATTGATGTCCAAATTAATACGGAAGGTTCAAGATAATTATTCTGAGCGTCTTCCTATTGCATGAACATATGCGTTTTCCGATTCTACCATTGCGCTCTCTTGGATACATTCTTCACCGCATCGCTGGTCGGTGTTTGTTAGTAATCGCGTGGCTCAGTGCCAAGAAAATTTGTCTCCAGAGAACTTTTACTACGTTGCTGGTAGTGAAAACCCAAGCGACTGCCTTTCTCGTGGCATGCTTCCTTCCCAACTCGTTTCACATGAGTTATGGTGGAACGGCCCATCATGGATTCGCAACCCACCTTTGGAATGGCCATTAGAACCGTTTCACCCTACCAATACTGTTGAAATGCCTGAACACAAAGCTAATGTGCTCATTGCAACATTTCAGGCTGAAAAATCGGTCCTGAGTGAACTGGCTCAGCGTATATCCACTTAGGATAAACTACTAAGGATTGTTGTTTATGTCCTCCGATTCATAAAAAAGATATCACTTGTCTCTGGAACGGTCAATAATCTTATGAGTGCTGAAAAGGCTGTGATTCGTGCGGTGCAGAGTATTCATTTTGCAAGAGATATTGCTGCACTCCAGAAAGGCAAATTTCATTCCAAAAGGCTTCAGAGTTTATCTCTATTTCTTGATGGAGATAAACTGTTACGTATTGGGGGGCGGCTTTCTAAATCGGATTTACCTTTTGAGGTAAAACATCCGGTTTTACTTCCCAAACATGACTGTGTTGTTGATCTGATCATCGCTCACTTTCATGTCGTGAACTGTCATACAGGCCCAGGACTTCTTATATCTATCTTACGTCAACGCTATTGGATATTAGATGCTAGGACTGTTATTCGGGCGATGGTGCGGAAATGCAATTGTTGCTTCCGCTTAAATCCATCGCATCCTACACCGAAGATGGCAGATTTACCGTCATATCGTGTTGCAGAAGCAAAGGCTTTCGTACATACCGGCGTAGATTACGCAGGTCCCTCCGTATTTCGCTGACTTGTCGGAGAGGACAACATTCTCAAAAGGCTATTCTATCTGTCTATTCGTATGCCTTGTGACCAAGGCTATTCATATTGAGTTGGTATCTGACTTAACTTCACTCACCTGTTTAACCCATTACCTCCATGACGATGCCTATAAGCATAAAAAAAATTGATGAAAAGTATGATTTTTTTTCACTATGAATAAAGCTAAATCCCACCAAGTTGTTATGCAGCCTTTACAGATTGGTTTGGTAGCTTTCAATAAAAAACATTATTAAATAAATTTTATTAATTATCCTATTTTTAATTATTTTTTTACTAAAGCCCTGAAAATGGACCCATTTAAAAAAAAATTTAAATCGGAACAAAATAAAACATGTGTGAATCACATATTGTTATCAAAAGATTAAATGGTCGGCAACACTGTTTCAACATAGTATTATATGCATAAGATGACAGCTAGATGTCAGTGAAATCAGGTGATGCCTGCGCGCAACCTTTGGAGGTTAGCTGTGACAGTGTTTACATACGTTTTTGGTTAGCTTGCCTTCAAATAATACGGTTTTGTAGTGTTTTTATGAGTGATTTTTATTGAAATCAATAGTTTGTCTGCGGTTTTCGTATATTTTTTATCATGTCGAAAATACCTACTTCTTCTATACCTAATTTGTCATTATAAAACAAAATCGTTGAATCACGATGAAATGAAGGCAGAATTGGAGCGCTCTTTTAGCGTCAGTGAAAGTGATGACAATAATGTTGTTTATAACGCGCTATTGTTGTGATTCCTCCAGAGAACGTTGATGAACAGATGAACGAAGAGCATATTGACGATTATTTTATTACATATAACTAATATGCGGAGGTGGATAACTTTCAAGATATTGCCGGTTATCGAGCGCAACATCAAAATTGAGAAAATTTATGAGTCATGCCTTGACGAGCATGAACCAGATGAATTCACTAATGACCTTCACTGGAATCAGCCTTCAACATTGTCCTGCGCGAGTCAATACCTAGCGAATATTTATTTCAAATGCACCACCAGCCAAAAAATCAAAACTACAGTAGGTACAAAAAGAAGTCTCACTATAAACAAAAGCGGTATAAGGCTACCTGTTCCAAGCAATGCCGTATTCCGGAGCATCTGATACATATGACCCCAAATAAGATCAGAAATTATCCGTCCTACTTCTATGATGCACGCCATGAGCTATTTATGGGCAATTTCTTCACATCTCACCATTTTTTTATGTGTATCCTGAAGGATAAGAGAATGCGCGCTGCTGGCACATGTAGCTTCTCAACCTTGAAGCTTCAGGCAAGTTGAAGACAGAAAAACAATTGCCTAAAGATAACATTTTCTTTTATATTTCCCTTGCGCATAGCGTTCATTTACCTAGCCAAAGTGTAACTCTCACCGCTCTTATAATTATAGGTAAATTTGATGCGGTGGTAGACGTAGAAAACCAAATCCTCGTATGCCGTTGGTAGGACAGCCATGTAGTAACAGTGGCCATGAACTATGATCGAATGGAGCCAATAAATCAAGTGCAGCGTTCGCAGATATGGAAGAAATACAAAAAAGGCAATATTTTGGAGAATGCATGCAAAAAAAATCGATTGCCCGGCGCCAATACAAAATTACAATTTGGGAATAGGTGGACCTCCATGATAATGGTTTACAAAATTATCGGGTCAACGTTTGATCGAAGAAGTGGTACTGGCCTTTATTTGTATCTTGCCTCAGCAGCGCTCTTGTCTTTTGTAAATGGATGGAAGTTGTAATGCTTCTTGAGGAAGTACGAGCATGATATGGGAAACCAGAAGATGACTAGGCAACAGAGAAACCCTTCCCAGAAGGCATTCCATGTGGAGTTGACCCGTACTCTTTTATTGTTTTTTCCAAATCAGGTCAATGCCAAATTCGGAGAACCGCATGCGAAGGAAGGCCATGACGCAGAAGATGGGAATCGTGTGCCTCGAATGCAAAAATTTCATTTTCAATATCGTGGCAACTTTCGTATTCGTTATGCTCTGTGTAAAAAAAATCCAACAGGCTATCGGTGCTGGGCCTGCAAACGAGCCCTTCATTTTCACTACTTCGCACGGTATCACTTAAAGAATAATTTGCTTAGATTCGGTTAGTTTTCCTCACTCTTGAATGTTTTTTTTTTATTGAATTTTTTGTTATTTTGCGTATTTTCCATTAATAACTTTTTTTCATTGAATTATAAACAATGGCAATCATTTATTTTATATTATCAATATAAATCATACAGTAGACTGCACTTTACCCGTAGTTGACATAAATTTTGCTAAGGGGGTTAAGAGTTGCGTTTAGGCAACAATTTTCTAGACGCTTTGGTGAGAGGGTGGGCGGGCGGAAAATTCTAAAACTGATTTTGGGCTCTTCTTTAAGTCTATACTATCGGGTTATAATGATGATTCAAGTTTATAAAAATAAAAAATAAATTCATGGAGGTAATGGGATAATGATCTCTGACACAGACATGTCATTACTTAATATCCGTTATCTTAGTCAATTGAACTTTATTACATTACATTGTTTGTTGTTTTTCTTTATTTTGTGAGATTCTGCAAATTTCCAATGCGTGTCATTCCTGAATATTACCGGTGAATTCAGTCACTTTATTTTAATTTGATTTCTTGTTTCATTCGTATTTTTATACTCTTCTTTCTTTTGTAAGTTCTACGACCTTCCAAGGCGGGGAATATGGATACGCGCCATAAAATATATTTAAATACATTTGGGCATTAGTGTCATAAATTAATAATTTATGCTATGGGACCATGGGGGCGCCATCTATGGTGGTTGTATTATATTGAATCTACCTATGTGACATTGAAATTCAGTATTCATGCATTTTCTTACCTCTGTGGGGCAGGCAATTACTTTCGACGTGAGTGTTGTTGAAAGCCAATAGATGTCAGTACTAATAAAATCATTAACCCATAATTTAATTATTGTTAAAAAGATAGATTTTAGATTTTCACGGACAAAAATTATTTTGTTATTAGTTTTTGGGGTATTATGCCGTGATGCCCTACCCCCTTCTTTAGCCAACGTTTCGGACAGCGTTGCAGTGTCCATCATCAGGCCAGATGTGTAATAGTTAGGGGTGATGTTAGTACTTATCTACTTAGGAGCGATACCGTGTCGCCAGCTCCACTCCTCTACGAGCTAGCGCTACAATATACTTCAACATGTGTTTTTGCGTTTAGCCTTGATGTAACCGTCAATTACCGGATACCAAGAACTATTGAGTTTAGCTCCGGCGTCTCTATTAATATTTATAGGATTTTTGTGAATTTCAATCGCCTCCGTAATCAGGCGTGCTCTATGAGTTTTCGGTCTTCCCAGGACTTCAGGAACAAATCCAAAGTAATGGCCGGTTTCAATTAAATGCTCGGCGATTGCCGATTTGTCAGGGTGGCCAAGTTTACATGCTCGAAAGTGTACCGATATCCTTTTGGAGATCGTCCGCTCTGTCTGGCCATTATTATTATTTTTTTTTTCTTACCATTGTGATTTCTAATTTTAGATTTCATTAAGAGATGGAGCCACTTCCGTCGGCATCTCGCAAACGGACTTGCCCCTGGCTAGCATAAATACCACGTTTTAATGAACTTTCTATTCCGTTCCGCGGCGATGACGCCACTGCTTGTCACGAGTATTTTGTACTGGTGAAAGTTAGTGGTGCTGGCGACACGGTATCGCTTCGAAGTAAATAAGCACACACTTCACGACTAAAAATTACACATCTACCGGATCTGCCGGATCTGTTCTGATGATGGACACTGCAACGATGTCCGAAACGTTGGCTAAAGAAGGAGGTAGCGCAACACGGCATAACACCCCTAAAACAAATAACGAAAAAGAGTAATATCTTGGTTCTGCCAGCCGACAAAGGAAACGCCACAGTCGTGATTAATATGGTGGACTACATTAAAAAGATGGAAGATCTCTTGTGCGATGCCGACACCTATAAGAACATTAAAAACAATCCCACTAACAAAATTGACCTGAAGACAATGGATTTAGTAAAAGCTTCCAGTATCAGGAAAGAGGATCGATCTGGGCTCTTTGTAAAAGCCTCCAGAACTCCTGCCCCGTACGGTCTTCCAAAAATTCATAAAAAGGATATCCCGATGAGACCGATCGTCAGTGGTATTGGTGCACTGACGTACAAACTTTCTCAATACCTCTCAAGATTAATGCAGATGCAAATTGGGAAAACTGAATCTTGGATTAAGGATTCCACAGATCTGATCAGTAAGCTTAAGAAGGTTAAGACTGAGAAAGGAGATATTTTGGTCAGTTTTGACGTTGTGTCCCTTTTCACGAATGTGCCTCTGGAAGACTCCATGACAATGCTCAGAGAGATCTACGAGGAAGACATTTGTAAACTTTTTGAACACTGCCTTAAAACGGGATATTTTGCATTCCAGGGTGAACTTTTTGAACAAGTGGAAGGAGTTGCGATGGGCAGTCCGTTGTCACCAGTACTCGCCAACTTCTTTATGGAGAAGTTTGAGGAAGTGGCACTTGACACAGCTTCGGCTGTTCCTAAAGTATGGTGGCGGTATGTCGATGACGGAGAAACTGAGCAAATTTCTGGACCATATCAACTCACTCCACGTTAAAAACGTTTTGTTTTATAAAATTTTTGATCTCATACTCCTTTATTATAAATTTTATTATTTAAATTTTTTTATTATGCTGTTCAATCAGAGGTAAAGTCACATGGAGGAAATCCATAATTGGTTTTATTTTGGCTACACAAACATGTACAAACTGGAAAAAGGTAAACTGTTGATTTCCCGAAAATAAATAAATAAATAAAATTAAGTTCTCAATGGAGCTGGAAAATGACTCTACGGAATGATCCTACCTTTTCTAGATGTGGAGGTGATGCGAAAAGAAGATGGTAGTCTAGGACACACAGTGTATAGAAAACCAACCCATACAAATCGGTATCTACATGCTGATTTCCATCACCACCCAGCGCAGAGGAGATGACTTATCCATACATTGGTGATCCGAGCGACCAGAATATGTGAAGAAACAAAAATCGGAGCAGAACTTACAAAGCTGACCGATGCACTGGAACGCAACGGTTACCCAGCAAGTCAGACAAGGCAAATCATAAGAGCCAAATCTACACCAAACGAAGATAGAGCTAAACAAGAGTTAAAAGGCTGCGCTTTCCTGCCTTATGTTCACAATGTGACAGACAGAATTACCAGGCTATTGAAAAAAGAAAGCATCAAGACTGTCTTCGGAACCACGACAAAAATACGAGACTTTTTGAGGCCTGCAAAGACCAAGTTTCCTCTGGAAACAGATGGAGTATATAAACTCAGTGGTTCCGGTTGTGATAAGGTCTATGTGGGCCAGACAGAGCGGACGATCTCCAAAAGGATATCGGTACACTTTCGAGCATGTAAACTTGGCCACCCTGACAAATCGGCAATCGCCGAGCATTTAATTGAAACCGGCCATTACTTTGGATTTGTTCCTGAAGTCCTGGGAAGACCGAAAACTCATAGAGCACGCCTGATTACGGACGCAATTGAAATTCACAAAAATCCTATAAATATTAATAGAGACGCCGGAGCTGAACTCAATAGTTCTTGGTATCCGGTAATTGACGGTTACATCAAGGCTAAACGCAAAAAACCATGTTGAAGTATATTGTAGCGCTAGCTCGTAGAGGAGTGGAGCTGGCGACACGGTATCGCTCCTAAGTAGATAAGTACTAACATCACCCCAAACTATTATACATCTGCTCTGATGATGGACACTGAAACGCTGTCCGAAACGTTGGCTAAAGGAGGAGGTAGCGCAATACTGCATAATACCCCAAAAACTAATAATATTGTTGTGAAGTTTTGGCACGTACGATTAATGTGCAAAATTCATATTCATTGTTTGAACTTTCTTCCTGTGATAAGCATCTGTTGAGATTGTACAATATCGCCTTGGCAAATTTAATATTTGAAAGAAACTAGTGTCATTTGTCTGGACATCGTGTGGAGAGCTGCATTCTCTGAGTGAGTATTGTTTTGTTTTCACTGAGGATTTTGGAATTGCTCTATGATCCGTTTTGTGTCACATAGAGAAGAGTTCATCTTTCATTAATTTACATAGGGTAGTATTCCTCTCGTGTCTGGGGCTATTTACACGCCCCTACAGCTCTTTTGCCATTACAACATCGTTGCCATGTGGGAGACAGGGCAGTTTTGGAGTACCGCCGCCCAGAAAACTATTGATTCTATAACAAGCAGGTTTCTTTCCCTTTCAGGAACAGCCGTATGCCAGGGAGACAGTGGGGGTGGGCTGGTGTTTCCGCTGCAGAACACTAGTGCAGGTCCCCAGCGATGGTTCCTGCGCGGTATTTTGAGCAACGCGCCACCGTCCCGCAATCTTAGTGATCCCTGCCCCGGTAAAAATTTCGCCCTCTACACAAATATATCCAAACATAGAATGTGGCTGACCACACAAATGGATGATCATCTACCCCGAGGTAAATATAATTTTCTGAGTGTTGAAATTACAATATAAAACTAACTAGGAAGGCATGCGTTGCAATGCCACTTAAATAAAGGAAAGGTTTCTTCCTTTGGGTCCTTTTCCGATCATCTCCGTTCCCATTCCCCTTCTATATATGAAATACACCCATTTTTCAAACGACTCGCACGCCTTCGATTGCAATATTTTTATACAAATTTAATAACTCCAGAGCTCACCTGTATATATATATACTAGCTGACCCGGCAAACTTCGTACCGCCTCAGAATCAATATCTGTTTTGTTAACTTATTAGCTGAATTAATTTAATTTTTTAAAGTTAAAATGAATACTCAAAATAAATTAAGAAATGTAATTCACGTGCTAATATTACTATAAAGTATTTGCTTTATTAAAGCGAATCGAAATGATTCACGTGGCATTATTGTATTACTTTCTGTAAAACTATTTACTGGATGGGTTGCACTTGGGTCGATTCCCTTCATTGAAGTACCTCGTGATTTTTTTAATTTTTTTTTTAAATTTCTTTTTATTGAGGAAACAAACAGTCATACAGAAAAATGATTATAACAACAAAACACATATGTTGTAGACCAATTAAGTTCGATTATGTTAAAAAATATTGGTTTAGTATTTTTTCCTACTCACCTTATTAAATGACAAAGAAAACAAAATAAACATAATAAAGAAAAACATAAAAAAGAAGAACATAAAACATAATAAAGTAAAACGTAAATTTATTAACAAACATGGTTATACTATTTACTATGGTTGATAATAATATAATTTTCGCATAAAAGAGAAAAAAAAGTATTTTAAGTTATTAATTTATTAAGCTGCATTTTATATGATTTCAAGTCATGGTTGAAAATGTCTACATCTCGTAACGCATTGTAAGTTTCACAGATACGTACTATTACAGAGTTTTGCGCATATTTGGATTTACTGTGTGGTATTCTAAATAAGTCGTTCCATCTGGTGTTTTGTTTGGGGCAACGAAATGCAATATTTTCTAACAGATATGATGAATCAACAAGGCAGTTCACGATTTTGTGTAAGAATAATGCATCAGAGATTTTTCTGCGTTTATATAAAGCGATAGGGTCAAATCGATGATCACTAAAACGATAGGATAGGTGTTTTATAAATTTGTTCTGGATATTTTCAATGCGATGAATATATGTTTGATATTGAGGATTCTAAATTACTAAGGCGAACTCGAGTTGTGAACGTACATATGAAATATATAACATAATTAGGGTGTGTGCTATAATAAAAGGCTTTGTAATGCGAATAATGAAGCCCAATTGCTTATAAGCTTTTTCTAGAATATTTTCAATATGATCCCTAAATAACATTTTAGAATCTAGTATATTACTCCAAGATCTCTTATTGTTTTTACTCGTTGTAGAGGTACATGGTTTAATTTGTAAATATAATTAATTCGATTTTTTTTTTCGTGTAAAAGTAATAACATTACATTAATCTATATTTAGATATAATTGATTGTTTTCGCAATATTCCTAAATTTTGCTAACATCTTCTTGTAATTGGTTGCAGTCATCTATGGAGCTAATACATTTATATAATTTCATGTCATCGGCGTAAAAAAGGAAACAAGAATGGTTTATAACATGGTTTATATCGTTTATATGTATATAAAATAAACAATAGAGGCCCTAGATGAGACCCTTGCGGTACCCCTGAGGGAATAGTTATAATTTGTGACATGTAACCTTTTAAAGCAACAGCCTGACTTCTATTTTTAACACATGAAAAGAACCATCTCAGAAGATCTCCACATACTCCAATCTTCGAGAGCTTGTTTAACAGTATGTCGTGATTTATTTTGTCGAAAGCCTTAGAAAAATCTGTGTAAATGGAATCAATCTGTTTCCTATTATCCATAGAGTTAAGAACAAAATCAGTATACTGTCCTAGGTTCGATTCAACAGATCTGCTTGAAAAAAAACCATGTTGATGGGGCTAATAATAGTATTTTTGCATATGTCAAAAAGTTGGTTACACACGTTTTTTTCCAAGATTTTACTAAAGATACATAGCTTAGAGATAGGTATATAATTTTCAATGTTGTGCTTGTCCCCTTTTTTAAAAACAGGTGTAACAAAAGCTTGTTTCCAAATGGTAGGAAATACACCTTCTTCAAGAGATTTTTTGAACAGTAGTGTTGCAGGAGTAACTAGTGTTTCAGCACAATTAACAATAAAAATTGGGTGTACCTTATCACAACCGGCATTTTTTTTTGTGTCCACATTTTTGAGATGTTTTAGCACTAATGGTGCAGTTATATCAATTGAAGTAAGATTAATTGAATTTATGGCATCATCATTACTTATATCAACAAAATTTGTGGAAGTATTATTAACAGTTGTATCGGGGACAAAGACAGATTGGAAATAATCGTTAAAAATATTGCAAATTTGTTGCCCATCACTTGAGGAAATGTTATTGTGATACACGTTATTGCGTAGGCTCCAGGTGTGGTTCTCTCCAGATAGCTGCAGTCAGGTTGTAAGCTTGAGCTGCTTTTGTCGGCTTCCTTTAGTTCCACACCATGGAACGTACAGTGAGATGAGAGTAGAGTTTGAGGTAGTTTGAGGTTATCCTTTGTGCAGTAAAAAACACTTGGGTTGATACTGAATATTGTACTGTTTATTCAGGTGAATAATTTTATACAGAGAGATTCTGGTATATGAGTCGAAGAATTTTGTAAAAAACTTGTTAAGGGCTAGAGTTCGTTTGAAGCTCCTACAAAATTCCCAGCATTGTCTGAGTAGATATGAGCACATTTTCCACGTCGTGCGATAAAGCGATTGAAACATTTGAAGAAAACTGTAGTAGATAAATCAGTGGCTAGCTCAAGATGAACTGCTTTAGTAGAAAAGCACACAAAGATACACAAATAAACCTTGATTGTTGTTTTACTATGAGTATTTCCTGATTTAATATGATAGGGTCCTGCGAAATCAACACCGCATGTAAGAAATGGGCGTGTTGGTTGCAGTCTAGAATGCGGTTGGTTAATGTGTTTCATCTTGAGATAGCCACAAAGGACCATTCCACCAGAGGTTGCAAGATGCGAGATCATTTGGAAACACTCTAGATATGAGATCGGCGGGGTTTTGTTTGGTTGAAATATGTCTCCATTGTCTCTACGAGGTTTTGCCCTGAATCTCAGACATGCGGTTGGCGACAAATGTTTTCCATCGTGCGGGCGATGCGGCGATCCATGCGAGAGTTATTGTAGAATCGCACCAGTAAGTTGAGGATCCAAGAAATGCCAATGAGTCTGTTACTTTCTTCACGAGTTGTGATAATAACAGCGCTCCCGACAGTTCTAACCTGGGTAAGGAGATGGTTTTGAGAGGCGCTACTCTTGAGCGTGCGCATAGCAATCTGCAGATCCAGATACCGTTCTCAAGAGTTCGCATGTAGATGCGTGCTCCGTATGCGCGTTCCAAAGAATCGCAGAATCCGTGTAATTCTGAATATTCTTTAATAGTAGGTACATGTCTAGATTAATATCTTTCAACTGATGTTGAAAGTTGAGCCATGAGTGTTGAAAATGACTTGGAACGTCGGAGTCCCAGTCCATTTTTAATTGCCATAGATCCTGAATGAACAATTTTGCAGTGATATTTATTGGAGAGATGAAACCTAGAGGGTCAAATAGTTTTGCTATTTGTGACAAGAGATTTCTTTTTGTAATAGATGAATTGACAGATCCTGTATTATATTGATATCTAAGTGTATCCAGAGTAGAATTCCAACTCAGACCAAGTGTTTTGGAGGTTTCGGATTTTCCCAGTAATGTCGAATCGACAGACTGATTGAGGAAAGTTTCAACCGAGATGAGATTAGCATCATTGGATTTCCATTTTCGTAGATTCATACAGGCAGATTTTAATATAGAATTTATACTATACTTGAGTTTTAGCGTTGTCTCAAAATCATTACTTCCTGTGAGGAGATCACCTACATAGAAGTCATGCATGATGCGCTGACTTGCGTCTGGCGAAGATTCTTAGGTATCCAGAGCAAGTTGCCGTAGACATCTTGTCGCTAAGTACGGAGCTGATGCCGTACCGTACGTAATTGTGTTGAATCTGAAATGAGATAATTTGTTTGAAGAAGGGTTTGACCAAACAATTCTTTGCAAATCACGATGTTTAGGTGTTATTAAGATGCATTGTTGTCGTTAATAGATATTCATTGATAAGGCCGGAATATTGCAATTGTAAAGGAGGTGATTTTGAGTTTGAGTGCCATCGTTTTGTAGCTGTGTTTAGCGACGAACCCAAATCTTGTGGGTTTCCTTTGAGCGGAAGCTCCACGACAAATCTACCATCTTCATTTCTGGAATATGTATCCATGAAGTGTGATTCGGCAGCCTTTTCTTCCAAAGACTGAAGTGGATGAGAAAGGTTTTCTTCCAAATGCCAGAATTTAGTCATGAGATCATGCAAGGCATTGTTGTCTTTAATGGAAAATAATGAAATACCTTTGTTAGTTGGTGTGTCGGTGACACTTTCGGCTGGGTAATTACACACTGTGTAATTACCCAGCCGAAAGTGGTTTGTTGAAGTTGCGTTCCGAGTACATTTGCTTGCTTGCGTTCTAGGCAACTCCAGAACATGTCGCAGCCAAGAAGGATGTCGACTGATGCAGGTTGATGATAGGTTGGGTCTGCTAGCTTCATATGTGATGGAAACGTAGCTGCGGCCTTGTTGGTGATCTTGTGTGCTGGAATGTTTGGAGTAAATTTAAATTTAAGTTTAAATTATTTTTAATTTTTTTTTTAATTTACATTTAAACAAATGCAAGATAAATTTTTTACAAAACGTAAATTCTAGAAGCAATGGTAATATTAGTTTTGAGATTACTGTTAAATGAAGCACCGGTTATTCCAATAATTGAACTATTAGACTTTTGTTAGCTGAACGCCTAACTGCGTAGCTATTTTTTAGTGATAAAATTAGACTGACTCCCTTGGTCCAGCAAGGCTCGAGCTTGGATGAAATGTCCTTGCGCATTCTTCACATTGAGGACGACAGTAGATAGTAATGCATGAGATTTATTTGCCATGGATGTAGCGGAGATGATAGGACTTTGTTCAGATTCACTTTGAACTTCCTTGTGAAACAGAGTGTGATGTTTTTTGTTGCAAATTTTGCAAAGTGTTTTGCTTTGACATTGTTCGTAAGCATGACCTCGTCTTAGACAGTTGTAACACAAATGTAAATTCTTAGCCGTATTTATTCTATCTTGAACAGTCATTTTTTTAAACTTAGGGCACTGATACATACTATGATTTCCAGAACAAATCTTACAACAATAATTTTGAGATGTTACAAATGTTAAATTTGGTTTTTTGCTATTATTATTATCAGATTTATAAGATATTACAGATGACTTTGGAATAGATTGAAACATCACACAAGCAGCACACCCTCACCCTCACTGGCTCCTGACGGGAGCAGTTGAGATTCTTGTGCGGTTTTCACTGTAAAAAAAAAAAAAATTAAGATTTTTAGAGCCCGTAAATTAATTAAAATTTTATCTAAAAAAGATTAAATTTCTTTAGCAGATTCAACTTTAATTGTTGCAATGTCAAATATAGATTGAATGTGATTTTGAATGATTAGACGTTTATTTGCGTATCGATCTGTTAATAATTTCCATGCAATATTGTAATTGTTGGAAGAGATTTCAAGAGATGTTAGTAATTTGGAAGCCTCTCCAGTTAATGAAGATTTGTGATAGTGGAATTTTTGTATTTCAGATAATTCGTTGTTTGTTTCAATGAATGATTTGAAGGATTCTTCAAAGCAAGTTCAATCAGACAATGCACCTGAGAATGTAGGTAGCTTTAAAATTGGTAACTGCATTTTAGAATTAAGATTTAATTGAGATTGAAGTGACTGGGTTTTGAAATCGTTCGTCAGATGCGATTTTGCTTGTGTGATTGCTTTGAAATACATTAATTCGAAGCGATCGGTTTCATCATCCGAAGCCAAATCTGAACCTTCGTCACACATACTAATTCGGAGTTGAATTTCCATGAATAAGTCATGTCAAGGTTCGACCTTATCTAATCGGGCTTGAATGATTGGGTGGATCTGTTTGATTCTCATATAATAACGATTGAAATTTAGTAATGAGCGCTTTAATCTGACCCCTTCTAGCAATGAGTGCTTTCAGATTATCCGCCATTGTCAGATGATCAAAGATCCGCAAAGAGTATAGAGATTTAGAGAAAGGCAACAATTTTACACAGAAAGGGAAGGAAAATAAGGATTTGGCAACTTTTGGCTTGCTGTGATGATGCCAATTCTATCCGGCAAAGGACCATGCGTAGGTCCAGGTGTGGTTCTCTCCAGATAGCTGCAGTCAGGTTGTAAGGTTGAGCTGCTTTTGACGGCTTTCTTCAGTTCCACACCATGGAACGTACAGTGAGATGATAGAGTTGAGTTTGAGGTAATTCTTTGTTTAGTAAAAAAACTTGTGTTTGTCCTAGGATGTTGATTCTTTATTCTGATGAATAAATTTTACAGAGTTTCTGGTCTGAGCACTTGACTGGCGACAATAATTTAGACTAATTAAAGTTTAACAGAAGCGAAAGACGATTTGATTCCGGCTAAACCAGCAGAGTTTAGGAAATCAAGAAGAATAACAAGAGAGAATGTAAATAAGCTGTTTTATAAACATTGTAAAAGAGAAAGTTTGACACGGCAAAGTTTGACACGGCCACAGACAAAGGAGATTATAGACAGACATTTTATTGCAATATTTTAGTAAGAGGTGGTACAGACGCGAAAGTTTAAGGTAAGAGGCTCTACACATCGAGATTAGAAGAAATGATTAGTAAGTGTTCAGTGCTAAATGAATTAAAATATAAAATAGGACAATCACAACACACAACATCTAACATAGGTACTCCAGAAGATGATTGTTTAGATTTCATGAAAGTCCAAAAATATTTCACATCTTTCCTTATATTGAACTCAGCATTCTTTATATAATTGGTGTAACACTCTTTTTCTGTTCTTTTTTGGCGAGCCCTGAGTAATGAAAAGGTATGATAATCGGAGGAATGTGAACAATTTTTATACCTTTTTCGTTATTTGTTTTTGGGGTGTTATGCCGTGTTGCGCTACCTCCTTCTTTAGCCAACGTTTCGGACATCGTTGCAGTGTCCATCATCGTCGATCATCGATGTGTCGGATCTGCCCTGATGATGGACACTGCAACGATGTCCGAAACATTGGCTAAAGAAGGAGGTAGCGCAACACGGCATAACACCCCAAAAACAAATAACGAAAATGCTTTTGGCCGTGAAAATCTTAAAATTTTTTATACCTTCCGTGATACTTTAGCTTTTCTTTGATAATTTTGATTAGGTAGGGAGTGAACCACGGGGGATACTTGTGAGATAGACAAATGGTCTTTGACGGTACATGTTGATAAATAGCTTCATAAATAATTTCATAGAATTTATTTGTTGCTTCTTCCATACCTCTTGAACTAAAAATATTTGACCAGTCAAATTGCTTCAAAAACTCATTAATCTTATCATAGTCAGCTGAATTAAATAATAAGACTTGTCGAGGTTGATGTTTTAACCGAGGTTCATTTTTTAGTCTTCTTTCTATTTTGAAGGATTTGTGGTGAAAATCTTCGGTTAAAAGAGGAAGAATGCAAGGTTGTAATGAGCAGTTTATGTTGCTAATAGCTAGGTCAAGAACGCGTTGACTTACATTTAAGATGTTATTATATTGAGAAAAGTCACAAAGAGATAAAAAGTCTATCACAGTAGAGCTTGCTTCGTCAACGGGTATTTGTGGTATAATCTGACTTTCAGAATTTAGAGTCCAAATAAGTTTAGAGATATTATAATCACGTACCAGAAGAAAGTCATCATCGGGATAGTTCAATCGGAGCTGACTAGCGGACTCAAAGTGAGCTTTAAGATTTCTAATATGATTCGTACCATGGGGATGGTAAGAGCAGAAAATATTAATATTTTTATTAAAGGTAGGTGAAGTAATAGTTATCCATATATCTTCAGCCACTAGTGTTGACCAGCTAAATTGATGAGTAACATTATATTTGGACTGGACAGCAATAAAAACACCACCTCCCAATGTTTGACCTATGAGATTATAGTTTCTGTCACGTCTAAAAACATTATATCATCGTCAAGAATCTCCCGATCATAAATATTGTCGAGAAGCCAAGTTTCTGAAATACAGATAATATCGAAGTCATTATTTAGAAGAGCCCTTAAAAAATCATGTGTTTTTGTGCCCAGTCCTCGTACATTTTGATAATATGTAGTTAACGAAGCCATATTGTATTACATAAATAAAATATCTGAAAAAAATAGTAATAATGGTATAGTAATGTAATAAAGTGAGTTCGAATCATATAGACAAAAAGTTTTTGATGCAGATTCAATCCCTCACGAGATGTATAACATGCCATAATCTGAATGAATGTAATTTGTTTACTGACAGTTAATATATAAATAATAAAACCTGGTTTTATGTTCTGTGTGCAACTTAATAATATTAAATGCGAAACTATATGAAAGGAAAAAATATTTTGTTTAAATAAAATAAGTGAAATCAAGATTAAATGCGAAAGTAAATGAAAAGATAAAAGATTTTGTTTGAATAATACAAGTGAAAACATAAAGGTATTTAAAAAAAATCATGCTATTTTACTTAAATCTGCCTCATTGGAAATTCGAATAACATGAGATATGTCACTTTTTCTCATAAAAATATTGCAGTTTTTTGTCCACAGATATTGATAATGTTTTTCAGCTTTGAGTTCCCTGGCTTTCTTCATCAGTAACTTGTTAGAAGGCGTGAGGTGGTCGTTAAGGGAAATGCGGCTTGCTGCTCCTGGAAGACCAATATCTGCTGAAGTCTGCAGGGTCCGGTGGCGTCGAGCAGCTGTCAGCAAAGCGTCCTTACAATCTCGCCGAGGGAGACGTAGAATAATATTGGCCTTGGATGTATGTGAAGGTGCAATTTTGTGAGTTGTCGTTTGCCCAGGCCATTGACGAACTCGATAAATGAAAACGACGTCTTCTTTTTTTATGGGGTATCCTACTGTTTGGGATATGTTGTTAATTATGTCATTTAGATTCTCTTTCTCTGAGGTCGGGATCCCACTGATTTCAATTTTGCAGGATCTATCCCATTGATCCCTTAAATTGTTTTTGTATTCTAACATTTTTAAACGTTCATTTAAGGTTAATATTTCACAATCAAGGGATTTTACTTTAGCTTCATAATCGTCAATTTTAGTAGAGCAAAAGTCAATTGACGTTTTGAGGTTAGATAATTCATTTTTGAATTGTTCTTTAATGGAGTTTATGAAGAGTTCACTCATTTCTTGAAATATCTTATGAATGTATTTTATTAATTTGCTTGAAAGAACATCATCTTCGTCAGTGTCACTCGATGTCACTGCTTTTTCTGCATTTTTCGCTGTTTACTGATATTGTACTTGGATTATTTGCAAATTTAGATGCGTGATGACAAGTTGATATTTTTGGTTAGTTTCTATTCCGCAGAAGCGCCTGTTTGCGACAACGATTGGGCGTAAGGCAATGATGAGAACACTTTCAACGAACGATAAACAAGATGGCGACACTATCAGCCAATAGGGTGATACTGATTACACTTAAGCTTGCGCCTGTGTATTTTGATTTTTATTAATTTCAGGCAATTTTTCAGGAATATTTTTGATTTTAGATTCACAGTACAATACAGTATTCACTATGATGCAGAGTTTTAATTGACATAATACGTCAAACACCAGATGAATTACACTTTGGACACTTTTTGTTAAGTTTACTTGCAAAATCGATCTTTTTTAGATAAATTTACTGTGGAGCGTATTTCACTGTCACACATACGATGGGTAGGTAGTACGATGAATGATATACGTCATTTTTCGTTTTGTCATTACTCATTACCGATAATCAGCAATTGCTTGGAGAAATTTTATTATATTTATTTTATTTATTTTTATTTATTTATTTAAACGCCCATTGGGCTTTTACATAGAATGCAGTACATTTTTTTAATTACAGTGAAAATAATGGGTTTACAAAATACAATACACAACACAAGTAACATAATATTTGTTAAAAACAAAATATAGGTTACATAAAATATAAGGGTTAAAAAAAATTACATAAAAAATGTAGGTTACATAAAATATAAGCGTTAACAAAATTCAGGTAACATAAAATATGAGAAGCAAAATATAGTCCATAAAATATAGGAGTAGACATAAAGTAGGTAATTTTTAAAATTGTTGTTCTCATTAGTTTACGGGATAGGCAGAAATAAATAGTTGGCACATATGGCGTTTGAAGTTTGCTAAGTTCAAATTATTGTCAAATACATCCAGCTTGTTTAAGTATTTGTTACCTAGACTATGCAAACTTTGTATTGGAGAATGTAAATCATAGTTTGAATGAGATGTACGTATATAAAATGTCAATGTTTGTCTAGTTGTTCGTGTAGGTACATGTAGATTTATTAATTGCAGGAGTTCACAACTGTCGAATTTAGAGTTTAATAATTTTAATAAAAAAGTTAGGTCGTTTATTTTTCGTCGGTTTTCTAATGTTGGAATATATAAATTATTCATTAACGACCGGTAATTTATGTGCTCTAAAGGGATGTTAAGTTTAAAACTTACAAAACGTAGAAATTTTCTTTGAATTCTTTCAATAGTATGAATATGAATTTTGTAGAAGGGCGACCAGACTATGGAGTTATATTATATTAGGCTTCTAACAAGGGATGTATACAGTAGTTTAATGAATTGTAACGATTCAAAGTTTTTAATTGTTCTTAACATAAATCCTAAAGTTTTCATAACCTTATTTGCAGTTTGTTGAATGTGAACCGTGAAGTCTAGTTTCTCATCCATTATTATGCCAAGATCCCGCATTTCTGATACTCTTTCTAAATTTATTTTATTTATTGAATAGTCGAAAAACAGTGGTGTTTTTTTTCTGCAAAAGGTCAAAGTTTTGCTTTTTTCTACATTTAAACATAGATTGTTTTGTGAGCACCAAATTTTTAGCATGTCTGTATTTGATTGAAAAATTTCACAGTGATTAAGGATAGTTATCTCTTTATATAATTTAATGTCATCAGCGAAAAGCAATACTTTGACGTCTTTAAAGCAGTTGACTATGTCGTTCATAAAAATAAGAAATAAAATTGGGCCAAGATGACTACCTTGCGGTACTCCACTAGTGGCAGAAAATGGTTTGGATATAAAAGATTTCATTTTTACAAATAAAATTCTACCTGATACGTAACTACTTAGCCAGTTCAACATATTTGCTCTGATTCCCAGAGCACGAAGTTTTCGGATCAGTATTTTGTGGGACACTTTATCAAAAGCATTTGAGAAATCAGTATATATACAGTCAACTTGTTTGTTTTTAGAAAATGACTCCAATATATAGTTTTGAAAGAATAATAAGTTTGTTGGAGTTGATCTACCTCTAATGAAACCATGTTGTTTGTCATTTATTATCTCTGTTAACGTGGGATATATTTCATCAAGAACTAGAGATTCAAAGATTTTGGGAAATACAGATTGTATGCATATAGGTCGATAGTTTGAAATGTCAGTCTCATCGCCTTTTTTAAGTATTGGGATAATATAGCTGGATTTCCAGTAGACAGGAAAATGTCCAGAAGATAGTAGCTGGTTAAAGAGAATGGTTAGTGGTTTAGACAATACAGAGGAGCAATGTTTTAGGAAAATTGGCGGGATGGAGTCTGGGCCTGCAGATTTGTTAATGTCTAAGGAACATAGTTTCTTTTTGCAAGATTCTTCTGTTATGCGGCAGTCTGTTAAATGTTCGTTTTTTTAAATGAGTATGAAGGAATTTTTTCTTCGGGTGTTTTCTCATCGTAAACATTTTTAAAGAAATCTGAGAAAAGATTTACGATATCTTGTGTGCTGTTAGCACATTTGTCGTCCATATACATTTGTGGTGGATAGTCTGTGCTGTCATTGTTTAGTGTTTTGATAAATTTCCAGAGATTATTTGAGTGCAAAGCTGTGTTTTCGATAGAGTTTATATATGCATTATAACAGATTTTAGAAAGATCTTTGCATTATTTTCTAGTTTCACTGAAAATTGCATAATCGAAAATCGATCGAGTTTCTTTGAATTTTTTATGAAGTTTCTTTTTTTGTTGAAGTGAGGCTTTTAGTTCTGGTGAGAAATAAGTCGGATATGTATGTTTTTTAGGAGTATATAGTGGTACATATGATTTTATGGTGCTAGACAATATTGAATATAAATTATCTAAGGATTTGTCAGTATTCACGTCCGATACAAAAGACCAGTCGACACGGGAAAGATGATAATTTATAGATTCAAAATCTGCACGTTTGTAGTTGAGAGTCTCTTCAACGTGTTTCGGTTTGACGCTACACTCATTTAGATTAATATAAAGAGGGGGGTGGTAGTTATCAACGGGTAAGAGAGGATCATTACATTTGTCAATGACCAATTTAGGATAATTTGATATTGCTAGATCTAGTAAGCGATTATTTGCATTGTATATAAAGTTATGTTGGAAAAGATTTAAAAAATTTGTCATATCCAAAATCTTACGTGCACGATCATTCTCGCCCTCATTTACAATTAAACCACTATCACTTGATTTCCACTTCAGGTTAGGGAGGTTGTAATCCCCAAGAATAATAATTTTAGAGTTAGGGTATTTGTATAGTAGATCTTCAACGTCTTCGCTGTGACTTCGGTAGATTATTTATTTTTTTATTTATTTAAGTTTTTATTCCAGCAAGACTGGGAGGGTAGTGCAATCCCAGTCTGCCATATTACATAAACAACTATAAAAGAAAATAAAAAAGAGTTTAAATATTAATATTAATTAATATTAATAGATTAGAGCATCAAACAGTGGCGGTGTGTACACAGTTGCAATTATTATCTTTTCTACGGTGGTATCAATTTGTATAAATAGTTGTTCGAGTGTATTATTTTTTGTTTTGCGTTTTCTTGATAACAATTTTTTTTTAATTGCAATTAGCACTCCGCCGCCCCTTGTTTTGGAACTGGATTTAGAGTTTCTATCGCAGCGAAAGATTTTGTAGTTGTTAAGTCCTAGTTCTGTTGATTTTATTTCCGAGTCGAGCCAAGTTTCTGTCAGCACATACACGTCATAGTGGTGTGTAGATATGGTAGAACTTAGTTCGTTTAATTTAGTTCGTAGTCCACGGACGTTTTCATAATAAATTTTCATATGATGAATGTTGACGATTTTGGGAGACGAATTTACGTATTTAATTGTTATATCTATCTCACCGTTAGCTTTTCGTTTTTCTAGTTCTACTCGTAGGTCCGTTAGATGCTTTTGCTGAGCTGGGGTCGAGTCAGAGTAAATTCGTAGGTTGTCTTTTAAGTGATGTTTTTTTCCTTGTAGTGTTCTTGCTGTCTGGGAATTATCCTAATGGATTTTTATAGGTCTTGGTTTATTACTGTTATATTTACCAAATCGATGCATTTTTACAATGTTGTTTATTACAGGTGTGTCAATTTTGGAAATTATTTCTGTTACTACAGTTTGATCTTCCATAATTTTGTCTGTAACTGCTACCTTCGTGCTTTCGGGCACGTTGCACAAAATTATGTTTTTTGACCTCTCATTAATTTCGTTAATTTCATTGATAGCCTCACAAATATTGAAATTGTTTTGGGGTGGTATGTTTTTTTGAATTTCTTTATAGGCCCTCAGTTCACCTTCCAAGGTGCCAGTTTTGGTAGCTACCGCTGCCGACATGCTGCCAATTGACGCTAATATTTCACATGCTATCGAAGTAATTTTTGCTATTTGGTCCTTATTAAATTTGTTACCAGGGTCAAGAAGCACTTTGTTGATAGCATTGACTGCCTTTTGTCAATTATCCATTGTGGTATTAAAAATATGTTTTTCAGTTTATATAATTTTTTATTGAATAAATTATTAAGCTATATTTTAGAACCACTGGTTGACCTTCACTGTCCCATGTTTCAAGTATGTAGTTCGTATAGGTACTTTAACTGTCAGGGTCTTGTGTTTAGTTATTGTGTTTTAATTTGCTGGTAAAGGGACACTAAACATAGAGGTTTTAACACTTTATTTCACAAATGTTTGCACTACACAATATTGCGTATAAGTTTTAGGTTCAGATTTGCTGTAATTAAGTTTTTGTTTATTATTTAGACTGGAGACGAATATTTGACGTATGCACTGCTAAAGAGTATTGTTGTAATCTTCGGCATATGGATTGTTTAGCAATGCAACTCGCATATGTATCGTCAGTTGAAGTTTCTTCACATAGCTCCGCAGAGTCGATGATTTGAGGAAATTTATTTCATCGGCAGCGGTTGATCTTGGAATGACTGGTAGTGTTTGGCGGAAATCGTCAGAAAGTAGAATCATTGCGCCTCCAAAACATCTTGAGTCATTACGCAGATCTTTCATAGTTCGATTGAGTGCTTCCAATGCGCGTTTGTGCGCCATTGTGCATTCATACCAGATGATGATTTTACTTGCTACCAAAACTTTGGCCATTGCTGAATGTTTCGTAATGTTGCATATCCGTATTTCGGTTGTTTGAAGGTTTAACGGCAATTTCAATGTTGAGTGAGCTGTTCGATATCCTTCTAGCAACGTGGCCGCTATTTTCGAAGAAGCGAGTGCTACAGCAATTTCGGATCTCACACGAACGGCGACTAAAATCAATGACATGAGGAATGTCTTTCCAGTTCCAACGGGCGCACCGAGAAAAAATAAGCCACCATTTCCATCATCAATTGCCTTGATAAACGTATCGTACGCTTTGAACTGATTGGTTCAATGCATCTTGATCATATTCACGTTCAAGTTTCAATTCTTGATTGAAAGCGTCGTTCATTCCACGATATGGCGTTGATATTCATAACTTGACTAAGAAACTGCCACACATGAGGTAAGGGAACGTACCCATACTGCGTGGCCAATTTTTTACAATTTTTAACCCCCCTCCCCCCCCCGGTGACCAAAATCCTAAGCAAACCGCCACTCATTTGTACCAAGCGTGACATTTTGAATACCCCCCCCCTCCCCCCCTCCCCCCTCCCCACTCCCCTCCTCCCCCCCTCCCCCCCTCTCCCCACCCCTCCCCATGTTTTCGATCAAAAACAAAGCCTGGTTATGTATATCCTCATTCACCTCGAGATCAGAATTCCCTGAACTGAAACGAATTCGATGTAAAATATCCTCCTTGTCATCTTTGTACTTGTTCCATACATTCGATGAAACGTCGAAATAATGATAACAAATATAATGATAGCAAATAATGTGCTTATCAGACTTGGAGATGCAGAAACAATTGCTTCAGCGATTGTCATGTCCCAATGAATATCATTTTCAAGCAAATTGACCTGCTGACATGCAATACGAAATGTTGGGCACACTAAACCATTGACTTGTGATTCAAACAATGTTGGCCCACGAACATTCACCAGCAACAACCCAAAGTAGAAGCATTCGTCACTTTTTAGATGAACTGTGTAGTTTGAACGCCAAAAACCACCACATCGCTGAATTTTGTGACAAATTTGAAGATGTATTTGATTGACTTCACCGAATTGCAATACTCCACGTTGCAATCTTGAATATTTTGGAAAGAAGTGGCTGTTTTTCTGGAGTTGTGCAGACATACGTTCACCGTTTGTCTCATTTTTGACTGTTAACATTGAGTGTGTAAGAAAGAGAGGCAGCATTATATGTTTCAAAATAAAAGCAAAACAATCAGCGCATTGACATTTGACGTTTTTGAATTATTGGAATTCACGCAAACTTCAATATTATACCTAACACAATCTTGCTGCAGCTCTTTCAAAAGATGAAAATTCGTTCCATACAAAATGTACGAGAAAATTAATTTTCTTCATAACTTTCTTTTTCGTGAATTTTTGCGATGTTTTAATAGTTATTCTGTTATCCGGGGTGGAGACAAATCCAACAAATCAAAGATCATCAAAATCGGTCTAGCCGTACTCGAGTTATAAATAGTGTAACTAACCTGACTTTGTTTTATATATTAAGATATATTAATATTGCGGATTTTTATCTGTCAATTAATATTTTAGTGCCACGCAGTAAATTGGAAAGAACGAGGGAACACCTCCTTAACCACGATTTGTAGGAAAATGCCGCATAAATAAATTTATCTTGTTTACAATAAATATTGTTTTGTTATGGTTGGCAAAATTGTATAGGCAAAAATCAGGAAAAATACTTTGGCACGTGACTAATAAGCCATTCATTTTACCCCAGTTGTCCTTTTTGTGAATATTTTGTCACCTGTATAAACAAATAGATGACTCTAAAATAGGTTTTACCAACCTAGGATGACAGTACATAATCTAGAAAAAATTATGGTAAGAAAAATCTTCTTCTTCGCAACTGTTCTATTATTTAAATAAACTATGTATTCCTGTAATTGTCTTATTGTGTTTATGACTTAGAAAACATTTACTGTTCACTGTAAATTGAACAAGTACTGTCCAGAGGAACATTACACAGTGACCAGAGGAACATACAGGGTATTGTTCCTCTGGACAAAAAAAAGTTTTATTTCAATTGCATTTATTTCTTAGCTTAAGCTAGGGTAACTGGGAAACACCTGTTCATATAAATTCCTTTATCCATCCATTGTTAAGGTACCCATTCCTTAATGACAGTTGTGTTTGTCTTCTTGCAGAAGGCTGCAGTGTGAAGGGAGGTACTGGGGTGTGCCGGGAGTTCTCCGCCTGTCCGAGAGCAATAGGAGAGATTGTCCGTGGAATTCTACCGCAGGTATCAAACAGTATTAATAGACTAGCATCTGCGTGTTTGAATTTCAGAACTCAATCACGAGTGCATGTCGGACGCCACGCTTAACGGCCGCGCCTCAAATAACATCTGTGTATGTGGAATTTTACACAAAGCTACTGTTATAATTCGATTTCAAATTCAAAAATTCGACAGAAGATGTCACTACTTCCATCAGCAGCTCGCATATGGATGTTTCCCCCCTAGGTATTAGTGCTATGGATTTATATACTTTAAGGATCTTTCCCGATTTCGAAAGATTGACGGCAATACCAACTACTTTAAGTTGTTATAAAATACATAAAATGTCATTGGGGGTCACGGTTACATTGTCACTGTTACTTTGTTTCGGTGAGTCGCCGTCGGTGACTAGCTGTCACTGCCGAACTAAAAGCCGCCCGCGGGGCCTAGCAGAAAAAAACCTGCGGAGTGGGTTTTTAACTGCTAGTAATATAATATTAGCAGATAAGTTACCACTTCAGCTGTGTGTGAGTGACCGCTAGTTCAGACAATTACTCCACGATAGATCACTACACAACTATGATAGGCCTGACTTCGCCAACTAGAAAATCAACTTTCCAAAATAACACCGCAAAAAAAATAATTGATTACGTTAATCTAAATCAATGTTTAGAAAAACAAACGTGGGAACATCTTACAAAATTTAACACGGCAGAAGAGGCCAGGAATTTCTTCATAACACATTTACAAATTCTCATCACCCAACATACCAAAACGATATACATACCTATCCCGCATTGCAAAGTAAGACTTAAAAAATGGATTACCCAAAGCATTATAAATAGCATTAAAAAAGGGACAAACTACACAAACAAATTAAACTGAACCCTTATGACACTCCGCTTTATTTTTTCTACAAAAGATACAGAAACATTTGTTCTCTAATAATACGTAAAGCCAAAGAATTGTATTATCGAAACAAACTTATAGCAGCAAACTATGACCCAAAAAGCGTATGGTCAATTTTGAGGGAAAGTACGCATTCACAGAAGAACAAAGATGATACCATAAAAAAATTACTTATTGATGATGAAGAAATCCACTTCCAAGACAATCCTACACGTATCCTCAATTACATTAACAAGCACTACACTAATATAGGAGCTAGCCTCGCTGAAAATATAAAAAATCACAGCCTCTCCGAAATATTAAGGAACCTCAAAACACTGCCACTAACATCAGCAATGAAAATATTAACAGACACTTCAAATTACAAAACATTACACTAGAAGACACCAACAAAATAATTCAATCACTAAAGAATAACACAACAACGGGGCCCGATGGTGTGGACTCCAAAACTATCTTAACAGTAAGCCAACAACTACTCAAACCACTCACACACTTAATTAATCTTAGTATAAAAGAAGGAATTTTTCCTAGCTTACTAAAACAGGTCTTGTTATTCCAATTTTTAAATCAGGACAAAAAATAACATAAACAACTACAGACCTATTACGCTACTAAATACCTTTTTAAAAATTCTGGAAAAAAACTATTAAGAAACAGCTACAACACTATCTTGAAACCAAACAAATACTGTCGATAAACCAACATGGATTCAGGAAAAACAGAAGCACAGAACATGCAATAGCTACTGTAACTGACTTCATTACACATAATGTTGATGCTAAGAAAAAAGTTATTTCAATTTATTTAGACCTATGTAAAGCCTTTGACACAATCTCACACGAAAAACTTATCAAGAAGTTAAAAAACATTCGTATTAACGGAGTAGAATTCGACTTAATTAAAAGCTTTATGTCTGACCAAACTCAACAAGTTAAAATTGATAATAAGATAAGTAAACCACTCTTAATTACGTACGGAGTCCCATAGGGGAGTGTACTTGGCCCTTTATTATTCCTCATCTACATAAACAAACTGTGTGACATTGAAATTGATGGTAAAATCGTGACCTTCGCTGACGATACAGTTCTTCTTTGTCAAGCAGCCACATGGAAATATGTATTCGTAAAAGCCAAAAAAAAGTTTGTCAGTTGTCAAAAAATGGCTAAACAGTAATACGCTTACCATTAATACTATCAAAACAAAATACATCAGACATAGTATTATCCAAAGAGGTCAACCTCCATCAAACATAGACCTATTTCTGCATGACTGTGAACAAACTTCTTCCAATTGTCAATGCGAGCATATAGAAAGGGTCAAACAAACAAAATACCTAGGGGTTATTATTGATACTCACCTACGCCGTACTGACCACATAATTTTCATCACAAATAAACTAAAAGGAGTCATGCACCTAATACAATCCATTAAAAACATTTTCCCACTACTACAACACATAAATACTTGTACTTGTCACACTTAATCATAAACACGTAAACACCTCAGCACAGGTTCTCCTAGTGAGTTGTTCACGAAACATACAATATTACCAACCAACAGTTTCACCTTCTCAAACCTACCGTACACCCAACATAATGAAACGTAATATTAATATCTAAAAATGTTTTCAAAAATATATTACATATGTAAAAATGTTAATAATATGGTGTAAACTGTAATATATAGATATAAATAAATAAATAAAAATAAATAAGTCAGGCGATGGATCCATTACAAGCTCCAGGAACACCAATACCTACACGCACACATACAATATACAATTTCACTTAAACTTATAATTACGAGTACTTGTACATATATTGGGCTTAATTCACCATCCTCTTGATAGCTTATCCAGAGGGTAATGCGTGTTTTGAAGAATATTTTGTTTGTAAACTGCAAATGTCAATTTGGGAGGCGGGAATAGGTACCGCCGCCCTGGGAACCTTTATTGGATAACCAACACCTCTGCCATAGGTCACCCCAAGTGGTTCGCTACGTTTGGTGATTTAGCAGGGGTGCCCGGGTTCATGGGGTGAGGTTTGTCTAGGTCTTGGAGGCGGATGACCAAGACACACTGAACCCCAGATTTCTACCCACCCCTTAAACCCTTTTCCTTCCCAGAACTCTCCTCTCCTTCCTTTTCCTAAAAAAAACCCCCACACAGCATCACCAAAGATGACATAGGCCCTGATGAAAATTATTTTCCTCAGCGCCTCCTGGGTGGGGCTCATGTAAAAAAAAAAAAAAAAGAACTATTCGATACTCGATCAATAAACGGTCGCTACAAATCCGATAAGTTTGCCGAGTTTTGTACCTATTACGAGCACTTGTTTGTTTATTAATATACGTTAACCAATGGACAAGAGGGTGGCGAATTCACCCCCCAAAGGAATATAGGCGGCTTTCAATCTTTGCAAAAGTACAAAAGAAAAACATAAATAAAAATTCAAAAGGTAACCTACATATAATAATCTAAATATTAAAAAATTTACAAACATATGTAAAGTAATTGAACATTTTCAGTATGAAAGTTCTTTTTTTTTAAATTTGAATATATGTTTAAATAATAATACACAACGTATAAAAAATGAACACATTCAGTTTGCAAGTAGCTTGTTAATGCAATTCCTGTTTTTTTTTAATAACCACGTATTAAAGTTTTTTATATGTACGTTTTCAGGTTTGAGTTATGTGTTGTGTTTCTTTTAAAAAAATGTTGAATATGGAAGGTGCGAGGTAAGATTCATGTTTTTTAGCAAGAGTGGATTTAATTTTTGGCACTTGCAAATGTTTGTTAGATTTAGCTCTAATGTTCTGGAAGTGAGATATGTGGGAAGGTGACGATTTTATGCAATTTAGATGGATAATTTTTTTTATGAATAGCTTCCTGATATCAAGTATTTTATTTTTAATTAAAAGATTTTCAGTGGGATGAAGATATGGTTTTTTGTACATAGTTCTAATAAGTGATTTATGAGCTGTATTAAGCAGCTTAATGTATGTGTCTGCGGCTCCACCCCATGCCGATATACCATAAATTAAAATGCTTTGGCAAAGGGAAAAGTATACATCTTTTAACAGTTTAGGTGACATAATGTTTCTAATCGTTTTAAATATATATATTTGATTCCGGATTCTCATTACAAGTGAATTTATGTGAAGTTCCCATTTTAGTTTGCAATCCACTGTTAAACCAAGATACTTAATACTATCCGAATGCTCATTTTTTTCGCAGCTGCAGTTTGTGGTTTGTAATGTAGTACATAGATACAGATGTAAAAGCGGGACGGATTTAGGTTGCCCAGTTTTGGTTTTACTGAATGTTAAAAATTTGTATTTTTTAATGTAGCTATTACTTTGTGGTTATCCATTATAGAAAAATGAAACAATACAACTTTGTATAAACCACTTATATGATGTGCAAATCCGACCGGTTTCGGAACAAACGTTCCTTCGTCAGGGAAAGCTTATACTAATTTGACAGTTTAGAACAATGTTTTATTGTGGTAGGGGTGGAGCCGTTGTTTGTTAATAATGTAGATTGGGTGGGTAGGTATTAGTGTAGAGTGGGTGGGTAGGGGAACAAATCCATGATTGGGCTATATGACAATATTTTTTGTTTGTTGATAATAGATTCATTATTTTTAAGGGATTTTTTAATTTCCAAAGCTTCTAAGTTATCTAAACGTTTTCCTTTATGATTAATATGAGGAATATTTATCCCTGTGTTTTTTTTTTTTTTTTTTTTCAAGGTGTTTAGGGTAAGAAGATTTTTGTCGAGCCATTTTTTTATCTCCTTCATACCAAATTCTGCGACTTTTTCCCAAGATTGCTCTTTAAAAAGAAGTACAGTATCATCTGCATAGCTGATCACATTATAGCAGAGTGTTGGAATTTTGATATTAGTGAGACCATTAATATATATAAGAAAAAGCATATGGCCTAAGACACTACCCTGAGGCACTCCGTACTTTATTTCTGCTGTGTCACTCATGCATTTGTTTAGTTCAACTATTTGTTTCCTATTTTTTATATAACTGATGAACCACTTAAGCGGTTTTCCAGTAATGCCAATATTTTTAAGTTTTTCGTATAGCATATCATGAGAGATGGTGTCGAAGGCCTTAGCCAGATCTAGAAAGACTCCAATTACTTTAGATCCCTTATCTACGTGTTTTACAATGAAGTTGGTTAGTTCAGAAATTTCCTGGTCTGTGCCCATTTTTGCCCGAAAACCGAATTGATGACTTGATAGTAAGTTGTGTTTGTCGAGGTAGGATATCAGTCTTTTTTTCATTGCTTTTTCTAGGAGTTTTGATAGAGAGTTAAGTAATGAAATGGGTCTGTAGTTAGAGATTAAAGTTTTATCTCCAGATTTATGGATCGGGATAATACTGGCAATTTTAAGTTTGTCAGGTACAATACATTGGCAGACACTTTGATTAAATGTATGTAGCAGAGGTGTACCGATATATTCTCGTAGATTTATCAGGATTTGGTTAGATATGTTGTCCCGACCAGGTGCGCAATGAGTTGAGTGAAAGAATGAGTTCATTAATTTCTGTTTTATTTATTTTATAAATGTTAAAGGATTGATTTGGTCACAACGAAGAGCTTTCTTTGACTAGTAGCTCTTCTGTAGTGTAGTTTTTTGTAAGTATTTTTTTTGCTGAATCAAAGCCAACGTTGGTGAAATGATCATTAATGTGATTTGCAATTTTTTTGGGTTCGTTTTTTGTTAAACAGATTTCCCCATCAACTAACAATTTGTTAATAGAAGTACTGTTCTTAGGTTTTGAATAGGCGGCATCTTTGATAAATCTCCATATCTTTTTTTGTATCTCCTCCGGCACTATCTATTCCTTTTCTATATAACTCATGTTTCGCCTGCTTTACTAGTTTATTACATGGGTTTCTGTAAAATAATGTTTTAGTTTACTCTCCATTGGGTTATTATTTGTTCTTGCATGCATCATATTCCGTTTGTGTATACTTTTTACTAATCCTGTTGTAATCCATGGTTTAATTTTAAGTGTTTTGTGTGTAGTGTTTTTATGGGTTTTTATTATAGTGAGTTTAGTGGTAAACGTATTCAGAGTTAATAAAAATTCATTAAGCGCTTTGTTTTCAATCGCATGCCAAGTGTGGTGTTGAAATGGTCGGTAACCGTGGAATGAATAGTTGATGAAATAGTTTTATTTTTAGTTTTAACAAAAATATGATCAATACAGGATTTTGACTCTAGTGAGGTTCTTGTCGAAGAATTTATAGTTGACTGAAGGCCATAGTGAGCTAGAAGACTTAGATATTCGTTAGTTTTGGGTTTAGAGTTAAGAATGTTTATATTTATGTCTCCTGCTAAAATGAGTTGTTTGGTAGTTTTATTGTTTTCCATGAGATGTTGTAAGGAATTTAGGAAAGGTGTTATATTTTTGTAGTATGGAGGCCTATAAATAGCAAAAATAGATAAATCTGATACGAATTTCTGCAACAAGAATTTTAAAATTACGCGTTGAACACGAGGATCGTTTATATTCATCCTCCCCCACCCCCTCCGCCCCTCTGTCGACGCTCCTGTGCTAGTCGTATGAACAAAATCATTTAAGTTTATGTCAATTATACTTTAATCATAATTTGTTTATTTAGGGAATAAGAATTAATTAAATTTATAAGAAAAGAACATGAAACCAAAAATTATAAAAACAGAAAATTAAATAAAAGAACAATAAAAAAACGAGTGTGCTTTAGACACACACCTGAAGTAAAACTTCTGCTCCATCTATATGACAGGAAGAAATAATGAAAATGTGCGCGCACTGCTCTCTCTTGCTCCTACAAGTGTGATACAGGCAATAGGCCTGCACCTGCTACCGTTCACCTCGCTTTTCGTAACGCTCTCGTCATGAATTCGCCAGCTTACTTAAGTTTTACTTGAAAAAATGAGTGTTCTTTAGGCAACACAACTGAAGTGAAACTTCTGTGTAACGTAACTGGCTATGAGAGAAAGTGGGAAAGAAAATCCGTGCTCGCATCTCTCTCTCTTGCCCCTACAGTAATAATCGAAGCGTAACTCTCTCTTTTTCTATCTTCCCAACTTATATCTTCCTCTCAACTAACGTTCACCTCGCTTTTCGTAACGCTCTCGTCACGCATTCGCCAGCTTACTCTCCAAGTCAAGCGTGCATAAAAAAGGTTTAATTAAAAAATTATCAATACATTAGTAACCATAAGAAAAATGTTTTACACACAAATCAAATCATAACAGAATTATAAATAGGAACCACAGAAACATAAGATTATTCACGAAATATCAGAGAAATACTCTTTTATTTTATTTATTTATTTAAGTTTTTATTCCAGCAAGACTGGGAGGGTAGTGCAATCCCAGTCTGCCATATTACATAAACAACTATAAAAGAAAAGAAAAAAAAAAATAGTTTAAATATTAGGTAGGTACCTAATTAAAGCATAAAATGATAACAAAATTCATCACACAAATAATAAAAAATAAGCATAAAATTAAAATAAATAATAAGTAGACAGAATTAAAAATAAAAAGATATTTTGGGATAGTCCATCATGGAGGTCGCCTCATCATCTGCATCCACCGCTCATTTAATGGGGAACTGAGCCACTCGGATGCAGCCACGACAATGATATTGGTTGAAGTCCGTATCCTGCTCCAGAAGCTGGCTAGTCGGTGGCGAAGTAGGGCTGGGAATGAGTGCACCCTCCCCTCGGTGAACATCGTGGAGGCACTGCAGAACCTCGGTAGTTGCATAAGTTGCCTGTATGCATTATTGTAGCACACCCTCAGTTTGTCCCATTGCGCTGCTGGGTATTGTGTCCACAGTTCTGACGTGTACAGGGCAGTACAGTATGTCTTGAATTTATGGACCCCTTATATTTGGTAAGTTCGCAATTGAAAATATAGATCTTGGATAACATGCTACTAGTATTGTAACTATTGCGTATTCTGTTCAGGCGAGAATTCTGCTTACAGTTGGACCCCGTCTCCACCCTGGCAGTTCACCAGCTTCCTCCCGGCATCTAGCGACTACAAAGGACTACCTGCACACTACGGTGCCCTATTTACTACAGCCTGTGAGAAGACAAGGACGTCTCTTACAATTATAGTCTATAGACATGTAGATTTTTCCTTGATGCGTTTGAATGAAAATATGTTTTACTTTGTTGTACGGCGGTACATCCTCTCTGCATATCTATTTGGGATCACTTAGTTATATTTTGTGTAATTAGATATGCCGTATATTCCTTAATCCGACTGCATATTGCATATAAGTACCCCGGGGGGTCAATTGTCGACGGGTATGAATAGGACCGAAGAGCGTGTTGAACGCGCAGGAACATTAAATTGAATCTTATTTAGCAACTCTGGGCACTGAATATAAATTGGTAACTAATTTGTACAGGAGTACTGCAACTATTATGAGGGCTTCGTACACTCAATAAACTTTGTAGCCGTACAAATTCTTGCATTTATACGATCAATTCACTCACTTCCAACAAAAGGACGACTTCCGAAGGCAGTTGATCTCAACTGTAGCCCCAACACATTTCTGTTGTAAAAGGGAAATAAAGCTACTCACAAAAGCTGATTAAAAGAAACAAAGCTAAAACAAAATGTTGATTTTTAAATAGAAGTATTTTAATTCAAGAGTGTCTCTTTTCCCAGTACTGCCCATCATCCAACAAGATCTGCTGCGTAAAGTCTTGGGACACCTGCCCACCTCTGCCACATTCAGCTGTCAGTCAGAGGAAGACGGGCTCGAAAGCCGAAGATTGTAAGTTGCATTGCACTGCATTTATTCTAGCACTAATATTAATGCACTCATTTGAGATGTGACACGACTCTATGATGACCCTTGGAATCTCGGTTTGGCTGGGAAGCATTTGAGGCAAGACTATATGTTCAAAGTTGGAAGCCAGAAGTCTAATAAAGAAGAAGAAGAAGTGACAAATGCAAGAATTCTATTTTTTAAATTAGCTCACACAGGAGGCCCTGAAGAAAATATTTGCCCTCAGGGCCTCTGTCATCCTTGGGAATGATGTGTGGAGAGTCTTTATAGGTAAGGAAGTTTTGGGAAGGAAAAAGAATGAAGGTTCAAGGTCCAGGAGTGACGGAGGTATGAATCCAACCCTCCAACAGCGGTGCAAGGAGATGTTCAGAAAGTGTCCTGCCGGAGAGGTCAAAAAGGTCTCCCTTAACCAGTCTCTCCCAATCTGGCCGCGTTTTTCCTTTTCCGTGTTCAATAGGATGCAGTATTGCTTCGAAACCCACACGGGTAACTCTATTTCTCCCTCCAAACCCGTACACAATATTTCTGTGGCTTACTGCTAGTGTTGCTAGATGAATATTTATTTCTCGCTGCAAACGCTATGCCGCCAGTTTCAAAATCACTGGTTACCTCCATATCGAGTAACTTTGACTTTATAGCATCAGCTGTTACCGAAATCTCACTGTGTTCCAGTGCCAATACCATTGGAGAATAATGGTCAGACAAACCTGACAACAATAATGAACCTATCCTCTGGTCTGTTATTGTAAAACCTGTGCCGTTTAACCGTTGAGCCGTTACGATCATCTGTGTGACATATGTAGCCATGGAGTCACAATTTTCAAGTCTTATTGATATCAAATGTCGAAGCAAGGTTATTTTTCTTGATAAACCAAAGTCATCGAACATGTTCTTTAATGTATTCCATAATTCTGCCGAACTCTTGGTGTTTTTTATATGCACGTACAAAACTGGATCAATCGTTAATATTAATTTTGCCTTCGTTTTTGCGTCATCTATTGGTTTTATTTCAAAGTCTGCCGTTGGCTTGATATACTTTTCCATGCCTTCTAGCACCAATAAATTTTGTACTCCAAAGCACCACAAATCGTAGTTCTCCCTGCCTTTTAACCTGGGTACACTCGCAATATAGTTCATGGTCATGTTTTTGCGAAACAACGTACACAATTTTAAACACTAAAATAACTGATAAACCGAAAAAGGAGGCCCATAACCTCTTAGAATGACAACACGTTTATGCGGTTCGCAACAGACAGGCTTTTATTACCAATAAAAGGTTTTTCATTCTTGTTAGTAGATGGCGTTAGTAGACATACATTTTAATTTTGACATGAATATTAATAGTACTTTTGTTCAACAGTATTTTATCTTATAATAAACACATGTCATCTTTCTTCTGTAATATTTTTAATGTTTTGGACCAAAAATATTAACCCTTCGTTTTTTAAATTAAAAAAAGGAGGTATGATATAGAGGTCGTTCTTGCATAAAACTGTTTTTATCCTTATTTATAGGGATAAAATAACTAGAACTTCATTGTTTTTTTTTCTTATTTTAAGTGATAAAATAATAAGAACATTGTTGTTTTTATAATATTTTATTTATTATAAAGTATCTAAAGCAATAAAACGTGAGTTTTTAAAACCAAAATAAAATTATTCAAGAGTTGTTATTGTAACAGTTTTTAGCACAACACTTAGAGACGAAATTAAACGTTTAAGCACCAATTTTCTTTCCGTTTTTTGTAGATATGATTGTCCACCACATTTTATTTTCTTCGAAATGTTTCTCTTCCACTTATCTTCATTTCTAGGCTCCTTTAAACCTATTTTTTCAGGAGAAGAATCAGAGCTGTCAGATGCAGTGGACGCTATTTTGTATTTGGTATAGTAGTAAGTTAATCTAGGATTTCGACCCACTTGACGTTTTATATGCAAAAACGAATCTCCAAGTAGGACAAAACAAATGCATATAGCACAATCTGTAGACAACAGACCGAACTGATTTTAATAAAGTGGGTAAAGATGGAATCGATCGTTCAAATAAAACGTTTTACCAAGCACTCAATTATAAATATAAATAAATAATAATGTATCCTCATTGCTTGCAGATTGTGTCGATCTTCCCGAGAAGCTGTACCCGTGCCAGCAGAACGGGTCCAGCTGGAGAAGGGGGGACCTCTGTGGACCCAACCCAGAAGAACACAGTCCACAGTACTGGGTAGCCCCCCTTACAAAAGCCAATAGCTCGGAGATCCAGCGTTATGTGAGTCAATTTTTTTTTTACATGAATACCGCACAAGAGTCCCAACTGCTCCCGTCTGGAGCCAGTAAGACTATGGATCTCCAATTGGGGTATTTTGTGAGGCTTGTAATGGTCTGACACTCCTGGCTTTTGACACCAATTGTGATGAACCCTACCTAGCTGACTTACTTTTCTAAGCTTCTACCTTGTAGTTCAAATCTCGTAGCTCCTATCTTGTAGCCACGTTCATAATTCTACCCCTATGTCCTACTGATCACACCACTAGGTATGATGGCCTGACTTAACCCTCTTTCCGGTTGGGTTCTACCTCAGGCTCGTGATTTTCAAACCCCTGTACTTTATAATATATATATTTTATATATATATTTTTTTATAATATATATTTTTTAATTTGGAAGGCGGGTATGGGTATCGCCGCCCTGGGAACCATTTATTGGATGACCAACA
Source organism: Limnephilus rhombicus (assembly GCA_929108145.2). Taxonomy (NCBI): domain Eukaryota; kingdom Metazoa; phylum Arthropoda; class Insecta; order Trichoptera; family Limnephilidae; genus Limnephilus; species Limnephilus rhombicus. Next base: position 45,652,519 of record OV815289.1, on the reverse strand, counting down.
CCTCTGCCACAGGTCACCCCAAGTGGTTCGCTACGTTTGGTGACTTAGCAGGGGTGCCCGGCTTCTTGGGGTAATGTTTGTCCAGGTCTTGATGGCGGGTGCGTCGGCCCACCTTCTGCGTGGCGGGCCGGATTGGGAGATGCTGGTTGAGGGAGACCCTTTACAACCGGTTACCGCTGTCCGGGCCGCTCTGTAGAACAGGGGCCCGACCCTCAGGCTCACGACTGAGGGTGGGCTGCCCCATCAACGAGTGAAAAAACCCTGCCGCTGCTGTTGTGCCGGTTCGTGACCGGAAGGGACCTAGCAGTAGCGTTTGGGGCGCATCGGGTGACCTCTCCAGTCGGACTCTCCCTTCCCATCGCCTTGCACCGCAGTGGGTGGGTTGGATACATACGTCCGTCACTCCTGGAAACTCGGAACCCCAGCATCCTACCCACCCCTTTACCTTTTCCCTCCCAGACCTTCCTTACTCTCATATCACACTACAAATAAAATCATGAATATACAACCATCAACAATTAACGTCATTTCAGCGGCGAGGAGTAGGCGTCCCCGGTGCAGGCCAAAACTGTTGGTGAATTACACCAACATTCGCGGCCTGCACACCAATTTGAACTCTGTCCACCACCTTTTTTTTTCTCAACGCCCCAACCTACTTTTCCTGTCTGAAAGACAGATAGCTGAGCCTGTGGACGCCTCCTATCTAGACTGCCCGGGCTTCACCCTCGAAGGCAAGTTCAGACTTTGCAAACACTTGTAGAATTTTTCAACTTTACTAGAAGAGTCTTCTTCGCGCACTTTTACGTTTGTTCTTGAACCCCGGACTGTATCCCAACTAGCAACGGACTCTCCTTCCTTTCTAAAACATGGCTTTTTTAAAGACTTCTTAGAGCTCTCTTTTTGTAGGAAAATGACTTCTGATCACCCAGACTTCCATAGAAAACTCTTTCAAATTCGGATATTCCGTGTATGACCTTTTGTTAAATCACTGATAATCTCCTATCTCATGTCTTAGACCCAAATTTGTCTAGTATCTCCCTCTCGTAGAAAATCACATAAATTTTCTCATTGACATGTATTTATATTAAAATTTTTATGTACTTGCTCGTAAGTCATTGTTAATACCCACACCATAAAAAGTAATTGTTTTTTCCTAAAGTAAATAATCGTATTCCGCTTGTGTAATTTTGTTTAGATCGTTTCGTATTAATGATGCCCTTAATCACTTGAAATCGTGTTCTATAAAATTATTTATATAATATCATGTCAACAAAGTGATAGCCAATCTTTTCCTCTTGTCCAACGATTAGCAATTCCTTCGACGATTCACACGTATTTCCCAGTGTCAGGCTACGTTAAGCATCTTTTCCTGTGATTTGATTTAATTGTAGAGTGACCAAAATGTACCGTGGCCTTAGATATGCAATATTCTCAATCTCCTGTTTATTGTGAATGGTGTTGTCAGATCAGATCAATCTTTATACCGCTGCAATTAAGGTTAATTTAAGTAGTTCTAATTAGTTTTCTTTTGGGATATCTGTTTCTAATAACTTCGTTCTACCGTTCCATTTCCATATCAATTTCCAGGCTATCATCTTTAGTCCGTGTAATTTCCCGCGATTTTACCCGTTTTTGTGATCACTCCAGGTCGGTTTTGATTTAATCATCCCCTAGTACCATTAATGTTACGTTTTCCGTGCCCTTATTGATGATTTTTCATTTATTTATTTTCAACATTCCCGTCTAAGATTTTTTTGTTTCCATTTGAAATCTTAGGCGCCCAAAACCTCCAATTCTCAATAATTAGTCAACAATCTTCCAATTATTTGTTTCCAGCTCTGTTTACAATTCCGTTCGTTTAACTTTCATTCCTGTAAGAAAGAACTCAAGGTCGCTCAAAATGGTCAAAGTTCACTAGTACCCTACACGCCTCTAATTTTTCTGATTGGTTCAGATTATTTTTTATTGCCTTACTCAATCCGTTATTGGTAGAATTCAAACTTTCTTTGTTCTCGAGATAACTATGATATGGGGCTTCCGTCGCTTCAGTCTTTATACAGATTTCTGTAATAGTTTCCAACTGCTCCTTAGTTTCCAATTGCTCGTACAGGTGTCGCCAAATGTACCGATTCCTCTACATACTATTAAGGGGGAAAAAATCCTTGTGGGCTTCTCGTAGGTTGAAGGTTAGCATTCATCACAGGCTGAATATAGTGGGAAAGGGAAGGAGATAGGGAAGAGGATGGTGAGGAACTACGCCTAAAGCCATTTCAAGCAACGTTTCAAATCTGAATAGTGGTCTTACATCAGGGCGATATTGAGAGTATCTTCCACTCTGGAGTGAGCAGCAAATACATTTTATTATTTTTAATGAATAAATTGTGAAATAACACAAATTAATCACATAAAATTTATTTGCCACGCCGGGATTCGATTTGGAGTGCCAGTCAAGAGCCTTACCGCTGGACTACGCTGGCCTTCAAATTATTTTGTAAATAGTATATATAGTAGTAGATTATTATTTTTAATTGATAAACAAACTTTTAAGACAAGATTTTTATGCATAGCACAAAGGGTAACAATTATTATAAGCAATAATTATCAAGGCTGAAAATTGCGCAGAGATGGAGGATACATCTCATCAGCTTGTAACAGATTGATAGTTTTGATGGCCTCCGTGTTCGAGGGGCAAGGCACCCGACTAGCAATCCAAATATTTATAAAGCTCAATTATTGTTCTGGAGAAATTTTACTCTAATTTCTGCCGTGAACTTTCGCTATGAATTAATGTATCATTTGGTTTGTTTGGCAAATTGAGACAATATTTTTTTTCTACATTAGATCCACATTACATTAGAGGATGCTGTGTGGAGAGTTTTTTTTAAGGAAAGGAAGGAGAGGAAATTTTGGGAAGGAAATAGGTATGAGGGGTGGTAGGAATCTGGGGGTCAGTATGCCAAGGAGTGACGGAAGTATGAATCCATCCCTCCAACCGCGGTGCAAGGCGATGGGTCGAGAGATCCCGGCTGGAGAGGATAAAATACCTCCCTCAACCTGTTACTCTCTCGATCCTGCCCACCACACATACGGCAGGTAGGTAGACGTATCAGCCGCCAAGACCTGGACAAACCTCACCCCATAAACCCGGGTACCCCTGCTAAGTCAACAAACGTGAACCACTGGGGGTGACCTGCAGCAGAGGTGTTGGTTATCCAATAAATGGATGCGGCGGTACCCATACCCGCCTCCCAAATTGAATTGAAATTATGTTTTTAACAGACAACTTTTTTTTATTTTTTTTATTATTTTTTTTTATTTTTTTTTTATTTTATACATTTTACAAATATAAGACAAAAAGTCCCTATAAACTACTTTTTAGCAGTTTGTCTAACGGGTTCTTTACATTAAAGATTTTATTATAGTGATTTAATAGTTACATTTTTACAATTATAGATATAAAATAAAATTATTTTTTTTACAGAAATATACTTAGATAAAAGAAAAATAATGAATTCCCAATATCATTTGCCATGTTTCAAATTGGAACTGATTTGTCGCGATTTCAGTATATACCCATTGATGTACTTTCACTTTTTTACTTCCCATTATTCCAATTTGACGTTGGAGGTCAAATTAAAATTGATGGTGAAATTATTGAAAATGTTACTGAAATAAAATACTTAGGAGTTATATTAGATTCCAAACTAAACTTCAATAGACATGCTGAATACACCCAAAAGAAAATTGGCAAAAAGATATCTTTTTTTGGAAGAATTCGGCCAAAAATTTCTAGAAAAACTGCAATCACCATTTACAATTCAATTATTGCTAATTCAACTACTGCTCAAGTATTCTTTTCCTATGTAACGAAAGAGAACAAAATAAGTTACATATTCTCCAAAACAGGGCAATGAGAATAATTCTTCGACGAAACAGATTTTCAAAAATAATTAAAATGTTAAAGGAACTAAATTGGTTGACCGTGAAACAGATGCTGAACTTGAACACGATGGTATTTATCCACAAAATATTGAACAACCCGTTACCAAAATACTTCTCAAATAAAATTGTATACAATAAAGATATTCACAGATATAACCCAAGGACGTGCAACGAAATTAGGCTACAAAAAAAAGGACAAAGCGAATACGCAGAACAGTCTACTGTACAAGGGAATGAATTTATATACCAGAAACTTTAAAGTCCACACCAATTGGAAAGTTCAAGATGAATTGTAGGATCTACATAAAACTTGAAAAAATATAGTGAATATGAAATATTATTATCAATTAGAAATTTGTAAACTTAAATGTACAAATTACTAAAATAAAAATTATTATTATTATTATTATATTATTAATATAATATTATATTACTAGCTGGTCCCGGCATGCGTTGCTATGCCATTTAATAAGAAAATTGTTTCTCCCTGCGTGTCCTTTCCCATTCGTCCCGTTTCCCTTCCGCCTCCCCTTCTTCTCCTGCGTCCTCTTCCCCTCTCGCGTTCCCACTCCGTCACCTCCACCTTCCCTCTCCCCACTCCACTCCCCCCCCCTTCCCCCCTCCCGCAAACCCCTCTCCCGAATTCTCCTCCCCCCTCCCAGGTTCCCCTCCCCCTCCCAGGTTCCCCCCCCTCTCGCCTTCCCCTTCCATCTTCCCCGCCTCCCCTCTTCTCTTTACCGCTCCCACGTCCCGCCAACCCTCCTCCCGCGTTCCATATATTCAATCCCAGTACATTCAGTTTTTAAACAGCCCGCGTGCCACCTTTTACAATTTTTATTCAAATTTCCATTTTTCATGTATATTAAACTTGGTACCTAACATAGGTACCTATTTAAAATATCTGAAATTCTTGATTTGATTCAAACTATTAGTGGACTACCTACTTTAAATAAATTTATCAACTTAAAGATTTTCAAAAATAGAATTTTATTTAACAATCATTGTTTTGCAAAATGTTATTCTCAAACACGCGTACTGTCAAATGTGCGATAGTCGTTTAGGTTAGTAATAGGTTTTCTGAAATTATCCAATTTTCTGCGCAATTTTCTTAACTTTTCTCTCCGTAAGAACCATCCACGTATTTGAAGGAATATTCGAAAAAAAGAATTAGCGAGATCGGTTCAGCTGATTTCGAGATTTGCGCTTAGCAACACATTTAGCGATTCATTTTTATATATAAGATTACAATGTAGTTATTATATAATATTGTGTGTTTTCAGGAACTTGTGTCTGAAAGGGGGGTGGGAAGACCAGTCTACCTGATAAGTGAGCGCTGGCTCCTTACCAGAGCATCAGAATGGGTCTATCTGCTGGTGTAAGTTCCACTAGTAACTTGCAGTTACCCCGCAAGAGCCCCATCTGCTCCCCTCTGGAGCCAGTGAGACTATGGGGGTACCCATTGTGGTATGTTTGGTTGGAGGTAAGTGGGGAAAGGAAGGAGATAAGGAAAAGGAAGGTTGGGAAGAACCTATTCAGATCTAGACGCCAAACAATTACAATTTGGGAAGCGGATGGGTACCGTCGCCCCGGGAACCATTTATTGGACAACAAACATATTACCTCTGCCATAGGTCACCCCAAGTGGTTTGCTTCTTTTGGTGACCTAGCAGGGATGCCCGGGTTCTTGGGGTGAGGTTTGTCTGGGTCTTGGCGGCCGATTTTCTTAAAAAGACTCTCTACACATCATCCCCAAAGTCGACATAGGCCCTGAGGTAAATTATTTTCCTCGGGGCCTCCTGACCACCAGCACGGCTAAGGCCATTTCAAGCGATATTTCAATTCTGAATGGAGTTCTTATACCAGGGCGATACTGAGATTATCTTCCACTCTGGAGCCCTGGAAAAAATTGTGAAATAGCGCAAATTAATCCTTTTTTGTATTTCTTCGGCATTGACTATGTAACAATTTCCAGACATTTTTGTTTTGAAAAGTTTTAATTTTCCATGTTTTTTTTTTTTTTTACATGAACTCCACACAGGAGGCCCTGAGGAAAATAATTTCCCTCAGGGCCTATGTCATCTTTGAGGATGCTGTGTGGAGGTTTTTTTTTAAGGAAAGGGAGGAGAGGAGAGTTCTGGGAAGGAAAAGGGTTTAAGGGGTGGGTAGGAATCTGGGGTTCAGGTTGTCCTGGTCATCCGCCTCCAAGACCTAGAGAAACCTCACTCCATGAACCCGGGCACCCCTGCTTAATCACCAAACGTAGCGAACCACTTGGGGTGACCTATGACAGAGGTGTTGGTTATCCAATTAAGGTTCCCGGGGCGGCGGTACCCATTCCCGCCTCCCAAATTGTAATTACATTTATTACTTTAATTTTACACGTTTCGACACGTCTGTATCATCAAAAATTTAAAATTAAAGTTACAAATGTTCATGGAAAATTAAAACTTTTCAAAACACAAATTAATCCATTGAACTTTATTTGCCCACGCCGGGATTTGGTCCCGCGACCTTCGGATTACGAGTCAAAAGCCTTACCCCTCGACCACGGAGGCCGTGCAGTACTATTAATACTTCACTGCTGATAGTATTTACACCAAACTAATTTAATTCAAATGTTTTCTTTCTTTAAAATAATAATTCGTACCAAGAATTACCTTAAAAAAATATTTTATAAATTTTATTATAGATACACAGGGTGTTTCAGGAAAGACACGGCAGTCCTGTTCCCACAGCTATAGATATATAGGGTGTTTCAGGACGGACCCGGCAGTCCTGTTCCCGCACCTATAGATATGCAGGGTGTTTCAGGATGCACCCGGCAGTCCTGTTCCCACAGCTATAGATATGCAGGGTGTTTCGGAATGGACCCGGCAGTCCTGTTCCCACAGCTATAGATATGCAGGGTGTTTCAGGATGGACCCGGCAGTCCTGTTCCCGCACCTATAGATATACAGGGTGTCTCAAGACGGACCTGGCAGTCCTGTTCCCGCACATATAGATATGCAGGATGTTTCAGGATGGACCCGGCAGTCTTGTTCCCACAGCTATAGATATGCAGGGTGTTTCAGGATGGACCCGGCAGTCCTGTTCCCACAGCTATAGATATGCAGGGTGTTTCAGGATGGACCCGGCAGTCCTGTTCCCGCACCTATAGATATACAGGGTGTCTCAGGACGGACCTGGCAGTCCTGTTCCCGCACATATAGATATGCAGGATGTTTCAGGATGGACCCGGCAGTCTTGTTCCCACAGCTATAGATATGCAGGGTGTTTCAGGATGGACCCGGCAGTCCTGTTCCCACAGCTATAGATATGCAGGGTGTTTCAGGTTGGACCCGGCAGTCCTGTTCCCGCACCTATAGATATACAGGGTGTCTCAGGACGGACCTGGCAGTCCTGTTCCCGCACATATAGATATGCAGGATGTTTCAGGATGGACCCGGCAGTCTTGTTCCAATAGCTATAGATATACAGGGTGTTTCAGGACGGACCCGGCAGTCCTGTTTCCGCACCTATAGATATACAGGGTATTTCAGGGCGGACCCGGCAGTCCTGTTCCCACAGATACATTTTCTTTGTTTTTAAAGAATATTATGTAATAAGTAATAATGTACATACACGTGTTCACGTGTTATTTACTGTTTATAATAAGTGTACATTGCGAAATAAAAGTGTTAAGTTATAGTTACATAGTTAATGCAGAAGAAATGTACAAAATAGCTAAATACGGATAAAATAATCGTGGTCGAGGGGTTAGGCTATCGATTCGCGAAGTTGGAGTGTCTTTCTAGAAAAGGAAGGAGAGGAAGTTCTGGGAAGGAAAAGGGTACAAGGAGTGGGTAGGAATCTGGGAGTCAAGTGTGTCCTGAAGTGACGACCGCATGAATCCATCACTCCCACCGTGGTGCAAGGCCATGTCCCGAGAGAATACGGATGGATGGAAGTCAAAGGGACTCCCTCAACATTTTCTCTCGATCTATCTTGCCACGCAGTTGGTGGGTAGAAGCATCCGCCGAATGGACCTGGACAAACTTCACCCCTGCTAAATCACCAAACGTAGCGAACCACTTGGGGTGACCTATGGCAGAGGTGTTGGTTATCCATTAAATGGTTCCGGGGTGGCGGTACCCATACCCGCCTTGCAAATTGCAGATTATTTTTGTTATTTCATAATTAATAAATTTTAGATTATAATATATATATATATATATATATATATATATATATATATATATATATATATATATATATATATATATATATATATATATATATATACAGGGTGTAACAGGACGTACCCGAGGGATTTTAACCAGCGGTTCCTGAGCATATTTGGAGTAAAAAATGTAGATTTCATTTTGCTCTCCGGTGATATTTTTTTTCTATTAAAAACAAAAATTATGTTTTTAAATCACGCGTCGCCAATGGCATGATCATTGGTCTACTCGGGAGACAACGTCGCAATTTCACACGTGCACACAGTGGAAGGGAGGCGACAACGACCAGCGCGCTTCAAGGCAGGACCATATTATATGCTCCAATACCAAACAAGTAATATTTAATATTGCGTAAATAATTATTATGCTTATTTTACTCAGATATTATTGCTAGCTTTAAGTAAAGACTTTAAGTACCGAAAATTCCTGATGGAATTCTAATTTAAATAATTTGTGGTTAGAAGACGGGTGGGTTTCTTCATTTACCGAGAATGCTAAATGGAATGCTAATTGTAAAAGTAAACGATCGAAATTTAAAAATGTCTATGCATTTGACCGTTTACTTTTACAATTAGCATTGCATTTAGCATTCTCGGTAAATGAAGAAACCCACCATTAAATAACTTTTAAACAAAAAAAAATGTAGTTCTACGAATTAAACACAAAAACAGTAATTAAATAACTTATTTGTTGACAATAATTGAGAATAATTTCCAATGGTCCTTTTATCATAAATATTAAGAAATAAGATAAGATAAATATTTAACCACCTTTAAAAACACAATCTCCCTTGCACTTGCTTAATTAGGTATCCAGAATCACCAAAACGAAACGCGCATTATAATCGCGAAATTATTGTCAATAAAATCAATGCTCATATAAAACGAACTTGTCAACAGCTGCAAATGCGTAACCGTGACCTTGACCCACAGAATTTAAAATAATATGAAATACATACATGTATAGGTAGAATACGATGTTATTTTAAAATTAGAATGCTGCCAGGTGCTGAATTATTTGAATAAGAAAAATATTTAATTTTATAAATGAATTTAAAAATAAATCAATTACATATTGGAACAATTTTAAAACCGTGTGAAATATTTTGTTCAAAAGATTTATTAAACATCACGCGGTAGGTAGAGAGGATGAACTGCCAAACAACTCGGTCTTAGCATACTCCTCGCAATTCCACGTAGTAGGTAATTGTGTATTCTTGGAAGTACCTAGTCATGATTCAAATTCCAATTCAAATTCCCCATTTATTTTTACCTAACTACACAATATAGGTACTAATATTTTTCAGTTATGTAGGTACTCAGAATAAGGGTTACAATCAATAAACTATTGGTTTTACCGATCTATTAATACGTATTATGAAGAACAGGATACCTAACACAATTCTTAGAAAGTTCTCGACTTATAATGTGGCCTAACCAGTGTTTTGAAACAATAAACTATTGGTTTTACCAACCCATCAATAAGTATGTTGACAAAGTTCTTAGAAAATAAGTTGATCTAGCAATGTTTTGAATGTAATAGCATACATTTGGATTACAAGGAACTATCCAGAATAAGGATTGCAATAATAACCTGTTTTACCGATACAAATAATATTATCATTTTACAGAAGGGAACGTACCCATACTACGTGACCATTTTTTTTTGCAATTTTTAACCCCCCCCCCCCCCCCCCCTCCCCCTCCCGGTGACCAAAATCCTAAGCAAATCGCCGCTCATTTGTACCAAGCGTGACATTTTGAAGACCCCCCCCCCCCCGAAGAGGTTACGTAGTATGAGTACGTTCCCTAAGGTAATGGTGCCGATTTAAAGAAAAAAAAAATCAAGTCAATAAGTTGACTGTATTCAGCCTTACCAATAAAATACAAACTAACCACAAACAGTCCGATTATGAAGGATTGGAATGTTTCATAATTTTGACACAAAATGTGAGTTCTTATAGAAGTTTCAAATAAATTAATCGTGGTGGTTCGATCATAAGCTTTGAAAACATTTTAGTATCTACTGTTTAAGTGTAATGTTGACTGAACTTACAATACTTAAAAATACTATTTGCGAAAGTTATAATTAAATAATACCTCTAAAAATAATTTAAAAACCCACCCGGCAATGTTTTGTTCGCGTTTGTGTCTGTCATCTGTCACAGATACGAACATAATATTATGAATGACATGTAAGAATAAAAATGCTGACATTTGGTTATAATATTTTTTTTATTATTATTATAAAAGTTGCTCGAAGTGGCCGCCATCGGCTTCAATGCATGCATGCAATCTTAACACATTATGGATGCTTAAATTAGCAGGATTCGCCTTCAGTTCGTCTGCTGCCTCCATGATCAGTTGGATCAATTGCTCTCTCGTCGCTATCGGCTTCGAATCACCTTTTCCTTCAGAGTTCCCCAGAGGTAGTAATCCAACGGTGTTAGGTCGGGTGATCTCGGTGGCCATGCAATGTTAGGACTACCTCGGCCTATCCACCGTCCAGGAAACTCTACATTCAGGTAGTTCCGCACGGCAACGGAATAATGGGGTGGAGCTCCATCGTGCTGGAACCACATCCTTCGCAGTGCTTGTAAGTTTACTTCGTCCAGAATGTCGCCCAGCTGCCCTTGCAGGAACTCCAGATACATCGGTCCATTTAACCTGGGAGGCAACTCGATCGGACCAATTATTTTGTTACCCAAAATACCCGCCCACATATTTACTGAGAATCTCTCTTGGCTCGACGATTCCCGGACAAGCTTAGGATTTTCTTCGGCCCAATGATGCAGGTTGTGGATATTTAATATTCCTGTTTTCGTAAATTGGGCTTCGTCTGTGAATAGAATATTTTTCATGAAATCTCCATTTCTCAACACATTTCGTAGCATCCGTCTACAGTAAATTAGTCTTGAGAAATGGTCGTTCTCCAGTAGACCTTGGCAGCGCCTGTAGTGGAAAGGTTTCAGGCGATGTTTTTTTAGGATTCTCCATACCGTCGTGTGTGTTATGTCTCCAACGATCATGGCGACGCGACGCACGGAAAGCGTCGGGTCTTCTGTCATCATGTTGAGGATCCTCTCTTCAACACGAACTGGAACATCATTATTTCCTCCGCCCTGAACCCGTACGATTCCATGGTCGCGCAGGCGTTGATACATCTGCAAACAAAAATACAATTGCTAACATTATTCTGTTATAAAATATCAGTAAAAATGAATGACGGGTGCGTTTTATATCAGTTTATTTCTGAGAACATAGAAATATTTGATTAACATAGAAAACGTTCCGTAAGTACGAATTAATTTATTTTGTGAGTGAAACTATTTAAAACAAGCTTTCTTGGAACCGATTTTGATTAGCAACTATTTACGTTGGGGGACAAGCACAAAATATGATTATTTAGTTCTTAATTTGGGTTATAAATAAGTGTTAATAACAATTTCAAAATGACGCGACGGCTTGATATTTTTTTCACAAGAATTTCGAACTTTAATTGTAATGAAAATGGAACTTTAAAGCATCTTTTACCAATTAACCTACGTAAATTATTCTTGTTTCTGTTGTATTATTATTCATTTTTTACATCAACTCCACACATTTTCGGGGATGCTGTGAGGAGGATATTAAGTTAAATGAAGTGTTATTTAAATAATTTGAGCTTAAAGAATTAGCCAAGTTGGGAAACATTACCCTATTTTTTTTACTTGGCACGTTTGATAGGTATTATCTTGGATTTCCGAGAGTGAAACATAAAATTTTGGAAAGTTTTGTAAATAAACATACGTAGTGATAACCTTTTTCCGTAACATTACAAGACACAATTAGGCGGATTTTTGGGAGCCTTTACAATGAGATGGCGGCATTAAATGTGTGTCTAGCTCTACGATAATAAATAGGTAGTTAGGTACAAACCTGTACGAAAGTTGTATGGTGTGGTAGACGTCGTTCTGGATATATTCTGCGATACTCTCTTAAGGCTTCCACTGAATTTCCTCGGCAAATTCCATAAACAAACACTATATCTGCTTCATGGGCAGGTGGATAATTTTGAGGCATCTTTTAGAATAAACACTAATAATAACAGTAAAACAAAAACAAATTTCAAAGCAACTACGCACGACCCCGTTCACCGTCAAACTCCAAACACAACTGACCGAGCGGTATTCGGAAAGGGGTAGCTTCGCCGCGGTATGGGAGTGAGGGAGCGTGCTGCCGATAACTGTAGGGTTGGCTAGCGGATAGGGGGAGGGGTTATCGCGAGGTTGCCATATCCTTTACTCGAAATATGAGATCAGTGAAGGTGTGTAGAAAAAACAAAAAAAAATGTTTTTAATTGAAAAAAAATGTCACCGTACAGCAAAATGATATACAAATTTTTTTCTCCAAATAAGCTCAGGAATCGCTGGTTAAAATCCCTCGGGTACGTCCTGTTACACTATTTAAAAATACTGTATGCGAAAGTTATGTTAAATATTATCTCCAAAAAAATATCTATTTAAAAAACCACCTGGCAATATGTTTATTCGCGTTACGAGGAGGCGCGCAGTAGAGAGTGAAAGAGTACGCTGCCAACAACGGGGTTCGGGTTGGCTAGCGGATATGGGGGAGGGGTTTGCGCGGAGTTGCCGTATCCTTTACTCGAAATATGAGATCAGTGACGGCGTGTGGAAAAAAACCAAAAAAATGATTTTATTTGAAATAAAAATTTCACCGGAGACGAAAATTTCATTTACATTTTTTACTCCAAATATGCTCAGGAATCACTGGTTAAAATCCCTCGGGTACGTCCTGTTACACCCTGTATATATATATATATATATATATATATATATATGAGATATGTTTGAGGCTAGTTGAGAGTGGAAGATACTCTCAATATCGCCCTGTTGTAAGACCTCTAATCAGAATTGAAACATTGTTTGAAATGGTTTTAGCCGTTTTTTTTATCAAGTTTAATTTTTAGAACTCCCGTTAACTTTTATTTCTTTTATTGATTAAATAATATTTGTATTAAATTTACAAAAACAGTTTATTTATAAACAAGTTCTGCTGTGTAATGGCTTTAGCCGTGTTTTGGTGACTATATCTGAATGCCCAGGTACTTCCCCATCTTCTTCTTATCCATGTCCTTCCCCTCCCCTCTTTCTTCAGCATTACGACATACCCTAATTGGGGATACCATAGTCTTACTAGCTTCAAATAGGAGCAGTTGGGACGCTCGAGCGCTATTTACATTTTATTAACAATGAGAAGTTTATGTTTATTATTAATTAATGAATATAAGAAAATTTTGTCTCATATTTTTCAAGGGACCAATTTAATTAGAGTAAAATAGAAAGTTGGGGACGAAGCAGGGGAGGAAGTTGTTTTAATGGATGACTTTATAAATCTGCATAAAACAACGCCAAATTAGCTAAACATTTTTTATACAATTTCTTATTGAAAATACAACAATGTTTTTGCAAAGGGCAAATTATTACAGTCTAAACCGTGGTCGGTTACTAATTCCAATGAAATGTTAATAATTCTGTTGATTGAATGTTGATTGGTTGCAGGACGCGTGCTGAGGATACCCTCCAGAGTCCCCCTCCAGAGGTAATATTCTCCCCCCGCAGCACAGTTCCCCATCCAAACTACAACTACAGGGATCACACTAATGATATACTTCTTGTGGAGATGGACAGACCGTAAGCATCACAAACATCAATAATAAATTACTTATTTTTAATTGGAGCTCGCGGGTTTTAATCTCGTTGTGAGTACTTTTATGGTTGATACATATTGCATATGTCTAAACAGGGTGTAACAGCACGTACCCGAAAGATTTTAACAAGTGATTCCGGAGCCTATTTAGAGTATAAAAAGTAGTTGTCATTTTCTTAATTGAAAAAAAATATTGTCGGACATCAAAACAACATTTATACTTTTTACTCGTCCTCGAGTACGTGCTGTAACACCCTGTATATAATTACATTACAAAAAAAATCGACCAAAACTACAACATTACAGAAGAAATATGCGAAAACGTTAACGAAATTAACAAATGGTGTCATAATACTGATTCCGCTTTTCTAGTGCTAAACATAAACATAAGAAGCATTTCAAGAAATCTATATGAATTATTAATAACCATTAATAATTTAAGCACATCACCGGTGTGCATAGGGTTAACTGAAACACACTGCAACAGTGATCAATACATAAGTGCGCTACCCAACTACCGAGGAATTGCAACCAAAATATCTATAAACAAAAATAGTGGAATAATTATGTTCATACGCGACGATTGCGAAGTATTAAACACAGAAGAAGTGAACATTGAATTTGTCAACTGCTTAAAAATAGATATTAAATTTAAAAAATCTATTTATAGAATCATAACAATGTACCGTACACACAAATCAAACATAACGAATTTTACAAACGAACTTTATCTATACCTGAATAAATTAACAAAGATTTTTACGATTGTATGTGGAGACTTTAACATAAATATTTCCAATAACCATAATTCAATTGAAAAAAATAACTTCTTGAACATGATGACTCATCACAACTTCAAATCGTGCATTAATAACTATACCCGAGAAGTACCAAATCAAACGCCATCTTGTCTAGACCATATTTGGTGTAATGTAAGCCTTCATTATATAAAAAATGTCAAATCTACGATTTGGAAAATAAACATAACCGATCATCACGCAACACTTTTTAATTATGAAACTAAAAATAAAAACAAAAACATACATAAATTAAGTACCACAAAAACCACATTAAGCTACCAACTATTAGAAAAATCACTCTCAACAGAAAAATGGACTGACGTAATAAACAGTAAGTGCGCTAATGAATGTGCATATTTTTTTGAAAAAAAATTATCGGAACACATTTTAAATGCCACTGAAATTAAAAACTTGCATCAAAACTCAAAAACAAAAAAAAAATAAACCCTGGATCACTAACGGATTAGTAAAAGCAGTTAGAAAAAAAAAACTTTTCAAACTAGCTCATCAACCAAATGCTAAAAAATCTATTATTTCATATTATAAAAAATATAAAAACATATTAACAACTTTAATTCGAAAAACGAAAAATAGCTACTACTCCCAACAAATTATAGAGGCCAAAAATAATAATAAAAAAAAATTGGTCTACAATAAACGAAATAATAAATAAAAATAAAAAGAGAAGTTGTATATCCGAAATTTCAGATGGGAAAAAAATGTACAATGTCCAACTCGACACTAAAAAATGCTGTAATATTTTAAAAAACTATTTTGTAAGTGTTGGAAAAAATCTGGCAAACGCTATACAAACATCTCCCAACAATAATAAAAATAATCCCCACACTACCCACCACCAATATAATAATTTCAACAAAATAACAGAAACTGATGTTTTAAAAGTTATCGATGATTTAAAGGGGGGCTCTGCTCCCGGTTATGACTACATAGATGTAAACATATTAAAAACAATGAAACAATATCTAATTTGCCCATTAACTCATATAATAAATACAAGCCTTATAAAAGGTGTATTTCCAAATAATTACAAAAGAACAATAATAAAGCCGATATATAAAGCAGACTGCCCAAAAGACCCACAAAATTACCGCCATATATCCCTTTTATCTAATATATCAAAAATATTCGAAAAAATTGTAAAAAACCAAATCTGGGCCTTCTTAGAACAACATCACATTATAAATTCTAAACAGTTTGGTTTCAAAAAAAACACCAGCACCCATGATGCCATTGCGAGAATAACAAACTATATATATACCGCCCTAGACTCAAATGAAAAATGCATTGGAATATTTATTCACCTTAAAAAAGCATTTGATAGTATATCTCATACTAACTTAATAAAAAAAATCAAATCAATTGGAATAAATGGACTGGTGCTATCCTGGATTATAAGCTTTTTGGAAAAAAGACCACAACAAGTAAAATTATTAAATGAACTAAGTGATTCTGAAAGTAGTAACTTCTCAATACCACAAGGCACAGTTCTAGGACCACTTTTGTTCATATTATATGTAAATGATATATTTGAAGTTGCTAAATACGGGGAAATTATCTCATATGCAGATGACACAGTGCTTCTTCTAAAAGCAAACACATGGTTAGAACTGAATAAAAAGGCTAACATAGACATAAATGAATTAAAAACATGGTTTGACAATAACCTACTTACATTAAACTCTAAAAAACACATTACATACCATTTTTCATAAAAAAACCAAACACGCCGTATGAAATAAACATAAGGATCCATTCTGCACCACACACTCAACAACACCACTGTAACTTATTGTGTACTAATATTGAAATGAAAACCTCAACCAAATATCTAGGAATCACTATTGACCAATGTCTAAAATGGATACCGCATATAACCATTCTTAAAAACAGAGTAAGAAAATTGGCATATATTTTTAGCTGTTTGAGACACATTCTAAGTAAAGAACTACTGAGAATGACGTACTTCGCATTCTGTCAATCCATAATCCAATATGGTATAATAGGATGGGGTGGTATAAAACTCACACACAATCTCTTTACATTGCGCAAAAACTAATAATTAAAATAATATTAAAAAAATCATTTCTTTATCCATCTGAACTAATATTCAAAGAATTTAAAGTCAGAAAATTAAATACTCTCTTCCTGTGTCATTCAACCTTACAAGTTTACAAAGAGGATATCCTAAACAAATCCATACCTTTCAAAAACACAGTAAATCTCAGGCAAAAATACATGTTACCAATTCCCATTTGTAAAAAAACTTTGGGTCAACAAAACTATAAATACTTAGGAACAAATTTCTTTAATAAATTACCAGAAAATATAAGATCCCTTAAGGACAGTTTCAAAAATTTCAAAACACAGTTGAAAAAATATACTGAAAACCTTAACTAAAAAAAAAAAATAATAATTTAAAAAAAAATATATATATACACACATATGTTTCTCTTATTCTTTATTTCGTTCCAGAGCAGTAGCATTACCCAGTAATGCCTTTTTTACATTCACTCCACACAGGAGGCCCTGAGGAAAATAATTTCCTGAAATTTCCATCTGAGATGCTGTGTGGAGGGTCTTTTTGAGGAGAGGGAGGAATGAATATTGGTCTTGAAGAGACTCATTTTGTAGGAAGGAGGAAACACAGAGGCCGGAAAATCGTTCCACAGCCGAGTCGAAGAAACGACCCGTTCTCATGTGACAAATTTCAATCGTGTTCCTATGTTGGGCGAGCGTTTGGCGTAGTTCCCGACTTCATCGGTGCCGATGGGATCAATGACGATGTTTCCTAAGAGCACCTTCCATTGAAATACCGGTAGACCAAGGATAGCATTCCTACCCGACGCCTGTGCTATAAAGATTGCAACCTGTTAGTTGAGATAGGAAAGAACATTATTCAGAATCGAAACATTATTTGAAATGGTTTTAGCCGTGTTTGATGATCAGATATGAATAGTCATTCCGATTCTGCAGATATTACACAACTGCTAACCCTGTACAAATTGCAAGTGTGCCTCACGGTTGAATTTGGCAGCCACCTCTGGACTGGAACCCCAAAACACCTGAAGAATACTTTCGGCTCTGTGCAGAAATGGGCGGTCCGTTTGATAGTTTATCCTAACTTAACAAATGGATTGCAATCTTTAGAGTACAGGCATCGCGTGGGAATGCTATCCTTGTTCAACTGGTATTTCAATAGAAGATGCTCCGATAAACTAGCGTCATTGATCCCCTCAGCACCGGTGCATAGTCGGGAAACACACCAAACGCATTCCATTTGTCACTTGAGAACGGGTCATTTCTTCGACTCTTTATGGTGTTCAGCAGCTCGGCTGTGAAAGCCGGTCTCTGTATTTCCTCTTTTCTACAACAAACATCTCTTCAGGTCCAATGTTCATTTCGTCCTCTCCTCAAAAAGTCCCTCCACACAGCATCTCAGATGACATAAGCCCTGAGGAAATTATTCGGTGTTAATGTTAAAAAAAAAACACATGTACTGCTCCACCTTCCTCTATAACTATTTCCCCACCCTTAATCCCATCAGTCTCATAATATATCCCAAATAGCAGATGCTATAGTTCCTACCTAACTACGTATATCTATATATAAAAAAATCTATTGCTGTTCATTTGTTTCGCTAGAACTCAAGAACGCCTGGGCCGATTTAGCTGATTTTGGTTTTGAATTGTTTGTCGTAGTCCAGGAAAGGTTTAAACGGTGAGAAAATATGGAAAAATTGTGGGGAATTTAGTATAAACAATAATTTCATTTTCCCATACAAACTGTTCTACCTACGTTCTTGTCAATAATTTGACGTTCGAGTCCACTCGAATTGAAGCACGTATAAATTAAGGATTTTGAATCGACAACATATATCCACATTACTCGCATTATCGCGCATTTAACTTTTATTATTTTGATGGTTATACTGCACGGGCCGTCATAGAGCGAGCATCCTTCAAGGCGAGATGGCGAGAAGACCAGGATCCGTGGCCGCAAGGAGACGTGAAGGCGTGGACACGGGAAGGCGTGTTGTAATCCGGTTAGAAGGACCACTATATATCGCACTGGCCATCGTAGGTACATAGAGTATAAATAGGGGGTTGGCAAAAACACGTCGAAATCATTGGTTGAAACGTACACGCCAAATATTAAAACGTCTCCCGCACGCTGCGGTTTCCCGCCGCTGAGTTTTGATACCGAAATGAAAGAAAAAAGTCGGCAAGAGAGAGCAACTAGCAGGTGGCAGGCAGACCCGGGCAGGGTCCGTCGCGGCGTCGCCTAGACAGATCCGAATAGAAAGAAGGCTTGGACGGTGAAAGCTTTCCTTTTTGTTAATTTAGGTACTTGACCGTGGCCAAGGGAAGTACTGTTAGACCTCTAGCCCGCAGCCTCTGATTGGTCAAGCCGCTTTCACCGTCGGTACATACGGATATGCCCGGGTTCTAAGTTCCAACTACCCGCTAGTGCCCATTTTTTATTTTTAAAGTTTACATTCAGTTAGGGGTACACCATTATTAGTATGTATCTTAGCAATTTACCATTCTCCATCTTTTTACAATATTTCACCTTTCTTAAAATCGATCAATAACTATTTAACTGATTTATGTTATATTAGAAATTGTATTATTGCTGGTGACCTCAACATAAATATTTTGCCCACAAACGAACATCCTCAATGCCAAGAATACCTAAATATGCTCTCTTACCATGGATTCCAAAGCACCATAAACACTCCTACCCGTGTTACATCAGATTCCATCTCATACATTGACCACCTCATGGTCAAATCATACTATTCTCCTCTTCAAACCAAGTAACTGGAATAATGTCTATCTAAAAGCAAACATAGTCCAGTCACTTAAGCTAAAAATAGGGTATATCCGCTAAATGAAACGGAATAAGCTAAAAATGTCTGTTAACCTTTATTTTCGTATTCTGCATAAAAGTATCATAAGGTAACGTGTAAGTGTCTTTGGATATTCAAGGTCAAAGGTCACGAAAATCAGTTTTTTTTAAATATCTCGTTTCTTTTGCCTCGATTCATATTTGCATTCAATATAAAAGTTGTAAAATATAAAATTTTCTACAAATTTTGCCTGAAATAATTTTTAATACGCTTAACCATTTTTAAGATTGAGCGTGAAGAGTGCAGTGCAATTTGTGAATTCCGGTTCATAGGACGGTTTTTTAACTTAATTATTCGTTAAATATTAGTTAATTAACAATTTAATATATTTCATTTATAAGTATTACTTATAAATCAAAGAGTCATTTAATACTACTTGCCGTTTTCATATAAATAATAAAGTAATTAAGTTATTTTTTTAAATATATCTCATTAAAGATAATTGCACTTTAAGTAGGAAATAAATTAAGAAAAAAAAAATTATTTAGCAATCATATATAATTAAATTTGTACAATCTAAGCAGAAGTTTGGGTCGAATTTTTTTTTACTTTAGTTATTAGTTAGGCGTATGGGAGTTAGTTTTCTTTTCATCGCCTTCTTCTTATGATTACTCAACAACTTAAGAGTCATTATCATCATCCTCCTCGTTATCAATGACATCCATCTCCAAACCTTCAAAAACTTCAGGGTCATATGCGGTTTCTTTTTCGAGATCATGTTGATATGATGAAGCGTTGAGACATTCATGTCCATTACATTGGCCACAAGCTAATGAACATTGCAACCCTGATTTTCAGCATTCATAGCGAGAACCAATTCGTGCAGTTACAGAACATTGTACTATGTAGTTCATTTGGTGCAGGTGGTAATAATATTTTTATCGGTTGTAGGGATTCATTTTGCAGCACCCAACCCCATCTCTGGGGTTCTAAATCATTGCCTAACCAAGTTTAAATTTGGTAGTAGACACCATTGATATGTTGCTGAACTGCTGCACTCATTGGTGGAAGAGTTGAAAACTGCACAGGTTTATTTAATTTTATTGACTTAATGCACTTCTTCTTCTTTCGTATGGTGGGGGGTCAGAGGGGGACATCTAGGTCTGCGAGCCAGTCTAGGGCCTCAGGCGTTGCCCTGTGGACCTCATCAATCCCGCCGGGGAATGAATGGAGCGGGCATTCGTTGACCACATGTTTGGTGGTCTGCACCGCACCGCATTCACACGTCACCGACTCTTTAAGGTCCCATCTATGCATCATGTGAGCACAACGGCTATGGGAGCACCTTATCCTATTGATGGCAGTCCAGAGTTTGCGAGGCAATGAGAACCCAGACTGTCTCTCAGTGGGGTCTTGCACGAGATGGGCGTTTTTGACGTTGGCTAATTGCCACTCAAGCTTCCACCTATCTTCTGGGGTGAGAGGTGTTCGAAGGAGTCTTTCTCCTTCCGTCCAGAAGGGTTTTCGAGACTTTAAGCGGCATGCCGGGTGAGAAACGGCATCATCGTGCAAGGGTATTTCGCTTTTTTGCAGCGCCTTCTTGTATTCCCTCAGTGTTGCAATCTCTCGCCTGATATTTGGCGGGGTTATATTTGCAAGTACGGGGAGCCAAGGAAGAGGAGTCGATTTTAAGGTTCCGCTGATGGTTCGCATTGTGGCATTAAGCTGAACGTCGACCATGGAAGTGTGGGCGCTTCTGGCCCATACTGGAGCACAGTATTCAGCTGCTGAGAAAACCAGGGCAATGGATGTCGTTCTGAGCGTGTTGGCGTCACATCCCCAGCTAGTACCAGCCAGCTTATTGACTAAGTTTAGTCTTGTCCTGGTTTTTTTGCCCACTGTTTCCATGTGTTTCCGGTAATTCAGGCTCCTGTCCAAAGTTACTCCAAGATAGCGGGGATGGGGGTCATGGTAAATATTTTTTCCATCAAACTGAACACAGAGTTTTGCGTTTGCCTGTGAATTACTGAGATGGAAAGCTGTCACAACAGTTTTCGACCCATTTGGCTTTAGTCGCCAATTGAGGAAAAATTCTTCCATAGCCTTGAGGTCAGAATTAAGGATCTCTTCTGCTGCGTTAAGGGTTTTGGCTTGGACTGTGATGGCGAAGTCATCTGCGTAAGCAAATTTTCTGCCTTAAGTGTGAGGAAGATCTCGTGTATAGATGTTGAAGAGTGATGGGGCCAGCACTGAGCCTTGGGCCTGAGAGTCGTTCAAATAAATGTAGCTTCGTTCAAAAAAAGTAGAGTCTTGACGTGTGCGGTGAAGGAGGAAACCATATGTTTCCTTATAACGCCGTTGGGAAAGTGGTGGGTCCCCTCCAATGAGCCTTGGGCAAGGCCATTATTCAGGTGCATTTTTTTGCTTTTTAGCCCTCCTAGAAAAACCGTGAAAGTACGGCCAGTTAGTAGTTGCTCAATAAGTCGTACTGTGTTGCCATCCTCTATGGTGTCGTAGAGCTTGACAAGGAGGCCTTTGTGCCACACCGTGTCGTAAGCCGCAGAGAGATCAATGAACGCTGCCGCAGTCTTAAGCCGTTTCTGGAATCCAGATTCGATGTGTGTTGTCATAGCTAGCACCTGGTCATAGCAGTTACGGCCTGGTCTGAAGCCAGCTTGCTCTTGTGGAACCACTTTCTCCAGAATTGGGGTAAGTCTGCGGAGCACCACTCGCTCTAGGAGTTTGTACATGGTACTTAAAAGCGAGATGGGCCGATAGCTGTTTGGATCTTCTGTTGGCTTGTTGGGTTTGAGGATCGCAATAACTTTAGTTTTTTTCCAGATATTTGGAATTACTCCAGTTTTAAAAATTTCAGTTAACAGTTTTGCGATCCATAACTTTGTCCGTGGCCCAGCATGTTTCAGAAAGTCTGGAAGAACTCCGTCGCTTCCAGCTGCTTTCCCAGCTTTTGTTGAAGTGAGGGCGATGTCTACATCATCAGCTGTAACGGCGACCACATCGTTAGGGTTCACCGGCCATTTTAGCCGTGCCGCTTTCAGATATTTTTGATCTGGTGGCTTATATTAGACCTTGTTGTCGTTTTTGAACTGCGGAGTAGTTGGTGAGCAACAGCATTTGGGGACACTTTGGGGGTTGTCTTAATTGGCTGATTTGCAGCTCCGAGTCGCCTGAGTGTTTGCCACGCTTTTCTGCTCGAGTGTTCGAAACTTATTTCTTCCATTAGTTCGTTTAATGCACTGTATGTAGATGATCGATACTGTTCTCAGATTTCGGAGCATTATATACTGGTAAAAATATGTGTGATCTATTTTCTAATAATTTTTGCACAGGAAAGTTTTCTTGTTGAAATATTTGAGCCAGTCTATCCAATCGGGTAGTTTCTCTAACGTTTTGAAGACAGATTTTTTTCCTTTCCTAAAAAGAGCAAAAGTCGTGTCACAGCAACTAAACGCATATAAGAATAAAATGTTTTCTTTACAACGGGGATATTTATCAAAACTTTTAGTGGAGTACATTTAAAACAATTAACAAATCAATATCTTTTCCTATTATGACGGCTGTCCTTTGATGTTCTGGTTCTGACTTTGTACATACTCCGTAGGGATATCTTTAAGCTCTGACAATGTAAATTGGGAATTTTCATGATATTCTATATAGATAAAAATCTTTTTCATTGATTATATGACTTGACCATCTTGGCGAGGCTTTCTTATTAGAGCTGGTACTGGCTTTAAAAAATTACTGTTGCAAACGGCGTGGTATTTTTCTTCAGCAATTATCAAGTCATGATCACAGGAAACATGATATTTTATTAACTCTCCTAAAGAATCGCTTTGTTCTTCTGCTCCTTTCATAACATTGTCTTTGAATTCGAGAGTGCTTACTTTACTAATCTTGCGTTTATACTTTCAGTTCTGTTGCTTCATTAGCTGCTTCGCCACGAAATAAGCATAATTCTTTAAAATCAAACCCTTCATTTCTTTTATTGCGAGGCACGCTTGATGATGTTGATTGAATTTTTACTAATGTACACTTTTCGACACTCGGTATGAACATTCATAGAAGTTTAAGTGTTATAATGTCAACGTTGTAGGTCGCAAGTAATATCAAATGATTATTTGATTTATAGGTAGTATCTATAAAATGTATTAAAAAGTTAATTAACTAATATTTAACGAAAAATTAAGTTTAAAAAACCGTACTATGAACTGGGATTCACCATTGACCTTGCGCCATAGGATGTACGGCTTAGCGCTTCGGACCCTTCGCGCTCAATCTTAAAAACGGTTAAGCGTATTAAAAATTATTGCACATAAAATTTGTAGAGAATTTTATTCTACAACTTTTATTTTGAATGCATATACGAATCGAGGCAAAAGAAGCGAGATATTTAAAAAAAAAACTGATTTTCGTGACCTTTGACCTTAAATATCCAAAGACGCTCACACGTTAACTTATGAGACTTTTCAGACAACATGTAGAATACCAAAATAAAGATTTGCGCAAATGTTCAACTTATTCAGTTTAATTTAGGAGTAAAATCCTGATTTGACTGAACTAACAGGGGCATAACTATTGTTAAAAGATGGTTAGACAATAACACACTAACAATGAATGTGACAAAAATTAAATATATTGAGTTTAGCATAAATACTTCCTTAAGTATCCCAGTTAATCAAATTAAAATATGTGCTTGCCCCCTGACTAATGCTAATATATGTGATTGCCCTAACTTAGAACGGGTGACTAAAATCAAATACTAAGGTATTATCTTTGACAGCAATTTAAAGTGGAAAGAACACATTATCACTATAGCAAACAAACTTAGAAAATCAATATACTTCTTTAGACATACTCGCAACTTTTTAAACTTGAATCAACTCAAAACAATTTACTACGCTCTATGTCAATCTCTAATTGAATACGGTATTATAGCCTGGGGAGGAGCAAACGCTGCCGCCATTGACCCGATCTTTAAAGCCCAGAAATTAATTATTAAGATTATATTAAAACTACCGATCACAAGCAGTTCGGATGAAATCTTTAGGAAAATCTGTGTCTTGGACATCAGGCAAATTTATGCCAAAAACATATTAGCATACCTCTTCACAGAACTACCTTTGAAAATGCCCAAACTGCTCGAGATACTAGAACCAAAGGGCATAATCTCCAACTTATCCCTTTTGCTAAAACAACCTTTGGCCAAAGAAATTTTAGATACTTTGCAACAAAACTATATCATACACTTTCACTGGCAATTAGACAAAACACAATGTATCTTAAATATAAATCTGACAACAAGTCTTGGATTACCAGCCAAAACAGATCCACCATCAAAGATTTTATTAAAACAACTTATAAGTATTTACAGTTTCAATGTTACGTTGACGGTTAACTATTACTTGTAATATTGTGTTATTATTTGTACTTTGTATGTGTTATTATTATAAACTGCTCATGCTAAGCGCCTGCTCTCAACACAGGTTCTCCTAGCGAGACAGGCATAAAATAAAACAAATTGTAAGTCAAATATTAATAAAGATGAATAATAAAAAAAAGTTATAAACATTTTGACATAAAAATATAATGGGAGTTCCGCGGATGTTTGACAAGCTTAAATCTTTTATTAATGTCACATCCGCGGATTAATCAGAATACACAAGACATACACATTTTGGAATCTCTGATATATAAAAATATTTTTTCTCACTTTAAACTCCTTTTCTGCACTAGGTAACATGGGTTTGTTCCTTACAGATCTATTACTTCAAATCTTTTGGAATTTTGTAATTATGTGTGTAACTCTTTTAATGAAAGCTTACAAGTAGATGTTATTTATACCGATTTCCAAAAAGCTTTTGATAAAGTTAACCACTCCATATTACTTAAAAAGCTCTATCAAATAGGAATACATGGAGACCTATTTCGCTGGGTAAAATCATATTTATGTAACAGAACGCAACTAGTATTTATTAATGGATACAAATCATCCCCTATAAATGTAACTTCTGGTGTACCTCAGGGGTCAAATCTGGGCCCTCTTCTTTTTCTAATATTCATAAATGACCTTGGTTTAAAATTAAAAAGTGATTATGCTTTTTTTGCCGATGACCTTAAAATTTTTCGTAAAATTAAGTCTGTTTCTGATCATCAACTTCTTCAAAACGACCTCGACACACTCAGTAACTGGTATACTGTCAATGATATGTCATGTTGAAAAATGTTACACTTTAAACTTCACTCGGAAAAGAATTATAAAGGATTTTTCCTATGTTATAAATAATACTTTTCTTAAAAAAGTGTCCTCCATAAGAGACCTAGGAATCACTCTTGATTCTAAATTCATATTTGATGTACACGTTAACGACATTAAGTGCAAATAATTTAAAATAATGGGATTTATTCATAGAATATGTAAACCTTTCAAAGATCCTCTATCAATTCTAACCCTTTACAATTTTTCATCGAACACTTGGAAAGTCTTAATCGATGAAAATCCCCCAAAAACGGCATTTCCAAAATTACCAGTAGTGTCTCCAATTAGCTTAACCAATCAGGTATCTACTGCCAGCCCCGCCCCCCACCCCCTCCACCATCAATCACCTGCTACCCGGGTACTTCGTTCTAGACATAAGAAGTGACTTGCACTCACTTAAGTTTTAGCTTTTGGACCGAACAGACATGCGAAAGCTATCAGTTTGAGACAAAAACTTAAGACAGATGTACAGTGTGATCTGTCCGAAACGTCAGGAGTTAAAAAGTCCTTTTAAGGACTACGTTACGCGGGTAAACCGAGAAAATTGTTCTACATATATATATATTATAATAATAATAAAAATTGAAAAATTGTTGGCGTCGTAGTTAATATCTATCTCTAAAAATGAATCGCCGAAATGTTTGTATGCGTATAGCTTCCGAACGACTGCACCCAATTGGATAATTCTTTTTTTATTCGTTATTTTGTATAAAACTACTGTTGAGCTCTGACATTATGAAATTTGAAAAAAAAAATTGTAATTGGTGGCACGCGAGCAGTTTGAAAACTGAATGTACCTGGAATGAATGTGTGGAATGCGAGAGGTGGGAGGGGGAGGGGGGAGGGTATGGGGAGGGAAGGAGGAGGTGGAGGAGGTGGAGTGGGATTCACCCTAATACCATGCGAGCGAAGCCGCGGGAAAAAACTAGCGTTTTATGGGCAATCAAGATACGGAAGTTGAAAGGCGTCGTGCTCATAATCCAACAGTGAATCGAACCACTGTCCAAGAACTGCAAAGTTAGTAAAAATGTTCAACATTGCATTAGATTTTAGCCAGAGTAAAGTTAGCCTCCCAAAAACTGGGCGTACTGTACAGGGCCCGCAGATACTTTAATAGTACACAACTGCTAACCCTGTACAAATCGCAAGTGCGCCCCACGGTTGAATTTGGCAGCCATCTCTGGTCTGGAGCTCCAAAATACCTGAAAAATACCCTCGACTCTGTGCAGAAACGGGCGGTCCGTTTGATAGATTCTCCCATCTTAACAGACGGATTGCAATCTTTAGAGCACAGGCGTCGGGTGGGAATATCTATCTATCGAATAGCTATCCTTGTTCTACCGGTATTACAATGGAAGATGCTCCGAGGAACGAGCATCATTGATCCCTTCGGCACCGGTGCATAGTCGGGAAACACGCCAAACGCGTGCCCAACATTTGTACACAGTTGACATTTGTCACATGAGAACGGGTGGTTTCTTCGACTCGTTCTTGTGTTCAACAGCTCGGCTGTGGAATGACTTGCCGGCCTCTGTGTTTCCTCCTTCCTACAACATGGGTCTCTTCAAGACCAATGTTCATTCCTTCCTCTCCTCAAAAAGACCCTCCACACAGCATCCCAGATGACATAGGCCCTGAGGGAAATTATTTTCCTCAGGGCCTCCTGTGTGGAGTTAATGTAAAAAAAAAAAAAAAGATCGTATGCCATCGGACAGCCATAATATTAAACGAAACACGGATCCATGTGTGTTTGTTACTCTTTCACGCAAACACTACTGAATGGGTTTTAATGAAACTTAATAAAGCTCACACATCAGAATAACATACACGAGCTGTGGCATCATGAAATTTGTATAAAAAATTGCAACAGGTGGCAAGCGAGCTGTTTGAAAACTGAATGTATTGGAAATGAATGTATGGAATGTAGGGGGGAGGGGAACTCGGGAGGGGGATCCGCGAAACGGGGGAAGGGCGGAGTAGAATGAGAAGAGGGAAGGTGGAGGTGACGGAGTGGGAACGCGAGAGGGGAAGAGGACGCAGGAGAAGAAGGGGAGGCGGAAGGGAAACGGGACGAATGGGAAAGGACACTCAGGGAGAAACAATTTCCTAATTAAATGGCATAGCAGCGCATGCCGGGTACCAGCTAGTTAAATAATATAATGAATGATAGAGTAACTCTGTGGTGGTGTTTCAGGGTCCGCTTCAGTAGGAGCTATCGGCCTATCTGTCTGCACACGGCCCAGGACTCTCTGGAAGGACTGACACTCACTAGGTGGGTGGGGGGTATTACGGTGAGTTTACCATCATTGGTTCAATATAATAACATGCCCTGTCCACTCCGTGCTATTTGCTGAATGAAATATGAAGCTTGCGATTAGTGTTGGGTAGGACACTATTTCAGAATGAATTTGTATGAGGTACTCAAATACTGAAATAAGGTGTTGAGGTGTCCCACCTGTGAGATGTCCCACCTGTAAAGTGTGAAGTGTTTTTTTTTACATTAGCTCCACACAGGAGGCCCTGAAGATAATAATTTCCCTCAGGACGTCTGTCATCTTAGGGGATGCTGTGTGGTGAGTCTTTTTAAGGAAAGGAAGGATAGGAAGTTCTAGGAAGGAAAAGGGTATGAGGGGTGGGAGACCATTCCAACTCCCATGTAAACATGTATCCCTTCAAAAAGCAATAAAAAATACCATATTTCATAAATATAAGAACGATTTGACAATAAAATTAGGTCATTAGAAACTCATATTACTTGTTAGGTTTTTCCCTAATCATCATTGGAGTGAGCTGCAAACCCAATGTATTAAGCTTACTGGAATTACCAAAATATTTATAAATTCGATAGTCTTAAACGACTTAGCAATAATATAATCCTTGTAGACAACCCCTCTAAGAAATACTTGTACCAGTCTGAAGATGGCTTTAACGAGCTGAAACCGGTTACGGTCGAATAAAATTAAGTGGAATAAAGTTTTATATTCGTTTTATTATAATATAGTACATTCGGATATTTCCCGTTACTTCATGTCTTAAGTACGATAGTAAATTCATAATACCAATATTATTTAGTTGTTATTGTTCCTGTGTATATATTGCTACAGGAACCAGGGATCCTCCTCTCCCAAGAACAGTGCCACAGAGAGTTCCCTCCTGGCAGTGATGGCGCAGAGGGCGGAGTGACGGGCAGTCACCTGTGTGTCACTAGCGACACCAGCATTGGGAGGAGATGTGTAAGTAACAATGGCGCAACTATTAATGAATTGAGTGCACTGCTCGATGTGCCTTGCGGGCTTTTCTGTCATTTTGTTAAATCATTCATTTATTCTATTTCAACATCCCAATAATTCCCATATCTTATTAAAACTACTTAATTAATTGAAATATGCATAATATATCTGGGGCACATTCTAGAGTAAAATTTATTTTCGGAATCGCCCTGGTGTAAGACCACCATTCAGAAATGAAACATTACTGGAAAGTACTAGCACACTAAATTTTTTTCTTTTTTTCCACTTGTTAAGGAAAAATATTTTTTAATTATTATTTCACTTATTGTCCTCTTCTCGTGCATACATATCTACTTATTTTTTCTGTGAAAATGTGTTTTTGCCATTGTGAAAACATCATCTGCAAATTATTGATATTTGTAAAATATAATATCTCATTATTACTTCTTTTATCTGGAGGATAGCATCACTTTATTTTATTTCCATTGTGAAAATATAATAAAGCTTTCAACTTTTTTATAAAATGTGGGAGAAGAAAAGTTTTTAGTAATATTTTGTAAATAAAATTGATATCGGTTTATATACCGCTAATAAATTTTTTTTGGTTGTAATCACTATAATATAAATAGCCAAAAGTTTAAATACTTTTAAAAACTAATTCTTTAAAACTGTTTGGCACCACTGTGTACTAGTGCCTATATCTACATGTTTATGTACTCAGAGCCCAGTGCCACCAGAAAATCACTGTAACAATAATAATTTACTCTAGTGACCAGTGTAATTCGGCGGACTCGAAACATAAATTTATTCCAAAATTTATTTGTACAAAAATTGGTTTGAAATAATGTACCTACCAATATTACCACGTACACACAGATCTTCATTAAAATCGTTATCATTTCTTATTTGCATACTCTACAAAGTACTTACTTCGACTTTAAATATTTTATAATTATATCATTTTTATATTCTTTCATGTATTGCCTTCTATGTTCTATACTTTTCATATTATTTTTATATTCTACTATATTCTTTCATACTCTTTTATACTCTATAGTAATTTATTGTTTCCATACTCTTTAGTTATTTACATTATTTTATATTCATTTGTTTTCTTTAAATTTCATTAATATTATTATATATAATATGTATATTTATATATTTTTATTTTATTTTTTATACTCTCGCACATTTCTTTATATTGCATCTTTTAATATACTGTATATGAAAATCGACCACCACAACACAGGCATGTGCCTAGTATGGTGGTCGAAAAATCCCCAATTCATGTAATGAATAATTCAAAGAATAAAGAAACTTAAAAAAAAAAAAAAAAATGGCTAACAGATCTGAATAGCAAGGTACTCCCCCACGTTCCTCCTCCCCATCATTTTCTTCTTCACACCACCTTCAGCCTCACAGGATATTACAATTATTGGGGATTCCATAATCTCACCGGGTACAAAACGGGTGAGAGCGATTGGGACTGTGTGATATTCACGTAAAAAAATGTTCAAATCTTTTATTAATGACGTATTTACACCATTGAAAATTTTGCTTTTAATTGATGGATGGTATCTACTCTTTTTACGCAGTGTCCGAAAAATTGTAATACAAGCGGGGAAACCGGGTTTTTGAATATTTTTTCTTTATGACAAATCTATCTTTAAAAGAGTGTAGGTATCTCACTGTACTAAATTTTTGTTGCTTATATTTTTATTTAATTTATATCCATCGTTACTTTATCCATTATATTAGTTATCTCGTGTTAAAGATGGAGGTACTGCCTTTATTATTTATGTAAAAGCCCTCTGGGTGTAAAATAAAAGAAATAAATAAACAACTAAATAAATTAATGTTCTCCAAAACGAGCTTGAAAAAAAATCATTTGTCATATATTTGGTTTATAATTGTCTAATTTCTACTATTTAAGAAATTTTAAAAACGATGGTACTTTATTAATATTAAATATGTATTCATAAATACATTGGGAATTTTTTTTTTATTTTTTTTTTTATTGCTTCTTCACAATTCATGTACATATATTTTTAGCATGTAATTATTAACCCCACTAGGGTTCGCCTGTATCGGGGTTAATAATTTCACAATTTAATAAAAATAACACATGCAAATATCGGTCATGCAAAACAGTTAAGTAAAAGCAAAATAATAAAATTTTAAAATAAAATGATAAACAGAGAAAATATAAGTAATAAAAATATATGAATTAATAATAAAGTGTTAAGAGATCAGACAAAATGTTCTCATTCATTATATCATTAGTTCATACCATTTTCAACAATAGATAAAATTTAAAAAAATATATGTCCTTAGGTTTTTTTTTTTAATATGTGTAAAAAATAAAAAAATGAAACAAAACAATGATTTATAAGCGATTAAATTAGAGCGAATCTTTCTTATGCAATATTAAAGTGACTCAAATAATTATGAAATAAATATGAAAGAAACCGTTTTGATCACAACATTATTGTTTTCATTCCATTTAAGTGACCGTTTTCATTAAAATATGATTGTATTTTATAGTGTAAGTGACACCTTAGAAATGCCATCCGTGTGATCTTTTAGTTTTGACAAATTTATGGGATACGATAACCCATATATATTTATTGTTTCTTTACCTTTTAAATTTAGGTGTTATTGTTTAAATAGAAATTTTGAACTTCATTTTGACTTGAGATTAACAATTTTATAGAGTACACAAAATAATGTGTTGAAAGACAATATTGTTACAATAATATTTCTCACAGAATGGGCCTCTACTGCACTATAGGAACAAATACATTATAATAACGTAAAACATGTAGAGTGACCATATGTTGAAATTAGCTTTGAAATAACATTTTTTTTTGCAAGTTGTTTAATCTATAATATTTAAAATTAGGTTCGGTTAGAAAATTAATATGTAATGGTAAGTTAATAAGAAAATAAAAAATAATATATTAACAGTAAATATACTGTAATAAATAATCAATATGCTATTAAATTAGGTTCTGTGATGTCACTCAAATCAACGCATTTTCCTAAATCGACATCCATTTTTAATGATGTAAATATTTTCGGTGCCTTTATTAATCAAATTCTATAATAATCTATTGAGGTCGTGTTCGTGTTTTATTTCCTTGTTCCTTGTTTCCGTGTTTTATTTATATGTCAAATATTGGTTTTTACATGTGTAAATTCTAATTATGCAATTGTAAATGTTCTCTAAAATGGCCTGGAAAGAATCTCCCACTTGCGATCTAACTAAAGAAACAACTCATTCACTCTGCACGCAATTTTTATTAATGTTCTCCAAAATGACATTGAAAAAAAATTACATCTTTGCGATTCTTTCAAAGATATAAAGAAACCATCCCTTCGTTCAGAATACAATTTTTGATGTTCTCAAAAGTTGTCTTGACAGAAGCAAATTCCTGTGATATCTTGAACGAAACCTTTCATTAGTTAAAAATATTATGAACTAAATATACAATTTGGCTGTCCTGAAACGGGTATCCTTCCCAGTTGGACAGATAAGGTATCATTTTGTAATGTATTGTAATATATATGCATATAATAATAAATAAGTAAATAAAAGAGTGTAGGTAAATTTGAATTTATTTATGCACACTGATATTATTAGTTTGGAACAACCTCCGGTAGTCCCATCTTACCCCGAAAAGCCCTATGATATTATTAGTTTGGAACAACCTCCGGTAGTCCCATCTTACCCCGAAAAGCCCTATGATACAGTAACCATTACATAGGCGGTGATCTCTTTATTCTGATTGATCGGTACCTTATTAAAGAAATTGTTTTATCTTTGTGATAATTATATATATTTTCGACCGGTCAGAGGTTGAGTGGTCATAGCGCTACGGTCCCACCCGAGCGTCGCGTGTTCGATTCCTCGGCTGACTAAGTCCTCCGTCACAACACAAGCAATATTTTGGCTTTCTGTGGTGGTAGTAGGAGATTTTCAAACAATGTTGGGTTATTCGTAACCCGGGAATGTTTGTCTTTCTTTAAAAAAAAGGTTTAAAAAAAGTCCAAAACCAAATGCTTTGAATTATTTTTTTAATTAATCTTTATTTATTAAGTTACATAGATGATTGTGCTGTGCCTGTCTCACTAGGAACTCCTGTGTTGAGAGCAGGCGCATTTTAGCATAAACAGTTTAATACAAAAATAAGGACAACAACAACAATGTTGTTTAAATTTAAAGTAAAATTATACGGATAATCAGCATCGTACCAATGGGCAATGGGAAAGCATGAATTAGGAGGTTCTAAAAATATTGTTAATATATGACCTGTCTTTGCTAGTGATCCAAAACTTGGTATCTGATTTGTATTTTACTTAATTAGTGGTCAGTGGAAGTGTATTAAAAAGTTTTGTTGCAAAGTACCTGAAGTTTCTTTGACCAAACGTTAATTTGGCGAAAGGGATAAGTAAGAGATTTTGCCCTTTGCTTTGTTTAAATTTGGGAGGCGGGAATGGGTACCGCCGCCCCGGGAACTTTTATTGGATCACCAACACCTCTGCCATACGTCACCCCAAGTGGTTCGCTACGTTTGGTGATTTAGCAGGGGTGCCCGGGTTCATGGGATGAGGTTTGTCTAGGTCTTGGAGGCGAATGACCAGGACACACTAAACCCCAGTTTCCTACCCACCCCTTAAACCCTTTTCCTTCCCAGAACTCTCCTCTCCTTCCTTTCCTTAAAAAAAACCCTCCACACGGCATCCCCAAAGATGACAAAGGCCCTGAGGGAAATTATTTTCCTCAGGGCCTCCTGTGTGGAGCTCGTGTAAAAAAAATCACGAACAGTTTGTATATTGTCAAAAAGAGTTCTATGTTTGAATAGATAAATTAGTATACTTTTGGCACAAAGTTGCTTAATATCCAAAACACCAATTCTCCTAAATATTTCATCCGGACTGCTTGTAGGATCGGTAGTTTAAGAATAATCTTTATAATTAGCTTCTGGGCTTTAGAGATCGGATCAATGGCGGCAGCGTTTGCTCCTCCCCAGGCTATGATACCATACTTGATTTGAGATTGACATAGTGCATAGTAAATTGTTTTGAGTTGGTTCAAGTTAAGAAAGTTGCGATTTTGTCTAAAAAGGTATATGGATTTTCGAAGTTTGTTTGCTGTAGTGATAATATGTTCTTTCCACTTTAAATTAATGTCAAAAATAAAACCCAAGTATTTGATTTTTGTGACAGGTTCTAGATAGGGGCAATAACATATATTAGCATTTGACAGGGGGCAAGCACATATTTGATTGTTATTTTCTGGGTTACTTAGGGACGGATTAATACTAAACTTAATGTATTTGGTTTTTGATACATTCATTTTTAGTGTATTATTGTCTATATATAATCTTTTAATAGTAGCTATGCCCCTGTTTGCTTCTATATAAACATCATACCAGTTATTTGATTTGAAGAGGAGAATCATATCATCACCTAAACTTACGATTTTGGCGTCAATTAAGATAACACGGTACATTTACATAAATTAGGAATAAAGTGGGACCCAGGACGCTTCCTTGAGGCATGGCAAAACTAATTGCCAATTGATTGCTTAGGAAGTTATCGATTTTTACATTTTGTTAACGATTTGAATGGTAATTTCGAATAATACTAAGTTCATTCACATTTATTCCAATGTTTGATAGTTTTTGTAAGAGTTTGTAATGTGAGATAGTATTAAATGATTTGCATAGGTCTAGGAATATTGACATACATTTTGATTTCTAGTCTATGTTTTCATTTAAAAAAATCAGTTATTGCCACAAAATTCTTAAAATTAAGTTAGTAATTTGTAATGATTGTTTGATGTAAAATAGTGTAATAAGGCCTAATTGGTTCCGTCACTCTGACAACATCACAAAGAGATGCTTAGATGGTAGAAACACCTGTCCCTGAGTGGATGGTTATTTGATGGCTAGTTTGTGTATTGGTGTAGTCCCATGGCTACGACAAGGGCTATTGTGCCGTGCAGCCAAGAACTGCAATCTGCACAAGGATATTGCTTATTTTCCGTATTGACTGACTCTAATATGCACATTGCAGAACGTTGATTGGAACTTCCTCACAACCAGCAATGGGCACAGTGCGGGTGGGTGCACCCATCTGCTGGTGGGGCTCTTCTTGGATCACGGAGATGAGGATAACACATGCATGGAACTCTACCTCCGCGTGTCCTCCTACATCCCCTGGGTGGAGAGCATTGTGTGGCCCTAAGCTCTCTTTGTCCGCCTGTCCTCCTATAACCCCAGGGTTGAGAGTGTGATGTGGCCCTGATCTCCCTCTGTCCGCGTGTCGTCCAACATCCCCTAGGTGGAGAGTGTGGTGTGGCCCTCGGCTCTATCTGTCCGCCTGTCCTCCTACAACCCCAGGGTTGAGAGTTTGGTGTGACCCTGATCACCCTCTGTCCACGTGTCGTCCAACATCCCCTGGGTGGAGAGTGTGGTGTGGCTCTAAGCTCTCTCTGTCCATCTGTCCTCCTACAACACCAGGGTTGAGAGTGTGGTGTAGCCCTGATCTCCCTCTGTCCGCGTGTCGTTCAACATCCCCTAGGTGGAGAGTGTGATGTGACCCTGAGCTCCATCTTTCCGCCTGTCCTCCTACATCCCCTGGGTGAAGAATGTGGTGTGGCCCTGAGCTCCCTCAGTCCGTCTGTCTATCTACATCCCCTGAGTGGAGAGTGTGGTGTGGCCCTTAACTCCCTCTGTCCCCCTGTCCTCCTATATCCCCTGGGTGGAGAGTGTGGTGTGGCCCTGAGCTCCCTCAGTCCGTCTGTCTTTTTACATCCCCTGAGTGGAGAGGGTGGTGTGGCCCTTAACTCCCTCTATCCCCATGTCCTCCTACATCCCCTGGGTGGAGAGTGTGGTGTGGCCCTGAACTCCACCAGTCTGTCTGTCTTTCTACATCCCCGGGGGTGTAGAGTGTAGTGTGGCCCTGGGCTCCCACTATCTGTTAGACCATCGACTGAAAAAAAAGTTATTTTTTAAATTATTTTTCCTTCTTTAATGTTATAATATGCCACGTTAAGGATTTTTCAAATATATTTGAAATAACCATTAATGTCTCCATATTTAGTTTTACACTTAACCAAACCCGTGAAAAATCTGGGATATTCTAAATACTATCCAATCAGTTTTATTTTTGAAAATATTAATTAAAATATGGTATACATAAAGGTGTATACATATCTATTCTTTGTGGAGATGTTTATATAAGTTTGTCTCATTTTTAACTCTTGATTCACACAATTTGTATTTTCATGTTTATTTTGTGAACTCATTTTATCTTTTTTAATAATATTTTACAATTTTTTGTAACATTACCCGTTTCGGAACAGACACGTCTAGTGAGGCGAGTAACTTTCAAGCATTAACAGCATATTTTATCTCGATAATCGACTAGGTTATTAAATTAATGAAAACAATAATTTTCTTTTAAAATATTATACCTAATGTAGGTATGTACTGTAATTACTCTATAAATCGGAATTATTCATAACAACCTGTTCCAGTCTTGAAAATTAAACTTAAATTCAAAGCAAATTTGAGTTTATTGAATCATATTTCATGCAGTGCTAACAGACGTCACAGACAATCTCAATAAGTATGTTTGATTATGTACCCTTTACTGAGTTTTTGTATTTTTATGTAGGAAACTATTCTGTGTTCTAACAGAGTTATTGTAACTGGATTGTTCAATATTCACACATAAGTGATATCATCATCAAACCATCAGAAATAAATACATAAATGTATCTACATTGTATTAATGTAACACCACGAGGTGATTTATTAATCATGAATTTGCTGAATATTTTTCAAATTAATTTATTTATTACATATAAAACAGGTCCATTTCGTTTGGTCTAAAATTATAAACTTGTCTATTAAACGTATTTTTTACACTTTTCCTGGAATTTTCAACCCCTCCGCAACGTAAGCAGATATATGCGTTAAAAATACGACAGCAGTCAAGTACAATAAGCGTGTTTACACGTCAGCGCGTGTGTCTCCATAGAAACCGTTATAATTCCGTTATTGTTTTAGTTACATCCGTAAAATAAAAAGTGAAAGGTCGATAGTGAATCATGCTGCACATCTCTAGTCAAGTTGTTCATAGAAATACATAAAAATAACATTCTGTCAGACGCGCAGTCTGACACATAATTTATCCCGCCAAATTTTCCGACGGGCGCCCGATATCGTTAATTTCTATTAAATATTTTTATATGAAATGATAAAAAAGTGAGGTCACAAAAGTGTTTATTACACATTTATACAATAGAATAAGTATTGTTGTTTACATAATCTGTGATTTTAGTACCGTTTTCACATAAAAACATCACGTGAGTCATTTTCACATTTTTTTAATGTTTGCATTCTAAATTTTAATATTTACAAATATTAATATTTATTTGTAATATAATAATTCGAAAGCTTATTTTGTAACCTGTCTAAAACAGTTTTTACTATTCGGCTACGTTCAGAAATGTTTCATTTATAGAGCTTTAATTGTGAAGCGGTTATAACTAAAAGTTTTCGTAAAATGTCATTTCGTTTAAGACACCAAAAGCTAATATTCTCGAAAATTTGGAGGGGTACTTGGTACATTTTTAACGTCACTAGGAATTAAGCCATGCATTGGGATTCCTTTACACAGTAAACTATTTTATATTTTTGTTTTGTTCATTTATTTAGTTCTGTCTTGCATGGAATTCTTTATTGTGTTGAAGTTTGTTAATATTAAAAATAATTTGTTGTGATAATAAAATGTAAGTTTTGACCGTTTTGTGCCAGTAGATTGGTAGATACTGTTAGTATCGCCATGGCATGGTGAAAGATCATTTAGACCATTTCACAACAGTTTAGAATTTTAATTAGTAAATCTGGCTATCTAGTTCCCCCATATAACAAATAATGATTGATTTATTAATATGTATCTTTTAATTCCTTATGTTTATATAATTATGATTACTTGCTTTCGTTGTGTAAACTTTAACTTGATTATTTGAGCGATATACAATAATATAACTAAAATTTAAAAAAAAATGTGCAAAAAAGTTGTAAGTGTGTTTTCTAGTTGTAATACTGTCATTGTACTGAACCAGTTTGTTTGAAATTAAAAATAAAGTGACAGATTTTATTTCTCCAGACTTAAATTATTTTGTCCAAATCCAACTCCTTCCTTTTGGTTTTCAAATCCCGCACATTTTCAAAATCGGGATCCCGTGGTATTTTAACTAAGGGCTATTAAATTGACATAATGTCAACATTTTTTATCATTTGGTATAAATTACTCTTTTTATTAGTAAATTATTAAAAATTCACAAAATAAATGACATAGTAGGTATATTATTCAAGTGGACTCTTCGGATCAATCATCTTTGGTAGTAGTAATTTCATAAAAATATACTCTTTGGCTCTATTTGCAAGTTTAGGTATGTTATAAGGAAGGACGGTAAGTATACGTCCAATTCAAATACTTTCCTTTAAAATATGTTCTATTAAAATACTTTTCACAAGATTCAACCTCAAAATGGGAAATAGGTAAATAGATAATGAGTGCATGTCTTTGCAAACTTTGTTACCTCATATCTCAGAACATTGTGAAGTGAAGTTGGAACCCTATACAAATGAAGTGACGACTTTATTACTGCCATCTATTGGAGAAATGATGTAACTATTTACTGAACTTCGATACAACTTATTATAGTACAGCTGCCTACATCAAATTATTATTTATAACTCTTTCTGTTAAATTCAATAGATGTCACTAGCTGATCCATTGATTTATTTATTACAACGGAATTTAACGTCTCGAGAGGCTAGATATTTAGTATTTAGTCAACAGTCCACAAAGGAGTGCTGATACCAACCCTGATATATAATATGGCAGTGAGAGATGTATCTGGCACAAGAAATGTTGGAAATGAAAATGAACTGACTGCTTTAGAAATGAGATCCCCGAGGTGGATGTGTGGTAAAACCATATACCGATCTCCGTACAACAAATATGTGGTGGTCCGGATGTAATGCATGTTGGAAAGTGTACAGCATTTTTAACATTAGCTCCACACAGGAGGTCCCGATGAAATAAAATCCCTACGTCATCTTTGGGGATGGAATGTGGAGGTTCTTTTAAGGGAAAAGGGGAGAGGAGAGTAGGAATCTGGACGTCAATATGTCCAAGAGTGGCGGACGAATAAATGCATTCCTCCCATTGCGATGGTTCGAGAGAGTCCGGCTGGAGAGGTTTAGTTTAGTTCTCACTCAACCACCCTCTCCCGATTCAGCCTAACTCGCAAAAGGTGAGCAAATGCATTCACCGCCAAGGCCTAGACAAACCTCATCACGTGAACCCGGGCACCCCTGCTAACGTAGCGAATCACTTGGGGTGATGTATGGCAGGGGTGTTGGATATCCAATAAACGGTTCTCGGGGTGGCGGTACCCACACCCGCCTCCCACATCAGAGCACAGACGTCAGTTAATAATGCTGTCCTTTTTTTACCGGTATATACGAGGAACTGGCTTCATTGACCCATTCGGCACCGAAGCGTCGGGAAGCACGCCAAACGCGTGTCGAACCTTCGCTTCTATTAAAGCCTACAAGAAACGTGGAATTATGAATAAAAAACTGATAAATCTAAATATTACCCAACAAACAAATAACAATAAAACAGTGAAATACACCCATCAATTCTTCGATGGAGTCCAGAACCTCTCATTCCAACCAGACGAGTTAAACGTATTATCAAAAGAATTTAGAATAAAGAAAAAATAACTTTATTTGTGCAGTAGAAAACGTTGCCGTGGACATTGAAACTTCGTTATATAATAAACCTGGACCACCTCTATATAAAAGTGCACAAACAATAAAAAATCTAGTTTTTAATCTTAAGGCTAGTTCTAACCGTGAAACTTCCACTTTGATAAACATTCGTAAATAATACAAGAATGAAAAACTAATTCCAACTAAAGCAGACAAAGGCAATACTGTCATTATATTAAATTAGAGTGATTATAATTCTAACGTGCAAGAATTTATTAATACAGACAAACTTGACATTCTACTTAAGGACCCTACTACCAAATACCGAAAAAATATTAAAAGTGCTCTAAGATCATGTGAATCCGCAATCTTCCAAGACAACTCATACCAAGAAGTAAATTTTTTTACAAAAAATCCGAAAGCCCCTAAATTATATGGTTTCTTAAAACTCCATAAACTTGATAAACCGATCAAGCCGGTCGTATCAAGTTGCAATTCACCAAATTTAAAAATAGAATCATTTATTACTAACTAGCAGACCCGCCCACATGTTGCTGTATCTAACGAAATACAACGCCATTATCCAATCTTTATAAAATCAACACCATCCGCTTGCCAGCTGCCCGCTGCCCGCTGCCTGAATTGAATATTTGAATTTATCGGTTTTTCTCTACTATATTAAGCATGTATTATACATATAAACTAATTAACTCGTCACTAATAGTTATACAATGCTTGCAATGCAACACTGGATATTTGAAAAGGGAAAATAAAATACCTACTTACTCTAGGACATCTATTTTCCTATTTCTTCCGTAGAACGAATTTCAAAAGTGACTATAGTACGGCCCGCCAGCCGTTTTAAATCGCGCAAAAATGTGTTTTCTTTGAATTTCTCGGCTTTTCTCTAATATAATTTGCACGTATTATACATATAAACATTTCTCTTCAATCGCTCTATCTATTGGTGAAAACCGTATGAAAATCCGTTGCGTAGTTTAAAAGATTAACGCGCACATACATTTTGAGCGACTTCATTTTATACTCTGTAATGATGATGATGATGTATTCAATAATTCAAAGTTTTTGCTCCAAAATACACTATTAGAAATTCTTTTGACTTGATTGATGATCTTGAAAACTTACATTTATTTATTGATTTACGAACATTAAAATTCCATTAAAAACATAATAATAACACGAATAAAAAAAAACAGAGATGACAGTGAAGGTAGAGTACATATAAATTAATAGCAATGACAATATAAAATGTAAAAAGTACATATAGAAGATACTTCAAGTCAAAGTATGAAGAAGCATTTAAATATTGCGTTTCGACTGACGAATATTACATATCCCCAATAGTGCAAAATTAGTCTCCTACGATGTTGTTAACCTTTTTCGAAATATTCCCGTTGTCGAAAGTAAAAATATATTGTCGAAATTAGTACAAAATTCAAAGTTACCAAATAATTTATTTAAGGATTTATCGCACCTGTTTGATATGTGTCTTAACCAAAATGATTTCCAATACAATGCACGTATTTATTAACAAAAAGAAGGACTGGCCATGGGGGCACCGACATCGCCCCTAATCGCTGATATATTGATGGACAATTTAGAGAATAATATTTTAAACTGTAAATCACCATTATTAAAAAAATGTGCTTATATGGAAGAGATACGTTGACGATATGTTCTGCGTTAGGTTAGGTTAGGTACAACTCAACACACGGCAACTCAAGTCCTTCCAGCTACTTATAAACTGCTTCCATAAATAAATTAAATTCACCATTGAAATAGGAACCAATTCTATCTTAAGCTTTTTAGATCTTAAATTATCTTTCATTATAAATCATAAATAATAAAATTGAATTTAAAATCTACTGCAAACCGACATTCACTGATATAACGATTCACAATTCCTCTAACCATCCAACTCGCACAAACGTTCAGCTTTTCATGCCATGATACACAGATTGGTTAAAGTCCCTTTATCAAATACTAAATTTGCAATGCAACTATCTACGATCAAACAAATCGC
Organism: Limnephilus rhombicus; assembly: GCA_929108145.2. NCBI lineage: Eukaryota > Metazoa > Arthropoda > Insecta > Trichoptera > Limnephilidae > Limnephilus > Limnephilus rhombicus. Next base: position 45,610,623 of record OV815289.1, on the reverse strand, counting down.
AATAAATAACGGTTACAATCCAAATATAGTCAACAACATTCTAAAAAAAAATAAATTAAAAACTATCCACAGGTAAATTTTTATACAATAGTCCGCCTCATAAAAATAATATACCAAGTAATAATAATCAACCTAATGGCGTAGAATCTTGTACATCAATATTTTTTTTTTCAAAAAAGCTTTAAAAATCTCCCATCAGATATCAAACCAGCATTTTACACTAATAATAGTATAAGCTTTTGATGAACGGTAAGAACAAGGAAGATAGTCTATCTCACTCGGGTATTTATTCACTTCAATGCAGTGACTGTCCCTTTTTTATATACGCAAAACAGCACGCAACTATACTATACTGCTTGTCACGATTATTTTATACTGGTGAAAGTTAGTGGTGCTGGCGACACGGTATCGCTTCGAAGTAAATAAGCACACACTTCACCACTAAAAATTACACATCTACCGGATCTGCCGGATCTGCCCTGATGATGGACACTGCAACGATGTCCGAAACGTTGGCTAAAGAAGGAGGTAGCTCAACACGGCATAACACCCCAAAAACAAATAACGAAAATGCTTTTGGCCGTGAAAATCTTAAAACTTATCTGTATATATCTAACTTTTCAATTAACGCATTGTACTTGACCTATTTTTTAGAAGATAGAATGGGTATAGTAAGCTATCCGTAAAAGATAGATATATGCCATCGCGGACTTTTTGTAGATCTATAAAGGAGGAATATCCCATCATGCATTGTGTTGTTATATCTTAAAGAGATTAGACAGTATTTTTGATGAAAGTATGGAATCACTCGACTTATTAGTGAAAACCGCAAGAAAATCCGTTCAGTAGTTTATGAGTTTATCACGAACAGACAGACGACGCGAAGGACTTTAATTTATAATATGTAGAGAAGAGATGTAGAGATAGAGATAGTTTCAACTTTCCACAATTTTCATCTCTTCTAAATTTTTTTGGTATTGGTATTGACATTATTTTAATATTTTTTCGTACAAATCATGTTTTGTGTATTTCAAAATAGATATTCGAATTTAAATTTGTATTATTAATTAAAATGCAATAGTCCACTTGCATGGATTTCATAATGACTTGGAAAAAATCGTGTGGATAGATTTTTCTACTAAGATTACGAAAATGTTACTTAATTTTTTTTTGTTTTATTTATTGTTTTTTAATTATAAATAAATAAATCCGTTATTTGGGCTCGTGACGTCACTGCATGATAATTTTCCTTCTCCGAAAATTATCAATTAATTTTGTGAATTTGCACACCGTTTTTCTTTGATGTGCAACGCTTTGATTTGCGTCGAATTTTTGTATTTGACATTAAATTATAATTTATAATTATATTTTATTATAATTTACTACTACAAGTTGATTACATTGGATTTAGTCATAAATGTAACTGATGCAACATGAAATAATAAAATCATTTATCTATAATTTAAATGCTCACTATGGATTTTTTTGGAAATTTATTTCATCGACTATAATAAAACTTTTTTTGTTTTAATCTAAAATATTAAAATTCAAATTGAACAGTTCCGAACTCCTGCAACTTACGAACCTACATCTACACATAGTGGTTTCACGCTATAGAAACCATAAAGTACTAAATTTGTAAACACATCTGATGACCTTATTTTACAATTTTTGTTTCTTGTATACAGGGTGTTAAGGGACGTACTTGACTTGCTTTAACCAGTGATTCCTGACATTATTTGGAGTAAAAAATGTAAATGAAATTTTGGTCTCCGGTGACTTTTTTTGACGACTTATTTTTTCAAAAATTTTTTTTTCAAAATCAAACAAAAAAATATTTCTTTCTCATGTCGTCACTGATCACTCAGCCGGGTGTCCGAAGAACCCCTTACCCCTTACCCCGTTGTTCAACAACTACAATTTTTTATGTTTTTATAGAAAAAAAAAAAACATCAAAATTGTCACCGGAGACCAAAATTTCATTTACATTTTTACTCCAAATAATGTCAGGAATCACTGGTTAAAGTAAGTCAAGTACGTCCCTTAACACCCTGTATTTATATCATGCATATATATATACTATAAATTGTAGCGGAAACTTTTGTGTAGAAGGTATTACGAAGTGGAAGGTTAAAAATGTGCTTAAGAGGTTGAATTAAATAATTTGAGTATCTTTTGAGTGTGATGGGTGGTATACAATCTGGGCATATAATCTATTGAGTATATTGCTATATTAATTGAGTATATTGTTCCTGAACCAAATCTCCTTCAAGATTGATGTATTTGGCGTCGGTGAAGAGAGATTCAAAAGGGAAGTTCTTTTCATTCTTGAAATAGTCTCTCCACACTGACGAAATCTTCACCACTGCCTGAGATTTTTATTTTGAAATTGCTTTATTTCTTTAAATTTCTTTTATGTATAAATATTTGTTAACATTTTTTATAAATATTTATATAGCGTTATTTCTTACATGTAATAAATTAAAATTTGTAATTGTGTAAGAAATTAATAAAAAATCATTATTATTATAATTTTTTATTAATAGACCAGGTGCCTGGCTACACAAACCTTAAGAGTACACGGATGAAACTACTTTGTTGTGATAATGGACATTTAGTAATCCTTAAAAAAGCTGGTCTGCCGGTTCGCCTCTCGGCAGGTTCCACGAAGTCATTTTATTTTAATTTTATTAGGAACATTTACAGTGCGCGAGACGTTTGTACATAAACTGCATAAACAAATAGATAGCTGGACACAATGGTATGCCAGTGGAATTCGGTAAGCCAATGGTCTTTTGATGAATATACTACTTGATAAATAATTTCAGGTAAAATGCAAAAACTGAATTTAGTACTGAATTGAAAAATATATTTTTTACTTTGGAGACTAGGGTTTTTGGGGTTCAGGCGAGTGGGATACTGGGAAGGTTAACTGAATTTAAGACTTATTAAAACATTGGAAAAGAGGTTTTAACTTGGAGACTTTGCTTTCTTGAGGACTGCTTCTTCTTGGATGGTAGTTTTGAATTGATTTCCTACCGGTTTGCCGTCTCTTTTTATAAGGCAAATCCGGTTCGGATTTTTGGGGCACACAACCTCCCTATTTTTTGTAGGGTATTTGTGTTAGGTATTTTTCCTAATCGCTATGATTTTTGGTCAGATGTGTTAAAATCGTGTGTGACAGACATTGCCAAGACAGTCCCAATCCTCAAAACCAAAGTCTCACATCATTTTTATTGTTTTAACAAGAAAAGGTACAAGTTTACAAATGTGATATAAGGTGCAATATTGAGGAGTAAATATTTTTCTTAATACGCAACTGGTTGACGTCAGTTTTTGAGTTATTATTGTAGCATATAACCATTTTTAGGTGATGATATTTATTTTTCAAGTTTTTCGGAAGATGAATTCGTTGTCGTAAACATTTACGATTTAGAGATCTCCTTTGTTCAGCATTGACCAATAGTGGTTCGGCTGGTCGCAGGGTGAGGATGACGTAAATAGTTAATCATTTTCTTGGTAGTGATCATTGCTGCCTGCAGCCTCTAGTAAAAGTATTACTGGGTTATTCAGATGTGTTTTCGAGTACAATGAAGCTACTCCGTGTACATTATTATTATCAATTACGTTTATGTTTTCAATTGATAAGTTAATTGAAGAACATAATAGCGTTGCAGACATCATTTGGAGATTGCGCTAAACGCACAGTGTTTCGGTAGCCAATAGCAGCACTCCCAATATTTAGTGGGTTACGGAGTGGATAACGTGCTAGCGGCTTGGTACTGTATGGGAACGTAAATTCCATTCTTGAAATCCCAGGTTTGTCATATGCTTTCTTCAACACGTTCGATACATACAGGTTAATATTATCATTACATGTTCACATAATAACTAATGTTCACATCATGCACAAATAATAAATAGAGTCAATAGCTAGTATACTTCTTTTGGCTTATACGTCACATGTCATGCATAAAGTGAGCGATTTTTTTTGAAAATATTACATCATCGAGTACACGAACGGAAATGTTTTCATATGATTAAGGTCGATTAGTGGATGAGAAAAAAGCAGGTCTGCCAAGCCTGGCACGTTTGCAGGCAGCCGGTTTTAAAGTGGAATAAAAATTAGTAAATTTTATGTCATTGAGTACACGAATAAAATTAATGAATAACCGTTGTCTAAATCGTCCCATTGAAGTATTTCTTGATCTGCCGACCAGCATCCTGCCAGGTTTTTGTGTATGAATTTTTAAAATTATATTTTTTTTATTATTTATTTATTTATTTATTTATTTACGGACTTACGTCCAATTTAAAACAAAGTATCACGAAGTATAGAAATGAACAATGTAAGGATTCGAATGGTACATGAAAGCAAAGATAAACAGTGAAAGTAGAAGAAAAAATAAGTGTTAATAAGTGTCATTTAAGCTAATACCAAAAAAATCAAGGTCTTGACGTGAGTTGACCAGTCTACACATTCTGGACAGTGGTGAGTTATAACCATAGTTAGTCGAGTGCTGATTGGGGAAAAGCAGGTCTTTATTTCTGAGTCTACGAGAAGGTATATTAAATGTGATGAGTTGTAGTAATGTAGGCGAGTCGATTAAACAGTTAATAATTTTGAAGAAACAAATGAGATCAGATTTTATCCGACGGTCTTCTAAAGGAGAAAGGTTTAGAGTTTGTTCAATTTCAGCATACGAGTAATTGCCTCGCTCTAATCCTAGCCTCCAAGCAATTCCCTTTAGGAACCGATGTTGAACGGATTCAATATGACGAATATGGACAGCATAAAAAGGAGACCATATAATACAAGCATATTCAAGATGGGGGCGAACCAAGGAGCAGTAAAGAGTTCTTAGGGTATTTATGTTTTTGAAGTCAGAAGTGGTTCTAGTGATAAAACCAAGTAGTTTGAGAGATTTATTAACAATCGTATTTATATGTTCCCGGAAAGAAAGCTTGCTATCAAGAGAGACACCAAGATCTTTAATAGATTGAACAGTTGTTAGGCAATTATTATTTAATTTGTATTCGAAAACAATCGGATATTTAGATCTGTAGAAGGACATAATTTTGCACTTATCGACATTTAGTTCCAAGCAATTAATTTTACACCAGTCATTGAAAGAGTCAATATCTGATTGGAAAAGAAGGCAGTCATGGTAGTTTTTGATTATTTTTAGGATCTTATTGTCATCAGCAAAAAGCCAAAAGCGTGTGTGAGAGAAAATACGAATAATGTCATTTATAAACAAGTTGAAGAGAAGCGGGGCTAAATGTGCTCCTTGCGGTACGCCGGATGTTACTTCAATAATAATAGACTCAATGTTATTTATTTTAACTCTTTGTTTTCTATTGCTTAAATAAGAATTAAAGAAAGATAGCAATGGGTTTCGTATACCTATAGCATATAGCTTGGCCATGAGGATAGCGTGTTTTACTTTGTCAAAAGCTTTAGAAAAGTCGGTATATTATTCTCATTATATTTTATTATTTTAATATGGTTTTAAGACTAAGAATGCCAAATTTTAAAAAAAAAAGTGGTTATGATAACAAAAAAATAATTTCAGTGTTCATAGTGTACCCATCGGTCGGGCAAGACCTGAGCGGAAAATACAAGATCGAAACCAACAAGAAAGTCTAGATTATCATAGCCGGTGCAGCCTCTGCTCTCTCTACTTCCACACTAGTTGCAGTTGGTGAGACTGTCAACAAGAAGGTGTGTGCTAACTGAGATACCCTCTGATAGAGTATGGAGTAGAACATAGAGTATGGAGAGTCCTGTCACCCATATGTGAGGCAATGGACATTTGTGCGGTGCAGCCTCTGCTCTCTCTACTTCCACACTAGTTGCAGTTGGTGAGACTGTCAACAAGAAGGTGTGTGCTAACTGAGATACCCTCTGATAGAGTATGGAGTAGAACATAGAGTATGGAGAGTCCTGTCACCCATATGTGAGGCAATGGACATTTGTGCGGTGCAGCCTCTGCTCTCTCTACTTCCACACTAGTTGCAGTTGGTGAGACTGTCAACAAGAAGGTGTGTGCTAACTGAGATACCCTCTGATAGAGTATGAAGTAGAACATAGAGTATGGAGAGTCCTGTCACCCATATGTGAGGCAATGGACATTTGTGCGGTTTAGCCTCTGCTCTCTCTACTTCCACACTAGTTGCAGTTGGTGAGAGTGTCAACAAGAAGGTGTGTGCTAACTGAGATACCCTCTGACAGAGTATGAAGTAGAACATAGAGCATGGAGAGTCCTATCACCCATATGTGAGGCAATGGACATTTTTGCGGTGCAGCCTCTGCTCTCTCTACTTCCACACTAGTTGCAGTTGGTGAGACTGTCAACAATGTGTGCTAACTGAGATACCCTCTGATAGAGTATGAAGTAGAACATAGAGTATGGAGAGTCCTGTCACCCATATGTGAGGCAATGGACATTTGTGCGGTTTAGCCTCTGCTCTCTCTACTTCCACTCTAGTTGCAGTTGGTGAGAGTGTCAACAAGAAGGTGTGTGCTAACTGAGATACCATCTGACAGAGTATGGAGTAGAACATAGAGCATGGAGAGTCCTATCACCCATATGTGAGGCAATGGACATTTGTGCGGTTTAGCCTCTGCTCTCTCTACTTCCACACTAGTTGCAGTTGGTGAGACTGTCAACAAGAAGGTGTGAGCTAACTGAGATACCCTCTGACAGAGTATGGAGTAGAACATGTCTAAAATGTGGACACTGTCAACTTTACGGCCATACGGCGTCGAAATGTAACGCAGACATGCCTACATGTTCTCACTGTGGAAAACCTGGACACAATCGAGATGCTTGCCCGACTCCTGAAAAGCCACCAGCATGTGCTACCTGCAAGTTCTTCAGAAAACCGTCCACACACAACACTGGCTCCCCTGACTGTCCTGCCCGCCAAGCCGCTGAGAGACGCGAATTATCTCGAGTCAATTTTTTAGGCTGAATCAGAATCGACACCTTATTAATACTAACTTTTCCACCTTTTATCAAAATATTCGTGGTCTCAATACTAAGCTAAACTCCTTTAGATGCTCCATAAATTTATGCCCTTATGATTTTTTATGTTTTACTGAAACATGGCTATCAGACAATATTGCTTCAACAGAACTCGGACTCCATGACTACATTATTTTTCGCTGTGACCGCTCTTCCTCTTCTAACAAGTGTAGAGGAGGTGGGGTAATGATATGTATTAAAAAAAAATACTCTTGCCACATTCTTGAATCGTCTAATAATGTATCTGAACAATTATATATTTGTGTTCTACTTGGTTCCAAGAAACTTGTCATTGGTTGTGTATACATTCCCCCCTCCTCTTCAATAGAAATCTATAAGTCACATACTGAAGCAGTTGAGCGTGTTTCCATAAAGGCCGATTCCTTACTTATTTGTGGTGATTATAATCTTCCTAAAATAGTGTGGCTTAATGATAGTCATGGTGTGAAAACTCCTAATAATGTTTCCCTTCATGCTTCCATAATAGTAAATTTCTTTGCCTTCCTGAATATGTACCAATTAAACTCGATCAATAACTGTGGAGGTTACTGTCTTGATCTAATATTTACCAATATACCTAGCGTTTGTGTATGTGAAGCTACTGACTCAATATTACCAATAGATAAATATCATCCACCACTCGATATTAACTTCACTAATCCTTTCAAAAGTGACACTCTGAAATCAGCAGTTACATTCCACTACAAATTTAACAAAGGTGATTATACTGGCATGAATAGGTACCTTGCCCAATATGACTGGGCAGGTATGTTATCAAACAACAATATTAACGATGCTGTATTTAAATTCAACGAATGTATAACTCGTGCTATAGATTTGTTCGTTCCAAGGGGAACTTTTTCCCAGCCTAAATTTCCTATTTGGTTCAGTATGAAACTAAAGCATTTGATTATGGAAAAAAAGAAAACACACAAGTTATTCAAATTAACGAACAACTTAGCCCTTTATCAAAAATTTTCTCAGTTAAGAGAATTATCCAAAATTGAATCTAACTTGTGTTATAAATCTTATATTGAACTCACTGAGACAAAATTAAATCTTAACCCTAAACAATTTTGGAAATTTATTAAACAAAAACGTATTGATAACGATCTCCCTTCAAGTTTATTTTTTAATGATACTCACGCCACCAACGATTTCGATATTGCCAACCTTTTTGCTGAACATTTCTCCTCTGTCTATACTGATAACATATGCACCATCCCTCCACTTAAATATGCTAATACTATTGACCTTAATAATTGCGAAATCACACTTGTAGATGTTTTCAATTACTTCAAAAATCTTCCCAGCAAAACAAGCACTGGTCCTGATGGTATACCTGAAATATTATTGAAAGAATGTAAATCTGTTGTATCTAAGCCAATTTGTTTATTATATAACTTATCATTATCATCTGCCACTTTTCCGGATTCCTGGAAGGTTTCCTATATACGACCTATTTTTAAATCGGGTAATAGGTCGAACGTAGAAAACTATAGACCTATATCGATGTTATCTCATATTCCTAAAATCTTTGAATCTATAATCACAAAAAAAATAACACCTATTTTCAAAAATGTGCTGATTGAGGAACAGCATGGCTTTAGATCTGCTAAATCTACCACTACAAACTTACTCTCCTTCACCAACACCGTAGTCAATGGCCTAGAAGATAAATCACAAGTAGATGTTCTATATACCGACTTTTCTAAAGCTTTTGACAAAGTAAAACACGCTATCCTCATGGCCAAGCTATATGCTATAGGTATACGAAACCCATTGCTATCTTTCTTTAATTCTTATTTAAGCAATAGAAAACAAAGAGTTAAAATAAATAACATTGAGTCTATTATTATTGAAGTAACATCCGGCGTACCGCAAGGAGCACATTTAGCCCCGCTTCTCTTCAACTTGTTTATAAATGACATTATTCGTATTTTCTCTCACACATGCTTTTGGCTTTTTGCTGATGACAATAAGATCCTAAAAATAATCAAAAACTACCATGACTGCCTTCTTTTCCAATCAGATATTGACTCTTTCAATGACTGGTGTAAAATTAATTGCTTGGAACTAAATGTCGATAAGTGCAAAATTATGTCCTTCTACAGATCTAAATATCCGATTGTTTTCGAATACAAATTAAATAATAATTGCCTAACAACTGTTCAATCTATTAAAGATCTTGGTGTCTCTCTTGATAGCAAGCTTTCTTTCCGGGAACATATAAATACGATTGTTAATAAATCTCTCAAACTACTTGGTTTTATCACTAGAACCACTTCTGACTTCAAAAACATAAATACCCTAAGAACTCTTTACTGCTCCTTGGTTCGCCCCCATCTTGAATATGCTTGTATTATATGGTCTCCTTTTTATGCTGTCCATATTCGTCATATTGAATCCGTTCAACATCGGTTCCTAAAGGGAATTGCTTGGAGGCTAGGATTAGAGCGAGGCAATTACTCGTATGCTGAAATTGAACAAACTCTAAACCTTTCTCCTTTAGAAGACCGTCGGATAAAATCTGATCTCATTTGTTTCTTCAAAATTATTAACTGTTTAATCGACTCGCCTACATTACTACAACTCATCACATTTAATATACCTTCTCGTAGACTCAGAAATAAAGACCTGCTTTTCCTCAATCAGCACTCGACTAACTATGGTTATAACTCACCACTGTCCAGAATGTGTAGACTGGTCAACTCACGTCAAGACCTTGATTTTTTTGGTATTAGCTTAAATGATTTCTGTCGCTCTTTAAACAAATGAAGATATGTAATATTCACCCTAATTTTTGCAAGGTCTTGACGTGACTTGACACTTATTTTTCTTCTATTTTCACTGTTTGTCTTTGCTTTCATGTACCATCCGAATCCTTACATTGTTCATTTCTATACTTCGTGATACTTTGTTTTAAATTGGACGTAAGTCCGTAAATAAATAAATAAATAAATAAATAAACATAGAGTATGGAGAGTCCTGTCACCCATATGTGAGGCAATGGACATTTGTGCGGTGTAGCCTCTGCTCTCACTACTTCCATACTAGTTGCAGTTGGTGAGACTGTCAACAAGAAGATGTGTGCTAACTGAGATACCCTCTGACAGAGTATGGAGTAGAACATAGAGTATGGAGAATCCTGTCACCCATATGTGAGGCAATTGACATTTGTGCGGTGTAGCCTCTGCTCTCACTACTTCCACACTAGTTGCAGTTGGTGAGACTGTCAACAAGAAGATGTGTGCTAACTGAGATACCCTCTGACAGAGTATGGAGTAGAACATAGAGTATGGAGAGTCCTGTCACCCATATGTGAGGCAATGGACATTTGTGCGGTGTAGCTTCTGCTCTCTCTACTTCCACACTAGTTGCAGTTGGTGAGACTGTCAACAAGAAGGTGTGTGCTAACTGAGATACCCTCTGATAGAGTATGGAGTGAAACATAGAGTATGGAGAGTCCTGTCACCCATATGTGAGGCAATGGACATTTGTGCGGTGTAGCCTCTGCTCTCACTACTCCACACTAGTTGCAGTTGGTGAGACTGTCAACAAGAAGATGTGTGCTAACTGAGATACCCTCTGACAGAGTATGGAGTAGAACATAGAGTATGGAGAGTCCTGTCACCCATATGTGAGGCAATGGACATTTGTGCGGTGCAGCCTCTGCTCTCTCTACTTCCACACTAGTTGCAGTTGGTGAGACTGTCAACAAGAAGGTGTGTGCTAACTGAGATACCCTCTGATAGAGTATGGAGTGGAACATAGAGTATGGAGAGTCCTGTCACCCATATGTGAGGCAATGGACATTTGTGCGGTGTAGCCTCTGCTCTCACTACTCCACACTAGTTGCAGTTGGTGAGACTGTCAACAAGAAGGTGTGTGCTAACTGAGATACCCTCTGATAGAGTATGGAGTAGAACATAGAGTATGGAGAGTCCTGTCACCCATATGTGAGGCAATGGACATTTGTGCGGTGTAGCCTCTGCTCTCTCTACTTCCACACTAGTTGCAGTTGGTGAGACTGTCAACAAGAAGGTGTGTGCTAACTGAGATACCCTCTGATAGAGTATGGAGTGGAACATAGAGTATGGAGAGTCCTGTCACCCATATGTGAGGCAATGGACATTTGTGCGGTGTAGCCTCTGCTCTCACTACTCCACACTAGTTGCAGTTGGTGAGACTGTCAACAAGAAGGTGTGTGCTAACTGAGATACCCTCTGATAGAGTATGGAGTAGAACATAGAGTATGGAGAGTCCTGTCACCCATATGTGAGGCAATGGACATTTGTGCGGTGTAGCCTCTGCTCTCACTACTCCACACTAGTTGCAGTTGGTGAGACTGTCAATAAGAAGGTGTTTGCTAACTGAGATACCCTCTGATAGAGTATGGAGTAGAACATAGAGTATGGAGAGTCCTGTCACCCATATGTGAGGCAATGGACATTTGTGCGGTGCAACCTCTGCTCTCCATAGTCTCACTGGCTCCAGACGGTTGGGAGAAGTTAGGCCTCTTGTGTTGTATTCGGATAAAAAAAGTTATATAACATGCAAGTAGGAACCTTTAGCGGTTTTTTGCTAAGCCGACTGCACGTTTAAGCATGTTTTCTTCGTAGAGTCGAAATTATTATTTGTAAAAATATTTTTACAGCGGATTTTCAGTCAAGATGCCTGCAGATGTAAGAACATCGACTTTGGTTACAACGGCCGTATATCCTCTTTGTGTACTCAAAGAAATGATCTTTTAGGGGATCAACTGTCCGAGGGATTGATTGTCCGCCCATTAAATGTTCGGGGGATCAATTGTCGAGGGGATCAACTGTCGGCCGGCCAACTGTTGGGGGCCAATTAACGCTAGATCGTTTGTCGTGGAACCGATTATTTATATTAGGTCCTTACATATGAAATTGGCGTTTCGTATGGGAAGAACATAAAGTCGATTTTTTTTAAATATAATATATTTATTTTATCAAAGTATGTACCATTGCTATCTATGCACTTTTGCCATCTCATGGGTAGTTCATCGATCCCTTTACTAAAAAAACCATTCGGACGGGAATCAATAAAATTTTTTTTATTTTTTATTTTATTTATTTATTAAAATACAATACAGAATATAGTATATTATATAAAGCATTGTACTCCCAAGAGTTAATAAACTCATTGCGGGAATGATACGCATTACATGAAACATATAGCTGTATGTATTAAGTGGACATATCATAGGACATACACAACATTATTATTTCAGATAGTCATTCATAAAATGAAGTTTGAGCATGTTAGTTTGGGTCTTTTTACATTGACTTGCACATTTGATCTCGTTGGGTAGTTGATTATATTTTGTGTAAGCTATGTATTCTAGGGATCTTAGTCCATATTTTGTTGATTTGATTTTTGGTATATGAAGTTTGTTGTGATTTCTTGTGTTGTGTTGGTGTACGTCGCAATTGTAATTGAGTTTAGTGTTGGAATGTGCCGAGTGTTGAATTACTTGTAATATAGTTTTTGTTATTTCAAAAGTGGGAATGGTGTTAAAAGGAAGTATTTGGGTGTTTCTGTAAATGTCTTTGACGTGTGTATCCCAAGGTAGACTGAATATATTTCGCAGGGCTCTATTTTGGACGACTTGGACTTCTGAAATCATTTTTTTTGTAGCAAATCCCCAGATTCCGGCAAGATATATTAGATGTGAGTGAATCATAGCATGGTAAATCGATCTTAATAGAGAAGGAGGAAGTAACCCGCGAAATCTATATAAAACACCAGTTATAGGAGTAATTTTGGATAGAACATGTTTAAATTGGTGATTCCATGTGAGTTGTGAATCAATGAAAAGGCCAAGATATTTTGTAACATCAGCCCTTTCAAGGCGGTTATTATCAAGACTTATATTAAGACTTACATTTTTTTTATTTGCAAACAATATGTAATGTGTTTTTCTTATGTTTAGGCTAAGTTTGTTTAATCGCAACCAGTTTGCCAGGCAAGCTATATCCCTTTCCATTTCCTTTTCTAGTTCGTTTAAATCATTATTGTGATAAAGAATCACTGTATCATCTGCATAAAGTTGTATTGTACCCTTAAGTCCCCATTTAGTAATATCATTTATATATATTAAAAATAGTAATGGTCCAAGTACGGAGCCCTGAGGCACACCACATTTTATCGTTCCCATGCTGCTTGTCCCTTTTCCAACAAAGGTCTGACAGTGTCGGTTAGAGAGGTAACTACACAGTAACTTCAGGGGAGTGCCTACTATGCCTAGGTGTTCTAACTTCTTTAGTAGTATCCCGTGGTCAACCGTATCGAAAGCCTTTTTTAAATCTATAAATAAGCCTGCAGTATGCTTACCCTGGTCTATATGTTTTTGGAGGGCATATACAAAATCGAAAGCAGCACATTTTGTGTTAGATTGGTTTCTGAATCCATACTGTTGGGATGCGAGTAAGTTGTTTGATAAGAGATATTTAGTGAGCCTAAGCTTAATAACCTTTTCAAAAACTCTAGAGAAAACAGAGAGGATGGATATAGGACGATAATTAGAAGGATTTTTTTTGCAATCATCTTTGTAAATCGGAATTATTTTTGCTATCTTTAGTTGATCTGGGAAGATTCCACTATCCAGGGATTGATTAATAAGAAAAACAAGGTGGTCAGCTAATACATCTTTGCAAAAGTTCAGGTGCACGGGTGTAATTCCATCTAAACCTGGAGATGCATTAGACTTTAGTTGAGAGATGATACTGAGAACTTCTGTTTTATTTGTTTTGGCCATATATAGGGACTGGATTGCTTTTTGATCCGTGTTTATAGTGATAGAATCATCTGGATATGATGCAATTGTAGCTGCTAAGTTTTCCCCAACTGATATAAAGAAGTTGTTAAAAGTTGAAGCTATCTGTGTTGGGCATGTTATTTCTTCATTCTTAATCAAAAGACAATTAATTTCATCTTTCTGGGGTGTCGAACTATTTGTAAGAATTGCATTTATTGTTTTCCATGTCTGTCGCGGATTACGCAGGTTTTCTTTAAGTATATTCGTGTAGTATTTAGTTTTAGCATATCTTCTATAATTGGTAACTTGATTTCTTGTTTTATTTCTCAGTGCTGTGAATATATCACTTTGCTGATTTTTGTTCCAGAGTTTAAACGCATTGTTGCGCTGTTTGATAAGTGCATTTAATGTTGCATCAAACCATGGAGTATTACCCCTCCGTTGGTCTCCTATACGTAACTCAGATTTATGTTGGGATGATTTTATTGCTGTTTTGATGTATTCATTAAAATTATTAAAGTTTTCATTGGCATTACTGGTGGTTTCGTGTGGAAAGTTGTGGGATTCTAAATATGCTTTTAACATGTTTTTATCGGTTTTGGTGTTGTTTGAAGAAGAATGTATTCTATTATTAGTGTGATGTTTCAAGCTGTTTTGGTAATCTAATATCAAAATGTTATGGTCACTTAGGCAGGTATCTATATTTGCAGTAGTTGAGGAGATATTTTGTCTGTTTGAGATGATATGGTCTATTAGAGAAGTAGAGGTATCTGTTACTCGTGTAGGATAGGATGTGTTACATATAAAACAGTTGTAAGAGTCTAGCGTGTTGATGTATTTAAGAGATGTGTTATTTTTTTGAAGAATGTCAATGTTGAAATCACCAAAAATAAGGGTATCATTTCTACAGTTATTTAAAATAGATTCAAGATACATTAAGAATTCGTTAATGTTTGAGGTAGGCTTTCTGTAGATAACATAGATATTTAACGGTTTAAAATTTCTATTGCGGATATTAATTCCTAGGAAGGAATTTTCACTACAATGTTTTTCAATAGTTGTAGCATTTAATGAATGGTGTGTGTAGAGAATCACCCCTCCTCCTCTTTCATTGGTGCGAGACGCAAATGCACTTTGGTAGCCGTCGATGTTGAAGAAGCACTCCTCACCATCTTCCAACCAGGTTTCGGATATTGCAAGTACGTGTACAGTCGGTGTGATGCTCTTTAAAGTTTCTTCAATCTCGTCAATTTTATTTCTGATACTTCTCGCGTTAAGATACATTATTCGAAGGCTATTTTTTTTTGGCTTATAATCTTCAATTTTCTCATATTTGTATTCATTTATGCTGGCCTGGGACCCGGATGCTGTAGTTACAGTTGAGTTAGCCATAGTCAACTCTCTCCATTGTGCGTAACATCATTATGGTACGGTAGGGGCAGTCCCTATCGTTTGATCTATGTTTTGGTGCCTCAATTTTGCCTTTGGCCATTTTAAAGCAGTTCCAGCAACGGAATTCTTCTTTTTGTTCCTTCTTTGTGCAGTCAGATGATTTGTGTTCGCCAGCACAGTGTAGACAACGATCTTTTGATTCAGTACATCTCGCGGCGAAGTGACCGTATCCCATGCATTTATAGCACTGCATGATTGGGCAGCTGTCTTCGACTCGGACTCGCTGGAAACCTATATTTATTCTTTCTTGTTTTAACATAGCCGAATGTACTTCTTTTTTGACGATCAGAATAACATTTCGTAGCCTATCGTTTTTCCTGCTGTTGGTGAATCTTTGAATTTTAATAGCTTCCTTATCATTTCCAGTGGCTTCGTAGATAGTATCATTTTGTTGCAAGATCATGTCTATTATTTCGGAATCTTGTGTTTCTTTTTCGATCCCCTTCAAGATAACATTAGGTCTAAGACGTTTGCCCTCATAAGCAACCAAGTTACCGTTGGTCAGCCCTGGAATTGCAGCTCTGATTTTATTAGCATCGTTGGAGGTCTGACACTTGATGATAACCTTGTTGTCTTTAGCGGCAATAAGGGAATTAATGCCTACCTTGAGCTCAGATGGTTTGACATCCTGTCTTAATATGGCCTTGATGTCAGAGGTAGATCTTGTCTTATCGGTCGCACTGATAATGACCGCATGTGATGACCTTCCAAAAGCCGTGATTCCTGCATAGCTGTTTAAAGGGGGGTTATTCTGATGATAACCAGCTACTGGAGTGGTGGCCGTTTTATGCATCAGGGCCATTTTTTCCTTTAAGATATCTTTTTTAATTTCATCGTTTTTAGCATTCATATTTATGACGAGCGATTTGTTTTCTTCCATTATTTGTTTAAACTCATTAAGATTTTGGGTAATTTTTTTTGATAGCGGCCGGAGTATTTTCAATTCGCCCTTTATTAAATTTTTTTCAGCCACTAAGTGGGCTATAATATCGAATAATTCATCCATTCCTTCGATTATTTTTTCCTTTTGGCTAATGGATATTTTTCCTTTATTTTCTGTTAGTGTTGTTTTCACAGAATTTATTATGGTTCTTGAATTAATTAGTTCATTATTCACTAATTGGTCAGGTTCTATCGATATAGATTTCTTTTCTTCTTTATCTCTCTCATTTTCCGAATCGGACGATATAATATCCTCATCGTGTTCGTTTGGCGATCTTGGTGTCAAAAATGATTTCGTGAAAGGGTATGAATTTTCATTTCTCGGTGTTTTATTATCTTTTTCCATTTTAGAATATTAATCAAATTATTTTTGTTATTTAAACGCCTAGTGCCATCTGTTAAACAAAAGCGGTAATTAATTAATTATGTATTATCATCTGTTGACAGGTAGTGGAACGTTTTTATTAATTTTTTCGTTTAATGCTTGTAGGTTGTTGTATACCGCCATCTATGGACTAGTAGTGATGAGGGTTTTTAGTTTTGTAGATAGGTGGTGCTGTTATTATTTACAATTTATTTAGTAAATATAACAAAAAATTATTTTGGATTCAATCAGTTTCGAACTGGGGTCGACAGGAACCAAAGTCAGAAACTCTAGCCACAGGGCCAAATGCTAATGTACTGGTACCGAGATTAAATCACATAATAAACTGTAATGATTCTGGAAATGTCAAAGAGATATGTGTTTTTATAATTATTGTTTGTTTTTTACACACGATTCACTGTATTTATTTATAAATTCACTATAGATATCTGAGTTTCTGGATATGATTTAATATTTTCACAGTCACCAGTGTAATAGATAATTATTAATTACTGTATCTGCAAAATATTCACTCACTGGCGGTAAACTATGTGTCAATTTTTTTGGTAAAATCACTTTTTGAGCATTTCCCGGTAGAATACCGGGAAGACAAACACACCGGGCGATAGCCCGAGAAAAAATACTACACTTCAGCAACGAGTTCGCTTCGATTTGCTCACTATTTCAATGTTTTTATTTTTAAGAATCGGGAGCTAAGAAATGAGCGACAATTCTCAGAACTTATATCTTTGATTATTTATTAAATCAATTATTATTTTTAATTTATAAACTAACGTTTAGAACAAGATTTTTATGCATAGCACAAAGGGTAACAATTATTATAAGCAATAATTGTCAGCCTGAAACACTCATTTACATTGAAAAATCTTCCGAGAAAAGATACTTGCCGCCAACGGGACTTGAACCCGTGTCCTTCTGATTGCCGGTCGGATGTTTTGATCACTGAGCTATGGCGGCTTATCTAATATATATATAAATACCCGCCAAATAACTCAATATATACTGGTGTTTCATTATTAATATTTAACAAGTTAAAAGTATTTCACCAAAAAATGTAGACATAATTTGTCTCGACGCCACCTAGCGAGAGATTTAGTACTAACAATACCTCCCTCACAAAAATAAAGATGGTTGTTTTCAGGTGGAAAAATGTAATAATCAATAATTGTTGAATGAAACACCAGTATATATTGAATATTTGGCGGGTATTAGATAAGCCGCCATAGCACAGTGGTCAGGGCATCCGACCGGCAATCAGAAGGCACGGGTTCAAGTCCCGTTGGCGGCAAGTATCGTTTCTCGGAAGATTTTTCAATGTAAATGAGTGTTTCAGGCTGACAATTATTGCTTATAATAATTGTTATCAATAAAATCTTTGAAGGCGGTTTCGATTGCCCCATCGGAGTTGAATTTTTTCCCTTGCAAGAAGTTATCCAAATTTCGAAAAAAATGGTAACCTGTTGGGGCAAGGTCCGGAGAGTACGGTGGATGTCTTAGACATTCCAATTGAAGCTCCTCTAATTTGGTAGCCGTCTGTTGTGCAGTGTGTAGTCTAACGGTCAAAGCGCGTTTGTTGATTTGCTTCACTCAATTCGTGAGGTACCCACCTTTCAAGCTTTTACACCTTCTCAATTTGCTTCAAGTGGATTAAAACAGTTTTATCACTAACACCGCAGCCTGCAGCTAACTCGGACGTGGTTTGCGATGGATCCGCTTCCACAGTAGCCTTCAATTCTTCATTATCAACTTTGGTCTGGTTCTGCAGGTCGAAATTTCCAGAACGAAAACGTTGGAACCTAAAACGCACTGTGTTTTCTTTTGCGGCATCATCGCCATACACATCATTAATCCTTCGAGCCGTTTCTGCAGCACTGGTGCCACGGTGGAACTCGTACTCGTAAATAACAAGATATTTCAAGTTTTCCATTTCGTAAACTATGTGACAATGAAAAAAAACAATTAAGGACAAAACAAATTAATTATAATTTTCGAAACACAAATACATGAGTAAATAGCTGTGTACATTTGAATTTGGAATTCCTAACCAAAGAGAAGATATTTGAGATCAAAGTTGCCAGTACGGCAAAACGCCAATTTCATATGTAAGGACCTAATATTATATAAACAACGTGTTTTGGTATAAATTTCGTGTTTCCCAAACCCGCTATTCCATACATGAATTTCCCGCAAATTCGTAAAATTTAATTTTTAGTAAATCCCTTGGGGTTGCGGGGTAGTGTTCTTGTACCACTAGTATAGTCCTTCATGCGGCTCTCCAAGCCTCGAACATAAAGCCTGTAGTTTAGTTCTTTCTAGCGTGGCGCTCTGCACTGAACCTAAAGCCTGTAGTGTAGTTCTCTGTAAAGTGGCGCCCTCCACCGAACCTAAAGCCTGTAGTATAGTTCTCTGTAGTGTGGCGCCCTCCACTGAACCTAAAGCCTGTAGTGTAGTTCTCTGTAGTACGGCGCTCTCCACCGAACCCAAAGCCTGTAGTGTAGTTCTCTGTAGTACGGCGCTCTCCACCGAACCTAAAGCCTGTAGCGAACAGGTGATGGAACCATATTACTTCATCACTTCCCAGCAATCCCATTCTCATCAGAGTGCGTACAGAATCTTGTTGGAGGAAAATGCATCTGTCAACGGACACATTCCATTCCTCAATTTAATATTATATAAACATAATAGGTATAAAGGCGTATCGTATAAAACCATTGACGTAATACGTCAATGTATAAAACTCTATACATGCTAGCTGACCCGGCGAACTTCGTACCGCCCCAAAATCAATAACTGTTATCTGAACTTATTAGCTGAATTATATTCAGTTTTTTATTAAGTTAAAAAATACAGAATGAAGTAATTATCGATGTGCAACTCTCCGTGTTTTGTTTTTGTCAGTATCGGATGACTTTACGTACGGATTTATATTTTCGTGATCATCTTACTTTTTCATTACGGGAATTGCGTTTCATTTTCTTTATACGTGTGAGGAATATTTATTATAATTATTGTATTTTTCCTTTGGAGGAGTGCAGATATACGTTCACCGTTTGTCACATTTTCGACTGTTGATATTTACAGCCTTACTAAAAAAAACCACAGCGCGACCGATTAACTGTGTTATTGCAATAACATAAATAAAGCTCGTATACACTAAAACACGTTTTATTACCAATAACGTTTCTTACGTGGTCACGCTGTTAAAACGCATTGAAGATGTGACAACGTTGTATATGGTTTTAATTTACTAGGAAACAATGTTGTTTTAATTTTTCTCCGCAAGGGGCATTATTGGCGCGCCTTTGCATTAGTTCTTCGGCCCGCGACAGCCACAGCACGCAACAGCTCGGTGTGTTTTATGGCGGGATATCGAAAATTTTGTGATTTTACTTAATAATTTCTATTGTAGTGACGAATTTACTCTTCTGTTCACATAATTGATATATTTACCATGTTATTTGTGTGCTTTACATCAGTTTAACCAAGTTATTGTACAAACGCCGTACTTTCAAAGTTGAACTGTCAGAATATTGTTTTTTATAGGTTACTTAAAAGATAAAATTTTCATTTTAAGATCTTTATTTTAGGAGAATTTCTTAAAAGTGATATTTTTTTATAATATTAATATCTAATACAAGTGTTCGTAAACCTATCAAAGAAAGTAACGTCTTTAGAGATGCAAGAAATCTGTTTGAAATGTCGTTATTATTTCTAGTTATTTTTTTGACAATAAAAAAAATTTTGCTATTTTTTATTATTTTTTATTGTATGCACGAGGAAAAAGTGAGGTGATAGTTTCCTTCCAAATTTATTACATAAAAGGGCTGTGTTTTTTAAATTTTGATTTTTTTTAAATTTCTCTAGGAGGAAATTTTTTTCCATTTTTTTCCGAGTTTGAATCTTAAAATATGGCAGTTTTTGAAAGCTAAAGTGTATTTCAAATACTCAAATCTAAAAGGTAATTTTATCTAGTTTTCATAAATGGTATTTGTTATTACGACACCTTCATAAATAAGAAATATATAGAACATTCAAAATACTATGGAAAAATTACAAATATCGTTCGGACATTAATGGTTAAAACAGAGATAAACTACCCTCTCAGGCCGTGGAAACCATGTGTATTTCTTTCAAAGAACAAATTTTTAATTAGTAATGTTTTCACATCCGCGGCCGTTTGTCAATTGAATAAAATTTTCACTGGGTTTTTTAGTATGGCTGTGTGTGTAAGAAAGAGGAATATCATTATATATTTAAGAACAAAAGCAAACAATCAGCGCATTGAAATTTTGACGTTTTTGAATTTTTGGAATTCACCCACTATTCAATATTATATATATCACAATATTGCTGTAGCTCCTTCAAAAGATGAGAATTCGTTCCATACAAAATGTACGATGAAAATATTTTCTTCATTTTTTTTGTGGATTTTTCCGATGTTTTAATAGCTATTTTGCTATTCGGGCGGAGAAATGGTGTAACTAACCCGAGTTTGTTTTATATATTAAATAAATAATAAATAAATAACTAAAGGTTTTTATTCCAGAATGTGGGGAGGTGAGTGCAATCCCACACATCCTATATAGTGTGTAAGTACATACATAAAACACATAGATATTTATAAAATATGGTAATAAGAAAATAAAATAAAAATACAAGTAAAAAATAAATAAAAAATCAGTCTGGGGTTATGGGAGCCAGTGTCTTCCTCCAATGTTCTTCTAAGCTCGATCCTGAAGTCAAACGGGATTCTATTATGAGAATGTTTCTGGAGTGGTTTACCCTTCCCCTCAGTCCTGCAATCCTGGTTCTTAATAGAGCTTTAAATCCTGGAACTCGCCCTTCTGTAAACATTGAGGAGGCACTGCAGTGCCTGGGGAGTCCAAACATCAGACGGTAAGCATTGTTATATTGCACCCGAAGCCTTTCCATGGTTCTTTTTTTGAAGGTTGCCCAAAGCTCGCATGTGTACAGGGTTGTGCAGAAGGCTAGGAATAGCGTCCCTTTTACCCGTGGACTGCATAGCCGAAATCTTCTACTGAGCATGTTGGAGATTGAGCATTAAGATTATAATTATAGATATTATATATTATTAAGCTTCAGATTTTATGTCCGGTTTAAATCGTTCCCGCGGGAAAAACTTAGCTCTTTCACGCAACTTAACCCTTTCACGCAAATGTAATATGTATTATTGTTAGTATATTATTATTAGAATGTTTCAAGAATGTTAAGGCTGTTGGTTTCGACAATATTGCTACCGAATATAAGGAGATAGCCGTATTATTCTCACATGGCTGTGCAAACTTTTAAACCAGTGTTTAGAGGAGGGTTGCACGCTATTAGATTGGAGAAAGGCTGTGACCATGCCGTCATACAAACGTAAAGGGTCACGAATGGAATGTGGGAATCATGGGGCTATTAGCCTGCTAAGTTCAGTCGGAAGAAAATTGAATAAAAGGGTAAGAATGGAAACAAAGGATAAAATATGGGATGTGCGAGGTGTCTTTATGAGTGAAAGGGGGTGTATGGACCAGATTTTCTCCTTGCGTATGCTCACTGAGAAGTTTCTGGCAAAAAACCAGAAACTCTTCTGTGCCTTTTAGAGCTACAAAAGCATACGACCGAGTTGACAGGAAAAAGCTATGGAAAGTGTTGTGCAAGTATGGAGTGATTACACATCTCATACAGGCAATTGCGAATTGCGTCTCTGTCGCGTTTTTAATGCTGCGGCGAGAATGATTTTTGGTGAATCTAAGTATTGCCGTATAACCCCGCTTCTAAAGGATCTTCATTGGCTTCGATGCCCTGAAAGAATAGAGTTCAAGATCTGCTTAATGACCTTCAAAGCATTGCAAGGAATGGCGCCAGCCTATATATCGGAACTATGTGTCCGACAAAACTTAAGCGATAGGCAGCTTACTCTAAGGTCAGCAGATCGAGATGTTACATATCGTTTAATCGAACTTTCTAGGTCAAATCGAGCCGTTTACTATGATCGATCTTTTCGTGTAACTGGCCCGCTCATTTGGAACAAACTTCCCTCAGCTCTTACTAATATCCAGAACTTGGCTGAATTCAAAAGAGCTTTAAAAACAAACTTATTTAAAAAATCATACCTTTCATGAATTTTAACTCCTTTTCAATCTACTATAATAAGCCATGTTCCTCAAGTTTCTGGTAATTGTTTGGTTTCGATTACCTCTTTACTATAGTTTTATGTGCACTCTGAATTTGTATTATTTCTAAATGTTAACTGCCTCCTGTTCTATATAATTTAGTTTAAATGATTCTTGTTGAATGGCACCGTGATGGTTTATCATTATATAAATGTCCTGTGCCAAAACAGCACTCACTATTGTTGTTAATATTGTTCTTTAGGAATTGCTTTGTATATTTTTGTATATTCGTTATTTCACATTATTTAATTAATTTTTTAAGGACTCGTAAGGAACACTGTAGGTTAATTTTAAGTTTATTATAATTAAGCGCACTTGAAGTGAAACATCACAAAACTGCGCTATATAAATACTACGTTATTATTATTATTATTATCTGTACGAAGGAAGCGTTGCATGTGTCAGGGTGAACGGTGGTTTTATGGGGTGTTTTGACATAAAAAAAGTGTTAAACAAGACTGCGTAATGTCACCATGCTTTTTCAATTTAAACATGGATAATTGTATGCAAGAATTGAAAGAGGTGGGATTGGGATCTAAAAGTATGTTGCCTGTTGTATGCTGAAGATGCGATGGTGATTTGGTGGAAGATCTACAGTCTCTCGTGTCTAGGATGAATGAAGTGTGTATGAAGAATGAGTTAATGATGAATTAAGTAAGTCTAAAGTCATGCTGTTTAAAATAGAGAGTACGAAACTAGTGTGCAATATAGTTGTGAATGATGAATACTTAGCGTAGGTGGATGAGTTTGTGTACCTAGGTAGTATGTTTACAGACGGATGGGAAGGCTGATAGAGATGTTGAAAGAAGGGTAAATGCAGGTAACTCCATTATTGAAGGACTGAATGCCGTGGGCGTTTATAAAAGAAACTGTCAAAAAAGTTAAGCTAGCAGTCGACAATGGAGTCCTGGTACCTACACTCACTGATGTTGCTGACATGAGATCCCTGAAGCGATTGTATGGTAAAATATCCGCAAAAAATGTAAGGCTGATGTAAGCATAATGAGAAAGATTAAGAAAGGGACCTTCAGATGGTTTGGGCATGTAGAGCGAATGAAAGAAGAAAATAGTGTGAGAAGAATATATGACGCAAATTTCAAAGGAAGAAGTCACGATCAAGTGAATCAGATACTTGAGTCGGGCCATGTCAAAAGTCAGAATAATAGAAGAGTATGTATGAGACGATGTATGAATGTGAGTGAGGCAAAGACTGTGTGCCAAGACTGTGTTTTTTGGTGGTCCGTCCTCTCTGCCTACCCCTGCGGGGAAACTACGCGATGGTTAATTAGTTAGTTAAATATTATATATTATTACTATATATATTCGTACATACATGTACATATGCGTACGCATATACAGTACGCCCGGCTTCTGAGAGGCAACTTGATTCAGGTCTTTGTAATAATAAAACCAACACCTTCTACGAAAACAACATTAACTTTATTATTGTAATGGAATAAGACACAATTTCTATAAACATTAGTGTATTGTAACAATCATAAGTAATAAGGATGACTTTACAGTTTATCTCCCGACAGTTGCTCCCCCGACAGTTGATCACAGATAGTTAACCCTTCGGCAGTTGATCCCCGACAGTTTATCCCGACAGTTGACCCCCCGACAATTGCTCCCAGGTAGTTAACCCTTCGACAGTTGATCCCCGATAGTTTACTCTTCGACCTTGATCCCCCGACAGTTAATTGCCCGAAATTTGATCCCGATAGTTGTACCCCGTCAGTTGACCCCCAATATTTGATCCCCAACAATTGACGCCGATTGTTGATCCCCCAAAGTTGATCCAATGAAAATTGACCCCCGTTAATCTTCATTAGTTGACCCCTCGACATATGATCTCAGACATTTCATCCCCCGATAGGTGATTCCCGATACTTGACCCTCCTCTACAGTTGATCACCCATCACCGATAGTTGAACCCCAGACCATTTAATTCCGACAGTTGACCCCGATTTTTGATTCCTAACAATTGAACCCCGTTAGTTGATCCCCTGAAACTAATATCTAGTTAATTGACCCCCGAAAGTTGATCCCTGATAGTTGATCTCTGAAAAGTTGACCCCCGTCTACACTTGATCTCCCGACAGATGATCCCTCGTCAGTTCATCCGCTGACAGTTGGCTTCGCCGAAATTAAATTTATTATCAAATTATAATTTTTTGTGCATTTTATCAATTTCAATATCTTTAATACAGTGCGCTCAGCGCTTTCGAGGTGATTTTTCACGAAAACAGCGCTACATGAATTAGCCTTATATTATTATTGTAATAATAAGTCGGTATGGATGTTTTAGTACCTTACGCTGCCTATACACCTAAACAGTGTAATATAAATATAGACAAAGAGTGTTATCATTGATGTATTTTAATGAAATTGTTTAATAATTTTGTTATACGGCAGTACATCCTCTCTGCACACCCCTTCGGGAAGTCTTAGTTGTAACTTGGAGTAAGTATATCGAATTTCCTTTGAACTGACCGCATATTGTTTATACGTATGCCGGGGGGTCAACTGTCGGCGGGATCAACTGTATTTGAAACATTGATTAGGAATGTGCGCTGTCAAGAAGGCTTTATTTTTTATGTGAAGACCGCAAGGGTATCTACCGATTGCTGCTAGTAGGACTATAGCAACCCTACTTATCGGGGGTATGTTGTGAAGCTGGAGAGAGCGGGGAGGGGAAGAAGAAGATAAGGCATTGACTGGCTATTCAGGACTGGTCACCAAAACACGATCGATGGTTTTCACCAAGTCGATAGAGACAGCATATGTTTTATTTGTTTTATGTGAATACTACATAAATCACTGTCGTACTGTAGAATAAAGCTTTTAAAATAATTATTTAATTTTAAAATTAATTATCGATACACATAAATATTATTTCAGAACCAAATGTGGTCAAATCAACTCAGCTTGGCGAAACCGGTCGGCATTAGGTAAGTGATATTAATAAGCATTATTGTTTCTATTGAAATTTAAAAACAAAACGTAATCTTAATATATAAAAATAAATGTTCCTTATGCTTAAACCATTCATTCGATTGTGATGAAACTTTGGTTATTTGATGAGCGCACTGCGCATGTCCGCAGTATTTTCTATAAATAATGGTAACTCTAGCGTCATGAAATTTGTAGAAAAAATTATATTTGATAACGCGCGAGTAGTTTGAAGAATGCGTGTATTTCATGTAATTTCACCGCAGAGAGGAAAAGCGGGAGGGACAGGGGAATCCGGAAGTGGCGGAGGGGAACGAGGGAGAGGGCAAGACGGGGAAGGTGGGAAGGGAACGATGGGAAAAATCACCTTTGTCTCAAAATATCACTGCTTTTGCTGACAAATAACAAATAACAATGCTTTTAATAAAAAATCTACAACAAAATAAATCAAATTTAGCCAAAAATAATCATGCAAATAGAAATTTTCGAGCCCTTAATAAAAGATGTTCAACATCCAATAATGTGGAACCGCTTATTTCGTTGAGTGTCTCATCTAATCAAACACATCTATGGAATGAGATTCCACTTCAGTAATAAAACACTTTTAGTATTTTTTGGATTTGACCACGTTTGATTCTAAAGTACAGTTTATAATATTGAATACTATATCGTGTATAGAGGCTACTAGTGCAGAGAAAACGAAGACACTTTGTGAAGAAATCTACTGAAGGTTGTTGTGCAGGATCTAGAAGACATCTCTCCGCAGCCAGGACGCGATAGAGCCAAGGAGTATAGCGAAGAACATCGAGTTGTGGATTGCGCCATCTGTTAAAAATAAAAAATATTATTATTTGTGACGTAATTAATGTACAGGGATGTTCAACTATAACACACGTTGTACAAAACTCGAAATACAATCAAGAAACTGATTTATCTAAATTAAGTGCTGGTACCTACCCTACCAAGCGATACTGTGTCTTTTGCGGATATGGAATCGATTCCAAACGTAATCGCCTGTCAGATTTGTGTGATTGTCTATGGCTTGCAATTGCTTTTTCTACCGGCTCATGTGTCAAATGTCAGCACTGTCGCCGAATTCAACTTGTTTAAAACACAAAGTGCTGTAAGTATACATGATTATTAATTCATTTAATGTACGTTCACAGTTGTATACCATGGATTTGACATTCGCACAGTCGGCAACAGTGCTGACAGCTAACCGGGGTTGCCAATTTACGGGGAATTTCCCAAATTGCGAGGTACTTGTGGGGAAATTGCTAGGAATTTGTTATTTTGTTCTCTCCGATTTGGGGATTTTGAACATTTATTGCGAGTATTTTAGAACAAAAGCAATATAAGCATTGACAGCCCTGCAACTCGCACATCGGCCCGTAGAAAAAGCAATCGAACGCCATAGACAATAACTACTTATTCATTCACTAATTAAGTTTTAAAACCCGTTCTCGTTGCAGACGAAACTATAAAATAACATTCTATGGACTTCCGTAATAGGTAAATATCTATGTAAAAATTTAATACTTTGTGTATATCTTAATAAACAAATAACTTAATTATTATTTTAACGTCTAAGACAAGTATTTATTTAAGTAGTATATTCCCCAATAAACGAAGACATAATTTGTCTCGACGCCACCTAGCGACGGATTTAACACTAACAGTGTCTCTCTCGCAAAAATAAAGTTGGTTGTTTTCAGGTGGAAAAAATATAATAAGCAGTAATTTTTGAATGAAACACTAGTATATATTGAATCATTTGGCGGGTATAAGATAAGCCGCCATAGCTCAATTGGGAGAGCAGCTGACCGGCAATCAGAAGGACACGGGTTCAAGTCCCGTTGGCGGCAAGTATCCTTTCTCGGAAGATTTTTCAATGTGGATGAGTGTTTCAGGCTGATAATTATTGCTTATAATAATAAATAACTTAAAATTACTAACTGAATTCCCCGGAGATGCCCGGGCTTTACACAGAGTTTTCGTAATCAAACGAAAAAAGACAGTGACCTTTCTTTGCATACAAATCAAATCCACACCGACCACTTGCCAGCCCGCTCATCCACCACGTACAGTCATTCTCCTTTATATATTACTAGCTGGTTGCCGGCATGCGTTGCTTTGCCATTCAAACAAATAAATAGATTCTTCCTGTGTGTTCTTTCTCCCCCCCTCGTCTCTTCCCTCTCCGCGAACCCCACTTCCCCCATCCCTGCCTTTCCTCCCTGCCGATAAAATATATGAAATACACACATTTTCATTTATACAAATTTCATAACGCCAAAGCTTACCATGATATATAACCTATATGTTATTCTGATGTATGATCTATATTATTGTAAAGTTTCATTAAAATCCATTTGGTAGTTTTTGCGTGAAAGAGTAACAAACACGCATTCATCCATTCAAACTTTCGCGTTTATAATATTAAGTAAGATATATTTCAACCAATTCAAACAAAACCTTGACAGATTATATGCCTAAACCTTTCCCATGAATCACTCTATCCATTGGTGAATACAGTATGAAAATAGTTTAGTAGTTTTTCAGTTTATCGCGAACAGACAGACGCGGCGGATGATTTTAATTTATAATATGCAGAAATTGTACGACTGCGACGTCTTTATTTTTCTTGGTGAGTTTTGAAAATTGGCGAAATGGATTAAACTATGGCAAATTTTCTTCGGTGTTATTTATTCTTTATATTAAAATGATAATAGGCCACTTGCATGGACTTCATAACGACTTGGAAAAAATCGTGTGGATAGATTTTTTTACTAAGATTACGAAAATGTTAGTAAAAATTTTTAGAAATGCACAGTTTTTTTATTTTTAAATAAATAAATCCATTATTTGGGCTTGTGACGTCACTACATGAAAATGTCCCGTCGCCGAAAATGTTCCTATTATTTTTATAAAATTCCACACTGATTTATTTTTTTTATATGGCATCACTTTGATTTCAGGCAAATTTTTGAATTTGACATTTAACGTTCACTAGATTTATTGTTTGTTCTCTGCGAACGTATCATTTGGTTTGATTTTTTGACAGATGTTATGACGAGAACCCCGTACAATTTACGTTGTCCGTACGTGTTTTAGAGGTATTATGATAATGGTGCGGATTTTAACAAAATAAAATTTTAAATATTATTATTATAATTTACAAGTACAAGTATATTACATTTGATTTAGTAATATAGACGTTGAACATTATAATGACTTATGATCAATAAGATGGATCAAGGAAAAAAATATTTATGAGATTTTATATTTTTGGTATGCCTCGTTATTCTCCCGTGTTATTCGTGTGGAAAACGTTCTTTTTTTTTTAAAATGATTTTCGGCTATGTAATTATCGTTTTTTCGCACCTATAAAATTATGTCCATTCAGAATTGAAACGTTGCTTGAAAATGGCTTTAGCCGTGTTTGGCGACCAGATCTGAATAGCTAGGTACTTCCCAACCTTCCTCTTCCCCACCTCCTTCCCCTCCCCACTACCTTCAGCCTCACAACATACCACAATTGGGGATGCCATAGCCTCACTGGCTCCAGACGGGAGCAGTTGAGATTCTTGTGCGGTATTAACTGTAAAAAAAAAAAAAATGTCCCGTCTTTCCGGTTTATAAAAAATGGTCTGATTTTTCGGATTTAAATTTTCAAAAAATCGCCAGGGTTTCAAAAATACGATTTAAAAAAAAAAATACAGAATGTCTTAGAATATTTGCCTAAGCCGGAAAATTTTTTTAAAAAATGTCATGCAATTGGCCTATTAATAACAATAACACAAATCGATTTCGTATCCACAAAAGATACAGAATGGCTCTCCTGATGTGTGGCAGTGAGACATGATCTGACACAAGAAGGATAAAAGTAGACTGAATGCTGTACGAATGAGATTCCTGAGGTGTGTGTGTGGTAAAACCATGTATTATCGTGTGTGAAATGTGGAGACAATTAATGTTAAAAAAAGATTTGGTAAATATGCAGTTAGTCCACCTCACGGATAATACGTAACGTTCGTGTTGTGGAAGTTTGATGCACGGATAATACGGAATGTTCCTTTTTTAGCTAATAGACAATCAAATATGACATTTGTCGGAAGTACCAATCTTATAAAATCAATTCTGTAAAATAAACTCGCTTTTCATCATACTTTTAAAAAACATCCCAGGTTTTGAATAGTTTGTTTGGCTACGCAGGGTTTGTCTAGCGGGTTTGTGTAATTATTTTAATACATTTCTTTCCATGTTCTACTGTTACAAATACTTGTCAATGATGCATTCACTTTGTTTTACGCAAAAATATTTTTCTATGATTGGCAGCATTGATGAAATGTTAAAATAAAAACGATGAATGAACATGGCGTTACCGTGCGAGTGAATTAATTTTAACAAAATTAAAATGTTAAATGCATATTTTTTGCATGTTTTTTGGTCTCCCCCGACATAAATACTCACTTTTCGCAATAATAAAGCTAAATATAACTGTTTGGATAAAAAGTTTTCCGTATTAACGAGTAAGCGGTTTAATGCATAAATAATAAAGATTTTTTTAACATTAATTCCGTCTTTGAAGAAGCCGTTAGGCGAGGAAGGGGTGAACACGGGTCGTGAAGACACGCATATTGTAGAAGGAAGGAAACACAGATGTCAAGCTGTTGAACTGTAGAATGAAACGTAGAAATGGCCCGTTCTCATGTGACTAATGTCTACGATGTACATGATGTACGTACATGTACATGGCTGATGGCGGTGGCTGAAGTCTGGTAGCGTAATGGGTAAGATTAAGAACGGGACGCTTAGATGGTTTGGGCATGTAGAGCAAATGGACGAAGAGTGTTTACGTCATTTTTATTGTTGTTTATTTTATGTTTGATTTAAAATTTTAATTACATACATATTTCTAATAGTATAATTTAGCATGTGAATTTCTAAAACAGTTTTTTTTCAGAAAAGTTCAGAATTTACTGGATTTTACTACAAAGTGCAAATATTTGGGAGGCGGGTATAGGTACCGCAGCCCTGAGAACAATTTATTGGATAACCACTCCTGCCATAGTTCAACCTAAAAGTGGTTCGCTATGTTTGTTGACTTATTCCAGATACTTGGGCTGAAGTGAGTTTAGGTCTTGGCGCCGCATGCGTCTGCCCACCTACTGCGTGGTGGGGCAGATCGGAAGACATTACTTGAGGGAGATCTTTTAATCTCTCCGAGCTGGAATCTCTCGACCCATCGCTTTGCACCGCAGTGGCAGGAGTAGATATACGTATCCATCATTCCTTGACCCACTGTTCCCCAGATTCCTACCCACCCCTCAGGCCTTTTTTTCTATACCAAACTTCCTCTTCTTCCTTCCCCATAAATGACTCTTCACACAGCATCCCCAAAGATGGGGTAATTTTTTTCCTCCGGGCCTACAGTGTGGAGCTACGGTAATAAAAATTATTGTACGCAAGAGGTCCTGAGAAAAATAATTTCGCGTAAGACCTATGTCGACTTTGGGGTCGCTGTATGGAGGGTTTTTTTAAGGAAATGGGAGAGGAAGTTCTGGGAAATAAAAAAAGGTAATTAAAAAAGGTTTATGGGTTGGGCAGGAATCTGAGGGTCAGTCTGCCAGGAGTGATGGAAGTATTAATTTATTTTTCCCACTGACAGGGTCCAGCTCGATGGGTCATAGGGTCTTCCTCAATCACACAGTGTAGGGCAGATGAATTCGTTGCCAAATCTCACTCCATGAACCTGCTAAGTCACCGACCACTTAGGCTGACTTATATCATAGAAATTGTTAATCTAATGAATGACTCTAGGGGAGATAGTACCCCTACCCATCTCCCAAATTGGGTCAGGATCAATATAAACAGAAGGGGACCCAACACACACCCCTGCGGCACACCACAAATTGCTGAAATTGGATGGCCAGCATTCAACGCTAGTCTCTTTCGTATCACTCACCACTGCAGTACCAGTCCCTGTCGACGTATCCATCCTCTTCGTTGCAAAGGCACAGCTTGGTCGTGCTGCTAACGATGCTGTGCCTGCTAGCTCCGGGCTTGGTCGTTGCGTTAGGCAGCAAGCAGGCCATTCCATCCATACACTCAGTGGACTGAAGACAGTAATGACGAAGGCCTGCAACAGAAGGTGAATTTTTCTTCAATACATCTGATAAAATAATAAATGTTATTACATCTTTTTAAAAAACATTAACTTTGAGACTCGCCATAATTTACACATAAATTTCTTACAGACAACATTAATTTTATTTAATTTAAACTCTACCGGTTTCGAAATAACCCTTCCTCCGTCAGGAAAATATTAGAACTAACCTATGATACAGAATATTGACAGATATATGTACCAATTTTAGGTCTTTAAGTGGTTGGTGAGCAAAGGGGTAGGGGGGGGGGGGGTTGTTCTGTACCGTTCTTTTTTTACATTCAACACAGGAGGCCAAGAGGAAAACAATTGCCTTCAGGGCATTTGTCATTTACTCGGGATGCTGTGTGGAGGATCTTTTTGAGAAGATTATGTTTTGAGAACGAAAAAGGTATGAGGGGCAGGTAGGAATCTGGGGGTCAGTTTGTTCACGAGTGGCAAACGTATGAATCCATCCCTCTCACTGCAGTGCAAGAGAGAAACAGTCCCAGTAAAGGACTCTCTCAACCAGTCTCTCCCGATCCGGCCTACCACCCAGTTGGTAGGCAGACGCATCCGCTGCCAAGACTACTATTTCACTAAACATAGTGAATCACTTGAGGTGACCTATTATACTCGCCTCCCGAATTGAAAATAATTGTGAAAGAAAACATATCGGCTTTGAACAGCGTGAAAAATATGGTCCAGTTTATAATTTAAAAGATGACGTCAGCCGAGGGATTCTATATTTTTTGTGGGATCGTTTTTGGATAACGGACGCGTTCTCTTGTCAGATTTGTGCAAAGATATTGAATGAATATCTTTGGAATTGTGTGATTTTTATGGCTGCTATTTGTTTTTATATGTACAACGTACATTAAATGAATAAATCATCATGCACACTTGCATGAATTCGTGTTTAAAACAAACTAAACTAAAATATATGGCAGTAAATATGAAAAAAATACACAAATCTGAGAGGAGATAACGTCTGTTTTATCTAATAACTATCCCACAAAAGATGTAAAATCGCTCGGCTGATATATATAAATTTTGTGGTAGTCGTGTTAGTTTATTTTTCTTCAGAATAATGTATCGTTAAATAAAAATTAATCAGGTGAAAATAAAGAGCTTTAAATGTACATATGTACTGGCTATTCGAGAGGTGTCAATATTTTTTTTCTGATTTTTCTGTCTCGAGATCTTTGATTGAGTTTAATAATTTAAGATTTTACTCATAAATTTAAAAATAAAAATTATTTTTTTCTATTCGAACGAGCGATGGGATTAATGAGAAAATATTATTTAATAAGTACAACTTCGTGATTTGGATAAGAATTCTCACCAGTTAAGTGGAAACCGGGTGGCGTTATGTCCATACAAACTTATTTCCCAATTTAATCTCTTAATTTTGACAAAACTGCAAATATTTTTTTTTTAATAATATAGATATCTACCAGGAGAGTGTTGAAAAGTTTTGGTTTTTTAGATGAGTTACTTCTTATAGGTTTTAGGACCCTCCAAAAGTCGTAATAAAGTAATTTTGTTTTAATTCCACTTAATTGTATATATTTAATTAATCGGTTTCGGTTCAACCTGAACCTTCATCAGAGGTGAATAAAATCTATTAAATACGATACAGATTTACAGAGTACTTAAATGAACAACAGTATATGAGGGAGAGAGAATATCTACCTTGGTGGGGGGCGAGAGGTAGGTACCTAATACGTAGGGGGGTAAAATCAGACGTGGAGAAGGGAAATGTGATAACAATCTACCCAAATTACCCATCTGGGGTCCTAGCATGGTCGGTCGATATAGGTTTTATCGAAAATGTCGGTAACTTGTCATCGCTATCGAGCGCGACTGCAGGCCGCTAACGAACAAACAATAGTTCACGATGACTAGGGGTTCCTAATATATTTGACGAAAACTGTTGTTTATTCTTATTTTTATTTTTATTTTAACTTTATGAGTTAAACCTCAAATTGTAATATTTAATTAAATGAAGACAATATAAGCGAAACTCAATCGAAAATCTGAAAACAGAAAAATCAGAAAAAGATATTGACACATCTAGATGTCCCAGATGTGTCAATATCTTTTTCTGATTTTTCTGTTTTCAGATTTTCGATTGAGTTTCGCTTATATTGTCTTCATTTAATTAAATATGTTGTTTATTCGTTAGTGGCCTGCAATCGTGCTCGGGAGCGATGACAAGTTACCGACATTTTCGATAAAACTTAAATCGATCGACCATGCTAGGGGGCCTGGTCACTAAAGTAATATTTTTATTTTTTACTTTATAATGTTTTAGTGTTTTGAGTGAATAATTTTGTATTTTAGTATTTTGTGTAGAAAATCATCACTCAAATTTATAAATGATAATCTCAATACAGGTTATTAGTCCTATTAAAGTTATTTTTTTTGTATTTAAAAAAAAAAAACATGTGTATGGTGAGAAGTTATAAATAAATAAATAAATAAATGGGGACAGAAGAAAACAAGAAGTATTCTGAATAGTCTTTGGTTACGCCCATACACATACCTACACATACACACACTTACATAGCACGCATACATACTATCACTGTTTGGAATTGGTATTAATATTGTTGCAAGTTCCTTTTCCTACCCATCCCTATTTGTCTTACCCACAATATTATTCAGTCTGCAATATACTCCCGCCGCATATAGCCATTTTTGTGCTTCCGCTCTCGGTTAATCCGCTATAAATAACTCCGCTGTGTACTATAAAACTAAACGAACATTCACTCCTATTGTGATCGTGCCTCTTGGATGGGAAAGAAATCATACAAGTGCATTGCCAGCCTACAAGTTTTATACTTTTCCGGTGAGTCCTCTCCTTTCTATGCAAAAAGTGTTTTTATCATTTTTAAGCAGTGATAGTAACACAAAATCAAGGTCCTTCGCCAGTCATTCTTTGACACAAACACAAATCCACTCTCACAACATAAAATACCATCCAGTCTTCACAGAATTGCTTTGGTTTCGAATAGTAATTTTAGAGATTTTGCCTACCCAGGTTGGAAACGGGAAGGTTAACCCCCAGGCCTTGACCCCATTTTGCCGAAAGGTCAAAATATTTTCACTTTATAATAAAATCAAAAAAAATAATCTTTCTGAACGCATCCAAAAACTAAAAACTGTTTTAATAAAGGTGATGAAATTCGCTCGTATTTTTAAAAAAATACAAACATAAAAATTTTTGTTCTTTGTTTTTGGGATGTTATGCCGTGTTACGCTACCTCCTCCTTTAGCCAACGTTTCGGACAGCGTTACAGTGTCCATCATCAGGGCAGATGTGTAAATGTTAGTGGTAAAATGTGTGCTTAAGTACTTCGAAGCAATACCGTGTTGCCAGCTCCACTCCACTGCGAGTTGGAATTACAGTAAACTTGAAGATGGTTTTCTGCATTTAGCTTTGGTGTAGCCGTCAATTACCGGATACCAAGAACTATTGAGCTTAGCTCCGTCGTCTCTATTAATGTTAATAGGATTTTTATGAATTTCAATTGCCTCTGTAATTAGGCGTGCTGTGTGAGTTTTGGGTCTTCCCAGGACTTCAGGAACAAATCCAAAGTAATGGCCGGTTTCAATTAAATGCTCGGCGATTGCGATAAATAAAAGATTAATTTTTATTTTTTTATAAGAAAAAGTATTTTTTTATAACTTATGAAGGTTACTCCCACCAACGTAATATGCCATTGACGAAAAAGATAACAATAATAATAAACTAATCTAAAATAGAAAGAGAACAAGACACATAAAAAAAGAAAAAGATAATGGTCGCAACTGGGAATCGAACCTAGAACTCTCATCCAACCGGGACCTGCGTGTTAACCAATTCCTCCGTTGCCACCTTCTCATCTCATATTTCAAATTTTAGAATTAACAATAAAATATTATCTTCAACTAATTTTTTTTCAAATAATGGCCAACAACTCTTTTTAATGGAAACAATTATTCTAAGGATTGTTTGTAACCTAGATACATTTGGAACTATTGAATTTTTATAAAAGTCTAAATAAATATTCAATTTTTTATAAGAACAACTCTCTATTTAAAACTTTTGAAGGTTACTCCCATCAATGTAATATTTATCATCGAAAAAGAATATAACAATTATTATCTAAACGAAAATATGAAAGAGAATAAGCTAGAGAAAAATTTTAAAATATAATGGTCCCAACTGGTTTGACAGAAGGTGGTGATTGTGAAATTGGTTAGCGCGCACGTTCCGGCTAGACAAGAGTTCTGGGTGCCAGTTCCAGTTGCGACCATTATCTTTTTTTATTTTTCAGTGTCTTATTCTCTTTCATATTTTCGTTTATATTATTATTTTTATTTTCTTCATATTTACATTATATTTTCCGCTAAGAAAAACGGTGCAGTAGGTAAACTTAAAAAATGTTGGTCTCCATCACGAAAGAAGTGCTCGAGCCACCACTGGTAAGGGATTTACAACGCTTTCTATGCCATGACTGGTTGAAAGGCGAACAAATTAGCTTGAGAGGTTAACTACATGTCGTGATAGGCTAAAGGAATTCTCATCCATAATTTATTTTAACAAAGTAGGAACTGCATTTCCTTCCACTGGCAGTACTTTAAGCGAATGCTAAGCAGTGTTGCCGTGCCGCTGAATAACATGCGATTTTTTACTGCAGGCAACTCCAGTGACATGTGTTTTGGCGCGCATTACGACAATGAATTTGCACATGGCGGCATACCTCCACTTGGCGTTCATAATAACTGAAATTTTCATTAGAAATAAGTACCTGCCCCGCAAAGGGAGATATGTAAATGAAAATGTGAGGCAGAGCGGGCTAATATTAAAAACGATAATATTTAAGCAAAAATTATGAAAATGTTTTCTAAATCTACAGTGGAATTCACACATTGATCTTACCTCAAAAAAGCTAACAAAACTTATCTACTTCTTCAAAAAATTAAGAAACATCTTGTCGATGAGGGATCTAAAGAGAGTATATTATGCTTTATGCCACTCTCGATTGGAATATGGAGTAATAGGATGGGGCTCAGCAGCATCTAATCACTTAAAACAACTTAAGATAACTCAGAATTGCATTATAAAGACCATTCTAAAGCTCCCCATAAGGACGTCAACGGCAGAAATTTTTAAACAGTTTGATGTTCCAAGCATACAGAAAATCTATGCCAAAAACATTCTAGTACATCACCACAAAAATGATTCAGAGGCAGACACATAAAACCAGAGCCAAACAAACAGACATACTTAATATACCAAAGTGTAACTCTTCATTTGGTCAAAGAAGTTCTGCATTTTTAGCAGTAAAGTTATATAACAAACTCCCACTTAGTATCAAACAAATAAAAAATAAAAAAACAGCTACATTAAAGACATTAAATGTTGCCTGAAGAATCAATCGGAAAATGAACTTACTAGTATACTATGGACCCTCTCGACAAAGCGCAAAAGGCCTTAATTAAAGTTATTACTAAAAAATCTTTTAGATTCTAGACAATACAGTTATTTAAAGACTTTGCTGTATTGAACATACACCAACTGTACATCAAAATTATATCTATACATTACCAAAAAGACAAACTAAACCATCATACTGCACAACACAATTACGACACAAGACATAGACATCAACACATGACTCCGAAGACAAATACTACATTTGGACAAAGACATTATCACAATTTGGCTCCAAAATGTTTTAATTTAATTAAAAAAGATATAAAAGATATTCTAGTGACAAAAAATCTAAAACGCAAAATTCATACGTGGGTAGTAAACAAGGGTATTGCATACTGCGTGCAGATAACTTGATCAAACAACACACTCAACGCCTGTATTTTTTCTCTTTTCTCCTTAACTATTTTCATCTATTTATCTCATATCTTTTTTTTTCATTTCTTTATATTTTTTATCTTCCAAGATTAAGATATCAAAATTAAATTAAATTCCTGCCACCTCAGAACAGGCTCAGCCTAGTGAGGTGGTATATACCAAAAAAATATATATATGTATATGTATATGTAGGTATATTGTATATATTGTAATGTTATTCTTGGTTAATAAATAATTAAAAAAAAAAAAAAAAAAAAACTTAAAACATCATAGAAGTTTCTGGAAAACCTTATCCAATCAATGAAGTTAAACCATAGAAGTCGCTGAAAAACTTATCCAAAGCATAGTCCCCCCCAGCATAGGATTTCCTAGTGA
Organism: Limnephilus rhombicus; assembly: GCA_929108145.2. Lineage (NCBI taxonomy): Eukaryota > Metazoa > Arthropoda > Insecta > Trichoptera > Limnephilidae > Limnephilus > Limnephilus rhombicus. The sequence continues at coordinate 45,572,515 of OV815289.1, read as the reverse complement.
GGAGGACTACGAATATATTTTATATTTTATATATACATCTAACTAACATGTTTCATATAAAAATGTAAAAAATATTATATAGTTACTAAAAAAAAAATATATATATATTTGAAATAAAGAGGACGAGAACAATCTGCAACATAGTTCTTCCTTGCATTGTCCCAACACATTGCCTGGGTAGGCTGTTTGGATCGGCTCTTCTCGTTCTCAGGTTATATCTTCTTCAGTTCAGGGTATCGCTTTCATCCAGGGATCCAGGCCGTTTCTCTGCAATATTTTGGAACATTGAATCATCCAGTAGTTCTTTGGTCTTCCTTTGGATGACTGTTGACGAAGCTCCATAGACATTGCCTGCTTCACCATGTGGTCTGATGGTCTCTGTCTTAAGTGCCCATATCGTTCCTCCAGCTTACTTTTTTTTTTTTTTTACATTAACTCCACACAGGAGGCCCTGAGGAAAATAATTTCCCTCAGGGCCTATGTCATCTGGGATGCTGTGTGGAGGGTCTTTTTGAGGAGAGGAAGGAATGAACATTGGTCTTGAAGAGATCCATGTTGTAGGAAGGAGGAAACACAGAGACCGGCAAATCATTCCACAGCCGAGCTGTTGAACACAAGAACGAGTCGAAGAAACGACCCGTTCTCATGTGACAAATGTCAACCATGTACAAATGTTGGGCACGCGTTTGGCGTGTTTCCCGACTATGCACCGGTGCCGAAGGGATCAATGATGCTAGTTCCTCGGAGCATCTTCCATTGTAATACCGGTAGAACAAGGATAGCATTCCCACCCGACGCCTGTGCTCTAAAGATTGCAATCCGTCTGTTAAGATGGGAGAATCTATCAAACGGACCGCCCGTTTCTGCACAGAGTCGAGGGTATTTTTCAGGTATTTTGGAGCTCCAGACCAGAGGTGGCTGCCAAATTCAACCGTGGGACGCACATGCGATTTGTACAGGGTTAGCAGTTGTGCACTATTAAAGTATCTGCGGGCCCTATACAGTCCGCCCAGTTTCTGTGAGGCTAACTTTACTCTGGCTTCGATAGAGCCCCCATACCTGAGCTGGTCACTTAGGGTTACACCAAGCATTTCGATGGAGGGCCTGTTCGGAAGATTGCTTCCGTTGAAAGAGACTAGATTTTCATTTCGATCCCTTTTAGACGTAATCAGACAAGATTGGATCTTTGAAACATTAAATTCGACGAGATTATTTTTACCGCAAGAGAAAACACTCTCGAGGTAACCGTCCATTCTTTGTTTCAAAGCCCTACGAGCTGTTGGAGTTTGTGAGCCCTTTGGGGGCTTGTCAAACAAAAAGCTATCATGAACTGTACTGTCATCCGCATAACAATGAATTGGTGCACATGACAAAAGGTCGTTGATGTGCAACAAAAACAAAGTCGGAGGCTTTTATATCCGTGACAATCCTATCTTTTGTCGGGTGCAACATAGTTGTGAATGATGAATACTTGAAGCAGGTGGATGAGCTTGTGTATTTGCGAATTATGTTTACGAGAAATTGGAAGGCTGATAGAGGTATTGGAAGAAAGGTAATTGCAGATTCATCTATTAATGAAGGACTGAATGCCGTTGGCGCAAACAATAAACTGTCTAAAGAAGTAAATCCAGCCGTCAATAATGGAGTGCTGGTACCTATTCTGATGAATGGTATGGAGGCATGGAACTGGCAGAGGACGGATGAAAGAAGACTGAATGATATCGAAATGAGGGGAATGCGTGTTAAAACCATGTACGATCGTGTAAGAAACGTGGAGATCAGCAAAGAATGTAAGGCTGATGTATGAGGGGCGCGAAGAGTGAACGAACGAGGAAAGGAGTGTAAGGAGAATCTTTTCTTCTTCTTCGATGGTGCTACAGCCCATATCGAGCTTTGGTCTCCTGTAACATTCGCCTACAACTCATCCTGTCCTCAGCGGCTGACTTTCAGTTTGGTACATGGAGAAGTTGTGCATCCCCTCTTACCTCGTCTTCCCAACTCGGTCTGGGTCTTCTGGGTGTAAGGAGAATATGTGACACAAATAATGTGAATGGTAGAAGAAGTCGGCCCGAGAAAGACACGGCTCGACCAAGTGAATCAGATACTTGATTCGGGCCATGTCAAGAATCACAATAATAAAAGAGCATGTATGAGACGATGTGTGAATGTGGACAAGGCAAGGAGTGCACGCCAAGTCCGAGTTACATAAATTACAAATAAATTTTATACAGTAATTAATTACATAGTAGATATATTTGATGTACCCCCATAATTAAGCAAGGCTTGTGTGTATGGGGGGGTGTTATTGTATTGCTTTTTTTTATATCATTCAGTTTATTTATATCACATTTAAATTACCATTTAAACGAAGTTTTCAGTATAATTTTTAAGGTGAGTTTTAAAATTTTTTATATTGGTATTCATGTTTCTAATTTTTTCTGGTAATGAATTAAAAAATTTTGCTCCGAGATATTTATGACTCAATTGTCCAATTTTTTTTTTACATTTTGGAGTGGGAAGTATTGATGTTTGTCTAAGACTTTTATTATTTTTAAATGGTGCAACTTGATTTTTAATATTATCTTTATAAATTTGTAATGTTGCATGATAAAAGTATAATGCACTTAATTTTCTGACTTTAAATTGTTTGAATAAAAGTTCTGACGAATATGAGTAGGGTTTTTTTAAATTGTTTGTGTTTGATTTGTATATGTACCGCCCCATCCTATAATGCCGTATTGTATAATTGATTGACAGAAAGCGAAGTATGTGGTTCTAAGTAATTTTTCGTTTAAAATATCTCTTAAACATCTAAATATATATGTTAGTTTCCTTATTCTGTTGTTCAGAATATTTATGTGTGGAGACCATAAATATTAAATAAATACTGTGAATTTTTTATGTATATTACTTGTAAAATAACAGAAAAAATGGGTTTTATAATATTTTTCGCAGCGTATTTGCTCACGAGATTTTTGTTTTATTTTAAACGAGTGGCAGGGGTGTTGGTTGTCCATTAAATAGGTCCCGGGACCGCGCGGCGGTACCCATACCCGCCTCCCAAAGTGTGCACCCTTAAATGCATATTGTCGCAAAACGGCAACACACCGTTCAAATCACCTTTAACTCTTTGGGGTATACTTAATGCATGCCGTTGTAGAATTATCACATTCACGGTAATATATTTTATCGCGTGGCAACACCATTTTTTTCTTCCGCGAATGTCAAATGTCACTTTTTCTTTGACAAAGTGAAGATTCTCGAAAATTTTTTGGAGGTTAGAATTGCAATTTTGTTTTGCTGTTATAATTCTGATTTTCTGAGGTAAGTAGATACAAAAATATAACACCTATATGTAATAACTCTTCTTTTCCGGTACACTCATTAGTTTTGAGAAATTGTTTTAGGTTTTGTTGGAAATATAGTTATTTTGTATGTTGTAAATCTGCAACTGTATGCATTTACTAGAGAACATGCTTGCTTAGGTTTTGATCGCGCCTTTCATTGTTTTTCAGATGTCATCCTTGAATCAAAGGCAAATAGAAGAATATTTAGCACAAATCAATGACGGAGAGAGGTCTTAAGATGATCTCGAAGAGTCTGATGAAGAAGACCCTGATAATTTTCACCTTTCAATTTTCAAATTTTTAATATTATTTTCTAGTAAATGCATGGTGTTGTAAATCTGCAACATATGTTTTTTTTTAAATAAAATACCATTAAAACAATACTTTTTTTTCTTTTTTTTTTCCTTGCATATGCATGTACATGTCTACCAAATATATTTTTTTCAAGAAAAATAAATAAATCATGCATTTAAGGGTTAAAGCGTGTCCAGCGATTGCAAAAGTTCACCTATTGTAAATTTATGTTCCTCGTATATTAACAGAGTTTTTATAAAAGTGGATTCCTTTCACGTAAAACTGAAATGTTAGTATGAATTATTGTAAATGTTAATGTGAAGTTGTCAGTGTGTGCAGGCTGAAGTCTTTGTTCTAAAGCTGAAGGAACTATTGCGTGTAGATCTCAGATTATAAACCGTGTCATTAGTAACAACTACACCGCCCCAAACGGGGGGATATAATCACACACTCTGGATTCAGAGGTAACAAACCCGTCCTTTTAAGGGGGGGAAAAAATCTTATTTTGACTTAGTCTAATAGTGATTAAAGGGTGTTAAATGAACATATAAAATCACGTAATATTTGGATATTATCGTCTTCCTCTGAATTGACTTTGAAATTTCACATAATTGAGAAAAACCCACCCTCGTTAAATCTTAATAAAAATGTTATGTAAACCATTCAAAATGACCTATTTTTCAAGAAAACACGATTTTTTTATTTTTTTTTTACATTAACTCCACACAGGAGGCCCCGAGGAAAATAATTTCCCTCAAGGCCTATGTCATCTGGGATGCTGTGTGGAGGGTCCCTTTGAGGAGAGGAAGGAATGAACATTGGTCTTGAAGAGACCCATGTTGTAGGAAGGAGGAAACACAGAGGCCGGCAAATCATTCCACAGCCGAGCTGTTGAACACAAGAACGAGTCGAAGAAACGACCCGTTCTCATGTGACAAATGTCAACTGTGTACAAATGTTGGGCACGCGTTTGGCGTGTTTCCCGACTATGCACCGGTGCCGAAGGGATCAATGATGCTAGTTCCTCGGAGCATCTTCCTTGTAATACCGGTAGAACAAGGATAGCATTCCCACCTGACGCCTGTGCTCTAAAGATTGCAATCCGTCTGTTAAGATGGGAGAATCTGTCAAACGGACCGCCCGTTTCTGCACAGAGTCGAGGGTATTTTTCAGGTATTTTGGAGCTCCAGACCAGAGGTGGCTGCCAAATTCAACCGTGGGGCGCACTTGCGATTTGTACAGGGTTAGCAGTTGTGTACTATTAAAGTATCTGCGGGCCCTGTACAGTACGCCCAGTTTTTGGGAGGCTAACTTTACTCTGGCTTCGATGGAGCCCCCATACCTGAGCTGGTCACTTAGGGTTACACCAAGCATAAGAAATAGAGGGAATATTTTGATTTATTTATTTTAAAATTATGTGAATATAATTTAAAATATCTCAAGGCAGTATATTCAAATAGCAGCAAAATCCTTCTTACTCTCAAATTTCAGCATTATTTTGCGAGACTCAATTTTGGGATTTTTGTAAATAATTTCGTAAAATGTACTATTTTTGCTATGGAAGATTACAATAAATAAGGATTCAAGTAACTTTTATATACATACACTAGAAATAACACCTTAAAATGAAAATTTTCAAAACTCTGAAGTGAATACACGATATTAAAAAAGTATACTATGCTTTGTGTCAATCACAAATAGAGTACGGTATAACTGGATGGGGGTCTGCCTTGAGCACTCACACAGAGCGACTCAATATAGCCCAAAAAGGAATACTAAAGACAATACTGAAAGTTCCGCTTAGAACTCCGACGGAAGAAATATTTAATAACTTTCAAGTCTTCAATGTACAGAAACTTTATTCAAAAAATATTTTATTTAAACTGAAAAAAAACATATATGTATACTCCACTGCCCAACATAAATACTCAACCAGGGCAGTAAGCAATAACATCCTGGTTACTCACAGTTTGAACACATCTTTTGGACAGAGAAATAATAAATTCCATGCTATGAAATTATACAATGCTCTACCAGATCAAATCAAAAATATAAAGGAAATGAATATATTTAAAACAAAAGTAAAAACATGGCTGAGAGATCAAAGTGATAATAAAATTACAAATATCGTGAAGATGATATAAAGACAATCCATAACCAAATACAAATATTTAAAAAAAACTACAGGCCACCTCAGAACAGGAAATCCTAGTGAGGAGGTCTGTGAAAAAAAAAAAGAATCTATACTTATACTATACATTATACATACATGTACAAACCTTGCTATTGAAACTAATAATAAATAAATAAATAAATAAATTCAGAGGAAGAAGATGGTGTCAGAAATATAAAAACACGTCGCTTGTTTTGAATCTAGGATGTACGATGAACGAAGTATGTATGAAGAATGAGTTAATGATGAATGTAAGTAAGTCTAAAGTCATGGTGTTTGAAAGAGAGAGTACGAAAACAGTGTGCGATATAGTAGTGAATGATGAATACTTGGAGCAGGTGGATGAGTTTGTTTATCTGGGTAGTATGTTTACGAGAGTTGGGAAGGCTGATAGAGATATTGAAAGGAGGGTAAATGCCGGTAACTCCATTAATGGAGGACTGAATGCCGTTGGAGCTAATAAAAAACTTTCAATAAAAGCGAAACTAGCAGTCCACAATGGAGTCCTGGTACCTACTCTGATGTATGGCAGTGAGGCATGGAACTGGCAGAGGAAGGATGAAAGTAAACTGAATGCTGTTGAAATGAGATCCCTGAGACGTATGTGTGGTAAAACCATGTATGATCGTGTTAGAAATGTGGATATCCGCAAAGAATGTAAGGCTGATGTAAGTATAATGAGCAACATTAAGAAAGGGACCCTCAGATGGCTTGGGCACGTAGAGCGAATGAACGAAGAAAGTAGTGTTAAAAGAATATATGATGCAAATGTGAATGGTAGAAGAAGTCGGGGACGCCCGAGGAAGACATGGCACGATCAAGTAAATCAGATACTTGAGACGGGCCATGTCAAAAGTCAGAATAATAGAAGAGTGTGTATGAGACGATGTATGAATGTGAGTGAGGCAAAGAGTGTGTGCCAAGACCGAGTTGTTTGGCGGTCCGTCCTATCTGCCTACCCCTGCGGGGAAACGGCGTGATGGTTAGTTAGTTAGTTAGTTAGTTGTTTTGAACCCATTTGGCACCCTTAAATCGCACTTAGAATTTAAAAATAACATTTCCTTAAATGACTCACCTAAGATGGCGTGCACACAGTTTTTGATCAGGGAAGGCAGTAGGAAAACCGCCGAATTGATTGAAATAAATTTAAAAAAAACTTACTACAAATCGTCGCCTCAATTGTCTAAACGACCATTTTAGTTTTTGTTCAATCTCCACTTTAAAACTAAAAATAAAGTATAAAAAAGGATAGATAATCACTTAATTGTGAATTATTTAAACTAACCATACCTTTGCCTTTACGGAAATGGCTTTATCTTAAACACCTATCATAATGTTTCATTGAAATAATGAAAGAAAACCTTCACGTCTTGTCAAATTTTAAAATGGTCGTTTGGACAATTAAGAACTAAGGCGACGAAATAATTCCCTTCGTACAAGTTTTCGCTAAGTAGTATGCTTGAAGCTGGTAAGACAACTAGTTGATAGAAATAGATAACAACAGATGTCACGCGTGTAGTTTGTAGTTACAATTTATGACACGTTTTTAGTATGTCGTTCGATGAGGCGCTCGCGTTGTTTCGGTTGCTCAGCTTTTCGCGTTTATTTTTGAAAGTGTGTATTTATTTTTAGCAATTATTTAATAAATTATAATATAGGCAAATAATAAGAGCCAAATCTACACCAAAGCAAGACAGAATTGAACAAGAGTCTAAAGGCTGTGCTTTCCTACCTTATGTTCACAATGTGACAGACAGAATTGCCAGACTGTTCAGGAAAGAAAGCATCAAGACTGTCTTCGGAACCACGACCAAAATACAAGACCTACTGAAGACTGCAAGGACCAAGTTTCCTCTAGAAACAGATGGAGTATATAAACTCAGCTGTTCCGGATGTGATAAGGTCTATGTGGGCCAGACAGAGCGGACACTTTCGAGCGTGTAAACTTGCCACCCTGACAAATCGGCAATCGCCGAGCATTTAATTGAAACCGGCCATTACTTTGGATTTGTTCCTGAAGTCCTGGGAAGACCCAAAACTTATAGAGGACGCCTAAATACAGAGGCATTTGAAACTCTTAAAAATCCTATTAACATTAATAGAGACGACGGAGCTAAGCTCAATAGTTCTTGGTATCCGGTAATTGACGGCTACACCAAAGCTAAATGCAGAAAACCATCTTCAAGTATACTGTAATGCCACACGCTATTGCTTCGAAGTACTTAAGTACACATTTCACCACTAACATTTACACATCTGCCTTGATGATGGACACTGTAACGCTGTCCGAAACGTTGGCTAAAGGAGGAGGTAGCGCAACACGGCATAACACCCCAAAAACAAATAACAAAAATTATAATATTATTTACATGCTTATTTTTTACAAATACGGAAGGGTAGTCAGTGCTTATGTGCCTATATGGAGTGCACGCCCCTGCGCCACCTTACTTCCTATTCTCGAGCTAGGTATCCAAAATATCATGTCATTTATTGTATCTTGATATGTAGCAAACACTTTGTGGGAATACATAATTATAATAAACACAATTAAATAACTTTGTTTCAATTCCACTTTATTATTTTTTAATCCAACCGGTTATAATATAATATATTTTTATTCACCCCTGAGGAAGGTTCAGTACGAACCGAAACCGGTTGGATTAAAAAATAATAAAGTGGAATTGAAACAAAGTTATTTAATTGTGTTTATTATCATTTATTGTAGTTGAAAAGACACATACGAGTAGTTTCAGTTAATATCAATAGGCTTAGAGTTTCTATCAATTTCCTAAAGGTGTACACACCTTTATGAAATTATTTTTTACGTTAGGGTGAGTCAATTATTTCAACTTTTGAATTCAGAAACGCCTGGGGTCCCAAAAGTTGCGTCTTAAAAAGAAAATGAGAACTGCATTTAATTTTTTTTTCAAACGGTTATTAGCTTGCTAAAATGCATTGGAAATCCGAAAAAAAACCTCCATAATTATGATAAGTAATAAGTAAGTTTTTTTTCAATAATTTACCTTTCAACGTTCATGTTCAAAAAGTGAAGGCTACTGCCATCTAGCGGCATATTTTTTTAGCTTGACTGTTTGGATCACAGATTACAGGCTAGGGCCATAGGGCCCCACTGTTTTAAGGACTAGACGATAAAGCAGATTTCTGGAATCTGTATCGTATTTATAGATTAACAATGGTGGTTTGTTTTTATGTTTGTATGTGAAAACGCGTAGTTATAAATAGGACAATTTTTAGTTAAAAACTCTCTCTTAATACGTGGATCTCCCGTAAACAGCTAGCATTATCTAGCTAGTGGTCGAAGTGGCCAAATTCAGTGTTTTTGTTCGGGTCGGGAACAAATTTATTGTAAAATGTGCTTGTGAATAAACGAGAAGAATTCCTCCTTGAAGCCAGTTGTTTTTCTTGAAGTTTTTCTGCTAAATTACCAAATTATAACAGTTCGTTTGTTATTAAAAACTGCAAATAGCTGACAAAAATATTTAAAAAAATCAAATTAATGAATACAAGTAAGTCTGCAAGAATACTGATTTTATCCAAATGATTAAAAAACATATTTTCGCGTTCGTACTGCACTTATGGAATAAAAGTTAAGTTTACTACAAAATATTAAATACAAACCCTTTGTTTTTTTTTCCAAATCACGAAATCTATTTTATTTAAAAACTTCCGGCCATTTTAGCAAGCTTACAGTGAAAACCAATATTATTTATTTTTACGTTTTCGAATAGCTACAGATCATAAGCAACTTTTGAGACCCCGGGCGTTTAAAAACATTGAGATTTTTTTTCTCTGTGGAGAGCGATACAAGCTAGGTATCAAATTGCCGAAGACACGAATCTGCCGAGGTTGACAGAATGGTTACTGCCTCTGGTGACGGTCAACGCTCGCGAAACAGCTCAGATCCAATTGGTTGACAATTCAGATCGGTCGTGTGACCCTCTAGTATAATAGTAATAAACCAGATTGTAACAAAGACCTTTTTTTCTTGAAGAGCCCCAATACAATTTGGAAGGCGGGAATGGGTACTGCCGCCCCGGGAACCTTTATTGGATAACCAACACCTCTGCCATAGGTCACCCCAAGTGGTTCGCTACGTTTGATAATTTAGCAGGGGTGCCCGGGTTCATGGGGTGAGGTTTGTCTAGGTCTTGGAGGCGGATGATCAGGACATACTGAACCCCAGATTCCTACCCACCCCTTAAACCCTTTTCCTTCCCAGAACTCTCCTCTCCTTCCTTTCCTAAAAAAAAACCCTCCACACAGCATCCTCAAAGATGACATAGGCCCTGAGGGAAATTATTTTCCTCAGGGCCTCCTGTGTGGAGCTCATGTAAAAAAAAAAAAAAAATACAATAATGTCTACCTTTGTGAAGTTGAAGTGGTTTTAGACACAAATATTTTTTTGTAAACGAGTAAATCAGAAGGTTTTCAAACGAATGAGCGGACCACTTACAGCTGTCCGCGTGAAAAGCACGGATTTTCCTAATTTACCCCATGCTATCCACTACCGCTACTACGGGTTCTTTGCATTGCCGTCCCCTACACCTCCGGTACCCCTCTTCCCCGCGTTAATTTTCATACTATTCATTTAGGAAGAATCTTTCAAATGGACCGCGCGTTTCTACAGAGAGTCGAGGGTTTTTTCAGGTATTTTTGGCTCCATATAAGTGGTGGCTGCCAAATCCGACCTTGAGGTGCAATTGCGATTAGTGCAGAGTTAGCAGGTGTGTAGGTACTATCTGAAGTATCTGCGGGCCCTGTACAGTACGCCCAGCTTTAATTCATATTTCGTCGCCCCAGTTCTTGTATGTTCAATAGATCAATTTAGTTTTTGTTCAATCTCCATTTTAAAATGAAAAATAAAGTATAAAAAATGATAGTTAATCACTTAACTGAGAATTATTTAAACTAATGAGACCTTTACCTTTACGGAAATATCTTTATCTTAACCCTAGAACCGTACCCTGGGGTACAAATTTAATTTTTTTTTGAAAATTTGCTTTTCGTTTCACAACCGATCTTTTCGCGCCCCCGCGTATTTGCAAGTGGGGGGGAGTCGCTTCGAAGCATCAGTCGAGCGGGAGTCCTGCTAGTGTGTGGTAGTGGCAAAACGTGCGTGGGGCGCTCCAGTACCCCTGGGTACGGTTAAGGTAATTATTTTCATTACTATGATTTTAATGTTTTTGCGAAATAAAGCATGTTATTGTGCTATTTGATACGTGATTCTTTATTTGAATGTTATTTTTTTATTTGCATAATAACCTTACACATAACTTTGTTTTGGAAAATATGTCTAATTATTTGTTATATTTAGGTATTTTGCATTTAGTTGCATGTAACTTGAATAATTCTTTTTTTTTAGATGGCTCTACGTCGAAATCTATCGCAACATGAAATTCAACACCTTCTTCTGGATGCTGATGATGAAGAAGATGTGGTTCTTGGGGATGAATTGGAAGATGTACCTGATGAAATTATTGCTGACTTTCGTGTTGAACAGGAAGAGGATAGCTCCGACCGTGAAGCAGATCGATTTTTATACAAAACTTTGCCGATGCATCTCTAAGAAAGTATTGGCGGAATATTAGGAAAAAAGCGGTCTTATGATGCTCCAACCCCTTCAGAATCAAAATCTGGAAGATGTTCATTTTGTCCCAGGTCAAAAGATCGTAAGTCACGCACTCAATGTCAGAAATGTAAACGTTTCATATGTTTAGAGCACCAAACAAAGATTTGCCAAAATTGTTAAGAAAAGTTACTTTTAATTAAGCCTTATTGTATTATGTAAGACTGAAATAAGTGCCATAACAGTCTATGTAAGTTAATTTTGAATAAATGTTTTTTCTCACGTAAAAAAGATGTTTTATTTAACAGGGTACTCCAGTACCCCTGGGTACTGTTAGTGTATGGTCTATGATGGGTACGGTTCTAGGGTTAAACACCTTTCATAATGTTTCATCAAAATAAAGAAATAAAACCTTCTCCTCCCGTAAAATTTTCTAATGGTCTATTGAACATACAAAAACTAAGTCGACGTTTTGTGTTTATTGACCTATTATTTGCATTTTGTTTTTCCTGTTAAGCACTTGCATACTGCTTACTTACAACGTATGCAGGGACTCTGGAAGTCTAGAATCGTTTAAAATATGTAGGTACTCGAGTGTAGGCTGGTGGTTGAATGTAGAAAAACGAGATTGCGTAATAAATAAACCTTTAATGAGTTCCCACAATAATTATAATTCGTAAGCACGCAAAAACGGTCAGCGTAATAGTTTTACGATATTAAATAGTACACACTGGGTCAAGGTTGATTGCGGATAGACGAGGCGACTGCTCGGTAAGTTGAACGAATACTGATACTTTCGTTGTTGCTGGGCGCCTTTTATATGGCCAGACGAGTGGAGTATTAGTAGTAAATCGTCACTCGGCGAGTTGCTCGAAAGCGCTGGAACTGTGCATTTCAAGCGTACAATGGTTCGTACCTTTTCTGGAATGTGTGGGAGGTAGGTAGGTCCACGACTCTGTTCCAATGCACTAGGTACTTACTGCTCAGTCGTGTACCGTCCATGCTCGACGGCTAGCGGGCGCTCTAGTAATTTCGTTTGCATATATTTGAACACAGGCGCCGCCTCTGGAAATATCGATACGTTTCGGGTGCAATCCAAAGCGTGACGTAGCAACAATGCGTGGTTGCTACAAATAAATAAATATACCTTCGTTTAACAAAAAAATTAGAATCTTGCGAGCGCCTTGAAGGAGTGACCATCTGTTACTTATACCAGGGCGGGTAAGTGGTGAATAACCTCCAATGTCGAGCTCAGGTAAAAGTGTTTTTGAATAACCTCCAAAGTACGTCCAGCTTCCGAGAGGACAACTTGACTGTGGCTTCGATGGAGCCCCCACATCTGAGCTAGCCACTTTCACCAAGCACATCAATGGAGGACCTGTTCGGAAGATTGTTACCGTTGAAGGAGACTAGACTCTCATTTCGATCCCTTTTAGACGGAATCAGACATGACTGGGCTTTAAAACATGATGAATGAAATACGCAAGATTACATAACAAATTGTTAAATGGAAGTGGGGGTTGGTTAAAGGGCAGGGGGGGGGGGGTCGATTTAGTTGAAGAAAATTTAAATTTGAATTATTGTTGAAAATGTCAAACTGTGTATAGTGTGTATTGAAAGTGTATAATGCACTGTTACAAGGAGTTTTGCTTAGAATTGGTGTTGCATTGAGGGAGAATGAGAATTTGTCTGATCTGGTTCATTTGTTTGGAACCCGTAATTGGATTCTTTGTAGGAATTCCGGATAATCTACAACATACCTGAATATTGTCTGTAGAAATAGAACGTCAGCCAAGCTTCTTTGATCTTCCAATGAGCGCTTTCACTATTACCGTGACGATCCACGATTACGGTACCGTGACGGCACCAAAAAGGTAATAAACATATGTTCCTTACCTATCCTCTTTCAGAAGATGACATACACAATGTCTGTTTCTTCAAAAGGAAAAAAGTAATAATTTTATTGCATCTCTCTCATTCACCGCACCGTGACATAACACACGTGAATATATGTCTGACCCCCCAAAGGAAACATACAATCATTATCACATATCTCCCTCACACGTATAAAGAAAAAACGAGTGTGCTTTAGACCACACGACTAAAGTAAAACTACAAGACAAACTTGACCTAGGTGTGACATATGACATTTGGGTGAAATATGACCATGGGGTGACCTATGACCTTGGGGTGACCTACGACCTTGGGGTGACCTACGACCTTGGGGTGACCTACGACCTTGGGGTGACCTACGACCTTGGGGTGACCTACGACCTTGGGGTGACCATCCTAATCCTTATCCTTATCACTCCCCAAGTCAAGCTTGCGTAAAGGCCCGACCGTTCGCCTAGCAATCGATCACCGTTCGCATCGCTTACCGTTCGCATGACATTTTTCGTAACAATCATCACTTTTCGTAACGCATTCACCAGCTTTACCCCCCAAGTCGAGCATGCGTAAAGAAGTCTTTCTTCAAAAACGAAACGCAATTCCCGTCGCCGTAGCTGAGTCCGAATAATATATCTTTTTCCTCCAAAGGCAAAAAGTAGCTCTTTGGAGGTAACAGAAATAGGTATATAGTGTGCCTCGTCTTTTGTCTCACTATTAAGCAAGGATCATACTGAGCAGACGCAACGCGACGCAATGTTCCTGTCCCGTTCTCACTGGTCGACGTACGTACGCGTCGCTGTGACCACGTGACAAGGGGTCTTGTGCGCAGGCGCGTTTGATTTGACACATTTGACATTTATTTTTTAGGTTATGTTTATGTGATTCTCTTCTCAGCAGATGACAGCTTTGCCATGTCTTGAAAATGAATATGAAGATGATTTGCTACGATTATTATTATTAAATCAATATTCTCGTAAAAAGAAAAAAGTGAGAAGTATTTGGGTCCACAACATTAACAAACAAAGACAAATGTTTGGAGAGTTCCATACTTTAGTAGAATCTAGTTAACTAATCTATCTAATTAACTAGAATCTGATGACGGACGATTCTTCATGTACTTCCGTATGAGTAAAGTGGTATTTGAAGAGCTTCACAGCATAATTGAATATGACAACAAAAAAGAAAACACGAAAGTCCATTCGGATCAGAGAAAGACTGGCAGTGTGTCTATGTCATGTTTGATTTTATTTATTTATTTATTTATTTTATTTATTTATTTTATTTACATATGCATATATTTTTTTTTTTTTTTTTAATTCGTTTATTCCAGATCTCGGGGAGGGTGGTGCAGTCCCACGAGTTCCATATTATACATATATAATACATTAAATTAAAATATTTCAAGATGAAAGATATTTTTTTTTTTACATAATGAAAGGAAATAAATAAAAGAAAATAATAACAATACAAAAATTAAAATAAAATTTGAAAAAAAAAGTTAACTTTTTGTTATCTATTTCATCAGGAAGTGGCTCCATCGCTTATAAATGGGACCCTGCCAGAAGTGGAATGCTGCCATCACAAGAGTGTTTTCGCTCGAGGCCAATCGCGTTCTGTAGCTGGTGATCCGTTTTTTTATTAATGTTCGGAATCCGGGAACGCGCCCTTCTTCAAACATCTCGGTGGCACTGCAGTACCAGGACAACCCAAAAAGCGTTCGATATGAATTGTTGTACTGTATTTCCATTCTTTTTAGTGACGCTTTGTTGAAGTTGGTCCACAACTCCGAGGTATATAGGCTCGTGCAGTACGTGTTAAAAAGTTGCCTTTTTGCAGCTGGGCTGCACTTGTTAAATCTTCGAGAAATCATATTTGCCCTAATGCACAGTGATCTTCTCTGTCGCTCAATATCCGAGTCGTCACTGAGGTCCGCTGCTACGATGTGTCCCAAGTATTTGACCTCGATTTTTTCTATTATTTTTGTGTCGTTTAGACTGACGGGTAATACTTTCATGGTGCCTGCACCTGACTTGAATACGAGCAACACAGACTTAGTGGGGTTATAGACCATATTATGTTCAGCAGCGTATTCTTCACAAATCTTTAACAGCTTTCTCAGTCCTTTTATACTTGGTGACAAAATGACCATATCATCTGCATACGCAATGTTATTTACACAGTTATTTCCCAGGTGACAGCCTACGTTTGCCGAGGTGAGTTTATCGCTTAAATCGTTCATGTAGACGTTAAATAAAATCGGTGATAAGCTTCCCCCTTGTCTGACGCCGCATTCCATATTCACAGGTGTTGACATTTTATTTTTCCAAATAACTTGGTTCTCTTGTTCATGATGCCAGACTGCCAGAATGTTAATTATTGAACCTGGCACCTTCCTTTCTTTAAGTTTTTTCCAAAGTAGTGCGTGAGAAACCCGATCGAAGGCTTTACTTAAATCAAGAAAACAAGCATACACTGTTGTTTTTCTTCCCTTATAATATTCGATACATTGTTTTAAGCTGAATATTGCCATATCTGTAGACAATTTAGATTTAAAACCAAATTGATTGTCGGATGTGAATAGTTTGCCTTCTATTTGAATTTGTATAACTCTTTCAAATATTCTGGATATTATTGTGGCAAGAGATATCGGCCTATAGTTGGAAGTATTGGATAAGTCTTCTTGTCTGGATTTAACTAGTGGTACTATAATTGTACGTGAGAAGTTTCTTGGCATGTGCGTGTGTTGAAGAATCTGTGTAAATAATGTTGCTAGAAGCGTGTATATTTTTTCACCAGCGTTTCTTACATGTTCTATGCTCAGGCTATCATAACCGGGAGATTTTCCAGCTTTCATTCGTTTGACAGCGGTTTTAACCATATCTTCCGTAACGATTATGTTTTCGTCCTCATCTTCGCATGGTTTTTCTAAGAAGGTGGGTTCTTTTCTTTCCGATGTTTTCGCAAAGTAGGTTATGAAAATATTAGCAATCTTTTCTGCGTCTGATTCTCCTTCAATATGAGTCGATATCTGTGCTTTAGATTTTAAGATGTTGTTGGTTTTTTGCCAAAATTCTTTAAAATCTCTATCCTCAAATGCACCCGATATTTTGTCCAGTTTTATTTGTTCCGCTGTTTTTTGACATTTTCTTAGCTCAGATTTGAATTTTCTTCTCAATATTTTTCGGTTTTCTGCCAAAGGACCCGTCCGGGGTTTTCCATTTTCAATCCATTTCATAAGTGCATTTCGTGATGCTTCATAATGAATCGAAACACTGTCGTTCCATCCAGGAATATGTTTGGCTGTGGTGCTGTTATGTTTACGTCCACTCTCGAAGACGTTTTTTGCGGCCGTGCATAGTGACTCTACAATTCTCGCATACAGTTCATTGATGGCATCTTTATGAAAGTTATTTTTGCATCCTGACTTTTTACAGAGTTCGACACTGCTGCTGTAGTTAATGCGGTTTATTAAAAATGATGCTGTTACAGAATAGGACATGATCTGGGATATATTATGTGCTCTCCATTTTACTGGATCCAACGCAATCGGGGCAATTCCCTCCGTAGTGGTTATTCCTGTTGTGTGTAACCAAATAGACATGGGCCGGTGATCTGTCCAGTCAACATCGTATTTTATCGAAATATTTTTAGTTATCTTTTTAATTGTGGCCGTTCCTATGCAGTGATCTAACCAGCTCGTTGTATTATGTGCATCGCTAACGTAAGTGTAAGAATTTTCTGGCAGTTTTTCTACATCGACACAGTGATATTTATTTTCTTTGCAAAACGATAATAAATCTTTCCCAAATAATGTTCTTGGGTCGGAATTAAAGTCACCCATTACAAGGCAGTTCGTATATTGCTTGTCTTCAATAAGTGAATGTAAGTTTGCTAGGCATCTTGAGAATTCGGGTATGTTGTCATTACAGAAGGTTGGCATGTAAACTGTGAGAATGCACAACAATCCTTTATCCAGGGTTATTTCTATTCCCGCTACCCTACTATCGTTGCAGTCGATAGCCTTGGCCCTTATTGTGCTGCGCCACAATATGCCCGTTCCGCCGTGTGGACGCCCTTTTAGTATGCTAGTGGATGTATCTACTGCAGATGTGCCTAAGCTTGAAAATTGGGGGTGTATTTCTGAAAGATAATTTATGTCAGTAGGTAAAAGCCATGTTTCTTGTAGTAAAATTACATCATATTCTTCACAAATATCGTGAATAAATTTCACCGTCCTTCTTACTGATCTGCAGTTGATGGTAATAATTTTAAGAAGATCCATTATTTACATTGTTTAAGCTTTTGTCCGAGCTGTAATTTCTCTCTTTGAAAATTCTGTACACTATTCCTTCGGGCCAAAAATCTTTTTCCATGAATGAGCTGATTTTTTGCGTGAGAATTGTTACTTTGAATGTTTTGAAAGGGGTCGGTTTGAAAGGTTTGATCCATTCTACATCTATATACGGTTGATTTTTGGAAGAAATAAATAGTTTTAAGTCATCAGCACTAGTTTCTGTGTCAAATCTTGAGGCATAAATTGCCGTTCTTAGGGGAGCCGCCTTGATACTTGATGTGGGTCCTGTACCCTTGTGATTTTTATTTAATTTACGTTTTTTCACGACGGTAAATCCGATATTTTATATATTACAATACATTACAATATGATACTTTGTCTGTCCAACTGGGCAGAATACCCGTTTCAGGACAGCCAAATTGTATATTTAGTTCATAATATTCTTAACAAAGGAATGGTTTCGTTCAAGATATCACGGGAATTTGCTTCTGTCAAGACAACTTTTGAGAAAATTAAGAATTGTATATAATTAATGGATGGTTTCTTTAAGTCTTTAAAAGAATCGCAAAGATGTGATTTTTTTCAAGGTCAATTTGGAGTTTTGGATTTGTTTTCTTTAGTGAGATCACAAGTAGGAGATTCTTTCCAGGCCATTTAAGAGAACATTTACAATTGCATAGTCAGAATTTACACATTTATAAAGCAATATTTGACATATGAATTCCCAATGTATTTATAACTATTTAATTTTAATAAAGTACTATAATTTTTAGAATTTCTTAAATAGTAGAAATTACACAATTATAATCCAACTATATGACAAATGATTTTTTAAGCTCGTTTTGGAGAACATTAATTTATTTAGTTGTTTATTTATTTCTTTTATTTTACGCCCAGATGGCGTTTATATAAATAATAAGGCAGTACCTCCATCTTTTACATGAGAAAACAAATAGTTTTGATAAAGTTACGATGGGAATAAAAAGTATATAAGTTAAATAAAAATATAGGCAACAAAATTTAGTACAGTGAGATATATAATATTAATATGTTACGATTAAAAAAATACGTACATAATATAAAAATCCAACCAGCAAATTTAAAAGTACGTGATCCAAGGTTTGCAAAATTGCAACATTAACCGCATCTTTTACACCTATAAGTATGTTTTGATGTACCAAGCCGATGCGATGTACCGATGGTACCGACCTCATGTACCTCTCTATGGAGTTTCAGGAGTTCGAAACCATCGGACCTATCCAATTTCGAATTCAATATTTTAGGTAAAAAAGTTAACCCATTTTTTTCAATGAAATTACAAAGGCATTACATCTAATTACATTAATAATTGCATTCCGAATAAGTGAATGGTTTCTTTCGGGAGATCACAATTATGAGATTTTTTTTGGAGAACATTTGCAGTTGCATAATTAGAATTTACACATTTATACACCAATATTTGACATATGAATTTCCAATGCATTTATGACCATTTAATTTTACTATTATTTTTACATTTACCTAAGTAAAAGAAATTATCCATTTATAAACCCGACTATATGAATATGAATTTCCAATGTTATAGAAATTTTCAAAAATTATTTTTGAAATGTCTAGTCGTTATTTTACAAGAATCAAAGACCGGTCGTTATTTTACACGGATCAAAAAACAGAGCAAAAGTTTTATTTTATGCATTAGCATAAACTTTTTAGTACATATTAGGGATGTGAAATTGTGTTAGCATATGTTCGCTCTCGACTCTACCCATATCCAGAAGCCCGTTGCTAACCAATTTCCGTAAAATACTTGTACTTTTCAGTTTCCAAGCATCGGGTATGAAGTTGAACAATTTAGGCCCTAAGTATGAGTATTGTCTTTGGGCATGTGATGTGTTTGTAGTAGGCGGAATTACTGGATTCCTCCCTGCATGACGGGTGTTGTGGAGATGAACGATGGATGGATAGTGGTGTCGGTGTTTTTGTGTATGTAAAATAATTTTTCTTATGTACAGTTGCCGTACATCAAGAACTCGTATCTCTTGAAATAATAGCTCACTGGGATACCTAAATGGTTTCTTAAGGATGACCCTTAAAAGTGATTTTTGTGCTTTTGCTAGGGGATCAATTATTGTTTTGGAACAGCCGCCCCATCCCAAGGATGCATATTCTAGCAGTGAGTTACACAAGGCATGGTACATTTGTTTCAGATCTTTTACGCAAAGAATATTTCTAACAGACATGAATAGATGAGTAAGTTTTCTAATCTTTGTAGAAGTTGAGACAATATGTTCGTCCCATCTCAGAGACTTATCTATGATAATTCCTAGATATTTTATACTATCGACACATTCTAAGTTTAAGCATTTACATGTGGTCCGGTCAATACAATGGTGAATAATGATGTTGTGTAATTCTTTTGGTTCTCCTGCTTGTGTTGCTCTGAAACGGATGAATTTGGTTTTATCTAGGTTAAGTGTTAGGAGATTATTGTCTAACCATTGTTTGACCTTGTTTAACCCTACTTCTGCTTTGCTGTGAACAACATTCCAGCTTTTGTCTTCAAATAGTAAGACTGTATCATCAGCAAAGGTGATAATGTGGTCGGCAAGGGAACTGTTACATAGATCATTTATATATATATTGAATAGAAGTGGTCCTAAATTACTTCCTTGGGGTACACCGAATTTAATATTAACTGAATCGCTTATAGTGTCGTTGATCAGCACTCTTTGGCTCCTGTTATATAAATAGCTACACAACCAATTGAAGAGCTGACCTTGTATACCGATGCGTTGTAGTTTATTCTTCAGAATTTTGTGAGAGATAGTGTCGAATGCTTTTGCTAGATCTAGGAAGAGCGCAATGCATTTTGTACCTCTATCTATGTTACTAGAGATAATTTTTGTCAATTTAGCAATGGCATTTTCAGTGCCTAAACCTGGACGGAAACCGAATTGGCTATTGGAAAGGATGTTATTGTTTTCTAGGTACAGGCTGAGCCGATTCTTAACAATCTTCTCAATAATTTTAGACACAGAGTTGATCAAAGAAACTGGTCGGTAGTTGTTAATTTGTGATTTATCCCCATTTTTGTGAAGTAGAATTACAATTGATTGTTTTAAATGATTGGGGAATTTACCAGAGTTAAAGCTTAGATTACAAATGAACGATATCGGTGATGCTATGGCGGATTTTATATTTTTTAACAGAATTGAAGAGATCTTATCTGGGCCACACGCATTGGATGACTTAAGCTCGTCAATTATTTTCATCACTTCTTGTGATGTAGTTCGAATGTTATCTATTTTATGACTGAGATTACAGTCAGTTATCTTAGCAAGATCAGTTTCAGTTGTGCTATTTTTATCAAGAATTTTTTTTGACAGTGTGGTTCCCACTGACGCGAAGTAGTTATTTGCAAAATTTACCATCTTTTTTGGATCTGACGTGACAGTGTTATCAATGTTCAATGAGTTAATTTCAGATGATTTATTGATTTTGGTTTTAGTTATATTACGAAATGCTTCCCATAGCGTTTTTGACGTATAGTTGGTTTCGTAAATAATTTTTTTAAAGTAGTTTTCTTTAGTTGATGTAATTAAATTTTTACACAAGTTCCTATACTTTTTATATCTAGTTTGTAGTATAATATTCTCTGGGTTCCTATTCGCCTTTTTGTGGAGTTGATTCCTCCTGTGTATTGATTTGACAAGACCAGGGGTGATCCATGGCGTGAGTTTTAATTGTTTGTTAGGTATGAGTTTATTACTAGTGTGTTTAGATATGTAATAGTGTAACTTGGTGATGAATTTCGTCATTGCTAAATCAGTATCCCTTTGGTCTAAAACGTTTTCCCATTTTTCTGAATTTAAGTCCTCAAGGAGGTTGAAGTAGTTTATTCGAGGTATGTATTTAATTTTAGCTGTAGTGGGAGGTTTATTTTTAAGGCAGAGAGCTGTAGTATAGTGGTCGGAAATTGTGGTGTGGATAACAAATGATTCGATATGTTTAATTTTTTTAATGTTAATGCGGTCTAGACAAGATTTACTTGTACCCTGTTCTCGGGTCGGGCTGTTAATTGTCTGTATAAACCCATTTTCCGCAAGCAGACATAGATAATCTTCGGATTGACGGTGGTACTCAGGAATCGTATTAATATTTAAATCGCCTAAAATGATTTGCCGTTCTAATTTTTTTGAACTGTTGATGATTGATTGTAAAGAATTCAAAAAAGTGTCAATGTTTTGGAATGAGGGTGATCTATAGATTGCGAAAATACATAAGTTATTGTTCAATACGATTTTCATACAGTTTGCTTGTGGTAGTAAAATTTCGTCGACTTGTGCTTGTAGACCGTTTCTGATGTAAATTACAATTCCACTGGATTTATTTAAATTTATATTTGTGTGATGTTCTGAGTAATTTTGAATCATTTTAGAGGTGTACTCTTTATTTATCCAGCATTCCGTTAAAATTATGACATCGAATGCGCAATTAAATTGGTCTAGAAAAATTAGGAAATCGTCAAGTTTAGATATGCTCCTTATGTTCTGATGTATAATTTTTAGACTGTAAGAGTCCCAGTTATAGCTTTTTATGTTATTCAGGTCCTTAATTATATTCAAGTTACAGAATATACCTGAATTGTTATCAATATCACAAGGTAAATCAATCATAATTAAATATTAGCTGTATGATGAATAGTGAACAGTGTTTCAATAATATATTAATTAAATCTATTTCCAGTGTAGTTGCGTAAATAGGTGTGTACGGAAATATATTGACAATGATTTGAAAATATAATGTAAAATATTTAAAGTTTCTGAAATGCTGCAGAAACAACATATTATATGAAGATGATATCAACATATTAAATGCAAATGGACGGGACGGGGTGTCCTCATAAGTTCTTGATGTAGTGAAATATGAAATTAACGCTAATCGTTTTAAATTTTGGTTAATACTATAATGATAACTGATAAATTCGGTGCCTCGCCTTGATAACGATTTATTGCAATTACCTGGATACGAGCGAGAAGGAGCATACCTCGGTAGTGTTATTCTTTGAAATATTATATCACATAGCTGCAAGCTTGAGTTCATCAGATATACAGATTGCATTAGAACCCGTATCCCTTCTGACGTATACTTGACCCGCCTTCGACCACGTGAATCGGTACCCTTTCGTTTTCGCTGCTTGTCTCGCTTTCCAAAATAATTGTTTGCCACGAAATGTAAGTTGCTCGGAAATGTAGATCCTCGAAGACGGTCCAGCAATTCCGATGATTGAGGTATTTAATTTGTCTTCCATATTGTAAATTGTCATTCATTATAGGGGTATAATATTGAAAGTCATGCCATGAATGGCTGAAATTTCCTCCCAAGCTGCACTGCGTATGCAGAATCTCTATAATCCTGTAATTTGATTTTATAAATAACTTCGTGCCGTCCAGTTTCAATGAACTGTTCGTGATCCATTTTTGAATAATATCTGTCAAAAAACAACCACAGATATTGCGAAACATAACGTTAGATGCTTAGATAACACCAGAAAGATGTAAAATCATCTCGTAGTAGGCGTGACCATACCCCCTCCACCTTCCACATGGCCCACGCCGATCTGGCTGCGGCAGATCCGCGTCGCGTAGGGGCATCGGTCTGCGTTGCGTGGGGCTAGTGTGATTCTAAAGCACCCGTTTCCATAGAAAATGTATGGATGGTAAGTAGTCCAGATATGGAAATGATGACGTCTACCTACGTCGCGTGGCGTGGCGTGGGCCTAGTATGTTCCCAGCTTTACTTAATGCGTAAGATGTGGATAAATAACATACGTTCTATTCTCTTTTTACCGTCACGATACCGTAATCGTGAATCGTCACGGTAACAATAATAGCGCTCAATGATAAAGTATTGAAGTATGCGGCCGAATCTTTTTGATTTTAGTGGGGACATTTATAACAACGTAGATTACAAATAAACTTGTGATTATGGCGAAAAACCCGTAATTTAAAATCATTTAACTAGTCGCAGTCGTCGATCCGTTTTCTTCGCAAACGCAAACGGTGATTTAAAGTAGAGTGAAATGTGCTTCAAAATAACTAGACTTGTTGTTTTGTAGTTTGGTTACTGCCAGGAGGCATTTTTTTATATGAATACCGCACAAAAGTCCTAACTGTTCCCATCTGGAGCCAGTGAGACTGTGGCATCCCCGATTGGGGTATGTTGTGAGGCTGAAGGTAGTGGGGAGAGTAAGGACATAGGGAAGAGGAAGGTGGGGAAGTACCTGGCTATTCAGATCTGGCCATCAAACACGACTAAAGGCATTTTTCAATTCTGAATGATGGTCATACTGAGAGTATCTTCCACTCTGGAACGTGCCGCAAATATATTATATTAAATGAATAAATTGTGAAATAACACAAATTAATCAAATGAAATTTATTTGCCACGCCGGGATCCCGCGACCTTCGGATTGCGAGTCAAGAGCCATACCGCTGGACTACGCCGGTCGTCAATTGTATAGACAACCGATAAAACCCTATATCAATACGATATTGACTAAATCCGTCATCTATGATCAGTTGTCAATATTTACGAGCACGCTCAACAATTGGTAAGAGATAATATTCCGACCGGCGACGATTGTAAGTTTGTAGCCTGGCCTCCAATAGTATCAGGTAGTATTCAATTAATAGCATTATTGTTTATTTCTACAACATCTATTCATTACTTGATTTATCTATATTGTACTAACTTTTTCCCGCGGCTTCGCTCGCATGGTGTTAGGGGATTCTCACTCCACCTCCAATCCCCCCATCAACCCCCCTCCCCCACCCCCTCCACCCACCCTCCTGACACCACTCCCCCCACCCCTACCCCTCTTCCCTCCACCATCCCTCGCCCCACTCCACTTCTCCCATCACCCCCCTCCCCCTCCAACCCACCTCCACCACCTACCCCTCCCCCCTCCACCTTCCCCCACGCTCTTCCACCCCTCCCCCTTCCTTCCCTCCCCCTCTCGCCCCCCCTAACCCCCTCCACTCCATCCCTCTCCCCCACCCCCATCACCCTCCCCACACCCCTTCCCCCCTCTCGCATTCCACTCATTCTTTCCCAGTACATTCAATCTTCAAACTGCGCGCGTGCCACCTATTACAATTTTTTATACAAATTTCATAATGGCAGAGCTCAACTCAAAATAACGAACAAACAAAAAGAATTATCCAATTTGATGCTGTCGTTCGGGTTTACGCGCGCATACATACACTTCTGTGATTCATTTTTAGAGATGGTTATTAAGTACGACGCCAAAAAAACACTTTTTTTAGGGTGAATTGTCTAATTTTAAAAAATATATTAAACATCGTTTCCAAGGCGACAATTGGTTTCTGACGTTTGCAAATAAATCGATTTTGTTAGCGACAGAAAACGTATGATAAATAATTTCTTAACGCCAGAGATTATTCATAACGCCAAAGCTTTCCAATATATATAGCCTATAATAATTGCTAATGATGTAGCTTTCTATTAGTGAAAGAATTTTTAAAATCCATTCAGTAGTTTTTGTGTGAAAGAGTAACAAACATACATCCATACAAACTTTCACCTTTATAATATTAATTAATTAATTAATAATAGGAATATCTAACTGACTGACCCGGCAAACTTTGTACCGCCTTAGAATCAATAAATATTGTGTTAGTTTATTAGCTAAATTGAATTCATTGCATTGTAAATTATTTAAATGAAGCAATTACAATTCAAAATTACTTAATGAGGCAATTTGTCAATGGGCAACTGAATCAGCTGTCAAAGGATAATGCATACAACGCCATCTTCTGGCATTACTGGAACAAGCATAGAACGCCATGTTCATTTTTGTCTGTGGCTTGTTTCTGGCAAGTATCAGAGATGGCGTTGTATACGTATTTATATATTTTTTGGGATTTTAGTAACTCTTATGTTGTCCAAGTTTCATAATGTAGACTTGCTATCATGCTACATACGTTTATTTACTTCTTACTTTAAATAGTATAATTTCTGAATCAAATTCAAACACGAGAAATGTTTTCTCCATTGAGTTCGAAATTAATTTATTGTAATTAGTTTTAAGAACCATACGTTTTCTTCTTTTAAATCTGTTATATGTTTGTATTTTAAGACATAAAAAATGAGTTTTGGTTAACTATGTAAGCTTTTTTTGGATAATGTCGTTCGTTATGCAAAATTACTGGGATATTAATGAACGGAGTTCAACTAATAAAGCTTTTAGAATTGAAAGAAGTTGTATACGCGATTTATTAACTAAGACGCTACTAATTTATTCCGTTCCATTTTTGCGAAAATAAAGCGGTTAAAAAATGACAAAACACTTGATTAATTAATTAATTCCCGTTTAGTTTTAATTTGGAAGGCAGGTATGGGTACCACCGCTCCAGGAATCATTTATTCTGCCATAAGTCACCCCAAGATTTAACAGGGGTGCCCGGGTTCACGGGTGAGGTTTGTCTAGGTCTTGGCGGCGAATGCAACTGTTTGAGGGAGACCTACCCTAGATTTCTCCAACCGGAATCTATCGATCCATTGGCTTGCACCGCAATGGGAGGGATGAATTCTTACGTCGGTCACTCCTAGACATGTTGACCCCAAAATTCCTATCCACTCCTCGTACTTTTTCCTTCCCAGAACTTATTTTGCCTAAAAATACTCTCCAAACAGCATCGTCAAGGATGACATGGACCCCAAAGGATTTTTTTTCCTCAGGGCTTCCTGCTTGGATATTATTGGAGGGCGGGAAATTGCCAGAAATTCCGAACCATTCAGGTGTATTTCAATTCAAACGCTTAAAAGGATAAACCCCACATAGTTATTTTCGTTATTTGTTTTTGGGGTGTAATGCCGTGTTGCGCTACCTCCTTCTTTAGCCAACGTTTCGGACATCGTTGCAGTGTCCATCATCAGGGAAGATCCGCCAGATCCGATAGATGTGTGATCCGGAAAATGCTTTTTGCCGCGAAAACCTTAAAACGTACGCCACATAGTTATTTCGTTTTAATATCACGGACACTTGTTCGACATATTGTCCAAGTTTGACCGCGCCCGCGCAGTGCAGCGATAAGGCGCTTGACTCGCATTCCAAAGGTCGCGGGATCGAATCCCGGCGTGGCAAATAAATTTTATTTGATTGATTTGTGTATTTCACAATTTATTAATTTAAAATAATATATAGTATATTTGCGGCACGTTCCAGAGTGGAAGATACTCTCAGTATCGCCCTGATGGAAGACCACCATTCAGAATTGAAACGTTGCCTGAAATGTAAATTATGACTATGCAATTGTAAATGTTCTCTTAAATGGCCTGGAAAGAATCTCCTACTTGTGATCTCACTAAAGAAAACAAATCCAAAACTCCAAATTGACCTTGAAAAAAATCACATCTTTGCGATTCTTTTAAAGACTTAAAGAAACCATCCCTTAATTATATACAATTCTTAATTTTCTCAAAAGTTGTCTTGACAGAAGCAAATTCCCGTGATATCTTGAACGAAACCATTCCTTTGTTAAGAATATTATGAACTAAATATACAATTTCGCTGTCCTGAAACGGGTATTCTGCCCAGTTGGACAGACAAAGTATCATATTGTAATGTATTCTAATATATATTCATATGTAAATAAATAAATAAATAAAATAAATAAATAAATGTAAAAAAATGTAAAATGGCTTTAGCCGTTTTTGGTGACCAGATCTGAATAGCAAGGTATTTCCCCACCTTGCTCTTCCCTACCTCCTTCCCACCCCACTACCTTCAGCCTCACAACATACCCCATTTAGGGATAACATAGTCTCACTGGCTCCAGCGGGACTCTTGTGCGGTATTCATGTAAAAAAAAAAATTATTAGGGTATTGTTACGCCTGGATCACACGATCCGAGTAGATGGACGAGACTGAGATATATCAATGGGCGAGACAGTAAAATGATGCTACACTAACTAGACCGAGAGAGTTGACGCGTGGTCAAGCGGTCAGTGCGGGATGCGCGGGGGTGTACATTCAGCTTCATTACATAGTATGAAATGAAGTCGCTCAAAATGTATGTGCGCGTTAATATTTTAAACTACGCAACGGATTTTCATACGATTTTCACCAATAGATAGAGTGATTGAAGAGGAATGTTTATATGTATAATACGTGTAAATTATATTAGAGAAAAGCCGAGAAATTCAAAGAAAACATATTTTTGTGCGGTTTAAAACGGCTGGCGGGCCGTCCTATAGTCACTTTTGAAATTCGTTCTACGGAAGAAATTGGAAAATAGATGTCCTAGAGTAAGTAGGTATTTGATTTTCCCTTTTCAAAATAATTTTTTAATATATGTATAATACATGCTTATTATAGTAGAGAAAAGCCGAAAAATTCAAATATTCAATTCAGGCAGCGGGCAGCTGGCAAGCGAGTGGTGTGGATTTTATAAAGATTGAGTAATGGCGTTGTGTTTCGTTAGCCACAGCAACGTGTGGCCGGGTCTGCAGGTAGTAAATAAAACACTTTGGAGGTTATTCACCACTTAACACTAGAAAGACCGGGTACTGCTCCATACCTATAAAGACCACGACCGTCATTTTGACGGCGGATCACTGTTTTCAAATTGGGAGGTGGGTATGGGTTCCTGGATACCGCCACCCAGGAACTATTTATTGGATAACCAACACCTCTGACACCCCAAAAGGTACCCCTGCTAAGTTACCAAACATAAAAAAAATCTCTTGGAGTGACTTGCGGCACAGGTGTTGGTTATCCAATAAATGGATCTGTCAGTTCTTCAGGAGCTAACTCAGCTGGACCAACTCTGTTATTTAATAATAAGACACATAGTTGTTAAATCATAAATCATGAAATGTAAAAAAAAATCAAATCGTACAATAATTATTAAGCATTATATCATCAAATTGCATAGGGAAGCCGTCAGAATGACGGCTTCGGTCTTTCTAGTGTTAACCGCCCTGATATAAGTAACAAATGGTTACTTCTTCAAGGCTCTCGCAAGATAATTTGTTTTTGTTATACGAAGCAACATTAATTCCAGAGTCCCTGCAAACATTTTTAGTAAGCAGTATGCAAGTGCTTAGCAAGAAAAACAAAATGCAAAAAATAGGTTATTAAGACAAATATGAATTAAACAAGGCAAAAGAAAAACTCATTCATGAGGCTCCATGGCATTGCACAGCACGTGTAAAAACAGAGAACATAAAAAATAAAATAAATCTCAAATCAATTGGCAAGTACAAACAAAAAATATGAATAGCATTCGGTCTGACCCATGGACATATAAATACATATGGACCTGCCCTAAGTGACAAAAGCGTATTATTTCCCCCTCCCCAAAACGGTTCCATGGAACCGGCTATGCTTACGAGAGCCTCGCTTGAATCTAAAAAATGTGACGTCATCATTCTTGTCCGTACCAGCGTCGAGCTCACATCATACATTTGACGGAGCGGGCCGGATCGGCAGAGACGGAGGACGAAATGAAAGACGGCAAGTCGAAGTCTTTATTTGTAGCTACGTAGCAGATGGTCAGATGGTGTAGACACGAGTAGTAGTGAGTGCGAGCAGAAGTGGTGTTGGCAGTGATGTTGTGATGAAGGTCGATGATGCTGTGGTGGAGCAGACCACGGGTCTGCATGTCATCAGCATGTAGTCTGCACCGTGGTGGTGGAGAAGACCATGTCGTCCAGGATGTCGCTCGACGCTTTGAGTCGCGGAGATGGAGAGCGGTGAACCTTGTGAGGAGAAAGAAG
Organism: Limnephilus rhombicus; assembly: GCA_929108145.2. Lineage (NCBI taxonomy): Eukaryota > Metazoa > Arthropoda > Insecta > Trichoptera > Limnephilidae > Limnephilus > Limnephilus rhombicus. The sequence continues at coordinate 45,543,125 of OV815289.1, read as the reverse complement.
TCTCAGTGGCAGCGAAGCGCGACGGGCTTCGGTAAGCCTGAGATGTTGCTGCACCCTAGACAGAAGACGCCGCGGGCCTTGTAGTAGCGGGCAAGTGAGTCTCCAAAGCTGATGGTGCGGTGGACCATGTTAGCTGCGAGATTATGGGTCCTCGAAGGCTGCGGGCGCACCGGCACAGGTTCCGGCTCTGAGTCGCCGGGGGCTGGTCAGTAGGCGCGGGTACCGCACTGGAGTGAATTCACTGATAAACTGGACACTGTATTACTGTGTGTGTTTCTTGCAGAGGTGACTTAACGACCTTGCTGTATAGAGACGGCAGCCGCCTTAAATAGCACAGCCGACTTGTTTAGTACCTACTTTCCAGAATCGCTGGGTAAACGGCGAATGCGCGCAAGGTTTGGAAACCTCTCGAAGATTCTCGCTGCTGTGCTCGTAAGTGTGTGTTGACTTGAGGCCTTTCGAGTAGGTGGTAGAATAATTAAGGTAGGTAGGTAGGTAGGTAGTTATTATCGGCTGTAGGTAGATATGTATGCCGGTGTCTCATTGCGCGGCGTAAGTAGGTAGGTAGATACATCCTGAATGTTCGTTGGAGTCCAGTGGCGCTGCGATGGTTTTACCAGAGCGGGTTAAGTGACCGCTACACATTTAACGAAATAACACGGCAAAAATGATTTGTGCTATACATTATACCCTAAAATATGTCATAATATAACGAATGTGGGCTGTTCTCCAGTGAGCTCGTCGCTGGTTACAGGGGTAAGTAAATTATGAAACATTTGTAAAAGTGTCTTAACTTACCAGAGTTAAGTTAGCCTCTCAGAAACTGGGCGTACTGTACAGGGCCCGCAGATACTTTAATAGTACACAGCTGCTAACCCTGTACAAATCGCAAGTGCGCCCCACGGTTGAATTTGGCAGCCACCCCTGGTCTGGAGCTCCAAAATACCTAAAAAAAACCCTTGACTCTGTGCAGAAACGGGCGGTCCGTTTGATAGATTCTCCCATCTTAACAGACGGACTGCAATCTTTAGAGCACAGGCGTCAGGTGGGAATGCTGTCCTTGTTCTACCGGTATTACAATGGAAGATGCTCCGAGGAACTAGCGTCATTGATCCCCCCGGCACCGGTGCATAGTCGGGAAACACGCCAAACACGCGCCCAACATTTGTACACGGTTGACATTAGTCACATGAGAACGGGTCGTTTCTATGACTCGTTCTTGAGTTCAACGGCTCAGCTGTGGAACGATTTGCCGGCCTCTGTGTTTCCTCCCTCCTACAACATGGGTCTCTTCAAGAAGCGTGTTCACCTTCCTTTCCTCAAAAAGACCCTCCACACAGCATCTTCAAAGATGACATAGGCCCTGAGGGAAGTTATTTTCCTCAGGGCCTCCTGTGTGGAGTTAATGTAAAAAAAAAAAAAAACTAAATATGGCAACAAAATATTCGTCTGCGAAAAGTGACGAACTTTACTTTGCCACATTTGGACTTCGCAAATATGTTAATAACGTGGCGAGAAATTCGCACTCCCATGTAAAAAGGTCTAGTCATTCAAAATCAGATTTTGCTTTTAAGAACTAAATGGTGATATTATAATGCGAGATGCCTATATACTTTCAGATTGAATTTTTAACGAACCACAGTCATCTTTCCCCTTTTCGCCCCCCCCATAGTTTGGTTTTACCCCTCATTTGTATCTTCTCGTCTATTAAATTTGGATGTCAATGGTCTGACCATAAACCACACTTAGTTTCCGTGTTCCTTAGCCAACTACTCAGTGAAGCCTCAAAGAATATTTACTGAATATTTGGGGTAAAATATTCGAAGACTAAAAGAAAATTCAACTTTAATTAATAAATTTAGTCAGAGGCAGGACAAAGGACAAAGAAGGTCGCTAGGTCGCTCAAGCCAGCACATGTCATTAGGGGAGGCGTAAATAGAACAGAGTCCGAGTGACTTTCACGCCCTTTAACTCGGCCGAGTACTCGGCCCAGCAGGTGATGTGTTTACACGTACTGAGCACTCGGCCGAGAGCACTGTCTCGCCCATCCACTCGGTGCGTGTGATGCACCCATTAGAGTGATTTTTTTTACGATAATTCCGCAAAATAGGCCCTGAAAAAAATAATTCCCCTCAGTGCCTGTGTCATCTTTGGGGATGCTGTGCGGAGGGTATTTTTAGGAAAGGAAGAAGAGGATGTTCTGGGAAGGAAAAGGGTATCAGAAGTAGGTAGAAATCTGGAGGTCAGTTGTGACGAATGAACCCATCCCTCCCACAGCGGTGCAATGTGAGGGATGTGAGAGCCCTGCTGGAGAAGTCGAAAGGACTCCCTCAACTAGTCTTTCCCGATCTGGCCTGCCACGCATCGATAGCAGACCCGGACAAACCTCACCCCATGAACCCGAGAAAACCACTTGGTGTGACCTATGACATAGGTGTTAGTTATCCATATTACCGGAGCGGCGGTACCCGTACCCGCCTCCCAAATTATATCCTCATGTTTCTTAATTCAGAGTACACATGCCGGAGTACTTAAGCTTACGTTCGTGTTCATTTTACTTATAATAAGGTTTCGTGTACTTTTACTTGGAAACGTCAATTATTACTAATACGTTTAAATTTTAAAATGATTGCAGAAAATGGAGCACCTGCGTGACGTCACACTTAACCATTTTTTAATTTAAGTTGCTTATTCGACCTAACTTGAGCGAATTTAAATTGCTTCTAACTTTAATTATGTACTAACTTTCGGCGGATTCCATAGTCGAGGGGTAAGGCCCTCGACTCGCAACACGGCAGTCGAGAAGAACTTCCGGAAAGGAAAATATATGAGTGGTGGGTAGGATTCTGGGGGTCAGTGGGTGACGGACGTATGAATCCATCCCTTCCACTGCGGTGTAAGGGCCTCACTTAGCCGACCTCTCCTGATCCGGTCCGCAGCTGGTGGGCAGACGCATCCGTGTCCTGGACAAAACTCACCCCATGAACCCGGACAACCCTGCTAAGTCGCCGATCGTAGCCTACCACTTGGGGTAACTTACGGCAGAGGTGTTATTAACCAATATCGATTTACATAGTGAAAAAAAAAAAAAAATAATATACAGGGTGTTAAGGGACGTACTTGACTTACTTTACCCAGTGATTCCTGACATTATTTGGAGAAAAAAATGTAAATGAAATTTTGGTCTCCGGTGACTTTTTTGGAAGACTTTTTTTTATTTTTTCAAAAATTTTTTCTTCAAAATCAAACAAAAAAAAATTTCTTCCGCATGTCGTCACTGGTCACTCAGCCGGGTGTCCGACGAACCCCTTACCCCGCCTTCAACTGTTCAACAACTACAATTTTTTTATGTTTTTGTAGAAAAAAAAAAAAAAACATCAAAAATGTCACCGGAGAAAAAAATTTCATTAACCTTTTTTACTCCAAATAATGTCAGGAATCACTGGTTAAAGTAAGTCAAGTACGTCCCTTAACACCCTGTATATATGCACAAAAGAAAGAAACATTCCCGGGTTGCGAATAAACTGTCAGTGTTTGAATTCCTTCTACTAACATATTTTAGTGGAAAAATGTTGCTTGTGCAGTGATGGAGGACTTGGCAAGCAAAGTGGAGAAACTAAGAAGTGATAACCGCCCTGATAAGGATTCCCCTACGCTTCCCTCTTTCCCTCCCTGTCACTAAGCTATATGAAATACGCACATTTATTAAACGACTCACGTGAAATTTTTCGCCATTCTACATTGAAACCTTTGCGGGCATGCGCACAAAAAAATCACAAAAGTTTCATCGCAAACAGACGAATGGTTTAGAAACGGACAAACAAAGAAACATTCATTTTAATATATTATGAAGCCTAACTGGGATACCCGGCTTCGCCCAGGGAATTGATATGAGATTAAACTGAAATTCCAGCTATAGTTATGTAGGTTAAAAAAGGGAACAACCCAAGAAACTTTTTTATTTATTTATTTACACCCTTTTACGGGGCTTTTACATAAGTATGAAATTTACAAATTACACAATGATTAAATAATAATATATAAATACTATATATTTCTTTAACAAATAAATATAATGGTGTAGCGCGCCGTTTTACGCTTGCCACTACACCATCTCTTTCCCCCGTACAGCGCCATCCTGCTCACCCAAAACTAGGCGAACCAGGCTGCGCAGACGCCTTCTGCGCATTTCCTACTCTCGAGTCGCTACATAAACCACGCCCCGCAACAAGGAATGGCCTATATAAAGAGCTGCGAGCCCTAAATTAAACCAGTTCGTCTGTAGCTCGCTCTTGACTAGTACGCTCTCTTAGTTGCGCTTCGTCCTTTGGCACGACATTCTAAGGAGTATTCTACTACCATAAGTAAAGCACCAACCAGACCCCGACTGCTGCCTTAGTTGCGCTTCGTCCTATGGTACGACCCTCTAAGCAGAACCACAGTCAGTTTTGTTGTTCCCAAAGCCTAAACAGCAAGGTTCCCTCCGATCCCTTGCTTAGTTAATTATTATTATTGTGAATTGATACATTGTGACTATTTTTACTATATGTGATCTGTGAACTTACTTTAAATAAATAACATTTTACCAACAATTGTGTTATAATTGGTATTTTCCAATGAAATATATAGTATTTATTGTACATAACTGAACTGCCTCAGTAACAGTATTTTGTATTTGTTTAAAGATAAATTGAAGATGTCCACTGATTTGGTATAATTATTTCCCTCCATTAGTATTCTGGGCAAAGAGGGATACATAATACGTATATGATACCCATATTATGGTAGTTAGTTCTAGAATTTCTGCACTGAAATAAATCCTGACTTCTGATATTACGTACTGGAATCCGGAAGCTTATCAATTCTAGCAATACCGGACTTTCAACTAAATTATTTAGAATTTTATACAGAAATACCAAATCAGTGAAAATTCTTCTGTCTGACAATTTGAGCATATTCATATTCATAAATAAAAAATAAGAAAAACTCTGAAGAAAACCTGAACTTGAAAATTCATAGCCCGCATCACTTAAATGAGAATTGTAATTGTCCCTCATTAGAAAACGTTGACCATATAACGTATCTGGGTCTAAAAATTGACCGAAACTTAAAATGGACCGAACACATTACCTATTTAAATAATAAAATTAAAAAACTAAGTTATTTTTTCAAATCTATCAGGAATGTCCTCATTAAAAAAGACTTAATCAAGATTTACATGGCCCTCTGCCAATCACTGTTAGAATACGGTATTATCGGATGGGGCGTGCAAATAAAAACATACTAAGTCCACTAATTAAAACTCAAAAAGCCATAATGAAAATTATACTGAAAGTTCCTGTAAGAACTAGCACTGACGAAATCTTCAAAAATCTTAACATAATGTCAATTAAACAACTATATTTTAAAACTATACTCATTTACATTCATAAGTACAAAACCCAAGAAATAACAACTGACACGTACATTAGAAACACTAGATCTCATGGTCAAAAACATATCCAACAAGTAACTGCTAGCACAACATTTGGGCAAAAAAGCTTCTTATATTATGGCATTAAACTCTACAATAAAATACCACTCTCACTCAAAAACCTCAACATTATAACATTTAAATTTCAAATAAAAAGCTGGATACTAAATATAGGGAGATCAGAAATAGAAAATATACTGAAATCAAATACAGACTAAAACCGAATCTAATGAACTGAATTATAAAAAAACACTATCTTATTTACTTTATAATTATTAAAAAAAAATACTACATGACATATGTTATGTCGAATTCATATTATTCTTATAATTAAATTATAAAATGTAAATGAAATCCTCAGCACGGGAGATCTCAGTGAGGATATCATTATCTCTATTTGTTATTAAGAAATAAAGACAATTTATTACGCACCAGATTTAAATGTCCGGGTTTAATTTTCCCCACAGGAAAAACTAAACCCTTTCACACACTTCCCAAATGATCATCTGGTCAATCCACGTTATGCAATTGCACTATATGTATTATAATTACAAAACAATACAAGAACAACATGTCAACCTACCAGAGACCAGATGGGAAAATAATTCACCGACTCCAGATATTTTCATATCAATGGGTTCGGCTCTGTGGAATTCCTAATTGAACCTATAAATCCTACTGATCCCTCAATATAAATATTTAAAAAATCTTTTGTAATCCTACATGTATTTAAAATTACCGATTTTTGCATTTTTATGTATAAATTCTTTGACAGATCTAATACGCCTAAATTTTGAATCAGAGACCTAGGTATAATGCCAGTAGCCGAAATAACAAATGGTAATATTTTTATATTCCGAGAATGCCAAATTCTTTTAATCTCATTTCCTAAATCTGTGTATTTTCTAATTTTTTCAGAAACAGTTTTTTGAATATTACAGGAATTTGGAATAGCTACATCAATGATATAAGTTATTTTTTTTTAATTTTGTCATGTAAAACTATATCAGGTCTATTATGACTAATTGTTCTGTCTGTTAGTATAGTTTTATCATAATATATTTTATAAAATTCATTTTCTAAAAATGAATTTGGTTCATATTCATAATATGGTACTATATTACGGCAGTCAATCAAGTTATGTTTAGTTACCAAACTTTGGTGGATTATTTTTAAAACCTGATTGTGCCTAAATGTATACTCGGACGGCGCTAATATAGAACATCCCGATATAATATGTTCTATAGTTTCCAGAAAAGCCAAACATTTTCTACATAAATCATCAATTTGATTTATATCTTTGATTATATGCTTCTTATAATTTTTAGTATTAATGACTCTATCTTGAATGGCAAGCATAAATCCTTCTATTTCTGCGCTCAACTCTCCAATACTCAACCATTTGTTTGACGAAAGTTTGTCAACATACGTTTGGTTGAGATAATTGAAGTGTTTTGCATGAATAATTTTATTTGACCAGGAATCTAATAATTCCTGGTTAGTATTTATAAGAATGTTGGCATTCTCGTCATATAAATTTAAAGGTGTAATGTTTCTATCTGCCTTACAAATTATTTTGTGCATTTCTGAGCTATTAGCTTTCCTATGGAAAAAATTTCTAAGCATTTCTACCTGATTGTGTTTCAAAGATGTTATTTTGACTATACCTCTACCTCCTAAATTTCTAGGTAAATTAATTCGTTCTATAGCTGAATTTGGATGATGGCAATTAAACTTTGTTAACGTAGTTCTAATTAATCGTTCTAAGTTATCTAAATCTCATTTTTGAAATGATATTTTCACTATTATTATTATTATTATTATTTAAAATATTATTGTAGTTTAAGAGCTATGCCGGTCATTTAAAAATATCGTCGATAGGTATTGTAACGAATGTCTTCTGTTCCACCCGCGCTCCCCTCAGGGGAACTGAGCGAAAGGAACTGCATATATCGGTCCAAAAATAGCTAAATAAAATCGTCAAAATCGATGTTTTTTATTCCCCATTTTTCTTCTCCAAAACTGGACCGATTTTAAATTTTTTTTGACTTACTGAATAAATAGAAAATATTCTATGTCGGTACGTTTTGCTTTTTTTAAAAATACATTTTTTAGTTTGTATACTGAACGTCTTTTGACGGCGTTTAAACCAGGCAATTTTATTCATTTTTGGAAGGTCCTAACTTCTATAAGAAGTACATTATCAAAAAAAGCAAAACATACCGACACGCTAATGGTTGATATCTATATTATGTAAAAAAAATTGCTCTAAAGTCAAAATCCAGAGAGATAAACAGGGAATACGTTTGTATGAAAAAAAACGCCGCAGTATTTCCTCTTAACATAATTGCTGGAATACCCATTTTAAAATTTAGAAAACGTAAAAATTTGTTCTGTATTCTTTCAACAGCTTATACATGTATATTATAATATGGGTTCCAGATGGGAGAATTGTACTCAAGTTGACTTCTAACATATGCAAAATATAACAGTTTAATATAATTTATATTGTTAAAATTTCTCTACATAGTATTACAAAACTTGATGGCGTTACCAAGGCAAATAGTGAATAATTTTTATGTATGTATAGATATAACACTTTCATTTTAATTCTACTCAATATAAATGCCAGCAAAAGTTTCAATTTATATAAAGCATATTTTTTACGAGAGATGGGAGGGCTGACAGAGGTATCGAAAGAAGGGTAAATGCAAGTAACTCTATTAATGGAGGCCTGAACGCCGTTGGCGCCAGCAAAAAACTCTCCCAAGAAGCGAAGTTAGCGTCCATAATGGAGTGCTGGTACCTATCCTGATGCATGGCAGTGAGGCATGGAACTGGCAGAGGAAGGATGAAAGAAGACTGAATGCTGTAGAAATGCGATCCCTGAGAGGCGTATGTGTGATAAAACTATGTACGATCGTGTGAGAAATGTGGATATCTGCGAAGAATACAATGCTGATGTAAGCATTACTGGTGCCCTCACCCAAACGCCCAGTCATTGACAGTTGTTATTGTAGTAATAACCTTGCAGTTTATGAATTGTGTAGGTGTAATGCAAACAATAATGTTAACTAAAATAAAGTTTTTGCTGTATGGAAACCTACTTTACACATTTATAAAAAAACCATAGATAAAATTGCGAGAAACAATTAACAAAATTAAGCAAACAATAATGTTAACTAAAATAAAGTTTTTGCTGTATGGAAACCTACTTTACACATTTATAAAAAAACCATAGATAAAATTGCGAGAAACAATTAACAAAATTTCTGACTCAATACAGGTTCACCTAGTGAGGCAGGCAATGCACAACTAAAAATACTGTATAACTATACTACTCCTGTGTAACCTTTCTTACATTACTTTCTGTTTGTTAATTTTTCTGTACTGATTGATGTAATCTATTTGTAAACTACATTGAGTATGTAATTTTTTTTTTTTTTTAGTTATATTGTTGTTATTTCATTGAATAAAGATTATTAAAAAAAAAAAAAAAAAATCATAATGAGTAAGATTAATAAAGGGACGCTCAGATGGTTTGGGCATGTAGAGCGAATGAACGAGGTAAGGAGTGTAAAGAGAATATATGACGCAAATGTAAATGGTAGAAGAAGTCGGGGACGCCCGAGGAATACATGACACGACCAAGTGAATCAGATACTTGAGTCGGGCCATGTGAAGAGTCGGAATAATAGAAGAGCATTTATGAGACGATGTATGAATGAGAACGAGGCAAGGAGTGTGTGCCAAGATCGAGTTGTTTGGCGGTCTGTCCTCTCTGCCTATCTCTGCGTGATGGTTAGTTAGTTAGTTATATTTTGTTTGTATTTATAACGAGCGTCGATTTGTAGGAGAGAATAATCGAAATAATGATTTTACATTAATTTTCGCTTTAAGATTTGTTAGTTTTATTTCGATCTAAAGTTTAATTGACAATTTTTATGAGTTTATTCGGCCGCCATAAAAGCAGAATATTAAAAATAATATTAATAATTATTGTTCTAAATTTGAATTGCGCTATTTCTTTGTTTTGAAATACTGTAATAGCATAATGTGGATATTTCGGAGTTGCTCAAACTTAGGCCCTTCGCTCAAACTAAATTCACGCGCGGTAGAAGTGAACCCTTCAGAAAACTAAAGTAGACAATTGAAACCATTTATTGTATAACCAACACCTCTGCCATAGGTCACCCAAATGGTTCGATACGTTTAGTGGCTCAGCAGGGGTGCTCGGGTTTATGGGGTTAGGTTTGTCTGATGCGTCTGCCAACCTGACATGTGGCAAGCAGAATCGAGAGAGACTGGTTGAGGGAGGTCTTTTATCCTTTCCAGCCGGACTCTCTCGACCCATCGCCTTGCACCGCGGTTGCAGAGACGGATTCTTATGTCCGTCACTCCTGGACGCACTAACCCCCAGATTCCTGCCCTCCCCTCGTACATATTTCCTTCCCAGAACTTCCTCTCCTTCCTTTCCTTAAAAAAGCCTCCACACAGTATCCCCTAAGATGACATAGGCCCTTAGGGAAATTATTTTCCTCAGGGCCTCCTGTGTGGAGCTCATGTAAAATAAAACCTTCAGAAAACTAAAGTAGGCAAGAGTGGGGAGACTACGAAGCATTTTTTTATAAATATGAAGGATGATTTTTTTCATATTTTATCGTACACCTTTTCCTATATATTTGGTCACCTTATTAGTATTATCTTATTCTTCTTCGGAGTCGCTTTCTTTTGTGTTTTCTGTTGCCTGTTTATTTTGGAGTGGTTTGAAGATCAGATATTGAATTTTCAAAAATACATTTTTTTTATTTATTTGATCCTTGGTCCGCCGAATGTCTGGCCGCTAAGGTTCGTTGGGAACTTTATGGTGGATTTATCGTATTATATTTGAACATAGTACCTGTCAAATAAATAAACATTCTTTCTCATTCTCTCGCAGGCTAATTGATGTATGTGTTTGTATCTTTTTAGTGTCGCTCGATTCCGTTTCATCGAGCTTCAAATCACAACGGTGCTAAAAGAGTTTTCACTTCAAGTTCAAGGCGGAACTCAACTTTCGATTTCGATTATTAGCCTGTAACACTCATCTACACTGAAAAATTCTCCCGAGAAAAGATACATGCCGCCGACGGGACTCGAACTCGCATCCTTCTGATTTCCGGTCAGCTGCTCTGTCCACTGAGCTACGTCAGCCTATCTCCTGCCCGACAAATAATTCAATATATAGATACTATTGTTTCATTCAACAATTACAGCTTATTACATTTATCCACCTGCAAACAACCGACTTTATTTTATAATATACAATAATTTATCAATTATCAAACTTGACCTTGTTTGTGTGTTGATCTAGTCAAATTTTTAGTTCTCTAGGTAAGTCTTTATTTTATTTTGTCTAATACCTATGTTTTGTTTTAATTTATGCATGATTACATGTGAGTTGTAAAAAATTATCTTTACAACAACTAAAACTTATTTATTTATTCAAATAAATGTCTTATTCATCAATACTCTATCGTCAGTCCGTTGTCTTAAATTGCACCTTGAAATTGCAATTGTCTTGGTATTTAAAAAAGTGACTGGCCTGACATAAAATTATCTGGTGAAATATGTACTCAAACCAAAAAATATATAAATTATAGTTAACCTTTAAGTACCGACGTGTGGTCTGATAGACACCCTGAGCCTGCGAAAAGTCTAGTTACCCGCACTTCTTTCTACTCCTCGAGTAGTTGTCCAACAGTGTTCGTGGAGAATGGCAGTGTCAGTGGCAGTAAGTTATGGCTGTTATAAGATCGCGAGTGGTTAGTGAGACCGCACGTCGGTATTAACTTTTTTGGCTATGACTTTTTGAAGTTAAACTTCTTTACGCACGCTTGACTTGGGGAGTAAGCTGGTGAATGCGTGACGAGAGTGAAAAAGTGTGATGTCTCAAAACTCTGTCACATCTGCCCCTCAAAACTAAAATGTAACACTTGCACAAAACATGTGTGTCTTCAATGCAGCGAGGTTGTGTGCAAAGACTGTTTATACTATTTGATAGTTATTTTTCATAAAACTGCTGATTATTTATGTTTTCTTTGTTTTTGTATAGTTATTTATTAACTTTACGAATGGTCTATTTTTGAGAAGAAAAAAAAAACAGTGTAATTAAAATATATTAGGTCCTTACATATGAAATTGGCGTTTTGCCGTACTGGCAACTTTGATCTCAAATATCTTCTCTTTGGTTAGGAATTCCAAATTCAAATTTATACAGCTATTTACTCATGTATTTGTGTTTCGAAAATTATAATTCATTTGTTTTTTCCTTAATTGCTTTTTTTCTTTGCGTCACTTAGTTTACAAAATGGAAAACTTTAAAAATCACGTTATTTATGGGTACGAGTTCCACCATGGCACCAGTGCTGAAGAAACGGCTCGAAGGATTAATGATGTGTATGACAACGGTGCCGCAAAAAAAAACACAGTGCGTTTTTGGTTCCAACGTTTTCGTTCTGGAAATTTCGACCTGCAGAACAAGCCTCGTGGACGGCCGGAGACCAAAATTGATAATGAAGAATTGAAGGCTATTGTGGAAGCGGATCCGTTGCAAACCATGTCCGAGTTGTAATATGTCCAAGACATAATAACACTTGTACCCATTTTAATATTTACAGTTATTTTGACATATTATTATTATGTTATTTTACTGTATAAATGTATCTTATGTAATAAATAAATAAAAATAAAAATAAAACTTAGCTGCAGGCTACGATGTTAGTGATAAAACTATTTTAATCCACTTGAAGCAAATTGGGAAGGTGAAAAAGCTTAAAAAGTGGGTACCTCACGAATGAGTGAAGCAAATCAACAAACGCGCATTGACTGCTGCGTTGCATTACTCAACCGGAACAATAATGAAAGGATTTTAAATCGAATCATTACCTGTGATGAAAAGTGGATCCTGTACAATAATCGGAAGCGCTCATTGCAAGGGCTGATCCCTGCTGAACTAGCAGAACCATGTCCCAAGCGAAAATTGACTCCAAAAAAGTTACTTGTGAGCGTTTGATGGACTAGTGCTGGTGTCGTTTACTACAGTTATCTTAAATCTGGCCAGACGATTACGGCAGATGTCTATTGTCAGCAACTGCAAACCATGGTGGAAAAGCTAGCTGCTAAACAACCGAGGCTGGTTAATCGCTCTAGGCCACTGCTGCTTCATGACAACGCTAGACCACCCACTGCACAACAGACGGCTAACAAATTAGAGGAGCTTCAATTGGAATGTCTAAGATATCTACCGTACTCTCCGGACCTTGTCCCAACAGATTACCATTTTTTCGAAATTTGGATAACTTCTTGAAAGGGAAAAAATTCAACTCCGATGGAGCAGTCCAAACCGCCTTCAAAGATTTTATTGATTCCCGTCCGAATGGTTTTTTTTTAGTAAAGGGATCGATGAACTACCCATGAGATGGCAAAAGTGCATAGATAGCAATGGTAGATACTTTGATTAAATAAATATATTATATAAAAAATCGACTTTATGTTCCTCCCATACAAAACGCCAATTTCATATGTAAGGACCTAATATTTAGGTAAAAGTCCATTTTTTATTCCAACAAATCGATGTTTGCAATTTAAATGCTTACGATTATTAACAAACATTTATATTTTATTTTAATTAAGCAAAAAGTGATGTTTAAACAATATTTAGAAGCAATAAACGTGCATAAAAATACACGATTGTTTAAACACCAAAAACTGCGACTGCCCTGCCATAGTAAAAACAGACCAAATAAAATATCTAGGAATCATAATTGACCATAATCTCAAATGGACACATCATATAAATCATATCACCAATAAACTCCTCAATACATCTTTTCCTAACCATAAGAAACATATACAAACAAAAACAAATGAAGACAATATATTTTGCACTCTGCCAATCTATAATAGAATATGGAATCATTGTTTGGGGAGGAGCAACAAACTCAGCTATTGCTCATATGGAAACCACACAGAGAACCATCTTAAAGATTATACTAAAAAAACACAGAATGACTGACACAGACCAAATATTCAACATGTTCGACGGACTTGATATACGACAATTATACATAAAAACACTTCTTAACTATATCTTTGACCAAAAACACAAACTCCAACAAACACAAACCATTAATAGACCAGATAAGCATACATATAAAACTTAAAAACACCGACGATAAACACAAGCTTTGGACAAAGACATCACAAATACCAGGCAATAAAAGCATTCAACCATCTTTCACTCGATTTAAAAAAAGAAGAAAACAAAAAACTTTTCACACTCAAAATTAAAAGATGGATTAAAGACCAAAAAGGCAACTTTACAAAAAAATCACAACATAAAAAAAAAATAAAAAAAACACATAGACATAAACACCATTGCAATACTCACTAATATATAAAACCTTTTAATTTCACTATCGGTTTATATGTATCTATCCTATTTATATAGTTTTATTTTAGTGTTATTTTACTCTATTTTGTTTTGCTCTATTTTACTTTCTTTTAATTCTCATATTGAGTTTCTTTTTTCTTTAGTTTTTATTTTATATGTATCTTAAATTTTAAAAAAAAAAAAATCATATCAAACTGTAAAATGAGGTCCTCAGCACGGGTAAAGCACCCAGTGAGGCCCACATTAGTCAAATGTGTAACACACATGTATTAATCAGATGAATCAAAAAAAAAAAATGTTTTTAGAAAAATATGATAAAATACATTTTTTTTTTGTATTAAGACTGTGATGGTCTAGCAGACCTCACGTCAGTACTTATGTGTAACTAAAACGGCACCTCGCTACTTAAAGGTTAAAAACTATGTAAACAAAATAGGGCCAAAAGTTGACCAACTTTTATACATTCACCCCTATCTCTGAAAAGTAAAGCGATTGCGAGTATCCATGTACCATTAGATCACCATATCTCCGCAAAATGTCGCTAGTATCTCTTTTCGACGGGACCGCTTGTTCATCATTCATTTATTTGTTTTCATTGTCCTGCAAAATTAACTTTTTTGATTTAAGACACTTTTCTACGGAATGTTCGATATATAAACTAAAACAAATGAAATCAATATATTTTGCACATTGTCAATCAAAAATAGAATATGGAATCACTGCTTGGGGAGGAGCAATAAACTCAAATATCGATCATATGGAAAAAACTCTACACAGGAGGCCTTGACGAAAATAATTCCCCTCAGGGCCTATTTCTTCTTTGGGAGAGTATTTTTGTGCGGAGAGTATTTTTAGAAAAGAAATAGGTGGAAGTGTTGGGAGGGAAAAGGTGTGAAGAGTGGGTAGGAATTTGGGAATCAGTGCATCCAGGAGAGAACGAATCTAATCCTCCCACTGCGGTGCAAGGCAATATTCCGAAAGAGTCCTGCTGGAGAGACCAAAAGTTCTCCCTCAACCAGTCTCTCCCGATCTGGCCTACAATGCAGCTGTTGGGTAGACGCATTTGCCAAGACTCGGACATGAACCCGGCTAAGTCACCAAATGTTGCAAACCACTTGGAGTGACCTGTGGCAGAGGTGTCGGTTATCCAATAAAAGATTCCCGGGGCGGCGGTTCCCATATCCGCCTCCATAATTAAGGTAATATTAAATAAAAGGTAATACTTAAAAAACATAATAGGACTGACACTCAAAAATATTCAACATGTTTGACGTACCAGATAAACGCTAACTATACCTACAAAAAACACACTACTAAACTACATTTTCAACAAAAAACCAAATTACAACAAACACAAAATATCACTAACAGACCAATTAGAAAAGCTTTAAAAAAAGTATTAAAACTCCGACCGTAAACACAAGCTTTGAACAAAGTCACCGTAAATACCAGGTAATAAAAACATCCAACAATCTTTCACCTGATAAAATAAATGAGGGTCACCCATAGACATCCAAATGACTAGACAAGCAGTTACAGGTGAGGGGTCAAACCAAACCATGGAGGGCGAAGAGGGGAAAGATGACTGTGATTCGTTATACAATCAATCTGACAGTAAATAGGCATCTCGCATTACAATATCACCAATTAGTTCTTAAAAGCAAAATCTGCTTTGAATGAATAGACCTTTTTACATGGGAGCGCGAATTGCTTGCCATGATAATAACATATTTGCTAAGGCTAAATGCTCGCCCCAAAAAGACTCGCCCCAATACACATAGCAATATTTTGTTGCCGTGTTTAGTTAAAACACTATAACAAATGTTTCATAATTTACTTACCCCTGTAACCAGCGACGAGCACACTGGAGAACCGCCCACATTCGCTATGTGCACATTGATATGTAGATATACTGTATATAATACGCTACCGTTTTGGCGTTGTATTTCGTTAAATGTATGGATGTTACCTTCTAGCTGTTCACGGCAAGAATGATGAAGTCACACATTTTAGATTCAAGCGAGGCTCTATCCCCTCCCCATTGAGCGAGCCGGTTCCAAGGAGGAGCTTCAGCCGGCGCCATGTGGAGGGGGAAATAATACGTTTTTATCACTTAGGGCAGGTCCATGTATATTCATATGTCCGTGGGGTCACCAAAGAAAAATTGAAAAAAGCCCAATAACATTATTTAACCAATTTCTTTAGCACCGTTTAGAATTGAAACTCGATGAAATGGAAAATAGCGATACGAAAAAGAGACACAACGATCTCTATGAGACCTATGTGAGCTGGGACAAATATATGCAACTATAGGATTTAGCCTGCGATAGAATGTGATAGCAATTAAATATTTACTTTATTCACGGGTAATTGGTTCCAATATAATACGATAAATCCACGGTCCCATGCAAGTCCCTTTAGTGAAGTGCTATAAAGCGCCTGATGAACCTTTGCAGGGATTGAATCCTACGAAATTCAAAAAAAATAAATTATAAAATCAATATCCAATCTTCAAATCACTCCAAAATGAACAGGCAAAAAAAACACAAAAGACAGCGACATCTAGCGACTCTGAAGAAAAAAACACAAATACTAATAAGATGGCCAAACGTATATAGTAGAAGATCGCACTAGAAACGACCTTTACCCATCTGTTTAATGGATGAAAAGTATTTTATATCAAATTTAATATATTAGAAAATATGTATATCTCGAGAGGGTTGTCTAAAAAATTACTGGCAAGACTATGATTTATTAAAAATTGAAAAATTACAATTTTTAATAAGATGACTAATAAGATGGCCAAACGAATATAGTAGAACAAATTTCATAATGCCAGAGCAAAAACCTTGTCCTGACAATAACGAACCCAACAAAAAAGAATTATCCAATTTGGTGTAGTCGTTCGGAAGTTTTGCGGGAACATACATTTCGGCGATTCATTTTTATTAATACGAGGGTGGGTTTTTAAGTTTGCGGAATGGGGGGTAAGGTGTGGAAATAAAAATCCATAATTATTTTTCCTTTTCAATATATTCAATATATTCACCTGCTACGATCTTTCAATTAACTGATGTAATTATTTGTCTTTGTCTAAAAAATACGCCGAAATTGCATCCTTCACTTCTTCGTCAACTTTTTTCCACGAAGTTCTTATTTCAAGTTTGGAACTGGGTAATAATCACTGGGAGCCAGATCAGGACTGTAAAGTGAGTGTGACAAAATTTCCAAGCCCAACTTCTGCTGCGCAGCCATCGCAACACAGCTCTTGTGAACAGGCGCGTTGTCGTTGGAAGACACCTTTGTTCAATTTTGCCCTTCTTTTCTCCTCGATGGCTTCCTTTAATTGCTCTAGGATTGAAACGTAGTAATCTCCAGTTATGGAAACTCCTTTCTCTTTGTAATCGATCAACAGGATTCCTTCTGAGTCCCAAAAGACTGTCGCCATGATTTTCTCAGCCGATTGTGCGACCTTAAACTCTTCGGTGGTGGTGTGCCTTTCTGTGCCACTGCATTGAGTCCTGTTTAGACCCAGGTTTATAATGATAAACCCAAATTTCATCGCCAGTAACAATTTGAGTCCACACTCTATCTTTGTCTTCTCTACAGAGGTCCGAAAATTCACGAGAACACTCCGCGCGCTGTTGTTTTTGAGGGGGCGAGCATTCCCGGTAGCCATCTTGCGCTAACTTTAGTCATGCCAAGATGGCCATAAAGAATTTCGAAAATGGTTGTATCTGATACTCCAACTATTTCTGCGAGCTGTTTCTTCTTTAGTCAGGCATCTTCCAATATTATTTTTCGACTTTTTGAATAATTTCCGGAGTGGTCTCCTCGATCGGCCTTCCTGGCCGTGGGTCGTCTTCCAGTGACCCTTGCCTTGTTTACAGAAGGTATACCACTTGTTAACCATATTTTTACTTGGACAAGAGTACCCGTAAACGGATGACATCTCTTTCAGTATGGTCTGAATTGATTTTCCTTGCTTGGTAAGGAACTTTATAAAAGCGCGGAACTCGATTTTCTCCGTATTTCACAATTTCTTCCCAATTGACATGTTTAGTCGACGATAGCTCAAAGATTAATGACCTGATTTTGATAAAATCCGGTATTTATACTGATAATCAATTGTTCAATTAGTATCTAATTCAGCGACACCCTCACTAATCACCTTCCTATGCATTCCGCGAACTTAAAAACCTCCCCTCGTATAATATAAATATACAACTACATATAAGAAGATTTGCCGCACGTTCCAGAGTGGAAGATACTCTCAGTATCGCCCCGGACCAACATTCAGAATTAAAATACTGCTTTACCCCTCCGAATTTTCGCCAATATGACTTGAGATGTCTCAAACAAAATGACATTTTACGAAAACTTTGTGTTATTACCGCTTCACAATTAAAGCTCTATAAATGAAACATTTCTGTACGTAGCCAAAAGTAAAAACTGTTTTAGAAAGGTTACAAAAAATCTTTCGAATTATTATATTAAAAATAAATGTTAAGATTTGTAAATATTAAAATTTTGCATGCAAACATTAAAACTAGGTAAAAATGACTGACGTGATGTTTTTTATGTGAAAATGGTACTAAAATCACAGATTATGTAATCAACAATACTTATTCTATTGTATATATGTGTAATAAACACTTTTTTATCATTTTATATTAAAATATTTAATAAAAATTAAAAATATCGAGCGCGGACAAGCTGCCGGTAGTACATTTGCGCGGGAAATTATTTTTGTCAACTACGCGACTGACAGCTGATTCCTGTTATGTATTTCCATAGACAATTTGATAGGGATGTACAGCTTGATCTACTATCGACCTTTTTATTTTTGATTTAGGGATGTAACTAAAACAATAACGGAGTTAGGACGATTTCTATGGAAACACACGTGCTGACGTATAAACACACTTATTGTACTTGACTGCTGTCCTATTTCTAACGCTCATATCTGCTTACGTTGCGGAGGGGTTAAAATGGCGTTAGCCGTGTATGGTGACCAGATCTGAATAGCCATGTATTTCCCCACCTTCATCTTCCCCATCTCCTACCCCTCTCCACTACCTTCAGCCTCACTATCACTTTTTTTTTTACATGAGCTCCACACAGGAGGCCCTCAGGAAAATAATTTCCCTCAGGGCCTATGTCATCTTTGGGGATGCTGTGTGGAGGGTTTTTTTAGGAAAGGAAGGAGAGGAGAGTTCTGGGAAGGAAAAGGGTTTAAGGGGTGGGTAGATCTGGGGTTCGGTGTGTCCTGGTCATCCGCCTCCAAGACCTAGACAAACCTCACCCCGTGAACCCGGGCACCCCTGCTAAATCACAAAACGTAGCGAATCACTTGGGGTGACCTATGGCAGAGGTGTTGGTTATCCAATAAAGATTCCCGGGGCGGCGGTACCCATTCCCGCCTCCCAAATTGGAGGTTGATATTTTTCGTTTCCTGGAGTTGAACTCACAATGTTAAAAAACTTTTCACTTCAAAAATAAATTAAATAATTTATAATAAAATGATCCAGTTTGTGAAACACTGGTTAAAGGTTTCGCTTTTTATCATTAAAGGGGTAATTTGGTATTTTTTAACCTTCGGTTTATCGAATTTGCGCTGGTTTTAGGGTTAATATGGGGGCAGTGGCGTGTTTACGATTTGACCGACCCACACACGATATTTTGGCAGTATTTTTGACGATAATTTTTTAATATACCTAGGAGCATGCAATGCGAACCCTTTGTATTTAGACGCTACGTTATGGCGCGGTGTACCCGCTCAAATGAGAGATGGAGATATGTATAAATACGAATGTCAGAAGGAGTGCGCTAACATTTAAACGAAAATTGTGAAAATGTTTAACAAAACACGACTCATTTAAAATAGAGCAAAAATATCACGGGGAATGTCTAAAATACCATTTAAAAAAACACTGTGAATTTTTTCGAACATTATTACTTGTAAAATATCTTTAACCCTTTAGAATTATTTCTGATCAATTGTTATTGTACAGAATCCTAACTAATACGATATCTTCCCTGTTTTTTTTACAAACATAGATATTAGAGTTCCTGGTCGCAATGGCAGAAACGTATGCCTTTTTTACAACAGCTGCTCCAACACCAACTACTTACAAAATGAATTCATACATCGAGCCTGCCACTATCATAACACACACCTCCCATATACAGACATCTTCAATATAACTTTCAACAAATTCAAAGCAACACTATTAGATAAATGTAATGCATCACAACACACCACTTAACATCCATATTTATATTTATTGTATTATTTATCAGATTTCTTTTCCTAATTTGCAATATATTTACATATTCCCTAATTACATACATATCATCCTCATACTCCTATAAGATTATAAGCTTACCCTTTATTGTGTTTTTCTGTATTCTTATCATGCACATTTAAGTATTTAACTTCTCCTAACTATTCTTTTTCTTAGTTTTTCTTTATGTTTTTCTTGTATTAAGATTTTATCAGCGAAAACATGTTTTTAGGCTTACTGTTTTATTTTAGCACTATTTTTTATGTATTTTTGTAAAGCTGTTTGTTTTCCAAATAAAGACATTATTATTATTAAAAATTTGGCATTTTTTTCAGATGGTCAAAATATTTTCGCTTTACAATAAAATGCAAATATTTGAAATATTTCTGAGCACATTCAAAAACCAAAAACTGTTTTAGAAAGGTGATAAAATACGCTTTCAAATTATAGAATTCGTAATAAACATATTTTTTTATCATAAAATTTTTGCATACAAACAAGTTTTCAAAATGGCTCACCTTACGTTTTTTCTAACTAAAATTACTGATAATAAAAATAATAAAAACACATGCATATTTAATTAGACAAATGTACAACAAACACATATTGTAACCTCAATTTTTGTCACTCTATGTAAAAATAATTCATAAAAAATTCCCGAAGTGTCAATTATTTTTTTTCAATTTGCGATTCCAAACTTTGTGTTAATAAAAGTGTACAATTTATTTTTTTGGTGGCTATTTTTTAGATTGGAATATAAAGCGTGATGTTTTTCCTTTCTAACACGGATTAGAACATATTTGTACCTCTGATATGGTCTCCTGTGATTAAACGGGTTTTAAAAAAGTGTTTATAATAATTGTGGTAAAACCAAGTACCTATGATCGTGTGAAAAATGTGAATGCAATGCTGAAGTAAGTTTAATGAGTAAGATTAAAAAAGGAACGTTTCGATGATTTGGGCATGTAGAGCGAATGAACGAGGAAAGGAGTGTAAGGAGAATATATGACGCAAATGTGAATGGTAGAAGTCGGGGACGCCCGAGGAAGACATGGCTCGACCAAATCAGATACTTGAGTCGGGCCATGTCAAGTAAAATAATAGAAGAGCATTTATTAGATGATGTATGAATGTGAACGAGGCAAGGAGTGTGTGCCAGGACCGAGTTGTTTGGCGGTCCGTCCTCTCTGCCTACCCCTGCGGGGAAACGGCGTGATGGTTAGTTAGTTAGTTAATAATTTTCGGAGCATACTTTGCCATTTTTTTCTATCGAGGTAATTTTATATAATTGCCGTTTTGGCGTAGGGAATGTACAGATATTATCTATTAGAATGACATATTTTTAAGAGCTTTTTTGTATGCTCCGAAAATTATTAAAAAACTTAAAGTACTTAAGGAAAATATATAATAAATCGGTAGAAATGCGGGAAGCCGGGCCTTAAACGAAGTCAATACAAGCTAAACTTATTGGCACCTCTGGCACTCGAACCCAGGAGCAAATCGAGTCCCAGAGTTGACCGTATCTTTTTCTGATTTTTCTATTTCCAGATTTTCGATTGAGTTTCGCTAATATTGTCTTCATTTAATTATTATAATTAAATTACGTAACTCTCGGCTCTACAACCCCTGGTGGGTCTTGGCCTCCTCAAGAGTCTTCCTCCACTCATGTGGGTTTTGTGCCAGCTCTCTCCAGTTTAGAAGATCCAAGATAGATATGATCCTTCCCAGGCTCCTTTGCCCTCTCGGTCTTGAGTTCAGCAAGAACCTTAGTGCTTGATGCTCGGTCATTCACTCTACATGACACATAAAGATATGCGTTAATGACACATTCGCTCGGTTGGTAGAGTCGCGGCCCGGAAAGCCTACGGTCCTGGATTAGAGTCCCAAATGTGCCCTTATCTTTTTTCTGATTTTTCGGTTTCCAGATTTTCGATTGAGTTTTGCTAATATTGTCTTCATTTAATTAAATATTACAAACTAAGGTTTTACTCATTAAGTTAAAAATGAAAAGAATATATATATTTTTTTTATTTATTTATCTATAATAAAATATATTTACAATGGTTTTATTTGTATGCCTGTCTCACTAGGGTATACCTGTGTCGAGACAGGCGTACATAAATGAATATAGTAGTTATAAGAATATTTCAGGTAAAATACATATTATGAATAGAATTAGAACAGAAGGGTGATTGGAAGGGTGGTAAATCTTTTAAAGAGAGTTATTTTATAAATGTTGGAGATGGAGTAATGAAATAAATTCTGCCTAGTCTATTTATAGGTTAAATTTGACAGGATTCCATTATTTTCATTTGTTTTATATGGGTTAGGTTGTATGTGAATAGTTATTTCTGTCTATGTGTGATTTATTTTACAGATATTTGTGATAGTGTGGCGTCCAATACTTATAATCCATTTTTTAATATCTTGTTTGAATTTTGTAAAGGAGTCACTTTGTCTGATCGTAGTTGGTAGTGTATTGTATAGTTTGCAAGCTATGTATTTAGAGTGTCTTTGCCCGAAGGTGGTTTTGAAAAAAGGAGTTTGGAGAAGTTCGTTGTTTTTGGCTCGGGTATTGTGTATTGTTTGTGTAGCTTTGTATGGTGTTTTGTTGTTTTTGTGTAAATTAAGTTATATGGATCTTGAGTAGAGCTGTTTTATGTCCATAACGTTGAAGGAATTGAAGATAGTATCAGTGCTGGTAGTAAGCGGCATTTTAAGAATTATTTTTATTATTATTTTTATATTGCACTTTCGGGAGCCCTCGCACGGTAAATAGATAACTTAAATAAATACAATTTGGCATCGATATCCCTAGCACGGTTTCACCGTTAAAACCACTGGAACGATTTCGGTCGAAAAATCGACCACTTTTATTTTTCTGCGATTGATATCGGTCGAAAAATCGACCGATTTTTCTACCATTCGTAAAATATTTATTATAATTATTTAAAACCTTTCCATGGCCAGCTATTTGTTTTATCGAATAGCTGATAAAATATTCTTTATGTCTATGACCTTATCGGTTGTCTTTGAAGTGTTATTCAATGAGTTTTCGCGGTTTTCTAAGGCGTCCTGTCAAAAAACAAAATAAAGATTTTGACTATTTCGACGAATTATGGTCTCTACCTAAAATGCCGTAAGTAATTCATTTATTGGGTTTTTAACGCATAATTATATATCTGTGTTATCATGATTGAATTATCTATCTTTGAAATGCGTTTTTAATTCATTTGTTGTTAATATATTGTTTTGCTTCGATGTTTTGTGTAAAAATGCGTCAACTGAAGACGTCATCTATTTTTGATTTACAATAATTTCATAAATACTGCACTCGCGCATTTGAAATATAGTTATTCAATCAGAGTGATTCATAACAAAGAGATAAATATAAGTTTTATTTGAATTGGTTCATTATTAATACAGATATTTGCTGTCCAATTATACAAAGTCATATGTCAAAAAGTCAGACTTTTTTTAGATGTAAAATGGTGTAAAGCCTTCGTCGCACAATAAATATTTGGTTATTTAGTTGTATAATCAATTAATTTGTTTACTTTTACCAAATTTGTGCAGTAACAGCTATCGTCCAGGGAGAGGAAGCACTCCACGACCCAGGTTTAAATAATTATTTAAAAAAAATTTATTACTGCAACAAAATTTAAACATTTAAGTACTTACCTACATTAATTGTTTGGGTAAAGTTCGGTTTATGGGCGAAATTCCTAAAAAATAAAACTAGTTATTTTTATACTAATTTGGGGTCGGGGAATCCGAATCTGAAAGAATTAGGCGGCGGCAAGCAATATTAACTGAATTACAGGACTTTAAAAAATTTTATACACATACAGGAAAATAGCCATTTTGGAAGCATTTTGATTCCTAGAAAATCAAACTAGTTATTTTTATACTAACTATGGGCCGGGGAATCCGAATCTGAAAGAATTAGGCGGCGGCAAGCAATATTAACTGAATTAAACGACGTTAAAATTTTCTATACACACACACATGAAAATAATCATTTCGGAAGTGTTTTGACACACGTAGTACAAAGATCATAGAAAAACAAGATAACATAAATGTTTTTACCACACAAAATTAAGTGTTGCCATTAAGCAGTAATATTAATAAGGTAAAATAACATGTTTATATTTTAAGTACTTATTTTTTATAAATTATAAATTTTACTCACTTTTGTATCACAAACCATGTTACATAAACCCGGCGTAGCTGCTAAACTACTTGAAAACAGGGATGTTTTTTTGCCGTGACGCGAGCAGGCGGTATAAAGGGGCACAAACCATGTTACACAAACCTAGCGTAGCCGTTAAACTACTCGAAAATAGGGATGTTTTTTTGCCGTGACGCGAGCAGGCGGTACAAAGGGGCACAAACCATGTTACACAAACCTAGCGTAGCCGCTAAACTACTTGAAAACAGGGATGTTTTTTTGCCGTGACGCGAGCAGGCGGTATAAAGGGGCACAAACCATGTTACACAAACCTAGCGTTAGGTTAGGTTAGGTTACGGATTTTTAAGACTACGAATTTTCATACTTTTGGTTTAAGAATACGGCCGTTGAGATTAACTAATTAATTTACAACATAATATACAACAACATTTCAATCACTCTCCTAATAAAGCAGCTGCTTGTGTTTAGGAGAGGACAACTAAAAAAAAAAATTCATTTGTTTTAATGAAAACAAAAAATATTAGTTATTCAACAAATAACATTAGTGATTTTATGAGAAGATACCTTAGAATCATAGTTCCATGGGAGATACAGATAAAAGTAATAAATTAAAGGTTAGTTAATAAATGATTTGAAGTATTGATAAGGCAAAAAATATTTCTACATATTCAATACATATTTCTAAATACAATATACAATAAGTTAAGTTATGAGGTGGTAAATTTAATTTTTTTATAGTAGATAGTCGTAATTCATCAGGTTAATGTGTTATGTGAGGAATTATCGTGTCGGAAATTATTGATATAGGGATAAATATTTTTGAGAGCTGGTAACACTGCCGGCACATGTTTTTGTATATTCCTTGTTTTTCTATGATCTTTGTACTACGTGTGTCAAAATACTTCCGAAATGATTATTTTCATGTGTGTGTGTATAGAAAATTTTAACGTCGTTTAATTCAGTTAATATTGCTTGCCGCCACCTAATTCTTTCAGATTCGGATTCCCCGACCCATAGTTAGTATAAAAATAACTAGTTTGATTTTCTAGGAATTAAAATGCTTCCAAAATGGCTATTTTCCTGTATGTGTATAAAAATTTTTAAAGTCCTGTAATTCAGTTAATATTGCTTGCCGCCGCCTAATTCTTTCAGATTCGGATTCCCCGACCCCAAATTAGTATAAAAATAATTAGTTTTATTTTTTAGGAATTTCGCCCATAAACCGAACTTTTTCCAATTGTTTTCAATTTAAAATATATAGAGTGGTGCTGACTGCAAGAGGTGGCAGAGGAAGAGGGAGAGGTGGGGTACGAGCTGCAGATGGAGTACCAGCTGGTGCCGGACTACCTGCACGTGGACGTGAGAGTCAACGCAGAGCTGCAATTGCAGCCTCGTCTGGAGTGTTAGTATTTTTTAATGTTTTTTTATGAAAGTACTTTGCTGTGGCCGTTGAATTCATCATATATTTGTATTTATTTAAACGGTGACCCTGCTTTGCTACTGGTGCGAGAGGATCGCGTCAAGGCCCTAAAGGCTGTTAGGGCCCTGCCTGCTTCCTTCCGGCTACAGTGAGTTCCACTGTTACAGTGAGAGTTGGTAAGATCAGCGCTCTGTCCATTTGGCACATTCAGTGCATATTGTACAGAGTTCTAATTTTATTCTTTATTTACATACTGCACTTACTATTTCACACGTGAATGAGAACAATTCATATGATTTATGTATATGTTTTCAGAATTACTTCTCCGGAGAGAATAACGTGTCCCTTTTCACAAGGGACACCTTCACCATTGCCAAGACCCGTTCCACCACCGTGGATGTCCACTCCCGCACAGACCCAATCAATGGCTCCCAATGCACCAATTACGCCAATCCAGGCAGCATCTCCGGAGCCGTTAGCTGGGACATCGCGGAGTGGGGAACTCCAGTGTGGGGAACTCTTCTCTCCGGAAGCCGGCTACCACAGCGAGCTGTGGGTGGACGTGCCGTTCTACCAAGAATTGTCGGCGTTTGGGAACGGTGAGTTTATTTTTTGAAATGTCATACCAGGGGCTCAAAATAAAATCAATTATCTATATTTTATATTGATGTCCCTAGCACAGTTTCACTGTTGGTATATTGGCAGGAGATAAGCATAGTACTTAAAAATTCCACATAACAAACATACAAAATGTACTGTAATCCAAAAAGATATGATGTACCTACATTCTATGCAAGTAAATATGTAGTTACTAACGTAAAAAGTCTGAAATTTGAGTTTGTTTTGGCTAATTTTTGTTCGATAGTAAGAACTTCGCACAGCATTGTGAATACCGACATCATAGTTTCACACATGACAATGCATAATATATTTGTACTTGAGTTAATGTCCTGAAACGTTAAGTGCCTCCATACATGACGCTACTTACAAGCTACTCGATCCTCGTGAGCGTATCATATGCGCCGATCGTAAGTACCCCCCGTACGATTTTGCTGGTAGCACCGTGTACGGGGCGCTATGCGACGTCTGTCGGTATCAAATCAGTTTCACGCAACCGGCGCGGCGGTGCTGAACGCACGCGACGCGTTGCATCATTTGTGTCTGATACTTTTCGTTTGACGTTTGACAGAAATGGCATCGGAACATGAAAGTAATGTTAGATTTGTTCTGGAAGTAGAAAAAATGCATGTTTATGTAACGATACTTTACCAGAATACATAAGAAAGGATTTAGTGGAGATGGCATGGATTGATGTTGGGAAAAAGTCATATGACATCGTGTAAACTCCACGGCTGCACGTAAAAAATGATCAAGTTCAGTATATTCCGGATAGCGCCGTGTACGGAAACCAGCATTAAAGAGTGGTATATATGCAGAGAACTTGTGGTTTCGTCACAATCATATAGTTTGTAAGTATCTCCATGAACGGAGGGCCTTACATTTCAAAACATTGGCATTAAACAGGGATTCTATCTTTTTTTTCTGTAACGGGTATTGTAGAATGAGAAATGAGACATGCCGAACTCCTTTGCGAGGGTTACATGTGATTCACCGGCTTCGAAACGGTGTAATACAGCACTTTTTTCATCAATTGAAAAAACACTTTCGCTTCACGGGACTCATTGTGTCGAGCTTCCTAGTCAAAAGCGAGGCTGTATTGGTAGTTGGGTTTTGTAACCGGACAAATTATCATTAAAATAGGTCGCTTTAAGTAGTTGGTCACTTTAAACAGATATGTTTTCCTACTAAAAGCTATGAAACCTTACTAGAGTTTCCATTATCGTCGCTTAAAACGGTAGACCGTTAAATGCAAAGTCATTATATCCGAATTCTACTGTAAATTTGTGTTTTCTATTATTTCAGAGTCAGACATGGGCAGAACCGACAACGTGGACGAGGCAGCTCTCTATAAAGAAGAGTCGGTACTTGGAAACCGTGAGTTATAAAACTAACTAACTTACCTGCACGCCATTTCCCTGCAGGGGTAGGCAGAGAGGATGGACCGCCATGCAACTCGTTCTTGGCACACACACTCTTTTCTTCATTCCATACCTACCTGACTGTGCTATTCTGACTCCTGACATTGCCCGCCTCAAGTATTTGATTAACTTTTTATTTTATTATTTATATGAATACCTCACAAGAGCCTCAGCTGGAGCCAGTGAGACTATGGCATCCCCAATCGGGGTATGTTGTGAGGCTGAAGGTAGCGGGGAGGGGAAGGAGGTGTGGAAGAGGGAGGTGGGAAAGTACCTGGCTATTCAGAACTGGTCACCAAACACGGTAAAGCCATTTGAAGCAACTTTTCAATTCTGAATGGTGTCTTACATCAGGGCGATACTGAGGGTATCTTCCACTCTGGAACGTGCCGCAAATAGACTATATATTATTTTAAATGAATTTTGTGTGAAAATAACACTAATTATTCAAATCAAATTTATTTGCCCATGCCGGGATTCGATCCCGCGACCATCGTATTGCGAGTCAAAAGCCGTACCAGAGGCAGTGGGTAATCGTAATATAGACACGTTAAATTAATTTGGGTTTTCTGTTGTTTCAGAAATGGATATGGACAGAATGAGCGACGTCGACCACAAAGAGAGCGATGAGGATACCTTCTACATGCCACCAATACCTTATCATAATATTATCAACGTTTCACCTAACTCCGCTATGGCCATAGACTTTAGTAGACAAGACCAGGTAGATAGTGAGGCAATGCATGCGATTCTGCCGCCTGAAGGTTACTCTTTCGATTGGTCCAAAGATATCTCACGTTTTACTGGGATAAGGGAGACATTCACAGGCACACAGGACCAACTTTCAATACCGACGAAATGGGCAAACTTGTGAATGCCTTTCTTAAAATCTTTGATGCAGATGTCATTGAACTGATCACGAGAGAGACCAACAAGTATGCAGATCAATGGATTGCGAAAAAACAATTTAAGCGCCATGCGCGTAAATGAGTTCCCACGAATAAAGAGGAAATGTATGTATTCTTGGCAATTTTAATGTATCAAGGTATTAGTCCCCTTCCTGTTGAAAAAGACTACTTCTATTAAAAAAAAAACTCACCGCCATGCCTTATTTCAGCCGAGCCATGGATTATAATCGTTTTCTTCCAATTAAAAAATTCCTTCACTTCACCAACAATAAAAGTCTTTCTTCTGGTGTACCGTTATCTGTGCGAAGATTACAAAAGATTCAGCCCGTCTTGGACCATCTCTCAAATAAGTTTGAGACTTTATACCTGTCCGAGTAAGACATCTCACTGGATGAATCCTTACTCTGCTATAAAGGCCGTTAGGGATTCGTCCAGGTGATCAAAACCAAAGCGGCCAGCGCGGGTATAAAGTCTTATGCTACGTCCAGACTGAAGCCAACCTTCCAACTCCGAACTTAGTTCGGAGTTGGAAGGTTGGCCCATCGTGTTGTCGCTGCGGCCAACCCTCCAACCCCGAATTCCGTACTCCAAAATGGCGGACATGAAACAGCTGTAGCTACGCTGTATCTTTTTCAGTTGCCTACAATTATTACGTACGTATAATCATATAATTATATACACGACATGTTTTCAAACAATTGTTATACCACTCTCCGTAATAATATAGTCATTTTAATAGTACGCGGCACGGTGTGGACAGCTGCGGCAGGCTGGTTCGTGTGAGTTGGCCGTCGGGATCGCCTCGAAGGCGATCCCGGGCCAACGCGAACTCCAACCTTCCAACTCGAACTTCCAACGTACGAACACCCCTCCACACGATCGTCCAAACGTTTGAAGTTGGAACGTTGGCCGCAGTGTGGGCTTACCATTACGAGCTTTGTGAGTCCAAGACTGGCTATCTTTGGAAATTCCAAATTTATACGGGAAAGACCATTTCCAGACAGGCTGAATCGACAAATCCAGACCAGGAAGACATGACGGAAGACATAACGGAAGATATGACGGACGACACGACACTGATACTGAGTCTCACTCTACATCGAGGCACAATGACATTATGTATTGATTTTCTTAAATTATGAATAAACCAATATAAATTGAATACATTTTTATTATGATAAAGTGTGTAAACAATGTTTAAATCAATATACTGCTCTTTCATTGTAACTATTGTGTTTCCTCCGTCCTACAACATGAGTCTCTTCAAGACCAATGTTCATTCCTTCCTCTCCTCAAAAAGACCCTCCACACAGCATCCCAGATGACATAGGCCCTCAGGGAAATTATTTTCCTCGGGGCCTCCTGTGTGGAGTTAATGTAAAAAAAAAAAAACTAAAACTGTAATATTAATTTAATTGATTTAAAAGAATATTAGGGCTTAATAATTAAATAAATCAATTATGGGTTCCATCAATTATTTTCCCCTCCACCATTTTTTTTCGATACCTTTGCTTTTAGATATAAAATTATCACAATGATATTGTTTGCCCTTCGACGCTCATACAAAGGTTTGATATATATACAATTTTATCATCATCATCATTTTACATATTCTGATTTACCCTATGTAGCTTGACCTTAAGGTAGCTGTCAGAAGTGATTTTTCGTCAAATATTGGTGGATTTCATCAACTTGCAAAGTATCCCTCTGAAATATTGGCAATGTGTATATCTATGATATATATTTCATTTTAAGCCTTATTTCCTTGTTTTGCACGTTATATAAAAACGTGGTTACAAATCTCCAGTTCTAATTTACAATTATTGAAAAAGTATCACCATGATTTTGACATCGTGAAATAGGCTCTCTGTATAATTCATCAAATGAATCAAATAAAGCCAACACGGCAACTATCCTTATAAATAATTGTAGGCAGTTAATGTATCTTCCTAATGTAATACCAGTTTTTGTGGTAAATTCATTAAATATTATAATACAGTGATTTCAATTTTGCACGTCACGCACTCAAATTTTACAAAATCATTTTCCGACCAAACTTTTGAAGAAATCATAAACATCCAAAAAATTATTTTTCTATTATATTCTTGCATCTGTGGTTATCAAACAGGCCATAGAGAACATAAAAACGTAGAAAATATTCAATAAAGATATTTAAAACTGCTACTGGCGGCAATTTCAAATCACAAAAACACAAATTTCGCGCATTTATAAAGTTTAAGATTTTTTAATAATTTATCTATGAATTCTAAAAATATAGGATAATTAGTAAAATATAGGTGAATTCATTGGCTGTAAAGCACTACAATCAGTTTTATGTCTTCATGTTAAAATTCGGAGGTATGATTTTTTTAATGTTGGCGGAAAATATTCAAAATCGTCGCCAAAAAACCGCGAGCAATCGGAGAAAAAAGATTTTTGACGCGCGATCGTTCGAGTGGTTAATAGCTGAACTGATATTGACAGGGAATAAATAAGAAATCGATATACGTTGGCAGCAATATATTCTATGAATTGCCACAGCGAAATATGTTAAACGCCAAGCAATTACGTAAAACTATTAATAAATTGGCAATGTTGAATTGAAATACTATCATAAATATGCATTGTCAGTCCGTATTTTACTTTTTGACGATAAATGGGAGTTAATGAAGTCTATAGTCATATTTCAACCTCTTTAGTTTCTCAATGATCGAACAAAATAAATTGGTAGCGTCTTAGTTGAATTATTTACATCTATGGATCGCGAATACAACTTTTTTCAATTTAAAAGACTTCGTTAATTGAACCCCGTTCATTAATAAGGTAGTAATTATGCATAACGAACGACATTACCCAAATAAATGCATATATTGACAGTTAACCGAAGATACTACCTGACCAAGCTAAAAGTTATCCATCGTCGGTCAGAATATCTCTTAACAATTCATCGACTCAGTTCTTGTTTATTCAATAGACCATTTTAGTTTTTGTTCAATCTCCACTTTAAAATTAAAAATGAACGTATAAAAAATTATAGGTAATCACTTAACTAAGAATTATTTAAACTGATGAGACTTTTCTTTACCTTTACGGAAATAGCTTTGTCTTAAACACCTATCACATTTTTTTAAATTTAAATAATGAAAGAATACCTTCTCCTCCTGTAAAATTTTCTAATGATCTATTGAACAAAGAAGAACTAAGGCGGCAAATTGTTGACCGTGTTCGCAAATATTGTTAACTAACCATAGACAGCTGATTTTGTCAATATCTTATTGATATTGTGGTTATAACGATTAGGGTTTTATCGATCGACCATGCTAGACCCCAGTATGAGTATTTTATCTATGGAAATAGACTTACTAAGAAACATTTTTAAAATTTTATTCAACATATACGGTAAATCGTTTTTCAGCAGTTGTGTAAAATTAAAAATTCATCTATTGGTAAGAGGTTTATATCATTATATCTTGAATTGTTACCTTGTATCATTTTCTTACAATTTTTTATAAATTCTTCACAAATCTTTTGAATTTTGAAAAAAAAAATTTCCTAAGATATTATATTGTTGGTAGGTAATTAATCAACTTGTCTGAATTCACCGCACAAATTGTTCCAATTTTGAAAACGACACTTAAACTCTCAACTTTCGCAAGTCCACCGGCGGCGGGCCAAAAAAAAATTTTTTTTTATTTTTTGTTAGAAAGCAGTCACTTTGTTGTTTGATATATTCATTAAAATAAAACAATAACTTTGTTTGTAACCACGATTTTTTTTAAATACCGACCGGTTTCGCTTAACACAAGCATCTTCAGAGTATAAAATTAAAGATGCTTGTGTTAAACGAAACCGGTCGGTATTAAAAAAAAAAAAAAAAATCGTGGTTACAAACAAAGTTATCGATTTATTTAAAAAAAAAATCTTTGTTTTTTTTTTTAAATGCGTTTTTAACCCTTACGTATAAAGAAACTGTATGAAGGACAAGGTCAGAATCGCTTGCGTCAACATCAATCTAGGACCTTTTAATCCCTAATTAACTCAAACCAAATTAGGGTTCATTGAACCAACTTTCACACGGAACTAATGCACGTACATCCAAAAATAGTATTCTTAATATTCGTAGGTGCTAGCACAGAGTTATGAAAAATCACGAGATAATCAGAATTGTCAACAATCGAATCAGTTCCAATTTTTAATACAACATTTAAAATTATTATCTGCTAAAATTTAATATCATAGGCAGGCCTGAATTATTCTCACACCTAATTCCAATTTTTAAAGTGCTTTCAAAAATCACAAACAAAAATGGTACGTTTTAAGATTTTCACGGCCAAAAGTATTTTCGTTATTTGTTCATTTTTATTTATTCGACACATCTACCGGATCTGCCGGATCTGCCCTGATGATGGACACTACACGCTGTCCGAAACGTGGGCTAAAGAAGTAGTTAGCGCAACACGGCATAACACCCCAAAAACAAATAACGGAAAAAAATGGTGTTCTTGTGACGCGATTGTGTGTACTGGTGTTTATTACCCTTCCCTTAAGTACAGATACTTGATAGAAAATTGGAAAAAACGGTATTTTTTGATAAAGCAAGGAGAGGAAGTTTTAGGAATTAGGGGTGGGTAGGAATCTGGGAGTCCGTGTGTTCAGAAGTGACGGACGCATGAATCCAACCCTCCTAGCGCGGTGTTAGGCGATGGATCACGAGAGTTCTGCTGGAGAGGTAAAACGGTCTCCCTTAAACAGTCCCTCCCAATCCGGCCATGCAGTTGGTGGGTGAATCCGTCTCACAAATCTCACCCTATGAACCCGGGCACCCCTGATAAGTCGTCAAACGTAGCGAACCACTTGGAACGGCCTACAGCAAAGGTGTTGGTTATCCAAAAAAAGATTAAGTTCAGCGGTGGCACCCATACCTCCCTCCCAAATTGAAAAATAATTTCCTTTAATTATGTCAGTGAAAGAAGACATCCAGTGAAAGCAAAATTAAAATTGATAGTGAGAATTGAAAATGTTACTGAAATGAATTACTTAGAAGTTATATTAGATTCCAAACTAACATTCAACAAGCATGCTGAATAGGTAGGTATACACAGAAGAAAATTGGGAAAAAAAAATCTTTTTTGGGAAGAATTCGGCAAAAACTATCTAGTAAAACGCAAATCACTATCTACAAATCAATTATTGCTCCACATTTTAACTGTTGTAACGAACCTATGTAACGAACGAGAACAAAATAAGTTTCAAATTCTCGAAAACAGGGCAATGAAAATGATACTTTGTCGAAATAGATTTTCAAAAGTAAACATCATGTTAAAGGAACTGAATTGACTAACCGTGAAACAGATGCTGACCTTCAATACGATGATATTTATATATAAAATAATGAACAACATTTTACCAAAATATTTCTCAAATAAAATTATATTCAACAAGGACATTTACAGACATAACACAAGGACGTGCAAGGAAATCAGGCTTCAAAAAAAAGACAAGGCGAATACGCAGAACAGTTTACTGTACAAAGGAGTGAAGTTATATAACACGCTAACAGAAACATTAAAGTCCACACCAATTGGAAAGTTCAAGATGTATTGTAGGATCTACGTAAAACTACATAAAATTTAGTTTGCAATATGAAATTTTATAATTAATTAGAAATGTTGTAAACTTAAATGTAGAAATTACTAAAATAAAAATTAATAAAAAAAATTAATAATATAGAGAAATAATTACATACATCTGAATATACGTAGCTTTATTGGGAAACTTATAAATATATAATAATTAAATACATAAATATTTTTTGATAAGATGGTACAATTTACAAATATTAAGTTATCACGAAAATATTGTCAGCCGACATATTGCGGGCGATCGGCGTTTTACCCCTGGCTTCCCGAAGGTTAATACGAACATCCGGATTT
Source organism: Limnephilus rhombicus (assembly GCA_929108145.2). NCBI lineage: Eukaryota > Metazoa > Arthropoda > Insecta > Trichoptera > Limnephilidae > Limnephilus > Limnephilus rhombicus. The sequence continues at coordinate 45,508,439 of OV815289.1, read as the reverse complement.
TCCGAAAAGGTTCTGCGTGAAATAATACATGTTTTCTCGCTTTATCAGTTGACCTTTTCTCAGAGACCATAAATTTGACGCAAAACGGGCAATACTCACGCACACTTTCTGTCGGTTTAATTAATAACCATGTTAAGTCGTGTTCAATGAAAACACATAAATAATAAGTGTATTGCTATTTTTTTCTAAATTTTCTTCTCAAATAGTGGCTCTATTGCTGAGGATCGCGACCCCCCACTCTAATAGTGGCTGTATTGCTGAGGATCGCGACCCCCACTCTAATAGTGGCTGTATTGCTGAGGATCGCGACCCCCACTCTAATAGCTGTGAGAAAACGGCCCTCAATAACAAGTTCCGCTTTTAACCGCCAGATTCTCCTTTTGATTTCGGCGGTGATTTTCAAATTTTAGAGATCTCAACCGATTTGATTCGAAAGTGGCATATAGGACGTAAAGTTTTGTTTGAAAGTAACATAGGGGAGATAAAGTTTGGAGATGAATTTGAATAAGTGAAAATGCCAAGTTGAAGCGGCCATTTTGAAATTCTAGATATCTTAACCGATTTTGTTTGAAAGTGGCATAGGGGATATAAAGTTTAGAGATGAACTCAAATCAGTCAATTTGCCAAATTTCGGCGGCCATCTTGAAATTTGAGAGATCTCAACCGATTTTGTTCGAAAGTTTAGAGATTAACTCGAATAAGTCAAAATATCTGATTTCGGCGACCATCGTGAAATTCTAAATATCTCAACAGATTTTTTTTTAAAGTAAGTGGCACAGGGAAGATAAATTTTATAGATGAACTCAAATAAGTCAATATTTCAAATTTCGGCGGACATTTTAATATTCTAGATATCTCAAACGGTTTTGTTGGAAATAAGTGTAGGGGAAGTAATGTTTGGAGATGAACTCGAATAAGTTAAAATGCCGAATTTTGGGAGCCATCTTGGAATTTTAGAGATCACAACCGATTTTGTTCGAAAGTAGTAAACACAGGAAGTAATTTTTTGAGATGAACTCGATTTAGTCAAAATGCCAAATTTCGGCGGCCATCTTGAAATTCTAAAGATGTCAACCGATTTTAACCGAAAGTAGTGTAGGGGAGATAAAGTTTGAAAATGAAGACGAATATTTTTCGGCGGCCATCTTGAAATTCTAAAGATCTCAACCGATTTTGTTTGAAAGTAACGTAGGGGAGATATAGTTTGTAGATGAACTTGAATAAGCCAAAATGCCAAATTTTGGCGGCCATCTTGAAATTCTAAAGATCTCAACCGATTTTGTTTGAAAGTAACATAGGGGAGATATAGTTTGTAGATGAACTTGAATAAGCCAAAATGCCAAATTTCGGCGGCCATCTTGAAATTCTAATGATCTCAACCGATTTGCTCGAGAGTAGTGTCGAGGAGATAAAGTTTGGAGATGAACTCGAATAAATCAATCAATTTTTTGGAGCTCTATAAATCAATTTGTGGAGCAATGAACCTCGATTTTCTTACTGTAATTTTTTCAGCTAGATTTCTTCCAACTTTTTCGAAGAAATCATAATTTTTTGCTCCTTTTTGAGGTTTTTCAATACAATTTAATGTTATTTTTATTGTTAAACTAACGTTAAAGACAAGATTTTTATGCATAGCACAAAGGGTAACAATTATTATAAGCAATAATTATCAGCCTGAAACACTCATCCACATTGAAAAATCTTCCGAGAAAAGATACATGACGCCAACGGGATTTGAACCCGCGTCCTTCTGATTGCCGGTCAGCTGCTCTCCTAATTGAGCTATGGCGGCTTATCTTATACCCGCCAAATGATTCAATATATACTAGTGTTTCATTCAACAACTACTGCTTATTATATTTTTTTCACCTGAAAACAACCAACTTTATTTTAACACTAACAATGTCTCTCTCGCAAAAATAAAGTTGGTTGTTTTCAGGTGGAAAAAATATAATAAGCAGTAACTGTTGAATGAAACACTAGTATATATTGAATCATTTGGCGGGTATAAGATAAGCCGCCATAGCTCAATTGGGAGAGCAGCTGACCGGCAATCAGAAGGACACGGGTTCAAGTCCCGTTGGCGTCATGTATCTTTTCTCGGAAGATTTTTTCAATGTGGATGAGTGTTTCAGGCTGATAATTATTGCTTATAATAATTGTTACAATTTAATGTATTTTATTTTGTATTACGCTCTTTATAATATTATTTTGTGATTTCTGCTTATTTTCCAAGACTTCGGATAATAATCCAAACTCTCTAATTATCGTTTGCATGTTTCTGCACAATATTCGGTGAGTTTCTTTAACAGTTTGCACGATAAGATAAACGGAGCCTTGGAAGTAATGTTCTTACGGTGCCCTTGAGGTGATTTCTCGCATTAAACGCCGCTCCACAAACCATCAAAATGTTATTATTATAAGACAGCTTACCTTTCAGCTTGGCTTCACACCTCCCGTTCACAGGACTGGAGTTATCTCCGCACAGGCAGCGCATTTTAAAGTCGTTGGGTTCGCGAACGCAGCTGGTTCCCTGGATCCCGGCGCAATCGGGTTCCTTGGAGCACTCCCTTCCTGTAAACGAAAACATCTTGCATTAGTGATGGAAAGTAACCAAATATGGAATCTTCTTCTTCCTTGGACTGTCCCAACTCATTGCCTAGGTAGGCTGTTGAGGTCGGCTCTTCTCGTTCTCAGGTTATATTTTCTTCGGTTCTGGGTATCGCTTTCATCTAAGCCGTTTCTCTGTAATATTTTGGAGCATTGAGTCATCCAGGAGTTTTTTGGTCTTCCTCTGGATGACTGTCGATTAAACTCCGTAGACATTGCCCGCTTCACTGTGTGATCTGATGGTCTCCGTCTTATGTGCCAATATCATCTCAACTGTTGTTCCTCCAGCTTACTGTTTATGTCTGTTACACTCAGTCACGAATGCCTATATCCTATCTTTTAGTGACAGGTACTCCTGCCGACCATATAAACATTCGCAATTCTGCTGTTTCGAGTTGCCTACAGTAAGTTGTACATAGTCCAGCATTCGAAGCCATATATTATCGCGGGTCTAATAATAATCTGTTATATCTTTCATTTAAGTTTTATAGGTATTTTCGGGTCACAAAAGATTGTAACCGAAATACAGGTTTATAACCAAATATGGAATAGTATCCCTAATATGGAATACTTGCATTTCTTGTTAACAAATACTCCTAAAGTTTAGGAGTATTTGTTTACCCAATAAATAGCGATCGTCTATCTCTTTCAATCACTATATGCGCGTACCGTAGTAGCAGTCGAGTTACAACTTGTAGCAGTCGAGCGAGTGCTGTGTCCACGGAGAGACGGTTTTGCTTTCTGAAGATCTGAAGATACTCGAGGAGAAACCTGGATCAAATACCTCATGTGTGGACTGTGGGTACTAATGATTGCGCTGGTGCAAAGCTCGACACCTGGATTTGCGATTATTGCAAGCAGTTTTTTTAAGGAAAGAAAGACAAGGAAGTTCTGGGAAGAAAATAGGTATGAGGAATGGATAGGAACTGGGATTCAGTGTGTCCAGGAATAATGGACGTATGAATCCATCTCTTCAACTGCGGTGCAAGGAGATTCTAGTTGGAGAAGCCAAAAGACCTCCCTCAATCAGTCTCTCTCATTCGGCCCGCCACACAGTAGGTGGCTAAGACCCGGACAAACCTCACCCCGTGAACCCAGAAACCTCATGCTTAGTCACAAAACGTAGCGAACCACTTGGGATAATCTATATATATAAAAAAAAAACTAGTGTCACGGTGTTTGTGGTCGTACTCCTCCGAAACGACTTGACCAATTTTCATAGTGTTTTTATATGTATATTTGGTAGGTATAAAAATAGATCGTAAAGTATTCTTCATACCGCTAGGTGATTAGCGTGTCCCTTTCCAAAAAAAAAATTTCTCAGCTGCTCCCGTCTGAAGCCTGTGAGGCTATGGCATCCCCAATCGGGGTATGTTGTGAGACTGAAGGTAGTGGGAAGGGGAAGTAGATAGGGAAGAGGAAGGTGGGGAAGTACTTAGATATTCAGATCTGGTCACCAAACACGGCTAAAGCCATTTCAAGCAAATTTTCAATTCTGAATGGTGGTCTTACACCAGGGCGGTATTGAGAGCATCTCCCACTTTGGAACATGCCGCAACTATACTATATATTGTTTTTAAATTTAATTAATTGTGGAATAACACAAATTAATCAAATAAAATTAGATTCGATCCCGTGATTGTGTGACAAGAGCTTTACTCCTAGACCACGCCGGCCGTCAACCAATAAGAGCCTTGAAAAGCGGCCATTGCGCGCAGCTTGATAGAGCGCGACGCTTCGTAGGTACTCCAGGCTCTAGGTTCAATCCTACAGATTTATTTATTTATTTTATTTTAAATGCACATTTACAGAGTTATACATAACCAATAATAAACATGCATTTTATTTTATTAGGTAATAATAGCGTTTTTGAATTGGTGAATATTAAGTTTAAAAATATCTATATCAGGGGGCAGGTAATTTAGTAACGGAATCATTTTTCGAGCGGCATTACTAATGGTAAGTTAGTTCTGCATCTCGGAACAACAAAAGTTCTGTGTCTGCGCGCTCTTGTGAAGTTGTCGGGGACATAAAACTCAAATTTTTGTATTATATCGGGAATACAGATGTTATCGTTTAAAAGTTTATATGCTGTTGTCAGCAAAGCAGTTTTCCTTCTTTCGGCGAGGCTATTAACACCCAGCATGCCGGACAAAAAGGATATAACCAGGGATAATATCCGAAGTCTCTAAGATATAAATATCTCAGAAACTGACAAAAACAGATGTATGTGTTTGTCTCTTTTTAGTCACTCGTTTTGGTTTCATCGAATTCCAAATCTTCCATTTTTTCACTTCAAAAAGGGTTAAAGGAGATCCGTTGTACTGGAGTGGTATTAGCTAGCGTGATTCAGAACTAGCGCTAGTTCTGAGGAGTGGTAATAATCAATACAACAGGGTGTTGGAGGAGGTAAATTATACACTCAAGAAGGGGTACTTTAACTTTTATTTAAAACCCCTCAGAAGAACGAGCCTGTGTCTTTTGTGGTCAAGGAATCGATTCCATACATAATCGACTGTCAAATGTGTGTGATTGTCTATGGCTTGCAATTGCTTTATCTACTGGCTGATATGTCAACTGTTGGCACTGTCACCGATTTCAACTAGTTTAAAGCACGAAATGCTGTACTTAACTATAGATGATTATTTATTCATTTAATGTACGTTCAAAGTTGTATACCATGGATTTGACATTTGCGAAGTTTCATTTCAATCTAACTACTCGAGCGAAAGCGTGATTTAAAACGATTTTTTTTAAATATTTTCCGCTCATATTAAAAAAAATCATCCCTCCGAATTTTAATATGGAGACATAGGTACAAATATAACATAACCTATATGTCCCTAACGCGTATACTCGTGAGAGATCCCACGCACTTTTTTATGTTCCGAAAGCGAAAACTTATTCCTTTCAGAATGCCCTATTAAATAGAGCAATTCAACTACTTAACGATTCTGCATTGAGCATTGACATCTTCAATTTTAACTATAGAGAGTTCAGTAACTATATTTTGACATAATATGTCTCAACATAGTGAAACTGCCCCCTTGGACTTTTTTTTCTCTTAAATTTTGTAATCTTCTCCGTAATAATTTGATGTATAGCTGTTTTATGGAGAACCTAAAAAAAAAAAAATAATAAACTAATTATAGTTCTATACAGCAAATGAATTCACCTGAATTTTCTCGAATATCACATATTCATTTGATTTATAAAAAAATTATTATAAAATCAAAAAAGAGATCCAATTTTGGACCGCTGTCGATCTCAAAAAAATAAAAGCGGTCCATATTTTGGCCTAAGTCACTCCAGTGACTAAATTTGTACAAATTTCTTAGTTTGCCCAAATTAAGAATCTATTTAAGGCAAAGCTATTAGGACAATATGCACGCACAGAATAATTGAATATTTGGGGACTATATACATCAATTATTATTCCACTAACCGCTGCACTTTTAGGCACGGATAATGGGAATTACACTACATTTCCACAATTACTGCAAGAAACCACGTTTTACGTGCAAAAATAGTATATCAGGTTCTTAATTTGGGCAAACTAAGTAATCCATGCGTATTTAGATATAAACAATACTTTGCAAATGTCAAATCCAAAGTATACACCTTAAAAGATACATTAAATGAATAAATAATCATGTATACTTATAGCATTTCGTGTTTCAAACTAATTGAAATCAGCGATAGTACCGACAGCTGACATATCAAAATTGACAGTCGATTACTTATGGAGTCGATATCATGACAGTCGACTACTTATGGAATCGATATCATGTCAGTCGATTACTTATGGAATCGATATCATGACAGTCGATTACTTATGGAATCGATATCATGACAGTCGATTACTTATAGAAACGATATCACGACAGTCGATTACTTATGGAATCGATATCATGACAGTCGATAACTTATATCATGACAGTCGATTACTTATGGAATCGATATAACTTATATCATGACAGTCGATTACTTATATCATGACAGTCGATTACTTATATCATGACAGTCGATTACTTATATCATGACAGTTGATTACTTATGGAATCGATATCATGACAGTCGATTACTTATATCATGACAGTCGATTACTTATGGAATCCATAAAAGATATAGTATCGCATGGTATGTTGTCGGAGAGTCAAAATATTTCCGTTTTGCAATAAAATCAAAATTAATGAAATATTTTTGAATGTACATATTAACAAAAGAAAAGCATTTTTGGAAAGGTAATAAGAAACGCCTTCGAATTTTACAATTTAAAGTAACATAATTTTTTTAATTCACAAATTTTGCTTTCAAACAAAAAAAAGTTTTTAAAATAACTTACTTTACGTATTTTATAACTAAAATAATATATATTTATATAGTTTTTTGGAATAACTTTACAAGTAAGACCTTAAATCGTAACTTTTACGTGCAATGGTCCAAACAGAAGACAAAAGACCTTTGCTCATGGAGAAACTGAAAACAGACCAGTTGTCCTGAACAAACCAAACCTCCTGAACAAAATCTATTTTTTTCTGATCTGACATGTAAAAATACGACAAAACTTAACAGTTCGTGAGCCACTACCATGGCAATCTGTCAAAAATGCAAGTGAAGTAGCGGTTCGGTTGCATTGTTGACAGGTGTCCATGGTAGCGGCTCACGAACTGTCAAGTTTTCGAGTAATCTGCGATATGCCAAATCAGAAAAATATCGATTTGGTTCAGGAGGTTGATTTCGATTGCGTGGAAAACTGGTTTGTTTTCAGTTTCTCCATTAGCAGAAAGCGTAAGAGTGGTCCTAAATATATATTTTTTTAAGTACTAAAGGCTGAGCACCCCTGCCGTGGCGTGTGGAGAAGTATAACTTCAGAATCAGTGTAAATCTGACCCTGATTAACGGTTACAAGTTGCCCTACTTTACGGAAAAATTTAACAAACGTTACAATTTTTGTGGAATGTAAAAATTGATCGATCATTTTTCTGTTTCGGCTTCTAATCAAATAATTTCATTCACATTCAAACATCGTTTAAATTCTGGAGGCGGGTATGGGTACTGCCGCCCCGGGAACCATTTATTGAATAACCAAACACCCCAAGTGGTTCGCTATGTTTGATGATTTAGCGAGGGTGCCTACTTGCCCACCGATTGCGTGGCAGGTAGAATCAGGAGAAATTTGTTGAGGGAGACATTAGCTCGACCTCTCCAGTCAAACTCTCTCGACGCACTGCCTTGCTCCGCAGTTGAGGCGTGGATTCAAACGTCCGTCACTCCTGGACACATCGACTCCCAAACTCCTACCCTCCCATCATACCTTATTCCTTCCCAAAACTTCCTCTCCTTCCTTTCCTTCAAGGTCGTGGGTTCGAATCCCAGATGTGACCGTATCTTTTTCTGATTTTTCTGTTTTCAGATTTTGATTTAGTTTGGCTTATATTGTCTTCATTTATTTAAATATTACAATTTGGTATTTTACCCACTAAGTTAAAAATAAAAATATTTTTTTTATTCATTTACGAAAACAAAATCGAAATTCAAATATATGTTCATTTTTTTATTAAAATAACCCACTTTTATAAAAGCTTTTGAAGGTTATTCCAATCAATGTAATACACATATCAAAAAAAGACAACTAATAAATCTTAACGAAAATATTAAAAAGAACAAAACACATGAAAATAAAAAGCGTACGGTCACAACTAGGGACGTTGCAATAAAAATCGGTGTAATCATAGGTGTCCCATATAAATAAAATCGGTGTAGCAATAGGTGTCCCATATAAATAAAATCGGTGTAGCAATAGGTGCCCCATATAAATAAAATCGGTGTAGCAAAAGGTGTCGTAAAAATAAAATCGGTGTAGCAATAGGTGTCCCATATAAATAAAATCGGTGTAGCAATAGGTGTCCAATACAAATAAAATCGGTGTAGCAATAGGTGTCCCATATAAATAAAATCGGTGTAGCAATAGGTGTCCATAGAAATAAAATCGGTGTAGCAATAGGTGTCCCATATAAATAAAATCGGTGTAGCAATAGGTGTCCCATATAAATAAAATCGGTGTAAAAATAGGTGTCCCATATAAATAAAATCGGTGTAGCAATAGGTGTCCCATATTAATAAAATCGGTGTAGCAATAGGTGTCCCATACAAATAAAATCGGTGTAGCAATACGTGTCCCATATAAAAAAAATCGGATTTGTTTATCCGAGACACTGTCTATGTTACAAACCAGTTCTTTAAACATTCGTCATCATTTAAAAGGGTAACTGCCAAAACATGGGTACAAATATTAAATTATATTGTTAATTCTGAATTTGAAATACGAGATTGACAAAAATGACTTACAATTAAAGCTTTTTCTATTTTCACGAGTCTTGTTCTTTTTCATATTTTCATTTAATTTTATGAGTATTATCATAGCATAATACTCATAAAATTAAATAACTGATAATATGACAAAATAAAATTAGTAATAAGATGTATATATAAACTAACCAACTAACTATCAAGCCGTTTCTCTACAGGGGCAGGCAGAGAGGACGGACCGTCAAACAACTCGGTCTTGGCACACACTCCTTGCCTCACTCACAGTCATACATCGTCTCATACACACTCTTCTATTATTCTGACAAGTATCTGATTCATTTGGTCGTGCCATGTCTTCCTCGGGCGTTCCCGACTCCTTCTACCATTCACATTTGCGTCATATATTCTCCTTACACTCCTTTCCTCTTTTATTCGCTCTACATGCCCAAACTTTCTTAGTCTTACTCATTATGCTTAAAACAGCTTTGCATTCTTTGCGGATAACCTCATTTATCACACGATCATACATGGTTTTACCACACATCCGCCTCAGGGATCTCATTTCAACAGCATTCAGTTTACTTTCATTCTTCCTCTTACAATTCCATGCCTCACCGTCATACATCAGGGTAGATACCAGGACTCCATTGTGGACTGCTATCGCTTCTTTTAACAGTTTTTTTTTATTACCGCCAACGGCATTCAGTCCTCCATTAATGCTGTAAACTGCATTTACCCTTATTTCAATATCTCTATCAGCCTTCCCAACTTTCGTAAACATACTACCCAGATACACAAACTCATCTACCTGCTCCGTATTCATCATTTACAACAATATTCATCATTTACGACTTATACTTTGATTAACATTTTAATTTGATTGTAATTAGATACTCTGTTATATTATATTATCGAACTCATTTGTCCTCTCCGTGATAGTTTACTGAAGTATCTGACATTATTCCATGGTTTCAGTATAAAGGGGATTGGTATATTTATGGTATAAAGTATTTCGTCTTCGGAAATTGAATTCCTTAAGCAGAAATTCTGACGATAAAGTAATTGGTCAAAATGGAATTGTTTTGTATATTAATTTTAGTGCGGTGCAAGTCGGTAGTATGAATTTTTGTTTAAAATCAACTTCGCTATGTATTCAACACATAAATTGCACATATATTAAAAACTCACCATTATTATTATTTGTTATATACGCATATACATATAAAACTGATTTTTTTCTCTTTATTGTATAATGCTATACTTTTTACTTACCAGCTTTATTTATATGTACCATGTGTAAAAACTATTTATGTTTTCTTTGCATTCTAAACACACCTGTATGCACTAAAACATAAAAATGTAAATGTGTGTAAAAGCCCATAAGGGCGTTAATGATTAATGAATAAATAAATAAATATTACTTAAATTCATCATTAAGTCATTCTTCATTCACGAGAGATCTTCCATAGTTTTGGAAATCAGCACCATATCATCAGTTTTTGGATAACCAACACCTCTGCCATAAGTCACCTTAAGTGGTTCTTGAAAATAGAGAGTATGAAAACAGTGCGCAGTATTGTTGTAAATGATGAAAACGGAACAGGTAGATGAGTTTGTGTATCTAGGTAGTATGTTTACGAAAGTTGGGAAGGCTGATAGAGATATTGAAATAAGGGTAAATGCAGTTTACAGCATTAATGGAGGACTGAATGCCGTTGGCGCTAATAAAAAAAAAAACTGTCAAAATAAGCGCGGAATAACAAGACCAGCGTGGAATGCTGACCTTGTGTCGAACAAAGAGAATTTCGAATGCTTGAAAAAGTTTGTCAAGTCCTGGGTAGAGAGATGGCCTGTACTTAGAGTCGCCGACCTAGACTAAATTCATGTTTGTTTCAGGTGCTACACGTATTGCTCCCGTCTTCTTCGGTCCTCCTCTATTACTCTTTATTTAGTGAATATGCTTTGAACTATCTATAATATAACTTATGTGACCTATAAATTACTGATTATGTTTGACTATTTTTTTTTCTTCTCTGGTCTCTGCTAACAATGATTTATGTTTTTACCTCGATAGGTCATCTTGGTGAGCGATGGTAGTGATGACAGTATCGCTTGATACATTATCACTCTGTACTGATTCTGAAATTATGTTTTACATGTATAAATGCTCTTATTATTTTCTATTTTTCTTGATTAGTTTTGGTTTCCATTCTTTGGTGGCGCAACTGAACTGTGCATGTTATGTATCGTCATTCCCCCATAGAAAGGGGGTGGGATAGACCCTGTCCATGCACATTGCCAGGCGAACATACAACAGAGCGGTCTTCCCGCGATCCGCCCGCGCCTCCCCCATCGACATGCGTTGGCCTGAGGCGTAACCGTGCGGTCTCGATGTCCTTCCGTCCCCCCTCCGGTAACCCGATGCTCATCTTTCCTCAAGGTCTTCAAAAACTTCCCCTTCTCTCCCAAGTACATTTCTTCGAGGCAAAATCGGGGAACCGGCTAAAGGACGCGGACTTCGAGCATCGTCTGCGGTTGGGCCGATAGCTATACGCATTCTCATTGGGACTGCCCGGTGGTCTATGGAATACTTTCTCTGGCTTTTTTTTTTTTTTTTAATATATTTTATTTTATTTCCGCTACTATAGTAATTACTTACATTATAACATAATCATATAACTGTTTTTTCCTCATTACTTATTTTATTCACAGAAGGTTTCTTCGACTGGTCATAGCCGTTATTTTTATTTTTCTTTTTCTTTTACTAACACTATTATCTCTTTTTGATGTTACCTATTTCAGAAGAATTATTCCACGGGCTGTTACTTCTATTTATCTTTTGTATAATGTTAATGTAAGTACTTGCATACTGCTTACTAACCCCGTATGCATGGACATTGGAGGGTCTAGAGTCGTTCAAATAAATGTAGCTTCGTTAAAAAAAAAAAGTAGAGTCTTGACGTGTGCGGTGAAGGAGGAAACCATATGTTTCCTTATAACGCCGTTGGGAAAGTGGTGGGTCCCCTCCAATGTCAAAATAAGCGAAGCTAGCAGCCCACAATGGAGTCCTGGTATCTACCTTGATGTATGGCGGTGAGGCATGGAACTGTAGGAGGAAGAATGAAAGTAAACTGAATGCTGCTGAAATGAGGTCCCTGAGGCGGATGTGTGGTAAAACCATGTGTGATCTTGTGATAAATGAGGTTATCCGCAAATAATGCAAAGCTGTTTTAAGCATAATGAGTAAAACTAAGAAAGTTTGGGCGTGTAGAGCGAATGAAAGAGGAAAGGAGTGTAAGTAGAATATATGACGCAAATGTGAATGGTAGAAGGAGTCGGAGACGCCCCAGGAAGTGAATCAGATACTTGAGTCGGGCCATGTCAAGAGTCAGAATAATAGAAGAGTGTGTATGAGACGATGTATGAATGTGAGTGAGGCAAAGAGTGTGTGCCAAGACCGAGTTGTTTGGCGGTCCGTCCTCTCTGCCTGCCCCTGTAGAGAAACAGCGTGATAGTTAACAATTTGAGAGGCGGGAATGGGTACCGCCGCCCCGGGAACCTTTATTGGATAACCAACACCTCTGCCATAGGTCACCCCGAGTGGTTCGCCACGTTTGGTGATTTAGCAGGGGTGACCGGGTTTATGGGGTGAGGTTTGTCTAGGTAATGGAGGCGGATGACCAGGACACACTGAACCCCAGATTCCTACATACTCCTTAAACCCTTTTCTTTCCCAGAACTCTCCTCTCCTTCCTTTCATTAAAAAAACCCTCCACGCAGCATCCCCAAATATGACATAGACCCTGAGGGAAATTATTTTCCTCAGGGCCTCTTGTGTGGAGCTCATGTAAAACAAAAAATAAAATATAACCGCAACATAATTTCAGAGTTTACATTAAAACTGCGCTATACAAATTACCAAAATATTAAAGAAGTAAATGATCTCACCGGGGGGTGGGGTAGGTTTCGGAGGGATGGTGTTGGCAGGATTCGTCTTTCCGAAGGTCGTAAGCGCCTCTGAAGAGTCCCTGGCCATACATGCTATCAGCCATATGGCCGCGGCCCACGCAGCCTTGGGCATCTCGCGACCCCACAGGATCAGGCCGGCGGTCACTTGGTACTTAGCTCCTTTTAACTCCAAACTCAAAACAGGCTAAGTGTTCACGACGCGCTTCAAGGGTTAAAAATTAAACTTTGAAAGGTTTGGTTATTGAGGTTGTTTTTTTTTTGCTTTTTCAAGCAGAGCTCGATGTTTTAATGCTGTATTTATTAAAAACTACTTTATTTAATTTGATTTATATAGCTTTTTTGTACTGTTTAACCTTTTGACAGGCAAAGACACGCTTTGAGCCTTTTTCGCTCAGTACGTAATATTATCCTATTTTATTATTACTTTTATTTATAAAGATAATTTATTTTGATTTAAACGCTTTTTTAAAATATTTTTAATCTTTATACTAGTAGACACTTAGCTTTTTTTCGAAAAAGTGAGAAAATTATTTATTTTAATTTATTTAGCAATAAGGTCACTTTAATTGTTATTATTATTTTTTAATTATATTAGATGAAATCGTGCGAAGAGCAAATTATTTTTAAGGTTGTTTTGGTGATTAGTGCTTTATAAATTTATTTTATTTTAGTGCTTTTAAGTGAATATTAAAAATACTAAGTGCAAAAGACGTGGAACTTGGAATTTTTTAACCAATCTGTGAAGGGTAATAAATGTTTCTAGGTCTCAATAATTGATATTAATGCTTTTTCACTTTTCAACCAGACTAATGTTTTTTCGGGTACACTCTGTAGAGAAGGCCAATGCTCGAATCGTGCTGAAAACAAGAAAAAAATACGATTTATATTAATTCGTGCCATTCTAAATCATCGAATAAAACGGTATAAATAAAATACATTTTTTTTTAGTTTTTAAAAATATGTATTCGCATCTTTTTTGTATATTATAATAGGTTTGCTGACGATATTGCTATGGTTGCTGAAAGCGAAGAAGAACTGCAAGAGGTCTTAACAACCATGCAAAGCATTCTTCAAAACAATTACAACATGAAGATAAATAAAGACAAAACAAAGCTGCTGACTGTAGGCCGAACGCAACATCAGATGAGAGTAGAGATGTCAGGAGTTCCACTAAAGAACACCAAGGAGCAAAATAACATGGGACGGTCGGTCTAAGAGCGAGGTCGACAGCCGTATACACCAGGCTAGGCTTGCATTCAATAAAAGGTCGAAAATAATAGAATCGAATAATATAGACCTAAAACTGAGAATACTCCTCATCAAGACCTATGTATAGAGTATCTTGATGTGTGGCTGCGAAACATGGTGCCTATCCGAAAGAGATAGACTAGAGGCTTTTGAGATGTGGTCCTATAGAAGACTATTAGGAATTACCTGGAGAGACCACATCACAAATGAGGAGGTTCTCCAAAGAATCGAAGGAGGAAGGCACCTGCTCAGGACCTTGTCCGAAAGGCACGCAAGATGGATCGGCCATGTAATAAGACAAGAAGGCCTCTTGCATGCCATAATGGAGCGTATGACCGAGGGGACAAACGCTAGGGGACGCCCACGCCGAGAGTACCTGGAGGACCTGCTGGTGGACGTGCGCTGCTCATCATATGCAGACTTCAAAAGAGCCGCACAAGACAGGGAAGAGTGGAAAAAACGTATAGATGAAATTGCTGCAAACCAATCCTACGATTGAAACCAGAGAGAGAGAAAGATCTTTTTTGTCATGTATGCATTCCTACAAGAGTAAGTTTTATTTTACATTAGCTAAACACGGCAGGCCCTGAGGAAATTAATTCCCCTCAGTGCCTACGTCATCTTAGCGGATGCTGTGTGGAGGGTCTTTTTAAGGAAGGGAAGGATTGAAAGTTCTGGGAAGGAAAAGGGTATCAGGGGTGGGTAGGAATGTGGCGGTCAGTGTATCCAGGAGTGACGGACACATGAATCCTCCAACTGCGGTGCTAGGCGATGGGTCGAGAGAGTCTGGCTGGAAAGATGAAAAGGCCTCCCTCAACCAGTCTCTCTCGATAATGCATCTGGTGGGAAGAAGCAACCCGGGAACCTCTGCTAACTCACCAAACGTAGCGAACCACTTGGGGTAACTATGGCGAAGGTGTTGGTTACCCCTAAACTGAAAATATTCCTATACCATTCATTCGATGAAACTTGGAGATTTGTATCACGATACGTTATCATATCACCACCACCTCTGGTCTAGAGCTCCAAAATACCTGAAAAATACCCTCGACTCTGTGCAGAAACGGGCTATCTGTTTAATAGATTTTCTCCCATCTTAACAGACGGATTGCAATCTTTAGAGCACAGGCGTCGGGTGGGAATGCTATCCTTGTTCTACCGGTATTGCAATGGAAGATGCTCCGAGGAACTAGCATCATTAATCCCTTCGGCACCGGTGCATAGTCGGGTAACACGCCAAACGCGTGCCCAACATTTGTACACGGTTGAGATTTTTCACATGAGAACGGGTCGTTTCTTCGACTCGTTCTTGTATTCAACAGCTCGGTTGTGGAATTATTTGCCGGCCTCTGTGTTTCCTCTTTCCTACAACATGGGTCTCTTCAAGACCAATGTTCATTCCTTCCTCTCCTCAAAAAGACCCTCCACATAGCATCCCAGATGACATAAGCCCAGAGGGAAATTATTTTTCTAGGGGCCTCCTGCGTGGAGTTAATGTAAAAAAAATATACATCATGATACGTTTTCTATATGTAATGCTGAGCTCTGGCGTTATGAAATTATTTCGATTTTCTATGAAACTGAAGGCACGACCAGGAAGGTTTCTATATACAACGGTGAGTGAATTTTGGATAAAATTTTACAATATTTTTACTGTAATTCATATAGTTAAACGGCACGGAGGCGGGAGGGGAAGGGAGCGAAGGAGAGGTGGGGAGTTTGTGGAAGGAGGGAAAGCTGAGAGGGAACACGAGAGGGGGGAGGGGGAAAGCGGGAGGGAGAGAGGCGGGGAAGGTGGAATGGTAACAAGGGAGGGGAATAAACGATTTCTTTCTTTGAGTGGGTTTGCTACGCATCAAAATTCTTTTATTTATATTTTTTTTAAATAGAGGTATTGAAAAAAAAGTTGCATGCCGAAAACTGTATTAACTTAAGATTGAGCGTGTTTGGCGCTAACAAAAAAAATGTCCAAAGATGCGAAGCTAATAGTCCACAATGGAGTGCTAGTACCTACCCTGATGAATGACAGAGAGGCATAAAGGAGGAAGAATTATGAAAATAAACTGAATTTTTTTTTTTACATGAATACCACACAAAAGGCCCAACTATTCCCGTCTGGAGCCAGTGGGACTATGGCATCCCCAATTGGGGTATGTTGTGAGGCTGAAGGTAGTGGGGAGGGGAAGGAGATAGGAAAGAGGAAGTTGGGGAAGTACCTGGCTATTCAGATCTGGTCACCAAACACGGCAGAAGCCATTTCAAGCAACGTTTCAATTCTGAATGGTGGTCTTACACCAGGGCGATACTGAGAGCGATACTGAATGCTGTAGAATTGAGATCTCTGAGGCATGAATGTAATATAACCATAAATAATGGGGATGCTGTGTGGAGAGTCTTTGGAGGAAAGGAAGGAGAGGAAGTTCTAGGAAGGAAAAGAGTAAGGTAGGAATCTGGGGGTCAATGTGTCCAGGGTATCTAGCATGGTCGATCGATATAGGTTTTATCGAAAATGTCGGTAACTTGACATGGCTCCCGAACACGACTGCAGGCCGCTAACGAACAAACAACAGTTCACAACGACTAAGGGTTCCTAATTTATTTGACGTGAATTGTTATTTGTTCGTTAGCGGCCTGCAGTCGTGGTCGGGAGCGATGACAAGTTACCGACATTTTCGATAAAACCTATATCGATCGACCATGCTAGATACCCAGGAGTGACGAACCTATGAATCCATACCTTCTGATCTTTTTCTGCTCATTTAAAAATTGACGTCTTGTTTAAATTGCGTTGCCCTTAAGAAGAGGTGTGCGCGGCCCGTTTCGGCTAAATTCTTTCAAATCTTAGATTTGTTTTTTTTTGTATCCAAAATATCCATCCAAACTGAAAAATTATTTGTGTAATCGAAAGGCATATCAAATATGATTCCATGATCCCCCGTCAGTTGACCCCTTGGCATGCTTATATGCAGTATGCTGTCGGTTTAGGGAAAAGCCGGTATTCTTCTTGCACAGAATATAACTCACAGTGTCCTGGAAAGGGTATGCATAGAGAATATACCGCCAAATAACAAAAGTATAGTGTCCGACCGAAACAGGATTTTCTACCGAAACCGAAACCGAATCTTCGGTAGCTATCTCAGTTTCTGCCGAAACCGAAACCGAAACGATTTTAGACATGTTAAAAATCTATTGTTTACTGAAATTAGGCTTATTTTTTACACTTTTACAAACAGTTAGCATGTGTCAAACAAAAACAAAAACAATAATGGAAGTACGAGAAAAAAATTTTTTTTTTGATATTACTAAAAATTAACAAACATGTTAACTACTTCTTTGAACAAAAATTTGGACATCGTTGCAGTGTCCATCATCGGGGCAGATCCGGCAGATCCGGTAGATGTGCCGGATCTGCCCTGATGATGGACACTGCAACGATGTCCGGAACGTTGGCTAAAGAAGGAGGTAGCGCAACACGGCATAACACCCCAAAAACAAATAACGAAAATGCTTTTGGCCGTGAAAATCTTAAAACTTATCTACAAACACGATGTTAGATTTTTAAGGACAAAAGAATTTTCATTTTATATTTTTGGGGTGTTATGCCGTGATGCGTTACCTCCTTCTTTAGCCCACGTTTCGGATAGTGTTACAGAGTCCATCATTAGGGCAGATGTGCGACACTGTAACAAGAGATGTTGGACACTGCAACGCTCTCCAAAACGTTGGTTAAAAAAATCAGGTAGCGCAACACGGCATAACACCCTAAAAATAAATAATGAAAATACAGATACGTTTTTAGATTTTCACGGCCAAAGGTATTTTCGTTATTTGTTTTTGGGGTGTTATGCCGTGATGCGCTACCTACTCCTTTAGCCAACGTTTCGGACAGTGTTGCAGTGTCCATCATCAGAGCACATCCGGTAAATGTGTATCTGTATTTATTCACACACCTACCGGATTTGCCGGATCTGCCCTGATGATGGGCACTGCAATGCTGTCCGAAACGTTGGCTAAAGAAGGAGGTACTCGTAGCGTTACACGGCATAACACCCCAATCACAAAAAATGAAAATACAATTCAAATATTTAAATCCGAACACAAATTTGTTGTATATAAATTAAAATTACTTCCCAAAAAAAACAGATCGTGCAATTCACACGCGGTAGAAGTGAAACATTTAGAAAACTAAATTAGACAAGGATGGGAGGCTACAAAGCACCTGACATAGAGGAGACCGATAGGCTACTAAGCACCGCACAAAGAGCAAACCGATTATTTGTATTTTTTTATTTGTTTGTCTGTGTTTAGTGTTGCTATTTTGGTGCTTAAGAAGTTTTCACTTCAAAAGCACATTTTGTACGATATATATATATATATTTTTTTTCACTATATTAACACAGTAGATAAGATAAGTTAGACTTTTTAATAAATAAATATAATAAACTCATAAAAGAATTCCAAAGTTGCATTGTTGAAAATTGAATTCAATAATTACCTACATACTTATTATATATCACCATTTAAAACAAAAAAATAATAAAATAGCACTTATCCTTTTTGATTTTAATAAATATTATTCAATTTGCTTAAATATTTTGGCCTCAAATTCAAAATTAAATTTAAGTAATTCTTACAAACTCTCCTTTACCTAATGCACTTATTCACTTTTAATAGATATTAAAATTATTAACAACATAAAACACAAAACTTAAACACACAAAAATAAACATTTTTATCGATTTGCAATTCACACGTACATAAGTATCACAAAAATTGTTAATTTATATTTGGTTTTTTAAAATGATAGCAAAAATAAGATTGAACCAAATTGAAAATATTTTCTTAAAATAATCTGATAGACTGTTTTTACAATCGATTTTTCTTTAAACAAAGACAAAGATTTGAAGTTCAAAATAGTGACATTACAAAACGTAGTTGAATTAAGTTTTTAAAAATTGATATTTTATTGTGTTTCTTTGTATAAACTTAAAAATTTTTTTGGTAAAATTTTTAGTTTAAGTGTTTTCAACTGCAGTTAGTATCTAGTATTATGTTAACTGTAAAGAAAGATTTTACCAGTGTTAGAACTGTTCAAAACGAAGAACGGTGTTGGAATGAAACTATACGATGATTTCATAGAGTTAACTGCCTCAGTTAACTCGTTGAGGTCGAAGAAAAACCGTTTATTTAACCGAGATTTATTTTGTCTGACCAAATAATTTACAAATCGACAAAATCTCACTTAAGCATAACGAAGTGCTTTTTTAACTCGACCGCTTGCATTTTTTAATTTTTAATGTGAAAACTTCTTTAAATGAAAATTTGAGCGCATGCCGGCGATGGTTTCTATATATAACTAGCTGGTCCCGGCATGCGTTGCTATGCCATTTAATAAAGATATTGTTACTCCCTGAGTGTCCTTTCCCATTCGTCCCGTTCCCCTTCCGCCTCCCCTCCCGAGTTCCCCTCCCCCCTCCCAAGTTCCCCTCCCCCTCCCTGGTTCCCCTCCCCAATCTCTCCGTCCCTCCCACTTTCCATAGCAATAGCCGCTTCCTCACGTGCCACCAATAGCAATTTTTTATACAAATTTCATAATGCCAGAGCTCAACCGAAGTTTTATAAAATCCTTGACAATACCGAACACACAAAAAAAAAGAATTATCCAATTTGGTGTAGTTGTTCGAAAGCAACACATTCAGCGATTCATTTTTATATTAGAGATAGTGTAGTGAGCTCTGGCGATATGAAATAGGTGAAAAAAATTGCAATATGTGGCACGCGAGCTGTTTGAATTTAATGATGATTTTTTGGATTTAAGATAAAAAATGAATGTTTCTTTGTATGTCCCTTTTGCGTTCCTATTTTTTTTTTGCGTTCCTAATCTGATTGCGATGAAACTTTGGGGAGTTGATTTGCGCGTGCCCGCGATGGTTTTTATATATAATGCTGAACTCTGGCGTTATGAAATTATTTTCGATACTATTCATCCAATTGAGTTGAAATTTTATTGAGTTGTTATGCGCACCCCCGGGAAGGTTTATGTATATATATATATATATACTGATGAGCTCTGGCGTTATGAAAATTGTATTCAAAATTTGTAATAGCTGTTTGAAAGATGAGTTAATTTCACGTAGTTTAGCGGCTGGGAGGGGAACGCTGGAGGGCGGGGGTTGGCGGGCGAGGGAAGCAGCAAATCCGGGAGAGGGGATCGGTGATTTGGATGGGGAACGCGGGAGGAGCAGAGGTCGCGGGAGGGGATGTGGAAGAGGAAGAGGAATGGCGACGAATGGGAAAGAACACACAGGAAGAAACATATAACGTGGTGTCGTCACCCCCCCCCCCCCTACCCTAATTTCGACTTCACAAATGTATGGTGGCTAGAGAATTTCAGAAATAGGCTATTTTTGTCAATAAAAAGACCGTTAGACACAAAATTCTCCCCGTTTTGGACATTCCACGGGGAGCCATAGATCTGTCGGGTGCCACCTCCCATCAGGTGTAGTGTCACCATTCCCTCTCCCCGTCAGGTGGTCCGCCCCCCCCCCCCCCCCCTCGCTAAGCTACTGTGTGGATATGGGTGCAGTTCACATGCAGTACAAGTAAAATATTCAGAAAACTAATGTAGACAAAAGTGGGGAGGCTACGAAGCACCGCACAAAGAGATTATTTATATCATTCTCTCACAAACCTAATCCTATAGATGTATAATGTATATGTTTGCCTCTTTTTAGTGTCGCAATTTTTAGTTTCATCGAGTTTCAAATCACAACGGTTCTAAAAACGTTTTTTCTTCAAAAATCATTTAAATATGCATATAATTTTAAAAAATAGCGTGTGCAGCTTAACCGCTGTAGAAGTGAAACCGTCAGAAAACTAAACTTCGAGAAAATGAGACCAATACAGAGTATTAAGAGTACATAGGATATTTGTAGGGTTTATTTACGAGTAATTTACGGAGCACCGCTTTAAGAGGAGACCGATTATTTTGTCTCATTCTCTTGCAGGCTAAATCCTATAGATATAGATGTATGTTTTTGACTCTTTTTAGTATCGCTCGCTTCCGTTTCATCGAGTTTTAAATCACAACGGTGCTAATTACCACGGTTTTAAACATCTTGAAAGATTTATTTTTTTTCGCCCTTCTGAAGCTAAGATAAAGAAATCTGTTAAGATAAAGAAATACATTTTTAGAATGTTTTAGAAGTTGACGGAGTGAAAGGGGTTAATATACTTATGTAGGTCCTGCGCACGAACCCATAAGCTAGAAGGTTATTTCAAGAACAAAGTAACGCGATAAGAACTAGGATTGATTAAAGTGAAACATACAGTGGTGTGGAATCGTTACAGGCATGTGAAATGGGACGCGCAATTACAGTAGACGCGAACAACACAAATTGACGCTTTTACATTTACCATGACGATTCACGTTAACGGTACCGCGACGGCATTAAAACAGTAATACGTTCTTTATCACTATAAAGCTTGGAACATACTAGGCCCACGCCACGCCACGCGACGTAGGTAGACGTCATCATTTCCATATCTGGACTACTTACCATCCATACATTTTCTATGGAAACGGGTGCTTCAGAATCACACTAGCCCCACGTAATGCAAACCGACGCCCCCTACGCGACGCGGATCTGCCGCAGCCAGATCGGCGTGGGCCATGTAGAAGGTGGAGGGGGTATGGTCACGCCTACTACGAGATGATTTTACATCTTTCTGGTGTTATCTAAGCATCTAACGTTATGTTTCACAATATCTGTGGTTGTTTTTTGACAGATGATATTATTCAAAAATGGATGACGAACGGTTCATTGAAACTGGACGGCACGAAGTTATTTATAAAATCAAATTACAGGATTATAGAGATTCTGCATACGCAGTGCAGCTTGGGGGGAAATTTCAGCCATTCATGGCATGACTTTCAATATTATACCCCTATAATGAATGACAATTTACAATCAAACATGACATAGACACACTGCCAGTCTTTCTCTGATCCGAATGGACTTTCGTGTTTTCTTTTTTTATGTCATATTCAATTATGCTGTGAAGCTCTTCAAATACCACTTTACTCATACGGAAGTACATGAAGAATCGTCCGTCATCAGATTCTAGTTAATTAGATTAGTTAACTAGATTCTACTAAAGTATGGAACTCTCCAAACATTTGTCTTTGTTTGTTAATGTTGTGGACCCAAATACTTCTCAATTTTTTCTTTTTACGAGAATATTGATTTAATAATAACAATCGTAGCAAATCATCTTCAAATTCACTTTCAAGACATGGCAAAGCTGTCATCTGCTGAGAAGAGAATCACATAAACATAACCTAAAAAATAAATGTCAAATGTGTCAAATCAAACGCGCCTGCGCACAACCAGAGACCCCTTGTCACGTGGTCACAGCGACGCGTACGTACGTCGGCCAGTGTGAACGGGACAGGAACGTTGCGTCGCGTTGCGTCTGCTCAGTATGATCCTTGCTTAATGCTGCAGATCTTTCTTACACATTAAATAATGGTGAGATACACAAAATACGTTTAATTGTTTCATCAAAAGTACAAATTTTTGCGACGAGAAATGCGTTTCATTTTCTTTATACATGTGAGGGAGATGTATGAAAATGATTGTATGTTTCCTTTAGGGGGGTGCAGACTTACGTACCACCTAATTGCCAAAGTTGTCTCTAAAATCGTGAAAAATAGAATTTAAATAATGGAATTTAATTTAATGGGATTATTTAGATCACCAAATAAAATATTGATATGGAAAAAATTTTGCATGATGGAAAAAATTCAAATTGAATCGTGTAAATAATTAATTAGCTCCACACAGGAGGCCCCAAGGAAAATAATTTCTCTCAGGGCCTGTGTGGATGCTAAGTGGAGAGTATTTTTAGGTCAAGTAAAGAGAGAAAGTTCTGGAAAGGAAAAAATATGTGAGGCGTGGGAAGAAATCTGGTTTCAGTGTGTGCAGGAATGACGGACGTATGAATCTATTCCTCCCACTGCGGTGCAAGACAATGTTCCGAGAGTCCTGCTGGTGAGGTCAAAAGGTCTCCCACAACGAGCCTCTTCCGATCCGATCTGCCATGCAGTAGGTGAGCAGATGCATCCGCCGCCAAGATCCTGACAATCCCCATGAATCCGGGTATCCCTGCTAAGTCACCAATGCGAACCACTTAGGGTGACCTATGGGCCTATGGCAGAGGTTGTGATGTGGATATTTGACAATGCAAAAAAATCTTAAACATCGCATAAAATGCTCGTTTGGGGGCGTGTACTACCCCTTCCCGTGTGGTAGGGTTAATCCATTAAAGTTTTATTTATTTATTTATTTATTAACGCCCTAGTGGGCTAACATTAAAATTTTACAATATATTATGATATTTAAGTATAATCTATAATCTTTCTATCTATATAAATAAAAATGAATCGCCAAAATGTATGTACGCGCGCAACTTCCGAACGACAGCACCAAATTGGATAATTCTTTTATTTTTGTGTTCGTTATTGTCAGGACAAGGTTTGTATGAAACTACTGGTGAGCTCTGGCATTATGAAATTTGTATAAAAAATTGCAATAGGTGGCACGCGAGCTGTTTGAAAACTGAATGCGAGAGGGGGGAGGGGAACTTGGGTAAGGGGTTCGCGGAAGGGAGGGGTGACCAGGAAGGGGGGGTGACCAGGGACTCCCCACCTCCCTGCCGTTAAACTACGTGAAAACAACTATTTCAATTTTTTTTTTCTCTTTTTTAAAGAAAGACAAACATTCCCGGGTTACGAATAACCCAACAATGTTTGAAAATCTCCTACTACCACCACAGAAAGCCGAAAATGTTGCTTGTGTTGTGATGGAGGACTTAGCCAGTCGAGGAATCGAACACGCGACGCTCGGGTGGGACCCAAGCGCTATGCCCACTCAACCACTGACCGGTCACTTTTTTATACAATTTTCATAGCTCATCAGTATATATACAGAAACCTTCCCGGAGGTGCGCATAGCAACTCAATAAAATTTCATCGCCATCGGATGAATAGTATCGAAAATAATTTCATAACGCCAGAGTTATGGAAGCCGAGGAAGCGGCTATTGCTACCAGGGAGGGGGAGGGGAACCTGGGAGGGGGGAGGGGGACATGGAAGGGGGGAGGGGAACTCTAGAGGGGGGTTCGCGGGACGGGGGGGGGGAGAGAGTGGAGTGGGGGAGAGGGAAGGTGGAGGAGGCAGAGTTGAAACGCGAGAGGGGAAGGGGATGCACGAGAGGAAGGGGAGGCCGAAAGGGAACGGGATGAATGGGAAAGGACACGCAGGGAGAAACAATTTCTTTATTAAATGGCATAGCAACGCATGCCGGGTACCAGCTAGTATGATAATATATCGTCGCATTAATTAGTAGAATGCGTAACCACTAACCACCAAGTGTCAAATTTTACAGGAGGCACAAAAAACCGCGTAGTGAAAAAAAACGAAAGACGCGTTATTGTTTTTATTTGTGTTCCGAACATATAAAATATTTCGGAATTTTTTTTCAATCATTTAACTTATGTAAGTTAAGGATCTCTATTTCAAATCGGACTTCGGAAGTTTACATAAAAACCGAGAATGGAGATAGGTATTTTACAAAGATACCTACATACTTTTCTGCGAATAGTCTTCTGTTAATTAGCAGAAGACTAGCATAAAATAGGAATTTTACACTGAAAAAAATAAAACACATCAACACAGAACTGCGATATTGATTTTACTAATTAGGTACTCAGTAACTTCCCAATAGACTTCTCTATTTTTTTTTTAACAGAGTCCCAACTGCTCCCGTCTGGAGCCAGTGGGACTATGGCATCCCCAGTTGGGGTATGTTGTGAGGTTGAAGGCAGTAAGGAGGGGAAGGAGATAGGGAAGAGGAAGGTGGGGAAGTACCTGGCTATTCAGATCTGGTCACCAAACACGGCAGAAGCCATTTCAAGCAACGTTTCAATTCTGAATGGTGGTCTTACACCACGGCGATACTGAGAGTATCTTCCACTCTGGAACGTGCCGCAAATATACTATATATTAATTTAAATGAATAAATTGTGAAATACACAAATTAATCAAATAAAATTTATTCGCAACGCCGGGATTCGATCCCGCGACCTTCACAGCTGCACTACGCCGGCGCCGGCCGTCAATTTAGTCTCAGTATGTAAGAATAACAGGATAAATAAAATAGTACTTAGTACACAAAACATAACAGCACAATACTAATAATACTAGGAATAATTTTGAAGTTAAATAATAAGATCTGAAATGGTAAATAAAATAAAGTACGTGGAATTAAGGAATTGCGAAGTATTCGCGAGTGAAAATGGCACCATGGTGTTACGCAGTTTCCTAATTTGTGTTTTTCTAAAAAGTTATATATTTTTTTTAAATTTACTGGTTTTTTGGGACTAATTTTAACACCGGATGGCATTAAAAACGTATTTTCGAAAAATTTGGATTTCGCACACGCAGTCTATGAACTAATGCGACGATATACAGATATAGTACTACGAGTAAGTAAGAAAACAACATATTATAAAATGTATATGTTATCATCATCACTATTGGCTCTACAACCCCTGGTGGGTCTTAGAGTCTTCCTCCACTCATCTCGGCTTTGTGCCAGCTCTCTCCAGTTTGGAAGCTCCAAGATAGGTATGTCTTTGAGGACGTTGTGGCTTCATCTTAAAATTAAAATGTATAATAAAATTTGGTGAAAATTACCAATGCAATGACTAACATTAAATAATTATAAAATAACTAGCAAATACCCGGCATGCGTTGCAATGCCACTCATAAAAGAAAGCGTTTATTTTCGTTATTTGTTTTTGGGGTGTTATGCCGTGTTGCGCTACCTCCTTCTTTAGCCAACGTTTCGGACATCGTTGCAGTGTCCATCATCAGAGCAGATCCGGCAGATCCGGTAGATGTGATGTGATGTGTCATCGTTGCAGTGTCCATCATCAGGGCAGATCCGGTAGATGAACACAGTGGCAAAGCTGAGATTAGAACCTGACTACAATAAATCAAACAGTAATATCTTTGATAATTTAGCCACTTATAACCGCATTAAGATTTAATTAACAATACTTATTCAATAATTTATTTTATATATATACTTTTACATTATTTTTTAATACTTTTGATTTATGTACGTATTTACAGGGTGGCCCTTAACTGTATACCTAGTTTCAATTAACAATAAATAAATAATGGTAGAACTTAGACATGTTTTATTAAACTTTTCAAAACCTACAATAAATGGATATTTTAAAGACATTAAGTTTTAAAAATTATATTGTCCAAGTGAGCTCCATCAGCCTGTTTACATTGTCTAAGGCGGATTTGAAAATTCTCAAAAAACACATTGACAAGTTGCCCGTGGGATGGCGTTAATTTCCCGTACAATGTTTTGTTTTAACTGATTTATTGTTGTCGGATTGTCTTCATAGATTCTTGATTTTAAGTATCCCCACAAAAAATAATCACACGGGTTGAGATCTGGGCTCCCTGGGGGCCACTCAACGTCTCCTCCTCGTTAAATGAGTTTTCCGGCGAACATCTCCTTCAAACGGTCCATGGACAGTTTAGCAGTGTGACAGGTGGCGCCGTCCTGCTGAAACCAGCTCCTGGAATTGTGGCCTTGAAAATCTTGAAGACCTGAGTCCAAGAACTCCTGAAGCATCTGGCAATAATTCTTAGATTTCACTGCCATAGCAACTCTCCTTTCGTTTTCAAAAAAAAGTTGGCCAATGATACCCCTAGCTGATATTGCAGCCCACACAACGACCTTCGGGCTATTCAAGCGACGTTGATGCTTCTGTTGGGGGGTCTTCTTCTTTTTCTATTCTCAGACCAATATCGGCAATTTTGTTTATTAACATGGCCATTGATATTCAAACTGGCCTCATCGCTGAACATGATGTTGAAAAAATTGTCACAACGTTCCAGCATCACATTGGCAAAATTAAGTCAAAGATCGGTATCATTCGGCTTCAATTCTTGCGTCAGCTGAATGTAAATCGTGGCGTAAAATTCTTTGTAAAGTGGTCCTCTTGATGGATAAGGCTTGGATTCTCTTGCGAGTAGTTTATTGTGGATTTTCCCTCACCGATTTACTAACACGCTGAATAACTTCTGGTATCCTCGCTGACTTCGGGCGGCCTTCATTGATTATTTTTACTGTTGAGCCGGTTGTCTCAAACATTTTGATCCATTTCCGAATAGATTTGGCGCTTGGTGCTTGATTAATGTCTCGTAAACCGAAATGAGCAAGGTACGTTTGTCTCAAAATCGTCACGGAATAATTGCTTATGTAATTGCACGGACACAAAATGCGCGCAGCTCTCCCGTGAACGGCTCCATGGCGACTAAAATTTCCTTGAAATAACGCGTCTGACGATACCTTGCAAACCGCGTTCGCCCCACGCATTGTTGAAAAATTAACGAAACAAACCGCGAACACAGTTAAGGTCCACCCTGTATAATGTATGTGTTATAAATTTTTTATTTATATTTTTATTTTTTATTTTAACTTTATGAGTAAAACCTCAAATTGTAACATTTAATGATATCGGCACCGTGGCGCAGTGGTTAGCGCGTTTGCCCGGAAAGCAAGAGGTCCTGGGTTCAAGTCCCAGAGCTGTCAATATCTTTTTCTGATTTTTCTGTTTCTAGATTTTCGATTGAGTTTCGCTTTTAATTTATATTTTATTAAATTAAATTTTTTTTCTCTTCCCTTTACACACGAGTAGTTACTCTCTCGTAAAGGTTAATTATTATATGCATATATATGTATATACTGTTTCTAATCAATGTTGCATATTAGTATTGATAATTTGAGTTTAATCCGATTGTTACTTGAAAATGTAATTACTCATGATTATATAACATGTATATGTATATAAAAACTAATAAAAAAAATAAGAAATATATTTTTTACATTTTTAAGAAAATAATGCGTTCTTATATTGGTACCCGTTCTAAGGTTACATTGTAAATGTTTACGTGTTTGAATTATAAGTACCTATGTTAAAATATCTTAATATATAAAACAAACTCGGGTGAGTTTCACCATTTATAAATCAAGAACGGCTGGACCGATTTTTGTGATCTTTAAATTTTTGGATTTGTCTCCGCCCCAAATAGCAGAATATCCATTAAAACCTCAGAAAATTTAACGAAAAAAAAAATTAAGAAAATTCTTTTCCTCATACATTTTGTATGGAACGAATTTTCATCTTTTAAAAGAGCTACAGCAGATTTGTGATAAGTATAATATTGAGTAGTGAGTGAATTAAAAAAAATTCAAAAACGTCAAATGTCAATGCGCTGATTGTGTTGCTTTTGTTCTTAAACATATAATGCTGTACCTCTTTCTTACACACTAAATATCAACATTCGAAAATGAGACAAACGGTGAACGTATGCCTGCCCTTCTCCAAAGGAAAAATACAGTTATTATAATAAATCTCCCTCACACGTATAAAGAAAATGAAACCCCATTCACGTAAGTAAGTGGAAAAGTAAGAAAAATCACAAAAAATATAAATCCGTACACAACGCTATCTCTGATACCGTCAAAAACAAAACACGCACAGTTGCGCATCGATAATTGCTTCATTGTGTAATTTTTAATTTAATATTTTTTTTAAATTTAATTCAGCTTATAAGTTAACGCAACAGTTATTGATTCTAAGGCGACTTAAGAACTTCGCCGGGTCAGCTAGTTACAAATAAAAGAAGAAAGTACAATACAAGCATTAATCCTTTGTTAGGATGCAAAATTGTATCTTTATTCTTCCATTCCGTGTACTTGCTCAATATCTTAATGCTTATTTTGTAATGCATGTAATATATTATAATAAAACGAATATAAAACTTTATTCCACTTAATTTTATTGGACCGTAACCGGTTTCAGCTCGTCAAAGCCATCTTCAGACTGGTACAAATATTTCCTAGTCTACGGTTTATATACACAACATGTTGGGGAGGGGGAGGGGGGTGGTCTACAAGGATTTTAATCAATTACAATAATTATATTTGTTGCTAAGTCATTTTAGACTGTCGAATTTCTAAATATTTTGGTTATTCCAGTAAGCTAATTACATTGGGTTTACAGCTCTTCATAAAGTAACTTTTTAAAGATAAAGCAATTAGATTCATTTGCTAAGTCCGCGCTTTTGTATCCAGTCTAATTTTCATAATAATTTTCGATATTAAAATATGTAATTAGTTTAGACCATTTTAACTCCAATGAAAAAACGTATCCCTTCAAAAAGCAATAAAAAATATCAAACTTCATAAATATAATAACGATTTGACAATAAAATTAGGTCATTAGTAACTCATATTACTTGTAAGGTTTTTCCCTAATCATCATTGAAGTGAGCTGCAAACCCAACGTAATTAGCTTACTGGAATAACCAAAATATTTAGAAATTCGATAGTCTAAAATGACTTAGCAACAAATATAATTATTGTAATTGATTAAAATCCTTGTAGACCACCCCTCTCCCCCTCCCCAATATGTTGTGTATATAAACCGTAGACTAGGAAATATTTGTACCAGTCTGATGATGGCTTTGACGAGCTGAAACCGGTTACGGTCCAATAAAATTAAGTGGAATAAAGTTTTATATTCATTTTATTATAATATATTATAATGGAATTCCACCATGAAATATCACTCTCAAAAATAGAAATAGTAATGCATGTATGCAACAATGCATCTGTCGTGAGGGCTGATAGAGGCTCAACTCTGATAGCGATGTATCTACAAAACCAATCCATGTAAAATGTTAGCACAAAGTGGGCAATTGGACGGATGTTGGATCGTGACAAGACGCAATACTGGGCCACAAGGCAACATCAGGCCTATCATCAGTTCTGAACCAAACTATCTGAATAGTTTCAGGAAATGAATGAATACTTAATACCACTGAGTATAAAACTCCTAGCACTTCAGTCGCTTGCGAAATGGCTGACATGTGATTGATTCTTGACTGTAGGAAGGTGAAACGCCAATTCGCATTCATGAAAAATGTGTACCATGATTCAACAGTGGATGACAGCATTGCTAGACGATGGGTTCGTCGCTGTAACGAAGCTGAAGGATAAACCCCGCTGGCTGACGAAAAGCGGAGCTTTTGATTGCAGTAACTGCACGCAACATTGAGCGAGTTGATGACGTCATTCGTGGTGACCCCAGATAACAGCTGTCTTGGTAACGGTACCGTGACGCCATAAAAAAACATAAAACGTATATTCTTTATTCAAATAATGCTGCAGATCTTTTAAAAGATGAGATACACAATGTACTTATGTCTGTTTCCACCAAAAGAAAAAAAATAAGTGTAGTTCACGCGCGGTAAAAGTAAAACTTCACCAAAACCATCTCAACTAATAGGATCCTTGAAAAATGAGATCATAATCAAAATGTATATCTACAAGGTTTCTATATACAATGGTGAGTGAATTTTGGATAAAATTTTACAATATTTTTACTGTAATTCATGTAGTTAAACGGCACGGAGGCGGGTTGGGAAGAGGAATAGGAGTTCCCGGGTTCATGGGGTGCGGTTTATCCAGGTCTTGGCGACATATGCGTTTGCCAACCTGCTGCGTGGCGGGCCAGATCGGGAGATA
The DNA here is from genome assembly GCA_929108145.2 of Limnephilus rhombicus. Classification (NCBI taxonomy): domain Eukaryota; kingdom Metazoa; phylum Arthropoda; class Insecta; order Trichoptera; family Limnephilidae; genus Limnephilus; species Limnephilus rhombicus. The sequence continues at coordinate 45,477,618 of OV815289.1, read as the reverse complement.
ATGGTAGATGGAGACATTTTACCTCTCCACCCTGACTCTCTCAACCCATCGCCTTGTATCGCGGTGGGAGGATGGATTCGTACGTCGGGCACTACTGGATACATTGACCCTTTGGTTCCTCCCAAAACTTCCTCTCCTTCTATTCTCTAAAAAAATAGCATCCCGAAAGATGACATAGGCCCTGAGGGATATTATTTTCCTTAGGGCTTCCTGTGCGGAGCTAATGAATAAAAAAAACCCATTTGATATTCAATTACAAATGATTCGACATTTTTTAAAGTCTCACAAAATCAAATACAATTTTTAGAAGCAGATGCAATACTCTCTTAGATTTTAATTTTGATTGTAATCACGGAGACACGCCCACAAAACACTTCTATAAGTTTCAGTTTGTTTTCTCTTCAGCGCTTTGACCTTTATACGATGCTTTCAAAATAATGATAAAGTTGCAGTAATTTAAGAAAATTTTAGGGTTGGCTAAAACCCAAAGCAATCACAACCAGACTAAACCATTTTTTTTCATTTGCCAGCGTGCAGGCAGAACCAACCTTAGAAAAAATTCTCCAATCCCCCGTATATGCGCGCAATATAACACGCAATTTAACAATATCGATATTCTTAATAATACTCTTGTGAAATACCAATACGAAGTCAAGCGTACGACCACAAATGTTAATTAAATTAATGCACAACTATAGAAAAGGTACAGCATGAGCATCTCCTGTCCCCATCCCACCTTCCTCTGCCTCTTGCCCTTTCCTATTCCTTCTTCCTTCTAATATACTTGTATAATATATATATATATGGTTATTACCAATTATAATTATATATTATATCATAATAACCAACATTAGCATAAGAAACTGTTTTGGCTTACCTCATGTTTAACCTCTTGTATAACTTATCCTGTATAAAAATTGATGTTTGTTTCTCACAATAAATAGATAAATAAATAAAATAAATAACAAAGAGTTTTTTTTTTTTTTTTCAATTATTTCTGGCTTTCACCCTTCAAGGGTGTTCTAGGCCATCATTTATAATTACAGAGAAAGGAAAGGTGAATTTATATATTAATTTTATTTAAATGTGCAAATTTCAGAATTTTATGGAAGATTGGAGTAGAGTTCAGACTTAGAAGAGATGAGATGTTGAATGGAGGAGAGGCAATTTTTGATAACGCTTGATAGAAGAGAGGATATTTATTTAGAGAGGGACAATCAAAAAATATGTGATCTAAAGTTCCCACATCTAGACCACAGAACGTACAATCTGGGGAGTCAAGCACATGAATTTTATAAAGGTGAGAAGGAACGGAACAATGTCCGATTCTCATACGAATAAGTAAGGAAATTTCTTTTTTGGAAAAATGGGGGAATTTTTGAAACCACGGTTTTGATGGGATAGTCCTTTGTATTGAGGCGTAGCGGGCACCCTTGGATTGACTAGCAATGTTCCAATACTCTGTCCAAACATTGCGGGATCTATCTTTGATGATGGAAAAAATATCAGACAGGGGAATATGGTTTACGAGGGTAACGGTAGGGTTAGACGCTCCTTGTTTTGCCAAGGAATCAGCAATATCATTACCCACTATGCCAACATGTCCAGGAATCCAAATCAGAGTGACAGTTTTTCCAGAGCTTTGAATGGAGGTTATCAATACTCGAATAAGACATACAAAGTGATCATCAGGATGAAGAAGAGGACTTGTTTTAAGTTTTTGGAGGGAACTGAGAGAGTCAGAGAGAACAAGAGAATGTTCAAAATTATTTTTTATTATATATTTGAGAGATTCAATAATCGCAATGCACTCGGCAGAAAATATTGAAAATTGGTTTGAAATTGAATAAAATATTCTTTCATTAGAATTATTGTGGTAAACGTTAATACCAATACCACAGTTAGGAGAGTCCGGAGATTTGGAGCCATCAGTAAATAAAAGAGAAGAGTTGGGCCATTTAGAAGAAATAATGTCATTGAACATATTATTGACAGTACGGGCTGGGAGATTGGAATGACTTTTAAGGATGCCGATCCCCTCTAAAATCGTTGGGGATAGGGTGACGTGACTATATTTTAATTTGTACAAAGGAAGAATATCATTTTTGATAATTTGAAGCTCTGAGAGAGAGCGAAAATTTTTACAAATGGCAGGGAGAGGTTTAGTTCGAGCTCTGATTGTAGATGAATGTGTTGAGTCGTTGAACAACGAGACTCTGGGAATAATCTGATGACTTTTAGAATTTAAACATTTAAGAACAAATTTGTCAGCAAATAATTGACGCCTTAAATAAAGAGGAGGATCAGAACATTCTACTTGAAGGGAATTGATGGGCGACGATTGCATCGCGCCAGTTATTATTCGCAATGACTTAGATTGAATTTTGTCTAATTTACTGAGTGCATTTTTGGATGCAGTACTAAAAAGTGGGCAGGCATAGTCGAGATGACTTCGAATAAGTGCATTGTAGAGCAACTTAATGCAGATAGGATGAGCACCCCACCAAACGCCAGTCAATGATCTGATAATATTTAAATTTTTTTCACATTTAGTAACTATATTATTAATGTGGGAAGACCATTTAAGTTTCCTATCAAATGTTACTCCCAAAAATTTTACTTCGGAAGCATTGGGGATTGGCGAGTTTTTAAATAAAATTTGAACAGGGGGATTATTATGACGATTTGAGAAGGTAACACACTGACTCTTTTGTACTGAAAGTTCAAGACCATTTAAAGTAAGCCATGTGCAAAGAGCATCCATGGCTTCATTAAGATATTTGACGGCGGATGGAATGATTTTGGATGATAAGAAGAAAGCTATGTCATCTGCGAACTCAACGACTTTTACTTGAGGGGGAATGGTGACATGCATATCGTGTGTGTATATATTATACAGTAAGGGGGATAATACATCGCCTTGGGGTAAACCCTTCCAAATTGACCTACTCTGAGGAGTAACATCTGGTAGCTCAATGAAAATTTTCCTATCGAGAAAAAGATTAATAATAGATTGGACAAACATGAGGGGTAAGCCAAGGCCTAAAAGTTTTTTTTTAAGAATTGGGATGGAAACATTGTCAAAGGCGCCTTCTATGTCTATAAAGACTGCAAGACATACTTCTTTGTTAGAAATGGATAAATTAATATCAGTGCTGATGATGGCAAGGTTATCTTGTGTAGATTTCTTTTTCCTAAATCCAAATTGGGATGGAGAGAGAAGATGATTACTCTCGACGAAAAATTCTAACCGGTTTTTAATTAATTTTTCATAAATTTTACTAAGGGTGGATGAAAGAGCAATTGGCCTATAGTTGGATCCAGAATTGGGTGATTTGTTTAATTTTAGAATTGGGATGATTATTTGAGAACTCCAGTCATCAGGTATTATGCCAGTCTGGAAGATTTTATTTAAGATGCTTAAAAAGTGATTTAGAACATTATCATTACTATTTTTGATAATGCTATAAGGTATACCATCTCTGCCTGGAGATGAGTCCTTGACTGTTGATAAACAATTTTTTAATTCAACTAAAGTGAATGGAGAGTCAAGCCAATGATCAGACATAGGAGTGTTGTGGATTGGAGTTATTTCATCTAAGTTAGGTACAGAAGGGGGGGCAATTTTGTCCAAGAACTCGTCCATCCATTTAGAATGAGAAGCTCGAGGAGATGTTGGACTGAAGGAGGATCGAAATCTTCGAATCATAGACCAAACTTCCGAAATTGGAGTGTTCGGAGATACTGAACTGCAGAAGTTGTACCACCCGGATTTTTTTTTTGACCTCAATACCCTTTTGGCATTCGCTTCGGCATTTTTGTATATGAGATAGTTCTCCATAGTCATATTGTGACGATAGGAAAGAGATTTAGCTTTCCGAATTCTCACTACTTTGGAACATTCCTCATCCCACCAGGGAGTTGGAGGGAGTTTTTTGAGAGATTTGGTTTTAGGGGGAGGATTTGATTTATTGATTGCAGTTACGAGCATTGATTTGAAGTTATCGTTGTCATCTTTGACAGATAATGTATCGGTATAGGATAAATTTTGTATAAACTTATCCATATGTGAGTTAAATTCGTCCCATTTGGTGTGTTTTGTTTTAATCTTTGTCGAAATATGGGACTTGTCTGAATGGAAAGAAGTTTGATAAGTGATGGTGATCGGGAAATGATCACTGGAGCAAGGGTCGGGGGACACCACCCACGAGGAGAGAGGTGCCAGATTAATAGAGCATATGGAGAGATCCACTGCACTGGGGTTTGTGTTGGGGCGAGAGATTCTAGTAGAAGATCCGTCATTCAAAAGAAAAAGGTTGGATTCATCTAGGAAATCCATCACACTTCGACCGTCTTGATCACAGAAAGCAGAACCCCAGACGGGAGAATGGGCATTAAAATCACCCAATAAAAAGAAAGGAGGGCTTAGTTGACGGACAATTTGCAACCACGCTTGTTTATTGAAGTGCGATGTTGGGGGAAGATAGATAGAAACAAAGGAAGTGTCCTTTATTTTAGCTGCAACCATTTGAAAGTCAGCATTGGGGGGTTTGATATTATTTATTGGGAAAAACGGAAGGGATTTTTTAATAAAAAGGGCAGCACCTCCGCCCGTACCTTCCGGGCGATCATCGCGGAGACAGGAGTACCCTCCCACATTAAAGTGGGTGGATGGAGTAAACCATGTCTCCGAGACAGCAGCCACAGAAACAAGGTTTGAATTTAATAGGTTAAGAAGGTTTGATTTGTTAGAAATAGCACTGCGGCTATTCCACTGAAGAATTCTGACATCTTGAAGAGCCATTTTGAATAAATGATTTTAATGTGGAAATAATAGAAGCAGCGTTGGACGGTAGATTAGTTTGAGAAGAAATTAGGTCAATTAGAAGCATAATAAGAGTTTGAATAAATGAAGAATTATCTTGGGAGAGTTGTTCAGAAAGCTTTTGATAGTTTGTTGAGGATGAATTATAATTGTTTGCGCACCCATTTGTGGCGTGTGAAAGAGGAGAACCATTGGGATTTAAGAGAAGTGAGTTGTGTTGTTGCTGATCGTATCCACGAGCCTGTTTAGAGATAGGGTTTTTGTATGTGAATTTTGTTGAACGGGAAGATGTTGAGGAGGAGGCGAGAGGGTTGGATGAAGAGTTACTGGATAAAACCTCGGAAAATGATTTTTTGACAGGCGGGAATAATTTAGAAGCCTGCAGAAAAGACAAGTTCTCAGAGGCCATAGAAATTTTTATATTTTTTTGCCGAGATTGTTCGGGGCAAGAAGAGTTAATGGCGGAATGAGCGCCTAAGCAGTTAAAACATTTAGGTGAAGAGAGAGAAGAACATTGGTCAGCCGAGTGGTTTTCTCCACATTTGAAACATCTGGGAGGGGATCTGCATGCAGCTTTGGTATGACCAAAACGGCAGCAGTTGTAACATTGAGTGGTGGGATAAGTGTACATTTCAACTGGTAAGGAGTTGAAAAATAAATAAATATGGGAGGGAAGAGATTGTCCTTCGAATGTGATGACGACAGATTGGGAGGGCTTCCAGGAAACGATGCCCTCAGAGGTGTCCTTATAATTTAGCCTCCTGGCTTTTATGGGATTGCCGATATGTTGGGGGGTTGAAAGTGAGGACAGGATTTCTGGAATGGACAGATCGGTCGAGATACCCCTGACCAGGCCCATTCGAGTGACATTGAAAGTTGGGATGTACGCCTTGAATTTAGAATTTGATGAAATAAATATATTTTTGATAAAGTTGTTGGCGGCTGAACCTGACAGGAATTCAACAGAGATTCGGAAGCGACCCTCGGCTTTAACACCTCCAGGTTTAATCGAAAGGTTCTTGTTATTTGAAAGAAATTTACCAAATTCAAGAGGATGGATGGTTTTACCTTGTTCAGTTTTTTGCGCATATACAATGTAGGGGCCACGGGAATGAGTAGAGTAAAAGATTGTTGGAGGAGGTTGAGGAAGAGCTGGAGGGGACTGAGAAGACAAAGGCGAATCATGTTTTTTTGGGGAAAGGGGACTAAATTTTCTTTTTTTAATTGAGGTTAGGATGACAGATTCATTGTCTGAAATGTTTGAATGTTCTGAAAAGTCTATTTTATCTGAAATGTCTCCATCTGGAGGGTCAGGAGGGGGATCTGGGGGCTTTGTAAGGGGTACAGGAGGGAAATCCTCCTCCATTGTTCAAAAAATTACAGCTAATATAAAAAGTGACAGAAGTAAAAAAATTATATAAATATCTGAAAATGAGCAGCAAGAAGTGACTCCTGGAAGATCAGGGGGGAGAAGATTCCAACACACTAAACTTTTTACAGCCAAAACACAATAAAAAGATTGGTTTAAGAATCATAACAAAGAGTTGAAAAATGATTTTATTATTATCGCGCAAGTTCCCGGCATACGTTGCAAATCCCCTCAGAGAAAGAAAGAGTTTTGCTTATTTTATATTTTGTAGTGTATCTAAAAGCTTCCGGCTTTTAGACACAGACGGCAGTTATAAGAACGGTCCTTAGATGTCGCTAGATGGCAGGTAGCTTAGTACCTAAGATGAGCAACAGAGGGTCGAGGAGTTCAGAGAGGGTGTTGAGTAAATTGTTCTCATCAGATTCAATTTAGACAGCTCCTAGTTCGGTCGACTAACGAGGTACATATTATAATTCACGAAATATTTAATAAAACCAGACAAACATCAATAATCTATTATTCCCAAGAAGTGATCTCCATCCAAGGCGTGTTGGAGAATATGTTAGTGTGTCTATCAAAAGTTACAGAACACTACAGCTTATAATTCTATTTATTGCAGTGCTTTCGGGTACACAACATTTTTATGTTTTCCATCTGGTGCATACACGAATAAATCAAAGGGTTAAGGCGCGCCGCATCCGCGCTCAAAAAGAAGATGGTGAGATATGTAATTACGCATTAGAGAAGCGCGCTAATATTTAAAGCGATAAAATCGAAGCGAAAATTGTGAAAATGTTTAATAAAACACGATTCGTTGAAAATAGAGCAAAAATCTCATGGCAGCCATCTAAAGATTCATTTAAAGGTGTAGCGCGCCGTTTTTACGCTTGCCACTACACCATCTCTTTCCCCCGTACAGCGCCATCCTGCTCACCCAAAACTAGGCGAACCAGGCTGCGCAGCCGCCTTCTGCGCATTTCCTACTCTCGAGTCGCTACATAAACCACGCCCCGCAACAAGGAATGGCCTATATAAAGAGCTGCGAGCCCTAAATTAAACCAGTTCGTCTGTAGCTCGCTCTTGACTAGTACGCTCTCTTAGTTGCGCTTCGTCCTTTGGCACGACCCTCTAAGGAGTATTCTACTACCATAAGTAAAGCACCAACCAGACCCCGACTGCTGCCTTAGTTGCGCTTCGTCCTATGGTACGACCCTCTAAGCAGAACCACAGTCAGTTTTATTGTTCCCAAAGACTAAACAGCAAGGTTCCCTCCGATCCCTTGCTCAGTTAATTATTATTATTGTGAATTGATACATTGTGACTATTTGTACTATATGTGATCTGTGAACTTACTTTAAATAAATAACATTTTACCAACAATTGTGTTATAAAGACACATTATGAATTTTTTCACAACTATAACTTGAAAAATATCAGACACAAACGTGTTTATAATAATTTTCGAAGCATAATTTGCGTTTTTTTTCTATCGAAGGAATTTTATGTAATTTGCGTTTTTTATTTATACATATTATCTTAATAACATATATTTTTTTAAGAACTTTAAAACATCAAATGTAAGAAATCGGTTGAAATGGGGGAGCTAGAAGCACCGCACAAAGAGACCGATTATATTGTCTCATTCTCTCACAGGCGATATCCTACAGATGTATGTGTTTGTCTCTTTTTAGTGTCGCTATTTTTCGTTTCATCGAGTTTCAAATCGCAACGGTGTTAAGGAAGTTTTCACTACAAAGCACTTTTTTGTCAATGTGAAGGACGACATTTTCCATATTTTTGAGGTCGAATTCCAATGCACCTTTTTCTATACATTTCGTATTTGTGTTTTCTTTTTGCGGAGTCACTAGATGTCGCTTTATTTTGTATTTATTTTGCCTGTTTATTTTGGAGGGGTTTGAAGATTGGATAAGTATTGATTTTACAAAAGATAAATAAAAATTCTGGATGTCGTAGGATTCGATTCTTGGTTTGCTAAATGTCTGCAGAGGTTCCTCAGGCGCTTTATCAAAGGAGACTTGCGTGGGACTGTGGATTTATCGTATTATATTGCAACCGACTACCGTGAATTAAATAAATATTTTGTTGCTATCTTATTCTCTCGCAGGCTAAACCTCTTCTTGGTAAGGCTCTTGACTACCACTCCGAAGGTGGCGGGATCGAATCCCGGGGTGGCAAATAAATTTTATTTGATTAATTTGTGTTATTTCACAATTTATTAATTAAAAATAATATATAGTATATTTGCGGCACGTTCCAGAGTGGAAGATACTCTCAGTATGGCCCTGGTGTAAGACCACCATTCAGAATTGAAACGTTGCTTGAAATGGCTTAAGCCGTGTTTGGTGACCAGATCTGAATGGGAAGAACTTTCCCATCTTCCTTTTCCCTATCTTCTTCCTCTTCCCTATCTCTTTCACCTCCCCACTACCTTCAGCCTCACAACATCCCCAATTGGGGATGCCATAGTCCCACTGGCTCCAGCAGTTGAGACTCTTGGAGCGATATTCATGTAAAAAAAAAAGTGTTCGTCGCTTTCATTTTATCGAGTTTCAAAGAAGTTTTAACTTCAAAAATATTACGAAAAATTAATCAGCGAGTGAAAGCACACCCCTACCAATAATGGATATACAATCGGTTCTTCCAAAATATTGACCAAACAACTCCATGACATGATAGAGGAAAAATGCACAAGAGTATGTTTGACCCACTAACCTAATAAATAGATGAAATGTTTCCGGAATATTGAACCAATAATTCGCAACCCCGCTTTCCTCTTCGTGTCTTCCCCCCCCCCCCCCCCCTCCATTCAGCATTGCAATATATTATAAGTTACATATATTAAGAGCATATATTACTGGTTCCAGGCATTTCAAGCATTCGAGATGTGGATCTACAGAAGAATACTCAAAATAAGCTGGTAGACAGGGTTACGAATGAAAATAAGCTGGATGGACAGGGTTACGAATGAAAATAAGCTGGATGGACAGGGTAACGAATGAAAATAAGCTGGATGGACAGGGTTACGAATGAAAATAAGCTGGATGGACAGGGTAACGAATGAAAATAAGCTGGATGGACAGGGTTACGAATGAAAATAAGCTGGATGGACAGGGTTACGAATGAAAATAAGCTGGATGGACAGGGTTACGAATGAAAATAAGCTGGATGGACAGGGTAACGAATGAAAATAAGCTGGATGGACAGGGTTACGAATGAAAATAAGCTGGATGGACAGGGTAACGAATGAAAATAAGCTGGATGGACAGGGTTACGAATGAAAATAAGCTAGATGGACAGGGTTACGAATGAAAATAAGCTGGATGGACAGGGTTACGAATGAAAATAAGCTGGATGGACAGTTTATCTTAATAACATATATTTTTTTAAGAACTTTAAAACATCAAATGTAAGAAATCGGTTGAAATGGGGGAGCTAGAAGCACCGCACAAAGAGACCGATTATATTGTCTCATTCTCTCACAGGCGATATCCTACAGATGTATGTGTTTGTCTCTTTTTAGTGTCGCTATTTTTCGTTTCATCGAGTTTCAAATCGCAACGGTGTTAAGGAAGTTTTCACTACAAAGCACTTTTTTGTCAATGTGAAGGACGACATTTTCCATATTTTTGAGGTCGAATTCCAATGCACCTTTTTCTATACATTTCGTATTTGTGTTTTCTTTTTGCGGAGTCACTAGATGTCGCTTTATTTTGTATTTATTTTGCCTGTTTATTTTGGAGGGGTTTGAAGATTGGATAAGTATTGATTTTACAAAAGATAAATAAAAATTCTGGATGTCGTAGGATTCGATTCTTGGTTTGCTAAATGTCTGCAGAGGTTCCTCAGGCGCTTTATCAAAGGAGACTTGCGTGGGACTGTGGATTTATCGTATTATATTGCAACCGACTACCGTGAATTAAATAAATATTTTGTTGCTATCTTATTCTCTCGCAGGCTAAACCTCTTCTTGGTAAGGCTCTTGACTACCACTCCGAAGGTGGCGGGATCGAATCCCGGGGTGGCAAATAAATTTTATTTGATTAATTTGTGTTATTTCACAATTTATTAATTAAAAATAATATATAGTATATTTGCGGCACGTTCCAGAGTGGAAGATACTCTCAGTATGGCCCTGGTGTAAGACCACCATTCAGAATTGAAACGTTGCTTGAAATGGCTTAAGCCGTGTTTGGTGACCAGATCTGAATGGGAAGAACTTTCCCATCTTCCTTTTCCCTATCTTCTTCCTCTTCCCTATCTCTTTCACCTCCCCACTACCTTCAGCCTCACAACATCCCCAATTGGGGATGCCATAGTCCCACTGGCTCCAGCAGTTGAGACTCTTGGAGCGATATTCATGTAAAAAAAAAAGTGTTCGTCGCTTTCATTTTATCGAGTTTCAAAGAAGTTTTAACTTCAAAAATATTACGAAAAATTAATCAGCGAGTGAAAGCACACCCCTACCAATAATGGATATACAATCGGTTCTTCCAAAATATTGACCAAACAACTCCATGACATGATAGAGGAAAAATGCACAAGAGTATGTTTGACCCACTAACCTAATAAATAGATGAAATGTTTCCGGAATATTGAACCAATAATTCGCAACCCCGCTTTCCTCTTCGTGTCTTCCCCCCCCCCCCCCCCCCTCCATTCAGCATTGCAATATATTATAAGTTACATATATTAAGAGCATATATTACTGGTTCCAGGCATTTCAAGCATTCGAGATGTGGATCTACAGAAGAATACTCAAAATAAGCTGGTAGACAGGGTTACGAATGAAAATAAGCTGGATGGACAGGGTTACGAATGAAAATAAGCTGGATGGACAGGGTTACGAATGAAAATAAGCTGGATGGACAGGGTTACGAATGAAAATAAGCTGGATGGACAGGGTAACGAATGAAAATAAGCTGGATGGACAGGGTTACGAATGAAAATAAGCTGGATGGACAGGGTTACGAATGAAAATAAGCTGGATGGACAGGGTTACGAATGAAAATAAGCTGGATGGACAGGGTTACGAATGAAAATAAGCTGGATGGACAGGGTTACGAATGAAAATAAGCTGGATGGACAGGGTTACGAATGAAAATAAGCTGGATGGACAGGGTAACGAATGAAAATAAGCTGGATGGACAGGGTTACGAATGAAAATAAGCTGGATGGACGGGGTTACGAATGAAAATAAGCTGGATGGACAGGGTAACGAATGAAAATAAGCTGGATGGACAGGGTTACGAATGAAAATAAGCTGGATGGACAGGGTTACGAATGAAAATAAGCTGGATGGACAGGGTTACGAATGAAAATAAGCTGGATGGACAGGGTTACGAATGAAAATAAGCTGGATGGACAGGGTTACGAATGAAAATAAGCTGGATGGACAGGGTAACGAATGAAAATAAGCTGGATGGACAGGGTAACGAATGAAAATAAGCTGGATGGACAGGGTTACGAATGAAAATAAGCTGGATGGACAGGGTTACGAATGAAAATAAGCTGGATGGACAGGGTAACGAATGAAAATAAGCTGGATGGACAGGGTTACGAATGAAAATAAGCTGGATGGACAGGGTTACGAATGAAAATAAGCTGGATGGACAGGGTTACGAATGAAAATAAGCTGGATGGACAGGGTAACGAATGAAAATAAGCTGGATGGACAGGGTTACGAATGAAAATAAGCTGGATGGACAGGGTAACGAATGAAAATAAGCTGGATGGACAGGGTTACGAATGAAAATAAGCTGGATGGACAGGGTTACGAATGAAAATAAGCTGGATGGACAGGGTTACGAATGAAAATAAGCTGGATGGACAGGGTAACGAATGAAAATAAGCTGGATGGACAGGGTTACGAATGAAAATAAGCTGGATGGACAGGGTTACGAATGAAAATAAGCTGGATGGACAGGGTTACGAATGAAAATAAGCTGGATGGACAGGGTTACGAATGAAAATAAGCTGGATGGACAGGGTTACGAATGAAAATAAGCTGGATGGACAGGGTTACGAATGAAAATAAGCTGGATGGACAGGGTTACGAATGAAAATAAGCTGGATGGACAGGGTTACGAATGAAAATAAGCTGGATGGACGGGGTTACGAATGAAAATTAGCTGGATGGACAGGGTTACGAATGAAAATTAGCTGGATGGACAGGGTTACGAATGAAAATAAGCTGGATGGACAGGGTAACGAATGAAAATAAGCTGGATGGACAGGGTTACGAATGAAAATAAGCTGGATGGACGGGGTTACGAATGAAAATGTTATGGTTCGGATGAATAAAGAAAAAGTAGTTATCAAAACAATAAAAATCCGTAAAATTTCAATATCTAGGACATTTGATGAGACATCAAGAGAATTACGAGATCTTGCATCTCATAATGCAGGGAAAGTTTGCCGGAAGACGGGGCCCTGGAAGAAGGAGAACTTCATGGCTGAAAAGCCGAGACAGTATTTTGCACAGTCTACTGAAGATCTGTTCCGTGCCGCAGTAAACAAAGTCAGCATAGTCAACGTCCGTTGAACGAACAGAGCACGAGAAGCGGAAAGAATACCTCACGGGAGTCCCAGCTGCACCTATCTGGAGCCAGTGAAACTAAGGCATCCCCAAATAAAATTTAAATTTAGATTCTAATAAATAAGTCATCTCAAAGTGGATTAAACACGGTTTAAAAATGGCGCTGAAAGCAGAAACAGCTGTAACAAAAATAAAAAAGAAAATACTTGCAGAATTTGATAATTACATTATTGAATATAATTAATATTAAATTTAAAAAAAATTATATTGAGTTCTACAAAATTCAATTTTTATAAGAAAAACTTTCTTTTTATAATTATTGAAGGTTTTTATGGAAAAAAATAGATGAAGATAATATTGTTAATTCAAAAATTTAATATGAGATTGACTAATTTGACCCTTTGGCTGTAGGTTGCAATGTCGGAATTGATAAACGCGCATGTCCCGGTTAGACGAGAGGTTCTGGGTTCGAGTCCCAGTTGCGACCATTCTTCAATTTGGAAGGCGGGTCTGGGTACCGCCGCCCCGGGAACCATTTATTAGTTAAACAAAACCTCTACCATAGGTCACTCCAAGTGGCTCGCTACGTTTGGTGACTTAGCAGAGGTGTCCAGATTCATGAGGTGAGGTTTGTCCAGGTCTTGGCGGCCGATGCGTCTACCCACCTGCTGCGTGGTGGGCAGGATCGATCGGTTGAAGGAGGCATTTTGACCTTTCCAGAAAGAATCTCTCGACCCAACGCTTTGCACCGCAGTGGGAGGGATGGATTCAAACGTCCGTCACTCCTGGACACACTGACCTTAGATTCCTACCCATCCCTCATTCATTTTTCCTTCCAAGAACTTTCTATACTTCCGTTCTTTAAAAACCCTCCAAACAGCATCCCCTAAGATGACATAGGTCCAGAGGGAAATTATTTTCCTAGGGTCCTCCTGTGTTTTTTTTTTACATTAGCTCCACACAGGAGGCACCGAGGAAAAAAAATTCCCTAGGGGCCTATGTCATCTTTGAGGATGCGGTGTGGAGGGTTTTTTAAGGGAAAGGAAGGAGAAGAAAATATGTATGGGAAGGAAAAAGGTATGAGGGGTGGGTAGGAATCTGGGGGTCAGTGCGGCCAGGAGTGACGAACGTATGAATCTATTCCTCAAATTGCGGTGCAAGGCGAAGGGTCGGGAGAATCCGGCTGGAGAGGTCAAAAGGCGTCCATCAATCCAGCCACGCATCCGCCACCAACACCCAGATGAACCTCATCCCATGAACCCGGGCACCCCTGTTAAGTCACCAAAAGTAGCGAACCACTTGGGGTGACCTGTGGCAAGGGTGTTGGTTGTCCAATAAATGGTCCCCGGGGCGGTGGTACCCATACCCGCCTCCCAAATTGCACTGTGTGGAGGTAACGTAAAAAGAAAAAACTTTTTCTGTTTTTCTGTGTGATGTTCTTTTTCATATTTTCGTTTGAATTATTATTGTTGTCTTCTTCTGTAATGGAATATCACAAAAACAATGAATAGAATTTATGTATTTTCGAAAATGTTTCAGATCTTTGTTACCTGCGTACTTGATCAGACCATGAAATGTAAAAAAACCGAATCGAAGCAATAGTGTAAATTCCAAAATGAATTTTTCAACAAAGAAAGCTTTGCTTCTAACATGCTTATTAATTACACCAACAACATTGCGTGAGACACGAACATTCATTCCACTTGATGTAGATATTCGTAGTAGCACAGCAGGAGTCCAGGAGTCCAGGGGTCGACAAACATTTTACTGTGAACACCGAAACAAACTAGAGATGAAACGGACATCCAGTAACTATCCGGTATCCGGCCTAAATTTACTATCCGGCCGGATACCGGATATTCAAAAACTACCACAATTTCCTATAATAAAATGCAAAACATTAATCTTTGTGAGGTAAATATCAATAAAATGGCTTATAATTATGACGGCTTTTATTTAAAGTCGAAAAAGTTACAAAAAAGTCATAAGGCCTTCAAAAAAACTAAAATTTTCTTCTGAGATATTCACTCTAATTATAAATACATAAATAGTAAATGTCTAAACTAAAAACTTTTATTTTATTTTTAACTTTATGAGTAAAACCTCAAATTGTAATATTTAAATAAATGAAGATAATATAAGCGAAACTCAATCGAAAATCTGAAAACAGAAAAATCAGAAAAACATATTGATACCTCTGGGACTTTAAATATTACAATTTGAGGTTTTACTCATAAAGTTAAAAATAAAAAATAAAATATTCATCCTAGACTTGAAGAAAAGTCGATAGATGTCGCATATTAAATAAAATGGATAAAGATTTATCCAGACACTATCTAGAGAGCATTTAGTTCGGGTTTGAATCTTGCAATCATACATAAAGATAGTTGCCAATAATATATGCGTTAAAGAAAATGAAGATAATGTAGGTGGTTCTTAGTCGAAGTGTGGTATAGTTAAACATGACCGAATTTCAAATCGACACCGTGGCGCAGTGGTTAGCGCGTTTGCCCGGAAAGCAAGAGGTCCTGGGTTCGAGTCCCAGAGGTATCAATATGTTTTTCTGATTTTTCTGTTTCCAGATTTTCGATTGAGTTTCGCTTATATTATCTTCATTTATTTAAAAACTTTTAGTAAAAACTTACAAAAACCTCGCAGAGTAGCGAAAACTTAAATCAACATGATTAACTAATCACAATCACCATTATAGTGAACTAAAAGTCGTAAAAAACACAGAAATTATTGAAATGATTTAATACTGACATTGATGCACCATAATATCCGTCTTGTTCTTCTTATCAAAGAGAATATTTTGAATTAATACTCAAAATTAACGAATATCTGGCCGCCGGATATCCTGCCATCTGGCCTCGCAGCTCGCCGGATATCCGATATCCGGTATCCGGCCAAACAACTATCCGTTTCATCTCTAAAAGAAACTATTTAATTCAATAAAATATTCTGACCTTCTGACAGAATATGCCCACACCTGATGGGTTAAGCTAAAAGCCTTTCCGATTTTCTTGGGTTATGTATTGATGCTGATGATGATCACAAACACAGAAATTCTCAGGTGGGCTAGAGCAGATAGAGAACTGCTCACTTTAGTAAAAGTCAGGAAAATTTCATATCTCGGTCATACACTTAGAGGAGAGAAATATCACTTGCTCCAATTAATATTAAGGCTGTGCAACCGGGCTCGAAAAGAAGAAGATGGAGAGATACGAAATTACGAATGTTAGAGGAGAGCGCTAATATTTACTGCGACAAAATCGATGCGAAAATTACGAAAATGTTTAATAAAACACGACTCGTTTAAAATAGAACGAAAATCTGGCATTGTGGCAGCGGGCATTGTCTTAAATAGCATTTAAAGAAACATTGTGAATTTTTTCATACATATAACTTGTAAAATAACTAAAACAAACGTGTTTATAATAATTTTTGGGGCATACTTTGCGATTTTTTTCTAACGAGGGAATTTTATATAATTTGCCTTTCGGCGCGGGCAATGTCTAGATATTATCTTCAAGAGTAACATATATTTTTTTAAGAAGTTTAAAACTTACCGTGTTTAAGGGAGATACGTAAGGGAGATACGCCCTTAATTGCGGGCCCTTAAAAGGCAGATAGAGGGTCGCCGAGGGTCTGGTAGGAGACAAATGTCTTGGGTATAAAATGTACGAGAATAAACCGGTATTAGAAGTGAGGATGAGTTTTTCCGGGCAGCGCAAGACAAAGAGACATTTACCAGAGTGATTGCCAACGTCAGGGGTACCTGGTAGGGCACACGAAGAAGAAGATGTATCGATGTTGTGTATTTCAAATTTTGATACATAGAAAATAGAAAAGTTGTGTAGTACCTTAAAAATAGAAAAGTTGTGTAGTAGTTCAAATTAAAATGACAAATAACTTGTAGACACATCCTAAAAGTAGTCACGAGCCGCCATTGCATGCGAGTAATATAACTAAGGACCTGATGTTATAGTGTTGTGTGTTTTATTAACATTTGTTATATATTATTAATTTGCGGCGCCAATCCCAATTCCCCATCCCACGCAAGTGTCAAAAGCCTTCCATCACTTTCTACCATCCCATCACTAATAATGATAAATAATAATGATAATAATGATAAATTATTAAAAACAAAAAAACAACAAATTTTTCCATAGGAAAGCTAATAGCTCAGAAATGCACAAAATAATTTGCAAGGCAGATAGAAACATTACACCTTTAGATTTATATGACGAGAATGCCAACATTCTTATAAATACTAACCAGGAATAATTAGATTCCTGGTCAAATAAAGTTATTCACACAAAACACTTCAATTATCTTAACCTATGTTGACACAAACTTTCGTCAAACAAATGGTTGAGTATTGGAGAGTTGAGCGCAGAAGTAGAAGGATTTATGATTGCCATTCAAGATTGAGTCATTAATACTAAAATTATAGGAAGCATATAATCAAAGATACAAATCAAATTGATGATTTATGTAGAAAATATTTGGCTTTTCCGGAAACTATAGAACAGTTATAATTGTAAATCTTAATTGTAATCGAGTAAAATAAGTCTCTAGCTACAAGTCTTAGATGTAAGTCACTGGTTATATCTAATTGTTAATCTTAGTTGTAAGCCAGTAATATTAATTCCTTAAAATACTTATTTGTACAGCGCCCTTGAGGTGATTTTTTACAAAAACGGCTCTATATAAATTAGCCAAATATTATTATTATTATTATATTATATCGGGATGTTCTATATTAGCACTGTCCGAGTATACGTATACATATTTAATCAGGTTTTAAAAATAATTTATCAAAATTTGGTAATTAAACATAACTTGATTGACTGCCGTAATATAGTACCATATTATGAAAATGAACCAAATTCATTTTCAGAAAATAAATTTTATAAAACTATACTAATAGACAGAACAATTAGTCATAATAGACCTGATATAGTTTTACACGACAAAATTTAAAAAAATACCTTATATTATTGATCTCGCTATTCCAAATTCCTGTAATATTCAAAAATTTGTTTCTGAAAAAATAAGAAAATATACAGATTTAGGAAATGAGATTAAAAGAATTTGGCATTCTCAGACTATTAAAATATAACTATTTGTTATTTTGGCTACTGGCATTATACCCAGCTCTCTCATTCAATATTTAGACATATTAAATTTGTCAACGAATTTATATACAGGGTGTAACAGTTCGTACCCGAGGGATTTTAACCACAGATTTCTGAGCATTTTTGGAGAAAAAAATGTAAATTAAATTTTGTTCTCCGGTGATATTTTGATGTTTTTTAATTTATTTTTTCTACAAAAACATTAAAAAAATGGTAGGCGTTGGACAGTTGGAGGCGGGGTGAGGGGTTGGTCGGTTACTCGGCTGAGTGACCAATGACAACAAGCGGAAGATTTTTTTTGTTTGAATTTGAAGAAAAAAAATAAAAAAATAAAAATGCCATGCCATTTTATTTACATTTTTTGCTTCTGATACGTCCTGTTACACCCTGTATAAAAATGCAAAAATTAGTCATTTTAAATAGATGTAGGGCGTAGGATTACAAAAGATTTTTTGAATATTTATATTGAGGGGTCAGTAGGATTTATAGGTCCAATTAGTAGTCCTGAAGTAGTTCTGTTTCGAAGCCTCTGATATGAAAATATCTGGAGTCGGTGAATTATTTTCCCATTTGGTGTCTGGTAGGTTGATATGTTGTTCTTGTATTATTTTGAATTTATTTTACTTATATAGTGCAATTGCATAGCGTGGATTGACTAGATCATCAGTTGTGGAAAAGTGTGTGAAAGGGTTAAGTTTTTCCTATGGTAAAGATTTAATATTTCTATTTTAGAGAGTGATATTTCATGGTGGAATTCCATTATAATATATTATAATAAAACGAATATAAAACTTTTGTATCCAGTCTAATTTTCATAATAATTTTCGATATTAAAATATGTAATTAGTTTAGACCATTTCAACTCCAATGTAAACATGTATCCCTTCAAAAAGCAATAAAAAATATCAAACTTCATAAATATAATAACGATTTGACAATAAAATTAGGTCATTAGTAACTCATATTACTTGTAAGGTTTTTCCCTAATCATCATTGAAGTGAGCTGCAAACCCAATGTAATTAGCTTACTGGAATAACCAAAATATTTAGAAATTCGATAGTCTAAAGTGACTTTGCAAAATTAATTATAGTAATTGATTAAAATCCTTGTAGACCACCCCTCTCCCCCTCCCCAATATGTTGTGTATATAAACCGTAGACTAGGAAATATTTGTACCAGTCTGAAGATGGCTTTGACGAGCTGAAACCGGTTACGGTCGAATAAAATTAAGTGGAATAAAGTTTTATATTCGTTTTATTATAATATATTGTAAAGATTTAACCCGGACATAGATTCTGAAGTCATGTGTCGGAGCAAAATGGCGCGTGAATCATCAAAACCCCGTGTTTCGTTTTCCGCTTTCTCAACAAACAAACATCATCACACTTTTCCATTCCATTCCTTTCTTTCCGTGCTCTTTCACGCGATCCTCGAACACCTGAATCGAAGCCTCGTCGAAGGTAGGTCAAGCCGGACGGCCAACACGGTGAGAGAGATACAAGAAAACGACAACTTTTTTCCTTTGTAGAAACAGACCTACGTACATTGTCTTTTGAAAGAGCTGCAGCAATATTGCGACAAGTGACGTACGTTTATTGCCTTTTTTATGCCATCACGGCACCGTGAATCGTCACAGTCAATTTTTTTTTAGGGTATAATGCCCATCGAGTTTGGGGTTATTTATGCAACCCAGGCTTATACATTATGATATGATATCTGATAATTATGAGTTAGAAATTAGTAATTTAATAATTTATTTAATTTTATTATTATTTCTCCTGTCCTAAGCACAAGATTCTAACAACAACACATATTGGCCGTGAAATAGTTCGCAAACTGCGGTTTGACGATCCCTGGCATAGGCCACAGAGAAGGTCAACCGATGTTCATGCGTTACCCGTTAGAAGGGTGAAATGTTAGCTATACAAACTGTATAACGTAATAATATATTCATGAAGGTAAGGCAGGCAAGAAGGTACTCAGTCACCGGTCTCTTGATCCCCCTAGAGTTGATCCCAGATACTTGGTCCCTTGATAGGTCTGTTGATCCCTCCGCCAGTTGAGCCCCTGTCATTGGATCCCTCTGCCGGTTAATCCCCGGGATCGTAGACTCCTCTACCAGTTGATCCCAAAACTGCATCTTTACTGTAAAGATAGTTATCAAAGATACGGCCATACCTGTACCTCAAGAATACTAACTTCAACACTACATTTTAATTATTAATTTTTGTATTTCAAAACTTTATGTCCATTTTTCTTTAATAGGTTGTTTTTTCTCTTAATTTTTTCGCCTACTTTTATTTTTGTTTTTATATATTTCGGTCCGGTCAGTGGTTGAGTGGGCATCGCGTTTGGGTCCCACCCAGGCGTTCTAAGTCCTCCAACACAACTCAAGCAACATTTTCGGCTTACTCTGGTGGTAATACGAGATTTTCAAATATTGTCAGGTGATTCGTAACCCCGGAATGTTTGTATTTCTTAAAAAAAAATTCTATAGAATACATGAATTCTTAACGCAAAATTTTTATTATTAATTTCTTTATTTAAAAATTTTCATTTTATTTTTATTTTTATTTACTTTGAAATATGATTTTTTTCTTCTTTATTTTTCACTTACTTTTATGTATTTATTAATTTTTATTTAGCTTGTTTATTATCTACTTCAATAGAATAGTACTTTTTAGTTTCTATATAAAATATTAAATGTATGACTACCACAACATGGGCATTAGCCTAGTGTGGTAGCCGAAAAAATCTTAAAATCTGTAACAAATTAAATATTATGAAATACAAAATATTAAAAAAATCCCTTTAACAAAAGTCTATAATTCACCAAGGTATTCACGGGTTCGGTACAATAACGCCTTTCGCGTAATGTTTGGTCTGCCCAGATATTGCAGTGCTTCCCAGATGTTCACGGAGGGGCGAGTTCCCGGCTAAGCAGCTCTTATTAGATCCAGGGTGGCAGGAATGAGGGAAAGGATATCCAGCTCTGGTAATATCCTAGTCATGGAAGACCGCCTCAGTCCATTATCCAGCATTGATGCACACTGGAGAAAAATACTGGCTCCTAAAATGTGGTCACATAATCCCTCATCTGCGCCTCCCCCAGGGACATGTGTAGGCCTGAGGTTTGCCTGGGCGAACTCGGCGTCCTTCCGCCCTGCCTTCGGCAACTCGACGCTTCCATCCTTAGGGTCTTCGGGTATGTTCTCCTACTTCCCACTTACTATCGTCAAGGCACAACCGAGAATCCGGCTAAAGGGAGCGGACGTTGAGATTAATTCACGGCAGACCGACCACCATACACATTCTGGCTGGTACTGCAAGATGACGAGAGAGGTATCCCATCCGACACAAGAGTTCTTCATATCACAATACTTGTTTTCATTTTTTTTTTCTTGCAGATGCTTGCAACATACGCAAGATGCCATTACCCTGCGAGCAGCCGCCTTTTATGTTTTTCTGTTATCTTTTTTCATTAGTTTATCCCTGACTTGCTTTATATTATTCGCATTTTGTATATTATGTAAGCACTTGCATACTGCTTCCTAACACCCTATGCAGGGACACTGGATGTCTAGATTCGTTCAAACTTAAATGCAGATTCGTTCTTTCAAAAAAATTAGAGTCCTTGCGAGAGCCTTGAAGGAGTAACCATTTGTTACTTATACCAGGGCGGGTAATTGGTGGATTACCTCCACTGGTCACATAATCCTAAAATACAATTATTACTATTTTCTTTTATCATTACCTTTATGTCATGTACAATCATAATTCACCTGCTTTTCTTTTTTTTTATTTTTTTATTTTTTTTGTATATGTATTATAACCCTTATGGAATGTGTGCATTATTGCACTATTTTCCATATGCACATACCGGAATAAACTTATTTTTCGCACCAGATTTAAATGTCCGGGTTAAATTTTCCCCACAGGAAAAACTAAACCCTTTCACACACTTCCTCAAATGATTATCTAGTTAATCCATGCTATGCGATTGCACTATATAAGTATAATAAATACAAAACAATACAAGAACAACATGTCAACCTACCAGAAACCAAATGGGAAAATTAGAAAATTCACCGACTCCAGATATTTTCATATCAGAGGGTTCGGCTCTGTGTAGCTCCTAATTTGACCTATAAATCCTACTGATTCCTCAATATAAATATTTTAATAATCTTTTGTAATCCTACACGTATTTAAAATGACTGATTTTTGCATTTTTATATATAAATTCTTTGAAAAATCTAATATGCCTAAATTTTTAATGAGAGAGATTTTTAATTTCTAATGCCAGTAGCCGAAATAACAAATGGTAATATTTTTATAGTCTGAGAATGTAAAAATCTTCTAATCTCATTTTCTAAATCTGTATATTTTCTTATTTTTTCAGAAACAGATTTTTTAATATTACAAGAATTTGGAATAGCTACATCAATGTTGATTATTATTATTATTATTATTTCAGTTCACGTAGTTGGAGATACGGCCATACCTATAACAAAATTATTTTTGCAGACATTTGATCCTCTGCCAGTTGATCCCTCGTACACTTGATCCCTGAAACCCTTGAAACTGTTATATTTTGCATATGTTAGAAGTCAACTTGAATACAATTCTCCCGTCTGGAACCCATATTACAATATACATGTACAAGCTGTTAAAAGAATACAAAACAAATTCTTACGTTTTCTTAATTTTAAAATGGGTATTCCAGCAATTATGTTGAACTACAATACTATTTTGAATGATATGAATATGCTCAAATTGTCAGACAGAAGAACTTTCACTGACTTGGTATTTCTGTATAAAATTCTAAATGATTTAGTTGACAGTCCGGTATTGCTCGAATTGATAAGCTTCCGGATTCCACTACGTAATACTAGAAGTCAGGATTTATTTCAGTGCAGTAATTCTGGAACTAACTACCATATGTATTCCTCTTTACCCAGAATACTAATGGAGGGAAACAATTATACCAAGTCAGTGGACATCTTCAATTTATCTTTAAACAAATATAAAATATTGTTACGAATCAGTTCAGTTATGTACAATAAATACTGTATATTTCTTACTATTCATATGTAAAAGCCCCGAAAAAGGGCGTAAATAAATAAATAAATCCCTGATAAAGTATTATTTCTGCTGAATGTCATTATTATAAAGTAAGTATTCGGTGATTCTTCCATTCCTATAACAAAATTCCATAACATGCATTTGATCTCTCTGCCAGTTGATCTCTTGGACACTAGATCCCACAAGGTAATTTGGAGATACCGCCATACCTATAACAAAAGCCTATTTTAAGACATTTGATCCCTCTGCCAGTTGATCCCTCGGACACTTGATCCCTGCTAAAGTACTATTTCTGCTGAACGTCATTATTGTAAAGTAAGTATTCAGAGATACGGCCATTCCTATAACAAAATTACATACACGGATATTTTATCTCTCTACCATTTGAGTCGTTCAACTTCTATATCCGCTATATCAACTTTCACTGATTCGGAGAAAACCGCAAAAAACTGTCACATCTCTAGCGTAAATAAAAATTGCATTTAATATTTTTATATAATGAATTGGAGTAATATACATTTGAAAAGTATTCACTTTTCAATGTACATCTTGGCAAAATAACTGCTCGTGATTGGTTGAATTCCGATATAGCGGTTTTTGGTAGTAACTTCTTGAATGATATAGCGGGTTTTGTTTCTCACTCGCAGTTTTAACATGTTTTTGGTCGTGATAAAGGAGGTTTTGAAACAATTTCAATTTCAGGTTAGTCTTGTTCCTCGCAAAAATGTGAACCAGATGTCATACTCAGATCATTTTGTCAAAAATCGGATATTTTTTTTTTTTTTTTACATGAATACCGCACAAGAGTCCCAGCTGCTCCCGTCTGGAGCCAGTGGGACTATGGCATCCCCAATCGGGGTATGTTGTGAGGCTGAAGGCAGTGGGGAGGGGAAGGAGATAGGGAAGAGGAAGGTGGGGAAGTACCTGGCTATTCAGATCTGGTCCCCAAATACGGCAGAAGCCATTTCAAGCGGTATTGAAATTATAGGAGTCATTTGATCCCCCGGACACTTGATCCCTTAAAGTTTCATTTCTGCTATACGTCCTTATTGTAAAGTATGTATTTGGAGATAGGGCCATACCTATAACAAAAGTCTATTTAAACCTGGGATACTAGATTCTTCGTAGCATTATCGTTCGTTTTATTGGTAAAGTGAGTGACTTTACGACAAAAGTAGAATTTTAACAATTTGGGAGGCGGGTATGGGTACCGGCGCCGCGGGAACCATTTATAGGATAACCAACACCTTTGCCATAGATTACCCCAGTGGTTTTGCTACTGACTTAGTAGGGGTGCCCGGATTCATGGGGTAAGATTTGTCAGGGTTTTGGCGGCGAATGGGTCTGCCCACCGGCTACATGGCAGGCCGGACCGGGAGAGGTGGTTGAGGGAGTCATTTTGACTTCTCCAGCTGTACTTTCTTGGAACATCGCCTTGCACAGCAGTGGGAGAGATGGATTCATACGTCAGTCACTTCTGAACACACTGACCCCCAGATTCCTACCCATCCCTTATACCCTTTCCTTCCCGGAACTTCCTCACCTTCCTTTCCTAAAAGTACCCCCCACACAGCATCCCCAAAGATGACATAGGGCCTCAGGGGAGTTATGATGTTGAAATCCGCTAAAATATTTGTATTAAAAATAATGCCGTGTAAACGAAGGAGTATGCAGTGAGGGTAAACCACCGAATAAAGAATACGACATACTTATCTCTGCAATCGACTTAGGGAAAATATTCTAATATCTTCTTACACAAGTTAACTCAGCGTACAAGAGGTAACTAACGTACTTTCAGATTACTCAATTTCACGCCCAATCCCACCTCTTACAATTGTTGCATACAATTTTTCATTTACAGATTGAATATCTACAGTGACATCAGGCAGCCTTGTTTATAAATTAAATTAAGTTTATAATACAGGAAGTTAATATACGACAGAGTATTCATGCTAATCTGTGTACGTCAATTGTTAGATTATTTCTACCTAATTTAATTAGTATAAACAATATTTCAACAGAACTACGATAAGGCCTATCATCAGCTCTTCCGCCTACCGAGATACTGCAGCGCTGCGGAAATGTCTGTTGGGACACCTCTTATTAATCATGTTCTCAATAATTCGGTGATCCCCGCAGTTGATCCCCCAACAGTTGGCCCCCCAAAATAAAGATAGTATAAAGCAAAGTCGCTCCCGCTGTATATACGCTGAAATCTTTTTAACTAAGCAATGGATTTTCGTGCGGTTTTCACCAATAGAAATAATGATTTAGGAGGAAGGTTTATATGTATAAAACATGCATATTATAGTAGAGAAAATATGAAAAATTCAAAGATTCCATTCAGGCAAGCGGGTGGTGTGGATTTGATATGTACGCAAATTAACAGATGGCGTTGGTTATAAAGCTTGGGTAATGGTCTTTTCAGTAGATGGCGTTGCGTTTTGTTAGCCACAACAACGTGTGTTCGGGTCTGCTAGTAAATTATAATTAAAAATCAATATTTGTTTGTTCGTATTTTATGTGCTGCCATTCCAGTCATCCGATTTCGATGAAACTTGTTGATTTGTTGTGCGCAAGCCCGCGAAGGATTCAGTATACAATGGTTAGCTCTGGCGTTATGAAATTTTTATTAATGAAAATGTGTGTATTTGATATATTGTAGCGGCGGGGAGGGAAGGACGGAGGAGGAGGGTAACGAAGGAGTGGAGTTTGCGGGAGAGGTGACGAGGGAGGGGGAAGGCGGGGAAGGTGGAGGGAGAAAAAAACAGTGTTGCTCAGACCACACGATTGAAGACACACACGTTCATACAATTAAACATTATAAAAAAATATAACAATTTTTCCGAGAGAGTATTAGAAAAATTCTGACACTGAATTCACTTCCAAACAATATAAACGTTGATATCTCGAATTTGGTAATTATTAACACACGCACAAGCCTTTTATTTTATTAAATATTATTACTTTTATAAAGGTTTTATTAAACTTATGTGGATAAAAAATAATTTATTCGAAATAACCTATATGTTTATTTTAACCAAATTAAAGTAAAAACAGAGGAAGGAGGAGGAGGGTAAAGAAGGTGGTGGAGTTTGCGGGAGAGGTGACGAGGGAGGGGGAAGGCGGGGAAGGTGGAGGGAGAAAAAAACAGTGTGCTTCAGACCACACGATTGAAGTAAAACCAGAAGACAAACCTCGCCCCACGAACCCAGGTATCCCTGCTAAGTTACCAAACGTAGCGAACGGGTGACCTATGACCTAAGGGTGACCTATGACTTAGGGGTGACATATGACATTGGAGTGAAATATGGCCATGGGGTGACCTACGACCTTGTCCTCATCCTCATCCTCGCCCTCGCCCTCGCCCTCGCCCTCGCCCTCGCCCCCGCCCTCGCCCCCGCCCCCGCCCCATGAGATGGCAAAAGTGCATAGATAGCAATGGTACATACTTTGATTAAATAAATATATTATATTTTTAAAAAAATCGACTTTATGTTCCTCCCATACAAAACGCCAATTTCATATGTAAGGACCTAATATCATGGTTTGACAGAAGGTGGCAATGGCGGAATTGGTTCTGGGTTCGAGTCGCAGTTGCGACCATTATCTTTTTCTATTTTTCTGTATCTTGTTCTCTTTTATATTTTCATTTTTTTTTAAGTATGTTTATTCAGTTTTTTTTAAATTTTACAATATTTATCTTTAAAATCTTACAAAACTGATCAATCAGTTTGATTGTAAGAAACCTCTCATTTTTCCTATTTAATTAATACTATTATGCTTTTATGTTTCACATAGTAATAACTGTGTAAAATCTAAAAAACTAATTATTATAAACTACCAATTATTATGATGTTTATGAATACAGTGTACATAGATCAGGACTTCCCAACCAGGGGGGGCACGCGTGGAGAAATGTCAGGGGGGCGTAATAGGTACGTTTGCATTTCCGAAAAAAAAATCTATTTAACGCGTAGGCAAATTAACTATTCCGAATTGCCATTCAATCGCTGCTATACAAGTTTCAAATATCAAAGCTTCAACTTTGGAAAAATTAGGTTTCTGCTGAAAATGTATTTCCTTTTTCACGGCTATCCAAAGGAATTAATAATCAAAAACTGGATAAAGATTTAAAATCTGAAATAGAAATTCATTTACAAGCGTTGGAAAACAAATTTAACCGATATTATCGAGATGTTAATTCCGAGTCACCAATATGGCACATGACCAGAAACATATTGTAACGTAATTATTTTCATGGTAGTCATTCAGTCGGTTCTTGCTCAGAATGAGTATTATTAATTTCGGGGTGCCGTTAGAACGACTGAGAACAAATTCAAGTTGCCTGAACGTTACTCGATTGTTTAAAAGAAAAAAACGGTTATAAGGGCCACGTCATGACATAACAATGAATTTGTAAGGAGTTTTGATACTCGTAAATGATTGTGTAAATTTGCAATATTATGCGACTACACCTTCAAATTAGTGCTGTGAAGAAATATTGCTTGACGCTCGTAATGACGCGGCAAACAACCCACCGAGAAAAAGCCATCGTGATTTACTGATCACAGCTTGATACATTGATGTTTTGGTCGGGCGTGTTTTACAGCCACGTACAATCCAATATCACCAATATCACCGAGGACAACTTTGATCAAGATTGCAGGCGCTTCTTAAATGACATCAACAGTCTAGAACTGCGGGTTATATCCTTTCAATGCTCAGAGCTGGCCATCGGACGCATTGTGATCAGTGGGCCTTTGTGGGTGGACTGGAATCTCGGCTCCTTCACGGTGTCATGGGCTTGCGAAGCGGCAGCTCTGGGGCTCTTTTCCAGCTATCTGGAGCCCATGTCGCTGAGGTTGGAAGAGGTGTGCCATTTTTCTCCTTCGCCTTGCCTCCGGCTACTCGACGCTGAATTCCTTAGGGTCGTCGGGTATTTTCCCCCAATTTCCCATTTACTTTTCTTTGAGGCATCACCGAGGAACCGGCTAAGGGGCGCGGAAGCTGAGTGTGGTTCACGACTAGACCGAACGTCATGCGCATTCTTGCTGGGACTGCCAATCGATTGGAGAGGACTCCCAACCGTTTGCCATGCCCTTATTACTTATCTACTGTGTCTTCCTCCCAAACAGGTGCTTGTAGGATACGCCAGATACAATCACCCAGCGCTTGCCACCTCGTGGACTTTCACCAACCTGTCCCATTGTCTTGTCTATTTTTGTTATACTAACACATATTGTATCTGTATTTCCCGCTAAGCACTTGCATACTGCTTGCTAACAACGTATGCAAGGACATTGGAGGTCTAGTTTCGTTATCAAATGTAGAGTCGTTTTTACCAAAAAATTAGAGTCCTTGCAAGAGCCTTGAAGGGGTAACCATCTGTTACCTATACCAGGGCGGGTATGTGGTGGGTCCTCCAATGAGGTGTGCCATATTAACTATCGCAAGCTAAGAATGATCATTTGGAGTGGATTCTAATAAAATAACTGAATTATCTCTCTCTCTCTCTCTCTTTCTACATTTTTTTGAGTTTTCAAAGGTATTTATGTAGATTATGTTTTTGCTTGTC
Organism: Limnephilus rhombicus; assembly: GCA_929108145.2. Lineage (NCBI taxonomy): Eukaryota > Metazoa > Arthropoda > Insecta > Trichoptera > Limnephilidae > Limnephilus > Limnephilus rhombicus. The sequence continues at coordinate 45,449,063 of OV815289.1, read as the reverse complement.
AATAATAACAAGTTCATTTTGTTTAAAGTGAGTTCTTTTATTTACATCAGATAGTAGCTTTCTTTTTATCCCACGCAGGACCCTGAAATGATGATGAGAGCTCATGCATACGGAATTTCTTTGCTAACGGAGCAAAGATACGTGTCAATATTTGTAGTCGATGTCTTACAATACCTGAAGAAATTTACGAAGAATTTCTAGAAATGAAGGCTGACTGGACCATGAAAGGCGATTTTCATCTCTTGACATTAGAGAAAATGTGTATGTTTAATTAAAAGAAAACTGAGAAATGTAAATGTAAAAGTAATTAATGATTTTTTTTATTTTTTTTATTTTATTTAGTAACTATATAATATTTTTTACATTTTTATATGAAACATGTTAGTTAGATGTATATATAAAATATATTCGTAGTCCTCCTCACTAGGAGATCCTGTGCTGAGGGGGACTATGCTTTGGATAAGTTTTTCAGCGACTTCTATGGTTTAACTTCATTGGATAAGGTTTTCCAGAAACTTCTATGATGTTTTAAGTATACTAGTAAGTTCATTTTCCGATAGATTCTTCAGCCAACATTTAATGTCCTTAATGTAGCTATTTTTTATTTTTATTTGTTTGATACTCAGTGGGAGTTTGTTATATAACTTTACTGCTAAAAATGCAGAACTTCTTTGACCAAATGAAGAGTTACACTTTGGTATATTAAGTATGTCTGTTTGTTTAGCTCTGGTTTTATGAGCATGTGAGGTGTCTGCCTCTGAATCATTTTTGTGGTGATGTACTAGAATGTTTTTGGCATAGATTTTCTGTATGCTTGGAACATCAAACCGTTTAAAAATTTCTGCTGATTAAAAGTGTACCTCCTCTTCTATTAAATATCCATAATAAATAGATATATTGTATCTGTATTGTACCAATTTGAAATTCAAATAAATAATTTAGATAATTTAAAATAATGTGTTTCTTATTTTTGTTGAAACTTAATTAGGGTGGGGCATGAAAATATTTTTTTTTTGGTTCGGGGAGGATCGGCGAAATAAAGGTTGGGAAACCCTGCTTTAGATTATTGGTGTCTTCTTCTTCTCCAATGATATATTACATTTATGGGAATAACCTTCAAAATATTATAAATAGAGAAATTTTCTTATAAAAAAGTTAATATTGTTTTCAGTGCATAAAATGAATATATAAATAAATATTTAGCGCATTTTACATTAATTCAAGTTCCAGATTAACATGACCGCATAACTCTACTAACCATAGCGTAACCTTACATGGGCCGGCTGAATCGCAGTCGCTAGATTAACAAATTGCATAGCGCTAGGTTGCATGTCTGGATCCTATTTTATATGGACCTGTAAAAAAATTTTGAGGTAAAACTTTTTTAACGCAGTTGTGATTTTTTTTTAAGTGAGACAAACATTCCCGGGTTACGAAAAACCTAACATTGTTTGAAAATCTCCTACTACCGCCACAGTTAGCGGAAAATGTTGCTTGAGTCGTGATCGAGGACTTGGCCAGCCGAGGAATCGAACATGTGATGCTCGGGCGGGACCCAAGCACGATGCCCACTCAACCACTGACCGGTCAATGGAAACTCGAAGAAGTACTAAAAAAATACAAACACAGAAATAGTTTAAGAGGCGGGTATGGGTACCGCCGCCCCGGGAACCATTTATTGTATAACCAACATCTCTGCCTTAGTTCACTTCAAGTGGTTCGCTACTTTTGGTGACTTAGCAGTGGTTGCCGGGTTCATGGGGTAAGGTTTGTCCGGGTATTGGTGGCGTATGCATCTGCCCACCAGCTGCATGGCAGGCCGGATCGGGAGAGACTGGTTGAGGAAGTCCCTTTGACTTCTTTAGCCGTACTTTCTATTGATGAATTCATACATCCGTCAATCCCGAATACCCTGATCCCCAGAATCCTACCCACCCCTCATACCCTTATCCTTCCCAGAGCTTCCTTTACTAAAAAAGACCCTCCACACAGCATCCCCTAAGATGACATTGGCTCTGAGGGATATTATTTTGCTCAGGCCCTCGTGTATGGAGCGGATGTAAAAAAACCTTAGTTTTCTGAATATTTCACTTCTACTGCGTGTGAATTGCACACTCTGTTTTCAAGTAAAAACTTCTTTATCACCGTTGTGAGATGAAACTCGAAACGAAAAATTGCGACACAAAAAGACCGTTACATCTATAGGATTTAGCCTGCGAGCTAATGAGATAGTATAATCGGTCTCCTCTTTGTGCGGTGCCTCGTGCCTCCCCCTTCTTGTCTACTTTAGTTTTCTGAATGTTTCGCTTCTACAGCTTATGAATTGCACTTTTTTTTACATTAGCTATGCAAAGAATAGTTAGTACAATGGAACTACTTTTGTAAAGAATCTTTTAATATAGAATTTTAATTTAGGGGTCGTCCATTAATCACGTTGGATCCTCCTCGATGGGATCTCCACCTTGTCGGGGTGAGGAGGCTTGAGTATTCCAAGGACTTTGAGAGCTATGCTGGCGGTAGTGTTACTACTAGAAGGGCCTCCCAAGCCAGACAGGTCACAGATGAGGAGTCAGACTAAGAGAGATCCACTGCTAGAGGGCAGCAGTACCTGGCAGTATTGAATCAAGGCGGAGAAGAGTAACTTCGGTACGGCTTGGTATCAACATTTTGCAAGCGATGATAACGTATTCATCTAACCGGTTGCAATACTGCGATGAGGAAAGCAACGGGAAACTACCTCATTATATCTTCCCAGGAAAAATCATGGTAATGGCTGATAAATACAACGGCCCCGAGTACGGGCGTCCCTTAAATGGGCCAGGGGTGCTAAGAATCTCACGGTCAGCTGCTATCAAGATAAAAAGAAAAGAAGAAATGAGTAAAATAGGAACATGGAATGTAAGGAGTATGCTCCAACCAGGAAAAATTCACAACACCATAAAAGAAATGCAAAGATTGAATATCAATATACTTGGTATAGGAGAGATGAGATGGAAAGATTCAGGAAAATGTACTGTAGACGACTATACTGTCTACTACTCTGGTGATACTAAATCCCGGAAACGAAATGGAGTTGGTATTATCGTTACAAACAAAGTAGCAGGTGCCGTGACGAATATCATTCCACCTTCAGACAGGATCATTATGATACAAATTCAAATATCAACAGTAAATACTAATATTATTCAAGTATATGCACCTACATGTGATTGTGAAGAAGAAGAATTGGAAAACTTCTATGAAAATTTAACGAAAGTTCTTTCCCTTCACAAAAAAACATGAAATAACTATAATAATGGGCGATTTTAATGCTAAAATCGGTAAGGTTAAAGAAGATGTTGTCGGGGAACATGGTCTCGGTACAAGGAATGCAAGAGGAGATCGGTTTGTCCAATTCTGCTTAGAAAACGAATTAGCAGTTACTAATACATTCTTCGAATTACCGGAAAGGCGTTTATATACATGGAAGTCGCCAGCAGACTCAGTCCAGAGAATTGTACGAAATCAAATTGACTATATTACCATCAACAAAAGATACAAGAACTCGATTAAGTCTGCAAAAACATACCCGGGTGCTGATGTACCATCAGATCATAATCTACTCCTGGCTGAATTTAGGTTGCGTTTTAAGAAAATTGTTAAAAAAGAACGGACTTTGAAATTAGATAAAAACAAGCTAAAAATAATGGTCTGTGTAAAGAAGCAACGCAAATATTAGAAAAAAATTCGCCGATCTCCAGACTCAACTATACAATAGTGAAGAAAATATCGAAAATATTGAATACATCTGCAATGAATCAAAGAAAATCATCACAGAGATTGCAAAGGAAAAATTCAAAGAAGAGACGCCGCAAAAGAAACAGAAATGGATGACAGACGAAATACTAAACCTCATGGAAGTAAGAAGAAAATACAAAAATCGAAACATGAAAGAATACAAAAGAACCCAAACAGAAATTCGAAGTAAAATTAGGTAAGCAAAAGCTGATTGGCATATTCAACAGTGTGCTATAATTGAAACCCACAATGATAAACATGATATTTTCCAAGTGCACAAGATAATCAAAGAAGTGACTGGAATAAATCGTAAAACCGACATAGGGCAACTGGAGGACCGAGATGGAAAACTTCTAACCGATATTAACGAAAAACTAAAAAGATGGAAAGACTACATCTCAGAACTCTTAAATGATAATAGAAGCGCAGAATATGATATGGGAAATATAACAACAGGCCCACCAATCACAACAAATGAGGCAGAACACGCAATTCGTCTCTCTAAAACTGGGAAAGCAGCGGGCCTAGATGGAATACAGGCTGAAATCCTTAAACTTATAGGAAATAAAGGGATCCTAGTATTGACGAGTCTCTTTAACTCAATATATAATACAAGAATTATTCCACTAGATTGGCTTCGATCCACTTTTGTTGCTCTCCCTAAGAAAGCAAAAGCAAGAAAATGTAGTGACCACCGCACAATTAGTTTAATGAGCCACTTATTAAAGATATTTTTGCGAATTATACATGGACGCGTATATCGCAAAGTGGAAGAAAAGATAGGTGTCACACAATTTGGCTTTCGAAATGGGTTGGGTACTCGGGAAGCGTTATTTAGTATTCAAGTACTAATCCAAAGATGTAGAGATGTGAATACAAATGTACATGCATGCTTCATTGACTTCCTTAAAGCATTTGATAGAGTTAGACATGACAAAATGATTCAAATTCTGAAAACCTCCGGGATAGACGATAAAGATATAAGGATAATTGGTAATCTTTATTGGAACCAGAAAGGAGCAGTAAGAGTAGAGCAATGTCTAACAGACGAAGTAGAAATAAAGAGAGGCGTGCGACAGGGTTGTATTCTTTCACCTGTGCTCTTCAACTTATATTCAGAAGAAATATTCAATGAAGCTCTGCAAGAGGCTACTCAAGGACTTGTTATAAATGGGAAGATTCTGAAAAACCTGCGTTATGAAAATGATACAGTTCTTTTATCAAGTAACATTGAGGATTTACAACTTTTGCTGAATCAAGTAGTGAAGACTTGTGAGAATTTTGGGCTGGAACTGAATATAAATAAGACAAAATACATGCTCGTAAGCAAAAATAACGCATTGGATGAAAATCTTTATATTGCTGGAACAAAACTATAGAAGGTACAGAGTATTGTATACTTGGGCTGCAATGTAAATGATAGATGGGATCCTTCAGTTGAAATCAAATGCCGCATTGAGCAAGCTCGTGCAACCTTTATCCGCATGAAAAAAATGTTCTGCAGTCATGATCTCAACCTTGGATTACGAATGCGAATGGTCAGATGCTACGTGTTTTCGATATTATTTTACGGAATGGAAGCATGGACGCTTACTGAAGAACTTATTAGGCGACTTGAGGCATTCGAGATGTGGATCTACAGAAGAATACTTAAAATAAGCTGGATGGACAGGGTTACAAACGAAGATGTTATGGTTCGGATGAATAAAGAAAAGGAAGTAATTAAAACTATAAAAATCCGAAAACTTCAATATCTTGGACATGTGATGAGACATCCAGAGAAGTATGAGATCCTGCATCTCATGAAGACGGGGCCCTGGAAGAAGGAGAACCTCATGGTTGAAAAACCTGAGACAGTGGTATGGCCAGTCTACCGTGGAGCTCTTCCGGGCTGCAGTAAACAAAGTCCGCATAGCCAACATGATAGCCAACGTCCGTTGAACGGACAGGGCACAAGAAGAATAAGAAGAAGAATTAATCACGTGATGTTTTTTAGCAACTTTTTAACCCCCTCCCCTCCCCCTACCAAAAATCACGTGTATTTTTTTAGTACAGAGTGTACTGAAATTTTCAGAACATTATCTGAAAATACAGGTGGTAAATTAAGTATCGTGATAAAAATTTCCTGAGAGACGTTAAGGTTGCAGGATGCTTTTGTCTGGCATTTGGTTTAGAAATCGTACTTTCAACGAAAAAAAAACGTGACATCTCTTTATATTCCCCCCCCCCCCCCCCTCTCCCCCACTTGTGATATTTCGTGATTATTTTTCGAACCCCCCTCCCCTTTCGAGCCTCACGTGATTAATGGACGACCCCCTAAAGTCCTCCGACGCGTCTGTCTGTCTGTTCGCGATAAACTCAAAAATGACTGAATGGATTTTCATGCAGTTTTCACCAACAGATAGAGTGATTCATGAGGAAGGCGTAATTATAAAATTTGTTAGGGTTTTGTGTAAATTGTTTAAATATATAATTAAGGCTCTGCAACCGGGCCCAAAAAGAACAAGATGGAGAGATACGAAATTACGAATGTTAGAGGAGAGCGCTAACATTTACAGCGACAAAATCGATGCGAAAATTGCGAAAATTTAAATTTTTTAATAAATTACGACTTTATCTTAAACAGCATTTAAAGGAACACTGTAATTTTTTTCATACATATAACTTGTAAAATAACTGAAACAAACGTGTTAATAATAATTTTTGGAGCATACTTTACGATTGTTTTCTATCGAGGGAATTTTATCTAATTTGCGTTTCGGCGCGGGCAAAGTCTAGATATTATCTCCAAAAATAACATATATTTTTTAAGAGCTTTAAAACTTACCGTGTTTAAGGAAAATGTGTAATAAATCGGTACAAATCCGGGTTGCGGGCCCTTAAAGGAGAATGTCTGTATGTGGTGAACTAGCGGGATGGCAAGCAGGCGGTGTGGATTTGATTTGTATGCAAATTAACAGATGGCGTTGTTTATTTATTTATTTATTTATTTATTTATTTAATTATTTATTATAGATACAAAAGTACAAATTACAATTAGGAAGCTTCGCCTGTCCAACTAGGAAAGTTTCCCGTTCCAGGATAGGCAAATTGACATGTTTAGTTCATATTATACCTGAAATGTACATAAATTACATAACAAAAAACAAAACCAAAAAAAAAAAACAGAAAATTTAATTTTTTTCTGAAGCTAAGGTGTGTAATAAAGAAAATGTATATAAAATATATAAATATAAGTACACATACATTTTTTTGTGACAAAGTAGAAAAGGAAATCTGGTAGCATATATTATAATCGGATTTACCGAATTAACCTGTAACATATGTATAATACATTCAGATTTACAAGATGGATGAATTACAAGAACAAGATGGAGGAATTATGTTAAGCTATGTGTTTAGGAGTTTGAACTTTTAATACATAGTACACTTATAGGAGAAACTATATTAAAATTTACAATAATAGATATAATAACGAACGTAATAATCTATAATCTACGTTGTGTGTTAAAAGATTGGGTAATTATCCAATAGATGGCGTTGTGTTTCATAATCTACAGCAACGCATAGCCGGGTCAGTTAGTTACTAAAAACATTAAAGATAGAGTTCATAAATTAAGCCGCTCAGGCATTTACCAACTATGTTGCAATGATTGTCCTTCGTTCTACATAGGTAAGACAACTCGAAATATAAAAATTAGAATAACAGAACATTTAACATGCTTAAATAACAATTATTTTTCAAAGTTTGCAAATTACCTGATTTCAACAGATCATTATTTGAATAAGGACACAGGGGTTAAAATTCTTCACCGTAACAATAAAAGCAAAAAATTAGGTAACTCAGAAGCACTTAAAATTAGAAAATTATTCTTCATATATATAAAAATCTAGCATCACGATGCTTGTTCGAGATAAATTCCGAAACTACTTCATGTTTTTTTTTTGAAATTTGACTTAATGTGTGTAATTTAGTCCAACTTAAAAGATAGGATGGTGTTTATCTCGATTATTGATCTCAATATTTACTATTGAGAATTAAATATTTGTTATAGGACAGTATTTTTTAATTATTTGTAAGTTCCATAAGTTTCTAACAGATGGCGGTGTGAGTTAATTATCGGCACAACACTTGGTTATGTAGGTTGGGTAACCATCCAGTAGATGTCGTTGTGTTTCGTTAGCCACTGCAACGCATGGCCGGGTCAGCTAGTAATTAATAAATCTAGTATTTTGAATAACCAAATTAATTTATCTTCTAGTCCTATTCTAGACATATTTCCAATAAATCGCTCTGTTCTTCCCGGAAAACCCGCAATTACCCATTTCTCTTTGTTCACCTCCCACTCAAACACTTAAAATGTATGTATATATCTGCCAATATTCTATATCGTAGGTTAGTTCTTATATTCTCCTGATGAAGGAAGGTTGCTTCCGACACCTGTAGTGTTAATTTAATAAAATTAAAGTGGTCTTTAACAAATTAGTATGTATGTTTCAATTCATTCATTCATTCATTCATTAATTCATTCATACATTCATTCATTCATTCATTCATTCATTAATTCATTCATTCATACATTCATTCATTCGTTCGTTTATTTATTTATTTATTGCTTCTTCACAATTTATATACATATATTTTTAGCATGTAATTATTAACCCCACTAGGGTTCGCCTGTATCGGGGTTAATAATTTCACAATTTAATAAAAATAACACACGCAAATATCGGTCATGCAAAACAGTTAAGTAAAAGCAAAATAATAAAATTTAAAAATAAAATGATAAACAGAGAAAATAATAAGTGACAAAAATATATGAATTAATAACAAAGTGTTAAGAGATCAGACAAAATGTTCTCATTCATTATATCATTAGTTCATACCATTTTCAACAACAGATAAAAATTTAAAAAATATATGTCCTTAGGTTTTTTTTTTAAATATGTGTAAAAAAATAAAAAATGAAACAAAACAATGATTTATAAGCGATTACATTAGAGCGAATCTTTCTTATGCAATATTAAAGTGACTATCAAATAATTATGAAATAAATATGAAAGAAACCGTTTTGATCACAACATTATTGTTTTCATTCCATTTAAGTGACCGTTTTCATTAAAATATGATTGTATTTTATAGTGTAAGTGACACCTTATAAATGCCATCCGTGTGATCTTTTAGTTTTGACAAAGTTATGGGATACGATAACCCATATATATTTATTTATTTATTTATTGTTTATTGTTTACTCATTCATTCATTCATGCATTCGTTCGTTCATTCATTCATTCATTCATTCATTAATTCATTCATTCATACATTCGTTCGTTCGTTCGTTCGTTTATTCATTCATTCATGCATTCGTTCGTTCATTCATTCATTAATTCATTTATTCATTTTTTTTTTACAGTGAATACCGCACAAGAATCTCAACTGCTCCCGTCTGGAGCCAGTGAGACTATGGCATCACCCAATTGGGGTATGTTGTGAGGGTGAAAGTAGTGGGGAGGGGAAGGAGGTGGGGAAGAGGAAGGTTGAGAAGTACCTGGCTATTCAGATCTGGTCACTAAACACGGCTAAAGCTATTTTCAAGCAACGTTTCAATTCTGAATGGTGGTCTTGCACCAGGGCGATACTGATAGAATCTTCCACTCTGGAACATGCCGCAAATATACTATGTATTATTTTAAATGAATTAATTTTGAAATAACACAAATTAATTAAATAAAATTTATTTGCGCATGCCGGGTTCGAACCCGCGACCTCCGGATTGTGAGTCAAGAGTATTACCCACTGGACTACGGAGGTTGTAGTCCAGTGGGTAATACTGGTAAATTAATTCATTCATTTATATATATTCATTCATTCATTCATTCATTCCCTCATTCATTCATTCATTCATTCATTCATTCATTCATTCATTCATTCATTCATTCATTCATTCATTCATTCACTCATTCATTCATTCATTCATTCATTCATTCATTCATTCATTCATTCATTCATTCATTCATTCATTCATTCATTCATTCATTCATTCATTCATTCATTCATTCATTCATTCATTCATTCATTCATTCATTCATTCATTCATTCATTCATTCATTCATTCATTCATTCATTCATTCATTCATTCATTCATTCATTCATTCATTCATTCATTCATTCATTCATTCATTCATTCATTCATTCATTCATTCATTCATTCATTCATTCATTCATTCATTCATTCATTCATTCATTCATTCATTCATTCATTCATTCATTCATTCATTCATTCATTCATTCATTCATTCATTCATTCATTCATTCATTCATTCATTCATTCATTCATTCATTCATTCAGTCATTCATTCATTCATCCATCCATCCTTTCATTCATTGTTCAGCACACAATATAAATCTCAAATTATCGCATATATAATATACGAGTACATTATACATATCCAGAAGCAAACATATTTTTAGTTTTATATACTTGTATAGAAACCATGAATGCCGTTGGCGCTGATAAAAAAATGTCAAAAGAAACGAAGCTAGCAGTCCACAATGGAGTCGTGGTACCTACCCTGATGTATGGCAGTGAAGCATGGAACTGGCAGAGGAAGTATGAAAGTAAACTGAATGCTGTTGAAATTAGATCCCCGAGGCGTATGTGTGGTAAAACCATGCATGATCGTGCGAATGGACGAAGAAAGTAGTGTTAGAGGAATATATGACGCAAATTAGAATGGTAGAACAAGTCGGAAACGCCCGAGGAAGACGTGGCACGATCAAGTGAATCAGTTACTTGAGTCGGGCCATGTCAAAAGTCAGAATAATAAAAGAGTATGTATGAGACGATGTATGAATGCGAGTGAGGAAAAGAGTGTGTGCCAATACCGAGTTGTTTGGCGGTCCGTCCTTTCTGCCTATCCCTGCGGAGAAACGGCATGATGGTTAGTTAGTTAGTTAGTGAGAAACCATCGTAGGCATGCGCACATCACATCCCCAAAGTTTTATCGCAATCGGATGAATGGTTTAGCAACGCTTAGGCGTCTCACATTTATACATACAGACCCAGAAATAAGCATATTTTGATTTATATATTTATATAGAAAATTCTTTGCAAATGTCCGATATTATAGCATTCTTGGTTCATGTACATTGGGCTACATTTAAATAATATATGTGGTCAGTTCGCTGCGCACGACAACAGAAAAGTTATTACAGGTGCTTTAAGGGAAGTCTAAATATTCATAGGCATGCAGTGGCAAGTCCTTACTTATAATAAATACACTTTAGAGGGTTTTTGCTAGAGAAAAACAGAAATATGTTATTTTTAAATCAGATTTTAGACGTATTGACGCTTTTCCACAAAAATTGATTTCGAAAGACTGTTCTTTTATCTAGCATTCGCATGTTTTAAATTTTGAGAAAAATTGTAAATTTTTAGTTTAATAAGGTTATTCCATAGGTCTTCGGCAGATTTGTTAAATTTTCAAAAAAGATTTTGTATTATACCACACCCATTTCAAATCATATAATCATGCAGTAAAATAAATCAATACATTATCTGGGTATCACATGCTTTAGAATTTTAATTTCAGTTTAAATAAAAACATTAAAAAATATAATCGTTCGTGTGTTTCATGACGAAAATTGGTCCGTTTGTGTATTTACAAACTAATATATTTCAGATTTTTTTAACATTCTTATTTAATTTAAACATTTATAAAAAAATGATAAATAATTATAATCAAAAAATAAATGCAGAAATACATTATTTTAATAGTTTTATCATCACGCCTTTCAGCATTTTTGGATGTAGGTATAAATTAAAGCAAATTTGGCATAAAAAATCGATATTGAGTTATAATTTTAAAAAGCTGCTACGGAGAATAATTAATCTTTCTCATTGAAACCGCCCTGCATGATCGTAAGAATAACTTTCGATGAAATGTGGATTTTCGACCGCTGGCTGGTTAAATGCTCTAAACAAAGAAAATAATTCTGGTTTTAGTAGAAAATCTACCTTTCCCACCGCATTAAAAACAATATAGAACACACATATAGATATAAAAGAAACACAATTAGACACGAACATGTACCAAATAAAGAAAAGACGGGTTGTATCGACCTAAAAATTAACTCCCAACTATTTTCAATTTGAGAGGCGGATATGGGTACAACCGCCCTTATAGGATGACCACCACTTCTGCCATAAGTTACCCCAAGTGGTACGCTACGTTTGGCGACTTAACAGGGGTGCCCGGGATCATGGGTGAGGTTTGTCTAGGTCTTAGCAACGAATGATCTGGAAAAATTTACATGACATTTTGAGGGATGTTGTGTGGAGAATTTTTTTAAGAAAACGAAGAAGAGGTAGTTCTGGGAGGGAAAAGGTGTGAGTGTGGGTAGGAATCTGGAGGAAAATGCGTCAAGGAGTAACGGACATATTTATGAATCTATCCGACTTTCTGTGATGCAAAAATCTCCCTTAACAAGTCTCTCCCGATCGGCCCGTCACGCAGTTCGATGCATTTAGCAGGGGTGCCCGGATCCATGGGGTGAGGTTTGTTTAGGTCTTGGAGGCAGATGACCTGGACACACTGAACCCCAGATTCCTACCCACCCCTTAAACCCTTTTCCTTCCCAAAACTCTCCTCTCCTTCTTTTCCTTAAAAAATAACCCTCCACACAGCATCCCCAAAGATGACATAGGCCATGAGGGAAATAATTTTCCTCTGGGTCTCCTGTGTGGAGCTCATGTAAAAAAAAAAAATTCGCCGCCAAGACCTAGATAAGCCTCACACCGCGAACCCGGACACCCCTGCTAAGTCTACTACCAAGTCACCTATGACAGGGGTGTTGGTTCCCGGGGCGGCTGTACCCACACCTGCCTCTCAAATAATTATGGAACCGGCAGTATTATAGGAGAACTTGCTACGTGGGTTTTTCTCACCAAGTGGCAAAACCAAGTATACCTATCGTAAACAACTTTAGTATTGTAATGCTGACCAGGTACTCACAGATTTTATCCCAAAGGAAGCGCCAATTCTGGACGGGTTATGGATCCCGTCAAGAATATCTGTGGATCCCAAATATGCTCAGGGGTGGATCGTAAACCAGCGATATGTGTCGTTCTCCAAAGGGATGGTATTGCAAGGTACATAATTTAAAGGCGGAATTGTGAGATCAAACATATAATTTTAAATCAAATGGCAAACAAGGGTCGAGGCCTCACTCGACAAAGGTTTTAAATATTGCATTTCACTTACCTCCATGGAACCGACCTCTTTTAACTATGAATTCTTGTTTTACGTTGAAGAAGGTTTGGCATGTAGGTAGGCCGCCCTCGGTCCAGACGAGAGTCAGGGTCGGCGTAAAAATACTTTCCCGCCACAAAGAACAGCGAATATCATCGCGGGCTAACGGTACACCGATCATCCATCAAAGCGGGGCTCTGTCCAAGAGTGATCGGACGTATTTATCATGGATTAAATCTTTCAGGCTCCAACAACGCTTGGCCGCCGTACAAGTTTCCTTACGGTTGCAGGAATCACAGCTAATCCCACCAAGGGGAATTCAAACTATCGATCACACAATACGCACTCGTTATAACTTTTACCGCCCGGCATTATCTAAAGTAAAAGGGAATTTTTTTTCCGTTCAAAACTCAAATCTCACAAAAACTCCGTTGACTGTCGCGTAGCTAGGTTCCGGGCCCAACTCTCCGAAACCTACCTACACAAGAAGTGAGGTATTGCCACGGAACCGCTCCAGGTGTCGCCTCTGGCCGTAGATAAAATCAGAGCTGGCATTCTAATAATTAATAAACAAGTTCCTACCTAATGACGATTTCGACGGGTAGAGTTGTTAGGATGCAGAACAAATGATAAGGATGTTAATAATTATATTTAAAGGAATACAGATTTGTACTGCATCATAACAAACTATGTAGGCAACATGCGTCCATGTCGAACCATAAGAGTTGAAGAGTACTTCAGACAAACAGTTTACATTCCATAGATTCTCTCATTAACTCAATGGAAAGTCGATTTGGTGAAGTTACATCCTTTTGAAATTGAGCAAACTGAATCGTCAACAGTTTAAGGATATAATGTCTACTATTAATCGGGTATACCCATTGATGTATTAACTACAGATTAGCCCTTCCGTACACAATTCCAATCCCAAATTGACACTACCTACGAGAAATTTCATAATACAACTACCCATCGAATTCCGTTGCATCTCTTGCGTGACGTAGCTGTTTTACTAGGAAGAAATTATCAAAAGTTACTTTTCTCAATACGCTGCCTCGAATTCATATGTTATGTACATATTTTTTTAGATATTCATATAACTGATTATTTTGTTAATAATAAAGTCCGCGATAGCCCATACCTAAAATATTTCTAACTGCCTGAAATTTGCGTTTTAAAAATGATCTTCGCAAAGCTAGTAATTCCGTTACCGCGAATTTGCTGGAAAACAAATTAGCTCCACGCAGACCAACTAAAGGTACAAACCAATGCTTCTTGCGATCTTTTGACTGCGAGAAAAAGGACTTTCTTTTTGATAAATGTTTCCGTAAACCAATATTTTTGGTTCCGGTATCATTTTTAAGACCTACACGCCCTGTCTAGATATACTTGGTCGAAGGGTATACCACGTTGATAATTTTGAAACTGAAACCTTGAGTTGGTTTGATTTATAGAATACAAAAGTAGCCAAGATTTCATCGACTTGTTACCTTTTACATAGTTTTATCTGAGTATCAGGTATGCCTTACTAGTTTTGCTAACATCACCAGCAATAACATGTACGGTGGAGCGATCGTTCAGCACATTACGTCGTGTAAAAACATGGCTTAGATCTACAATGTCAGTTGAACATCTGTCTGGATAATGCGTGTTAAGCGTACACAGAGACAAAGTGAACGGCAACAAAAAATACTAATACAAAATTGTAGATATGTTTGGTAGCGATAACAGACGACTCCAGTTCTTTTTTAAAGAATAAATCTTATTTTAAATTTATGTTGAAATATTATGTTAAAAAAAAAATGTTGCTGCAGTATGATGCCCTTAATTACTGCGTCATGTCCGTTCGTTCACCATAGAAGGCCGGCGTAGTGCAGCGGTAAGGCGCTTGACTCGCATTCCGAAGGTCGCGGGATCGAATCCCGGCGTGGCAAATAAATTTTATGTGATTATTTGTGTATTTCACAATTTATTAATTAAAAATAATATATAGTATATTTGCGGCACGCTCCAGAGTGGAAGATACTCTCAGTATCGCCCTGTTGTAAGACCACCATTCAGAATTGAAACGTTGCTTGAAATGGCTTTAGTCGTGGTTTTTTTTTTACTTTTTTACTTTACTCATAAAGTTAAAAAAAAAAGTTTTTGAGGTAAAACTTCTTTAGACACGCTTGACTTGGGGAGTAAGCTGGTGAATGCGTGACGAGAACGTTATGAAAAGTGTGATCGGGCGAGGCGAACGGAAGTTGAGAGGGATATTACCTTCAGCCTCACAACATACCCCAATTGGGGATGCCATAGTCCCACTGGCTCCAGACGGGAGCAGTTGGGAAAACAGGGCAATGAGAATAATACTTCGGCGAAATAGATTTTCGAAAGTAAGCAAAATGTTAAAGGAACTGAATTGGCTAACCGTGAAGCAGATGCTGACCTTGAATACGATGATATTTATACAAAAAATAATAAAAAATATTTTACCAAAATACTTCTCAAATAAAATTATATCCAACAAGGACATTCACAGACATAACACAAGGACGTTCAAGGAAATCAGGCTTAAAAAAAGGACTAGGCGAATACGTAGAACAGTTTACTGTACAAAGGGATGAAGTTATACATATAACTACTTAATTTTGACTGGTCAGTGGTTGAGTGGGCATAGCGCTTGGGTCTCACCCGAGCGTCGCGTGTTCGATTCCTCGGCTGGCTAAATCCTCCATCACAACACAAGCAACATTTTCGGCTTTCTGTGGTGGTAGTAGGAGATTTCCAAACATTGTTGGTTTATTCGTAACCCGGGAATGTTTGCCTTTCTTTAAAAAAAAAAAAAAAAAAAAAAAAAAGAAAAAAAAAAAAAAAAAAAAAAAAAAAAAAAAAAAAAAAAACACGCTACCAGAAACTTATTGTTAAACTTGTGCGGTATTCATGTAAAAAAAAAATACAAATACGCTACAGTAAATTAAAACTACATTAAAACATTACTGGCGGGCGCCCATGAATGGTACTTAGCCTATCTTTCTTGGCACCTATTACCTAAAGGTTGGATTATTTTTTACAATCTCATGCTTTATCCCATAACACTATCAAATCACTTTAATAAAAGAATAAATTGCCACTCCCAATGTACCTTATAAGAAACACCTGCATGCGAACAATAAAGATATTGCTATGAACTTTACGCCAAAACAGCAATATCAACTAATGGTCACTTAGATTATACAGGGTTCTAACTTCACTCTAGCTCTACCCTATTCTGAAATATGAGGTGTCAAGGTTTGCAAATACGATTTCTCATTATCTATTTTTTTACATGAGCTTCACACAGGAGGCCCTGAGGAAAATGATTTCCCTCAGGGCCTATGTCATCTTTGGGGATGCTGTGTGGAGGGTTTTTTAAGGGAAGGAGAGGAGAGTTCTGGGAAGGAAAAAGGTTTAAGGGGTGGGTAGGAATCTCGGGTTCAGTGTGTCCTGGTCATCCACCTCCAAGACCTAGAGAAACCTCTATACTAGAGATTTTTTATTTTATTTATTTATTTATTTATTTATCTATTTATTACAGTCAAATAACATAATAATAATAATATTTCAAAATAACTGTAAATATTAAAATGGGTACAAGTGTTATTATGTCTTGTTTGTCTATATTGGTTCCTAGCTGGGCAAATTGCCCGTTCTAAGGAGCCAACGAATGATGAAACGAATATTCGGTAAGTATCCCGGTATAGTTCACAACTGCTAACCCTGTACAAATCACAAGTACGCCCCACGATTGCATTTGGCAGCCACCTCTGGTCTGGAGCTCCAAAATACCTGAAAAGTACCCTCGACTCTGTGCAGAAACGGGCGGACCGTTTGATAGATTCTCCCATCTTAACAGACGGATTGCAATCTTTAGAGCACAGGCGTCGGGTGGGAATGCTATCCTTGTTCTACCGGTATGACAATGGAAGATGCTCCGAGGAATTAGCGTCATTGATCCCTTCGGCACCGTTGCATATACAGAAAACACGCCAAACGCGTACCCAACATTTGTACATGGTTGAAATTTGTCGCATAAGAACAGGTCGCTTCTTCGACTCGTTCTTGTGTTCAACAGCTCGGCTGTGGAATGATTTGCCGGCCTCTGTATTCCTCCTCCTCCTTCCTACAACATGGGTCTCTTCAAGACCAATATTCATTCTTTCCACTCCTCAAAAAGACCCTCCACACAGCATCCCAGATGACATAGACCCTGAGGGAAATTATTTTCTTTAAGGCCTGCTGTGTGGAGTTAATGTAAAAAAAAATCCGGCCGGATACCAGATTTAACTAACGGTCCAAGCTGAAGTACTTACATCAGTTACACCTATTTACCTAACCATAAAATTCAATATATAAATCGTTCGTTCAGCGATAAAAAATTCCATTAATTAATTAAAAACAGAAGAAAAGAGATAAGCTATTTTTGTTTGGTACATACACCTGCCGTTTTTCCTTCCCCACCATTAGAAATTTTAACATTACATAACGAACAAATGGCGAATTTTAGTTAGTCACTTTTATATCAAAATATTTCTAAAAAGGCGATCTTCTCTTTATTGAAGACATTTTTCTTCGGTAACTGAATCTCTTTGAATTTATAGAAAGAAACCCTAATGAAATCACATCAAACCATAGACATCCAAATTTAATAGACGAGAAGATACAGATGAGGGGTAAAACCAAACTATGGGGGGACGAAGAGGGGAAAGATGACTGTAATTCGTTAAAACATCAATCTGACAGTATATAGGCATCTCGCCTTATAATATCACCATTTATTTCTTAAAAGCAAAATCTGCTTTTGAATGAATAGACCTTTTTAGATGGGAGCGCGAATTGCTCGCCACGTTATTAACATATTTGCGAAGTCCAAATACGGCAAAGTAAAGTTCGCCACTTTTCACAGACGAATATTTTGTTGCCGTATTTAGTTAAGACACTTTTACAAATGTTTCATAGTTTACCTACCCCTATAACCAGCGACGAACACACTGGAGAACCGCCCACATTCGTTATGATCGACATATTTTAGGATATAATGTGTAGCACAAGCTACCATATTTGCGGTGTTATTTCGTAAAATGTACGATGTGAGCTCGACGCTGGTCCGGACAAGAATGATGACGTCACATTTTTAGATTCAAGCGAGGCTTTCGTAAGCCCAGTCGGTTCCATGGAACCGGTATGGGGAGGGGGAAATAATATGCTTTTATCACTTAGGGCAGGTCTATATATATTCATATGTTTATGCCTCAAACTCAAACTACAACAGCACGTTTTTTCGTAACCTCAAATGATCGTGTTTGCAATCAATTCAATAAAACATTGAACACTAGCTTCACTCATAAACAAAAGGGCCCGAACTCACCCGAGTCCACCCGATCGTGCGTGCGGTTCGCTCTTGAAACGAGTCGCAAATCGGTTATGTTCGGCCGGATATTCGGCAGGCTGATATCTGACAATCCGGCTTCAAGGTTGGCCGGATATTCGGTATCCGGTATCCGACAAAACTTCTATCCGTTTCTACTAATACATAATTTAAATATTTGATTTTTTTTTACACTAGCTCCACACAGGGGGCACTGAGGAAAATAATTTTCCTTTGTGACTATGTCATCTTAGGGATTGCAATGTGGAGGATCTTTTTAAGGAAAGAAAAGACGGCAATATATGTCATACTCCTATTCACACACCCATACACCTTAATGGTGTGAATAGGAGTTTGGGGGTCAGTGTCCAGGAGTGACAGGCGTATGAATCTATTCCTCCAATTGCAGTGCAAGTCCAAGACCCGGACAAACCTCATCCCATGAACCCGAGCACCCCTGCTAAGTCCTAAGAACCACTTGGGGTGACCTATGGCAGAGGTGTTGGTCATTCAATAAATGGTTCCGCGAGCGGCGGTACTCATACCCGCCTCTTAAATTGAAGTATATTAATTTCAATAAATAAATATGTTTTCGGATTTTTGGTAGTTTTAAAAAAAAAACTGTTTTTCAATATTTTCATCTTGAAACTATCGACATTTGTGACGTTTCAATGCGTGTTAAGCCGAAATCAATTTAAAGAGCGCTCTACCAATTTTATTTTGGTCAATGGGCCACTTGCATCACACTTTTAAAAAATAAATTCCAGTTTAGGGAATTAGGCAAATATTCTAACACATTCTGTATTTTTTTATCGTATTTTTGAAACTCTGGAGATTTTTTGAAAATTTCAATCCGAAAAATTAGACCATATTTCATAACCCGAAAAGACGGTACATAATTTTATGGATGCGAAAAAACGGTAATTACACAGCCGAAAATCATTTAAAAAAAATAACGTTTTCCACACGAATGGCACAGGAGGCATAGCAATAACGAGGCATAGCAAAAATATTACATCTCATAAATATATCATCTAATCTCATACAGGCAATTGCGTCTCTGTACGAGGGAAGCGTTGCGTGTGTTAGGGTAAACGGTGGTTTTACGGGGTGGTTTGACATCACAAAAGGTGTCAAGCAAGGCTGCGTAATGTCACCATGGTTATTTAATCTATACATGGATAATTGTATGCAAGAATTGAAAGAGGTGGAATTGGGCGCGAAATTGAGTAATCTGAAAGTATGTTGCCTGTTGTATGCTGATGATGCGGTGCTGATTTCTAACACTATGGAAGATCTACAGTCTCTCGTATCTAGGATGAACGAAGTATGTATGAAGAATGAGCTAATGATGAATGTAAGTAAGTCTATAGTCATGGTGTTTGAAAGGGAGAGTACGAAAACAGTATGCAACATAGTTGTGAATGATGAATATTTGGAGCAGGTGGATGAGTTTGTGTATCTGGGTAGTATGTTTACGAGAGATGGGAAGGCTGAAAGAGATATTGAAAGAAGGGTGAATGCCGGTAACTCCATTAATGGTGGACTGAATGCCGTTGGCGCTAATAAAAAACTGTCAAAAAAAGCGAAGCTAGCAGTCCACAATGGAGTCCTAGTACCTACCCTGATGTATGGCAGTGAGGCATGGAACTGGCAGAGGAAGGATGAAAGTAAACTGAATGCTGTTGAAATGAGATCCCTGAGACGTATGTGTGGTAAAACAATGTATGATCGTGTGAGAAATGTGGATATCCGCAAAGAATGTAAGGCTGATGTAAGCATAATGAGTAAGATTAAGAAAGGGACCCTCAGATGGTTTGGGCATGTAGAGCGAATGAACGAAGGAAGTAGTGTAAGAAGAATATACGACGCGAATGTGAATGGTAGAAGAAGTCGAGGACGCCCGAGGAAGACATGGCACGATCAAGTGAATCAGATACTTGAGTCGGGTCATGTCAAAAGTCAGAATAATAGAAGAGAATGTATGAGGCGATGTATGAATGTGAGTGAGGCAAAGAGTGTGTGCCAAGACCGAGTTGTTTGGCGGTCCGTCCTCTCTGCCTACCCCTGCGGGGAAACGGCGTGATGGTTAGTTAGTTAGTTAGTTAAATATATTTTTTCCTTGATCCATCTTATTGATCATAAATCATTATAATGTTCAACGTCTTTATTACTAAATCCAATGTAATATACTTGTACTTGTAAATTATAATAATAATAAGAATATTATAAAATTTAAATTTGTTAAAATCAGTACCATTACCATTATACCTACCTCTAAAACACGCACAGACAGCATAAAATGTACGGGGTTCTCTTCACAAAAGTTCAAACTAAAAGTTCGCAGAGAACAAACAATAAATCTAGTGAACATTAAATTTCTTGTTCAAATTTTGCAAATTCACTTTGTGGCACCATTTTATTGATGCAATAATTAAAAACACTTTGTTTTTACCACAATAAACTTTATTAAAAAGTCGACATATTTCAAGAACGATGTTCTCTTCATCAGGACATATAATGTACTTATATGTACTTCATCTACTTCATCTGTACTTCATCTTATATGTACTTCATCAGGACAAATAATGTACTATAAGTACATGATGGAGAGAACATCGTTTTTGAAACATGTCGACTTTTTAATAAAGTTTATTGTGGTAAAAACAAAGTGTTTTTAATTATTGCATGAACATTAAATGTCAAATTCTAAATTCGCCTGAAATCAAAGTGTTGGCATATAAAAAAAATATCAGTGTGGAATTTTACAAAATTAATAGCAACATTTTCGGAGACGGGACATTTTCATGTAGTGACTCACGAGCCCAAATAATGGATTTATTTATCTAAAAAAACTGTACATTTTCGCAATCTTAGTAAAAAAATCTATCCCCACCACGGACATATGAATATACATGGACCTGCCCTAAGTGATAAAAACGTATTATTTCCCCCTCCACATGGCGCCGGCTGAAGCTCCTCCTTGGAACCGGCTCGCTCCATGGGGAGGGGATAGAGCCTCGCTTGAATCTAAAATGTGTGACGTCATCATTCTTGCCGTGAACAGCTAGAAGGTAACATCCATACATTTAGCGAAATACAACGCCAAAACAGTAGCGTATTCTATACAATATATCTACATATCAATGTGCACATAGCGAATGTGGGCGGTTCTCCAGTGTGCTCATCGGTGGTTACAGGGGTAAGTAAATTATGAAACATTTGTAATAGTGTTTTAACTAAACACGGCAACAAAATATTGATATGTGTATTGGGGCGAGTCTTTTTGAGGCGAGCATTTGACCTTAGCAAATATGTTATTATCGTGGCAAGCAATTCGCGCTCCCATGTAAAAAGGTCTATTCATTCAAAGCAGATTTTGCTTTTAATAACTAAATGGTGATATTGTAATGCGAGATGCCTATTTACTGTCAGATTGATTGTATAACGAATCACAGTCATCTTTCCCCTCTTCCCCCTCCATGGTTTGGTTTGACCCCTCACCCGTAACTGCTTGTCTAGTCATTTGGATGTCTATGATCCCCACGGTTTTTCAAAGTCGTTATGAAATTCATGCAAGTGGCCTATTCCAAAGATATTTATTTTTATTTATTTTATTTAAGTTTTTATTCCAGCAAGACTGGGAGGGTAGTGCAATCCCAGTCTGCCATATTACATAAACAACTATAAAAGAAAAGAAAAAAAAATAGTTTAAATATTAGGTAGGTACCTAATTAAGGCATAAAATGATAACAAAATTCATCACACAAATAATAAAAAATAAGCATAAAATTAAAATAAATAATAAGTAGACAGAATTAAAAATAAAAAGATATTTTGGGATAGTCCATCATGGAGGTCGCCTCATCATCTGCATCCACCGCTCATTTAATGGGGAACTGAGCCACTCGGATGCAGCCACGACAATGATATTGGTTGAAGTCCGTATCCTGCTCCAGAAGCTGGCTAGTCGGTGGCGAAGTAGGGCTGGGAATGAGTGCACCCTCCCCTCGGTGAACATCGTGGAGGCACTGCAGAACCTCGATATAATTCCAATGTCTGAATATTACCATGTTGTACGTCATGACTACGTCACTACTATTGGTAAATAAGGTATGTACTAGAGTAACTAGAGAGTCCCTCAACTAATAATCCTTAAAAAAAGATTTGTATTTTTTTAAGTGAAAATTTCTTTAGCAACATTGTGATTTGAAAGTCGTTGAAACTAAAACATTATTTTTATTTAATGACAATCATTACATAGTATAAAATGAAGTCGCTCAAAATGTATGTGCGCGTAAATCTTTTAAACTAGGCAACGGATTTTCATACTGTTTTCATCAATAGATAGAATAATTGAAGAGGAATGTTTATATGTATAATTTTTGTGCGATTTAAAACGGCTGGCGGGCCGTACTATAGTCACTTTTGAAATTCGTTCTACGGAAGAAATTGGAAAATAGATGTCCTAGAGTAAGTAGGTATTTGCTTTTCCCTTTTCAAATATCCAGTGTTGCATTGCAAGCATTGTATAATTAGTGGCGATCGCTCGAATTGCATTACATAGTATAAAATGAAGTGCGCATAGATCTTTTAAACTGCGAAACGGATTTTCATGCGGTTTTCACCAATAGATGGAGTGATTCAAGGGGAAAAAGCCGAAAAATTCAAATATTCAATTCAGGCAGCGGGCGGCGGGCAGCTAGCAAGCGGGTGGTGTGGATTTTATAAAGGTTGGGTAATGGCGTTGTGTTTCGTTAGCCACAGCAACGTGTGGCCGGGCTGCTAGAGTAAGATAAAGTAAAATTGCAAAATAAGTAAAAATACAAAGTAAAGCGGCTTGTTCACAGTCCTCCTCACTAGGTATTCCTGTTCCGAGGCGGACTGTATATTGTTGAATGGGTATTGATTTTTATTTCCTAATCTTCCAGTTTGTTGATTTTCACAAAATAAAAAATAAATAAAATAAAAGTATTTATGTTTGTTGTCTGCAGGTTGCATTTGGGGTTACTTCATAATTTTAATGATTTCCTATTTTTTAATTTATTAATTAATTTAATTAATTTAATTCATTTAATTAATTTAACTAATTTAATTAATTTAATTAATTTAATTAATTTAATTAATTTATTAATTTATTAATTTATTTATTTATTATTTTTTTAATTTTTTTTTAATTTTATTTGTTCATATTTACTTGGCCATAATTTGATGTCTTGAAATTTCTTTAATTTTAATTTTTATTACTTACATATTTTGATAATTGTTAAAATCACAGACAAAACCTCCAAAGACAAGGTAGAAAGTTGAGAATAATGCAACCCACACGTTCTGTTCAAGTAAAGGAGTTCACAGACAGAAATTAATTAAATGAAGTTAAATATTAATGACAAATTTTAAGGCTTGGTAGGTAGGAGGAGAGATGGGTAAATACGAATGTTAGAGGGAGCGTGCTTATATTAAAAACAATCATATTTAAGTGAGTAATTTAAGCGTTTAAAATAGAGCAAATATCTCGTGAAAAATGTCTAAAATGGCGTCTAAAGAAACACTGCCAATTTTTTCTTTCAAATAACTTGTATATTAACTGAAACAAACGCCCACTGGAGCGATGAAAAATATCTTGGGCTGTGCATTAATCAGCATTTGAAATTTAAACAACATATACAAGGTATTAAAGATAAAATCATCCCCTTAATTTCTGTATTTAGCCGGATATCATATCTGTTGCCAAATAAATTAAAAAAGGTTTATATTATAGTCTCGTACACTCATATTTAAATTATTTGATTGAAATCTGGGGAAACTCATGTGAAACATACATAAATGAATTACAGGTAATACAAAACAAATTAATCAAAAAACTATTTAACTACAAGCCCAGAACATCCACAAAAAAATTATATTTGGAAACAAAATTATTCAGATTAGTAAAACTATATGAATACAATACATGTCTCCTTATATACAAAATAAATAATAGACTCGTACACACAAACACAGAATTCATTAAAACGTCCCAAGTACACAAACACTTTACAAGACGACACGACAACATTCATTTAAACACCATCCATACTGACTATGGTAAACAATCCATTGGTTACGAGGGGGGCAACTTATATAATTGCCTCCCAAACGACATTAAAAACGAAAAGAAGCTGGGTAAATTTAAAAAAAAAATTATTAAGTAATATTTATTCTTGATAAACAAAATAATGAAATTGAATAGCGCTGTGTTGGAATATTTACTTTATTTTAATGTGTATAATTATTTCTAGTTAAATGAGTGAAAATGTAATTTTCTTTTAACTGGAATAAAAAAAAAATTAAAAAAAGATTATGTTAAAAAAATAAACCACTTTTATTTTTCTGTGTTTGCACTTTTCTGCGGTTCAAAATTGACCACTTTTTCCTAATTAACTAACTAACCATCACGCCGTTTCACGCAGGGGTACTCAGAGAGGACGGACCACCAAATAACTCAGTCTTGGCACACACTCCTTTCCTCGTTCACATTCATACATCATCTCAAACACGCTCTTCTATTATTCTGACTCTTGACATGATCCGACTCAAGTATCTGATTCACTTGGTCGTGCCATGTCCTTTTCAGGCGTCCCCGACTTCTTCTACAATTCACATTTGCGTCATATATTCTCCTTACACTCCTTTCCTCTTTCATTCGATCTACATGCCCCTTTCTTTATCTTACTCATTACGCTTACATCAGCCTTACATTATTTGCGTATCTCCACATTTCTCACACGATCATACATGGTTTTACCACACATACGCCTCAGGGATCTCATTTCTACAGCATTCAATATTTTTCCTACCATTCGTAAAATATTTATTTATTTATTTATTTATATCTATATATTACAGTTTACACCTTATTGTTAACATTTTTACATTTGTAATATATTTTGAAAACATTTTTACATATTAATATTACATTTCATTATGTTGTGTGTTAGGTAGGTTTGAGAAGGTGAAACTGTTGGTTGGTAATATTGTATGTTTCGTGAACACCTCACTAGGAGAACCTGTGCTGAGGTGTTTACGTGTTTATGATTAAGTGTGACAGGTACAGGTATTTATGTGTTGTAGTAGAAAGTTAGTTTTTTTTCTTTTTTTTACATTTTAATGGTAATTGTACATAGATTACTTAGAAGAAAAAAAATATATATATATAAGGTATATATGTATATTATATGTACATATGAATAGTTGGTAAATTCTTGATAGACATATTTATTTATTTTACACTTGTTATAGTTTGGTTATGTTTGGTTAGGGATTAAAGTATTTTGAATAAAGTGAATATCTTGATTTTTGATCCAGGCTGTGATATAATAATATTTGGATGATTTATATAGCGCCGTTTTTGTGAAAAATCACCTCAAGGGCGCTGTGTTATGTTTTTTGTGGATGTTTGTAGATGTATTTGCAATTAGTTGTTGTTTCAGAGTAATGGGCATATAATTAAAAAGTTTGGTTGCATAATACTGAAAATGTCTGTGTCCGTGTGTAGTGTGTGTTATTGGTATATTCAGTATATTATTGTAATAATTATTTAAAACATTTTCACGGCCAGCCATTTATTTTAAAACAAAGCTATTGAGATGCTTTATCTATTATGACCATAGACTATTTTAGAACGATGTTAAAAATATTTTTTTTAAATATTTTTTTCCTTTGGAATTTTTGATCAACTATTTACGGTTAAAATTAATTCGTTTTTCCATGCACCTTTCATTATCAAGTATACCATAGACAACATACAGAAATCTAAAATATTATATGTTGACTCGAATAAGTACTCCTCACGGCAGTTTCAAAATAAAAAATACTCAGGATTCGCGCAGTTATAAATTCAACGATTTTTTAATATTTTTTTATAAATCCTACAAATACGAGAAAAACGGTAAAATACAGGTTAATTTATTGGCTATATAGCACTATAATAAGTTTTTATGTCTCCATGTTAAAATTCGAAGGCATGATTTTTTTAATGTTGGCGAAAATTTTATAAAATGATCTTCTGGGAAATCTCGTGCAATCGAGGAAAATTTATTTATTTCGCTTGGTCGCTCCATTGGTTTTAATAATTTTCAGAGCATAATTTACGATTTTTTGCTATGGAGGGAATTTCATATAATTGCAATGTACCTACAGATATTTTCTTCAAGAAAAACATTGATTTTTTTAAGAGCTTTATAACTTAGTGTTTAAGAAAAATATGTAATACATCGGTAGAAATGTGGGAAGCCGGGCCTTAATGTACAAAAATGAAAGTTTTTTTGTTTGCCTTTATGCGGTAGGTACCTAAACCATTCATCCGATTGCGATAAAACTTTGGTGTATGTAATTATAACCTCACCCCATGAACCGGGGTCCCCTGCTAAGTCATCAAACGTAGGAAACCACTTGGGGTGACGTACGGCAGGAATGTCGTTAGTCCAATAACTTTTTTTTTACATTAGCTCCACACAAGAGGCTCAGAGGCTCTCTGGGCCTATGTCATCTTTGGGGATGCTGTGTGGGGGGTATTTTTTATGGAAAAGAAGGAGAGGGAAGGTCTGGTAAGGAATAAGGACGTATGAAACCATCCCTCCCACTGCGGTTCAAGAGTCCGGCTGGAGAGGTCAAAAGGTATCCCTCAACCAGAATTCTATGACAAAAATGTTGAAAAACCATCGTTCATATTGATAAAAAAATGTGCTTCGTAGTCTCTCTCTATGTTTTATATTTTCTCTCTATATTTTATATTTTGTAAGGAAAATAAATAAAGTAGCAAATGTCGGCCGGCGTAGTCCAGCGGTAAGGCTCTTGACTCGTACGCCGAAGGTCTCGGGATAAATCCCGGCGTGGCAAATAAATTTTATGTGATTAATTTGTATTATTTTACAATTTTTTCCTTTAAATAAAATATGGTATATTTGCGGAACGTTCCAGAGTGGAAGATACTCTCAGTATCGCACTGGTGTAAGACCACCATTCAGAATTGAAAGGTTGCTTGAAGTGGCATTAGCCGTGTTTGGTGACCAGATCTGAATAGCCAGGTATTCCCCCACCTTCCTCCTCCCTATCTACTTCCCCTCCCCACAACCTTCAGCCTCATAAAATACCCCAATTGGGGATATCATAGTCTCACTGGCTTCAGACGGGAGCAGTTATGACTCGTGTGTGGTATTCATATAAAAAATAATAAAATAGAAAAACATATCCGATTCACCGTGACCGATGGCACCGTTACTGTTTATTATCTATGTTAATGACATATTCATACAAAAACTAAACGGAAAAATAATATCTTATGCTGACGATACTGTCATAATAATTGAAGGTACGGATTGGAATACTGTTAATAATCTAGCTAATATTGATATTAACAATGAAAAATTGGTTCGATAAAAATCTCCTCTCTCTAAACACTGAAAAAACAAAATTTATCCCATTCTCTATCAATAAATTCAAATTAGAACCAAATTTAAACATCATAATACACCAAAGTAAATGTAATAAAAGTAACTGCAATCAAGATTGTGCTATACTTAGTCCAACTCCCAAAATCAAATATCTTGGTGTATATATAGATCAACATTTTAAATGGAAAACACATATTTGTGAACTCGTCAAAAGGATTAGGAAATGTATTTATATATTTATTAGACTTAGAAATATTCTTAGCTTAGAAAACCTAAAAAGAGTGTACTATGCAACTGTTCAATCTATATTGCAATATGGTATTATTGGCTGGGGAGGAACATATGACAATATTTTAAATCCCCTCAAAATTGTCCAAAGGTTGATAATTAAGGTAATCTTAAAAAAACCGTCTAAATTTCCTACTGAAATTCTTTTTTCAATATTCAATGTGCCTATAATAGACAAAATCTATAAAAAATATTCAATTCTTCAAATTTACAAAGAAATACAGTTAAACACTCGTAACTTCCAATTCAATACATCAGCAAGATACCAGAAAACTATTAAAATTCCTAAATTTAATACCAAGCACATCCAAAATTCCTATCTTTATCTGGGCATAATCTATTATTACAACCTCCCATTAAAATTAAAAACCATCGAAAATATGCAGGAATTTAAGCCCAAATTAAAAAATTACCTGAAACTACTACAAAAGTCCCAAATATGTTTACTTTGTATCTTAAAGTCTGCTATTTTATAAATCATTTATTCCTTCTTTTTTCTTTCATTTCTTAGTTTCTAAATCTCTGAGTCTACTATTGTATAAATCTTGCG
The DNA here is from genome assembly GCA_929108145.2 of Limnephilus rhombicus. Lineage (NCBI taxonomy): Eukaryota > Metazoa > Arthropoda > Insecta > Trichoptera > Limnephilidae > Limnephilus > Limnephilus rhombicus. The sequence goes on along the minus strand of OV815289.1, from coordinate 45,420,373 downwards.
TTCTTTCTTACGTATCCTTTACTTACTTATTACAATAATTTTTGTTACTAACTTACATGATTCTTCCATTTATAATGATTTTTTAATTTATATTATGATTTTTTTTAAACTCTTCAGGATTTTTATTTTTAAATTATACAAGATTTTTTAACCTTCTTATTATTTACAATAGCCGTTATTACTAACTTACACGATCATTAATTTACTAATTGAGCTAGAACTTCCTCACCAAACACAAGAGCATTGTCTCTTTATGGTGAGGAAAGGCAATTTATTTTTATTTTTTGTTAACCTTATGTAACTATGTAACTATGTAACTGTTGTAACTTCATATGTATTTTTAATAAACATTGCCAATAAAAAAAAAAAAAAAAAAATATATATATATATATATATATATATATATATATATTCGTATTAGACATTTGATATATCTATTACCTCTAGGATTGGCCTGCCACGCAGTAGTTGGACAAACGCATTCGCCACCAAGATCTAGACAAATCTCACTTAACAAATCTAAGTCATCAAACCTAGCAAATCACTTGATGTGACCTACGGCAGAAGTGTCGGTAATCCAATAAATGCTGGGGTGGCGGTACCCATCCTCACCTCTCAAATTGAAGAAAACGAAAGAATATAATTGACTATGGTGTTTCATAAGTCGTTCGTGACGCAACATGTCTCGGGCCAAGGTAGCCCGTTATTTATCTACCTACCCCCTGCCGACACACCACAGAAACACCCCTTAGTTTATCGCTAAATCGCAAGGGGGTGAATTAGCTCTATTTATAGCTTCCCAAGGAATTCGCTGGCACGCCATAGCGAAACAAATGCCGTGTGACGTCATACGGTGACCGGTGGTAAAGTCCAAGGAAGACTCGTGCATAAACAAAATAATAAAGTACAATGGAATGTGCTTCGCCAATTTGGAACCCGCAATACAAAGTGTACATATGTAGATAGCATAGAACATATTCAAAACAAATTTATAAAATATCTTACCTTCAAATTTAACAATAACTTTGAATGCACATTTCAAACCTTGCAACAAAGGCGAGCAATTGCTGATTTGACATTTATACACAAAATTTTAAATAATAATATTGACTGTACCGAACTTCTTTCTCTAGTTAATTTTAATATACCATTAAGACGTAGAGGCCATACAGAACAATTCCACACGATTAATTACAAGACAAGTGCAGCATCTAATTCGCCAATCAATCGTGCTCTTCGTGTGTTCAATATTATTGGTCTAAATTCTAACATCGACATTTTCTCCGATTTACTACCTAAGTTTAAAAAGTGCATCATGTCAATAATATAAATTGTTCAGTGCGCATACATATGACGGCCGGCCTACTGCAGCGGTAAGGCGCTTGACTCGCATTCCGAAGGTCGCGGGATCGAATCCCGGCGTGGCAAATAAATTTTATTTGATTAATTTGTGCATTTCATAATTTATCAATTTAAAATAATATATTGAATATTTGCGGCACGTTCCAGAGTGGAAGATACTCTCAGTATCCCCCTGGTGTAAGACCACCATTCAGAATTGAAACGTTGCCTGAAGTGGCTTTCGCCGTGTTTGGTGAACAGATCTGAATAGCCAGGTACTTCCCCACCTTCCTCTTACTTATCTCCTTCCCTCACCACTACCTTTAGCCTCACAACATACCCCAATTGGGGATGCCATAGTCTCACTGGCTCCAGACGGGAGTAGTTGGAACTCTTGTGCGGTATTCATGTAAAAAAAAATACATATACACATACTCACACACAAACACACACTCACCTTCCCACTACATACATCACCAGGTAATTATTTAATATGCATACCATAAAATGAAACATATAATAGGTACCCACCATGAATTATACTTATTAATTGTAATTTTTTTAAACCAAAGTATCTAATGTACTGTTGTTTCTGTTTATAAATAATAAAAATAAATAAACAAAAATTAATAAAAAAATATTTTTATTTTTAATTTTTAACTTTATGAGTAAAACCTCAAATTGTAATATTTAAATAAATGAAGACAATATAAACGAATCTCAATCGAAAATCTGGAAACAGAAAAATCAGAAAAACATATTGACACCTCTGAGACTCGAACCCAGGACCTCTTGCTTTCCGGGCAAACGCGCTAACCACTGCGCCACGGTGTCGATATGAAATTCGATATGTTTTTCTGATTTTTCTGTTTCCAGATTTTCGATTGAGATTCGTTTATATTGTCTTCATTTATTTAAATATTACAATTTGAGGTTTTACTCATAAAGTTAAAAATTAAAAATAAAATATTCATCCTAGACTTGCAGAAAAGTCGATAGATGTCGCATATTAAATAAAATGGATAAAGATTTATCCAGACACTATCTAGAGAGCATTTAGTTCGGGTTTGAATCTTGCAATCATACATAAAAGATAGTTGCCAATAATATATGCGTTAAAGAAAATGAAGATAATGTAGGTGGTTCTTAGTCGAAGTATGGTACAGTTAAACATGACCGAATTTCATATCGACACCGTGGCGCAGTGGTTAGCGCGTTTGCCCGGAAAGCAAGAGGTCCTGGGTTCGAGTCTCAGAGGTGTCAATATGTTTTTCTGATTTTTCTGTTTCCAGATTTTCGATTGAGATTCGTTTATATTGTCTTCATTTATTTAAATATTAAAAAAATTGATAACACAACTTACGCCTTCCAAGTTGAGATCAAAATTTCACTTAGATTTTTCACAAAATAATCTAAAATTGTTTAAAAGAATACAAAATATATATGATTGCCTAATTTTACAAGCTAATTTAGATGAATTTTTTAAATGGTGCGAACAAAATATGTTATTTTTGAATACTGAGAAATGTCAAGTAATACGATTTTACAGAACTCATTCTCATGTTTTACATGAATATAATTTAAATAATGTTAAATTAACACCAGTATTACAAATTCGCGACTTGGGAGTTATATTCGATTCAAACTTAACATTCACACCACATATAGATAATATAACTAATAAGGCTTTAAAGATTCTTGGCTTCCTTTGTAGAACCCTAACTGATTTTAAGTCCTTGGATTGCATGAAAACACTCTACATTTCATTAGTTAGATGTCAAGTAGAATATAATTCACCTATTTGGTCCCCTTTCTATAAAGTACACTTTAACAAAATAGAACGTGTTCAACAAAAATTTCTTAGGTACTTAAATTTCGAACTCAAAATTCCAATAGAAAACATTAATTATTTAAGTTTAATGAATCGACTAAATTTAATTACGCTGTCTGACAGAAGAATTATTTCAGACCTAATTTTACTGTACAGAGTTATGAACAACCTAATTGACAGCCCTGCCATCGTTGCTACTATTAAACTTCATGTACCGACAAGGAATACTAGACAAAATATAACATTCTTTTGCAACACATACACAACTAACTATCAATCACACTCACTTACCAATATGATGCATTATTTAGGCAACAAGTTTGGTGGTATTGTAGATGTATTCGCTGATTCCCTTTACATTCTAAAATGCAATTTAAATCAACACTTTGTGGAATCCTACAAATTATTGTAACATGGGTATAATATATTTATTTTAACGATTTGATTTGTTATTGTTATGTTTATACTATATTTTGTTCTATGTTATTGTTAAATATTACATTGTTTAAAATATTACATTGTTAAAAAACTACTTGTATATTCTTAAAAATTTTTTTTTACTTTTATAACTTTTGGTATAAATTCTATGTATGTGTAATCCTCGATATCTTAAATATTATTTTCTAATCTATGTAAAAGCCCCTACAGGCGTATAACAACAATAAATAAATAAATAAATAGATACTCCTACTAACGTCAGAAACCACTTGTTTAAAAAAATCGACTAAGTCCCTCCTTCAGAAATTTATATTCTGACATATTTTTCAGATGATGAAAATATTTACGCTTTACAATAAAATGAAATTAAAAGGAAGATTTATGAACATATCCCAAAACTAAAAACTGTTTAAGAAAGTTGGTAAAACACGCTTTCAAATATTATAATTCAAAATAAACATAACATTTTTTAAATATAAACATTTTGCATGCAAACATAATTTTTTTTTTTTAAATAGCTCGCCTTACGTTTTATCTAACTAAAATTACTGATAATGAAATTAGAATTCTGAATGTAGAATCACGCGATTTCTTAAAGTTCAATGACACTGAAAATACAGAACACTGTACACATTTAAAAACATTTTTTAGTTCTTAAAAAAATTGCGATGACACTGAAAATACAGAACACTGGATACATATTTAAAAAAAAAAAATGAAGAAGCACTGTTGTTAAGGTACCTAGTTGATGACATAAATTTGATTAAATTGTTTTTTGATTTGCATTCATTTAATTTAACATAAATTTGAATTTAACAGTAGGTAGAATGGAAGAATCATTAATGGCGAGTTTAGTTATACTTCTTTTAAATCTGAAAGAGTTAAATTTATTACATGATATTAAAATTAGAGACATGATCTAAAGCCCGGGCAACGCTGGGTACTTAAGCTAATCTTATATATAAAAATGAATTGCTAAATGTGTTGCTAAGCGCAAATCTCGAGAGCAGCTGAACCGATTTCGCTAATTCTTTTTAGAATATTCCTTGAAGTACGGGGATGGTTCTTACGGAGAGAAAAATTAAGAAAATTGCGCATAAAATTGGATAATTTCAGAAAACATCGCACGTTTGACAGTTCGTGTGTTTGAGAATGACATTTTGCAAAACAATGATTGTTCCATCAGGATTCTATTTTTGAAAATCTTTAAGTTGATAAATTTATTAAAAGTAGGTACTCCCTAATAGTTATGAATCTTGAATTTTAGATATTTTAAATAGCTACCTATGTTAGGTACCAAATTTAATATACATGCAAAATGGAAATTTGAATAAAAATTGTAAAAGGTGGCACGCGGTCTGTTTAAAAACTGAATGTACTGGGATTGAATATATGGAACGCGGGAGGAGGGTTGGCGGGACGAGGGAGCGGTAAAGGGAAGAGGGAAGGCGGGAAAGGTGGAAGGGGAACGCGGGAGGGGAAGAAGACGTGTGAGGGGGGAGGGAAACTCGGGAGGGGGGTTCGCGGGACGGGGGAAGGGGGGGGAGAGTGGAGTGGGGAGAGGGAAGGTGGAGGTGACGGAGTGGGAACGCGAGAGGGGATGAGGAGGCAGGAGAAGAAGGGGAGGCGGAAGGGGAACGGGACGAATGGGAAAGGACACTCAGGGAGAAACAATTTCTTTATTAAATGGCATAGCAACGCATGCCGGGATCAGCTAGTATTAAATAAGTGTCAGCGATTTCTAAAGTGTGCTTTACATTTTATTACAATATCGTTATTCTTCATACTGTTAACTCAAAATTGCAAAGGTATAATATACGAAAACGCAATTCTAATTTTGAAGTCAGTGGTTGTCTACATTGCAATGAAAAAATATTTTTTTCACTTTTATGCCTTTTTAATATAAATGTAGGTTACAGAGCCTCAGATTACCACCGTGATTATATTTTTAGTATTGCCATTTGAACAACAGTGGCGCCCTCCTATGTTTTCTGCTCTTATTTGACAAACTGTAGGTATATATTAAAACAAATCTTAAATTAAATAAATTAGATGTCGAGTTGTTGTTTAAAAATTCTGGTAAAGAGAATAATCAATCTTTCTCGTAGGGACCGCCCTGTAAAGTTGTAAGGGTACGATTGTAAGACGAAATTGATTCTTTATTTAACCTAGACACGAGAGATAGTAGATATGTATTTTTGTTGTGTGAGGATTATTACGTATTACTTATTTTAAAAAATCAATAAATATCGATTTTTCGTTACGCGCCGCCTCTGGAAACCGAACACACGCACTGTGACGCAAGGAAATCTATGCCATTATTCAAATCAAGTCCAGGACGCACTGTGGTCGAAACAACCGCACTAAAGAATACAAATTAATATAATACAGGTCATAGGATAAATAAAAATACAAGAAGTGTCTTGTGTGCATGTTTTTTGACATTAGCTTGACACAGGAGGTCCTGAGAAAAAAAATCCCTAAGGTCCTATGTTATCTTTGGGGATACTATGTATATAGAGAGACTTTTTAGGGAAAGGCAGTTCTGAGAAGGAAAATGGCATGAGGAGTTTTGTTAGAAACTGGGGGGAATGTATCCAGGAGTGACTAGGTTAGATCTCCCTCAACCCGAGACTATGGCATCCCAATTGGGAAATGTTGTGAGGCTCAAAGTATTGGGGAGGTGAAGGAGATGATAAAGAAGGAGGTTTGGAAGTACCTGGCTATTTAAATCTTGTCACCAATCACAGCTAAAGCTACTTTAAGGAACATTTCAATTTTGAATGGTGGTTCTATAGCAGGGCGATACTGAGAGTATCTTTAATAATATACTGAGAGTATCTTCCATTCTGGAACGTGCAGCAAATATACTAGGTATTTATTATTTTAACGGAATGAATTGTGAAATAACTCAAATCAAACAAATAAATTTGACTTGCGTACGCTGGGATTCGAACCTGCGACCTTCGGATTTCTAGTTGAAAGCCTTAGCGCTTGACTACGGAGGCCATCAGTAGAAATTATACCAAGTTGCGAACATTATTCCACTGGTCGGTGTGTCGAATCGGCAATTTGCTGAGCATTTAGTTTAAATCATATGTGCCTCCTGTGTGGAGTGTAAAGAACAAACTCGGAGGGATAGATTCGTACGTCGTCATTCCAGGACATACAGACCACTAGATTCCTACCCAAACTTCATAACTTTTTCCTTCCCAGAACTACCTTTCCTTCCTTTTGTAGGCCCCGAGGAAAATAGTTGTTCTCAGGACCTCCTGTGTGTGTTTTTTTTCAATAGCTCTACTCAACAGGTCTGGAGGAAAATATTTTCCCTCAGGGTTTATGTCATATTTGTGGATGCTGAGTGGAGACTCTTCCGGAGAAAGGAAAGAAGAGGAAGTTTTGAGAAGAATAAGGTATGAACGGTGGGTAGGAATCTGTATATCAGTGGGTCCAGGAGTTGACGGACGTATGAATCCATCCAGTCTCGACCGATGCCACGCCGAGACCACGATGGTGGTATCTGCCGCAAGACCAAATCTCAAACCTCACCCCCCCCCATGAACTCGGCACACCTGCTAAGTCACTAAACGTAAAAAACCACTCGGGATGACCTTTGGAAGAGGTGTTGGTCATCCAATAAATGATTCCCGGGATGGTAATACCTACATCCGCCTGTCAAATTGAGAGGATCTAATGTAAAAGTGTGCATTTCATGCGCAGTAGAAGTGACACCTTCAGAAAACTTAAGTAGACAAGATTGGGGAGGCTACGAAGCACCGCACAAAGAGGAGACTCTCGCAAGCTAAATCTTATAGATATATATGTGTGTGTCTCTTTTTCGCGTGGCTATTTTTCATTCCTAGAGAAGTTTTCACTTCAAAATAAAAATAAAGCTTATTTTGTCCAAATTATTTAGCAAATTAATCACAGTGCACCGCGGCAGTCGCTTGACCACTTACCTAGCAAGGTTATTCGGGCAGGTAGGTATGTTGATGTTACGTGTAACCCCCCCCCCCCCCCTCTAAAAGCCCTGGCAGAAAATTAGGCAAGCCGATCGATAGGCCCACGGTTCAAACCCCTGACATCGTCACAGGTGAAACACAGACAAATACCACATTGAGTCATAACTCCAGGCCGTTGTCCCCAAACCGTCTTAGCGTCAGCCATGATTCTACACAAGGAGAAATCTGACACTAAAATGGTGACTTCATCATTAATATTATTACAAAATTATAATTTTTTGTGCGTCGTTTACCAATTTTGGAGGCGGGTTTTGATACCGCCGCCCCGGAAACCATCCATAATAATATATAGATAATCAACACCTCTGCCATAACTCACCTCAAGTGGTCGCCATGTTTAGTGACTTAGAAGGGGTTCCCGGGTCATGGGGTGAGGTATGTCCAAATCTTGGCGGCAAATTCATCTGCCCACCTGCTGCAAGGCAGGCCGGATCGAAAGAGACTGGTTGAGGGAGGCCTTTTGATCTTTTAAGCCAGACTCTTTCGACACCTTGCACAGCAATTGGAGGGATGGATTCATACGTCCGTCACTCCTCAACCCACTGATTCCTACCCATCTATCATACTTATTTCCTTCCCTTCCTTAAAAATACCCTCCACACAGCATTCCCCACGATGACATAGGCCCTGAGGGAAATGATTTTCCTCAGGGCCTCCTTTGTGGAGCTAATGTAAAAAAAGGCGCTACATGAGGAGAAATCTGCCACCTAGATATTACCGTGACTATTCACGGTTATGGTACCGTGACGGCATAAAAAAGTTCCTTAACACAATAATGCTGTATTGGACATATACACAACTTACCCGCCCTGAGATACGTAAAAGATGGTTGATCCTTCAAAGCTCTCGCAAGATGCTATTTTTTTTTTAAACGAAGCTACATTTATTTAATTTTGAACGAATATAAACCTCCAATGTCCCTGCATACGTTATTAGTAAGCAGTATACAAGTGCTTAACAGGAAAAACCAAACGCAAAAAAAAAATAGTACAATAATGTTGCAGATACGTTTTAAGATTTTCACTGCCAAAAGCATTTTCATTTTTTGTTTTTGGGGTGTTATGCCGTGTTGCGCTACCTCCTTCTTTAGCCAACGTTTCGGACATCGTTGTAGTGTCCATCATCAGGGCAGATCCGGCAGATCCGGTAGATGTGTGACACATCTACCGGATCTGCCCTGATGATGGACACTGCAACGATGTCCGAAACGTCGGCTAAAGAAGGAGATAGCGCAACACGGCATAACACCCCAAAAACAAATAATGAAAATAATGCTGCAGCTCAAAAGATGAGATACAAAATGTAGATATGACGACCTCCGTAGTCCAGTGGGTAAGACTCTTGACTCACAGTCCGGAGGTCGCGGGTTCGAACCCGGCATACGCAAATAAATTTTATTTGATTAATTTGTGTTATTTCACAATTAATTCATTTAAAATAATATATAGTATATTTGCGGCATGTTCCAGAGTGGAAGATACTATCAGTATCGCCCTGGTGTAAGACCACCATTCAGAATTGAAACATTGCTTGAAAATGGCTTTAGCCGTGTTTAGTGACCAGATCTGAATAGCCAGGTACTTCCCAACCTTCCTCTTCCCCACCTCCTTCCCCTCCCCACTACCTTCAGCCTCACAACATACCCCAATTGGGGATGCCATAGTCTCACTGGCTCCAGACGGGAGCAGTTGAGATTCTTGTGCGGTATTCACTGTAAAAAAAAAAAATAAAAAAAAAGATAGGTCTGTTTCCTCCAAAGGAAAAAAGCCATCATTTTCTTGCATCTCTCTCACATCCCGCACCGTGACGTCTCCGTAGACCCCTACAATACTACTAGCCGATTTTAAAAGTATGGAATATAGTTATAAAAATAATATTGAAGTGTGAGTGAATTCCAAAAATTCAACAACTTCAAATGTCAATGCGCTGATGATTTTGATTTTGTTCTTAAACATATAATGCTGCAGCTCTGTCTTATACACTAAAAAACAACAATAGAAAATGCGACAAACGGTGAACGTATGTCTGCACCTGTGGCGGTCCGAGAGTTTTCAGTGATCTAGAGACAACGTTATCCGCCCCGGGTGGCACTCATGCTGGCTACGCCACTGCATATCATTACAACATTTCAGTTCTAAAAATAAAACGGTTTTCATATTTTTATGACATTTATTGTTGTTAAAATGGGTACATAAATAAAATGGCAATATAAATCATTTTATAGAGTAAAAGAAACGTCAAAGAAACTTTTTGGATTTGACTTGCAAGTTTTTTTAATATTTGCTTTACATTTTTGATGTGGAAACGCGTACTATTGCGTCCAAATGTATATGTGATAATCTAGAACAGTGTTTGTTTTTCCGATAATTAAGAATTGAAAATTTTTGCTCACAAATATACGTACTACCAACAGTACCGGATTATCCCTAAGGCAGAGTAGGCCCCGCATCGGCAAGGGGCCCCGCGTCCCGAGAAAAAATGACTTGCAATTAGTGAGTAACGAAGTTTCGTAAAAAGTCAGCTTTCAAGATGTTTTTTTTTATTTATTTTTATTATGAACATTTACAGCTTAATAATATAAGGTACACGCATTGAAGAAAACAACAAATTGTAATAATTATGTTATAACCCAATAAATAACTAATGTTCACATCAGGCAGAAATAATAAATAAAAAGTCTACAATTAAAACATAGTTGTATTATACTTTTCTTTTCTTCTATTTGTTGCAACATTACTTAGTATCTGAAGTGATTGAAGGTGCAGTGTGTGGTTTATATTGGCATTTGTTTTGTTTTATTTCTAATTATATGTTTAAAATATAAATGTTGTACAAGCTTCAGTATGCACTACCTATCTACTTGCTAAAATTCTTTAAGAAAGGTTGTCTGGAAAAGATCACTTTAGTGACAAGACTGCTCATTTCAATGTTTTTTTTTAAATTATATATATTTTTGTTTCTGTGTATTTGTCCTTTTACGTGCAATAAAGGGTTATTGTATTTTATTGTATTGTATTCGTTTTTTCATTGAATGGGGTGATGGCAAACCTTTCGTAATATAGTAAAAGAACAGATTAATTATGAATAAAATTACGTTTTGGTACAAAAAAAATAATTTTGGAAATTAGGAAAGGGTAAAGTGCAGTGGCGGACTAAGCCCGTCAGAAGCCCGGGGCGGCAAAGTTGAATGATTTCCCCCCTTAGTGAAGTTCATGTAATTTTACAAGTTTTTTATTCAGTTCACACGGGCCTCTGACTCTGGGGGGCCTCCAAACGCCTCCACGTTCCCTTGATCAAATCCTAAACAAGGCTTTAAGAACTGCAAAAAAATGGTTATTTTTAATTCATTTTCTGACCGATGCATTTGTTAATAATGCTCTCACCATTTGAGCAAATTGGTAAAATTGATGGAGATACAGCACTTTATATGAAACCGTTTTAAACAGTTTTTATGTTGAATTATCCTCAGCAAAACTTTGAAAGCGTTTTTCTCAAAACTATGTTTTTCAACCTGGTTGACAACATAGATATTAGAAAAACTGTATATCCGATTTGCATGCACTAAGTCTTAAACAGTTAGAAAATCCAGTCACTATGGCACCACTTCGGGATTTTTTTAAGAAGGTCTATTTTTTATGAACAATAAAATTTTTCCATAAATAATCGAAAATAAAATTCGCTGGTCCGCCATTTTTTTGTTTTTTTTTAGAAATCAAAATTCCCCTATGCCATAGACAGTAGATTTTCGAACAGATTAAGACTTGGTGCATGCAAATCGAATGTAATTTTTTTTTTAAATATTGTCACGCAGGTTGAAAAACGTGTTAAAAAAGTTTCGAGAAAAACGCATTCAAAGTTTTGCTGAAGGATAATTCAACATACAAACTGTTTCAAATGGTTTCACATAAAATGCTGTATCTCCGTCAATTTTTCGAATTTATTTAAAATAGTTGGTGAGAGCATTTTTAACAAATGCATCTTTCAGAAAATAAAAAAAATTACAAAAGTATTTTTTACACTGCCCTGGTGCCTTAAGGGGAGGTAAGGTTTTAAAGGCGAAATAATGGCATATTGTCATGATTTATTTTTTTGGGATATGAAAAATGTTAGTTTTATTTATTTCGTACACACTTTATAGTATAACATCTGAAGTATCTTTGAAATTTTTATTTTATTTTTTACAGTGAATACCGCACAAGAATCTCAACTGCTCCCGTCTGGAGCCAGTGAGACTATGGCATCCCCAATTGGGGTATGTTGTGAGGCTGAAGGTAGTGGGGAGGGGAAGGAGGTGGGGAAGAGGAAGGTTGGGAAGTACCTGGCTATTCAGATCTGGTCACTAAACACGGCTAAAGCCATTTTCAAGCAACGTTTCAATTCTGAATGGTGGTCTTACACCAGGGCGATGCTGATAGTATCTTCCACTCTGGAACGTGCCGCAAATATACTATATATTATTTTAAATGAATTAATTGTGAAATAACACAAATTAATCAAATAAAATTTATTTGCGCATGCCGGGTTCGAACCCGCGACCTTCGGTTTGTGAGTCAAGAGTCTTACCCACTGGACTACGGAGGTCGTCAATTTTAATTTAAATTTCAATTAAAAATATCAATATACAAGTCCGTCAGAGCGAATCTCCGGAGGCGCTTCGAAAAAAGTTGTTATGCTGTGAACTCCATAATTCGTCACCAGATCATTTGAAACAAAAAAATCAAAATGCGTTTAAAAGGTTATATGTTTTCCTAGGTAGTCAGATGGATTTTATTTTTATTTTTGGCAGCATTTTGAAGTGAAAAATGCGATTTTTGTTAAAAAAACATTCGGTGAATTTGTTATTATAAGACGGTAAAAAAAACTTCCTCTGACTACCTATTGATTTATGTGTATCAAAGGAACAAGAAGGTATTAATTTGGAGGCCCCTTAACCCCCCCCCCCCCCCCCTCTCCCTCCCCCCGGTTAGTCCGCCATTGGTAAAGGGGCCCCGAGACGTGCATTGCCTAGTGGCCCCGACATGGTTAATCCGGCCCTGACTACCAAACATAGTAATTATTTGCTGAGCAAACCTTTTTAATTCTTTGTGCTTTCGGAAGGCAAACTCCCGCACAAATCTGCCAAGTTATTTTTTTACTTAAATGCCATTTTAAGGATATTATCACTTTGCAAATCTATCATGTTGATTTGCATTTGAAGTTGAAGTAATGCACTTTTCATGTTAGTATTTTCCCAAATAAAATTTATCCCAGTTTCTTCCACTGCTTTCTTGCAATTTGGAAAATGATCGAGTGTCCTTTCATCGATATGCTTGATAAACAGTGATAGTATAATTTCAAATGATTTAACATGTGAATACATATGGCATATCAATTTATTTTTTCCCTGTAAGCGAGTATTGAATAGATTCAGTTCGGCAGTCAAATCAGTTAAAAATCCAAGATCTACTACCCACTGGTTATTGGAAAGTTCGAACACTGTCTTTCCATTCATCTCCATGAAGTCACGAATTTCTTTCCTCTTCGTTGTGTACGATATCGTCCGTCACGTGCGTTGCGGCTAGAATCTGCGGGCCGCACCAAGACTCCTCGCGGGCCGCAGGTTGCCGACCCATGATCTAGAGTGCTAAGATTGAAAAATACGACATTACCACCCCACATTACCCCACCCCCCTCCAAAATACAATAATTTTCCTACATCTTCCTCACACGTATAAAAAAATGAAATGCAATTCCCTTCGCAAGAACTGAAAGAAAGAACTGCACCATAAGAGTGATAAGACATGTATTATCGCCTTTTTGCCGTCACGGTGCCGTAAACGTGAATCGTCGCGGTAGTTATAAATCGCTTTTAGCACCGATTTGTTTTCTTATCACGGGATATTATTTAATATGACAATGTATGGATTACGTCTATAATCCTCTAATATAAAAAATCACCCACCTGCATTGTTTGACGCATCAGTAAATAAATTGTCTATATACATTATGTTACCACCTGTTTCTTATCATATATTTAGATTGCTATCAACTTATTTTGTATTCGATGTAAACTCTGTCATTTTGATTTACTTTGCCAATTGAATATCTACGCTTAAAAACGGCCTGAGTCTAAAAAATCGAAATTTAAAAAATGTGTCAAACTCAATCGAAAATCTGGAGACAGAAAAATCAGAAAAGATATTGGCTCCGCTGGGACTCGAACTCAGAACCATTTACTTACATGGCAACAGCTCTACCGAACCCACATCAAATTCTGTCATTTTTAACTGTATCATACTTCGACTAAGAACTACCAACATTATCTTCATTTTCTTAATACATGTATGTTACAGTTATGATACAGTTAAACGTGACCAGTTAAAAGAAGTAATACAGTTAAAAGTTAGTATGATACAGTTAAAAGTGACCGAATTTAATATGGGTTATGCAGCTCAATCGGTAGAGCTCTTGCCGTGTAAGCAAAGCGTCCTGGGTTCGAGTCCCAGCGGAGCCAATATCTTTTCTGATTTTTCTGTCTTAGATGTTCGATTGAGTTTCGCTAATATTGTCTTCATTTAATTAAATAAAATTTATATTCTTTAACGAAATATTTGTTATTTATAAAGGTACATTTTATTCTAAATAATCGTATTTAAATTTTATGTTCTCTGTTATTATAATATTGATATTATTTTTTTGTATAGTATCAGTAGTTTAGTAACACATAATAGTATCCTTTACCTAAATACTTGCTACTTTGTTAAAACCGGTCAGCAACGTAAGCAGATATAAGCGTTAAAAATAGGACAGCAGTCAAGTACAATAAGCGTGTTTATACGTCAGCGCGTGAGTTTCCATAGAAATCGTTCTAACTCCGTTTTGTTTTAGTTACATCCCTAAAACAAAAAGTCAAAGGTCGATAGTAGATCAAGCCGCACATTTCTATAGAGTTGTCTAGGGAAATACATAACAGGAATCAGCTGTCAGTCGTGTAGTTGACAAAAATAATTACCCAAAAAAATAATTACAAAAATAATTATAGAAGTTGTCTCTTCAAAATAAGTGTGTGTAATTCAAAATCGGTAGAAATGAAACCTTCAAAAAACTATAATAGACAAAAGTGGGGAGAGTACGAAGCATTTTTTTTTCAGAAGGATGATTTTTTCTGTATTTTGTCATCAAATTTCAGTTCACCTTTTCGTACGCATTTGATGATCTTATTATTTATTTATTTATAAGTGTGTTTTCTTCTTCGGGGTCGCTAGATGTCGCTTTCTTTTGCCTGTTCAATTTTGAGTGGCTTGAAAACTGTATATTGATTTCACAAAAATAAAAATAATTTTTTCTTTGTTCATCAGGTGCTTTATACGACTATACCAAAGGAGGTTTGCGTGGGACTGTGGATTTATCGCATTATATTGGAACCGAGTACCCGTTAAATATATAAATATATGTTTATACATGTTTTTGTCTCTTTTTGGTGTGAAAATAATTATAATTTTCCCCAGTATCACCTATAACCTGTATCACCTTCAGGATGCTGTGTGGAGGGTTTTTTTAAGGAATGCAATGAAAAGGGAATGGAGGTTGGTTAGAAATCTGGTCAAATAACCCTAATGTAAGACCACCATTCAGAATTAAAAGGTTGCTTGAAATGGCTTTAGCAATGTTTGGTGACCAGATCTGAAAAGCCACCTTGCTCTTCCCCAGTTCATTTCCCTCCCCACTACTTTCAGCCTCAAAACATACCACAATTGGGGATGCCATAATCTCACTTGCTCTAGACGGGAGCAAGTGAGATTCTTTTTTGATGTATTCACATAAAAAAAATAACGCATGGAAAATTGTATTTTTATAATTATTATAATATTGGGGACCAACTGTCGGGCAAGAATATTGTCGCGGCTTAGATAAAAAAAAAAATATAATTTAAAAAAAAATTATTTTACTATAAGAAACAATTTCTGTTTTTAAAACAACATCTTCAAATGAAATCATTTTTAGAAAAAATGTGACCAGTAATATATCTTTAACACCTGTCCATTATTTTATCGTGTATTCTTTTTTATTTTATCTTATCTCTAAAAATCATTCATTTTTACGAACCGATAACACCTTGAGGCTGATGTGCCAATCATAATTATCTCAATATTATTACATCCTACTAGCGAGTTCCCGGTATTTGTTTCAATTTCACTTGAGGCTCTGCAACCGGGCCCGAAAAGAAGAAGATAGAGAGATATGAAATTACGAATGTTAGAGGAGAGCGCTATATTACAGCGACAAAATCGATGCGAAAATAGCGAAAATGTTTAATAAAACACGACTCATTTAAAATAGAGAAAAAATCTCGCGGGCATTATCTTAAACAGCATTTAAAAAAAACACTGAATTTTTTCATACATATGGAGAACTTGTAAAATAACTGAAACAAACGTGTAATAATTTTTGGAGCATACTTTGCGATTTAATTCTATCGAGGGAATTTTATATAATTTGCGTTCTTTACGAATAACATATATTTTTTTAAGACCTTTAAAACTTACCGTGTTTAAGAGAAATATGTAATACATCGGTACAAATCCGAGTTGCGGGCCCTTAAATAAAGAAATAGTTTCTCTTTGCGTGTCCTTTCCCATTCGTCCTGTTCCCCTTCCGCATTTCTCCCCCGCCTTTCCTGCCTTCGCACCTCTCTCGTACCCCCTCCTTCGTTCCCTTCCCCCCTCCCGGATTACCCTCCACCTCCCTTCTTCCCACTCTGCCGCTAAACTCAATGAAATACACTCATAGACATATGAATATTAGTAGACCTGCTCTAAGTGATAAAAGCGTATTATTTCCCCCTCCCCATACCGGTTCCTTGGAACCGGCTGGGATTGAGTATGGCTTCGCGTGAATCTTAAAAATGTGACGTCATCATTCTTCTGCGAGCCAGCGTCGAGCGCTCATCGGTGCATTTTACGAGATAACACCGCAAAAAACATGGTTTATGTTTTGAAAACGTATAAATATATACTACCACTCGAGATACATGGCGTATGCTCGTCGATGTTTATGGTTTTAGTAAATTATGAAACATTTGTAAAAGTGTATTAACTAAGCACGGCAACAAAATATTGGAGACTGAAAATAAATGAAATTTACTTTGCCGTATTAAGACTTCGCAAATTAGTTAAATACGCGGCTAGCAATTCGCGCTCCCATGTAAAAAGGTATGTTCATTCAAAAGCTGAGTTTACTTTTAAGAACTAAATGGTGATATTATAATGCGAGATGCCTATATACTGTCGTATTGAGATATC
This sequence comes from Limnephilus rhombicus, assembly GCA_929108145.2. Classification (NCBI taxonomy): domain Eukaryota; kingdom Metazoa; phylum Arthropoda; class Insecta; order Trichoptera; family Limnephilidae; genus Limnephilus; species Limnephilus rhombicus. The sequence continues at coordinate 45,403,460 of OV815289.1, read as the reverse complement.
GACGAATCACATATCTCCAAAGTCATCTTCCCGTTCTGCGCCCCGCTGTAGTTGTTGTCTACCCCTCACCTTTATGTTCTCGTATACTAATATTTATATGTCTATAAATACACTCATTTTTCAAACTTCCTGAGAACTGGGAAAAATGTGTTTATTTCATATAGAACAGCGGCAGGGAGGGAAGTACGGGAGGGGGAGGGAAAGGGAGGTGAGATGGGGGATTCACGGGATGGGAGACGAGGGAGGATGGAAGGTGGGAAAAGTGGGGAAGGTGGAAGAGGAACGTGAAACTGGGAGCGGAACGCGGGAGCGTAGAGGGAAGGGAAGGCGGGGAAGGGGAAACCGGAATGCTGGAGGAGAACGAGGTGGGAATGGACACGCAGGAGAAGGATGAAGAAGGATGGGAAACGAAGGAGGAGCAGAGAGAGAGAGGAATTTAAAAGGAAACATATTTTTTATGATTTTTTTGTTAACTTCTAGATTTGAATTTAAAGCGTCGTGTTTTCCCTTTCTAACACCTTTTAGATCATATTTCTCTTCTTCTTCCTCTTCTTTGCGTGCCCTATCAGGTCCCCCCGACGTTGGCGATCATCATATCTAACCATGATAATAAGGAGTCACAAGAGACCTATGTGAGTTGTTCCTAAAAACAAACAAATTAACCCAAGGAGTTAAGTTACACGTGATGAATATTACGAAAATTGGATTCATTTGTGAAAAGTCATCTTTATTACTTATACAAGGTGTCAAGGGACGTACTTGACTTACTTTAACCAGTGATTCCTGACGTTATTTGGAGTAAAAAATGTAAATTAAATTTTGGTCTTCGGTGACATTTTTGATTTTTTTTTGTTTTTTACAAAAACATAAAAAAATGGTTGTTGTTGAACAGTTGGCGGCGGGGTAAGGGGTTTGTCGGACATCCGGCTGGGTGACCAGTGACGACATGCGGAAGAAATTTTGTTTTGTTTGATTTTGAAAAAAAATTTTTTGAAAAAAATAAGTCGTCAAAAAAAGTCACCGGAGACCAAAATTTCATTTACATTTTTTACCCCAAATATGTAATGTCAGGAACCACTGGTTAAAGTAAGTCAAGTACGTACCTTAACACCCTGTATATAGTAAGCCGGGATTTGAAGCCACGACCTCCGGATTCGCAGCTAGTGATCATAATCACTCAGCCACATGAGTAATCTATCTATCAATCTATCTATCTATTATAAATAAAAATGAATCGCTGAAATGTATGTTCGCACATTACTTCCTAACAACTGCACCAAATTGAATAATTCTTTATTTTTTGTTTTCGTTATTGTCTAACAAGGTTTGCATACTACTGGTGAGCTCTGGCATTACGAAATTTGTATAAAAATTGCAATAGGTGGCACGCGAGCTTTTGAAAACTGAATGTACCAGGACTGAATGTATGGAATGCGGGAGGGGGAAGGGGAATTGAGGTAGGTGATTCGAGGGATGGGGAAGGGACGCGGGAGAGGAAGGGGAGGCCGAATTAAAATGGGACGAATGGGAAAGGACACGCAGGGAGAAACAATTTCTTTATTGAAACCAGCTAGTGTATCATAAAAAAATGATACATTTTATTTGTGCGCAGACTAAACGTGTTAAATCCGTTATCTCAACACCTGCTGATTGTGATAACGGATTACCAAGGAAAATACTTAGATATTTTTTTTAACAAAACCCAATTGTGGCATTGTTTCGTTATTAGTGACTGTGATTTAAAAAAACTGCATCGCATTTAGTTAAAAATAGTTTTAAAAAAGTTATTTGTAATTCCAAATAAAAAGTATATTTATTATTTTAATGTTATTGCTATAATAAAAATATATTTCTTAAAATGTATTCGAGTCAAGTGATATTTTTTACAACTTTAATTTTTGTGACAAATGCACAACTGAAAAATGGTAAGTAATTTTTTATTATTAAGGCGCGGTGTACCCTCTCAAAAAGAAGTAGATGGAGAGATATGTTATTACGAATGTTAAAGAGAGCGCGCTAATATTAAAAACAATAATATTTAAGCGAAAATTATGAAAATCTATAATCAAAATGTGTTTGTGTTTATTTATTTATTTACGTCATTTTACGGGGCTTTTACATAAGTAATAAATTTACAAATTTTACTATGATTAATATATAAATACTATATATTTCTTTAACAAAGAAATATAATAGGTATTTTCCAACGAAATATATAGTATTTATTGTACATAACTGAACAGCCTCAGCAACAGTATTTGATTAAAGATAAATTGAAGATGTCCACTGACTTCGTATAATTATTTCCCTCCATTGGTATTCTGAGCAAAGAGGAATACATATGGTAGTTAGTTCGAGAATTTCTGCACTGAAATAAATCCTGACTTCTGGTATTAGGTAGTGGAATCCGGAAGCTTATCAATTCTAGCAATACCGGACTATCAATTAAATTATTTAGAATTTTATACAGAAATACCAAATCAGTGAAAATTCTTCTGTCTGACATTTGAGCATATTCATATAATTTAAAATAGTATTGTAGTTTAACATAATTGCTGGAATACCCATTTTAAAATTTAGAAAACGTAAGAATTTGTTTTGTATTCTTTCAAAAGCTTGTAAATGTATATAATAATATGGGTTCCAAACGGGAGAAATGTACTCAAGTTGACTTCTAACCTACGAAAAATATAACAGTTTAATACATTTTATATTGTTAAAATATACTATATATAAGGTGCGTTGCTAAACCATTCATCCCATTGCGATGAAACTTTGGGGATTTGATGTGCGCATGCCCGCGATGCATACAATATGGTGTCTGTATACAATAGTGAGCTCTGTCATCGTGAAATTATGCATTACTAAACCGTTCATCCGATTGCGATGAAACTTTGGTGAGTTGTTGTGAGCACGTCCACGAAGGTTTCTATATATATTCTGTTCATCTCTAGCATTATAAAATTTATATTAAAACATTGCAATAGGTGGCCCGCGAGCTGTTTGAAAACTGATGGTACAGGGACAGAATGCATGGAATGCGGGAAAGGGGAGGGGAACTCGGGATTGGGTTCGTGGGACGGGGGAAGCTGGAGACGGGAGTGGGGAGAGGGAAAGTGGAGAAGGCAGAGTGGGAACGCGTGAGAGGAGGGGGATGCGGGAGAGGAATAGGAGGCGGAAGAAGAACGGGACAAATGGAAAAAGACAACAATATATTTATCAAGTGGTATAGCAATATCTTTATTATGTGTCATAGCAACGCATGCCGAGAACTCATATAAATATATATATACAAACCCAGAAGCAAGCATATTTTGATAATATTTATATTCTATTTCCCCTTAACACCATGCGAGCGAAGCCGCGGGTAAAAGCTAGCGTTTAAAAAACACGACTCGCTTAAAATACATCAAAAATCTCGTTGGGAATGTCTAAAATAGCATTTAATGAAACACTGTCTATTATTTCTTGTAAACTTGTAAAATAATTTAAAAAAAACATGTTTGTCATAATTTTTAAAGCTTAATTTGAGTTTTTTTCTATCAAGATATAATTTTATAAAATATATTTTTTTACATTAGCTCCACACAGGAGGCACCGAGGAAAAAAATTTCCCTAGGGGCCTATGTCATCTTTGAGGATGCTGTGTGGAGGGTTTTTTAAAGGAAAGGAAAGAGAAGAAGATATGTTAAGGAAAAGGGTATGAGGGGTGGGTAGGAATCTGGGGGTCAGTGTGGCCAGGAGTGACGGACGTATGATTCTATTCCTCACACTGCGGTGCAAGGCTAGTGTCGGGATAATCCGGCTGAAGAGGTCAAAAGGCCTCCCTCAATCAATCTCTTCCTATCAGGTTGGGCAAATGTATCCGCCACCAAGACCTAGACAAACCTCATCCCACGAATCTGGGCACCCCTGTGGCAGGGGTGTTGGTTGTCCAATAAATGGTTACCGGGTGGCGGTACCCATACCCGTCTCCCAATTTATCACTTAATAAAGAAAATGTCTACAATCTGCAGTCGCTCGTGTCTAGTATGAACGAAGTATGTATGAAGAATGAGTTAATGATGAATGTAAGTAAGTCTAAAGTCATGGTATTTGAAAGAGAGAGTACGAAAACAATGTGCAACATAGTTGTGAATGATGAATACTTGGAGCAAGTGGATGAGTTTGTGTATCTGGATAGTATGTTTACGAGAGATGGGAAGGTTGATAGAGATATTGAAAGAAGGGTGAATGCAGTGAACTCCATTAATGGAAGACTGAACGCCGTTGGCGCTCGTAAAAAACTTTCAAAACAAGCGAAGCTAGCAGTCCACAATGGATTCCTGGTATCTACTCTGATGTACGGTAGTAAGGCATAGAACTGGCAGAGGAAGGATGAAAGTAAACTGAAACTGTTGAAATGAGATCCCTGAGGCACATGTGTGTAAAACAATGTATGATCGTGTGAGAAATGTGGATATCCGCGAAGAATGTAAGGCAGTAAGCATAATGAGTAAAATTAAGAAACGGACCCTCAGATGGTTTGGGCACGTAGAGCGAATTAACGAAGAAAGTAGTGTAAGAAGAATATACGACGCAAATGTGAATGGTAGAAGAAGACATGGCACGATCAAGTCAATCAGATACTTGAGTCAGGCCGTGTCAAAAGTCTGAATATTAGAAGAGTATGTATAAGATGATGTATGAATGTGAGTGAGACAACAAGATCGAGTTGTTTAACAGTCCGTCCTCTGCCTACCCCTGCGGGAAATGGCGTGATGGTTAGTTAGTAAGTTAGTAATAAATTGTTTCTCCCTGCGTGTCTTTTCCCATTCGACCCGTTCCCCTATTTAACATAGGTATTTAAAATATACATAATTCTTGATTCGATTTGGTATCATAAGTGAGTTGTTCACTTAATTTATTAATTTAATTTGAAAATTGAATTTTGATTTAACAATAATTGCTGGTTTAAAAAATGCCATTTTCAAATTGTGACATTTTTGAGTTTCGTAAGAGTTTTTGTAATGATTAAAAAAACTTTTTAGACGTATTGTTATGTGGTTATAATCATCCAGAAACCTTCTATAATGAAAATAACCTTCTTAAGTAAAAATAATATATTTATAAGTTTAAAACAGTTCCTATAATGCTTAATATAACAATACATAAATAAACAACACAGAAACAATCAAACACAAACATACATTCATTCATTTTTATATATACTTGTATATACTAGCTTTTACCCGCGGCTTCGCTTGCATGATATTAGCTAGAAATACCACTGATTCATTCATCCATGCAATCATTCATTCAATAATTCGTTCACTCATCCATTCATCCACTAATTCATTCATCATTCCTTCATTCATCATTCATTCATTAATCATTCATCCATTCATTTCCCAGCATGCGTTGCCTTCCCTCTCCCCAATCTAGTCTCGTGAACCCCCCTCCCAGGTTTCCCTCCCCCCTCCCCTCTCCAGCGAACACATCAAATCCCCAAAGTTTCATTGCAATCGGATGAACGGTTAGCCATGCATAATTTCATGATGCCAGAACTCACAATTGTATCATAGAAACCATCGCGGGTATGCAGACATCAAATCCCCAAAGTTTCATTGCAATCGGATGAACGGTTAGCAATGCATAATTTCATGATGCCAGAACTCACAATTGTATCATAGAAACCATCGCGGGTATGCAGACATCAAACCCCCAAAGTTTCATCGCAATCTGATGAGCGGTTAGCAATGCATAATTTCATGATGCCAGAACTCACAATTGTATCATAGAAACCATCGCGGGCATGCAGACATCAAATCCCCAAAGTTTCATTGCAATCGGATGAACGGTTAGCAATGCATAATTTCATGATGCCAGAACTCACAACTGTATCATTGAAACCATAGCGGGCATGCAGACATCAAATCCCCAAAGTTTCATCGCAATCAGATGAACGGTTAGCAATGCATAATTTCATGATGCCAGAACTCACAACTGTATCATTGAAACCATAGCGGGCATGCAGACATCAAATCCCCAAAGTTTCATTGCAATCTGATGAACGGTTAGCAATGCATAATTTCATGATGCCAGAACTCACAATTGTATCATAGAAACCATCGCGGGCATGCAGACATCAAATCCCCAAAGTTTCATTGCAATCGGATGAACGGTTAGCAATGCATAATTTCATGATGCCAGAACTCACAACTGTATCATTGAAACCATAGCGGGCATGCAGACATCAAATCGCCATCGCAATCGGTTTAGCAACGCATAGCGGATATACCCATATATATGCAAACCCAGAAACAAACATGTTTTGATGTTTATATATAAGATAGACATACTAATGTCTGTGCGTCCCGTGAAATCTGGTTTTTAAATTTTATTTGATATTAATATATGTGTCATTTTAAAAATTGGAACTGATGTACGTGTGATGAATTATTTAAGTAAGTGAAAAAGTACCTTCCAATAATAAAAGAGGGTGTTAAGAGACATACTTGACTTAATTTACCAAGAGATTCCTGATATTGATAATTTTTTTTTAATAAAAATTTTCCATTATCTCCACCCAAGAGGCCCTGGGGAAAATAATTTACCTCAGGGCCTGTATCATCTCAGAGGATTCTGTGTGGAGGGTTTTTAAGGAAAGGAAGAAGAGGAGTTCTGGGAAGGAAATAGGTAGGTATGAGGGCTGGATAGGGGGTTAGTATGTCCAGGAGGGACAGACGAATGAATCCATCCCTCCCACTGCGGTGCAAGGCGATGTTCCGATAGAGTACGACTAGAGAAGTCAAAGGGACTCCCTCAACCATTCTCTGCCGATCCGGCCTGCCATGCCGCTGGTGGGCAGACATATCCGCCGCCAAGACCTTGTCAAACCTCACACCATGAACCCGAACACCACTGCTGAGTCACCAAACTTAGCGAAGCACTTGATGTGACCTATGGCAGAGGTGTTGGTTATCCAATAAATTGTTCCCGGGGAGGCGGTACCCATACCCGCCTCCCAAAATCAAATTTGACAATTATGGTCGAGGGGAAAGATTTTTTTGGTTTTGATTTTTATGAAGAAATTTTTTTCTAAATGGATTTAAATAAAGTCACCTCAGACCAAAATTTCATTAACATTTTTTACTGCAAATAATTTCAGAAATCACTGGTTATATATAGTAATCCAAGTATGTCCCTTAACACCCTTTATAACTTTTTTTACGAAGATATTTTAAATATCGTTTTGAATATTGGAACTGATTTTTCAAGAATTTTAAGCAAACAATAAAGTACTTACCTACCTACTAATGAATATATTTTCGTGAATATTTAAAAAAAGTCATTTCGCGGTCATTTTTCGGATGATATCTATGTATAAATGTTTTCAAAATATTTAGAAAAATTCAGCAAATAATATATAATATAATATCCCGTGATATTTCAAACATACTAATTTCGGTTGTCTGTGACTCTCTGTGTTTCCCCGTGAAATCTTTGGGGGTTGCTTTGAATTTAAGTGTTATTAACCTGTGCAGAAACAAGCGGTCCGTTTGATAGATTCTCTTATCTTAACAGACTTATTGCAATCTTTAGAACATAGGCGTCAGGTGGGAATGCTGTTCTACCGGTATTACAATGGAAGATGCTCCGAGGAACTAGCGTCATTGATCCCCTCAGCACCGGTGCATAGTCATGAAACACGCCAAACACACGCCCAAAATTTGTACACGATTGACATTAATCACATCTACGACTCGTTATTGTGTTCAACAGCTCGGCTGTGTAACGCATTGCCGGCCTCTGTATTTCCTCCCTCCTACAACATGGGTCTCTTCAACACCCATGTTCACACCTTTCTTTCCTCAAAAACATCCTACACACAGCTTATTCAAAGATGACATAGGCCCTGAGGGAAATCATTTTCCTGGGGGCGTCCTGTGTGGAATAAATCTAAAAAAAATATATAATATTGGAACTGATTGAGTGACAAATAAAGACCAGCAATAAACTAGCTCGCACCCTCCTGTAATGCGGTAGTTTTAACAGAAAATTGTTTCGACTTGATTTGTTTCAAAATTGCCACATTTTTGCCACAGAATATCGAAATGCTCCGCACATACTACAGCTATTTCAAAACTGCTGACCCTGAACAAATCGTAAGTGGGCCCACTGTTGAATTTAACGGCCACCTCTGATTCGAAGCCCCAAAATATCCAATAAATCCATGACTATGCGGAAACGTGCGGCCCGTTTGACAGATTCCCCTAACTTAACAAACGCATAGAATTTTATAGAATGCGGCTTCTGGTGAGAATGCTGTCCTTGTTCTATCGGTATTTCAGTCAAATATTCTTCAAGAAACTGGTGTCAATGTGGGGACTAAATTATGAAGTAATATGATGTATAAAATGATTGTAATTTGCAGCCGTGTGGTGGTGCGAGACAAGCAATGACTGTGTGGGTCTGCAGGACGGGATCTGTTACCAGGAGGAGTGCGTGTGCCCGCCGGGTATGCAGATAAATGACCAGAGGAATGGCTGCATTGACGGTGAGCTGAAACATTTACATTTTATCATAATCTTTATTAATATTTGGTCTTTCTCCGTCTCCATTCTATTTCACTCGTTCGTTTTATCTCCCTTTTTCCTTTTCGTTATCTCTTTCATTTTTCTCTGCATTTTTCTTTTTTTTCATTATTTTGTTTCTCCATTCTCTTTAATTTTGTCTTTCTCTTAAATCTCTCTTTTCTCTTTCTCTTTTTTTTTTCTTTTTTATCTTTTCTTCCTTTTATTTATTGACGGCCAGCGTGGTCGAACGGTAAGGCTTTAAGAAACCAACTGGAGATCATAATTTCAGGAAAGCCCTTACAAACACCTTCTTGTACACAAACATATCACAAGATTTAGAGAAGGAAAGGGCCTAAAAACTCCTCGAATATTAAATAAATATGGAAGCCGTACTCTTGAATATCTAATACCAGTGATTTTCAATAAAATCAATAAAAACATAAAATTTGAAAAAAATGAGAGACTACTTCCTAAAATGATAAAACTATGGAAACTCCATGTATCTTTGAATATCTTAATATAGCTGCCTACATATCTTGTTATTACGCAGGTATATTGAAATATCTTATATATTTATGGTTGTACATAAGTTAAATTATCTAATATTATGTGATCCATTCTAATGTTTCCTTAAAACTATAAATGTATTTAAAAATATTTTCTTAGATATTATATTAAGAATGTTTAAATTGTTAGAACCTGCAGACAAGCTGCCATATGACAGCTTTGAGGGTCTACTCAATTTTTTTTTGTACAAAATGTATTCTGTAATTAAATAAATTAAAATTAAAAATTAAAATTGAACAGAAGCAAAGCCTTTTCCCTCGACGCCCTCCGTGGTCGAGGCGTAAAGCTCTTGACTCGCAATCCGAAGGTGGCAAATAAATTTTACTTGAATAATTTTTGTAATTTCACAATTCATTCATTTAAAATAATATAGAGCATAGGAATTTGCGGCACGTTCCAGAGTGGAAGATACTCTTAGTATCGCCCTGGTGTAAGACCACCATTCAAAATTGAAGCGTTGCTTTAAATGGCTTTAGCCGTGTTTAGTGATCAGATCTGAATGGCCAGGCACTTCCACACCTTCCTATTCCCTATTCTCTTCCCCTCCCCTCTGCCTTCAGCCTCACAACATACCCCAATTGGGGATGCCATAGTCTCACTGGCTCCAGACGGGAGCAGTTGGGACTCTTGTGCAGCATTCATATTTAAAAAAAAACTCTTTCTTGGTCCGTTTATGTTTTTTTTTGCTTTTTTTTAAATACTTTGGTTTTTTTTTTTACATTGAATACCACACAAGAATCTCAACTGCTCCCGTCTGGAGCCAGTAAGACTATGGCATCCCCAATTGGGGTTTGTTGTGAGGCTTAAGGTATTGGGGAGGGGAAGGAGGTGGGGAAGAGGAAGGTTGGGAAGTACCTGGCTATTCAGATCTGGTCACTAAACACGGCTAAAGCCATTTTCAAGCAACGTTTCAATTCTGAATGGTGGTCTTACACCAGGGCGATACTGATAGTATCTTCCACTCTGGAACATGCCGCAAATATGGTTGGTCTTCGCACACACTCTTTGCCTCACTCACATTCATTCATCGTCTCATACATTATCTTCTGCTATTCTGACTTTTGACATTTCCCGACTCAAGTATCTGATTCACTTGATCGTGCCATGTCTTCCTCGGGCGTCTCCGATTTCTTCTACCATTCACATTCGCGTCGTATTCTTACACTACTTTCTTCGTTCAGGTTCCCGGGGCGGCGGTACTTATACTCGCCTCCCAAATAGGAGCAGGTATATCGGTACACGGAGTACCGATATTCAAGTTGGCTGGAAGCTTAGCTCATAGGATTTTCATCCGATTCCGACATTTAATTACCCTCGACTTATTGTTTTAAAAGACCATTTTTTTCTTCAATTTTCATTTTATATCCGCAATTTTTGCAAGCAACACCTTTTTTTGCAAGCTGTGGTTCATGCACATTCTACATTCATAATATAACGATTTTCATTTTTTTAAATTTCATTTTTCAAATGATTTTCAAGGACTCGAGAATTCCAACCGATTTGTTCGGACCCTTCGCTTGCAGCCGCTATAATAATAATAATAATATTTGGATGATTTATATAGCGCCGTTTTTGTAAAAAATCACCTCAAGGGCGCTGTACAAACTTATAATACATTTCTAAAATCTAAAAACTACAAGCTAGGCAAGCAATTATAAACAACTTATGGCTAAAAATTGCATACATCGGTTCATTGATCACCGATACGAAAATATGTGTACAATATTTTGACCAATGAACGCGATGCTGCCTAAAATTTAATGAAAACAGGACCATACTTACCTGGGAGGTCGCTTGAAATTAACACTGTATATTGTCCATTTAAAGAAATTTAGATAGAGTTCGCACGCAGAGGACATTATTGTGAACACATGTTATTTAATCCTGAAAAATATTTTAATATTAATATGTAATGTATTCTTTGACGAGTGTATTTTGGAAAGTAAAAGCAACATGTAAAGGTGGGTGGTGCAGTAGTACCTATAAGGATTTGATCTTTCTAAATGTGATTCGTCAAGAGACAGATTGATGTGTAAGGAATCGAGTAATTTTTAATTCAGTAAGGAAAGTGTGATTAAGACATATCATAGACAATACAAGTATGATACTTTCAAATAGGTATATTTAAATTACGGGTATGAGAGCCCAAAAAGGAAGGTTTTTAGTTTGGAACTAAACTCTGTTGGGCTTGTTATGCATCTTCATTCCGGAGGGAGTCTATTCCAAGCCTTAGGCCCAGATACTCCGAAAGCACGATCTCCAAACATAGTATTTGGCTTTCGTTTAGGTTCTATTAGTCTGCCTTTAGCAGATGAAGTTGCTGATCTAAGGGTTAATTGTCTCGGACCGGTATTTTCCGGCACGCATAATTCGGAGATATAAGGTGGGGCCATTTCGTAGATTGATTTAAAAACCATCCAGCTCAATTTGTACTGGATTCTCTCAGGGCACTTGAGCCAGTGAAGGTTACGAAGGTGTTCTGAAACCCCAGTTATGAGCTATATCTATGTACATTAGCTTGTGTCGCTCTCCATAGAGAGAAAAAAAAAACATTATTTTTAAATGCCCGGGGTCACAAAAGTCTCGTATGATCTGTAGCTATTCGAAAACGTTAAAATAAATGAAATTATGGTTCACTATTAGCCCGCTAAAGTAGCCGGAAGTTTAGAAAAAATATAGATTTCGTGATTTGGAAAACAAAGCTGCTGACTGTAGGCCGAACGCAACACCAGATGAGAATAGAGATGTCAGGAGTTCCACTAAAGAACACCAAGGAGTTTGTCTACCTCGGGAGCAAAATAACATGGGACGGTCGGTCTAAGAGCGAGGTCGACAGCCGTATACACCAGGCTAGGCTTGCATTCAATAAAAGGTCGAAAATAATAGAATCGAATAATATAGACCTAAAACTGAGAATACTCCTCATCACGACCTATGTATGGAGTATCTTGATGTACGGCTGCGAAACATGGTGCCTATCCGAAAGAGATAAACGGAGACTAGAGGCTTTTGAGATGTGGTCCTTTAGAAGACTACTAGGAATTTCATGGAGAGACCACATCACAAATGAGGAGGTTCTTCAAAGAATCGAAGGAGGAAGGCACCTGCTCAGGACCTTGTCCGAAAGGCGCGCAAGATGGATCGGCCATGCAATAAGACAAGAAGGCCTCTTGCATGCCATAATGGAGGGTATGACCGAGGGGACAAACGCTAGGGGACGCCCACGCCCAGAGTACCTGGAGGACCTGCTGGTGGACGTGCGCTGCTTATTATGTGCAGACTTCAAAAGAGCCGCACAAGACAGGGAAGAGTGGAAGAAACGAATAGATGAAATTGCTGCAAACCAATCCCAGGATTGAAACCAGAGAGAGAGAGATTTGGAAAAAAATATAACAAAGGGTCCATATTTTATATTTTGTACCAAACTTAATTTTTATTCCTTAACTGAAGTACAAAAAACGCAAAAAAAATTTTTTTTTGAGACATATGTTTTTTTAATTTTTAATTTATTTATTGAGTTAGTTTATACCCTCTTCGGGCCCAAGACGATTTTTTTAAACTTTTTTCTACTATTTTCGTATTCTCTATCATTATATTTAGACCACATTTTTTTTTTTTTTAATAGCCGGTTTGGGAGTAATGGATGGTATCATATATGATACTCGGGGACTCTAGCTCAACAAATATTGTGTTTTTTTTCAATATTGCTTTTTTACGCTAATAATTCAAAAAGCAGATTAATTAAGTGTAATAGAAATAAAATAGTAATGTTTTTGTTTATTTTTATGATTTTAATTTTTTTTACAAAAATTGTGGTTTCAGTTACTGTAACCTACCGCCTATATTATAAAGTGTAATATGAAATAAAAAATAATGATAACTTTGAATATAAAAATAATAGTTCAGTTCAGTTGGTTGAATGAAAAGTTTTGAAACAGTTGCGATCCATGGAAAAACACAAATAAACCTGACACTTTTCACAAAGTACAAAAGTAAATTTTTTACACTCAGGAAAACGACATTTAGAATGATGACTCTGCTGATCATTCATCATAACTGGCAAATGTAAAGCCTTTCAGCCGACCAGCTCGTTTCATTTGAGAGTCTAAATAGATATTCCTTTTGGGTATCCGGTTCAGCATTAACGTACCACTTCCAAGAATTCCTCTGCTGTGCAAATTTTTTAGAAGTGGAATAGATGCGAAATATCTTTCAGTATACACAGTGCAGCCAGTAGGAAGTGTATCTGACAACTTTAATACAAATCGGGCTCCAACATGAATTTTTTCAGGCATTGGGAATAAAGCGGACTCCACTGATGTTCTTTTACCTTCGTACAATTCAAAATCCAAAGGTATACCCTGCGAAGTAGTTGGTCATAACAAATTTTTTGATTCCTACTGGATATGGTTTACCGCGAATGACTTGCCTGTTCTTGCATTTACCTTGAAAGGGTATCATTTGTTCATCGATAGAAATCTTTTCTGTTCTATCATTTTGTAGGCAACCTTTTTGAACCCGTGGTACAATTGGCCTGACCGTCCAAGAGCTGTCAAGTTGTTTTTCAGATTCTGACAGACAATTATCATCGACAAGTTTTAAGTTTGAGCGTATATTAAAAAAATCTTTGGCGTGAAATGTTGTCAGCAACTATAGAGATTCTAGTTTTTTGTGCCCAATTCTGGCGGATGCGAGGAAGACCCAAAAGGCTGATGATCATACAGATTTCAATATAGCCTTTTATTTCAGTACCTGTCTTGTCCAAACTCTTTCCTGTGCTCCTTACAAATTTCCTATCAATGTACTTAGAAAAGTATTCGATGGGTTCTCTTGATTCGCGGCTTTTATATTTCAACATCCATTGGGTGCCATCCATTGATGAAATGTAAATTTGTAGTGACAAAATTAGGTTTATGTTTCCACATATTATCTGGATCATGCCGACTCACATTTTGGAGATCTAATAGTGGCACATCATCAGCGTCGCTCCAATCTTCTTGATCATCTACCTGTAAAGGGCTAAGAGGTCTCCGAATTTCCAATTGCTCCTCAGTATCCTCATCGCCCACCCAACCATAATCACATTCCAAATCGGAATCATTTGGATCCATAGGAAGTAGCAACTCCGCTCTTCAACCAACCCTAAAATGAAAATAAAAGATGTCATAGAGGCCCGCAGTATCACCTATGATACTTCAGTTTAAAATGTCTATAAATCTTACAAAAACGCCGATAGCTATACATTTTTTTTTACTAAATAATAGTGAATGGAATAAACAACAATTTTAATAACAATTGTATGATTAAAATAATAAAATAACTCCTTACCTGCATTTTCTCTCAGAGACATTTTGAAAAGTACAAATCACGATGTTTCAAAGACAATAGTTCACTGAAACTCAGATACTTTGGATCTCCATTGAAAATAATGACTTATTAATGAAATGACTTACTTAATGAAATATTTTGTGAGCTTAAAACAGTGAGTATCACCCATGATACCCGGGGCCCGAAGAGGATACTGCATGAATATAAACTAATAAGCACAATGTAACATTTCATTTGATAAATTTAAATATTTTTACAGTAATCATAACATTTCTTTTTAAATACATTCATTCTTTCTTCATTCTTCATACTTTCAGGCATTTCATCATACATCTTTAGTCCTCTGTACATTAGGCAGTTCTGTGATTTTGATTTCTTCATTTGTGGCAATCGAACTCTGTTTATATTTCTTGTTTCGTAATTATGAATGTCTCTATTAAAAACAATTTCATCCTTAAAGTATTTTGGCATTTGGTTTTTCATAATTTTATGCACAAAAATTAACACATTAAATAGTAGTCTCTTTTTTATTGGAATCCAATTTAGCTCTTCTCTCATTTGATTAATCCTTACGTATTTGCCTTTCCCCAGTATACATCTCATAGCTTTGTTTTGTATAACTTCTAGTTTATTCAAATTTCCTTCATTTGCCAAATATAACATCGTAGAGCAGTAGTCCTAATGTGGAGCAACGATAGTTTTATAAATAAGCTCCGTAGTGTTTCTATTTTATTTACGTCTTAGTCTTCTAAGAAAATTTATCTTTTTTGATATCTTTTTTAGCACATATTCAAAGTTTGCTGTGAAAGTCAGTTTTGAGTCGAGTATTACACCCAGGTATTTGATTTCATTTACTTTTCCAATTTTTTCACCATTACTTTTAATTTATATGTGATGTGTTAGTTCAAAATATATGTGGTGAAGCCAACACTCAGATACGTACCTACTTAAGGTATGTACCTGTGCAGCACGGTGATGTCACCGCATGATACAACTGGGAACGGAATACGAAGAATACCTACCTACCTGCGCTGATATATTTGGAATCTCGTCGCACTTTATGGAAAGTACCGGAGCATTTACATTCCCTGTACATTAGGCGTCAGAACCATCCAGAAACATATCGTATTCTCTCGATATTACCAGCCGAATTATTAAACCGTTACCTCCGCCGCGGCATTATAAAAGCCGGAGTAATGGTTTGACCCAGTCAGTCGATAGAATAGCAAGCCAAACAACTTGTACCGTTATTTACAACTGTCTCGCTCCGTGTATTATTTTTGAATTATTAATTTTTACATTAACTTTACACAGGAGGCCCTGAGGAAAATAATTTCCCTCAGGGCCTATGTCATCTGGGATGCTGTGTGGAGGGTCTTTTTGAGGAGAGGAATTTTTGAGGATTCTACTAATAAACGATCGACAGTTAATTCCAGTGTTTTCTTTACGCGTTTACGTAGCACGTCTGATTGCTAAATATAAAAGGGGAAAATAACACTTTTTCTGAAAAAAAAAAACAGAATTCTTGTTGACATACTTGTATTCATAAACTTGATTTTTTTTTTCATCATTTTTGTTAGCAATACGCATTTTTTAATAACATACAAACCTAAAAAGGTTATATTATTGAAAAAAAAAATTATAATAATTAAAAAAAATGCTTTAGGTTTATTTTCTGATTTTCAATGCATTTTAGCGGGCTAATAACAATTTTTCAAAAAATTAATTTAAATGCAGTTCTCATTTTCTTTGTAATACGAAACTTTTAAGACCCCGGGCGTTTTTGAATTCAAAAGTTGAAATAATTAACACACCCTAATGTACATGGATATTCAAATCAAACTTTCAGCAGTGTTTTTGGTTTATTTGTTTATTTATTTAAACGCCATAGCATGGCTTTTACATTGAAGTGAGTACATGATATAATAAGTATACAGTGGTACACAGGAGATTATCAATAATAACAAAGTAGAAATCAACATTTTTAACCCCTCCGAATTTTCGAGAATATTAGCTTTTGGTGTCTTAAACGAAATGACATTTTACGAAAACTTTTAGTTATAACCGCTTCACAATTAAAGCTCTGTAAATGAAACATTTCTGAACGTAGCCGAATAGTAAAAACTGTTTTAGACAGGTTACAAAATAGGCTTCCAAATTATTATATTACAAATAAATATTAGCATTTGTAAATATTAAAATTTAGAACGCAAACATTAAAAATAGGTAAAAATGACTCACTAACTAACTAACCATCACACCGTTTCCCCGCAGGGGTAGGCAGAGAGGACGGACCGCCAAACAACTCGGTCTTGGCACACACTCTTTGCCTCACTCACATTCATACATCGTCTCATACATTCTCTTCTATTATTCTGACTTTTGACATGACCCGACTCAAGTATCTGATTCACTTGATCGTGCCATGTCTTCCTCGGGCGTCCCCTACTTCTTCTACCATTCACATTCGCGTCGTATATTCTTCTTACACTACTTCCTTCGTTCATTCGCTCTACATGCCCAAACCATCTGAGGGTCCCTTTCTTAATCTTACTCATTATGCTTACATCAGCCTTACATTATTTGCGGATATCCACATTTCTCACACGATCATACATTGTTTTACCACACATACGTCTCAGGGATCTCATTTCAACAGCATTCAGTTTACTTTCATCCTTCCTCTGCCAGTTCCATGCCTCACTGCCATACATCAGGGTAGGTACCAGGACTCCATTGTGGACTGCTAGCTTCGCTTTTTTTGACAGTTTTTTATTAGCGCCAACGGCATTCAGTCCACCATTAATGGAGTTACCGGCATTCACCCTTCTTTCAATATCTCTTTCAGCCTTCCCATCTCTCGTAAACATACTACCCAGATACACAAACTCATCCACCTGCTCCAAATATTCATCATTCACAACTATGTTGCATACTGTTTTCGTACTCTCCCTTTCAAACACCATGACTTTTGACTCACGTGATGTTTTTATGTGAAAACGGTACTAAAATCACAGTATATGCCAACAACAATACTTATTCTATTGTATATATGTGTTATAAACACTTTTGTCACCTCACTTTTTTATCATTTCACATAAAAATATTTAATAAAAATTTAAAATGAGGAGCGTGGTGGAGCCGCCGGTAGCAAATTTGCGCGGGTAATTATTTTTGTCAACTACACGACTGACAGCTGATTCCTGTTATGTATTTCCCTAGACAACTCTATAGAAATGTGCGGCTTGATCTACTATCGACCTTTGACTTTTTGTTTTAGGGATGTAACTAAAACAAAACGGAGTTAGAACGATTTCTATGGAAACTCACGCGCTGACGTATAAACACGCTTATTGTACTTGACTGCTGTCCTATTTTTAACGCTTATATCTGCTTACGTTGCTGACCGGTTTTAACAAAGTAGCAAGTATTTAGGTAAAGGATACTATTATGTGTTACTAAACTACTGATACTATACAAAAAAATAATATCAATATTATAATAACAGAGAACATAAAATTTAAATACGATTATTTAGAATAAAATGTACCTTTATAAATAACAAATATTTCGTTAAAGAATATAAATTTTATTTAATTAAATGAAGACAATATTAGCGAAACTCAATCGAACATCTAAGACAGAAAAATCAGAAAAGATATTGGCTCCGCTGGGACTCGAACCCAGGACCCTTTGCTTACATGGCAAGAGCTCTACCGATTGGATTTGATATGGGTTCCGTACCCATATCAAATTCGGTCACTTTTAACTGTATCATACTTCGACTAAGAACTACCAACATTATCTTCATTTTCTTAACGCACATATTATGAAAGTCATTCTTAAAGTTCCCATAATAACAAGTACTGTAGATATATTAAAAGAATTCCCTGTATTAGATATTCGACAAATTTACACAAAAACAATCTTAACTCATCTGTTTAAAAATAAAACATGTACATTTTATGAAAATACCCAAAATATTGTAAACACACGGCACAAAACCAAAGAACTCATACAAACACCTAAAACAAACACAGCATTTGGTCAAAGAAATTTCAAATACATTGCGCCTACAATATACAATAACCTACCTGACAAAACAAGGCAATCGAATAATATTAACAAATACAAAATACTGATCAAACAATGGATCATCGAAAAAGGTCGTGCAATAATTAGTCACCTCACCCAAATATAATCCTCTATCTCATTATTGTTACCAATAACCAACATGAAAATTTTTGTCAAATATTTTTGCTGTATTGAAAAGTGTACTTTATTTAATATTTATAAAATATTTGTAAACTGGTCTGTCTCAAAACAGGATTTCCTAGTGAGACAGGCAAGGCCATAAAAATATATGTAAACCTTTTTATATAGATGCACATAAAATAAATAAATAAATAAAATAAAATATTATTATTGGCTGTTATCATTATATATGATTGCAAAATTCAACTCGAACTAAATGCAATCTAGATAGTGTCTGGCAAAATTTTTTATCCATTTTATTTTAATACGCGACATCTATTGACTTTTATGTATTTTCTGTATTTCACCTTTCTTTTCTGATTTTTCTATCTCAGATTTTCGATTGAGTTTCGCTATTATTGTCTTGTAGCGCACCGTTTTTACGCTTGCCACTACACCATCTCTTTCCCTCGTACAGCACCATCCTGCTCACCCAAAACTAGGCGAACCAGGCTGCGCAGACGCCTTCTGCGCATTTCCTACTCTCGAGTCGCTACATAAACCACGCCCCGCAACAAGGAATGGCCTATATAAAGAGCTGCGAGCTGTTCGTCTGTAGCTCGCTCTTGACTAGTACGCTCTCTTAGTTGCGCTTCGTCCTTTGGCACGACCCTCTAAGGAGTATTCTACTACCATAAGTAAAGCACCAACCAGACCCCGACTGCTGCCTTAGTTGCGCTTCGTCCTATGGTACGACCCTCTAAGCAGAACCACAGTCAGTTTTGTTGTTCCCAAAGCCTAAACAGCAAGGTTCCCTCCGATCCCTTGCTCAGTTAATTATTATTATTGTGAATTGATACATTGTGACTATTTTTACTATATGTGATCTGTGAACTTACTTTAAATAAAAAACATTTTACCAACAATTGTGTTATAGTCTTCATTTAATTAAATATTATAATCTGAGATTTTAGTCATAAAGTTTAAAAATTAAAGTAAATAAATGTTATCTTTGAAAACATATCTTCTTTACCAGACTCCCCACTTTATATAAAGTATTCCAAAATGTTTATTATAACTAAAATGTTTATCTGCACAAATAGTAAAAAGTTTAATTTTTTTTATTTCAGTTGCACCATACATCGGTTCTGCATGCCAAGACGATTTCCAGTGTCAACATTTGGTCACAGGATACTCGTGCCACAGCGAAACCAGTTAGTATACATATATTACATCTAAAAGGGATCAAATTGACAATCTTGTCTTCTACCCACTGCAATGATCATGCGAAATAAATAAATTTGCTCCAATTGATCGAGATTTCCATGAAGATCATTTTTTTAAATTTATTAGCCAACATTAAAAAAGACATAACTTCGAATTTTAACATGGAAACATAAAAAATTATTACAGTACTATATAGCCAATAAATTAAACTGTGTTTTATTACTTATTTCATATTTGTAGGATTTATAAAAAAAATCTAAAAAAATCGTAAAGTTTATAACCGCGCGAATCCTACGAATTTTTTACATTGAAACTGCCGTGAGGGGTACTTATTCGTGTCAACATAGAATATTTTCAATTTTTGTACATTGTCTGTGGTATACTAGATAATTAAAGGTGCATATCTATGGAAAAAAAGACTTAATTTTAACCGTAAACGACTGATCGAAAATTCGGCAAGAAAAAAATATTTTAAAACTTTATTTTTAACATCGTTCTAAAATAGTCTACGAAGTTCATTAAATGTTTTACGAATGGTAGGAAAATGTGATCCAATTTTGGACCGCCACCAATCGCAGAAAAATAAAAGTGGTCCATTTTTCGACCATAATCGCTCCAGTGGCTCTAACGGTAGCAATCTTATCTACATGTCTTAAAGTTAGAGTGTTAGAGGAACAAAAAAAAGTTATCTAAAGCACCAACTAGTGATGTAACGAATGTTATCTTTTGAGCATTCACGAATGCGAATAACTGCTACCGATATTCGCGAATGCGAATGCGAATATTGAGTTTTTTTTAAGTAAAACTTCTTTACGCACGCTTGATTTGAGGAGTAAGCTGGTGAATGCGTGACGAGAGCGTTACGAAAAGTGTGATCGGGCGAGGCGAACGGTCGGGCCTTTACGCATGCTTGACTTGGGGATTAAGCTGGTGAATGCGTGACGAGAGCGTTATGAAAAGTGTGATCGGGCGAAGCGAACGGTCGGGCGAGGCGAACGGAAGTTGAGAGGGAGATATAAGTTAGTGAAGTTTTATTTCAGTCTTGTGGTCTGAAGCACACTCGTTTTTTTTTTAATTTGGCGCCAATTACGTATAGCTTAGCGGCTCACGTTTTCATCTTGTTCCGAGAATTTCCGAGTTGGTCCGAAAAAACTGATCGGTTGTTTTATTTCATCCCCACGGTTGAATTTGGCAGCCACCTCTGGTCTGGAACTCCAAAATACCTGAAAAATACCCTCGACTCTGTGCAGAAACGGGCGGTCCGTTTGATAGATTCTCCCATCTTAACAGACGGATTGCAATCTTTATAGCACAGGCGTCGGGTGGGAATGCTATCCTTGTTCTACCGGTATTACAATGGAAGATGCTCCGAGGAAATAGCATCATTGATCCCTTCGGCACCGGTGCATAGTCGGGAAACACGCCAAACGCGTGCCCAACATTTGTACACGGTTGACATTTGCCACATGGCTGTGGAATGATTTGCCGGCCTCTGTGTTTCCTCCTTCCTACAACATGGGTCTCTTCAAGACCAATGTTCATTCCTTCCTCTCCTCAAAAATACCCTCCACACAGCATCCCAGATGACACAGGCCCTGAGGGAAATTATTTTCCAGAGGGCCTCCTGCGTGGAGTTAACGTAAAAAAAAAAATTGTCCTGCTAGTCAACAAAAACAAGTGAATTTTAAGGTTAGAGTGTGATTGATTAGTGATCAACATGAGTAAATCAAATTCTAGTGAAATTTGGACTTAATTTACACTTTGCGACGCTGAACGAGCTAAATGCAAGTTGTGTAACAAAGAATATTTTAGAAAAGAAAACAACGGCTGTGAGAAATCATTTGTAGGCAATTCATAAAACAGAGTTTTCCAAATTAGAAAAGTGTGAAAAACAAAAACAGGATGCATCTAAAACACTTGAAGTGGCACCATCTTCCCATCCAAGTACAAAATCCGAAATGAAACAAGATATCACTTCAAGAATGTGTCGATAAAACGAAACAGTGGGATAATAAATCTATGAAGTCATTGGCCGTTGATAATTCAAGCGAAATGGTTGCCTTGTATTCGTAAGACTTATCTAATGAAGCATTGTCCATCCTATAAGTCTCGTGTCTTTATTTTTGATGTTCATATTCGCAAAATATTCGCTCAAACTTTGCGAATGCGAATGCGAATATGCAAAAATATTCGCTACATCACTAGTACCTACACACTTCTAGACCACAGAATGTGCAATCTGGGGAGTCAAAGACGTGAATTTTTAATATTTAAATACTGTATATTCCAGCATATAAGTAAAAAAAATCGACCCGTTTGAAAATGATAAATAAAGCACAAAAAAATATAGTTTTATAATTATTACTAACCCTGCAAGCTTTGCTTGCCATTCGAAGAAATAAAATGTTTCTCACTATCCATTCTCAAGCGTCCCCGTTCCCCTCCCGTATTCCCTTTCCTTCCGGCGCTTACCTTCCACCTTCCCTGTCTTACCCCTTCCTCGTCAGTCTCGTCACCCTTCCCGCGAACCCCTCATCCGTCGTTACCCTTCCCCTCCAGCCTTACCTCCCTTCCGCTAAAATACACAAAACACACATTTTCAAACCACTCGCGCAACACCTGTAGTAAATTTTTATACAAATTTTATAATGCCAGACCTCATATAGAAATACTCTTCTGCTAAAATGCAATGTTCTGTAAAATTTTTGAGTCAATCCATCGATTATTTTCCGATATTTGCGGACCCAAACATACAGAACCTAATTTTTTTTATTATACTAGCGAGTTTCCGCTCATAGTAAAGAATGAAGAAATTGTTTCTCCCTGACTTTTCCCATTCGTCCCGTTCCCCTTCCGTCTCCCTTTCCCCTCCCAATTGTCGTAATTATTCTTTATTTTAATTTAATTTTATTTATTTATTTAAACGCCCATAGGGCTTTTACATAGAATGCAGTACATTTTTTTTAATTACAGTGGAAAAGAATGGGTTTACAAAATACAATACACAATACTATAATAATTCTAGATTAATACTATTACGCACCAGATTTAAATGTCCGGGTTTAATTTTCCCCACAGGAAAAACTAAACCCTTTCACACACTTCCCAAATGATCATCTGGTCAATCCACGTTATGCAATTGCACTATATAAGTATTATAATTACAAAACAATACTAGAACAACATGTCAACCTACCAGAGACCAGATGGGAAAATAATTCACCGACTCCAGATATTTTCATATCAGAGGGTTCGGCTCTGTGGAATTCCTAATTGAACCTATAAATCCTACTGATCCCTCAATATAAATATTTAAAATTCTTTTGTAATCCTACATGTATTTAAAATTACCGATTTTTGCATTTTTATATATAAATTCTTTGACAAATCTAATACGCCTAAATTTTGAATCAGAGACCTAGGTATAATGATAACTTATATTATTATTATTATTAATACAAGTAACATAAAATTAGTTAAAAACAAAATATAGGTTACATAAAATATAAGCGTTAACAAATTACAGGTTAACATAAAATATAAGAAACAAAATATAGTCCATAAAATATAGTAGTTGACATAAAGTAGGTAATGTTTAAAATTGTTGTTCTCATTAGTTTATGGGATAGGTAGAAATAAATAGTTGGCACATATGGCGTTTGAAGTTTATTGTGTTTGTGTTTGTTTGTGTTCAAATTATTGTCAAATACATCCAGATTGTTTAAGTATTTGTTACCAAGACTATGCAAACGTTGTATTGGAGAATGTAAATTATAGTTCGAATGAGATGTACGTATATAAAATGAAAATGTTTGTCTAGTTGTTCGTGTAGGTACCATGTAGATTTATTAATTGCACAACTGTTCAACATTATAATTATTTTTTTATTTTCCAGAGACCTGTGATTGCAAAGACTCCTTCCGTTACCTCCACGGCAGATGTTGGCCAGCCGCAGGCTTCGGAGAGGCTTGCGTCTCTTCAGGACAGTGCTACGACCCCCTAATGCCTCTATCCATGGAATGCCGAAATGAGGTTTGCAACTGCAAAACCGACCATTACACCAGAGAAAAGGGACTGTGCAGAAAGATTGCTTCCAGTAAGTTAAAACCTCAGGCCTCCACCTATTTTGTCAGTCAGTCAAAATATTTCCGCTTTACAATAAAATCCAATAAATGGGCCTCGGTGACATAGGGAGAGTTTACAAGCTACTATCTGGGAAATTCACTATCTGTTAGTAAACTCGCTCAGTGTCATCGTATTACTTGCTAACTAGCAGATTGTTGACAATCTACGAAAAGAGTTGAAAGGTCGTCAACTTTACTCACTACACGCTTACTCCGCTTGCTCGTGATTGGTTTATTTATGTTTTTCAAGATGGCTTAGCTGATTTCGACTGTCAAACATCCGAAGAATTAGTTCACGCAGGCGTCGTTATTCTTGTTACTGGCGCTAGCAGCGACCTCAGTTACCTACGCTTCTGAGCGAGTGGTCAGTTTTGTGCGTCATCATGACAATCTCACTCGCCGATTTATCCGCTTTTAAACTTAGTATACAGTAGCTTGTAAACTCGCCCTGTGTCACCGAGGCTTTTACGAGTAAAACATCAAATTGTAATATTTAATTAAATAAGGACAATATTAGCGAAACTCAATAAAAAATCTGATAAAAAAACATCTGGGACTCGAACCCAGGCCTTGCCGGGCGCGTCTCTACCAACTGAGCCAATATGTCCCTGTCCGATTCGGTCATATTTAATTGCTTCATACTTCGACTAAGAACTATCAACATTTTATTCATTTTCTTAATGCATATTTTTATTGGCTGCTCTCTATATGTATGATTGCAAGATTAAAACCCGAACTAAATACTATCGAGATAGTGTCTTGAAAAAAATTGTGTCCATTTTTATTTTAATAACTAGCTGGTCCCGGCAAGCGTTGCTATGCCATTTAATAAAGAAATTGTTTCTCCCTTAGTGTCCTTTCCCATTCGTCCCGTTCCCCTTCCGCCTCCCCTTCTTCTCCTGTGGCCTCTTCCCTTCTCGCGTTCCCACTCCGTCAACCTCACCTTCTCTCTCCCCACTCCACTTCCTCCCCCCCCCCTTCCCTCGTCCCGCGAACCCCCCTCCCGATTTCCCCTCCCCCTCCTAGGTCCCCTTCCCGCTCCTGCGTTCCCCTTCCACCTTTCCCGCCTTCCCTCTTCCCTTTCCCGCTCCTACGTCCCACCAACCCTCCTCCTGCGTTCCATATATTCAATCCCAGTACATTCAATTTTTAAACGGCCCGCGTGCTACCTTTTACAATTTTTATACAAATTTCCATTTTTCATGTGTATTAAATTTAGTACCTAACAGAGGTACCTATTTAAAATATCTAAAATTCTTGATTCGATTCAAGCTATTAGGGGAGTACCTACTTTAAATAAATTTATCACCTTAAAGTTTTTCAAAAATAGAATCCTGATTTAACATTTTGCAAAATGTCATTCTCAAACACGCGAACTGTCAAACGTTGGGGTTTTCTGAAATTATCCAATTTTCTGCCAAATTTTCTTAATTTTTCTCTCCGTAAGAACCATCCTCGTACTTCAAGGAATATTCTAAAAAAGAATTAGCGAAATCAGTTCAGCTGATCTCGAGATTTGCGCTTACCAACACATTTAGCGATTCATTTTTATATTATAGATATGTGACACTTATTGACAGGTCTAGGACTTAGGTCAAGTCCTAACCTTTGGTTGGATAGAGTTCTATCTTCGTCTTAACGTGTTCTGTTTGCAAAACGAATTCTCAAAATCTGTTTAACATTTCTTTTTCAAATATTGTTAATTTTTTGATTTTGGGGTTCAATCTTGTAAAAAGCATTTCAATCGACATATTTTAAAGTTTAAATGTAGTCAGGACCGTGTGAAATGAATTATTATGTCCTAGCTCATAGACATCCAAATTTAATAGACGAGAAGATGCAGATGAGGGGTAAAACCAAACTTTGGGGGGACGAAGAGGGGAAAGATGACTATGATTCGTTAAAAAATCAATCTTACAGTATATAGGCATCTCACATTATAATATCACCATTTAGTTCTTAAAAGTAAAATCTGCTTTTGAATGAACAGACCTTTTTACATGGGAGCGCGAATTGCCCGCCACGTTATTAACATTTTTGCGTAGTCCAAATGCGGCAAAGGAAAGTTTGCCCTTTTTCACGGAGGAATATTTTGTTGCCGTATTTAGTTAAGACACTTGTACAAATGTTTCATAATTTACTTACTCCTGTAACCAGCGACGAGCACACTGGAGAAACGCCCACATTCGCTATACCCATATATATTAGGGTATTATGTATAGTACAAGCTCTCATTCTTGTTCGTAAAATGTACGATGCGTGCTCGGTGCTGGTCAGGACAATAATTATGACGTCACACTTTTTAGATTTAAGCGAGGCTCTCGTAAGCCCAGCCGGTTCCATGGAACCGGTATGGGGAGAGGGAAATAATACGCTTTTATCAGTTAGGGCAGGTCCAGATATATTCATATGTCCATGGTTTGCCCTGAAGAAGGAACGGTCGATCCGAAACCGGTCGGCTTTACTCAAATATATAAGTGGTTCAAGCAAAGTTAAATTGATTCATTTATTGATAAGAATGCGTTTTATTTAAATATTTTCCATTAAACTATGTTAAACTAA
The DNA here is from genome assembly GCA_929108145.2 of Limnephilus rhombicus. Classification (NCBI taxonomy): domain Eukaryota; kingdom Metazoa; phylum Arthropoda; class Insecta; order Trichoptera; family Limnephilidae; genus Limnephilus; species Limnephilus rhombicus. The sequence continues at coordinate 45,376,900 of OV815289.1, read as the reverse complement.
TATTCGTTATCAGAAATTAGTTAACAGATAATGAGTAATACTTGGATGATTTATATAGCGCCGTTTTTGTGAAAAATCGCCTCAAGAGCGCTGTACAAACTATAATACATTTTGTCGCGTACCTCGGTGGAAGTACCCACGTTCTGCACCAAAACTAGCTCAGATAGGTCGGCAGAACAGGAGGGGCTCTCAGCATCAAGGGTCGTAGGTAGCTAAAAGAGGGGGGGTACATAGAATTTGCCAACACTCCTCATGCCTCGTCAAATAAAAGATCTTCTAAGGTGAACATTACTTGTATTGCCGGGAACACACAAATACAGCAAAGCAGTACATTTACAATAATCATTTATCACAGGCGAACTAGGTTACCTAACTGCGCGTGGTAGCGCCTGCAAATCTCTCTCAATACGTGTCTGCTCTGGGGGTCGGTTATAGTTCGCTGGACATGGAAGGACACAACAACAATGAGGGAAGAGTCGTTACTCACTGGTACCAGGTGGCGGCTGGAGAGGCGTCCCAGGAGGCGCTTGCCTGGGAGCAGGGCAGGCTATGCCCGACAGGAAACCCATCGCAAACCGGTAGCTCAGCAGCGGAGAGTAAATCAACTCGTGGCCCACCGAACACGGGGACCAGGCGTGTCCGTTCGGGAATTCTATGGAAGGTTCTCGTACGCGCGAAAACACTCTCGCAGCGACGGACACAGGTTGCTGCTAGGGGAGCTCGCCAGGGAATGCGGCCGCGCTGCGATGTGAAGCGTGGGCCGTTGTAGATCGCCGCTGTCCGCCAGACGCGTGCGAGGAGGAGTAGGGGGACCATTTGCAAACACAGTGGAGTAGCGTGGTTTTGTAGGGCGTATTTGTGCGTATCGTAACAATTTCTAAAATCTAAAAAAACTACAAGCTAGGCAAACAATTAAAAACAACTTATGACAAAAAATTGCTTCATTTTTCATTGATCACCGATACGAAAATATACGTACAATATTTTGACCAATGAACGCGATGCTGCCTAAAATTAATGAAAACACACTTACCTGGGAGGTCGCTTGAAATTAACACTGTATTGTCCATTTAAAGAAATTTAGACAGAGTTCGCACGCAGAGGACATAATTGTATCTCAAAGTGAAGTGAAGTGATGTTTTTTTATGTGAATTCTTCATATGAGTCCCATCTGTTCCCGTCTTTTTTATATGAATACCGCACACGAGTCCCAACTGCTCCCGTCTGAAGCCAGTGAGACTATGGTATCCCCAATTAAGGTATATTGTGAGGCTGAAGGTAGTGGGAAGGGGAATGAGATAGGGAAGAGGAAGGTCGGGAAGTCGCCTGCTATTCAGATCTGGTCACCAAACACGGATAATGCCATTTCAAACAACGTTTCAATTCTGAATGACGGTCTTACACCAGGGCGATACTGAGAGTATGTTCCACTCTGGAACGTGCCGCAAATATACTATATATTATTTTAAATGAATAAATTGTGAAATAACACAAATTAATCAAATAAAATTTATTTGCCACGCCGGGATGCGTGTTTCCAAAACCTTACGTACGAGTTTATCGCAAACAGACAGACAGACAGACAGACGACGCGGGGGACTTTAATTTATAATATGTAGAGATGTTTCAACCAATTCACTCAAATACTTGACAAATTACATATCTTAACCTTCCTCACGAAACACTCTCTCTATTGGTGAAAACAGCATGAAAATCCGTTCCCCCAATTTTAAAATACATTCAGATTCAATCGAAAAAATTCAACACAAATTCTTAAGATATATTAATTTTAACCTCGGTATTCCCATTGAAAACATAAATTATAATTACTTGATGAAAGAATTAAATTTACTAAGACTGTCAGATCGAAGAATTATATCAGACTTAATATTAATGTTCAAAATTGTAAATGGTAGAATAGACAGTCCTGATCTAACTAAGCTCATTGAATTTCATATTCCCACGAGAACCACTCGTTCTAAAACCCTTTTTAAATGTAACAATAATCGGACTGAGTATACGAAACACTCACTTTTACCTAGGTTGCATGAAGTTACTAATAGATATGCAGATGTGATAGATCTATTTAACTGCACGGAACAGTGGTACAAGACGGCTATGCTATCATATTTTTTTAGTCACTATTAATTTTATTTCTATTATAGATTTTTGCATGTAAATGTATCTCTGGTGTCACTTCCCAATGTATCGTCACAATTAACTGTTATACATACACTGTTTTACCATTACTAATATTTTGAATATGAATTTGTGACATGTAATTAATGTTTATGGCATACTTATGCCGTTTGTATTAAATAAATAAATAAATAAGTAGAGATGTAGAGAAGTACAAAAATTATAAACGCAAATACTAAAAAGTTTTAAAAATAGCACATTTACGTTTTTCTAACTAAAATTACTGGCAACAAAAAAGAATAAAAGCAAAAACATATTTTATTACTAGAATGCATTAGGAACATTGTCAATAACTCACTTTTTTAAAGTTTCATAATTTTTTTTCAAATTGCTGTCCGAAACTTCGTATCCATTTAGGTACACCTATTAATTAAGTATGTGCAGGTTAACTTTTAGCATTGAATATAACGCGTGGTGTTTTCTTTTACTAACACCGTTTTTTTTATTTTTTAAATTTTTGAAATTTTTTTTTATTGTTGATGCATTATTATTTTACAAAATTTGTATAGTACAAAACAGTAATGTTGGCCTCATTGGATTGTTTACCCGTGCTGAGGCCCCCATTTTATAATATAATACTTTTTTTTTTTAATTTATCTATATAAGGAATGTTTACATTACATTATTGGATGCCTGTCTCACCAGGGTATACCTGTGTTGAGACAGGCGTAGAGGTACATAAATGAGTATCATACATAAGAATATTTAATTATATCATAAGAATATATAAGGTAAGATACATACTGATTTATACAATTCAAACAGAAAGATGATTTAAATTGAGGGTTAATACCATAAAGAGAGCATTATATAGGCGAAGGAAGCGATGAATAAAGTAGTAAATCCTGTCGAATCTATATAGGGAGTTATATTATACATATAAGATTTAAGGACATACGTGAGATGGTAATTCTGACTATTTGTATTCTATTTTACAGATGTTAGCAGTAGTGTGACGTCCAATACTTATAATCCATTTCTTTATATCTTGTTTGTATTATATCTTCTTTATATTATGTTTGTATCTTTATACATATAGTTTGAAAAAAAAAGAAATATACAAAGTTGGTGCAAAATAGAAAAAAAAGTTTAAAATAAAGATAAATTTAAACTAAAAATAGAGATCAAAAGTTATAATTATATTAAATTAACAAACTAAAAAAAAATAAATTAAATAATTAAATGAAAATCGGCGTATATTATGTTTTACGTGTTTGTGAGTGTTACGTGTTTTATATTGGTTTTGTGTGTTGCGTTTATATGTTTTGTTCTTTTATGTTATGAAATTTTGGTAAAATTGTCTATTTTGTTCTTTAATCATTTTTTTTTTATTTTGTGTCTGAAATTATTTTTGTTTTCCTCAATTAACATTAACTCCACACAGGAGGCCCGGAGGAAAATAATTTCCCTCAGGGCCTATGTCATCTGGGATGCTGTGTGGAGGGTCTTTTTGAGGAGAGGAAGGATTGAACATTGGTCCTGAAGAGACCCATGTTGTAGGAAGGAGGAAACACAGAGGCCGGCAAATCATTCCAAAGGACGAGTCAAAGAAACGACTAGTTCTCATGTGACTTATGTCAACCGTGTACAAATGTTGGGCACGCGTTTGGCGTGTTTCCCGACTATGCACCGGTCCCGAAGGGATCAATGACGCTAGTTCCTCCATTGTAATACCGGTAGAACAAGGATAGCATTCCCACCCGACTCCTGTACTCTAAAGATTGCATTCCGTTTGTTAAGATGGGAGAATCTATTAATCAGACCGCCCGTTTCTGCTCAGATTCGAGGGTACTTTTCAGGCATTTTGGAGCTCCAGACCAGAGGTGGCTGCCAAATACAACCGTGGGGCGCACTTGTGATTTGTACAGGGTTAGCAGTTGTGTAGCAATTACATTTCTGACCATGGTTAAAGGAGAGGCATAACTATTTCTACGAGGCTAATTTATTATATATACTCGTATTTATATAACGATTAAAATTTAACACATTCGCAATGCTCTAGAAATGACAAATTGAATTGAATGGTGGCGGGTTTGAGACCAATTTAGACTTATGTACGTATTTTTTCCAGATCTGAACGATGCTTGCATACTAGATCAGGACTGCCAGATCCCCTCTGTCTCCAACGCTGTGTGTGACCTTCGCTACCAAGTTTGTGTGGATGGAGACATAACCACCATTGATGTTCCAACAAAAGATGCATCCATAGAAACTACCGATACTAAGGTATCGAAGAGGGAAAAACGTTTATCATGTAAGTATTTGTTATACACACTTTATATATGTGTGGTGTATTTAGGTGTGGTGCATTGGTAATATTGTGAGCCCTGCAATATTTTTTAATGCAACAGTTGTTGATTCTGGACAAATTCAAAATGAGCAGATTTGAAAAGAAAGCTCGCTATTCTTTGTGCAGCAGCCGAGAGCTCAGGGCGGTCCTCTCGACCGCAACACGACGGATCCTTTTTGAAGACCGCTACGATCGTGATTGTAAATTTCGCACGTCATATTCGCCATCTTGAGAGCTGAATGGGAGTCATCCTGGAGGGATGATTGGCATCGAGAATTATCCGACTTTGCTGTTTCTGGAGGGTCTTGTTGGCTGGGAGCCATTTCTCTGGAGTCCTGCCCATCTCACGATGTGAGATTCGTTTCACCAAAGAAGATTTCATCATGCGTCATTTCAACTTAACACAGTATCAAAATGAACTATTTAAACCTAAGCAAGCCCAATCCAGATAGCCTTAGTTTCAGGATGTCACCTTTTAGTTTAATATATATTTTTGTATTTCTAATACCTTTTTTTCTTTGAAAATCATTAACCTATTCCTTACATCTTCCATGCGAGTCACTTTTGCTCATAATAATTTACCTTGTACATTGTTGCCGTCTCATCCTCGGTAACTTCAATACAACCCTTATTTTAATATTTCTGCATCTTTATCGCCTCTCCTGTAGAAGATATTAACGATCTTCTTTTTTCTTCCTTGCACTGTCCCAACTCTTGCCTAGAAAGGTTGTTAGGTCAGCTCTTCTCGTTCTCAGATAACTTCTTCGGTTCTGGGTATCACCTTCATCCAGGCCGTTTCTCTGCAGTATTTTGGATCATTTAGTCATCCAGGAGTACTTTGATCTTCCTCTGGATGACTCTCGACGAAGCTCCTTAGACATTGCCTGCTTCACTGTGTGATCTGGTAGTCTCCGTCTTATGTGCCTATACCATCTCAACTGTCGTTCCTCTAGCTTACTCTTTATGTCCATGATACCCAGGCTACCATGAATGAGTGAACTTTTAATCTTATCTTTTAGCCATAGTCTTGCCGACCATCTAAGCATTCGCAATTCTGTTATTTCGAGTTGCCCAGAGTAGGAGATGTACAAAGTCCAGAATTTGGAGTCATACATTATCGCAGGTCTAACAAGAGTCTGGTATATCTTTCCTTTAAGTTTTATAGGCATTTTCGAGTCGCACAAGATTATGTTATACATCCCACACCTATTCTATGGTTGACATCCGCTTCACATCCTCTGACTCTGTGAATGAGTGAATAAATAAGAAATTTAATATAAGAATTGGAATAAATTATAGGGAAAAAAGCCGTAACTAGGTCTACTAATCAACAAGGCCAAGACAAAACTAATGGTGATCGACAAAGTAAATATGTATGATAATAGAAGTTCTGTTATCTTTGATAAACACCTAGTAAAAACACACAATTCTCTCGAAGACTTAGAAAGGCCGATCAGGTCTTCCGTTTATATGCTTGGTGTAACTCTAAGTGTCCAGCTAAGATATGGGGGCTCCATCGAATCCAGAGTTAAGTTAAACTCTCATAAAATGGGCTCACTGTACAGGGTCCGCAGATACTTCAGATAGTACACAACTGCTGACCTTGAAAAATCGCCTTAGTGCTTAGTGCACCCCATGGTTGAATTTGGCAGCCATCTCTGGTCTGGAGCCCCAAAATATCTTAAAAAACTCCTGACTCTGTGCAGAAACAGGCGGTCCGTTTAATAGATTCTCTTAGAATTCTAATAGATTCTAATTTCAATGGAAGATGCTTCGAGGAACTAGCGTCATTAATCCCTTTAGCACATATGTACATGATTGACATTTGTCACAAGAGAACGGGTCGTTTCTACGACTTTCTCGATTTAATCAGCTCGGCTGTGCAATGATTTGCTGGCCACTGTATTTCCTCTCTCCTACAACATGGACAAGGGCGGATCCAGGATTTTTTTTCTGGGGGGGCACAAGGGGCGGACGGGCGAAAAAATCAACTATTACTGTTAGAATTTGTTTCTGGGGGGGGGGGGGCACAAGGGGCGGACGGGCGAAAAAATCAACTATTACTGTTCGAATTTGTTTCTGGGGGGGGGGGGGGCACAAGGGGCGGACGCGCAAAACAATCAATAATTACTGTTAGGATTTTTTCTGGGCGGGCACAAGGGGCGGACGGGCGAAAAAATCAACAATTACTGTTAGGATTTTTTCTGGGCGGGCACAAGGGGCGGACGGGCGAAAAAATCAACTATTACTGTTAGAATTTGTTTCTGGGGGGGGGGGGGGGCACAAGGGGCGGGCGGGCAAAAAATCAACAATTACTGTTAGAAATAAACACGAAGTATCATACTTCAAGTTTATTTCTACAAGTTCAAGTATATATTGTTATATTTATTATAAATGGGAGTACAGTATACCGTGAGCGGATAGAATGCCTCACTACGTACCTACACATGGACTCTCTCAGGGCTAGGTTCGCGCACTCTTGACAAGATGAATGAATGTAATTGAAAGTCGATTTAACAAAGCATATTTATTACAGTAAAGGGTTTAAGTTATACAATAGAACGTTACGTTTTAAGACCTGAACGATAGCTTTAAGATTACCTTGGTCATCTTGAGGGATTGTGGGGTGAAAGGGCCGGCTAAGAGCTCATGCCGGACTGGCAGAGTCTTTAGCCGGAGGGCAGGAATCAGTCGCTGGACATTGCGGGCCAGCATTCAACCAGGGCGAAGGTGGACATGATGCTCCGCTTCCAAGATCAGGACTCCAGGTTCACAGTCACTTGATATTCAGCAACTACGGCCAACGCCAGGGTCTGAGGTACCCAAAAGGGGCGCCCACAGGGCCACCGCCTCGGGCGAGAACTACACGATGTTTGTGATATGAGATCTACGTGCGGAAAGAGGACAATCTAAGTGCGTTTGTCTAAGCCTCCTTTCTCTGCTATTGCTAAGGGAACGTACCCATACTACGTGACACGTTTAGGGGGGGGGTCTTCAAAATGTCACGCTCCATACAAATGAGCGGCGGGTTGCTTAGGTTTTCGGTCACCGGGGGAGGGGGGGGGGGGGTTAAAAATTGCAAAAAGTTGGTCACGTAGTATGGGTACGTTCCCTAAGCTATCGTAGCGCCATTGCGACAATTTGTGAATCCATCGACAGAAACACTCGATTGTCAACCTGTGGGAGAGACACCGCTTCTTCAACTGTTTTGTCGTATGTGCGAACATAACAATATATATAGGAAGGTTTATGAAAGTGTCGAAACAATCAAAAAATTAAATGTTTAATAAAGACAGTTTTAGCTTCTAACTATGTACTGTGATGGAATCTCCACGGTACACAAAAATACCGTCTGGGGGGGGCACGTGCCCCCGTGCCCCCCCCCCCCCCAAATCCGCTACTGAACATGGATCTATACAAGACCCATGTTCACTCCTTCCTCTCCTCATAAAGATCCTCCACGCAGCATCTTCAAAGATGATGTAAGACCAGAGGTTAAAAAAAATACTCTAAGGTAGTGTTATTTTTAGATTTAATTAAATACAAATTATATTTGAGATGTCTTATCTATTGTTATTATAATTATAGCGATGTACCAAGGAATATGACTGGGTTTGACATAGGAACTTATCAACGAGCTGCCTTCTTACGGTCTTCTCGCATCCTCGTTTACGTGATTTGTCAAGGGAGAAGACGATTCTGATGGTAACTGACGGATTCACCTCTTCCTCACGTTCAATAAATATTGCTGGAGTCCCACAGGGATCTGTTCTCGGTCGCCTTTAAAGTTTAAAAAATGATGTGTTAGTCAGAAAACTTAATTTTTTCACACATTACAGTTGAAAGACTCATCCGTTCCTCGCCAAAGATGTCCGTGTTTGGCGGCAAGATGGCGGACACAGAAAGCAAGATGGCTGACCTACGCGTGTTAGAGGGAGGCAACTGTTCAAATGACGAGGACTGCTCGAATCTAGGACCGGCGCAGTGCACCAACAGACAGTGTGTCTGTCTTTCGGGTCACTTCCCTAATGGAAAGAAATCTGCCTGTGGCGCAGGTAAGGAATACATTCCCCTTCTATCAGAGAAAGCCTTCAGATCCGAATTTTAAACTCGCATTTCCCTCAGACATTTTAAACTCTAACAGCCTTACTAAAAAACCCAGTGAAAATTTTATTCAATTGACAAACGGCCGCGAATGTGAAAACATTACTAATTAAAAATTTGTTCTTTGAAAGAAATACACATGGTTTCCACGGCCTGAGAGGGTAGTTTATCTCTGTTTTAACCATTGATGTCCGAACGATATTTGTAATTTTTCCATAGTATTTTGAATGTTCTTTATATTTCTTATTTTTGAAGGTGTCGTAAAAACAAATACAATTTATGAAAACTAGATAAAATTACCTTTTAGATTTGAGTATTTGAAATACACTTTAGCTTTCAAAAACTGCCGTATTTTAAGATTCAAACTCTGAAAAAAATTTCCTCCCACAACATTTTTGACCAAAATGTAGAGAATTTAAATAAAATCAAAATTTAAAAAACACAGTCCTTTTATGTAATAAATTTGGAAGGAAACTATTACCTCACTTTTTGATCGTGTATACAATAAAAAAATTAATAAAAAATTTCAAAGTTTTTTTTATTGCCAAAAAAATAACTTAGAAATAATACCGAAATTTAAAACAGATTTCTTGCATCTCTAAAGACGTAAATTTTTTTGATACGTTTACGAACACATGTATTAGATTTTAATATTATAAAAAATTATCACTTTTAAGAAATTCTCTTAAAATAAAGATCTTAAAATGAAAATTTTATCTTTTAAGTAACCTATAAAAAACAATATTCTGACCGTTCAACTTTGAAAGTACGGCGTTAGTACAATAACTTGATTAAACTGATGTAAACCACACAAATAACTTGGTAAATATATCAATTATGTGAACAGAAGAGTAAATTCGTCACTACAATAGAAATTATTAAGTAAAATCACAAAATTTTCGATATCCCGCCATAAAACACACTGAGCTGTTTTGTCATCGCGGGCTGTCGCGGGCCGAAGAACTAATGCATAGGCGCGCCAATAATGCCCCTTGCGGAGAAAAATTAAAACAACATTGTTTCCTAGTAAATTAAAACCATATACAATGTTGTCACATCTTCAATGCGTTTTAACAGTGTGACCACGTAGGAAACGTTATTGGTAATAAATCGTGTTTTAGTGTATACGAGCTTTATTTATGTTATTGCAATAACACAGTTAATCGGTCACGCTTTGGTTTTTTTTTAGTAAGGCTGTATAACATTAAAAACATTTATAACACTAAATTGCCAACCATGGTCAATTTGTTTTGTTTTGACATTTTTTAAAGGCCCCACATTAACCCTCTGAATAATATGAAAATAATACCTGTAAAGGTTTGCACGCAAAAATTCTCAGTTCTTCCCATGCATTTTAAATGATCATTTTTATTGGTTATTTTTTAATCCTTTCTCAAAAAAAAAATCTGTAATCTAGATAAAATAATCTTTCCGATTTGTTTATTAGAAATGAACATTTTTGTTTCTAAACATTAAAATTTTGATATTGGAAATGTAAATTGACTTAAAAATACGAACCTAGCTCCACACAGGAGACCCTGAGGAAAACAATTGGTTCCCGACGAGTTCATCGAAAACGAATTCATCGAAAATCAATTCATCGAAAATCAATTCATCGAAAATTAACTCATCGAAAACCAATTCATCGAATGATCAATTCATCGAAAAAATATATTTTGTTGATATTTGAGAGAAATGCCGAGCGGACCGAGAAGTTAAAAAAGCATTGGTCAACCTAAACTAACCTAACCTAACCTAACCTAACCTAACTTAACCTATTTAACCAATTTTTAATTATGTTTTATCATCACTCTTAATGACCTTTCTGAGTTGTTTATGAGTTGGTTTCATTATGAGTTGTCTGGTCACCGTTCCTTAGATATCCCTTTTTTGCAGTATCAGACAATCGGAAATCGAAGAGATAACCAATAAATTTTACATTGTCACTACGAAACTGACAGTTGCTAAACACATTTAACTCAGTTAAACAGACCTTTTGGGTATTTAATTTTGACAGCTCTAATATCTACAAAAAAAATGTTTTTCGATGAATTGGCGATTCGATGAATTGATCATTCAATGAATTGATTTTCGATGAATTGATTTTCGATGAACTCGTTTTCGATGAAATTGCTTTCGATGAATTGATTTTCGATGAACTCGTTTTCGATGAATTTGCTTTCGATGAATTCATTTTCGATGAACTCGTCGGTTACCAAACAATTACCCTCATGGCCTATGTCATCCTTAGGAATGCTGTGTGGAGGGTTTTTTTAAGGAAAGGAAGGAAAGAATAGTTTTGGGAAGGAAAAGGGCTTAAGGGATGGGTGGGAATCGGGGGTTCAGTGTGTCCTGGTCATCCGCCTCCAAGACCTAGACCTCACCCCATGAAATCACCAAACGTAGCGAACCACTTGGGGTGACCTATGACAGAGGTGTTGGTTATCCAATAAAGGTTCCCGGGGCGGCGATACTCATTCCCGCCTCCCAAATTGAACTTAAAAGAGAATTTTCTTAAAATTTTAAATACAAATTCCTTTATTTTAAGAAAATTTGTAATATAACTGTTACTTCACTTTTTATCACATTAATACAATTTTATTTTAATTAAATGCGTGTTACGTCATAAATTGGCGCAAACTAAATCTGTCACTTATGATCGGGTTTGTAAATTATCTGAAGAACATAGCTGATATATTTCTAAGGCCATTAGAAGCATTATTTCTTTCGCTTTCTAACATAAAAGAATTCACAAATTTTCGCATGACAGGAAGAGAGATATCTAATATTTAATAATGCACAGTCGCTCTGGGACAATCTGGGTCTCCTGTAATTATAACGGCATAATGATGTTTTGGGACAACTTGGGTCTCCTGTGATTAGACGGGTTAAACGCGTTTTTCTAGATAATTTTCAGATTTGTCACATTTCTGTGAGAAAAGTTATTATCACATATATATTGTTGTATAATGCATTATGTAACTGTGTTACTATAACTTTAAAAAAAGTATTTCGTGTTTGTTGTTCTATAAAAGTATTCAGTCAAAAGCTAGGTCATTAAAGTATTATTCTATCTTTTAATGAGTATTATATTATTAAGACTGTTTGTATTTCTTAAATAAATAAATAAAGGTGTGTTTTGTTTATAGAGTTAGGTATGAAGGTATCCGACCCAAAACTCTGCATAGGATTTGCAGCTCAAGAAGTGAACGGAGTCTGCGAGTGTCCGGCAGGTTTCTTCTACCAGAAATACAACAGGGATTGCAAGAAACGTAAGTCTCCATTTGTGTGTAGAGTTGGGTATGAAGGTGTCCGACCCTCTGACTGAAACTCTGCTTAGGATTTGCAGCTCAAGAAGTTAACGGAGTCTGCGAGTGTCCGGCAGGTTTCTTCTACCAGAAATACAACAGGGATTGCAAGAAACGTAAGTCTCCATTTGTGTGTAGAGTTGGGTATGAAGGTGTCCGACCCTCTGACTGAAACTCTGCAAAGGATTTGCAGCTCAAGAAGTGAACGGAGTCTTCGAGTGTCCGGCAGGTTTCTTCTACCAGAAATACAACAGGGATTGCAAGAAACGTAAGTCTCCGTTTGTGTGAAGGGGTTGGGTATTAAGGTATCCGGCCCGAAACTCTGCATAGGATTTGCAGCTCAAATAAATTTAAACATTTTTGGATTGTCCCAAGTCCTATAAGAAATAACTTGTCAAAAAAAGCAAAACGTACCGACACACTGGTGGTCAATATCATCTTGATTGTTCTTTCTTCATTGCTAACGATCGTAAATCCCACTACTGTATTGTTAATGTACAAAATAATCAATGGCCATACGTCTATTGAATTCCTAAGAAAAATTGATAAACTAAAAAGCAAACATACACATGAGACATGAGACGAGGAAAAGAAATGAACTAAGACGCCCCCTCAGGAAAAAAACACAGATTTAAAAGTCATTGATGTACGGAGAATTGAAGATATTTCGTCGCCTTAGTTCTTAATTGTCCAAACAACCATTTGAAAATTTGACAGGAGGTGAAGGTTTTGTTGCATTATTTCAATAAAATATTATGAAAAGTGTTTAAGATAAAGCTATTTCCGTAAAGGCAAAGGTCTGATTAGTTTAAATAATTCTTAATTAAGTGATTAACCATCATTGTTTTTACTTTATTTTTAGTTTTAAAGTGAAGATTGAACAAAAACTAAAATGGTTGTTTGGACAATTAAGAACTGATTTGGAGAATTACCAGAAGAAATAAAATTGGAAGATAGCATAAAGGCATTTAAAATTAAATTGCGAAGATGTGTTATTGATTTGGTATAGATGAGTTATTTTAAGTGAATGTATATATATAAGGATTGTATTAGGGCATAGATAACTATGTACCTATTTAAAATACCGTAATAAACAATAAACTCCAATAACACTGTTGGACAAGGTTCCTCCACTTCGTGGATCTGCGCTACGTGGAAAGCCAAGGACATCCAAGTACCAGATGCTAATTATACTTGATTACTACCTTATATATATTGATTATAACCTTCCTCTAGTCTTCAGTTTTACGAGCAACATGTCCTAAGTATCTTAAGATACGTTGTACTGGCAGATAGTTGAAAGCCTATTGTGGATGGCTAGCTCTTCCAGAATGAATACATTTGTGAATCAGGCTGTCCATGGAATTCTGCCTTCTGTGTATTGCTGTTATTTTGTGTTCTATGTCCACAACACGCCATACTATTTTCCATTGTTGCCGACGTAAAACAAATAATTGACATAGAACAAACCGACAGTATTGTTGTTATGAATTACACTTTTTTCTCGATTGAATGTATGCATAAATGGAGTGGAATCTTCGAAGTTGAAATTAACCAACTTTCCGGTATCTGATTAAGCTGAAATTCGGCAGGTAGACTCGTTGTCAATAATAATGTATTCTTTTATATTTTGGTGATTATCGCACACCTACACGTGGACATACGAGGTCTCTCCGTTAAATAAGGTTTCCAAGGCGCTGCGGTCGCGAGGAATAATTTTACGCGCAATCCTGCAACACTGGCGTGTAGACTGGTTTCTCTTTGTCAAATTACCACCACGTTGCACCCTTTGTGACGCTTAGTTTCAGCGTGGCAACCATTCGCGATGGAACTTCCACTCGCCGCACCCGCCAGGTGTGAGTTACGCTATATAATTCATTTTTAAACTTTGCTTTGGCAAATCTGAATGATGCCACTGGGATTGTTCCTTTGTCTCTGGGGTCGTGTAGTGTATCCGGGTCACGTCCCCAGTCACAATTGAGTTCAAGAATTGATTGACTTGATGTCGTAGCACTCAAGGAATCTGCGGGCTGCTTGAACCCGTTGTTATTTGTGATCTTCGGTGAGCATTTTGGGACCTACCTTGGGCAGACTTTATGGTCTCCTAATTTTTTTGTCAAAATTTTATCAATAATGGTCTTATGACTCCAGGGGTCATATCACAGAGCTCACGAACCGTCACCCGTCGATTTGCAATCATTGTTTTTTCCACTTTGGCAATTTTTTCATCTGAAACCGATGGCCGTCCGACACGCTTTTAAATTCTCTGCACCATTTGTGCACGTTTTCGTACTCATACACTGTTTTCCGTACACTTCAAATAGCTGAGAATGAATTTCTACCAGGGTTTTTTCATTCGCACAACAAAACTAATTATTAATTATAGAGCGTAATTCACACCTGGCGGGGGAGGCAAGCGGCAGCTTCTTCGCGAACGGCTGCCACACCGAGACCACACCGAGACCACACCGAGACCAAGTGTCGTAGATAGTGCATATTTATGGGGATTTGGCGTAAGGAAACCAGGCTACATGTCAATTTTCCCAGATCTCGCTTAAAATTGTTCCTCGCGACCGCTGCACCTTGGAGACCTTATTTTAGGGACAGCCCTCGTACACGCATTTTTTTCTGAAATTCGAAGAAGTTAAACTAAGAAAATTTTTAGAATAACTCAAAATTTAGAAATTAAACCATTTATTATTATTTGTCGATATTAACACCTCTCGAGCGTGGTTGATTCTGATCACTGGGTAGGAAGGTTCAAACAGTCAATTAATTATTAATTTTAGACCAAGTAGTTCTTGTTGAATAACAGTAACAATTTTAAAAATAAAACTCAAGTTCAAAATAAGTTTTCTGAGAGTTGAAATAATTTTTATTCTTTCATCGAGTGGCTGTAATTTATTATTTGTAAAAAAATACTGAGTTTATAGTTAATATATCTAAGGAATTTGTGCTGAATTTTTTCAATGTCAATCGGAGTGGATTTTAAAGGGATGTGACCGAATAGAAGAGTTATATTCGACGTGATTTCGAACAAGAGACGAATATTAGATTTTTAATGTTGAAATATTTTGATAGTCTCTGCCAATAAAAAGTGTAAATTAACAAAAATAATTTACGTTTTTCAGCCGCTCGAAGATTAGGCGATTCCTGTACTGACGATGATTCCTGCTTTACATTCGGAAGTTCCGGTAGATGTTCCGAACCGGATGCGCTGGGAATCCGGAAGTGCTATTGCGACCCTGCGACATCCATACAAAACGAGGAGAAACAAATTTGCGAGCTGATCAACAAAGGTAAGAAAGAGACATGATTTTCAACGCTGTTTTTTTTTGCATTACCTATCTCTTATTACACTCAGGAGGTCCAGAGGAAGAAAATCCCTGAGGGCCTGCGTCATCTTTGGTGATGTTTTATGAAGGGTTTTTTTAGCGAAGGAATCACCACGTTTGGTGACTTAGCAGGGGTGCCCGGGTTAATAAGGGAATGCTTGTCCAGATCTTCCTGTGGTGGACATTCCTTCCCACCAGTTGGGGAGGCCTTTTGACCTCTCTAGCCGGACTCTCTCGACCCATCGCTTTGCACAACAGTGGGATGGTTGGATTCATACGTCTGTCACTCTTGAACACACTGACAACCAGATTCCTACCTACCCTTTATACCTTTTTATTTTTTTACCATAGCTCCACACAGTAGACTCTGAAGAAAATAATTTCCCTTAGGGCTTAAAACATCTTGGGGATGCAGTGTGGAGAGTCTTTTAAATAAAGGGAAGGAAAGGAAGTTCTGTAAAGGAAAAATGTACGAGGAGTAGGTAGGAATCTAGGGTTAGTGTGTCTAGGAGTGGCGAACATATGAAGCCATCCGTCCCACTGTGGTGCAAAGCGGACGGCCCAGAGAATTCTGCAGAAGAGGTCAAATGGTCTATCTCTACCGGTCCCTCCCGATCCGGCCTATCACACAGTATACAGGCAGACGCATCTGCTCAAGACCTAGACCCAATAAATCCGGGCGCCCATGCTAAGTCAAACGTAGCGAACTACTTGGGGTGACCTATGGCAGAGGTGTTGGCTATCCAATAAAGGTTCCCGTGGCTGTGGTACCCATTCCTGCCACCCAAATTGAATGGGGTGATTTAAAAAAAAAGAACTTGTAGCAAAAAAGGAAACAAGTACTAATATTTATTATATTATATTTGCAGGTATCGGAGACGATTGCGAGGATTCAACAGAATGTCCAGGAACAATTGAATGCACGGATGCGAAGTGCTCATGCGCCGCAGGCGAAATCCCCAATAATGCTGGAACTATGTGCCTAACTGCAGAACTAGGTAAGTTAAAAAAAAAAAAAAAAAAAAAAAAAAAAAAACAAGGACCCGTCGGTACACAGGGTGTTAATAGACATACCTTATTTCTTTATTGAGCATACCTTATTTCTTGTCGAGCGGTAAGGCTTTAGTCGTAATCCAAATGTCGCAGGATCAAATCCCGACGTGGCAAATAAATTTTATTAGATCAATTTGTGTTATTTCACAATTAATTAAATGGCTTTAGCTGTGTTTAGTGACCATATTTGAATAGCCAGGCACTTCCCCACCTTCCTTCCTCTTCGCCATCTTCTTCCCCTCCCCACTACCTTCAGCCTCACAACTTATCCAATCGGGGATGTCATATTCTCACTGGCTCCAGACGGGAGCAGTTGGGACTCTTGTGCGGTGTTCATATTAAAAATAAACTTTCCATTCGTAGTATATTTTAATTATACCTTCTTTCTTTATATTATAATAAACCGTAACCGGTTTCAGCTCGTTAAAGCCATCTTCAGACTGGTACAAATAATTCTTAGTCTACGGTTTATATACACAACATTTTGGGGAGGGGGAGAGGGGCTTCTTTCTTTATTTTATTTTTTCTTCTTTTTTCCTCAATGTCTCTTTTTAATGTTGGTTTCTCTCGAATACGTTATTTTATTTGAATTAAATATGATGTAAGATGTTGAAAATGCAGTTTTTCTATATTGGAAAAATTGACCAAATCATTTCTGGGTAGACGCGCTCAATTTGGGAGGCGGGAATGGGTACCGCCGCCCCGGGAACCTTTATTGGATAACCAACACCTCTGCCATCGGTCACCCCAAGTGGTTCGCTACGTTTGGTGATTTAGCAGAGGTGCCCGGGTTCATGGGATGAGGTGTGTTTAGGTCTGATGACCAGGACACACTGAACCCCAGATTCCTACCCACCCCTTAAACCCTTTTCCTTCCCAGAACCCTCCTCTCCTTCCTTTCCCTAAAAGACCCTCCACACAGCATCCCCAAAGATGACATAGGCCCTCAGGGAAATTATTTTCCTCAGGGCCTCCTGTGCGGAGCTTATGTAAAAAAAAATATATATATATATAATTACCGAACGACATAATATATATCTCAACACATTACAAAACAGAATCCTCCCCCACGTTTGTCTGTCTGTCTGTTCGCGATAAACTCAAAAACTACTAAACGATTTTCAGCAATAGATAGAGTGATTCATGAGGAAGGTTTGGGTGTATAATTTGTCAAAGTTTTATGTAAATTCTACATAATGGTAAGAGTAATAAACATTAACAACTTTTTCCGAAATTCCAACTTTTTTTTCCCATGTTAAAAGACGTTCCTACTAAAACTCCTTATACTGAGGTACGATCTTACTTGCTGAGAGCCTGCGGGGCATGATTGTGACAACATTGCTTGGCTGTGATTGGCCCGTATCGTAACAGCGGAAAATAATAAAGCTGGCCACACACGCCGGTCTAATTTTATCTTTTTACCACAAAACTACCCCTAAAAGTTGAAATTAAAAAAAAAAAATGATTGTCTTTTTTACTTAAAATATCATGTAGAATCACCTCCCGAAGTTAATGCACTTTACCCCCGGATACCCTGTATAAAGGAGAATGTCTGTGTGTTGGACGAGCGGGCTGGCAAGCGGGCGGTGTGGATCTGATTATAGTATGCAAAACTACAGTTTTATGCCTAGATTTTTTTTTTTTACATGAGCTCCACACAGGAGGCCCTGAGGAAAATAATTTCCCTCAGGGCCTATGTCATCTTTGGGGATGCTGTGTGGAGGGGTTTTGGGGGAAAGAAGGAGAGGAGAGTTCTGAGAAGGAAAAGGGTTTAAGGGGTGGGTAGGAATCTCGAGTTCAGTGTGTCCTGGTCATCCGCCTCCAAAACCTAGACAAACCTCACCCCATGAACCCGGGCACCCCTGCTAAATCACCAAACGTAGCGAACCACTTGGGGTGACCCATGGCAGAGGTGTTGGTTATCCAATAAAGGTTCCCGGGGCGGCGGTACCCAATCCCGCCTCCCAAATTGTATTGTATTGATCAAATTTTGCACATGTGACCTTCAAAACAAGAGGAAGGTAACTGCCTATATTTGATTTCGAAAACTCTGTGTAAAACCCGGGCATCGCCGGGGACTTCAACTAGTCATTAATAAAATATAATATTAATATTTCATTTAAATACAAATATGTAAAAAAGCATTTGGACATAACATATACAGGATGTTAAGGGACATACTTGACTTACTTTAACGAACGATTCCTGACATTATTCGGAGTAAAAAATGTAAAAGAAATTAGGATCTTCGGTGACATTTTGATTTTTTTTTACAAAAACATTCGATGGCGTCATAAGAAGTAAGCTGGAGTATGCTAGTGGTGTGTGGACTCCGCACCAAACCATTTATATTAATATATTGGAACAAATCCAGAAAAAAAAAATCCTTAGGTATGCGAATGTATGGAACTTATCCGGGGTTCATGCACCATTTTATATATTTAAAAAAATATTATTTTTCCTTTGCTAAATTGTGGTTAACATGCGCTTTGCTCTTAAAAAGGGTGTAAAGTGTATTATTAAATGTACTTTAATAGAAAAACTTTATTTAAGGTATCTTCTTCTTCTTTGCGTGCCGTATCAGGTCTCCCCGACGTTGGCGATCACTCTTGAGAATGTCTCTCTGTGTTGCGCTGCCCGGAATAGCTCCTCCACACTTCTAATGACGGTCCACTCTCGTATATTACGCAGTCAAGATATTTGTCTCCTACCAGGCCCTCGGCGACCCTCTATCTTGCCTTTCAATATCAAATGGAGCAAGTGAAACTTCTCCCCTCGAAGTATATGACCCAGATATGAAATTTTCCTGATTTTTATTAATGTAAGCAGTTCTCTATCTGCTCTAGCCCGCCTGAGAATTTTTGTTGGTGATCATGTCGGTCCATGGGACCTTGAGCATTCTCCGGTGAAGCCACATTTCAAAAGCCTCTAACCTGTTCATGGTATTTACTTTCAAGGTCCATGTTTCACATCCATAGAGCAAGACCGACCACACATAACATTTTAGCATTCTCTGCCTTAGTTTTAAGCTGATATTGTCATTGCAGAAGAAGGATTTCATTTTTATGAACGCAGTTCTTGCTGCTTCAATTCTGCATCCTCCACATCTGGGTCAAGAGTCTCCGTGAGAATACTGCCGAGGTATCTAAATCTTTCCACCTTTTCGACATTGCAACCATTTAACTGTATCACTGATTCAGAGTGACCTAGTCGTCCAAATTTCATCCATTTAGTTTTATTGACGTTGATTGTTAGGCCCAGTTGCTCACCAGTATTATTAACAAGATTTATTTAATGTTTAATAGGTTATATTTAATGTATTTATATATGTAATTGATACTACCTATTATATTAAATAAAAAAATAAAAAATATGGAATTACTTGAGAAAACAAATAGATTTAGCTTAGAAACTACACGTTATGCAAATCTTGCAATTCTTAATTTTAATATAATCCATAACCTTATTTTCAGCCCGTTCCTGTAGTCGTTGACACGACTTGTTCAAAATGCCATACGCTAGAACAAGAGGAATGGTGCTGTTGAACGGAATATTATTTTTAAAACAAATCGATCAAATAAAATTTACTTGCCCATGCCGGGATTTGAATAAGCCATCTCAAGATCGCTAGTCGAGAGTCTTATCCCTCGATCACGGAGACAGTCAATTTGTACAAAAAAAGTTCTGTTGTGTTTGAGCAGTGTGGATTATACAAATCTACAATTTTATTCCCATGTTTTTTAAATTTATTTATTTACTAGCAGACCCGGCAAACGTTGCTGTGGCTAATGGAACACAACGCCATTACCGAACCTTTATAAAATCCACATCACCCGCTTGCCAGCTGCCCGCTGCCTGAATTAAATATTTGAATTTCTCAGCTTTTCTCTACTATAATAAGCATGGATTACACATATAAACCTTCCTCTTGAATCACTCTATCTATTGGTGAAAACCGCATGAAAATTCGTTGCGTAGTTTAAAAGATCTATGCGCACATACATTTTGAGCGACTTCATTTTATACTATGTAATGCAATTCGAGCGATCGCCACTAATTATTCAATGCTTGCAATGCAACACTGGATATTTGAAAAGGGAAAATCAAATACCTACTTACTCTAGGACATACATTTTCCAATTTCTTCCGTAGAACGAATTTCAAAAGTGACTATAGTACGGCCCGCCAGCCGTTTTAAATCGCACAAAAATATGTATTTTTTATTGGTGCCCTTTTTTACTCATTTAAAGTACACTCTAGCGTGTTTAAATCGCACTTTATGGAACGCGCGTTTTTTAAAGTTACCATGGCAACATCAACAAATCAGCAAAATGTGAAGTCTAAATGTCAACTTTTAACTATAAATCTGACAGGAATATTTTACACGTCAAATAAAATAAACACTTTGAATACATACGCCTTCTTAGCAACGTCATCCTTGCTAATTGCCTTCATGAATGCATGCACTTTCACAAATGATTTTAAATCAACCCCTTTATTTATCCTCAACAGACATTGCAATTTCGAATGTATGGCCCACATAGTCGATGCTTTGTACTGTTCCGACATTTTCTGAAGGTAAGCAAGCACAACTCGTTCATCTACATCTACTACGTTTTGCTCCTCCCTCCATGTTATGAACCTTTCATATTCTTTTTTATAAACGTCTTTGGATTTTTCAGGTATTAACCGCGATTCTGCTTTGGTATTTAAATTATCAATGTTAGAACTCATTTTACAACACACAATAACTAGTAAAAACTGTGATGTCAACTATTAATCTTATGTGACAGATTGCAAATTAATGTTTGTGTTTTTCATTTCCATGACAACAAGATATTGTGATGTCACATCACGAATTCATTAATAGTTCTTATTTCCAAATTTTTAATAATAATATCAATATTTATGTTTTCAAAGTGTACCAATAAAAAAAATAGCGTAAAGTATTCGTGGATAACTGGTCTTTAAAACACTTGCTTTATTTCGAGCACTCGGCTACGCCGTCGTGCTCGAAAAATCGCGCGTGTTTTAAAGACCTGTTTATCCACTTATATTTTAATATACTATTTCTTTGAATTTCTCGGCTTTTCTCTAAAATAATTTACATGTATTATACATATAAACATTCCTCTTCAATCACTCTATCCATTGGTGAAAACCGCATGAAAATTCGTTGCGTAGTTTAAAAGATTAACACGCACATACATTTTGAGCGACTTCATTTTATAGAAGAGTTATATATTATATAACTCTTCTATAGTCGTAAGATTTTTTTTGTACACTAATTATCTTCCTAGATGTTAACACTGTCAAAATGAGAAAATTGTACGGTAATTGGATAATTAATCTCTTATGCAGTTAAAAAATAAGTTGGACAGTTGGAGGCGGGACATGTGATTAGGCGGTCACTCGGCTGAGTGACCAGTGACGACACGCGGAAAAAAACTTTTTTTTTTATTTTGATGAAAAAAAAATTTAAAAAAAACATTGAAGTAGTCTTCGGGGGCCAAAAATCAGTCATTTCGTTTTTAGTTTAGAGATGTGTATTACCCACAGTAATTTTAGTTGGTATAATTTTCAGAACATGGCGAATCCTGTGAGGTAGACAATCAGTGCAAGGATTCCAATGGAAAATGCGTGGAAGGAAAGTGTTCCTGTAAGGAAGGTCATTTTGAAAGTGATCTCGTCTGCAGATTGGGTAAGAAAATTACTAAAAATTACGTAAAAAAGTTTAATAATTGCTAAATTTGTTTATTTTTACTTTAGCTCTAAACAGGAGGCCCTGAAGAAAACAATTTACCTTGGGGCCTCTAACATATTTGAATATGCTGTGTGGAGGGTGTTTTGGAGGAGAGAAAGGAGTGAACAAGGGTCTTAAAGATGAAATTGAACAAACTTTAAACATTTCCTCTTTAGAAAAACGTAGAAAGGACTCTGATCTAATATGCATTTTCAAAATAATCAACAGTATTACTGATCAGAGGCGGCTCTAGGGGTCCAGAAGTGGAAGGTCATAAAAAAAAATTGTATTACCTATGATACAATGTCATATTAAATATAGCAATATTCATTTGTAGGAACTTCACGAGTTTGAGAGTCAAATTCACCCACATACCTCAAATTACGTTTAATATAGTAAATTATTTCATGCGACAAGCGTAAAATATGCGAAATCAACCTAAGTTTATCAAACCATCTCTTTCAGACGAATGATATTCAGCATGCTCTCTCTCCCTCACGGCTCTGACCCAAACCGTCTTCAGAATCCGAAAACTTTTTAAAAAGGGACATAGTGCCATCTCATTTATTGTGTAGTGCGTAAAGAGACAGAAGATATGATACCAGGGCATTTCATAATTTGACCCAGCCAATCGCAGTGCGTGGGAAAGGAAGCTTCCATTTAAGATGTTAGATGTCACTGCTTGCCGCTGCCGGCTTTCTCTCGCGGTGCATTTCAAATACATTAGAATAATACCCGTTGTTTTGATTTGCTATTTGTTTTATTTCATAATAATATTGTTTTACTGTCATCTTATAATTTTGGGAGGTTTTTGACCAATTGTCCTGAGGGAAGGACCGCCACTGTTACTGACACACCTGCTTTGTTACAACTCATCCAGTTCAACATTCCTTCCCGCAGACTCCGAAATAATGAATTGCTGTTCCTCAATCAACATTCTACTAATTATGGATATCATTCTCCTTTATCCAGAATGTCGAGACTTGTCAAAGCAATGAATTTTTTGGTGTAAGCCTAAATGACCTTCGGCAGTCGTTAGGCAATATGGTTTTTTAAAGTCTTTTTAAATCCATCTTCAAGCTACTTGTAGTTATCTTCTCTATGTACTTTTATATTATATGTATTTTGTCAATGCTCTTCATCTATATGTAATCTCCTTTCATTGTGATCTCTCTTTTATTTTTCTATTCGTGTTATTGTTATATTGTTAATTGGACTATTTGTCCGTAAATAAATAAATAAATAAAGAGACCCATGTTGTAGGTGGAAGAAAACACGGAGGCCGGCAAATCATTCCACAACCCATCGGTCGTAGAAATGACCCGTTCTCATGTGACAAATGTCAACCGTGTACCTATGTTGGGTGCGGGTTTTGCGGGTTTCCCGTGTTTTCGACTATGCGCCGGTGCCGAGGGGATCAATGACGCTAGTTCCTTTGGAGCATATTCCATTGCAATACCGGTAGAACAAGGACAGCATTCCCACTCAACGCCTGTGCTCTAAATATTGCAATCCGCTTGTTTAGATACGGGAATCTATTAAAGCCCAATTATTATAAGCAATAATTATCAGCCTGAAACACTCATCTACATTGAAAAATCTTCCGAGAAAAGATACTTGCCGCTAACGGGACTTGAACCCGAGTCCTTCTGATTGCCGGTCAGCTGCTCTTGACCACTGAGCTATGGCGGCTTATCTAATACCCGCAAAATAATTCAATATATACTAGTGTTTCATTCAACAATTACTGCTTATTATATTTTTTCCACCTGAAAACAACCAAATTTATTTTTGCGAAAGAGACATTGTTAGTGTTAAATCCCTCGCTAGGTGGCGTCGAGACAAATTATGTCTACATTTATTGGGGAAATACTTAAACTTGTCAAATAATAACTATTAAAGCCCGTTTCTGCACAGAGTCG
Source organism: Limnephilus rhombicus (assembly GCA_929108145.2). NCBI lineage: Eukaryota > Metazoa > Arthropoda > Insecta > Trichoptera > Limnephilidae > Limnephilus > Limnephilus rhombicus. The sequence goes on along the minus strand of OV815289.1, from coordinate 45,352,946 downwards.
AGGTTTTTTTTCAGGTATTTTAGGGCTCCAAACCAGAGGTCAAATTCTTTCTGAGAGGACTCAACTAGTTATTTCTGGGAAGGAAAAAGGTATGAGGGGACTAGCGTCATTGACCCTTTCAGCACGGTTGCATAGTGGGATGCACGCCAAACGCGCGCCCGACATTTGTACATGGTTGAAATTTATCACGAGAGAAAATGAGACAGGTCATTGACTTTGAAAGGATTTGCCAGCCTCTGTGTTTCCTCCATCCTACAACACGGGTTTCTTTAAGAGCAGTAACACACGGTAACCCCAAAGATGACATGGACCTTGAAGGGAATTATTTTCTTCAGGGCATCCTGTGTGGAGCTAATAACCCCACAAACCAATACTAAATTATTGCAGACACATAGCAGTTTCATTGGTCTTCGTACATTTAACCTTCTACCACTACAAACTCAAATGATAAATAAAATGCCAAAATATGTAAAAGAGGTAAAATTGTGGTCGACTAATGTAGACATTGAAACGCTTTTTCTATTAATTTATCCATCCTTCTACAACTCACTTTCTCTAACTTTCTAAACTATAGTACAATATGTTTACTGTTTATTTTTTTAAAATAACTAAAAAAAAAAAAAAAACATTAAAAATCAGTATGTTTTTCTTCAAATTTTTATTTTATTTTTATAATAGCTGAAAAAAAACCTTTTTCACTTATTCTACCTATGTAATACTAACTTTATTTTTTATATGTTTTTTACGTCTATTTTATACTTTGGGTACTTGGAAATATGGTATTTTGTTTTAATATTACCCACACTCAGGCAGTGCCTTAGTGGGTTTCATTTCTTGTTCATACTATTTGTTATTATATATTATGTTATATTATATATAAAAATGAATCCCTGAATGTGTTGCTAGGCACAAATCTCGAGATCAGCCGAACCGATTTCGCTAATTCTTTTTTTAGAATTTTTCTTGAAGTACGAGGATGGTTCTTACGGAGAGAAAAATTAGGAAAATTGCGCAGAAAATTGGATAATTTGAGAATGACATTTTGCAAAACAATGATTTGTTAATTCAGGATTCTATTTTTGAAAATCTTTAAGTTGATAAATATATTTAAAGTAGGTACTCCCCTAATAGTTTGAATCGAATCAAGAATTTAAGATATTTTAAATAGGTACCTATGTTAGGTACCAAATTTAATATACATGAAAAATTTAAATTTAAATTGTAAAAGGTGGCACGCGTGCTGTTTAAAAACTGAATGTACTGGGATTCAATATATGGAACGCGGCAGGAGGGTTGGCAGGACGAGGGAGCGGGAAAGGGAAGAGGGGTAGGCGGGGAAGGTGGAAGGGGAACCAGGGAGGGGGAGGGGAAGCTAGGAGGGGAGAGGGGGACTTGGGAGGGGGGTTCGCGAGACGCGGGAAGAGGGGGGAATGGAGTGGGGAGAGGGAAGGTAAAGGTGACGGAGTGGGAACGCGAGAGGGGAAGAGGACGCAGGAGAAAAAGGGGAGGCGGAAGAAAAACGGGACGAATGGGAAAGGACACTCAGGGAGAAACAATTTCTTTATTAAATGGCATAGCAACGCATGCCGGGACCAGCTAATTATATAATATTTGCTATTATACATTATATGTACAAAGAAATGGGAATAAATAAAGTTAAAAAAAAATAATTATATACATATATAAAAATCTGATCAACGTCGGGCCGGTGTTAATGTTTGGCATGTATTATACCTCCGTTTGGAAACCTGTTTTAGGTCTCGGTGGGACGTGTGCTGAGACGGAAGACTGCATGGTGGGAGACAGCGTTTGTTCCGACTCCAAGAAGTGCGAATGCAAAGACGATTTCATCCCGATGGAAAACAGGCAGTGCTTAAATTGTAAGTAACAGACCAATATTCTTCTGAAGGGTGATTTTCTCATGTGTTAGTTTTTTTCTTTATTTTCATTCAAACCTGCTAAACTACGAGTAGGTACTTTAGTAATTGACTTACGTGAATGGAGATTGTTGTAAATCTTGAAAGTTCTGCCAAAAATATGGGTCTCGCAGAAGACCAAATAGATGGCCGTAGGATGTACCCATAGACATATGAATATTAATAGACCAGAACATAAAGATGAGGGGAAGAAACCAACTACAGCGGGGCGCAGAGCGGGAAGATGAATTCGGTGATATGTGATTCGTCAATAACTCAATCTGAGAGTATATAGGCATCTCGCATTATAATATCACCATTTAGTTCTTAAAAGTAAACTCTGCTCTTTAATGAATAGACCTTTTTACATGGGAGCGCGAATTGCTCGCCGCAAAATGAACAAATTTACAAATTCCAAATACAGCAAAGTAAAGTTCGCCTATTTTCATAGTCCAATATTTTGTTGACGTATTTAGTTAAGACACTTTTACAAATGTTTCATAATTTACTTACCCCACAAAACAGCGACGGCACACGCCATGTGTCTCGAGTGATAGTGTGTGTTACAAAAACGACCATATTATGTGATCTGAATAAGCTTAAAATAAAGTAAAATAATGCTTGCCTATGGAATGTAATACGACAATTGGGTTTATTCTCTTTTCCACTTCTATTTTTACACGTTTTCAAAACACAAGCCACTATTTTTGCCGTGTTATTTCGTAAAATGCACCGATGAGTGCTCGACGCTGGCTCGCAGAAGAATGATGACGTCACATTTTTTAGATTCACGCGAAGCCATATTCGATCCCAGCCGGTTCCAATGGAACCGGTATGGCGAGGGGGAAATAATACCCTTTTATCGCTTAGGGCAGGTCTATTAATATTCATATGTCTAGGGATGTACCCAACAAATCCCAACTCTCTCATGTTGAAACAAAAATTTCGAAACGGTACCAAGATTCACATACCTAGGCTCCCTGATAACAAACGACAATAATACCACAGAGGAGATCCAGAAGCGCATAGTGAACGCAAATCGCTGTTATTTCCACCTACAAAACCAATTAAAATCCAGACTGCTGTCCAGAAACACGAAGATATTAGTTTACAAAACACTTATCAGACCAGTACTTACGTACGCATCTGAGACTTGAGTACTAACTAAGAAAAACGAGCAAGCACTGGAAGTTTTTGAAAGGAAAATTTTGAGGCGCATCTTCGAACCGGTTCTAGAAAATGGATTTTGGCGCAGACGTTATAACAATGAGCTCTGTTGTGTTTTATACTAATAAAGCACTTGCGAAAGATTTTATGAAGGTTTATTTATACTTTATAGTATTTATAAAATAATTCCCGACTTTTATAATTACGGACTGGAATGATGATTCTTTATAGGAATCCAAATGCAGAAAGAGAGTGAATATACATGGGCCAGTGAATTTATAATAATTTCGAATTGGTCTGCTTGGAGGTGGTAAATTAAACAATGCAATTATTCATTCTCTTTATGAAAATTAACCAAACGAACTAAAACTGAAAATAGGAACCGACCAACTAATAATAATTAAATATATTCTTTTACAAGCTCTATACTTTGTTTAAGGAGCTAAACGTCGCAAAAGTTATAAAACTGGGAAGATTTCGGTGGCTTGGTCATGTGGAGAGAATGACCGAGCATCAAGCACCAAAGTCCTTGCTGAACTCAAGACCAATAGGGCGAAGGAGCCTGGGAAGACCAAGACTAAGATGGAGCGACAATGTCCTCAAAGACATATCTATCTTGGAGCTTCCAAACTGGAGAGAGCTGGCACAAAACCGAGATGAGTGGAGGAAGACTCTTGAGGAGGCCAAGACCCACCAGGGGTTGTAGAGCCAATAGTGATGATGATGATAATGATGAATGGAGGTGAACTAATCACTTAAATCAACTTAATATAACTCAGAATTGCATCATAAAGACCATTTTAAAGGTCCCCATAAGGACGTCAACAACAGAAATTTTTAAACAGTTTGATGTTCCAAGCATACAGAAAATCTATGCCAAAAACATTCTAGTACATCACCACAAAAATGATTCAGAGGCAGACACCTCACATGCTCATAAAACCAGAGCCAAACAAACAAACAGACCTAATATACCAAAGTGTAACTCTTCATTTGGTCAAAGAAGTTCTGAATTTTTAGCAGTAAAGTTATATGACAAACTCCCACTTAGTATCAAACAAATTAAAACAAAAAATAGCTACATTGAGGACATTAAATGTTGGCTGAAGGAACTATCGGAAAATGAACTTACTAGTATACTTAAAACATCGTCGTAGAAGTTTCTGGAAAACCTTATCCACATAATGAAGTTAAACCATAGAAGTCGCTGAAAAACTTATCCAAAGCATAGTCCCCCTCAGCACAGGATCTCCTAGTGAGGAGGACTACGAATATATTTTCTATTTTATATATACATCTAACTAGCATGTTTCATATAAAAATGTAAAAAATATTATATAGTTACTAAATAAAAAATTAAAAAACCTTACGTAGCTCTTAAAATTGAAAGAAATCATATACGCGTTTCATAAACTTAATTAATTCATTTAATAAAATAAAATACTTTTTTGTTTAAAACCACGATATTTATTAATTTTTTAACCGACCGGTTTCGCTTAACTTAAGCATCTTCAGGGTACAAATTAATACTAAACAAGAAATACAGAGTGTGTGCTTATATATAACAAAATATAGAGGGAGACAACACGATACAAATAAACGGTCATAAAATACATTAACATAACTACTCAAGTAATGGGAAAAAACAGAAAGATAATTATGTAGACTAATTTATAAATTAAATTGTAATAATTGTTCGGCTTTCTATATCGGTAAGACAACACGTAATGTCAATATTAGGATAAAGGAACATCTCCGTTGCCTCAATAATAACGGTTTTTCAGAATTCGCAAATCATTTGATCGATAAAGATCATACGTTCTGTCATAGCACCGGTGCTAACATCTTACACAAAAACGGGCATGGTAACAAACTAAACACTCTAGAGGCGCTAGAAATAAAAAAAGCTGTAAAAACCAAAAGTCATATACTTAATAATCAATTAGACATATCAAGTAGTCCTATATTAGGTCTGTTTCCAATAAACCCTTAAAAATAAAAATTCCCAGTGCTCCCTACCACCATGCCAGTTGATGCTTTGTTTCTCCAAATTTATTATTATAACCCATTAGTCTACATAATTATCTTTCTGTTTGTATTTTATGACCGTTTATTTGTATCGTGTTGTCTCCCTCTATATTTTGTTATATATAAGCACACACTCTGTATTTCTTGTTTAGTATTAATTTGTACCCTGAAGATGCTTAAGTTAAGCGAAACCGGTCGGTTAAAAAATTAATAAATATCGTGGTTTTAAACAAAAAAGTATTTTATTTTATTAAATATGTCAAACCACAAAGTGATTGCTTTCTACAATAATATTAATTAATTCATCTAAGACGCGACCAATTTATTCCTTTGGAAAACTAAAGTGGTTGAATTATGGCTAAAGACCTCATTAAATAATAAACTCCGGTTTTTTATCTTTGAAGAAGAAGATAAAAAAAATACGAAAGAGAACAAAACACACAAAAACAGAAAAAGATAATGGTCGTAACTCTCTCTGGTTTCAATCGTGGGATTGGTTTGCAGCAATTTCATCTATACGCTTCTTCCACTCTTCCCTGTCTTGTGCAGCTCTTTTGAAGTCTGCATATGATGAGCAGCGCACGTCCACCAGCAGGTCCTCCAGGTACTCTCGGCGTGGGCGTCCCCTAGCGTTTGTCCCCTCGGTCATACCCTCCATTATGGCATGCAAGAGGCCTTCTTGTCTTATTACATGGCCGATCTATCTTGCGCGCCTTTCGGACAAGGTCCTGAGCAGGTGCCTTCCTCCTTTGATTCTTTGGAGAACCTCCTCATTTGTGATGTGGTCTCTCCAGGAAATTCCTAATAGTCTTCTATAGGACCACATCTTAAAAGCCTCTAGTCTCCGTTTATCTCTTTCGGATAGGCACCATGTTTCGCAGTCGTACATCAAGATATTCCATACATAGGTCTTGATGAGGAGTATTCTCAGTTTCAGGTCTATATTATTCGATTCTATTATTTTCGACCTTTTATTGAATGCAAGCCTAGCCTGGTGTATACGGCTGTCGACCTCGCTCTTAGACCGACCGTCCCATGTTATTTTGCTCCCGAGGTAGACAAACTCCTTGGTATTCTTTAGTGGAACTCCTGACATCTGTACTCTCATCTGGTGTTGCGTTCGGCCTACAGTCAGCAGCTTTGTTTTGTCTTTATTTATCTTCCTAACTAGAGCCATACAAAGGGTAGTTGCCTATAATATCGAAATAATTAGTAAAAGATAATATTGTTAATTCTAAAATTTGAAATATGAGATTGACTAATATGACAGGTTGATAGTAGGTGGCAATGGCGAAATTGGTAAATGCACGTCCCGGATTGATGAGAGTTTCTGGGTTCGAGTCCCAGATGCGACCATTATCTTTTTTCTGTTTTTTCTGTGTCTTGTTCTCTTCCATATTTTCGTTAAGATTTCTATTGGTATCTTCTTCTTCTTTTTTTTACATTAACTAAACACAGGAGGCCCTGAGGAAAATAATTTCCCTCAGGGTCTATGTCATCTGGGATGCTGTGTGGAGGGTCTTTTTGAGGAGAGGAAGGAATGAACATTGGTCTTGAAGAGACCCATGTTGCAGGAAGGAGGAAACACAGAGGCCGGCAAATCATTCCACAGCCGACGACCTCCGTAGTCCAGTGGGTAAGACTCTTGACTCACAATCCGGAGGTCGCGGGTTCGAACCCGGCATGCGCAAATAAATTTTATTTGATTAATTTGTGTTATTTCACAATTAATTCATTTAAAATAATATATAGTATATTTGCGGCATGTTCCAGAGTGGAAGATACTATCAGTATCGTCCTGGTGTAAGACCACCATTCAGAATTGAAACGTTGCTTGAAAATGGCTTTAGCCGTGTTTGGTGACCAGATCTGAATAGCCAGGTACTTCCCAACCTTCCTCTTCCCCACCGGGATGCAATAGTCTCACTGGATCCAGACGGGAGCAGTTGAGATTCTTCTGCGGTATTCACTGTAAAAAAAAAAAAATAATCCGAGCTGTTGAACACAAGAACGAGTCGAAGAAACGACCCGTTCTCATGTGACAAATGTCAACCGTATACAAATGTTGGGCACGCGTTTTGCGTGTTTCCCGACTATGCACCGAGGAAGAGGTGAAACCAACGACTACCATAGTCATATATTACATTGATGGGAATAACCTTCAAAAGCTATAAAAAGAGAGTTTTTTATATAAAAAATAGAGCTCCTGTTTAGTGTCAAAAAATTAATGCAGGCTGCCAATGCATGTTTAGATTAGTATTTTATATAAAAACTGCCAATGAAGATAGATATTAATATTTTTACGTAATTGTTTGGCGTTTGACGTTTCGGATAGAAAACATCTCTAGTGTTACCAGCATTCCAGCATATATCAATTTCTTATTTATTCCTTGTCAATATCAGTTCCGCTATCAACATTAAAACCGTGCTCATGATAAATATCGATATAAAATCAATGGTAGTTACGCCTGTCGATCCTAACTTAAACTAATGTAATGACGTTAACTCCAATGGTTAAATATTATGTTTTGAAGTTTTATGAAAAAAACCGAAGAATTTTTTTATTATAAAAATTATGAACTTATTTTGTTTTCAGTGGTATCGAACCAGACTGAAGAATGCTCGGTGGACGCGCAGTGCTGGCCGGCCGTGGGGGACAACTCTACTGTCTCGTGCATCGCCGGAACCTGTCAGTGCACAGCTGACAGTCACTACAGAGATAAGCGATGCTGGAAAAAAACACGTGCGCAAAATTTTTAAATTTCCATTTATTAAAATTATTGTATGTATCACGTCCTTCGATACTTTTGAAGAGCTGTCTGGACTAATTTGAAATGTGTTTTCTGGTCCAGCACTTCGTGACGTGTGCGCCAGGTCATCCCAGTGCTACGTGGCGAATGATGTCCTTAGAACTGAGTGCAGGAACTCTATCTGTCAGTGCATTATCGACTTCAAGGAGGAAGTCAACCCCGATACCTGCAGTAAGTTTTTTCTTTTTGTTTTACTTTTTCCTTTGTTTTTCTTTTTGATTTTTTTCCTTTCTTTTCCTTTTTCTTTTTTTTTCTCCTTTTTCTTTTTCTTCTTCCATTTCTTTTCTTTTTCTTTTTCTTTTTCTTTTTATTTTTCTCTTTCTTTTTCTTTTTCTTTTTCTTTTTTTTCTTTCTTTTTTTCTTTTTCTTTTTCTTTTCTTTTTCTCTTTCTTTTTCTTTAATTTTTCTTTTTCTTTTTCTTTTTTCTTCTTTTTCTTTTTCTTCTTTTTTTATTTTCCTTTTTCTTTTTCTTTTTCTTTTTCTTTTTTTCTTCTTTTTCTTTTTCCTCCTTTTTTATTTTCCTTTTTCTTTTTCTTTTTCTTCTTACCTTTGTCTTTTTCTTATTTTTTTATATCTTCTTTTTTTTTATTTTTTATTCTTCTTTTTTCTGCCTTTCTGTTTATCATTCTCTCTCTAACCATTAACCATGTCTTTATAAAAATTTATTGTATGTTCAACATTTTTTGCCTCATTTTTAATAATTTTAACTTCATCTTTACAATTTTAACTTCAACAATTTTAAGTTTATCTTCGACAGTTTTAACTGTCAACAATTTTGAGTTTCAACAGTTTTACGCGTCAATATGTAATTATTTTAACGTTTAACCTTCAACAATTTCAACTTATACAATTATTTAAATCTTCAAAATTGTTTATCTTAAATTCAAAAGAACTAACCTGAAATTCAACAACTACTACTGCGTGGTTACTACCAAAAGTCAGTAGTGTGCTTTTCTAAAAATTGCTTCTAATAAAAATGGCACAATTTAGAAATCCAAACTATTCACTATTTCTTACACAATTTTTACCAAAAGATTTAAATTTCTATAAATTTATCGAAAGTACATAATACCACATGTTTAAAAATATTTTTTGTTCACAGGTGGTGCCTTGTCAACAATTGGTGGCAAAGTTTCTCTTTTACTGTTATCAGCTGTTATCGCTAAAATGATTTTTGGGTTATAAATTCCTTTACATGAAATCAGTGCTAAGATTAATTTGTATTGTGATTTAATAAAAGATTCGTACAACATTATTTGATTTATTTATCTGAGAATGACAAAGATCCCCAGTTATGAGTTATGATTATTACAACACTAGCTGAAGTCCCCGGCGATTCCCGGGCTTTACACAGAGTTTTCGAAATCAAATGTAGACAGTGACCTTCCTCTTAATATTTCTATTTTTGAGAGTGATATTTCATGGTGGAATTCCATTATCATATATTATAATAAAGCGAATATAAAACTTTATTCCACTTAATTTTATTGGACCGTTACCGGTTTCAGCTCGTCAAAGCCATCTTCAGACTGGTACAAATATTTCCTAGTCTACGGTTTATATACACAACATATTGGGGAGGGGGAGAGGGGTGGTCTACAAGGATTTTAATCAATTACAATAATTATATAAATTATATAAAAAATAGAATCTAACTTTGTAACGAATAAGCAATTAGAATCATTTGCTAAGTCTCCGCTTTTGTATCCAGTCTAATTTTCATAATAATTTTCGATATTAAAATATGTAATTAGTTTAGACCATTCCAACTCCAATGTAAACACGTATCCCTTCAAAAAGCAATAAAAAATGCCAAACTTCATAAATATAATAACGATTTGACAATAAAATTAGGTCATTAGTAACTCATATTAGGTACTTGTAAGGTTTTTCCCTAATCATCATTGAAGTGAGCTGCAAACCCAATGTAATTAGCTTACTGGAATAACCAAAATATTTAGAAATTCGATAGTCTAAAATGACTTAGCAACAAATATAATTATTGTAATTGATTAAAATCCTTGTAGACCACCCCCCTCCCCCTCCCCAATATGTTGTGTATATAAACCGTAGACTAGGAAATATTTGTACCAGTCTGAAGATGGCTTTGACGAGCTGAAACCGGTAACGGTCCAATAAAATTAAGTGGAATAAAGTTTTATATTCGTTTTATTATAATATATGACCTTCCTCTTGTTTTGAAGGTCACATGTGCAAAATTTCATGAACCTCAGCCTAAAACTGTAGATTTTCATACAAATCAAATCCACACCGCCCGCTTGCCAGCCCACTCGTCCACCACAGGCAGACATTATCCTTTATATATTATATATTTCAACCGTTTTACACAAAACCTTAACAAATCACATACCTTAACCTTGCTCGTGAATCACTCTACCTATTGGTGAAAACCTTATGTAAATCCGTTCATTATTTTTTGAGTTTATCGCAAACAGACAGACAGACGCAGCGGAGGTCTTTCATTTATAATATGTAGAGATTTACACAAAACCTTGACAAATTATATACCTAAACCTTCCCCATGAATCACTCTATCTATTGGTGAAAACCACACGAAAATCTGCTCAGTAGTTTTTGAGTTTATCGCGAACAGACAGACAGACGCAGCGGAGGTCTTTCATTTATAATATGTAGAGATTTACACAAAACCTTGACAAATTATATACCTAAACCTTCCCCATGAATCACTCTACCTATTGAAATTATTGAAAATCAACGAATGGCGTTGGTTATAAAGGTTGGGTAATGGCGTTGTCAGTAGATGGCGTTTTGTTTCGTTAGTCGCAGCAACGTGTGGCCGGGTCTAGTAATAAAAAACCAAGTGTGCAGTTCACACGCGGTGGAAGTGAAACCTTCAGAAAACTAAAGTGGACAAGAGTGGGAAGGTTACGAAGCACCGCATAAAGAGGAGACCGATTATACTATCAATTTTTGTCGTTCAATAAATCGTCACTTCATTTGGATAGTTCACTTTACCTTATTCTGAGATACAAAGTGTCGAAGTTTACAAAGACGATTTCTCATAATGTACCTACTCGTATTTACCAATATTTACGATTATGAGATTGAATCTTGTGTAAAGTATTTTAACTTAATTTTTTTTTTACTGAGAAGCAAGCTGGAGTACGCGAGCGATGTTTGGGCACCGTACCACCTGAAGTACATCGATGTGTTAGAGCAAATCCAGAAGAAATTTCTCAGATATATTTATGTGTGGAAGCATGGAACCTATCCAAGGTTCATGCACCGTATTGACTTACTTGAGGAAACTGATTCTGTGAGTCTATAAACTAGGCGGAAAGCAAGTATTGTTATTCTGTCTTGCAAAATTTGGAACAATTTCATCGATAGCCCATTTCTCTTGGGATGCTATGATTATATGTACCAGACCACTACAGCCGAAGTCGACATCATGACTTATTTAAAGTACCGAACGGCAGAACAGACGTCTTGGCAAAGCATAGCATGACGAGGGGAGTGGTGCTGTTAAATGAAATTGCAAACCATTTGGATCTAAGTGACTGTTCTTAATATGCCTTAAAAATATTATTGAAGAGTCACTTGCCTAAATGCTGAAAGGGTAACTAAATTGTACTGTAATTGGAATTATTCTGTTGTACAATAATGATAAAATATAAATTAAAATAAAATAAAATAAATTAAACACATTTTAAAATAAATATTTAAACAGGGCATATACTTACTATTTTAGAACATACATACCTGGACATGAAAATAGAACCATATGCACCCAGTTAGGGCATAATATTTCATTGCACAAGGTCCTAATTACTTTTCTCTAACCACTGGAGCGATTTAGGTTGAAAAATGGACCACTTTTATTTTTCTGCGACTGATTTCGGTCCAAAAATGGACCACATTTTCTTACCATTCGTAAAACATTTAATGTAATTATTTTAAAAAATTCTTGGGCCAGCCATTTATTTTAACACGAAGCTATTGAAATGTTTTATCTATTATGACCATAGATGTCGCAAATCCGAACTTCGTAGACTATTATTTTAGAACAATATTAAAAATAAATTTTTAAAATATTCTTTCCCGCCGTATTTTTTAGGAGCTGTTTACGGATAAAATTAAGTCCTTTATCCATAGATATCCACCTTTAATTATCAAGTATACCACAGACAACATAGAGAAACCGAGAATATTCCATGTTGACCCGAATAAGTATCCCTCACGGCAGTTTCAAGTAAAAAAACACCCAGGATACACGCAATTCTAAACTTTACGATTTTTTTATATTTTTTTCATAAATCCTACATATATAAAATAAACGTTAAAATATAGGTTATTTCATTGGCTATATAGTACTATAATAAGTTTGTTTGTCTTCATGTCAAAATTCGAAGGTATGATTTTTTTAATGTTGACGAAAAATTAAAAAAAGACTATGGGAAATCTCAAGCAATCGAAGCAAATTTATTTATTTCGCGTGATCGCTTCAGCGGCTTGCAATTCCAAGATAGGGCCACGTACTATTTAAATATTTTCCATTCAAATATTTAAAACAAAAATACTAAAATTGTTAACCCCTTGAATGGCAGGAGATCATATTTGTCCCAGCTCACACATGAATGTGACATGTCTCATATAAATCGCAGTAACTCTCTTACTTCATATCAGAGTGAGAAATATGTGTTAAACGGTGTTAGAAAGGCAAAACACCACGATTTGTTGAATACTAGCAGACCCGGCCACACGTTGCTGTGGCTAACGAAACACAACGCCATTACCCCGCCAGAGTGGAAGATACTATCAGTATCACCCTGGTGTAAGACCACCATTCAGAATTGAAACGTTGCTTGAAAATGGCTTTAGCTGTGTTTGGTGACCAGATCTGAATAGCCAGGTACTGCCCAACCTTCCTCTTCCCTACCTCCTTCCCCTCCCCACTACCTTCAGCCTCACAACATACCCCAATTGGGGATGCCATAGTCTCGCTGGCTCCAGACGGGAGCAGTTGAGATTCTTGTGCGGTATTCACTGTAAAAAAAAATAAAAATTACCCAACCTTTATAAAATCCACACCACCCGCTTGCCAGCTGCCCGCTGCCTGCTGCCTGAATTGAAAATTTGAATTTCTCGGCTTTTATCTACTATTATTATACATATAAAACTTCCTCTTGAATCACTCTATCTATTGGGGAAAACCGCATGAAAATCCGTTGCGTAGTTTAAAAGATCTATGCGCACATACATTTTGAGCGACTTTACTTAATACTATGTAATTATTCTATAAAATAACCACCAACAAATTAAAATGTACATCTCTATGTAACCAAAATTTTGAATCGCAATTAGAAAAAAAAAATACACTTTGAAAATTTTTTCAAAATTATTTTTATATCAAAAAACAAAAAAATTTGGAGACAATAACGTTTATAATACATTTTTCTAATCAAATCTGTATGTGTATTATTTTTTTTCGTTTTCAGTAATTTTAGTGAGCAAAACGTGAATTGTGCCATTTTTAAAACTTTTTTTGTTTGCATTCCAAATTTTTATATGTAAAAAATTATATGTTTATTTTGAATTGCAAAATTTGGAAGCGTGTATTATACCTTTGAAATGCAGGTTTTAGTTTTGGGATATGTTCAGAAATATTCGATTTAATTGCATGTTAAGAGGAAATATTTTGACCATCTGAAAAATACTCCAAATATCTGAATATAAAAAATCGTCTTTGCAAACATTGAAACCTAAGAACACGGTCAGACGTGGTTAGAACCCTATCCCAGCAAAGTGATGAACCATTGCGTTTTCTATTTCCTAATAACGATCAACCTTCAAAAGAGAAAGATACAATCAAAATAGAGGTGTAAGTGAAAGTACCTTGAAAAATAAATGATTATTTTAAATCGTTCAAAATGCTTTGATGTTTTTTTTAAGGTGCCGGTAACCCGGGCGTATTATAAAAAACATATACTTGAATTGCGAAGCGAGGATCCAACTAGAAACCTTGGGAAAAAAGTTCAAGATCGAGAGAGGAGTAAGACAGGGAGACCCTCTATCACCAAAATTGTTCTCGGCTGCTCTGGAAAGTATCTTCCGCAAACTAGATTGGGAAAAATATGGTATCAACGTACAAGGTGTAAAACTTAACCACCTAAGATTTGCAGACGATATAGTCCTATTCGAGGAAAACCCAATGCACCTAATTAGAATGATAGAATCACTAAACGAGGAAAGTGTGAAAGTCGGCCTATGCATGAACAAAGACAAAACAAAATTGCTTACAAACTCTGAACCAGTAACTATAAAAATTGACAACCAACCACTCGAATATGTGTCAGATTACATCTATTTAGGACAGATAATATCTCACAAAGATCAAACCACTAAAGAAATCGAGAGAAGAGTAGCAAATGAATGGAAGAAATACTGGTCTTTGAAAGAAGTCTTGAAATCTAAGGAGCTAAGTATGCAAATAAAAAGGAAAGTCTTCAACACGTGTATACTTCCAGTCATCACATATGGATGTGAAACTTGGGCACTCACCAAACGCCACAGAGAAAAGTTGGAACGCTGCCAGAGAGCCATGGAGAGAAGTTTGACAGGAACAAGGAAACAGGACAGAGTGAGAGGTAGCACAATAAGGGAGAAAACTAAAGTTGCCGATGTAGTTACCCGAATAGACCAACAAAAGTGGAGATGGACAGGACACATGATACGCGATCCACAAGAGAAATGGTGCAAAAATGTCACTGACTGGTATCCCAGAGATGGCAAGAGAAGTAGAGGACGTCAACACATGAGATGGGAAGATGACCTAAAACTCACTGCTGGACATCAATGGAGAAGAGTAGCGCGTGACAGGTCCCAATGGAAAATGTTAGAGGAGGCCTATGCCAAGAGGCAAACTGAGCTTCGGGATATACTATAACAAATAAGATCATGTCTAATACATACCTAACAGAAGTCCAGAATAAAAAGGCTTATTATTATTATGTTTATAACCCGGGCGTTTATTTACATCAATAGTTATTTACTTCCATATATTATGTGCGCTACCCGACTTACTAGACAATATCTGTTCTGAGCCGGGTAGCAGTATAGATAATTTCATATATCATAAAGATTAATGCAAAAGGATACAAAAAAATAATATTTAAAAAAATACAAAGTACAAAAGAAAAACTTAAATAATAATAATACAAAGTAAAAAAGAAAAACATTAATAAAAATACAAAAGATAACCTACATATAATAATCTAAATACAAAAAAAATTACAAACATATATAAAGCAATTGAACATTTTCAGTATGAAAGTTCTTTTTTTAAATTTTAATATATGTTTAAATAACAATATACAACATATAAAAAATTAACACGTTCAGTTTGCAAGTAACTTGTTAATGCAATTCCTGTTATGTTAGAATGCAATTCATGTTAGAACTTTGTCATACATATTTCTACGAAAATACAACACGGATGGTTCTGAAAATTATTTTAGGTATGGAAATGAGCAAAATAAATGCTTTAGCATTCAAAGTTAATTTTTGAAAAATATGTAGTTAGAACTGCATCCAAATGAGGTGGCAAAAAATGTTGTTTAACTTATGGTGGGTTTATATTCGTCTGACGTGTTGTGTCGTGATGTGCTTTGATACGATGGCTAGCGTTCACATCTATATATGTCGTGTTCTGACGCTTTCTGGCGATATAGTCATCACAACACAGAACTGGCCCGTGAACACTTGTCTGATCTGTCATGACGCGGCCGCCCCCGCGCCCCCCGCCTTCGCCGCTCTGACGATAATTGAGATAGCTTCTGATGCACTACGACAGAACGCATCATGTCAGACAGCGACACACTAAACGTCACCAGACCATACTAATGTATGAAACCGATACCGTTCGGACGCGTCACGACACGATACGACAGACAATTTTTTTTATTTTTTTTTATTTTTTTTTTTTTATTAGCAAAGTTTTTTTGGTACATTTACATATGGGTAAATACATAATAATAAAAAATGTAAGTAACAAAAAAAAATCCCACAAAGGCGAAGCCTGTGTGTGGGTATTATATTATGTGGATAACAGTGGTAGTTAAAATAAAATTATAAAAAAATAAAAAATATATATATAAGCATAGAGTCTACAGTGATTAACATGAATGACTTCGTAGGAGTTTAAAAATTTAAAAATATATGTAAGATAAACACACAAATTAAAATATATATGCATAGTGTCTACAGTGATCAACATGATTGACTTCATACGAGTATAAAAATTTAAAAATATATCTAAGATAAACCATAGAAATAAATTTAACCATAGAAATAAATTCTACGTCTGAGAGACGCGCGCAGTCTATCTCAGTTAACTCAATTGCCAAGCAGGGCTAGCGCGGGGCGGCTGTCACCACGGTAAGTACCTATAATAATAATAATAAATGATATTTCAAATTATCGACCAATTAGTATTTTAACTCCTCTGTCGAAAATATTGGAAAAAGTAATAAAAAAACAAGTTCTTACATTTTTGGATACCAATAAAATATTATCACCTACGCAGTATGGTTTTAGAAAAAACCTGGGTACTGGTGACGCTATAGCTAATGTAACTAATACAATTATTAGAAAACTGGATGAAGGCAAAAAATGCTTAGCTGTTTTCATTGATCTTCAAAAAGCTTTCGATACAATTGATCATGAAATACTGTACTTAAAACTAAAAAAAAATGGAATTGACCGAAACAACTCTAAACCTACTTAGAAGTTATTTAACTGGAAGAGAACAAATTGTACAAATTGGTAAAAGAAAGAGCAAATCTCTTCCAATTATATTCGGGGTCCCCCAGGGAAGCGTATTAGGACCTATACTATTTCTGATATATATAAATGACCTTATGAATCTTCCCATTAATGGAAACATAATGAGCTTTGCAGATGACACTGTTATTATATTCCACGAACAAGATTGGACAAGAACCTACAAGGAGGCGGAAAATGGCCTGGCTTTACTTCAAAACTGGCTAAAAGTAAACTCCCTTACATTAAATGTTAGTAAAACTAAATATCTAACTTTCTCCAAAAACAAAAGAGGACAACCAATGAATGTGCATACCCTCAAATTACATGAATGTCAAAATACTTTTCCACAATGTTCCTGCCCGTCTATAACCCAAGCCAAAAGTATTAAATATCTTGGGATTGAAATTGATGAAAATCTACAGTGGAATTCACACATTGAGCTTACCTCAAAAAAGCTAACAAAACTCATCTACTTTTTCAAAAAATTAAGAAACATCTTGTCGATGAGGGATCTAAAGAGAGTATATTATGCTTTATGCCACACTCGATTGGAATATGGAGTAATAGGATGGGGCTCAGCAGCATCTAATCACTTAAAACAACTTAAGATAACTCAGAATTGCATTATAAAGACCATTCTAAAGGTCCCCATAAGGACGTCAACAGCAGAAATTTTTAAACAGTTTGATGTTCCAAGCATACAGAAAATCTATGCCAAAAACATTCTAGTGCATCACCACAAAAATGATTCAGAGGCAGACACCTCACACGCTCATAAAACCAGAGCTAAACAAACAGACATACTTAATATACCAAAGTGTAACTCTTCATTTGGTCAAAGAAGTTCTGCATTTTTAGCAGTAAAGTTATATAACAAACTCCCACTTAGTATCAAACAAATAAAAATAAAAAATAGCTACATTAAGGACATTAAATGTTGGCTGAAGAATCTATCGGAAAATGAACTTACTAGTATACTTAAAACATCATAGAAGTTTCTGGAAAACCTTATCCAATGAAGTTAAACCATAGAAGTCGCTGAAAAACTTATCCAAAGCATAGTCCCCCTCAGCACAGGATCTCCTAGTGAGGAGGACTACGAATATATTTTATATATACATCTAACTAACATGTTTCATATAAAAATGTAAAAAATATTTTATAGTTACTAAATAAAAAAATAAAAAATAAATAAAAAAAATTACGGAGAAATACATACACCATACGTCCGAAAGACGTATGCTTAACTTTGTGTAACTTTCAGACTTATTCGTATAAATGTGATTTAGCGAAATAATATTAACTGCTCGAGCGACAGCGCGATTAAAAACTTTTTTCTCCGATTGCTCGTGATTTTTTGGAAATCATTTTGAATAATTTCCGCCCACATTAAAAAATCATACCTCCGAATTTTAATATGGATATACAAACTTATAATAGTTCTAGATAGTTTTTGACCTTAGTCGCTCTAATGGATAAAAAAAATATATGTACCTATAACGACTGATTACCATTTAAACTATCATAATTTTTTTTGTTACAAAAATACATTTACAGTAAGTTTAAAGAAGCTTTGACTGTCCAACTAGGAAGGTCTCCCGTTCTAGGACAGTCAAATTGACATGTTTCGTACATATATTAGCTAGGTAGGTACATTATGATTCACAGTATTAAATAATAAAGTTAAGATTCACAAATTCCATATTCATAATTATAATAATATTATATGATACAGTTGAGTACTAGGTTTTGTTTTTATTATTATTTATTTGGCTTTCACCCGTAAGGTTGATCTTGGCCATAAGCTGGGTCCACACATGTTCTTTTGTCCGTTCCGTTCCTCCGTTCTGTACCTCCGTTCCGTATCAAAAACTCTGGACGCAAGTAAAAATAGCCCGTACCTCCGTAACGTCGCTGCGATCATCGGCATAATCGCGTGTTCATTCCATTCCAGAGAGAACGACCTGCGCATGCCGCGATCGCGTCCAGACACTCCAGACTGGCGCATACCCGTATTGTATCGTCTTTGAACGGGCCGAAAAAACCGACTCCCGATGGATAGGGGCGTACCTCTACCCGTAACGTCCCTCCGTAACACCGTACCGTTCCGAACGGGCGTCCAAACTAGCGTTCTTGATCGCGACGCTGATACGGAACGGAGGAACGGAACGGACAAAAGAACATGTGTGGACCCAGCTTAGTTAGTTACATATTTTAAAAATTATTTAGGTACATTTTCGTTTTTTTTAAAAATTCGTTACATTACCAGATTTTTAAATTATTTACATTTTCAGTTTTTTTCTTAATTGGTTACATTATCAGTTTTTTTTTAGATTTTTTAAAATTAGTTTTTTTTATGGAATAGATACATTATATTATCAAATATAGAAAATGGGCCAAGGCAAATAATATTCATTATGATTATATAAGTTGTACTAACTACTAACAGAGAGTTGGTATTAATAGTTATTACGAAATTGTATAGTAGGAAGATGTACAGGTTCCCAAAAATAGGAACCTGAACAACTGTACATAATAACATATAAAAATAATACGATTTAGACGTGAAAAAATGAAACATTATAAAAAATATTATTATTATTATTTTTCATTTAAAAAAGAAATAATATTTTGTTGTGGGTTTGTAAAAGGTGTATTTTTTTGATAACAATTTTTTTTTTAATCTTCTGTTTTTTTTTTAAAGTAAACAACCCTAAACTCAACTGTAAACTGTGTAAGTATGATAATTTGTCAAATATTCATTTTTAAACTTCAGTACGTCTTTAAGACGTATAATTAACTAAGGTAGGTAAAAATAAGATTATCTCTCTAGGGTTAAATCCACCATAAAAGTGAAACGTTGGATAATACGCCATTTTATTTCTGCCAACAATCCAATCGCAACTCTATATTAGTTCCCAGTTCCTACCTAGTATTCGTGTCAAAAGTAAAAGTAAAATAATATTTATACTAATGGTAGCACTGAACGAACTTCACACCGGACGCCATTTTCGCCACGACTTCGGCTGGCAATCGTCGCGAGAGACGTTTAACCGTGTTGCCAAATTGTGAGGTTACAATTGTTTTTTTTTACGTTCCCTTCACTCAAACCGGCCCGACACGTTCCCAAAACACTCCTCAATCACCAGAGGACGCCATTAAACCGCAAAACCAGAGAAAAGGACGAATCAAGCTGCGTTTTTGGGTCCTAACCTACTTTTTGGCGGAAGAACCCAATAGTAAAAAAACGAACTGAAACAGAGACACGTGCTTGTTTGATTCTCTAAACATACGGCAGGATTAATTTGTGTTCCCGTGGGATTATTTGCGATTTAAAACGCATCACAAAATGAAAAAACAAAGGTACGAGTGCAAATCAAATATTTACTTGACACGTTTAGTGCAATTATTGTGATTTTTTTCTTAGCGTGGTGTTTCAATTTTATACCTCGTTAAAATCGCTTTTAAAACTGTATATCTGTCTCGTATTTTGTGTGGTTTTAATTGTGTACGCGTCCTGTTTTATTTCTGGATGTTTTAAATGTCGTAGCCTATTTTTAGACGAAGTCCAGACGTGTTTTGAAAAAGATATAGGTTATGATCGCCATCTGTCAGAATATTTTTTCTTCAGTTTTTGATTTCAACAAACTCACAATCTGATTATCTTACATTATTATATGTTTAATCGTGTGTATTGTGTCGCTGTGTGTATTGATTTAACTTTCTTTTTACGCCAGTTTGTATTGTATCAATTGAAATTGTATTTTTGTTTCACCTCGGAGGTATTCACTTATATACCTGCAGTGCACTGTTTAAGTCCGCGAATAGTTTGGCAGGCACTGTTACAGAAATATTGTTGTAAATAGTATTGATTATTGTATCGTATTGTCTCACGTTTGTATTACTGACTACACTTTCAAAACAAGAAAGTGATTCCACAAATCAATCGATGAATATGCATTTATTTAAGTTGTAAACATTCCTAACACCGCTGCAGTCTTCTAAGAAACTTAATTATAAGGTAGAAAAGAATAAATACATACTGCATCAAGATTTAAAAACATTTATGTTAATGTTATTAAGCATACATTATTTAAATATCACTTCGTATCAACTTAATTACTACAGAGAAGCAAAAATAGCAGTCCACAAAGGAGTGCTTGTACTTACCCTGATGACAGTGAAGTATGGAGTTAGCAGAGGAAGGATGAAAGTAAACTGAATGTTGTCGAAATGAGATCCCTGTAGCAATATGTGTGGTAAAATTAGATATGATCGTGTGAGCAATGTGAAGATCCGCAAAGAATGCAAGGCTGATGTAAGCGCAAGGAGTAAGATTAAGAAAAGGACCCTCAGATGGTTTGGGCATGTAGAGCGAATAAACGAAGAAAGAAGTGTGAGGAGAATATGTGACGTGAGGAGAATATGTGACGCAAATGTGAATGGTAGAAGTGAGATTATTTATGCATTAAACCGCTTACTCGAATACGGAATACTTTTTATCAAAACAGTTAGATTTAGCTTTATTATTACGAAAAGTGAGTATTTATATCGGGGGAGACCAAAAAACATGCAAAAAATATGCATTTAACATTTTAATTTTGTTAAAATTAATTCACTCGCGCGGTAACGCCATGTTTATTTATCGTTTTTATTTTAACATTTCATCAATGCTGCCAATCATAGAAAAAATATTTTTGCATAAAACAAAGTGAATGCATTATTGACAAGTATTTATAACAGTAGAACATGGAAAGAAATGATAAGTTTTAAGATTTTCACGGCCAAAAGCATTATCGTTATTTGTTTTTGGGGTGTTATGCCGTGTTGCGCTACCTCCTTCTTTAGCCAACGTTTCGCAACACATCTACCGGATCTGCCCTGATGACAGACACTGCAACGATGTCCGAAACGTTGGCTAAAGAAGGAGGTAGCGCAACACGGCATAACACCCCAAAAACAAATAATATAAATGGAAAGAAATATATTAAAATAACTACACAAACCCGCGAGACAAAACCTGCTTTGCCAAACAAACCATTCAAAACCTGGGATGTTTTTTACAATTATAATGAGTTTATTTTAGATAAGTAATTTATTTTATAAGATTGGTACTTCCGACAAATGTCATATTTGATTGTCTATTAGTTAAAAAGGAACATTCCGTATTATCCGTGCATAAAACTTCGACAACACGAACGTTACGTATTATCCGTGAGGTGGACTAACTGCATATTTACCGAAGTGAGGATGCTCGAGAAAGACATGGCACGGTTGACTGAATCGGATACTTGAGTCGGGCCATGTCAAGAATCAGAATAATAGAAAAGTATGTATGAATGAGGCAAGGAGTGTGCGGCAAAACCGGGTTGTTTGGAGGTCCGTCCTCTCTGCCTACTCCTGCGGAGAAACGGCGTGATGTTTAATAGTTAGTTAACAAATATTTGTATTGGGGAAAATGGAAAAAATGCATTTAAGTTTAAAGTAAAATGTTCATTCAACTGCTAACCCTGTACAAATCGCAAGTGCACCCCTTGGTTGAATTTGGCAGCCATCTCTGGTCTGGAGCTCCAAAATACCTGAAAAAACTCTCGATTCTGTGCAGAAAGGGGCGGTCACCGATATTTCAATGAAAGGTTCTCCGAGGAAGTGGTGTCATTGATTCCTTTGGCACCGGTACATAGTCGGGAAACACACTCCAAAGCACGCCCAACATTTGTACACAGTTGTCATTTCTCACATGAGAATGGGTCCCTTCTTCGATTCATTCTTGAGCTCAACAGCTCGGCTGTGGAACGATTTGCCGGCCTCTATGTTTCTTCCTTCCTATAACATCTTCTCTTCAAGACCAATGTTCATTCCTTCCTCTCCTCAAAAAGACCCTTCACACGGCATCTCAGATGACATAGTTCCTGAGGGAAATTATTTTCCCCAGGGCCTCCTGCGTAGAGTTAATTTAACAAAAAAGCAACGTTTCAATTCTGAATGGTGTTCTTAACACTAGGGCGATACTGAGTATCTTCCACTTAGGAACGTGTCGCAAATATACTATACATTATTTTTATATGAATTACCTAATTGCTAAATAACACAAATTAATCGACCACGCCGGCTGTAATTTTTTTAACTTACGACACTTTACTACGGGATTTGCGTATATAACTTTTTGACTTACGACATTTTTCTACGGGATATGCGTATATTTGTACAAACACTACAATAATTAATTCATTCTGCTAATTATCTAATGTTGCATATTATTTTGTTTTTCAGACTATCGTAGCGTTTTGGCAACACTATTGCAACTAGAAATGGTTCACTCGAATGACCAAGCCAAATTCCTCAAGTCAACAGCATCGCCCAAACTCAAAAGCCAAACATCCGATAAGACGCTAAACTGGCCTCTCTAAAAACACCAAACTTCTTTTTATTTTCAAATTAATTTAATTTTAAACACTGACCAAATTTAATTTAAAAAGATATATATATATATATATATATATATTGATTCAAATTTAAATCTAACTTTAATTTTAAGAATATATTATTAACAATATATTATAAACTAAACGATTAAAGCAATAATTTTTTTAATGGTACATTTTTGAGTGTATATCGGAATAGGAATTGTATATATATAGATAATCGTTTTTGGTGTGTTTAGTTGCGTCTTTTTTTTGAGTTTGGTTTTTGAAAGATGAAAATTCCCACTGCTGCCGCGCCGAACGGACCTTACTATCACGGACCAGCCAACGGAATGGAGCTCAACCCACAGTGGCAGGTAATGTGATCTTTTTATTTGCATTTGTGGGCGACCTCTGTTTCTGAGGCGGGTACGGATGCCGTCGTCCCAGGGTAGATTTATTGGATTACCAACACCTGTGAAATAGGTCACCCCAAGTGGTTCGCTACATTTGGTGACTTAGCAGGGGTGTCGGGTTTTGTTTTTTTTTTTACATTTGCTCTGCACAGAAGGCCCTGAGGACAATAATTCCCCTCAGAGCCTAAGTCATCTTTGGGGATGTTGTGTGGAGGGTCTTTTTAGGAAAGGTAGAAGTAGGAATCTGGACGTCAGCATGTCCAGGAGGAACTGACGTACGAATCCATCCCTCCCACTGCGATGTAAGGTGATGTTCTAAGAGAGTATGGCTGGAGAAGTCAAAGGGACTCTATCGATACGGCCTGCCATGCAGCGGGTGGGCCGACGTATCCGCGGACAAACTTTACCCCATGAACCCCCCCCCCCGCTAAGCCACCAAACGTAGCAAACCACCCGGGTGACCTACGGCGGAGGTGTTGGTTATCCAATAAATGGTTCCAGGGGGGGTGGCGGTACCCATATCCGCCTTACAAATTGGTTCGTCTTACTGTAACAATTAATTTTAATAAAATTAATCTCAATTTGGGAGGCAGGTACGGGTACCGTCGCCCTGGTAATGGTTTATTGGATTACCAATTACTGTGATTACACAGTGCAAAACCACTTGCGGTGACCTATTAAGGTGTGTTGTATGTTTGGTGACTTAGCACTGAGCTCTGGTTCACTGAGTTGATAGGGTGAGGTTGGTCTAGGTCTTGACGGCGAATACGTTTGCCCGCCTTCTGCGTGGCGGGCTGGATCGGTAGAGACTACTAGGTTGAGAAACCTACATCTCTCTAGCCGGACTCTACCCTTGCACCACAGTGGGAGGGTTGGATTCATATGTCCGGTACTCCTGGACACACGCCGACTGCCAGATTCCTTGCCACATAGAAATCGTCTCCCTTACTATCATAGTGAGAAATATGATCTGTACGGTGTTAAAAAGAGAATACAACACTTATATATTAGTGATATTGCATATTCGTAACCAAGATATTGCATACGCATGAACACGGTCTGTTATTTATATTTTCGTAACTATGGTCCCCGTGGAGTGCCCCGAATTTTGCATCGGCCGGTAAATTCTCTAGCCCCCCCCAGGGTGGACCAATTTGAAGTTGCTAGCTAAGACCTCTATTCAGAATTGAAACGTTGCCTGAAGTGACTTTCGCCGTGTTTGGTGACCAGATCTGAATAGCCAGGTACTTCCCCACCTACTTCTTCCCTATTTCCTTCCCTCCCCACTACCTTCAGCCTCACAACGTACCCCATTTAGGGATGCCATAGTCTCACTGGCTCCAGACGGGAGCAGTTGGGACTCTTGTGCGGTATTCATGTAAAAAAAAAAAACTAAAAAAAGAAGAATATATGACGCAAATGTGAATGGTAGAAAAGTCGGGGACACCCGAGGAAGACATGACACGACCGAGTGAATCGGTTACTTGAGTCGGGCCATGTCAAGAGTCAAAATAATAGAAGAGCATGTGTGAGACGATGTATGGATGTGAATGAGGCAAGGAGTGTGTGCCAAGATCGAGTTGTTTGGCGGTCCGTCCTCTCTGCCTACCCTGCAGCGAAACGGCGTGATGGTTAGTTAGTTAGTTAAAAATTAACCACAAAATAATTAAAATGTACGCTTTTGTGAAACCAAAGATACTTGAGTGCATTTAGAAAAACATTTTTAAACTCGTTGAATTTTTTTTATTAATTATTTTACATGTAACCACAAAAAATGAGGTGACAATAACAATTATAATATATTTGTCTAATAAAATGTGTTTATTTTTATTTTTTTTTTCTTTATCAGCAATTTTAGTTGGTGAGCAATTTTTTAAATTTTTTATGTTTTCATTAAAAAATTCATCTTTCAAAAACGATTTTTTGTTTCCGGATACTTTCACAAATATACCATTTATTTTGATTTTATTGCAAAGCGGAAATATTCTGACCTTCCGACAGAATTTCGAACGTCCAGTTGATTACTCAGACGTCTCCAAATGCCAAGTTTTGAAATGATTTTTTTTTTATGAATACCGCACAAGCTTCCCAACTGCTCATCCTGTATCATCCCCAATTGGGGTATGTTGTGAGGCTGAAGGTAATGGGGTGGGGAACGAGATAAGGAAGAGGAAGGTGGGAAAGTACCTGGGTATTCAGATCTGGTCACCAAACACGGTTAAAGCCATTTCAAGCAACGTTTCAGTTCTGAACCAGGGCGATACTGAGTATCTTCCACTCTGGAACATGCCGCAAATATATATACTATATATTATTTTAAATAAGTAAATTGTGAAATAACACAAATTAGTCAAATAAAATTTATTTGCCATGCTGGAATTCGATCCCACGACCTTCGGATTACGAGTCAAGAGCCTTACTACTGGACTACGTCGGCCGTCAAAAGCAATATTATTTACTCGTGTGTGTGTTTTACATTTTAAATATGCTATAAAATAACACTGGGAGGCATAACGGTCTGGTACATTAGAATGGCATTTTGAAATATCCTACTAGTAACCCAGAAAACATAAAAATTTGTTTTAATTCACTATTACAAGTTTTCCTGCATGTATACTAGATTCTTCTCCTTCCTTTCGCTGTCCCAACTCATTGCCTAGGTAGGCTGTCGGGGTCGGCTCTTCTCGTTCTCAGGTTGTAATTTCTTCTGTTCTGAGTATCGCCTTCATCCAGGCCGTTTCTCTGAAGAATTTTGGAGCATTGAGTCATCCAGGAGTTTTTCGGTCTTCCTCTGGATGACTGTCGATGAAGCTCCATAGACAGTGCCTGCCTCACTGTGTGGTCTGATGGTCTCCGTCTTATGCGTCCATACCATCTCAACTGTCGTTCCTCCAGCTTACTATTTATGTCTGTGACACCCAGGCTACCACGAATGCGTGAACTTTTGATCTTATCTTTTAGTGATACTCCTGCCGACCATCTAAGCATTCGCATTTCTGCTGTTTGGAGTTGCCTAGAGTAGGAGTTGTACATAGTCCAGCATTCGGAGCCATACGTTATTGCGGGTCTTTCAATAGTCTGGTATAATATCTTTCCTTTAAGTTTTATAGGCATTTTGGAGCCACACAATATTCCTGTTACGGATCTGAATTTAATCCATCCCACACCTATTCTATGGATGACATCCGCTACACATCCTCCGTCTCAGTGGTTTAGTGAGCCCAGATACTTAAATAAATCACAGTTGGCTAATGTTAATCCATCCAGTTACAGCATTTGTGTCTTCAAATGGCAAATACAAATATTCAGTCTTTTTCCATGTATACTAGATTGTGTGGTGTTTATGTAAGTAATCTAAGTATTGTACCAGATAGAAGATACACTAATACATATAACTGCATATTCAACTCTTATTTCGATGTTTTGGAAATGTCTGATTAAGCAACTAGATGTTTGATATGCCGACATAGATTTAACGGTTCAAATATAAACAAAAATTTTAACAAAACAAAAAAAACAACTTAACCTCTAATCGGCCGGAGACGCTCGCGCGCAGCTTGTGGGCATGCTCGAAAAAAATATTTCGAAATAAATATGTTTGTCTGCGATTTTGACCCTTCAATGTACAGAATGTGTATGAAGAACACGGTCAGAATCGCTTGCGCCAACATTACCCCATAAGATGGGTAAAAATTTCATTCGCCTTGCAACCCCAAAATATTTTTAAACGATTTTATCTGTGGCATAAAAATGTCAGATTTGCCGCAAATTTTAGCTGTCAAAGTTGATGCATGTTCCTCGACTAAAACATCGTAAAACCTATTAATTTGCGTAATTAACGCAAGTAATGTTGTTTTGGTACATAGTTTATTGTTCTAGGAATGTATTTCGGTCAATAAAATATACGATAACTCAAAATTAATCCACAAAACATTCAATTCAAAATCGTGTTTTGTTACGAAATTTCCGTATTTTTCCTGGAATTTGCTGGCCTTTGACAGGTTAAAAAAATGCACTAAAAAGTAAAAAATAATTTCGTATTCTTCTACAACTTAATAATCGACTTACTTTTTCTACTCCATATGCAGGTACGATTGTTATTTTTGGAGTCGGTGTCAGCCAAGGTAGGTTTGTAACTACATACATAGTTATAGGTGAGATGTGCTTGTGTTGCACGCGTGACTTGACGAGGCGAGAGGTGAGAGCGGGGCCGCGGCGGTAGGGAGCTGTCAAGTGAACACGCCGGGCCGGGTACCTTGGCTGACTACCGACTCCAAAAATAACAATCTTACCTACATATTGATGAGTAGAAAAAGTAAGTCGATTATTAAGTTGTAGAAGAATATGAAATTATTTTTTTACTTTTTAGTGCATTTTTTGAACTCGTTTTTTTGTTTTGTTAAAATTTTTGTTTATTTTTAAATTTTTAGTGAATCTAAAGTACACTAACTAATTTGTCTGAATACGGTAGACCTACTAAACGTGCTGTTCATATGAGATATACATTACTTGACCATAACGACGTTACGGTAGGTGACTCAAATATCCGGAAAGCCTATAAAAGATTCGGCCGAGTATCGTTAATTTGCTCCTTAGAATTGAAGAGTTCCGTTACTTTGTCATGGATCCCATAATCAGAACCTAACCAAATTCTTATCAAACTACCCTTGAAGTACATCCTTTCCAATAAAAAAAGAATCATCGAAATCGGTTAGCGTGATATTGAGTTATTCGTCCATTTGTCGCGCACATACTTAATTGCAAATTTAAGACTTATATGGTTTTCTCATAGATGCCATTGTCAGAACTGGACCAAATTAAAATGGGACCACACGGGAAGCACCAGCTTTCAAATAAAAAAAGAATCATCAATATCGGTTCACCCAGTCAAAAGTTCTGAGGTAACAAACATAAAAAAAAATAAAAAATACCGTCGATTTGAGAACCTCCTCCTTTTTGAAGTCGTTTAAAATTTTGTTTTCACCTGCTTTGATGTGTGTTTATATATTAGCCTCTTGATTTTGAAATGTTATGCTATTGTTTTCAGGGGAACGGGGTGATACTAGAAGCAGGACCCCCAGGCAACGGTGGACCCTACATGGTGCCACACCACGTACATCCCGCAGGTCAGTAACGCAAGCATTCAGCTCCCGTGTCATGTTTGGGGATGCTGTGTGAAGGAAGAGTTATGAGGGGTGGGTAGGAATCTGGGGGTCAGTGTGTCAGGAGTGACGGATGCAAGGCGATAGGTCGAGAGAGTACGGCTGAAGGGGTCTAGATTATGTTTGCCTCGAGCAGTCTCTTCCGATCCGGCCCACCACGCAGTAGGTGAGTAAATGCATTCACCGCCTAGATAAAACTCATATTAAAACCTGGGCACCCCTGCTAAATCACCAAACGTAGTAAACCGCTTGGGGTGACCTATGGCAGTGGTGTTGGTTATCCTATAAATGGTTCCCGGGGCAACGTCTCCCAAATTAACGATAAATTATTAGATAACCAACATCCCTGCCATAGCTCACCCCAAGTGGTTCGCTACGTTTGGTGATTTGGCAGGGGTGCCCGGGTTCTTTGGTGAGGTTTGTCTAGGTTGCAAGTGCGTTTGCCCACCTACTGCGTGGCGGGCCGGATCGAGAGAGTCCCTTTGACTTCTCCAGCCGTACTCTCTCGGAACATCGTCTTGCACCGCAGTGGGAGGAATGGATTCAAACGTCTATCACTCCTGGACACACTGACCGCCAGATTCCTTCCCACCCCTCACACTCATTTCAGAGTGGAATATACTCTCAGTATTGCCCTGGTGTAAGACCACCATTCAGAATTAAAATGTTGCTTGAAATGGCTTTAGCTGTATTTGGTGACCAGATCTGAATAGCCAGGTACTTCCCCACCTTCCTCTTCTCCATCTCCTTCCCCTCCCCACTACCTTCAGCCTCACAACATACCTTAATTGCGGGTGCTATATTCTCACTGGCTCCAGCTGGGACTCTTGTTTAGCATTAAAAAAAATACTTTTTCTTTCTCAAAACTTCCTCTCCTTCATTTAAAAAAAAAAACCCTCTGAATGGTATTTTATGTTGTGAGAGTGGATTTATGTGTTCGTGTCAAAGAATGACTTTTTTTTTTTTTTTTTACATTAACTCCACACAGGAGGCCCCGAGGAAAATAATTTCCCTCAGGGCCTATGTCATCTGGGATGCTGTGTGGAGGGTGAAAGACCTTGATTTTGTGTTACTATCACTGCTTAACAATGATAAAATATATGTTGCATAGAAAGGAGAGGACTCACCGGAAAAGGATAAAACTTGTAGGCTGGCAATGCACTTGTATGATTCCTTTCCCATCCAAGAGGCACAATCACAATAGGCGTGAATGTTCGTTATTTTGATAGTACACAGCGGAGTTATTTATAGCGGATTAACCGAGAGCGGAAGCACAAAATGGATATATGCGGCGGGAGTATATTGCAGACTGATTAAGATTGTGGGTGAGATTGACGGGTAGGGAATAGGTAGGACAAAGGACTTGCAACAATAATTTTAATACCAATCTCAAGCAGTGACAGTATGTATGCGTGCTGTGTAGGTATGTGTATGTGTGGGTATATGTATGTGTGGGTATATGTATGTGTGGGTATATGTATGTGTGGGTATATGTATGTGTGGGTATATGTATGTGTGGGTATATGTATGGGCGTAACCACCCTCCATATAGCAATCCTTAAAGATGTCATTGACCTTGATCAGAATTATCTGCTTCAAGGCCTCCTGTGTACCTAGAGCTAATGTAAAAAAAAATACATACCTAGTTAAATTTTTTTTTTATAAAAAACTTTTTTATAACTTTTGAAGTTTATTCCCATCATTGTAATATTATATCATTGAAGAAGATATTTTCTCTTTCATATTTTCATTCAGATTATTATTTTTATCTTCTCCAGTGATATATTACATAGTTTATTTGGTAATTTTTCGGGATTAGTGTCCACGGCTATTACGAATAATTTTTAGAAAAAAACTTTAGATTCGCCTTAATCACTATAAAAGGAAACTTTTTGCATCACGGCCGGCGGAAAATAATGCATTTTAATTTTCAATTTCGTTAAATAAAATTTCACTTCGCGAACCGATACTACGACAGCCCGCCCGCCATATTTTGTTACTGTTATGTTGGTATCCCTGACCTGATACAAAGAAGAGATAGATACGATTGTAGCCGACTTCGTGGGATACGTTCATGGGGTGAGGTTTGTCTAGGTCTTGGAGGCGGATGACCAGGACATACTGAACCCCAGATTCCTACCCACCCCTTAAACCCTTTTCCTTCCCAGAACTCTTCTCTCCTTTAAAAAAAAACCTCCACACAGCATCCTCAAAGATGACATAGGCCCTGAGGGAAATTATTTTCCTCAGGGCCTCCTGTGTGGAGCTCATATAAAAAAAAATTTAAAAAAGCCTGTAAAATAAGTCTCTAGCTATAAGTCTTAGATGTAAGTCAATAGTTATAATTGTGAATCTTAGTTGTAAGCCAGTAATATTAATTCCTTCAAATACTTATTTGTACAGCGCCCTTGAGGTGATTTTTCACAAAAATGGCGCTATATAAATTAGCCAAATATTATTATTATTATTATTATGAAAGGCGCGTAATTATGAAAAACAGAATTAATAATATAATGTAAACGAACCTCTAATCAGGCACTGAATTGGAGACAAACCATTCAAATCCTGGGATGTTTTTTAAAATAAAGATAATATTCGCAAGCCCGCTAGACAAACCCTGCTTTGCCAGACAAACCATTCAAAAACGTAGGCTGTTTTTTAAAGTAAAGATAACATACACAATCCCGCTAGACAAACCCTGCTTTGCCAGACAAACCATTCAAAAACGTAGGCTGTTTTTTAAAGTAAAGATAACATACACAATCCCGCTAAACAAACCCTGCTTTGCCAGATAAACCATTCAAAAACATAGGCTGTTTTTTAAAGTAAAGATAACATACACAATCCCGCTAGACACCCTACTTTGCCAGACAAACCATTTAAAAACGTAGGCTGTTTTTTAAAGTAAAGATAACATACACAATCCCGCTAGACAAACCCTGCTTTGCCAGACAAACCATTTAAAAACGTAGGCTGTTAAAGTAAAGATAACATACACAATCCCGCTAGACAAACCCTGCTTTGCCAGACAAACCATTTAAAAACGTAGGCTGTTTTTTTAAAGTAAAGATAACATTCACAAGCCCGCTAGACAAATTTCATAATTACGCGCCTCATCATATATCCCACGAAGTCGGCTACAATCGTATCTAGCTCTTCTTTGTATCAGGTCAGGGATACCAACATAACAGTGACAAAAAATGGCGGGGATTGGTATATTTATGGCGGGCGGGCTGTCGTAGTATCGGTTCGCGAAGTGAAATTTTATTTAACGAAATTGAAAATTAAAATGCATTATTTTCCGCCGGCCGCGATGCAAAAAAGTTTCCTTTTATAGTGATTAAGGCGAATCTAAAGTTTTTTTCTAAAAATTATTCGTAATAACCATGGACACTAATCCCGAAAATTTACCGTTTATTTACTAAGTAATATGAACCAACTCATAAATGTTGCAGGATTTGCACCACCCGGGGGCTTCTACCAGGGGGCAGGATCACCAGGTCAGCCCCAGGACTTCTCCGAGTACATGTGGATGGAAAACGAGGAAGAATTTGACAAGCAGGTACTCTTTACTCCGATACATACTCTAAGATAACCTTTACACATGTAAGTTTTTTCCAGTAAGCCGCTAGCTTAACCACACGAGCAATTATGGTCGAAAAATAGACCACTTTTATTTTTCTGCCGTTAACCTGTCACAAGCCAGGAAAAACACGGAAATTCCCTAACAAAGCACAACTTTGAATTTTGAATTGAATGTTTTGTGGATTAATTTTGAGCTATCGTATATTTTATTGACCGAAACACATTCCTAGAACAATAAACTATGTACGAAAACGACATTACTTGCGTTAATTATGTAAAACAACAGGTTTTACGATGTTTTTGTCAAGTAACACGCATCGACTTTGACAGAAAGAATTACGGCAAATTTGACATTTTGATGCCACAGATAAAATCAGTTAAAAATATTCTGGGGTTGCAAGGTGAATGAAATTTTTGCCCATCTTATGCGGAAATGTTGGCGCAAGCGATTCTGACCTTGTCCTTCATACAAATTCTGTACATAGAAGGGTCAAAATCGCAGACAAACATATATTTTTCGAATTTTTTTCCGCTCGCATGCGCACAAACTGCGCATGGATTCGCGTCTCCGGCCGATTATAGATTGATAGTGGTCCAAAATTGGACTACATTTTCCTACCATTCGTAAAACATTTATTTTAATTATTTAAAACATTTCTCCGACCAGCCATTTATTTTAAAACAAAGCTATTGAAATACTTTATCTATCATGACCATAGATGTC
The DNA here is from genome assembly GCA_929108145.2 of Limnephilus rhombicus. NCBI lineage: Eukaryota > Metazoa > Arthropoda > Insecta > Trichoptera > Limnephilidae > Limnephilus > Limnephilus rhombicus. Next base: position 45,319,929 of record OV815289.1, on the reverse strand, counting down.
GCAAATCCGAACTTCATAGACTATTTTAGAACGATATAAAATTATTTTTTTTTAAATATTTTTTCCATGTCAAATTTTTGGTCAGCTGTTTACGGTTAAAATTAAGTCCTTTTCTCATAGATATGCACCTTTCATTATCAAATATACCACAGACAATATACAGAAATCGAAAATATTCTATGTTGACTCGAATAAGTACCTCTCACGTCAGTTTCAAAGTAACAATCACGGAGGATTCGCGCGGTTATAAACCTTACGATTTTTTTTATAAATCTTATAAATATGTGATAGTCGGTAAAATACAGGTTAATTCATTGGATTTATAGCACTTTAATAAGTTTTTACGTTTTCATGTTAAAATTCTAACGTATGATTTTTTTTTTTACTAACTAACCATCACTCCGTTTCTCCGCAGGGGTAGGCAGAGAGGACGGACCGCCAAACAACTCGGTCTTGGCACACACTTCTTGCCTCGTTCACATTCATACATCGTCTCATACATGCTCTTCGAGCTATCGTATATTTTATTGACCGAAACACATTCCTAGAACAATAAACTATGTACCAAAACAACATTACTTGCATTAATTACATAAATTGATAGGTTTTACGATTTAATCATACGTTTTAATCCACAAAAGTGGATTCTATATACACCGATTTCAGTAAAGCATTTGATAAGGTTCGACATCACATTCTTATATCCAAACTCCGACTGTTAGGCATCAAAGGAAGTTTATTGACATGGATTATCAGTTACCTCAGTAATAGAGTGCTTAGTGTCAGGATTAATTTTATAGAATCCTATGTATTCGAGGCCACAAGTGGTGTCCCGCAAGGGTCCCACCTCGGCCCAATATTCTTCTTAATATTCATTAATGATATTGTAAACATATTTAAAGATGTACAAGTCCTACTTTTTGCAGATGATCTAAAATTGTTTAAAAGAATACGAAATATATATGATTGCCTAATTTTACAAGCTAATTTAGATGAATTTTTTAAATGGTGCGAACAAAATATGTTATTTTTGAATATTGAGAAATGTCAAGTAATACGATTTTCCAGAACTCATTCTCATATTTTACATGAATATAATTTAAATAATGTTAACTTAACACCAGTATTACAAATTCGCGACTTGGGAGTTATATTCGATTCAAACTTAACATTCACAGCACATACAGATGATATAACTAATAAGGCTTTAAAGATTCTTGGCTTCCTTTGTAGAACCCTAACTGATTTTAAATCCATGGATTGCATGAAAACACTCTACATTTCATTAGTTAGATGTCAAGTAGAATATAATTCACCTATTTGGTCCCCTTTCTATAAAGTACACTCTAACAAAATAGAACGTGTTCAACACAAATTTCTTAGGTACTTAAATTTCAAACTCAAAATTCCAATAGAAAACATTAATTATTTAAGTCTAATGAATCGACTAAATTTAATTACGCTGTCTGACAGAAGAATCATTTCAGACCTAATTTTATTGTACAGAGTTATGAACAACCTAATTGACAGCCCTGCCATCGTTTCTAGTATTAAACTCCATGTACCGACAAGGAATACTAGACAAAATATAACATTCTTTTGCAATACATACACTACCAACTATCAATCACACTCACTTACCAATAGGATGCATGATTTAGGCAACAAGTTTGGTGGTATTGTAGATGTATTTGCTGATTCCCTTTACATTCTAAAATGCAATTTAAACCAACACTTTGTCGAATCCTACAAATTATTGTAACGTGGGTATAATATATTTAACGATTTGATGTGCTATTGTAATGTTTTATATTATATTTTGTTCTATGTTATTGTTAAATATTACAATGTTTAAAATATTTCACGGTTTTACGCAAGAATATACAAGTGGTTTTTTCTTTAAAAACTACTTGTATATTCTTAAAAGTTTTTTCACTTTTATAACGTTTGGTATAAATTCTATGTATGTGTAATCCTCGATATCTTAAATATTATTTTATAATCTATGTAAAAGCCCCTACGGGCGTATAAGAACAATAAATAAATAAATAAATAAAACATTCAATTCAAATTGAAGGTCGTGAAATTTCCGTGTGGTTCCTCCGGCCTTCAACAGGTTAATAATCAGCTAAATGTGTCCAATAGTCTGATATTAGGGATTTTTACATACATACATACATAAATGAAGTTTTTTAAACTGCATACACAATATTACATTATTCCAGTATGCTATACGTAATTGCAAATCCAACCTCTGCCAGTGCTGTAGATATTCGTCCACACTTTGGTTCCCATAGATATTAGTCAGCAGTTTGAGCTGTAGATATTCGTACGCACTTTGGTTCTCATAGATATTAGTCAGCAGTTTGAGCTGTAGATATTCATACGCACTTTGGTTCTCATAGATATTAGTCCGATTTGTTCAGTTTTTGGAATTTCTGTAGATATTAGTAGACGCCTCCCCCGTAAGAGGTTAACATGCTGTACAAAAGATACAGAATTGCCTTTCTGGTATTGAAGAAAACTTAAAAATAAAACGTAAAATTAACGGAATCGAAGACATAAAAATTATTAACACATGCAAATATAAACTTTTGTCAAAATCCCCATCTGGCAGTGTATGTCTTGATACAGTGTGATTGTGTTTACAGGTGATGCAGCAATTAGAAGAAGAGGCCCTGATGGAGCAGTGCATAGAGGCGATGCTTGCTGACGAGAGAGAGGCGCTCGGCAGAGGGTAACTTTTTATTTTACGTGAATACCGCATAATAGTCCCAACTGCTCCCCTCTGGAGCCAGTGAGACTGTGGCATCCCCGATTGGGATACGTTGTGAGGCTGAAGGTAGCGGGGGGGAAGGAACCTGGCTATTCAGATATGATCACCAATCACCGCTAAAGCCATTTCAATTCTGAATGGTGGTCTTACACCAGGGCGATATTGAGAGTATATGTTCGGCAAATGTGCTACAACTAACTAACCATCACGCCGTTTCCCCGCAGGGGTAGGAGAGAGGATGGACTGGACCACCAAATAACGCGGTCTTGGCACACATACTTTGCCTCATTCACATTCATATATCGTCTCATACATACTCTTCTATTATTCTCTTGACATGGCCCGACTCAAGTATCTGATTCGCTTGATCGTGCCATGTTTTCCTCGGGCGTCCCCGACTTCTTCGACCATTCACATTTGCGTCATATATTCTTCTTACATTACTTTCTTTGTTCATTCGCTCTACATGTCCAAACCATCTGAGAGTCCCTTTCTTAAACTTACTCATATGCTTAAATAAATAATATAATATGCTTGCCATGTATATTTTAAATGAATTAATTGTGGAATAACACAAATTGATCAAGTAAAATTTATTTGCCCATGTCGGAATTCGATCCTACGACTTGCGAGTTATGCCTCCCGGTGCTATTTTATTACATACTAGCTGGTCCCCGGCATGCGTTGCTATGCCATTTAATAAAGAAATTGATTCTCCCTCCGTGTCCTTTCCCATTCGTACCGTTCCCCTTCCGCCTCCCCTTCCTCTACCGCGTCTCCTTCCCCTCTCGCGTTCCTACTCGGATTCCTCCATCTTCTCTCTCCTCTTTCCTCGTCCTGCGAACCCCCCCCCCTCCCAGATTCCCCCCCCCCCTCCTAGATTCCCCCCCCCCCTCCCGGGTTTTCCTCCGCCCTCCCGCAAACCCCCCTACCCGAGTTCCCCTCCCCCTCTCGCATTACATTCAGTCCCGGTACATTCAGTTTTCAAACAGCACGCATGCCATCTACTGCAATTTTTTTAAACAAATATCATAATGCCAGAGCTCACCAGTAGTTGTATACAAACCTTGTCCTGACAATAACGAACCCACAGAAAAAAGAATTATCCAATTTGGTGCAGTCGTTCGGAAGTTATGTGCGTACATACTTTTCGGCGATTCATTTTTATTTATATAGATTTAATACTTAAAACACAGACACTTGTAAATAATGTTTGATTGATGGTGAGCATTCGAATATTGCTTTCGTCCTTATCTCAAAACTTGGTATTTGAAGAGGTCTTACTAATCAACAGAGCGATCTACAGTCAGATGAGACATATAACAGCCAACATCTAACAGGTTTAATTTGTTTTTTTTTCCTTTGCAGCGATGTGAACTTGGAAGAGGCTGTCTCCAAGTCAACCCTGAACCCTCTGGCTGCCGAGTTTGTCCCTACTTTTATTCCCGCCGGTGTCACAGGTAAGCAAACTATCGCATGTTCGCACAGTAGAACCCCAAACAAGTGACCAGCTCAGGTACATCTCTTTGTTTGACCAACCTGTCCCATTGTCTTGTCTATAGTCACACTAACATGTATTGTATCTTGATTTCCCGGTAAGCACTTGCATACTGCTTACTAACAGCGTATGCAGGGACACTTAAGATCTAGATTTGTTCAAAATTAAATGTAGATTCGTTCATCCAAAAAAGGAGTAACCATCTGTTAATTATACCAGGGCGGGTAAGTGGCGGATAACCTCCAATGACCAGCTCGGGTAGAAGTGTTTTTTTTCTTTGGGTAAGAATTGCCTCATCGAATTTAATGTTTCAAAGACCCAATCATGTCTGATTATGTCTAAAAGGGATTGAAATGAAAATCTAGTCTCTTTCACGGTTGAATTTGGCAGCCACCTCTGGTCTGGAACCCCAAAATACAAGAAAAAACCCCGACTATGCAGAAATGGGTGGTCCTTTGATAGATTCTTCTATTCTAACAAGCGGATTGCAATACTTAGAGCATAGATGTCGGGTGGGAATACTGTCCTTATTCTACTGGTATTTCAATGGAAGACGCTCCGAGGAACTTCGGCATCGGTGCAAAGTCAGAAACATGCCAAATGCGCGCACAACATATATACACGAATGACATTTGTCACGGCGCTTCTTCGACTCGTTCTTTAGTTCAACAGCTTGACTGTGGAACGATTTGCCGGTCTCTGTGTTTTATCCCTTCTACAATATGGGTCTCTTCAAGACTCAGATTCACTGCTTTCTTTCCAAAAAAAGACTACATAGCATCTCCAAAGATGACATTCACATAGAGTACCCAAAGAAACTTTTTTTATTCCTTTTTTAAACTAACTAACCGTCACGCTGTTTCGCCGCAGGGGTAGGCAGAGAGGACGGACCGCCAAAAAACTCGGTCTTGTCACAAACTCCTTGCCTCATTCACATTCATACATCGTCTCATACATGCTCTTCTATTATTCTGACTTTTGATATGACTCGACTCAAGTATCTGATTCACTTGGTCGTGCCATGTCTTCCTCAGGCGTCTCCGACTTCATCTATCATTCACATTTGCATCACGTGACTCCTTACACTAATTTCTTCGATCACTCGCTCTACATGCCCAAACCATCTGAGTGTCCCTTTCTTAATCATATTCATTACCCATTTATAAAACAAATAAATAAATATGTTTATTCAGCTTCAATTCGGGGGGCGGGTATGGGTACCGCCGCCTTGGGAACCATTTATTGGACAACCAACACCCATGCCACAGGTCACCCCGAGTAGTTGGCTACGTTTGGTGAATTAGCAGGGGTGCCCGGTAGCTAGTGTCGCTCTCCATGGAGAGAAAAAAAAGGCATTATTTTTTAAACGCCCGGGGTCTCAAAAAATTCGTATGATCAGTAGCTATTCGAAAACGTAAAAATAAATGAAATTATTGTTCACTAATAGCCCGCTAAAATGGCCGGAAGTTTTGAAAAAAAAATAGATTTCGTGATTTGGAAAAAAAATAAAACAAAGGGTCCATATTTTATATTTTGTGCGAAACTTAATTTTCATTCCATAACCGCAGTTCAAAGAACGCAATTTTTTTTTTCCGATGTGTTGGTTAAAAATGTAAAGGGGGAAAATAACACCTTTTCTTGATAAAATCAGAATTCTTGTCGACTTACTTGTATTCATAAACATCAATTTTATTTTTTTTTATTTTTGTCAACTATACCCATTTTTTAACCTCTGACAGGCCGGAGACGCGCCGGCGCGCGCGTCATATGCGCATGCGCGAGAAAATAATTCAAATATTTGAATAATACTTCCGACAAAAAACTTTTGGTCTACGATTTTGGCCCTTCTATGTACACAATTTGTATGAAGAACAGTGTCAGAATCGCTTGCGCCGTCATTACTCTCGGAGACGCTACAAGTTTCATTCACCTTGTCACCCTGGAATATTTTTAAAGCGATTTCTTCTATGACAATCGGCTGTCAGAATTTGCCGCGAATTTAACGGTCGCAATTAATGCGTGTATCGCGAATAAAACATCATAAAACCTATTAATTTACGTAATAAATGCAAGTAATGTGGTTTTGGTAGATAGTTTATTGTGATGTGAACGTGTTTCAGTTAATAAAATATACAATAGCTCAAAATTTATCAACAAAACATTCAATTCAAAATTCAAAGTGGTAGTTTTTTAGTGTTTTTTTGCGAAGTTCCGCGAATTTCCGCGAAATGTCATGGCCTTTGACCGGTTAATAACATACAAACGTTAAATTATTGAAAAAAAAAAAAAATTATAAAAATAATTTAGAAAAAATGTTTTAGGTTTGTTTTCTGATTTTCAATGCATTTTAGCGGGCTAGTAACCATTTACAAAAAAAAAATTAAATGCAGTTCCCACTTTCTTTGTAAGACCCCGGGCGTTTCTGAATTCAAAAGTTGAAACAATTGACACACCCTAGTGTCCGGGTTCACGGGGTGAGGTTTGTCGAGATCTCAGTGGCGGATGCATTTACACACCCAGCATGGCGGGCTGGATCGGGAGAGACTGGTTGAGGGAGACCTTTTCACTTTTCCAGCCCGACTCTTGACCCATCAGAATAGATTCATGTGTCCATCACTCCTGGGCACACGGTCTCCAGATTCCTACCCATCCCTCATACCTCTATCCTTCCTCTACCTCTCAAATCTTCCTTTCACTAAAAATACCCTCCACACAGCATTCCCAAAGATGACAGGCCCCGAAGTACAAATTTAAATTTAAATTTTTCTTTTTTTTTCTTTCAGATGTGGTTGAAATTCCTACAGTATCAAGTAGAGGAACCCCCGAAGCTGTCGAAACCTTCATCGAAAAGGCCTCGGAGACTCTCAGCGAAGTGTCGCTGAGCAAGAGCGACGACTCTTCGAAACCGGCAGATGTAGAAGTGCCTCCGATCGTCGAGGCGGTCAAAACAAACAGCGTGGCGAGAGCGGTCGAGACTGTTGTCGTAGTCAGCGCGATCGAGGGTATCGTCAAGGAAGACAAACGCCATCAAAAGTCTGATGCAGAGAGGAAGAGAAGTTCCGAGTCGGTGAAGAAGGAACCAGCAAAGAAGGTGGAGAGTAAGGAACCTAAGAAAGTTGAAGGGAAAGAACCGGTGAAACGGGTGGACAGCAAAGAGGCCGTGAAGAAAACTGAAGTTAAGGAAACAGTCAAAAAGGTTAATTTTTATTTCTTTTTAACTCCGGTTGAGGCGCGTATTTAAGGAAAGGAAGGAGAGGACGTTCTGGGAAGGATAAAGGTGTGTGGGGTATGTAGGAATCTGAGCGTCAGTATGTCCAGGAGTGACAGACGTATGAATCCGTCCCTCTCACTGTGGTGCAAGGCGATGTTACAAGAGAGCACAGCTGGAGAAATCAAAGGGACTCCCGATCCGGCCTGCCATGCAGCTGGTGGGCAGACGTATCTGTCGCCAAAACCCGGACAAAACTCACCCCATGAACCTGGGCACCTAAGTCACCATACGTAGCGAACCACTTGGGGTGACCTATGGCAGAGGTATTGGTTATCCAATAAATGGTCCGCTACGTTTGGTGACTTTTTTTTTACATGAGCTCCACACAGGAGGCCCTGAGGAAAACAATTTCCCTCAGGGCCTATGTCATCCTTAGGGATGCTGTGTGGAGGGTTTTTTTAAAGAAAAGAAGGAAAGAAGAATTTTGGGAAGGAAAAGGGCTTAAGAGGTGGGTGGGAATCTGGGGTTTAGTGTGTCCTGGTCATCCGCCTCCAAGACCTAGTCAAACCTCACCCCATGAACCCGGGCTCCCCTGCTAAATCACCAAACGTAGCGAACCACTTGGGGTGACCTATGGCAGAGATGTTGGTTATCCAATAAAGGTTCCCGGGGCGGCGGTACCCATTCCCGCCTCCCAAATTGACAGGAGTGCCCTGGTTTTGGGGTAAGGTTTGCTTAGGTCTTGGCGGTGAATGTGTTTGCCCCCTACTGTGAACTGAATTGGGAGAGACTGGCTGAGGGAGACCTAAACTAGATACTATCGAACAATCGCATCGCACCGCAGTGGGAGGGATGGATTCATATTTCTGTCACACCTGGACACATTGGCCCCCCAGATTCATACCCAATGCTAATTTTACCCTTTTCCTTCCCAGAACTTCCTCTTTCTAAAAAAACCTCGACACAGCAACCCCAAATACAGTAAAACTCTGTTAATTCGAAATCCATTGGACATCTATTACATAGTATAAATAGAGCAAAGTCGCTCCCGCTGTCTGTACTTTTAGATCTTTTAAACTACGCTATGGATATTCATGCGTTTTTCACCAATAGATAGAGTGATCCATGAGTAAGGTTTATATACAGGGTGTAACAGGACGTGCCTGAGGGATTTTAACCATCGATTGTTGACATTATTTGGAGTAAAATATGTCAACGAAATTTTGGTGTCCGGTGATATTTTTGATGTTTTTTTTTTATTTATTTTTTCTACAAAAACATTAAAAAATGGTAGGTGTTGGACAGTTGGAGACGGGGTGAGGGATGGTCGGTTACTCGGCTGAGTGACAAATAATATTAAGTGGAAGAAATTTTTTTTTGTTTGAATTTGAAGAAAAAAAATTAAAAAAAAAAAATTGAATGTCACCCGAGACAAAATCTTTATTTACATTGTATATCCCGTTACACCCTGTATATATATAACTAGCTGACTCGGCAAACATTGTTCTGCCATATAAATTATTTCTGTGTGTATGAAAATTCGATGAGGCGAACTGTAGCGCCATCTGTCATACAACAACTTAAATAATTTCGTTCTGTTTGAAATACGAACGACGGTTAAATTCGTTCTTACAAAAATACTAAAATCGCAATTAAAAAATGGGAGGGTGGGGTTAGGAGGGTGAAAGTTTGGAGTTATAGGTATTTTTTGATGCCAACAAAATAATTAAAAAAATATTTTTCAATAAAATAGTAAAAAAAATTCTAGATATCGACACTCTAATCACCTAGTAGTATAACTACTCACATACCAAGTTTCATAAAATTTCATCGAGCCGTTTCGGAGGAGTGCGACCACAAACACCGTGAGATGAGATTTTTATATACATATATATAGATTTGTCGAGGTTTTGTGTAAATTGGTTGGAATATATAAAAGGAGCGGGCTGGCAAGCGGGTGGTGTGGATTTGATATGTATGCAAATTAACAGATGGCGTTGGTTATAAAGGTTGGGTAATGGCGTTGTCAGTGGTTGGCTTTGTGTTTCGTTAGCCACAGCAACGTGTGGCCAGGTCAGCTAGTCAATAATACATTTTTTGAATTAACGAATTTAACGAATTGTAGTTAGTAAAAAAAACATATCGCCGAGAATTGAGTTCCTCGAGCGCAAATTCAAATTCAAAATGGTTCTTTAGAGTAAATTCGTAATAATACCACTTTTACCAGTGCAATCGAATTTTACCGCCACATTACAAAAAAAATTATTTCGTCGCTGTCGGCCCTCTAAATTCAAATACCTCCATTCGAAATAAATTCGTAAAAATACTTCATAATTTCCGCTTAACCTCTAACAGGCCGGAGACGCGCCGGCGCGCGCGTCATATGCGCATGCGCGAGAAAATAATTCAAATATTTGAATAATCCATCCGACAAAAAACTTTTGGTCCACGATTTTGGACCTTCTATGTACACAATTTGTATGGAGAACAGTGTCAGAATCGCTTGCGCTGTCATTACTCTCGGAGACGCTACAAGTTTCATTCACCTAGTCACCCTGGAATATTTTTAAAACGATATCTTCTATGACAATCGGCTGTCAGAATTTGCCGCGAATTTAACGGTCGCAATTAATGGGTGTATCGCGAATAAAACGATCATAAAACCTATTAATTTACGTAATAAATGCAAGTAATGTGGTTTTAGTAGATAGCTTATTGTGTTGTGAACGTGTTTCAGTTAATAAAATATACAATAGCTCAAAATTTATCAACAAAACATTCAATTCAAAATTCAAAGTTGTGGTTTTTTAGTGTTTTTTTGCGAAGTTCCGCGAATTTCCGCTAAATGTCACGGCCTTTGACCGGTTAAGGTTAACCCCTCCGAATTTTCGCCAATATGCACGAGTTGTCTCAAACAAAATGACATTTTACGAAAACTTTGTGTTATTACCGCGTCACAATTAAAGCTCTATAAATGAAACATTTCTGTACGCAGCCGAATAGTAAAAACTGTTTTAGAAAGGTTACAAAATAAGCTTTCAAATTATTATATTACAAATAAATATTAAGATTTGTAAGTATTAAAATTTAGAATGCAAACATTAAAAATAGGTTAAAAATGACTCACTTGATGTTTTTATGTGAAAACAGTACTAAAATCACAGATTATGTAAACAACAATACTTATTCTATTGTATATATATGTGTAATAAACACTTTTGTCACCTCACTTTTTATCTATTTATATAAAAATATTTAATAAAAATTAAAAATGTTGAGCGCGGACGAGCCGCCGGTACTAAATTTGGGCGGGTAAATATTTTTGTCAACTACGCGACTGACAGCTGATTCCTGTTATGTATTTCTATAGACAACTTGATAGAGATGTAGAGCTGGATCTACTATCGACCTTTTACTTTTTGGTTTAGGGATGTAACTAAATTAATAACGGAGTTAGAACGATTTCTATGGAAACACACGCGCTGAAGTATAAACACGCTTATTGTACTTGACTGCTGTCCTATTTCTAACGCTTATATCTGCTTACGTTGCGGAGGGGTTAAACAAACGGATTGAAATCTTGGAGCACAGGCGTCGGGTGGGAATGCTATCCTATATTCTACCAGTATTTCAATGGAAGATACTCCGAAAAAGTAGCATCATTGATCTCCTCTGCACTGGTGCATAGTCGGGAAACGCGCGTCCAACATATGTACATGGTTGACATTTGTCACATGAGAACGGGTCGCTTCTTCGACTCATTCTTGAGTTCAACAACTCGGCTGTGGAACGATTTTTCGGCCTTTGTGTTTCCTTCCTCCTACAACATGAGTCTCTTCAAGACCAATGTTCACTTCTTTCTTAAAAAGACCCTCCACACGGCATCTCAGATGATATAGACCCTGATTGAAATTAATTTCCTCAGTGCTTCCTGTGCGGAGTTACTATATATATATAACAAAAAAACGTGGCCGACCATTCCAGGCTTTAGGTCGTGATACTCTGAAAGGATTTTGATCTTATATGTATTTTTTTTTCTTCCGTCAGGTTGACACAAAAGAAGCGGTGAAAAGAGTGGACAGCAAAGAACCGGTAAAAAAAGTGGACGGCAAAGAAACCGTCAAAAAGGTGGACAGCAAAGAACCACTGAAGAAAGCCGACAGCAAAGAGACAGTGAAGAAGGTTGAAGGGAAGGAACCCCTGAAAAAGGTTGACAGCAAGGAAGCTGTGAAGCGAGCTGAGGTCAAGAGGCCGACCAAGACACCGCCGACCGTGGCCAAGGTAGCAGAGAAGAAGAAGGAAGACGTGGTCATTGATCTTCAGGGTCCTCCGCTGCCCAGTGTTGCTACTGCGGCTCCCGTGGAAGTTGAAAAGGTATATATATATTTTTTTTATAATTATTTTTTTTGCAAAATTAACCCTTGGCAAACCCTCAGTTCGATTAGGGTCCCAATATAGAACCCAGTTGATTTGTGTTATGGAATCCCGTTAATTAATTACAATTTGGGAGGTGGGTCATCCTGTGGTTCGCTATGTTTTTGGTGTAAGTTTGTCTAGGTGTTGGCGGCGGATGTGTTTGACAACCTACCATGTGTCATTCCAGATTAGGATAGAACTTTTGAACTCTCCAGTCGGACACACTGACCCCCAAATTCCTACACCCGGTCGGTAGGAATCTGGGAGTCAATGTGTTTAGAAATGACAGACGTATGAATCCAACCCTTCCACTGCGGTGTAAGGCAATGGGTCGAGAGAGTTCGGCTGGAGAGGTCTTGGTTAGGTCTACCTCAACCAATATCTCCCGATCCGGCCCGACATGCAGTAGGAGGGCGAATGCATTGGCCGCTAAGACCTAAACAAACCTCACCGAGCGTCCCCTGCTAAGTTACCAAACGTAGCTAACCACTTGAGGTGACCTGTGGCAGGGGCTTTGGCTATCCATTAACCTCTTATTTTAAAAAAAATATGTTTGTCCTCGATTTTGACCCTTCTACGTACAGAATTTGTATGAAGGACAAGGTCAGAATCGCTTGCGCCAACATTTACCCATAAGATAGGCAAAAATTTCATTCACCTGGCAACTTCACAATATTTTTAATGATTTTATCTGTGGGATCAAAATGTCAAATTTGCCACAATTCTTTCTGTCAAAGTCGATGCGTGTTACTTGACGAAAACATCGTAAAACCTATCAATTTATGTAATTAACCCCTCCGCAACGTAAGCAGGTATATGCGTTAAAAATACGACAGCAGTCAAGTACAATAAGCGTGTTTACACGTCAGCGCGTGTGTCTCCATAGAAACCGTTATAACTCAACTAATATTTATTTGTAATATAATAATTCGAAAGCTTATTTTGTAACCTGTCTAAAACAGTTTTTACTATTCGGCTACGTTCAGAAATGTTTCATTTATAGAGCTTTAATTGTGAAGCGGTAATAACTAAAAGTTTTCGTAAAATGTCATTTCGTTTAACCCCTCCGAATTTTCGAGAATATTAGCTTTTGGTGTCTTAATTATTATATTACAAATAAATATTAACATTTGTAAATATTAAAATTTAGAATGCAAACATTAAAAAAATGTGAAAATGACTCACGTGATGTATTTATGTGAAAACGGTACTAAAATCACAGATTATGTAAACAACAATACTTATTCTATTGTATAAATGTGTAATAAACACTTTTGTCACCTCACTTTTTTATCATTTCATATAAAAATATTTAATAGAAATTAACGATGTAGGGCGCCCGTAGGAAATTTGGCGGGATAAAATGTGTCAGACTGCGCGTCTGACAGAATGTTCTTTTTATGTATTTCTACGGACAACTTGAATAGAGATGTGCAGCATGATTCACTATCGACCTTTCACTTTTTATTTGACGGATGTAGCTAAAACAATAACGGACTTATAACGGTTTCTATGGAGACACACGCGCTGACGTGTTAACACGCTTATTGTACTTGACTGCTGTCGTATTTTTAACGCATATATCTGCTTACGTTGCGGAGGGGTTAAGACACCAAAAGCTAATATTCTCGAAAATTCAGAGGGGTTAAATCAAGTAATGTTGTTTTGGTCATAGTTTATTGTTCTAGGAATGTGTTTCGGTCGATAAAATATACGATAGCTCAAAATTAATCCATAAAACATTCAATTCAAAATTCAAAGTGGTGCTTTGTTAGGAAATTTCCATGTTTTTCCTGGCCTTTAACGGGTTAACCTCTGGGCGGCCGCTTGTCACCCGGTGGCCGCGGCATCTGCGCATGCGCGAGAAAATAATTCAAATATTTGAATAATATTTCCGACAAAAAACTTTTGGTCTACGATTTTGGCCCTTCTATGTACACAATTTGTATGAAGAACAGTGTCAGAATCGCTTGCGCTGTCATTACTCTCGGAGACGCTACAAGTTTCATTCACCTTGTCACCCTGGAATATTTTTAAAACGATTTTTTCTATGACAATCGGCTGTCAGAATTTGCCGCGAATTTAACGGTCGCAATTAATGCGTGTATCGCGAATAAAACGATCATAAAACCTATTAATTTACGTAATAAATGCAAGTAATGTGGTTTTCGTAGATAGTTTATTGTGATGTGAACGTGTTTCAGTTAATAAAATATACAATAGCTCAAAATTTATCAACAAAACATTCAATTCAAAATTCAAAGTGGTGGTTTTTTAGTGTTTTTTTGCAAAGTTCCGCGAATTTCCGCGAAATGGCCTGGCCTCTGACTCGTTAATTTTTTTTTTTCAAAATCAAACAAAAAAAATTCTTCTGCATGTCATCAATGGTCACTCAGCTGATTAACCGACCAACCCCTAACCTCGCCTCCAACTCTCCAACACCTACCATTTTTTTATGTTTTTGTAGAAAAAAAAAAACACACCAAAAATGTCACCGGAGACCAAAATTTTATTTCCATTTTTTACTCCTAATAATTTCAGGAATCACTGGTTAAAGTAAGTTAAGTGCGTCCCTTAACACCTTGTATAAATAAAATTTTGAAATCAAATTAAAAAAACATTTTGTATGAAAAAATCAACTACGGCATTTTTTGAGAAAATTTCAAATATTATTACAATTTTACTACAATTTTCTTGGGGCCCATGTTATCTGTGTGGAGGGTCTTTTAATAAAAAAAAAAAAAAAGGCAACCAAAAAGTCACCGGAGACCAAAATTTCATTTACATTTTTTACTCCAAATAATTTCAGGAATCACTGGTTAAAGTAAGTCAAGTACGTTCCTCAACCTGTCAAGGGCCACACCATTCCACGAAAATTCATGAAAAAACACTAAAAAACCACCACTTTGAATTTTGAATTGAATGTTTTGTTGATTAATTTTGAGCTATTGTATATTTTATTGACTGAAACACGTTCACAACACAATAAACTATCTACCAAAACAACATTACTTGCATTTATTACGTAAATTAATAGGTTTTACGATGTTTTACTCGCGGAACACGCATTTATTGCGACGGTTAACACCTTATTTGCCGCTCGTGCACCGGTGTGTCATTTTACACGCGATTTTGACCCTTATGTATAAAGAAAGTGTATGAAGAACACGGTCAGAATCGCTTGCTCTATTATCGCCCTTTACCATAGCGAAACCTGCAATGCGCCTAGTCACTCCAAATAATTTATATTAATAATTTACCGGAGCGCGGGAATGTGCGCAGTTCTTGCGCATGCGCGGGAAAAATATGTTTATCTACGATTTTGACCCTTTGACCCTACGAATTTGTAAAGGACAGTGTCAGAATCGCTGGACACGAGTGTCATTTCTGCCGCCGGGTGCCGCGTCGTAATTGGTGGAGCTTTTTGCTGGCCTACCCCGGCAAACAAGAGGTTAAAAACGCGGCAAATTCTGACAGCGGATTGTCATAGACGAAATCGTTTTGAAAATATTCCGGAATTGCAAGGTGAATGAACATTTTAGCGTCTCCGAAAGTAGGGATGGTGCAAGCGATTCTGACACTGTTCTTCATACAAATTCTGTACATAGAAGGGTCAAAATCGCAGACCAAAAGTTTTTTGTCGAAAATATTATTCAAATATTTGAATTATTTTCTCGCGCATGCGCATATGACGCGCGCGCCGGCGCGTCTCCGGCCTGTCACCGGTTAACACCCTGTATACTAAGTATAATTTCGTAAATCTGCGTCTGACAGATTTATATGTATATACGGCATCCTAATTCGTATAATTTTTTTGTAATAGAGAACTCCAGTCCAATTTTTTTATTTTTTTTAATGAATAAAGACCTTCAAACTTAAATAACTGCATTTTTATTTTTATTTTTATAGTTAGTTTTAATAGTTAAAATAATTGTCAAAGTTTTAATTTTTAAAGACTCCCAGAAACGCACCGTATCTATGGTGGTCTAATTTTTTTACTTTTTAAGTTGTCATTTTGAATCAGTGATGTTATGTCGAGGGAAATTTCCCTAGATCTAGGGGAGAAAAATATTTTTTAGGGATAAGGGAAATCAGGACAAAATCTAGGGAAATTTCGAACTCTGGCAAAAATTTTATTACATATGACAGTATTACTGGTATTATTTATATATATACGTATATATATTTTTTGGAATTCCTATGAATCTTAATTATTTTTCATGTACTTACATGCCATGTTATTTTTAACACTGACAACTCAAAATGATATTAGGGAACGTACCCATACTACGTGACACGTTCGGGGGGGGGGTCTTCAAAATACCACGCTTGGTACAAATGAGCGGCGGGTTGCTTATGATTTTTATTTTGCAAAGTGTTTTTTTTTATTATTTGGAATTCAGTTTCTAATTCAGTGGTGAGTGTATTCGTACTTTTAAATTTTTGTTCAGTGTTTTATTTGGAAAATCACGGTATTATTAGTATATTTACCAAGTTACGATATGTTTCCAATTAATTATCATATTAATTAACATATAACAGGATTAGTGTTACACAATCGGGTGGCTACGTAGGTAATTGCGTAAATGTGAAATTCTAGGGAAATTTCACTTCTAACTGTTGGCAACACTGTGAAGAAACCAGAATAATCATGGCGGATAATGACTTTTAGGTGTGAGGTGTGTTTTTTATTCAAGATTAACTGCTTTTAATATAGAAAAACATTGGTAAAATGTCCACATTTCACCGCTATTGTTATTGTATTTAATCAAAGTGCAATATACAAACAATAAATCATCTCTTTCATTGCAAATACATGTGACATCGTGTTTTGTGTCGGGTGTTACTTTGTCGGTACATTGTTTTATGTATAATACATACAGAAACACTGGTATTTATAATACACTGATCATGACGAGTGTTTAACAACTTGTATAAAAAGCCCTATACTAAAAACAATTTGAAAATACATAAGCAAATGTCAAAATAGGACACGACTTTAACCTCAAATAGACAAAATTTATTGCAGATTGTCCGCAAATATAGCCCTTTTCGTAAATTGTTGAGGGCCTAAATTATGTTTCAATAAACACAATAACTATTATTTATCTAAATCTCTATAAACAGTATGAAAATAAACCAAAAACACGAAATGTTGAATTGCATAGGTACGTGTGCACTTCAAGTCATTTCAAATGTCAATACAATACAATAACAGGTGACAGGTTAACTGTGACGTCACGGTTAACCATTTCAGTAATGCCAACTTAACGCTGTGTTTTCCGAAGAGGTTTAAAAATGCACTTTTTAATAATTTATTAAAAACTCTGCATTTAATATTATGAAATAAAACTTATATATTCAGAATCAGCGTTTCTTGGTCTATATGAACATATTTTTTTAAAGCCATAATATTTTTCACTGGAGTTCCTTATTCTAAATCAGACAATTGAATTTGATATGATTATGAGTATAGTTGAACCACGTTAAATCAAACCCCGATAATTTGAAAAAAAAAAACACGTAATTTACATGTGTAAAATGTGGAATTTATCTGTTACTTTTATGAATTTAAAGGGCGGGCCGCGGAAAGAAGTTTACGTTTTCGAATTTACTTCAAACTTCTTAATTTGAAGGGCTGGCTGCTATGGTAATCAGCCGCGAAAACTTGATTTACGCAGAAGTTATACAATTTGGGAGGCGGGAATGGGTACCGCCGCCCCGGGAACCTTTATTGGATAACCAACACTCTGCCATAGGTCACCCCAAGTGGTTCGCTATTTGATGATTTAGCAGGGGTGCCCGGGTTCATGTGGTGAGGTTTGTCTAGGTCTTGGAGGCGGATGACCACGACACACTGAACCCAGATTTCTACCCACCCCTTGAACCCTTATCCTTCCCAGAACTCTCCTCTCCCTCCTTTCCTTAAAAAACCTCCCAACAGCATCCCCAAAGATGACATAGGCCCTGGGGGAAATTATTTTCCTCAGGGCCTCCTGTGTGGAGCTCATGTAAAAATAAAAATCATATTTTTACAAATTTACTTCTAATATCTTAATTGCAATGGCCGTCTGCGATGGAAATCGAAATTGGCGGTGGCTTTTCGATTTAGGTGGAAATTTATTGTATTTTTGCGAATTTACTTTGAATACCTGAATTTGAAGGGTCAGCTGTGTTGGTATTTGGCTGCAATTTTCATTTTACTCGGAAATATATCATATGTTTTACCAATTTACTTATATTTGTTTATAGTAATACCTCCCAAGAGTTCCAGCTGCTCCCGTCTGGAGCAAGTGAGACTATGGCATCTCTAATTGGGGTATGTTATGAGGCTAAAGGTAGTGGGGAGGGGATGGAGATGGGAAGAGGAAAGTAGGGAAGTACCTGGCTATTCAGATCTGGTCACCAAACACGGCTAATGCCATATCAAGCAACGTTTCAATTCTGAATGGTGGTCTTACACCAGGGCGATGCTGAGAGTATCTTCCACTCTGGAATGTGCCATAAATATACTGTACATTATTTGAAATTAATTAATTGTGAAAAGAAAAAGTACTTTAGATCACATGACTGAAGTAAAACTACAAGACAAACCTCGCCCCATGAACCCAGGTATCCCTGCTAAGTTACCAAACGTAGCGAACGGGGTGACCTATGACCTGGGGGTGACATATGACATTGGGGTGAAATATGACCATGGGGTGACCTACGACCTTAGGGTGACCAACACCTTTGGGGTGACCTACGACCTTGGGGTGACCTACGACCTTGGGGTGGCCATCCTAATCCTTATCACTCCCCAAGTCAGGCGTGCGTACAGGCCCGACCGTCCGCCTAGCAATCGATCACCGTTCGCATCGATTACCGTTCGCATGACATTTTTCGTAGCAATCACCTCTTTTCGTAACGCATTCACCAGCTTACCCCCCAAGTCGAGCGTGCGTAAAGAAGTTTTACTTAAAAAAAATTTATTTGCCCATGCCGCGATTCGATCCCGCAACCTTCTGTTTGCGAGTCATAAACCTTCCCGCTAGACCACGCCGGCCATCAGATGGACTGACTGCGGTGATAATCAGCCGCAAAAGCTCGATTTACACGGAAATAAGTCATATTGTTACGAATTTACTGCGAAGAATCTACCTGATTTTGAAAGAGCGTCTGAGGAACTCGAATTGCAGTGATTTTTTCTTAAAATTTTGAATAACGTGGGAATTAACGGAGTTCTACTGTATTTCATATTTTTACAAATTTACTTTCGGTATCTAACTTTAAAAGACTGCTGCAATATTTTAATTTACACTGAAAATTCAGTGTATTGTAGTGAAACACTTTATGACAAGATGTTTGTGTGCAATAGTGGTGCCTCTATGACTATATCTTTAATATCTTTAATGCGCTAATATCTTTAATATATCCCCTCCGTAACTTAAGCAGATATATGTGTTAAAAATACGATAGCAGTCAAGTACAATAAGCGTGTTTATACGTCAGCGCGTGTGTCTCCATTGAAATCGTTCTAACTCCGTTATTGTTTTAGTTACATCCCTAAAACAAAAAGTAAAAGGTCGATAGTAGATCAAGCTGTACATCCCTATCAAGTTGTCCATAGAAATACATAACAGGAATATGCTGTCAGTCGCGTAGTTGACACAAATATTTACCTGCCCAAATTTACTACCGGCTGCTCGACCACGCTCGACATTGTTAATTTTTATTTAATTTTTTTATATGAATTGATAAAAAAGTGAGGTGACAAAAGTGTTTATTACACATTCATACAATAGAATAAGTATTGTTGTTTACATAATCTGTGATTTTAGTACCGTTTTCACATAAAAACATCATGTGAGTTATTTTTACCTATTTTTAATGTTTGCATTCTAAATTTTAATATTTACAAACGTTCATATTTATTTATAATATAACAATTTGTAACCTTTCTAAAACAGTTTTTACTATTCGACTACGTTCAGAAATGTTTAATTTATGGAGCTTTAATTGTGAAGCGGTAATAACCCAAACTTTTCGTAAAACTGTCATTTCGTTAAGTGAATATTTGCGATTTTCGGAGGGGTTCAAATATTTTAAAAACGGTTCCCCTTACGTTTTTTCTATCAGACTGATAGTGAAAAAAAAAAACACATACATATTTTATTAGACAAATGTATTATAAACGTTATTGTCATCCCACTTTTTTTGTCGTTCCATGTAAAAATAATAAAAAAAAATTTCCCAATTTTCATAATTTTTTTTCAAATTGCAATCCGAAACTTTTGTTTTCATAAAGTTCTACATTTTAATTATTTTTTTGGTTAATTTTTATATTTGAAAATGAAGCATTGTGTTTTCTCCCTTTCGAACACTATTTTAATCATATTTCTCATTATGATAGGAAGGGAGACACCACGATTTTTATGAGACCTATATGAGTTGTTCTGAAAAGCGAACAAATTAGCCTGATGGGTTAAACTTTTAAAAATGTTTTATAATTTATAGATCACCTTGTACAGAGTTTAACTTTAAAATTTAACCGCTCCATATGTCTTCTTTGGCTTCTATTGTAAATCCACGATTTCATGTTCTCAAATCATTTAAATAAATGTATTTTCTCTTCCAGCCTGTAGTGTCTGCGCCCGCCGTATTCAACTATGCGGCCGCCGCACGAGCCAATCTCCCAGCAAAGGTGTCACCTGCCGCCACTTCGGCACCGCCTTCCAAGGAAACCACTCCGATCGCCAGTCAGACCGCCACCACCGGTAATCAGACCGCATCGGCCAAACCGCCAGCTGAATCTGCCAACAAGGACACGCCTAGAAACGCAACCGCAAGTAACGCCGCCAAAACGAAACCGACGGAAAAGGGAGGCGTCAAAGACGACAAGAGGCCGTTCAAATCCGTCGGTGCCGCCAAAAAGGGAAAGAAATAACACCGCTGATCGTGTTAATAAATCTCCTATCAAAAGTTTACGGTTTATGGACAAAGACAAACACTGGCCTAGTTGATTTCAATTGATCAATTTTAATCTGAAGTTTCACATCGTAATTGAAGTGTTTCTTAAATCTGACAGTTTGATGGTGTCATAATTGGAGTGTTTTTTAAATCTGATGTCGTCGTTACTGAAATGTGAAGTAAATCTATTATCGTAATTGAAGTGTTTCCTAAATCTGACAGTTTTACGATGTCGTAATTAGAGTGTTTTGAAAATCTTGACGATGTGTGCATTAAATCTGTCATCATAATTGAAGTGTTTCCTAAATCTGACAGTGATGACGTCGTAATTGGAATGTTTTGTGAATCTGACTATGTCATAATTGAAGTGTGAAGTAAGTCTGACATCGTAATTGACTTTCCTAATTTCCTAAATTTGACAGTTTGATGATGTCGTAATTGGAAAGTCGTAATTAAATTGTGAGTTAAATCTGACATCGTAATTACGGTGTTTCGTAAATCTGACAGTTTGATGACGTCGTAATTGGAGTGTTATGAAAATCTGACGATGTGTGCAGTAAATATGACGTCGTAATTGAAGTGTTTCCTAAATCTTACAGTTTGATAATTCCGTAATTGGAGTGTTTTGTAAATCTGATGATATCATAATTGAAGTGTGAAGTAAATCTGACATTGTAATTATAAGCCATTATTATTGATTATTTGGTAAAACTGACAATTGCACACTGTTGTGTTTGAAGATTTTGGCAAATACGACAGTTTGACGACGTCATTCTTAGTATTTTGTTAAAAAATAACATTTTAACAATGTCTTTGAAGAATACGATGATATTGTATTTGAAGTTGCAATCCGGCAGTTTGATGACATTGTAATCAAAGTGTTTGATATGTATCTAATGATTTAACACTGTCACATTTGACATGTTTGCTATATCTGGCGGTTAATCGGCATCGTAATTGAAGTGTTTCCTAAATTTGACAATTTTGCAAAGAATTTTGTTAATTGAACAATCCAACACGTCTTAAATCAAAAGTGTTTGCTAAAATGTTTACGAAACGGTAAATACGGAAGCGATCAAATGCAGGGTGTTAAGTTTGATCGTTTCGACGTACAGAATCGGTGTTATATGAAAACGATTGAAAAAAAAATTGCAATACGTTGATTTTGTTTTTTAGGGAAACGAAAGGTAATAATTTGAGAATTGACTCAACGCTATTGTTAAAATGACAAATTTGTTTGGTAGAATAAACTATTCATATATGAATAAATTCAGAGTTAAATTGTTTGCTAATATTATGTAGTAATATTGATATAAATATAAATATTTTTGTTTTTTTTTTTTTACAAATATTTTGGTGTCTGTTGAAAAAGACAAATATTAATTAACAAATAGGCAATTTTTATATTCTAAAAAAAATTACTTAAGTTTTAATTTGCGTCACCAAATTAAATGTGTGAATTTTTAGATGTACATATTTAAATTGACAATTTGTACCGATGCAACCAAAATTGAATAACAATATTTTTTTGTTGAATTATTAACCCCGCAGGCCTCAGAAAGTGAAAATATTTCCGCTTTGCAATAAAATCTAAATATTTTTTAATATTTTTTTATCGTTTCCGAAAACTAAAATTTGTTTTTGAAAGGTGATAAAATATGCTTTCAAATTTTATTATTAGAAATAAACACGTAAATTTTTAATGCAAGCATAAAATTACTCTCAAGTTTTTCAAAGTAAAATTACTGACAATGAAAAAATAATTAAAAACACATATTTTATTAGACAATTTTTGTCATTTGATGTAAAAATAACTAAAAATATATTCCTGAAGTTTCGTAAATTGTTTTCAAATTGCGATCCAAAACTTTGGTTTAATAAAGGTGTAGATTTTAATTCTTCTGTGGTTAACTTTTAGATTTGACTATAAAGCGTAGTATTTTCTCTTTCTAACACTGTTTGGCCACTGGAATGCTTTTTGCCACAATATGGCACTAATTAAAATACTTTCCGTACTTGTGAAATTGATGAAGCATTTTTTTTTCAATTATCGAAATTCTCAAATTAATTTCTGCATTTTGTCGTTCTGCTCGTCAGCTGGTCACAGTTTGATCAAAAGCTGAAACGGGTTGAGATTTCATTCTATTTTTGTATTGTTATTCAATTTTGGACGTTTGGTGACTTGAGGCGTGCCTAAAATATATTGTCAAAATTAAACGCTGTAATATTGTAAAATAATTTTTCTAAACTTAATTTTTTTTTTTTTTTTTTTTTTTTTTTTTATATTTGGGAAAAATGGGATAGTCCGTGATACTAAAATTACTCCGTGATACTCACATTGCTCCGTGATGTTGTAATGTTATATTCGTATGATCCAAAAGTGTTTGCAACTGTTAAAAATAGATGACACATGTGTAAAAAAAATCATTTTGCAAACATATTTGTATCAAAGGAAATAACACTGTGGAATTGAGTGCTAATATCCCAGAATTAGTTGATATGTATCATCGAAATAGCTAATATCTTTAATTTTATGAAATTGCGTGGTATTTGCTAATTTCATGATATTAGCTAACATGTGTCACGGAATTTGCTAAGATCACTGAATTTGCCAATATCACGGAATTAGCTAATATTACCGAATTTGTAATATCACGCAATTAGCTAATATCATGAAATTAGCCAATATCATGGAATTTGATTATATTTCGTAATTAGCGAATATAATGAACTTCGCTAATATCACTTAATTTACTAATATCACAAAATTTGATAATATCACAGAATTAGCTAATATGACGGAATTAGCTAATATGACAGAATTAGATAATATCATGGAATTAGCTAATATCTTGAAATTAGATAAAATTATGAAATTGGATAATTTCACGGAATTAACAAATTATCACTAAATTAGCTAATATCACAGAATTTGTTAATATCACGAAATTAGCTAATATCACGGAATTTGCTAATATCATAAAATTAACAAATTATCACCAAATTGACTAATATCACAGAATTACCCAAAATCACGGAATTAGCTAATATCACGGAATTAACAAATTATCACCAAATTAACTAATATCACAGAATTCCGCTAATGTCACGGAATAACCCAACTTTTCCCAATTCCTCTGCAAATGTGGAGTTTATTTCCTATTGAGGTAGCAAAAAATTCTGTAAATGCTATTATGAATTTAGCGTTTTTTAAATTTTATTTTAACTTACGTTTGTAAGGTTATATATAGATTCTGCTTGAATTGCAAATAAAAAAAAATTCAAAAATAAATATATATATATTTTTTTTTAATTTTTGACACTTTGCAAGACAACATACAAACAATATCACAATGATATTTTTTTTTTCTTCAAAAATTATGTTATGTATTTTTTATGGTTAAGTTTTTTTTTAGTATTAGGTACATATGTAATTACATAATTATTGTAAATTGTATTTTCTCCCTTTTTCCAAACTTAAAATGGTGTTTAAATTTATTCGCTAAATAATATATTGTATTTTTGGTTTAATTATTTTGACTGGGAGTGTTTTTTTTATTTTTTATTTAGGTACATTAGGACATATTGTATTGTTTTTTTGGGTGTATTTTTTTATTTAACAAGGTTAATTATTATGAAATTATTGGTAATTAAAAATAAAAAAAGACATTGTATCATAAACCTCCAAAATGTTTTTTTTTTTTTTTTTTTTTTTGCTTATCTACCAATTTGTACCTAATTTTTATTGTTTAAATAATTATATTATAAGCAATAGATATTAAATGACACAAACATAAAAAATGCTTTTCAAAACATTTTCATTAACCCCTCAGGCCTCTGGCATATTTTGTCAGAAGCTCAGATTATTTCTGCTTTGCAATAAAATCCAAATAAACGGAATTTCTGAATGTTTTTGAAAAATAAAAACTGTTTTTGAAATGTGAAGAAATATGCTTTCAAATTTTATTATTAGATATGAATGTATAATTTTTTAGTGTACATATAAAAATGTTTTAAAAATGGCTCAACATACATTTTTTCTAACTAAAATTACTGAAAATTTAATTAAAAAGACACATTTTATTAGACAAATGAATTGTATATGTTATTATCACCTTACTTTTTTGTCATTTTATGTAAAAAAAAAAACAAAAATCATGAAATTTTCTAATATCACGGTATTAGCTAATATCATGAAATTAGCTAAGGGGTCATTCATTTATTACGTAAGAGGAATTTTGCTAGTTTTCGACCCCCTTCCCCCCTATTATAAGAAAAAATAAGAATAGGCCGACCCCCTCCCCCCTGTTTAATATTTTTTACGTAAGAACCTAAAGGAAAAAATGAATAAATGTTTGTTTTAATGTTTATTTTTCAAAATAACAATTATTAGAAATGTTTATTTGTACTTACAAAGGTACTAATAATTTTAACTTTGCGCATTTTTGCGATCTTACGTAAGAACTATCGAGACTCTCCCCCACCCCTTTGTAAGAAAAAATAAGACGTGGTCGACCCCCTTCCCCCCCTAAATCGTCTTACGTAATAAATGAATGGCCCCTAATATGTATCACGGAACTAGCTAATATCATTTAGCTAATATCACGGAATTAGCTATTATCATGGAATTAGTTAATATCATGGAATTAGCAAACATGTGTCACGGAATTAGCTAATATCATGGAATTAGTTAATATCATGGAATTAGCTTAATATCATGGAATTAGCAAATATCATGGAATTTGGCTAATATGTGTCACAGAATTAGCTATTATCATGGAATTAGTTAATATCATGGAATTAGCTTAATATCACGGAATTAGCAAATATCATGGAATTTGGCTAATATGTGTCACAGAATTAGCTATTATCATGGAATTAGTTAATATCATGGAATTAGCTTATATCATGGAATTAGCTAATATGTATCATGGAATTAGCTAATGTGTCAAGGAATTTGCTAATATCGCGGAATTAGCTAATATCATGGAATTAGTTAATATCATGGAATTAGCTAATGTGTCACGGAATTTGCTAATATCACGAAATTGGCTAATATGTATAAAAAAAATCACAAAGTTTAAAAAAATGTTAATTTTTCTGTGGTTAACGTTTAGATTTGAATGTAAACCGTGGTGTTTTCTCTTTCTTACACAGTTTAGATCATATTTCTCACTACGATAATAAGGAGGCACAACAATTTCTATGAGACCTATATAGCCTGAGGGGTTAAAAAGTGCTCAAAATTATTATTTTTTTTTTAATTCTTATTCAAGTACCATACATACATTAGATCAAAAACGTTTAAAATAGTGAAAATATATTAAAATCTATAGTTAGTAATATATCTTTTATTTGATTATTTTAAGTTGGACATTTTTTAAAAAGAGGGTTATATTATAAATTATAATATAGTATATTATTATATATATCAACCATAATATTATGAATACAAATTTGCTGTGTACGTTTTTTGGCATTTCCCTTTGAATTTTTTTGAATGAGCTTTTTCAAAAACAACCCGCGTTCAAAAATTAGAAAAATTTAAAAAAATAATTTTTTTAGTTTCATTTCAGATCTCCTCGTTTTTGTATTCACTGGATAATTTTATATATATTCTACATACCTATGTATTTTTTAATTTAGATGTAGTTATTTTTTTTTTTTGTAAAATATTTTGTCCTTTTTCCTTTTGCACATTGAAGTATGTAAGTTGATTTCGTTTATAATTTTTCGCAAGCACGAATAACACTCTGTGTCACATAATAAAAAAATTCAATGTGGATATTGGTTTTTTATTTATTTAACCTGTTGAATGTTGTATGTTATTTTGAAAAACTGCACAAAAATTACCCCGGTGAGTTGTTTTTTTTTACTGTTTACCAGATAATATATATCATTATCCGTATACAGGGTGTAACAGAATGTACCGAGGGATTTTAACCAGAGATTCCTGAGCATATTTGGAGTAAAAGTGTCGTCATTTTGATGTCCGATGACATTTTTTTTTCTAAAATACAGTAAAAATATTTTTCCATCACATGCCGCAACTGACTATTTAAAACAGTAGTGCGTTTATAGTATAGCGGACACTTGATAAGCGTTGCGTCTTGTTCTAACTCAACGATACTCAACCTTTTTTCTCTTCGGGCCACATACATGTATTTGTTAAGTTATGCGGGCCGCAAAACTATACTGGTATGACGAAAAAAAAATCATCAACCCCCCCCCAACAAAGAAATATTCTTCACATTTGTCTCGAAGCACTCTCTTTTCATCGGACATTTTTCGATTGCATTTGAAGACACTCCCGCCATTAATAATAATAATAATAATTGGATAATTCGTAGAGGGCCGTTTTTGTGAAAAATCACCTAATTATGCGCAACAAAACAATACTTTATACGACAGCAAGAAATTCTGTTAAAATTAGTAGGTACCTGACTAACCAGTGACATTAACCAGTTTTTATGTATTATAATTGATGCGGTTGTTTCTAGAAATGGCACTTTTATTAATAAATTATTTTGCGCTCAAATATGTGTGTCAAATATTTGTTTTTTGGGAATAAATCTAGCGTGTGTAAATAGCAACATTCTTACACATCTGCCCTGATGATGGACACTGTAACGCTGTACGAAACGTTGGCTAAAGAGGGAGGTAGCGCAACACGGCATAACACCCCAAAAATAACAAAAAAACCTTTTGGACGTGAAAATCTAAGCAACGTATCTTACTCTTGTTCCAGATCACGTGGACCATAATGACAATCCTTTTCGGGTGTCACTATTTGTGCGTCAAAGTCAAAAAGAATCTCAACCAAATCTTTTTTTTTTTTTTTACAGTGAATACCGCACAAGAATCTCAACTACTCCCGTCGGGAGCCAGTGAGACTATGGCATCCCCAATTGGGGTATGTTGTGAGGCTGAAGGTAGTGGGGAGGGGAAGAGGAAGGTTGGGAAGTACCTGGCTATTCAGATCTGGTCACTAAACACGGCTAAAGCCATTTTCAAGCAACGTTTCAATTCTGAATGGTGGTCTTACACCAGGGCGATACTGATAGTATCTTCCACTCTGAAACATACCGCAAATATACTATATATTGTTTTAAATGAATTAATTGTGAAATAACACAAATTAATCTAATAAAATTTATTTGCGCATGCCGGGTTCGAACCCGCGACCTCCGGATTGTGAGTCAAGAGTCTTACCCACTGGACTACGGAGGTCGTCATCTAAATGAAATTTAGAATTATAGTTTTTTTTTAAATCAAGTTCCTGATGGTAAAGTGTTTAGGGCCGCGCAAAAAAGCTTGGCGGGCCGCAGGTTGAGTATGGTTGTTCTAACTGCATATCACCACATGAAACGGTGCGTTTCCCTCAAACCCATCACGACAGTATATATTCCATAGCGATGGGTACAGTAGCGGCATATGATGGAAAAATATTTTTAATGTTTAACCACTGGAACGACAGCGCAATTTAAAACTTTTTTCTACGATTATCGAAATTTTTTGGTAATCATTGTGAATATTTTCCGCCCGCATTAAAAAAATCATACCTTTGAATTTTAATATGGAGACATACAAACTGATTATACTTCTATATAGCCAATGAATTCACCCATCTTATCACATATTCGTAGGATTTATAAAAAAAAATTGCCAAAATTGGCAGCACAGCAATCCAAGGTATTTTAAATAGTGCCATATTGTGGCAAAAAGCGCTCTAGTGGTATATAGAAAAAAAAAGTCGTTGGACAGAAAAATGACATCTACATTTTTTACTCCAAATATGCTCAGGAATCACTGGTTAAAATCCCTCAGGTACGTTCTGTTACACCCTGCATGTAAAAATTTAGATTCTGTATGATTGCGTACGCAAAATTAAAAAAATCTTGGAAAGTAATCGATGGACTGACTCAAAATTTTTACAGAACATTGCATTTTAGGACTCCAGATACTAATATCTACAGCCTGTATGTCGGACGAATATCTACAGCTCATATGTTGAACTAATATCTACAAACTTCAGAGTGTTGACTAAATATCTACAGAGGGCAGCTGAGCATGAGGTTGTACGGAAATGCATAAATTACTTCAATTACGTATAATTACTAATTACATAAAGGCTTAAACGTTTAAAGTACGTACATGAAGTTTTTGCATAAGTAATATTACGTATTTTGCTGTTAACGAGGACAATAATTTATTGAACAAACATTGAGGTCATAATACAAAGATATTTATTTATTTCGAAATACACGGCTCCACAACCTAACCTAGCCTAACCTAACATAACTGACATAGAAATGGCCATGGTAACAGACTAAATAATGTAGAAGCTCTGAAAATAAAGAAAGCTGTTAAAACAAATACCCAAATCCTTAATAATCAGCTAAATGTGTCCAATAGTCCGATATTAGGGATTTTTACATACATGCATAAATTAAGTTTCTTAAACTGCATACGCAATATTACGTTATTCCAATATGCTATACATAATTGCAAATCCAACCTCTGCCAGTACTGTAGATATTCGTCAATACTTTGGTTCTCATAGATATTAGTCAGCAGTTTGGGCTGTAGATATTCATATGCACTTTGGTTCTCATAGATATTAGTCAGATTTTTTCAGTTTTTGGAATTCCTGTAGATATTAGTAGACGCCTTCCGTTTTAGCAGACGAGTGTTTCTATATATATAATGGTAAGCTCTGGCGTTATGAAATTTATAAAAAATAAATAAATTTAGGTTCTGTATGTTTGGGTCCGCAAATCTCGCAAACTAATCGATGGACTGACTCAAAATTTTTACAGAACATTGCATTTAGCAGAAGAGTGTTTTTTTTTTTACGTGAGCTCCACACAGGAGGCTTGAGGAAAATAATTTCCCTCAGGGCCTATGTCATCTTTGGGGATGCTGTGTGAAGGGTTTTTATAAGGAGAGGAGGAGTTCTGGGTAGGAAAAGGGTTTAAGCAGTGGGTAGGAATTTGGGGTTCAGTGTGTCCTGGTCATCCGCCTCCAAGACCTAGACAAACCTCACCCCATGAACCCGGGCACCCCTGCTAAATCACTAAACATAGTGAACCACTTGGGGTGACCGATGGTAGAGGTGTTGGTTATCCAATAAAGGTTCCTGGGGCTGCAGTACCCATTCCCGCCTTCCAAATTGTTTCTGCATATAATGGTAAGCTCTGGCATAATTAAATTTGTATAAAAAAATTACTACAGTTGACACGCGAGTGTTTTGAAAATGTGTGTATTTCATATATTTTATTGGCAGGAGGGGGAGGGTAACGAAGGAAGTGAGGTTAGCGGGAAGGGTGACGAGGGAGGGGGGAGGCGGGGAAGTTGGAAGGGGAACGGGACGCATGAGAATGGACATGCAAGGAGAAACAATTTAATTCTTTGAATGGCGTAGCAACGCATGCCGGGAACCAGCTAGTTATTCATATATACTACATGATAATATCGTTAAAAGTTTTCCCAGAATAGCTAACTTAACTAAAAAAAAAATCTCTCATTCTGCAAACAAATATCAAAAAATGTATTCTTATGAATATAAACTTCATTATTTCTACAAAAACCGCAATACACACCCTTTATGAAAAAAAAAACTAGTGTGCTCTAGACCAGTGGTCCCCAACCTATGGGTAATGGGCCGCGCAAGGGCTTGCATAAAATCAAAATACTTTTGAAAAAAAAAAATTTAAGCTGTTTTTATCGTTGTTCTTATGTAAATGTAAAATTCGGGTGAAGGTTATTAATGAATTTAAGAAAATTCTTTAATTATCTGTTGCTAACTGACCAAGTAACGAAGATATTTTCAACTATAGATAATTTTACCGCACCCCAGTAGTAGCCCAGTCAGTGGGGATAAAAAAGGCCTTTAGCTTGCAAAAGGTCATGTAGTAGCGATTTTGATATATGTTGTTAAGATTGGGACTCTAAAGAAAAAAAAAAGTTTTCGACCTCGGGAGGGTCGAGCTCGATCCGCCATCTTGGATTGAAGGTCCCAAAATTCGGTTTTTTCAAAATAATTATGAAATGGTTAATTTAACAACCAAGTTGTTCAAGGTGAACTTGAAGAAAACTAAATTACGAAAATTTAATGTTTAAAGTTTTTTTTGTAAGTCTAATAGGTAACGAGTTACAGTGGCGGAAATGTGAATATTTTTCTAAAAAATGATGAAATTCCCAATTTGTGTTATTTTTTCGGGTTATTTATTACATAACTAGCTGTTAAAAACCCGCTCCGTAGGGTTTTACTGCTAGGCCCTGTAGGCAGCTTTTGGTTTGGCTTCGCCCAGTTAGTGTTGGTGACCATTTTATACATAATTATATTATATAATATATTTTTTATCATATAGGTAATTGTAACAATTTTGTTAACTCAGTTCCACACCATCACGAGGTAGAGAACATGGCGCATTTTTTTTTAAATTGTGATATCCCCTGTAGGTCTACTCCACAGATATACCAGCGATGGTAGATTTCGAAATTATTTTATATATTGGCTATTGCGTAATGATATTTTTTTGTTGATGCCGGTTGGTTGATATCGACATCTTTATAACAGTCTTCATCAATGTCATCATCTAATTCATTGCCTGTGGTACTGAGATTCTGGGCTTCCATTGACAAAATCTCTTCATCTTCTTCCTCGACATCGATATGAACCTCTGGCAAATTTCGGCATGTTTGACCATTACAGCACCCACACACAATAGAACAATTCAATCCAGCTTGCCTGCAGCCACATGCAACGCCGCATCCTTTTTTTACAATTACATGAAATAAATTTCAATAAAGTCTCGGTGTTGGTTTTTTTGTCATTCTTACTGGAACAAGCCCGTTGGTGCCACGTTTCCAGCCCCCGTTTTCTCCTACTACTTTCGGGTGGTGCCAATGCTGTTAGCAGAACTAGGAGATCAACGTCTTCGCCAATAACGAATACAGCGTCAAATGATGAACAGAAGGAAATCGCAGTATTGACAATCAACTCATCAGCATCTTCTTCAGCCTGCTTAACTGTAAAATCAGCCTGTATAAATTGCTTTGTAAGCATCAAAATCAGACGGACTTTTTTATTTTCATTGGCTAAAAAACGTTCTTGTGAAACTTGAACTGGCATTGTTTCATCGAAAAGAACATTTGCAGACATATGCTTCTTCGATCGGCGAAGTCTTTCTGCGGTTTTTGTATTTTTTTCACCATCATCTAGCGGATAATAATAATAATAATAATTGGATGACATCTATAGCGCCATTTT
Organism: Limnephilus rhombicus; assembly: GCA_929108145.2. NCBI lineage: Eukaryota > Metazoa > Arthropoda > Insecta > Trichoptera > Limnephilidae > Limnephilus > Limnephilus rhombicus. Next base: position 45,287,804 of record OV815289.1, on the reverse strand, counting down.
CGTGAGAAAATCACCTCAAGGGCGCTTTAGATATCCATCGAAAACAATAACTGCATGTGATCCATAGTGATATCTTACATAGTGAACGTACTTCTCACAAATTGACCCCAAAAAAATCATTACGGTTCCATACAACTTTATGTAAAAGGTATCCTCCATCCACAACATTAATTTTGCTACCTTCAAGTTGCACGCCTTCTGGAAGTTGTTCAAAAACACCATAAAATGATGATTTCGTACCTTTGCGCATTCCTTCTTCAGAGAAAAGCGACAAAGGAAATGGGGCGAGTTCGAATTTGAGGTAATCCTTCAATTCTTCGTCTGATTTCTTCAAAATACACATTCTCTGGAACAACATTAGCGGGTTGATGGAAATAGTTGTTTCGCCGATCTTGATGCTGCTGTTGACTGCTACTAATGGAATAACTTTGTCCTTACGTTTGAATTTAATAGATTCAAAATTTGTATACCTGGTAACCATGTTCGACATCCTCTCGGTACCTATTTCTCTGGATAAATGACAATTAATCTTTTCATCCCCGACAATTCCAGTACTGATAGAAAGAAGTGAATTGATTTCGGGGAAGGGAGAATGCTGAGAAAACCAATCCAACAGCTTTTTGATCGTCAGAAAGTCTTGATCGTCACACTGAGTGACCGAGCGTCCAGGCATCGTCCAGTAACCAGGACTCAATCAGTGTTGCCAAGTCAGCTATAGACTAGGTAGCTATAGCCCACTATAACAACGTCAATCGACGTCATTGAGCACACAGATGATGCTATATAAGTATATTGTTTGTGGGAATACGTTCAAATGATATTTTGTAATATGTTCTTACAAAAATTTATCAAGAAAACTTGAGTTTTACAATTTTTTGTCAAAATTGTCTTCTTTCTTCCGCTGTAACTCGTTACCTATTAGACTTACAAAAAAAAAATTTATATAAAATGTACGTAATTTAGTTTTCTTCAAGTTCGCCTTGAACAACTTGGTTGTAGAATCAACCATTTCATAATTATTTTGAAAAAAACAAATTTTGGGACCTTCAATCCAAGATGGCGGATCGAGCTCGACCCTCCCGAGGTCGAAAACTTTTTTTTTCTTTAGAGTCCCAATCTTAACAACATATATCAAAATCGCTACTACATGACCTTTTGCAAGGTAAAACTACGGAATGACTGGGCTACAGTGGGCCGCGGTAAAATTATCAAACAATAACTGGGCCGCGGCGACAAAAAAGTTGGGGCCCACTGCTCTAGACCACACGACTGAAGAAAAACTTGTTTAGCTCCATCTATATGAAAGGAAGAGAGAAAGAAAATTTGCACGAGCACTGCTCTCTTGCTCTTACAGTGTGATACAGACAATAGGCCTGCACTGTGTCTTAGATATACGAAACGTAACTGGCTATGTGAGAAAGAGAGAAAGAGAGAAAGAAAATGTGTGCTCACACCTCTCTCTCTTGCCCCTACAGTAATATACAAAACGTAACTCTGTCTTTCTATCTTCACTAACTTATATCTCAACTTCCGTTCGCCTCGCCCGATCATACTTTTCGTAACACTCTCGTCACGCATTCGCCAGCTTACTCCCCAAGTCAAGCGTGCGTAAAGAAGTTTTACTTCAAAAAAACAATTCAAAGAAATAATGACAGTGATACTGTTTTGAAAACTTAAAATATTGGTATTTTTACCACTGACCGCTGCTAAAAGTGACCCACAAAGTTATAGAAAATTTATATATATATATATATATTTTTTTTACATTAACTCCACACAGGAGGCCCTGAGGAAAATAATTTCCCTCAGGGCCTATGTCATCTGGGATGCTGTGTGGAGGGTCTTTTTGAGGAGAGGAAGGAATGAACATTGGTCTTGAAGAGACCCATGTTGTAGGAAGGAGGAAACACAGAGGCCGGCAAATCATTCCACAGCCGAGCTGTTGAACATAAGAACGAGTCGAAGAAACGACCCGTTCTCATGTGACTAATGTCAACTGTGTACATATGTAAATATTTTATATTTTATGTACTGTGTACATAAAATCATTCCGAGAAGCTTGATCAAATCAACTGTTAGAGTAAGAAAAATGTTGGCGCAAGCAATTCTGACCTTGTCCTTCATACAGGTTCATTAATACATAAGGGTTAAAATCGCATTAAAAAATAAATAAAGATTATTTTTTGGCTCGACAGTTGAGAGGTTAACCTATATGCATATTACAATTTTTTTTTTAAATGCGCATTTTTATCTAAAACTCCACCCAGGAGGTCCTGAGGAAAATAATTTCTCTAAGGGTCTATGTCATCTGAGATGCTGTGTGGAGGGTCTTTTTGAGGAGAGGAAGGAATGTTGGTCTTGAAGAGTCCCATTTTGTAGGAAGGAGGAAAAACAGAGGTCGGCAAATCTTTCCACAGCCGAGCTTTTGAACTCAATAATGAGTTGAAGAAGCGACCCATTCTCATGTGATAAACTGGCGGATATTATTTCCAATAACATTGGCCGGGGAAATAAATCTATTACTCTCTTCTTAGATCTTGCCAAAGATTTTGATACCATCTCGCATAAAATACTTCTAAAAAAACTAAAGGCTATAGGTATTCAGGAACAGCTACACAAATGGATGGGTAGTTACTTAGCTAACAGATATCAAAAAGTTAAAATTAATGATACTATTAGTGATCCGGCCGTTGTAGAATTTGGTGTACCCCAAGGAAGTACCTTAGGACCTATTTTGTTCAGTATTTATATAAATGATCTGTGTAACAGCAATTTTTCCAATCACATTATAACATTTGCAGATGATACTGTCTTAATATTTGAAGGAAGAATATGGCACGATGTACACTGCAAAGCAGAAGATGGAATAAAACAGCTAAAACTTTGGTTAGACAGTAATCTGTTAACACTCAATTCGGAAAAAACAAAATTTATACGATTTAGTGCGACAGAAGCCGGCCAACCCAAGGAAGCATATAATATTTTTGTACATAAATGCACTGACTCAACTACCTATACTTGCTATAAATTTGAATGCGTGGACAATATAAAATACCTTGGTGTTGTATTAGACAAATATCTTAGATAGGACGGTCACGTGGATCTAGTCACCACAAAGGTTAGAAAGCTCACGTACATGTTTATGACAATCAGAAATATCTTACGTAAAAAATAATTGAAACTCATTTATGATGCTATGTGCGGGTCACTTCTAGGCTGTGCATCCTTAGGTTGGTTCCAAAACATTTCTCGCTCAAAGACACTTCACTTTGTTAGGTCCAAAGCTATACAACTTCGTGCCTGATGCTTGGAAAAAGGAAAGCACAGGTGTTCTTCATAAATTGACCAGTACTTGGTTTCAACAATTAGGGAGAAAGGAGAGTGAACTTTTACTACATAAAAAATAAAATCAAACACAAACCAAAAACAACAACAAAAATTCCAACAAAAAATGAACTAAGTAAAACATACCCTTTTCTTCTAATCTATATTATTATGTGTATCTACCTATCTGTATGAACCTACCTATTACTTTTAAATTAAAAAAAACAGCTGTCAATCTTATGTTAATTGCGTATTTTATTTTATTCTATCTCTTCTCTTTTTTATTCATATTTATACAAAATATGTATGTAGGCTTATAATATGCAATGTAAACACCAGTTATAAATATATATATATAATAATATAATAATTTAATTTGGACAACTTATATAGCGCTGTTTTTGCGAAAAATCCCCTCAAGAGCGCTGTACAAATTAGCATGGATTTTACTTTAGAATTTATTTAACTATGTAGGAGGTTAGATAACAACTCGTCTCGCAGCTATTAAGCGCATTGATTATCATTATTCTAGCCTCCCAATAAATTAAATTAAATATCTTTTTATATATTTTTATATGTACGTATTTCAATTTACCTAACTATGTAGGAGGCTAGATCAACTCGTCTTGCAGCTATCAAGCGCATGGATTATTGGAATTCTAGCCCCCCAATAAATTAGATAAAATATCTTTTTAATTGTACGTATTTCAAGACTATCAGAATATATATAATTACTCTCTTGCTTCAACATTTGAACCAAGAAATAAGAATTAGCTACCGACCGCTTTTGTTCAATTAACAAATAATAATGGATGCTGCGGACACATATATATATATATATATACCTATCATTTTATTATTATTTTAATAACTATGCTTAGCAAAATACAGTAATAACCAAGCATTAATTGTTTAATTTATTTTACTTCATTGTTTCTGTTCTCTTTCTAGTTCTCACTATGCAAAATGTGTTCGTAGGACTATAATATGAAATGCAAACACCAGTTATCACCTTATATTTTAATCATTTGCTTGTAAATAAATTTTTATTTACCATTTCAACAACTATGCTAAACAATCCACGGCTATTTTATGTTTTAATTGGTTATTTCATTTTAATCTCTTCTCTTTTTTTATTTCTTTTGCTATGCTAAACAAATAACAGTTAGGTACTATATTTTAAACTTTTTTATTATTTTATTTTATATTCTTTATCTTCTTTTTATTTCCTCATTTTATTTCATCAATTTTCTTTTTTTTTGTACAAATCATGTTCCACATGCTCATACCCATAATTATTTGACTGTCCTAAAACGGGATAATACTCCTAGTTGGGCAGTCAAAATTTAATAAATTATGTATATAAATGTATTTTACTGTGCTAAATAAACAAATAAATAAAATAAAATGTCAACAGTGTAGTAAATTATGTTGGGCGCGTGTTTCCCGACTATGAGGGGATCAATGATGCTAGTTCCTCGGAACATCTTCCACTGGAATACCGGTAGAACAAGGATAGCATTCCCACACGACAAAGATTGCAATCCGTTTGTTAAGATGGGAGAATCTATCAAATTGACTGCCCGTTTCTGCACAGAGTTAATGGTTTTTTCAGTTATTTTGGAGCTTCAGACCAGAGGTGACTGCTAAATTCAACACATGCCATTTATGCAGGGTTAGCAGTTGTGTACTATCTGAAATATCTGCGGGCCCTGTACAGTACGCCTAGTTTTTAAGAGACTAACTAAACCCTGGCTTCGATGGAGCCCCCATACCTGAGCTGGTCACTTAGAGTCACACCAAGCATATCAATGGAGGGCCTGGAGGAAGATGGTTTCCGTTAAAGGAGACTAAGTTAGCTCCACACAGGAGGCCCGGATGAAAAAAACCCTCAAAGCCTCTCTCATCTTTGGGGATGCTGTGTAGAGTCTTTTAAGGGAATGGAAGGAGTGGAAGTTCTGGGAAGGAAAAAGATATGAGGGTTGGGTAGGAATCTGGAGATCAATGTGTCCAGGAGTGACGAACGTGTGAATCCATCCCTACCAATGAGGTGCAAGGCGATGAGTCGAGAGAGTCCTGCTGGAGAGGTCTACGTTAGGTCTACCTCAACCAGTCTCTACCGATCCGGCCCGCCACGCAGTTGGTGGGCAAACGCCTTCGCTGCCAAGACTTAGACAAACCTCACTCCAAGAACCCCTGCAAGTCGGTGACGCACAACTGAAGGGTGATTTTATATTTTTTAAATTGAAAACTTCTTCAGTACCGTTGTGATTTGAAATTTGGTGAAATGAAAAAGCAACACTAAAAAGGGACAAACGCATACATCTACAGGATTTAGACGCGAATGAATGAGATTTTTTTTTCTATTATCGCAAAAGAGTCCCAACTGCTACCGTCTGGAGCCAGTGAGACTATGCTATTCCCAATTGGGGTATGTGGTGAGGCTGACGGTAGTTGGGAGGGGGAGGAGATAGGGAGGAGGAAGGTGGGGAAGTATCAGGCTATTCAGATCTGGTCACTAAATTCGGCTAAAGCCATTTCAAGCAACGTTTTAATTCTGAATGGTGGTCTTACACCAGGGCGATACTGAGAGTATCTTCCACTCTGAACAAAATAAGACAATGGTGACCGTATGTCTGCACCCCCCCAAAGGAAAAAAACTATATTTATCAAACATATCCCTCACACGTTAAAGAAAATGAAATGCAATTCCCGGCCCAAAAATGTAAAACTTTAGAATGTACCAAAGATATTCAAATACAGAAGAGATATGCTATGGTGTCCGTGCAACTGTCGCCGGACTACGCGCTAATTAGCGTAGTTTTCATACAAAAAGAATTTGTTCATTTCGTTGATTTTTTTGAAAATGTGCATTAATTAATATTGGTTAACAATATATTTTGAATAAGGAAAGAATTCGTTCATTTAGTTTAACGTTCGTTTGGTTTATTCGTTAATTATTTGTTCTTTTAGTTTATTTGTTAATTGGTAAACAATATCGGCGACACCCGGAAGCGCAGACCCACATAGTAAAAACAGCAGATAGCACATCTACCTTATGTTTCAATATCTTTGGAATGTTCAAATATATTGTGTCTCACAATTGTTTTATGTGCAGGAAAGACCTGCAGCATTATAGCGATTTATTGGCTTTTTTGTATATGCATATATTTTTAAATTGCAATAGGTGGCACGCGAGCTGTTTGACAAGTGAATGTACCGGGACTGAATGTATGGAATGCGGGAGGAGCGGGTAAGGGGAGTTGGGAGGGGGAAGGCGGAGTGGTAACGGATGAGGGGAAAGGGGGAGGCGGAAGGGGAACGGAACGAATGGGAAAGGACACGCAGTGAGAAACAATTTCTTTATTAAGTGGCGTAGCAACGCACGCAATTTTCGCTAGTAAAAAATAAAAATTGATTAGAGTCCCTGGGTCTTTAAATCCGGTCCTGAAAACGACCCTGCTTTTACCTCCTCTCTGTATCTCCACTAAGTACTGCACCTCACACCGCCTCTGTTTAAACTAAACTTGAAATGTTCAACTGTATACATACAGATTCCGCATTGCGTCTCACAGAGAGTCAGAGAACTGGGCTGAACTAGTATATACGAATAGGGATAAGGCCCACTTATTCCGCAGAAATTCAAAAATAATATTGTTATCAAATATACAGTGTATAACACCACGTAACCGTGGGAGTTTAACAAACGATTCCTGAGCATATTTGGCGTAAAAAAATTATAATATGTCATTTTGCTGTTCGATGATATTTTTTTCAGTGCAATTTACGTGCGGTAGAAAACTTAAGGGCCCGCAACCCGGATTTGTACCGATTTATTACACATTTCCCTTAAACACGGAAAGTTTTAGAGCTCTTAAAAAAGTATATGTTATTCTTGAAGATAATATCTAGACTTTGCCGGCGCCGAAACGCAAATTATATAAAATTCCCTCAATAGAAAAAAATCGCAAAGTATGCCCCAAAAATTATTATTAACACGTTTGTTTCAGTTATTTTACAAGTTATATGTATGAAAAAATTCACAGTGTTTCTTTAAATGCTGTTTATGATAATGCCCGCGAGATTTTTGCTCTATTTTAAACGAGTCGTGTTTTATTAAATATTTTCGCAATTTTCGCATCGATTTTGTAGCTGTAAATGTTAGCGCTCTCCTCTAACATTCGTAATTTCGTATCTCTCCATCTTCTTCTTTTCGGGCCCGGTTGCAGAGCCTTAAGTAGAGAGGAGTGGGAGGTTACGAAGCACCGCACACAGAGGAGACCGATTATTCTATTACATATCATTTTGGGAGGCGGGTATGGGTACCACCGCCCCGCGAACCATTTATTGGATAACGAACACCTCTGCCATACGTCACCCCAAGTGGTTCGCTACGTTTGGTGACGTAGCAGGGGTGCCCGGGTTATGGGGTGAGGTATGTCGAGGTCTTAGCGGCGGATGCGTCTGCCCATCTGCTGCGTGACGGGCCGGATCAAGAGAGACTGGTTTGACCTTTCCAACCGGACTCTCGACCCATCGCCTTGCTCCGCAGTGGGAGGGATGGATTGATACGTCCCTCACTCCTTGACACACTGACCTACTCACTCCTCATACCTTTTTCCTTCCCAGAACTTCCTATCCCTCCCTTCCATAAAAAGACCCTCCACACAGCATATAGAACCTGAGGGAAAATATTTTCCTCAGGGCCTCCTGTGTGAAGTTAATCTTCTTCTTTTTCTTTGCCACTTCCCACTTTAAGTGGGGTCGGCTCTCCTAATCAATCTGCGCCAAGACGGCCGGTCTTGGGTTGTTGGATTGGGGAAATTTTGAGCTATTTTTGCCATGCTGGTCCACCATGTCAGAGGGGGGCGTCCTCTTCCTCTTTTTATTTCAGGTATAGCTAGCGCTTTATGGCACACGTGTTCTTTGTCTCTTCTCATTACATGACCATACCACCGTAAGCGACTTTCTGTTAGTTTTTCAGGAAGGGGGGCTACCTTGAAACTACCTCTTATATGTTCGTTTCGTATTTTGTCCAGTTTCGTAACCCCACCTGACCATCTAAGCATTTTCATTTCTGCAACGTGCAGTTTTTGGACGTGATTTTCCTTCACTGTCCAACACTCAGCCCCATACAGCATTGCTGGTCTCACTGCAGTTTTGTATATTTTGCCTTTTGTGCGAATGGGCATGCTTGAATCGCACAGTACTCCAGTGAGTGATCGCCACTTCTGCCACGCAACATTTACTCTGTGAGATACATCGGCCTATACATTTGCATCTTTTGTTATTACTGAGCCAAGGTATTTGAAGGATTCTACTTTTGGCACCGGCATTCTGTCTGCATAGTAAACGGTGGTGTTGCTCGCTGTATTGCTGAAATTACATTCCAAGTGCTCCGTTTTTGACCTGCTGACACGAAGTCCTGATGTTTCAAGTGCTGTTATCCATTCTGTCAAGGTATTTTGCAGATCTTCCGCATTTTGGCAATCAGTACGATATCGTCTGCATACAGAAGGTTCCAGGGTAGTTTAATATTTTTGGTGATGTAATCCATAACTAAGTTGAACAGTAATGGGCTCAGCGCCGAACCTTGGTGAACTCCCACCTCAACCTCGAATTCTTGGCTCAGACCGACCGGGCTTCTGACCCTTGTGCGGGTATTGTTATCCTATGTGAAGTTAATATTAAAAAAAATCTATCTTTTCACTCGCAGGCTAAATCCTATTTAGGAAGAAACCGAACCAAAAGTCGCTGGCAGGGCCCAGCAGCAAAAACCTACAGAGCGGGTTTTTGCTACTAGTTTGAATTATAGGCTTCATCGAAACTAAAGTTAAGTTAGCCTCCTAGAAACTGGGCGTACTGTACAGGGCCCGCAGATACTTAAATAGTACACAACTGCTAACCCTGTACAAATTACAAGTTCACTCCACGGTTGAATTTGGCAGCCACCTCTGGTTTGTAGCCCTGAAATACCTGAAAAAACTCTCGACTTTGTCCAGAAACAAGCGGTCCGTTTGATATATTATCCTAGTTTAACAATAGGATTGCAATTTTTAGAGCACAGGCGTCGGGTGGGAATGCAAACCTTGTTCTACCGGTGTTTCAACGGAAGATGCTCCAAGGAACTAGCGTCATTGATTGACCGGTGCAAAGTCGGGAAACACGCCAAACGCGTTCCCAACATACCTACATGGTTGACATTCGTCACATGAGAACGGGTCGCTTCTTCGACTCGTTCTTATGTTCAACAGCTCGACAATGGAACGATTTGCCGGTCTTTGTGTTTCCTTCCTCCTACAACATGGGTCTCTTCAAGACCAATCTTCATTCCTTTCTCTCCTCAAAAAGACCCTTCACACAGCATCTTTCTGACGGCTGCACTATGGGGCCAAATGGTGCATATCATCTCAAAATTCAATAACTTTTAAAATAATACGAATATTGAGGTGATTTTTCAGAATATAAGTTAATGAATGTGTACAGATTTATAATTTATTAAGATTGTTAAAAATATTACAAAAGATGTATTAATATCAATAATTTAAAAATAAAAATGTATTTTATTTAAAAATTCGCATTTATAATAATGTCTTATTTATTAACAAAACATTTATAAAACACAAAAAAAATATTTACAAATAATGCTAAACATTTAAAAACAAATACACTAAAAAAAATCGTACTTAAGTTCACAATTATGAAACTGTACCAAATTCATTATAAGTCTATCGCATGGACATATGAATATATCTGGACCTGCCCTAAGTGATAAAAACGTATTATTTCCCCCTCCCCATGGAGCCGGCTATAGCTCCGCCTTGGAGCCAGCCGGGCTTACGAGAGCGCCGCTTGAATCTAAAAAATGTGACGTCATCATTCTTGTCCTGAGCAGCGCGCTGGTCACAACGCACATTTTACGAACAAAAGTGAGAGCTTGTGCTATACATTATGCCCTAATATATGTGAACGTAGCGAATGTGGGCGTTTCTCCAGAGAGTTACAGGGGTAAGTAAATTATGAAAAATTTGTAAAAGTATCTCAACTAAACACGGCAACAAAATATTCCCGTGTGAAAAAGGGCGAACTTTCTTTTGCCGATTTCGACTACGCAAATATGATAATAACGTGGCAGGCAATTCGTGCTCCCATGTAAAAAGGTCTATTCATTAATAATAATAATAATAATAATATATCTTTATTGAACAAAAAAAAAATGACGATTTATAACTACAAAAACAAAAAGTACATCATAAGTACAGTAAAAGTACAGTTTAAAAGTTGCATATGTACGAAAGTTAATATCAAAAAACAAAATACATATATACAGTAGGTAATTAAAGAAGAGAGATTTATAATTATAAATTTAGGTTTCTCATAACCTGCCTCACTAGGCTAGCCTGTGTTGAGGCAGTAATTTTATGTCAATTTATTATACTGTGAACATACCTACACTTACATTAGAATAAAATCACACAATAGAATGGTTGCAATTAATAATAACAATAACATTGGTACAATAATAACAGCATTGGTTCAATATTAATTTCGAATTTGGGTGAGTGCACCGGTAAATGCTCTATCATTATTTTTATTTTTTATCCAAATTTTTATGTTTTTTTTGAAATTTTTTTGTGAATCACATTTTTTTATACTAATTGGAAGAATGTTGTAAAGTTTTGTTGCAAGGTATCCGAAGCTTCGTTGACCAAAAGTAGTATGAGTTATGGGAATTTGTAGTAAATATTTGTTATTGTTTCGAGTACAGCGAGTGTTTAATCTTTTTTCATAGTATTTGTGTATATTTGTGTATAGATGAGTGAGGATTGTTTTTGCATATATCTGCCGAACGTCAAACACATTCATAATATTGAAGATTAAGTTGGAGTCTGTAATTAGAGGTAGTCTAAGAATTAATTTTATAATAGTTTTCTGTGCCTTTATGATTGGGTCCAGTGCTGATGCAGTACCGCCTCCCCATGCTATGATACCATACTCAATAATGGATTGACAGACTGCAAAATAAATCATTTTCAAGTGTTTTAAGTCGAGAAAGTTTCGTATCGTTCTGAAAAAGTGCATGGTTTTTCTTATTTTGTTAGCAATTATTTGAGTGTGAATATTCCATTTGAGATATGGATCAATTGTGAGGCCGAGATACTTCATCTGTGTAGTGCGCTCAATGTAGGGACACTGACAAGATTCATCGGAATTTAAACATGTGTGTATTCTAATAGAGGCGTCATCACGAGGTTGACCTGTTATATTTATGCTTGATGTGACATATTTAGTTTTCTCGGTGTTCAATGTGAGCGTATTTGTATCTAACCACTTTTTTATAATGTTTATATCCGTTTCAGCTTTTTTGTAAACAGCTTGCCAAGTGTCAGCTTCAAATAGTAAAACAGTGTCATCGGCAAAACTAACTATTTTTCCCTGAATGTTAAAGTTACATAAGTCGTTGATATATAAAAGGAACAAAGATGGTCCTAATATGCTACCTTGAGGTATCCCATAGTGAGTTGAGCACTGATTGCTAAGTGTGTTCATTATTTTCACTTGTTGCTTGCGGTCATCAAGGTAGCTCTTAAAAAAGTTAAGTTCGTTGCCTGTGATACCGATTATTTGAAGTTTGTTTAATAATTTACTGTGTGATATTGTATCAAAGGCTTTAGAGAGGTCTAAAAATATTGAAATACATTTTTTGCTTTTATCGAGGTTTTTCACAATGAAGTCAGTTACGGCGGCAATAGCGTCAGAAGTACTCTTGTTTTCTTGAAACCCGTATTGATTTTCTGAGAGTACTTTATGGCTCACCAGAAATTTTACCAACTGAGCATTGATAATTTTTTCAAATACTTTGGATAGTGTGGTCAGTATAGTTATTGGTCTGTAATTGTTTATGTCCGTCTTGTTACCTGTTTTATGTATGGGAATAACAATACCTTGTTTCAAGTTTGAGGGGAAAACTAAAAAATTAAAAAACAAAAAACAATTTTTAAAAAACAATTTTGCTTTTAAGATCTAAATGGTGATATTATAATGCGAGATGCCTATATACTGTCAGATTGATTTTTTAACAAATCATAGTCATCTTCCCCTCTTCACCCTCCATAGTTTGGTTTTACCCCTCATCTGTAACTTCTCGTCTATTTAATTTGGATGTCTATGGTTTATCATTAATCTTCTGATTCGTTCTCAAAATTTAACAAAAGCGCTTTAGCGTGATCTAATAATTTTAGAACTGTATGGATCTGAACTGCGCATGAGAGTGTGCATTTCGTCTACACATTTGTTGATGATCATGAGCATTTTTTAGCATGGTCAAGGCGAACAAATGTATAATCCTTGCTTCTTGGGCATCCTCTGAAAGTTGTCCAAATGGTAACAAAAAATAGTATTTTATGATGTTCTCTCCATGGGTTAGAATGTTATGTACAAAATTGGGTATATAGTATCATCCCTAGTCCTGTACATAATATTCAGCTGTTGCGCTTGCGAATTCCCAGAATTTTTTCGAGTCCATAGGTTTTCCACTAGCCGTAATTTGTAAAATTATTAAAAAAATTATTAAAAAATCTTCAATAATTGAAGAGTTCCTCTTTCACACCAGTAACTAAAGGGCTCACAAACTCCAACAGCTCTTAGAGCTTTGAAGCAAAGAATGGACGGTTACCTCGAGAGTGTTTTCTCTTGGGGTAAAAATAATCTCGTTGAATTTAATGTTTCAAAGACCCAATGTTGTCTGATTACGTCTAAAAGGGATAGAAATGAAAATCTGGTCTCTTTCAACGGAAGCAATCTTCCGAACAGGCCCTCCATTGAAATGCTTGGTGTAACCCTAAGTGACCAGCTCAGGTATGGGGGTTCCATCGAAGCCAGAGTAAAGTTAGCCTCACAGAAACTGGGCGTACTGTACAGGGCCCGCAGATACTTTAATAGTACACAACTGCTAACCCTGTACAAATCACAAGTGCTCCCCACGGTTGAATTTGGCAGCCACCTCTGGTCTGGAGCTCCAAAATACCTGAAAAATACCCTCGACTCTGTGCAGAAACGGGCGGTCCGTTTGATAGATTCTCCCATCTTAACAGACGGATTGCAATCTTTAGAGCACAGGCGTCGGGTGGGAATGCTATCCTTGTTCTACCGGTATTACAATGGAAGATGCTCCGAGGAACTAGCATCATTGATCCCTTCGGCACCGGTGCATAGTCGGGAAACACGCCAAACGCGTGCCCAACATTTGTACACGGTTGAAATTTGCCACATGAGAACGGGTTGTTCCTTCGACTCGTTCTTGTGTTCAACAGCTCGGCTGTGGAATGATTTGCCGGCCTCTGTGTTTCCTCCTTCCTACAACATGGGTCTCTTCAAGACCAATGTTCATTCCTTCCTCTCCTCAAAAAGACCCTCCACACAGCATCCCGGATGACATAGGCCCTGAGGGAAATTATTTTCCTCAGGGCCTCCTGCGTGGAGTTAACGTAAAAAAAAAGTAACATTTACGCTATATGAATAGTTAACAAAGAACCTTGCCGTGTGTCCAACATTAGAATTGCCACTTCCTTGACGGGGTTTGTCGATAATAAGCCGAAGCACGTCTCTGAAACTTTTTTGGACATCCGTTTTTTTTCTCTTTTTTAAGAGATTTTTCTTCTTCATTACTAGCTGACAATTTTTTGAAATGTAACGAAATATTTTTTTTTTAACATTAACTCCACACAGGAGGCCCTGAGGAAAATAATTTCCCTCAGGGCCTATGTCATCTGGGATGCTGTGTGGAGGGCCTTTTTGAGGAGAGGAAGGAATGAACATTGGTCTTGAAGAGACCCATGTTGTAGGAAGGAGGAAACACAGAGGCCGGCAAATCATTCCACAGCCGAGCTGTTGAACACAAGAACGAGTCGAAGAAACGACCCGTTCTCATGTGACAAATGTCAACTGTGTACAAATGTTGGGCACGCGTTTGGCGTGTTTCCCGACTATGCACCGGTGCCGAAGGGATCAATGATGCTAGTTCCTCGGAGCATCTTCCATTGTAATACCGGTAGAACAAGGATAGCATTCCCACCCGACGGCTGTGCTCTAAAGATTGCAATCCGTCTGTTAAGATGGGAGAATCTATCAAACGGACCGCCCGTTTCTGCACAGAGTCGAGGGTATTTTTCAGGTATTTTGGAGCTCCAGACCAGGGTTAGCAGTTGTGTACTATTAAAGTATCTGCGGGCCCTGTACAGTACGCCCAGTTTTTGGGAGGCTAACTTTACTCTGGCTTCGATGGAGCCCCCATACCTGAGCTGGTCACTTAGGGTTACACCAAGCATATCAATGGAGGGCCTGTTCGGCCCTATATGTAAAATACCAATCCAACAATGTAATGTTGAGAGCCCGAATCTGTAAATTCTTGCCTGTCTTGTTTATTTCTAATAACTTCTAGATTATTTATTCATTTCGGTTTTGCCAGACACATTGTGCATGCTGAAGAAGACGGGGTATCTGTCAACACTTGTGTTACCTTCCCATCAATAATTGCCAGAAACATTTCGAATTTAGCAGAAACAGTTTCATGTTCAGATATAAAAATGTGAGCAGGGTGAAGTAAAAAAATGTAGTTTTCTACTTCTGATATAACTTCTCTCGTTTTAGCTGGAGTTTCTTTTGTAAATCCAATGGGTATTGGACGACAGTACCTGTTGGACAATGGAGTTTGATTTTCCCATAGTAAGCGATTACTTGAGAATCGACTAACTTTATAGGAACTAAAGAAGCAATAAAATGATTAGCATCTGAAATAAGTTCACATTATTGTTCAAAATTTGTTTATACTCTGACTGTCCTGAGGCTCCATCACACTCTCATTTTACATATAATGTCATCTCTAAGGCATCTGATTTTTTTTTTTTTTTACAGTGAATACCGCACAAGAATCTCAAGTGCTCCCGTCTGGAGCCAGTGAGAATATGGCATCCCCAATTGGGGTATGTTGTGAGGCTTAAGGTAGTGGGGAGGGGAAGGAGGTGGGGAAGAGGAAGATTGGGAAGTACCTGGCTATTCAGATATGGTCACTAAACACGGCTAAAGCCATTTTAAAGCAACGTTTCAATTCTGAATGGTGGTCTTACACCAGGGCGATACTCATAATATCTTCCACTCTGGAACATGCCGCAAATATATTTTATATTATTTTAAATGAATTAATTCTTAAGAGATATATTCAAGAGTCTTACCCACTGGACTACGGAGGTCGTCTGATGGAGGTCGTCGTGATGTATCAATCGAGCCAATTTTGAAAATTCTTTTCACCGTATGATTAAAAAGATTTTGTAGTTTTACACTTGTTTTAAAAACGGTCGCAGTAATACCGTCAGGATAATATTCTATTTTCGCGTCTGATATTTTTTTGGCGGATGGGAGTAGGTACATAATTTTTTTTTTCATGTAGAACATTTTTTAAGAGTTGGATAAATTTAAGTGCACATAGATAGCTAAGGTTTCATATTAAAATTTAAAAAACTTTGTCCATCATTATCAAGCCAACTTAACAGACTATTCTTCGATTCAGGCATAGACATCCAAATGAATAGACAAGAAGTTACAGATGGGGGGTAAAACCAAACTATGGAAGGCGAAGAGGGAATGATGACTGTGATTCGTTAAACAATCAATCTGACAGTATGTAGGCATCTCGCATTACAATATCACCATTTAGTTCTTAAAAGCAAAATCTGCTTTGAACGAATAGACCTTTTTACATGGGAGCGCGAATTGCTTGCCACGTTAATAACATGTTTGCTAAGGCCAAATGCTCGCCCCAAAAATACTCGCCACAATACAAATAGCAATATTTTGTTGCCGTGTTTAGTTAAAACACTTTTACAAATGTTTCATAATTTACTTACCCCTGTAACCAGCCACGAGCACACTGGAGAAACACCCACATTCGCTATGTGCACATTGATATGTAGATATATTGTATACACAAGCTACCGTTTTGGCGTGTTATTTCGTTAAATGTATGGATGTTAGCTTCTCGCTGTTCGCGGCAAGAATGATGACGTCACACATTTTAGATTCAAGCTAGTCTCTATCCCCTCCCCATGGAGCGAGCCGGTTCCAAGGAGGTGCTTCAGCCGGCGCCATGTGGAGGGGGAAATAATACGTTTTTATCACTTAGGGCAGGTCCAGATATATTCATATGTCCGTGGATTCAGGGGACAAATTGTTGATTTTTTTCTAATTTCAAATTAATGATTGGTATGTATTGTGAGTATAGATATATGTTAAAATAATAAAATGTGAAGTAATTAAAGGAATGTCATGTAATTAATAATAACAATATTGTGATGAATAAGGCATTTTCTCTGTTTTCGATTTTTTACGCAGCGTTCACTCTCAGTATTAAGCCTATTTCAGAAAAGGGGGCAAGTTAAGGCAAAATTTTATTACTAATTCTTAAAGTAAACATTCTAAGGAATATAAAAATCATAATGCCCAACCTTCGGGAAGCTTCGGAAGAAACGAAAGGTTTAGTGAAAGTTAATAATTATTTAAAATCTGAGGAATTTATTCGTATAATTAAATTTAATAAGTAATTCCCATTTTCAAAAAAAATGCTGGTTCATATATAAAAGGGATAGCATACTTATGTAATAAAATAAAAATATTTGCTTTATTAAACTTGAAACGCTTGATATGTGTGTTCAAAGTTTCATATAAATTTTCGTAATAAATCCGTATTTCTCAAAAGTTCAACTTTGACGTGTCATTATAAATAAACGGAAGGGAATACAAAATTGTTTTTACAACATAAAAAAGAGTAGGGATTTGTCATTAGGAATCAATGGTTGTTTTAATTCTACCGCTTAATTACTGAAAGCGAATTATGATACGATATGCACCGTTTGGCCCCATAGTGGGCCGGCGTAGTGCAGCGATAAGGCGCTTGACTCGCATTCCGAAGGTCGCGGGATCAAATCCCGGTGAGGCAAATCAATTTAACTAACTAACTAGCCATCACGCCGTTTCCCCGCAGGGGTAGGCAGAGAGGACGGACCGCCAAACAACTCGGTCTTGGCACACACTCTTTGCCTCACTCACATTCATACATCGTCTCATACATTCTCTTCTATTATTCTGACTTTTAATAATAATAATAATAATAATAATAAATTTGGACAACTTATATAGCGCTGTTTTTGCGAAAAATCGCCTCAAGAGCGCTGTGCTTTTGATATGACCCGACTCAAGTATCTGATTCACTTGATCGTGCCATGTCTTCCTCGGGCGTCCCCGACTTCTTCTACCATTCACATTCGCGTCGTATATTCTTCTTACACTACTTCCTTCGTTCATTCGCTCTACATGCCCAAACCATCTGAGGGTCCCTTTCTTAATCTTACTCATTATGCTTACATCAGCCTTTCATTCTTTGCGGATATCCACATTTCTCACACGATCATACATTGTTTTACTACTCTCAGGAAGATACTCTCAGTATCGCCCTGGTGTAAGACCACCATTCAGAAATGAAAAGTTGCTTGAAATGGCTTTAGCCGTGTTTGGTGATCAGATCTGAATAGCCAGGTACTACTTCCCCACCTTCCTCCTCCCCATCTCCACCCCCTCCTCACTACCTTCAGCCTCACAACATCACAATTGGGGATGCCATAGTCCCACTGGCTCCAGACGGGAGCAATTGGGAATCTTGTGCGGTATTCATGTTAAAAAAATAAAATCTCAGATGACATAGGTCCTGTGTGAAGTTAATGTAAAAAAAAATAAGGAATATCGCTCGTATGAAAAATACATGAAAAAATTATGTTGTAAAAAATTCATTAGTTCTGCCCTTTATTTTCCAACTCCTGCATAAAAATATTTCTACCATCTCTGTAGCAGAGAAGTTAAGCGTTTTGCGGTGAACAAATTTTCAGGCGCAACGGTATTTCTCGTTGCGAAGCTAAAAACAAAATAAAAGGTGGTTTATATTCGAGATTAATAAATAAATAGATAGACGTATACTGTGAGCGTGTCAATGTGACCAATTTTTTATATAATTTTATGTGAAAAGCGCACAAGAGTCCCAAACGCTCCCGTTTGGAGCCAGTGAGACTACGGCATCCCCAATTGGGGTATGTTATGAGTTTTGAGGCAGAAGATAGTAGAGAGGGAAGTAGATGGGAAAGAGGAAGGAGAAGAAACATCTGGCTATTCCGATCTGGTCACTAAACACGCCTTTTTTAAATTAGCTCCACACAGGAGGCCCTGAGAAAATGAGGGAGGAAGTTCTGTTACGGTACGTGGGGTGGATAGGAATCTGGAAGTTATTGTGTTCAAGAGTGACGTACGTAAGAATCCATCTCTCCCACTGCCAAGGCGATGTTCCGACAGAGTACGGTTGGATAAGTCAAAAGGACTTCCTCAATCATTCTCTCCCGATCCGTCCGCAAGACCCTGACAAATCACACCCCATGAATCCGGGCACCCCCGCTAAGTCACCAAACGTAGCGAACCACAAGGGGTGACCTATGGCAGAGGTGTTGGTTATCCAATAAATGGGCGGTACCCAAACCCTCCTCCCAAATGTATGATTGCAAGATACATACCCAAACTAAATGCTATCTAGATAGCGTCTTGGATAAATTTGTATCTTTCTTTTTAATATGCGACATCTTTGGACATTTCTGCAATGAAATGATGAATATTATTTATTATTTTTAATTTATAAACTAAAGTTTCAGACAAGATTTTTATGCATAGCACAAAGGGTAATCCTTTCTTCTAATCTTTTCGGGTTCAAGTCCCGTTGGCGGCAAGTATCTTTTCTCGGAAGATTTTTCAATGTAAATGAGTGTTTCAGGCTGACAATTATTGCTTATAATAATTGTTACCCTTTGTGCTATGCATAAAAATCTTGTCAAACGTTAGTTTATAAATTAAAAACAATAATTAATATTTAACAAGTTAAAAGTATTCCACAAAAAAATGTAGACATAATTTGTCACGACGCAACCTAGCGAGAGATTTAGTACTAACAATACCTCCCTCACAAAAATAAAGTTGGTAGTTTTCAGGTGGAAAAATGTAATAATCAGTAATTGTGGAATGAAACACCAGTATATATTGAATTATTTGGCGGGTATTAGAAAAACCGCCATAGCTCAGTGGTCAGAGAATCCGACCGGCAATCAGAAGGACACGGGCTCAAGTTCCGTTGGTAGCAAGTATCTTTTCTCGCAAGATTTTGCAATGTAAATGATTGTTTAAGGCTGATAATTATTGCTTATGAAATGATGAATATTTATTTTTGTTTTTAACTCAATGATTAAAACATCAAAATGAAAAATTTTATTAAATGAAGACGATTTTAACGAAACTCGAATGAAAATCTGAAAACAGAAAAATCGGAAAAATATACGGTTACATCTGTGATTCGAACTAAACATGACCGAATTGGATAGAGACACATTAGCTCAGTTGTTAGAGTAGAGCGCCCGGCAAGGCGTAGGTCCTGGGTTTGCGTCCTAGCTGTGACCGTATCTTTTTCTGATTTTTTCGTTTTCACATTTTTGATTGAGTTTCGATAATACTGCCTGTATTTAATTAAAAATTACAATTTGAGGGTTTACTATATTTAAACGGTAATGGGACTTTTCAAAACATCCTCCGACCGACAAAATATCCTCCGACAAAATATCCTACGGACAAAACATCCTCCGACCGACAAAATATCCTCCGACAAAATATCCTACGGACAAAACATCCTCCGACCGACAAAATATCCTCCGACAAAATATCCTACGGATAAAAAATCCTCCGACCGACAAAATATCCTCCGACAAAATATCCTACTGACAAAAAATCCTCCGACTGACAAAATATCCTCTGACAAAATATCCTACGGACGAAACATCCTCCGACCGACAAAATATCCTCCAACAAAATATCCTACGGACAAAAAATCCTCCGACAGACAAAATATCCTCCGACAAAATATCCTACGGACAAAACATCCTCCGACCGACAAAATATCCTCCGACAAAATACCCTACGGACAAAAAATCCTCCGACCGACAAAATATCCTCCTACAAAATATCCTACTGACAAAAAATCCTCCGACTGACAAAATATCCTCTGACAAAATATCCTACGGACGAAACATCCTCCGACCGACAAAATATCCTCCAACAAAATATCCTACGGACAAAAAATCCTCCGACAGACAAAATATCCTCCGACATAATATCCTACGGACAAAACATCCTCCTACCGACAAAATATCCTCCAACAAAATATCCTACGTTCAAAAAATCCTCCGACAAAATATCCTACGGACAAAACATCCTCCGACCGACAAAATATCCTCCGACAAAATACCCTACGGACAAAAAATCCTCCGACCGACAAAATATCCTCCCACAAAATATCCTACTGACAAAAAATCCTCCGACTGACAAAATATCCTCCGACAAAATATCTTACGGACAAAACATCCTCCGACCGACAAAATATCCTCCGACAAAATATCCCCCAACAAAACACCTACTAAAAGCCAACCTAAGGGAACGTACCCATACAACGTGACCAACTTTTTGCAATTTTTAACCCCCCATCCCCTTCCCGGTGACCAAAAACCTAAGCAACCCGCCGCTCATTTGTATGGAGCGTGACATTTTGAAGACCCCCCCCCCCTAAACGTGTTACGTAGTATGGGTACGTTCCCTAACCTAAATTTATAGATTGTCTGTATTATTTTTGTCCCATTTTCCAATTTTTGAACAATAATTATTGCTAATAATTATAATTTATTGTCTTTACGGGATGTCTGTATTATTTTTGTCCCATTTTACTATTTTTGAATAATAACTTATTTTCTTAGGATGTCTGTATTATTTTTGGCCCATTTTACTATTTTTGAACAATAACTTATTTTCTTAGGATGTCTGTATTATTTTTGTCCCATTTTACTATTTTTGAACAATAACTTATTTTCTTAGGATGTCTGTATTATTTTTGGCCCATTTTTTTGTTAGGTTAGTTTCTAGAAGATATTTTGTGGGGGGTTGTTCTGTCCGTAGGATAATTAGTCGGGGTTATTTTGTCGAAGGATATTTTGTCACTGGTTGAAAAGTAGCAGATCCTATTTAAACCTTTATATAATATTCCCAGGATTCTTAAAAAAAAAACAGGTAAAAAAAAAGTTTAATTTATACATTCAATTTAAGTTCTAGAGTCCTAGAAACCGATAGATTTCATGTAAATTAACTGATTGCCTTTCTAAGCATTTTATTTTCAGTGGTTATTTCCTTTATTAAAGAAACCAATTTGTATTTTTTATGTAAGGAAGAAAATATGATACAATATCCTGCAGAATTTTTTTTTTTAAATGTGTATACTGCACAATTGTCCCAAGTGCCCCAAATTTTCTGAGGAAATTTAGTGAGACTATGGCATCCCCAATTGGGGTATATTGTGAGGCTAAAGGTAGTGGGGATGTAAGGAGTTGAGGAAGTACCCGGCTATTCAAATCTGGTCACTAAATATGGCACAAGTCATTTTAAGCATTGTTTCAATGTTATTACCAAACTATAACAAATGTAAAATAAATAAACATGTCTATCAAGAATTTACCAACTATTCATATGTACATATAATATACATATATACCTTATATATATATATATTTTT
Source organism: Limnephilus rhombicus (assembly GCA_929108145.2). NCBI lineage: Eukaryota > Metazoa > Arthropoda > Insecta > Trichoptera > Limnephilidae > Limnephilus > Limnephilus rhombicus. Next base: position 45,265,792 of record OV815289.1, on the reverse strand, counting down.
TTCTTCTAAGTAATCTATGTACAATTACCATTAAAATGTAAAAAAAAAGAAAAAAAACTAACTTTCTACTACAACACATAAATACCTGTACCTGTCACACTTAATCATAAACACGTAAACACCTCAGCACAGGTTCTCCTAGTGAGGTGTTCACGAAACATACAATATTACCAACCAACAGTTTCATCTTCTCAAACCTACCTAACACACAACATAATGAAATGTAATATTAATATGTAAAAATGCTTTCAAAATATATTACATATGTAAAAATGTTAACAATAAGGTGTAAACTGTAATATATAGATATACATAAATAAATAAATAAATATTCTAATCGGTAGTCTTTGGCCAAATCGGTACTGATCGACCTTTTTTTTTTTTTCCATTATTTCTGGCTTTCACCCTTCAAGGGTGTTCTAGGCCATCATTTATAATTACAGAGAAAGGAAAGGAGAATTTATATATTAATTTTATTTAAATGTGCAAATTTCAGAATTTTATGGAAGATTGGAGTAGAGTTCAGACTTAGAAGAGATGAGATGTTGAATGGAGGAGAGGCAATTTTTGATAACGCTTGATAGAAGAGAGGATATTTATTTAGAGAGGGACAATCAAAAAATATGTGATCTAAAGTTCCCACATCTAGACCACAGAACGTACAATCTGGGGAGTCAAGCACATGAATTTTATAAAGGTGAGAAGGAACGGAACAATGTCCGATTCTCATACGAATAAGTAAGGAAATTTCTTTTTTGGAAAAATGGGGGAATTTTTGAAACCACGGTTTTGATGGGATAGTCCTTTGTATTGAGGCGTAGCGGGCACCCTTGGATTGACTAGCAATGTTCCAATACTCTGTCCAAACATTGTGGGATCTATCTTTGATGATGGAAAAAATATCAGACAGGGGAATATGATTTACGAGGGTAACGGTAGGGTTAGACGCTCCTTGTTTTGCCAAGGAATCAGCAATATCGTTACCCACTATGCCAACATGTCCAGGAATCCAAATCAGAGTGACAGTTTTTCCAGAGCTTTGAATGGAGGTTATCAATACTCGAATAAGACATACAAAGTGATCATCAGGATGAAGAAGAGGACTTGTTTTAAGTTTTTGGAGGGAACTGAGAGAGTCAGAGAGGACAAGAGAATGTTCAAAATTATTTTTTATTATATATGTAAAGGAAATATATTCCCTTTAAATTTGAATCCTATAATGTCAATTAGAATGCAATCATCGATTGTCATTTGTTTTGTTATTCTATTATTTGATTGTTAGAAAAAACCATTCAAAGTGATATTAATAAACATAAATGTCGTTTCTTAGTTAAAAAAAACTTTGCAACACAAGTGTTTTATTTAGAAATTAATAAAAAGGAATTAAACCTATCAACATATTATAAAACGACATTTCGTTTTAAACCAAAAATGGAGAAAATTCAATTCGAATTTACGCTATTACCTGGATGCGATGGCAGATCAAATATTATTAGCATTACAAAAATAGTCACAAGTGATGGAAAAGTGTTTACAATACCAGAAATGCTACGATCCGCCAGCTATCACGAGGAGATAATGAAAACTAGTGCTTTTGGAAAAATAAAAAATAGTTTGAAAAAAAGATACCAGGTTAGAAGAGTCTGGTTAACCATGACAGAAGAACTAAAAAAAACATATGTAGACGAAGATGGAAACCTACAGTTTGGAGACCAATACCTCGAAGAATTGGACGAAAAAAGTTTACAAGTACATCAAAAAGAAGATGCATTAGGAAAATTAATTGAAAAGTTAATGGAAGATAAGCAACAGAGCTTAAAAAACATTGCTGAGAAGTTTGTTATAGAAAAATTCTGCACTAAAAATACAAATGCAAGCCAGTGGATGGAAGTGTTTGAAAAAGAATGTTTGCGGTTTGATGTGACCATGGATGGAAAAAAAATAGAAATACTCAGATTGTTCATGGATAAATCTTGTATAGACTGGTACAGTTCCATGATTATAAAACTAACAATGAACTCAGAGTGGTCAACATGGAAAAACAAATTCTGTGAATCATTTGCAAACAAAGGATGGAACCCTGTCACATACGCACTATCATTTAGATACAAAGATGGTTCTCTGTTGGATTATGCTATGAGAAAAGAAAAACTTCTATTGGATGTGAGAAGATCAATTGACACCGGTACTTTGATAGATCTTGTTGCTTCCGGACTACCAGAATTCATACTTAACAAGATCGATAGAGAAGGATTACAAGATACTGTAGATTTGTTTAATGAAGTAAACAAGTATGAACATATGGTCAACAAAAAAAGATTTATGAATAAGAAAACATTTGGAAATGCAAAACATAATAAAAATGGGGGTAAAAATCCATGTAAAATTTGTGAAAAATTGAATAAGGGCATTCGTTACCACCCTGAAGCTACATGCTGGTTCAAAACAAAAGAGGATGAAAAATTTAAGAGAAATGCCATTAAACATGTAAACAATTCAGTGATAGAAACTGAATTAAATGAAAATGATCAAAAAAACTAATAGTAACACCATTAATAAAAGTCAAACTATTACTAAATGATAAATTAAAAATATACGGAATTTATGATTCAGGTTCAAATGTTTCTCTAATTAATTCTAAATTATTGAAACTAAAAGGAAAAGGAAACAATTTGAATGAAGCAAATTTAGTAACGATTAATGGTGTTAAAAAGACGAGTGGTTTGACAACGTTAAACATAAAAATTTTTGAATTGGAGAATAAAGTTGATGTGTACATTATTGATGAACACAATTTCAAGTATGATTTTTTGATTGGATTAGACATGATAAAAGACTTCAAACTTATCCAAAGTGAAGACTTACAAATATCACAGAAACTCTGCCTAAATAATACAAATAAAAAAGAAAAATATTCTACAGATATGAAAACGAATACTAAATTTAATCATATAGAAAAACACAGAATTAATTTTAACGAACATGTTAAAGAAGAAGATTTTAAAATAACAATGAATCATTTAAATAATGATCAAAAAACAGAAATAAATGAACTAATAGACAAATACACATCAGTGTTCGCGAAGAGTAAATATGATGTTGGCACTGTCAATGGATATGAAGCGAAGATAGACTTATTAGTGGATAAATATTGTAGTAAGAGGCCTTACAGATGCAGTGTAGAAGATAAAAAGGAAATAGAAGAGCAAATAGCAAAATTATTAGACAATAAACTGATAGAAGAGTCGTACAGTCCATTTGCTGCACCGGTCACTCTAGCATTTAAAAAAGAAGAAAACAAAAGATCCAGATTATGCATAGACTTCAGAGACTTAAATAAAATAGTAATACCTCAAGCTCAACCATTTCCATTGATTGAAGACCTAATGACAAAGACCAGAAATTGCAAATTTTTTTCAACGCTGGATATAAACTCAGCCTTTTGGTCTATTCCATTGCGGATTGAAGACAAAAAAAAAACAGGATTTGTAACACAGGAGGGACATTATCAATGGACCTGCCTGCCTTTTGGATTGAAGACTTCTCCGGCAATTTTTCAGAGGATATTAAGCAATATATTGAGAAAATATAAACTAAACGAATTTGCTGTCAATTACATAGATGACATTCTTATTTTTTCAAAAACTTTTGCTGAACACATTGATCATCTGACAAAGCTGCTGAATGCAATCAAAACAGAAGGTTTTAGATTAAAATTTACAAAATGCACATTTGCATCAGATATGGTAAAATATCTGGGTCATATAATTCAGAATAATTCAGTCAAGCCAGTAAAGGATAATTTGATTTCAATAAAGAATTTTCCTATTCCAAAAACACAAAAGAATGTGCGACAATTTCTAGGAAAAATCAACTTTTATCATGAGTACATTCCGAAGAGTGCAATAATACTAGATCCTTTGCATAATTTATTAAGGAAAAATCAAAAGTTTATTTGGACTGATAAATGCCAAAATGCTTTTGAAACGATGAAAAACCTAATATGCTCACAACCGATCTTGGAAATTTTTGATCAAGATTTACCAATTAATATATATACAGATGCTTCTCTAGAGGGTGTTGGAGCTATTTTAAAACAGACACAATCTGATGGAAAAGAAAAACCTGTTGCTTACTTTTCGAAAAAATTAAACAGCGCACAGAAAAAGAAAAAAGCAATTTACTTAGAATGCTTAGCTATAAAAGAGGCAGTGAGATACTGGCAATACTGGTTGATAGGAAAACCATTTACAGTTTATTCAGATCACAAACCGCTGGAAAATATGAATATCAAATCTAGAACCGATGAAGAGCTTGGTGACTTAACATATTACTTATCCCAATATGATTTTCAAATTAAATATTCTCCAGGAAAGTACAATATTGAAGCTGATTGTCTAAGCAGAAACCCAGTCTTAGAACCAGATGAGAACCAAGATGAGCAATTAAAAGTTGTCAACTTAATAAAATTAGAAGATATCTTAAAAGATCAGGTCAAAAATGAGAAGATACAGTGCAGAAAAGATAAATTGATATCGAAGAATAATGTTTATTACAAGAAAGTAAAAAAAAAAGAAAAAATAATTCTATCAGAAAAATTCAGCATAGATTTTATCAAAAATGTTCACACAGACCTAGGTCACATAGGAATTAATCAAATGCAAAAAATGATAAGCTCATGGTACACATCAGAAAACATGACAAACAATATAAAGAGAACTTGCGAAAGTTGTGCAGTATGTTTAAAGAACAAATCAAGAGGTCAAAATAAATATGGATTGATGTCCTACTTGGGTCCCGCAACAAAACCTTTTGAAATATGTTCTATTGATACGATAGGTGGTTTTGGGGGTTCACGGTCAACAAAGAGATACTTGCACCTGCTATCAGATCATTTCACGAGGTTTGCATATATTTTGACGTCAAAAACTCAAAATACCAACGATTTCATCAAACTCTTAAACTCCACAGAAACTAATGACATTGGCATGATACTATCAGACCAATATCCGGGTCTTAATTCTAGAGAATTCAAAAAATTTTTGGATGAAAAAAATATTCCAATCATTTTTACTGCAGTAAACTCGCCTTTCTCAAATGGATTAAATGAAAGATTAAATCAAACGCTAGTCAATAAAATTAGATGCAAAATCAACGAAAATGACTTAAAAGTGGCTTGGACAACTATAGCCCGTAATTGTGTAAAAAACTATAATGAAACGGAGCACACTGTCACTGGTTATGCGCCTCAGTACCTACTTAACGGCACAGATGTTACGATTTTGCCAAATGAGTTAAAACTTAAGAAGACTGACATCGATTTGATTCAAGACAGAAAAAAAGCTCTGGAAAATACTATAAAGTCACATAATTACAACAAGATGATTTACGATAAAACCAGGAGACATATTAACTTCAAAGTTGGTGATACTGTTTTTGTGGAGAATGGAAACAAACTTAACAGGAAGAAGCTCGACGAATTGAGAATCGGACCCTACAAAATAATAGAAAAATTATCAAACTCAATTTACAAGATAAATACTGGTCGAAAAAAATTAGAATCAAATTTTTTCCACATCTCGAAATTAATTCCAGCACCTGCATTGATGAACCATGAAGAGGATATCGAAGATGAATGAAAATTTTTGCAATAATTTTCTTTCCCGCGGGGGGGGGGAGATGTAAAGGAAATATATTCCCTTTAAATTTGAATCCTATAATGTCAATTAGAATGCAATCATCGATTGTCATTTGTTTTGTTATTCTATTATTTGATTGTTAGAAAAAACCATTCAAAGTGATATTAATAAACATAAATGTCGTTTCTTAGTTAAAAAAAACTTTGCAACACAAGTGTTTTATTTAGAAATTAATAAAAAGGAATTAAACCTATCAACATATTATATATATTTGAGAGATTCAATAATCGCAATGCACTCGGCAGAAAATATTGAAAATTGGTTTGAAATTGAATAAAATATTCTTTCATTAGAATTATTGTGGTAAACGTTAATACCAATACCACAGTTCGGAGAGTCCGGAGATTTGGAGCCATCAGTAAATAAAAGAGAAGAGTTGGGCCATTTAGAAGAAATAATGTCATTGAACATATTATTGACAGTACGGGCTGGGAGATTGGAATGACTTTTAAGGATGCCGATCCCTTCTAATATCGTTGGGGATAGGGTGACGTGACTATATTTTAATTTGTACAAAGGAAGAAGATCATTTTTGATAATTTGAAGCTCTGAGAGAGAGCGAAAATTTTTACAGATGGCAGGGAGAGGTTTAGTTCGAGCTCTGATTGTAGATGAATGTGTTGAGTCGTTGAATAACGAGACTCTGGGAATAATCTGATGACTTTTAGAATTTAAACATTTAAGAACAAATTTGTCAGCAAATAATTGACGCCTTAAATAAAGAGGAGGATCAGAACATTCTACTTGAAGGGAATTGATGGGCGACGATTGCATCGCGCCAGTTATTATTCGCAATGACTTAGATTGAATTTTGTCTAATTTACTGAGTGCATTTTTGGATGCAGTACTAAAAAGTGGGCAGGCATAGTCGAGATGACTTCGAATAAGTGCATTGTAGAGCAACTTAATGCAGATAGGATGAGCACCCCACCAAACGCCAGTCAATGATCTGATAATATTTAAATTTTTTTCACATTTAGTAACTATATTATTAATGTGGGAAGACCATTTAAGTTTCCTATCAAATGTTACTCCCAAAAATTTTACTTCGGAAGCATTGGGGATTGGAGAGTTTTTAAATAAAATTTGAACAGGGGGGTTATTATGACGATTTGAGAAGGTAACACACTGACTCTTTTGTACTGAAAGTTCAAGACCATTTAAAGTAAGCCATGTGCAAAGGGCATCCATGGCTTCATTAAGATATTTGACGGCGGATGGAATGATTTTGGATGATAAGAAGAAAGCTATGTCATCTGCGAACTCAACAACTTTTACTTGAGGGGGAATGGTGACATGCATATCGTGTGTGTATATATTATACAGTAAGGGGGATAATACATCGCCTTGGGGTAAACCCTTCCAAATTGACCTACTCTGAGGAGTAACATCTGGTAGCTCAATGAAAATTTTCCTATCGAGAAAAAGATTAATAATAGATTGGACAAACATGAGGGGTAAGCCAAGGCCTAAAAGTTTTTTTTTAAGAATTGGGATGGAAACATTGTCAAAGGCGCCTTCTATGTCTATAAAGACTGCAAGACATACTTCTTTGTTAGTAATGGATAAATTAATATCAGTGCTGATGATGGCAAGGTTATCTTGTGTAGATTTCTTTTTCCTAAATCCAAATTGGGATGGAGAGAGAAGATGATTACTCTCGACAAAAAATTCTAACCGGTTTTTAATTAATTTTTCATAAATTTTACTAAGGGTGGATGAAAGAGCAATTGGCCTATAGTTGGATCCAGAATTGGGTGATTTGTTTAATTTTAGAATTGGGATGATTATTTGAGAACTCCAGTCATCAGGTATTATGCCAGTCTGGAAGATTTTATTTAAGATGCTTAAAAAGTGATTTAGAACATTATCATTACTATTTTTGATAATGCTATAAGGTATACCATCTCTGCCTGGAGATGAGTCCTTGACTGTTGATAAACAATTTTTTAATTCAATTAAAGTGAATGGAGAATCAAGCCAATGATCAGACATAGGAGTGTTGTGGATTGGAGTTATTTCATCTAAGTTAGGTACAGAAGGGGGGGCAATTTTGTCCAAGAACTCGTCTATCCATTTAGAATGAGAAGCTCGAGGAGATGTTGGACTGAAGGAGGATCGAAATCTTCGAATCATAGACCAAACTTCCGAAATTGGAGTGTTCGGAGATACTGAACTGCAGAAGTTGTACCACCCGGATTTTTTTTTTGACCTCAATACCCTTTTGGCATTGGCTTCGGCATTTTTGTATATGAGATAGTTCTCCATAGTCATATTGTGACGATAGGAAAGAGATTTAGCTTTCCGAATTCTCACTACTTTGGAACATTCCTCATCCCACCAGGGAGTTGGAGGGAGTTTTTTGAGAGATTTGGTTTTAGGGGGAGGATTTGATTTATTGATTGCAGTTACGAGCATTGATTTGAAGTTATCGTAGTCATCTTTGACAGATAATGTTTCGGTATAGGATAAATTTTGTATAAACTTATCCATATGTGAGTTAAATTCGTCCCATTTGGTGTGTTTTGTTTTAATCTTTGTCGAAATATGGGACTTGTCTGAATGGAAAGAAGTTTGATAAGTGATGGTGATCGGGAAATGATCACTGGAGCAAGGGTCGGGGGACACCACCCACGAGGAGAGAGGTGCCAGATTAGTAGAGCATATGGAGAGATCCACTGCACTGGGGTTTGTGTTGGGGCGAGAGATTCTAGTAGGAGATCCGTCATTCAAAAGAAAAAGGTTGGATTCATCTAGGAAATCCATCACACTTCGACCGTCTCGATCACAGAAAGCAGAACCCCAGACGGGGGAATGGGCATTAAAATCACCCAATAAAAAGAAAGGAGGGCTTAGTTGACGGACAATTTGCAACCACGCTTGTTTATTGAAGTGCGATGTTGGGGGAAGATAGATAGAAACAAAGGAAGTGTCCTTTATTTTAGCTGCAACCATTTGAAAGTCAGCATTGGGGGGTTTGATTTTATTTATTGGGAAAAACGGAAGGGATTTTTTAATAAAAAGGGCAGCACCACCGCCCGTACCTTCCGGGCGATCATCGCGGAGACAGGAGTACCCTCCCACATTAAAGTGGGTGGATGGAGTAAACCATGTCTCCGAGACAGCAGCCACAGAAACAAGGTTTGAATTTAATAGGTTAAGAAGGTTTGATTTGTTAGAAATAGCACTGCGGCTATTCCACTGAAGAATTCTGACATCTTGAAGAGCCATTTTGAATAAATGATTTTAATGTGGAAATAATAGAAGCAGCGTTGGACGGTAGATTAGTTTGAGAAGAAATTAGGTCAATTAGAAGCATAATAAGAGTTTGAATAAATGAAGAATTATCTTGGGAGAGTTGTTCAGAAAGCTTTTGATAGTTTGTTGAGGATGAATTATAATTGTTTGCGCACCCATTTGTGGCGTGTGAAAGAGGAGAACCATTGGGATTTAAGAGAAGTGAGTTGTGTTGTTGCTGATCGTATCCACGAGTCTGTTTAGAGATAGGGTTTTTGTATGTGAATTTTGTTGAACGGGAAGATGTTGAGGAGGAGGCGAGAGGGTTGGATGAAGAGTTACTGGATAAAACCTCGGAAAATGATTTTTTGACAGGCGGGAATAATTTAGAAGCCTGCAGAAAAGACAAGTTCTCAGAGGCCATAGAAATTTTTATATTTTTTTGGCGAGATTGTTCGGGGCAAGAAGAGTTAATGGCGGAATGAGCGCCTAAGCAGTTAAAACATTTAGGTGAAGAGAGAGAAGAACATTGGTCAGCCGAGTGGTTTTCTCCACATTTGAAACATCTGGGAGGGGATCTGCATGCAGCTTTGGTATGACCAAAACGGCAGCAGTTGTAACATTGAGTGGTGGGATAAGTGTACATTTCAACTGGTAAGGAGTTGAAAAATAAATAAATATGGGAGGGAAGAGATTGTCCTTCGAATGTGATGACGACAGATTGGGAGGGCTTCCAGGAAACGATGCCCTCAGAGGTGTCCTTATAATTTAGCCTCCTGGCTTTTATGGGATTGCCGATATGTTGGGGGGTTGAAAGTGAGGACAGGATTTCTGGAATGGACAGATCGGTCGAGATACCCCTGACCAGGCCCATTCGAGTGACATTGAAAGTTGGGATGTACGCCTTGAATTTAGAATTTGATGAAATAAATATATTTTTGATAAAGTTGTTGGCGGCTGAACCTGACAGGAATTCAACAGAGATTCGGAAGCGACCCTCGGCTTTAACACCTCCAGGTTTAATCGAAAGGTTCTTGTTATTTGAAAGAAATTTACCAAATTCAAGAGGATGGATGGTTTTACCTTGTTCAGTTTTTTGCGCATATACAATGTAGGGGCCACGGGAATGAGTAGAGTAAAAGATTGTTGGAGGAGGTTGAGGAAGAGTTGGAGGGGACTGAGAAGACAAAGGTGAATCATGTTTTTTTGGGGAAAGGGGACTAAATTTTCTTTTTTTAATTGAGGTTAGGATGACAGATTCATTGTCTGAAATGTTTGAATGTTCTGAAAAGTCTATTTTATCTGAAATGTCTCCATCTGGAGGGTCAGGAGGGGGATCTGGGGGCTTTGTAAGGGGTACAGGAGGGAAATCCTCCTCCATTGTTCAAAAAATTACAGCTAATATAAAAAGTGACAGAAGTAAAAAAATTATATAAATATCTGAAAATGAGCAGCAAGAAGTGACTCCTGGAAGATCAGGGGGGAGAAGATTCCAACACACTAAACTTTTTACAGCCAAAACACAATAAAAAGATTGGTTTAAGAATATTTTTTGAAAGAGCAAAACAAAAGAACTGATGACAGCCAAATGTTACTGATCGACCTTGTATTTCTTAAAATACCGATTGACCTTGAAATTAGGGAAATATTGACCAAAAAGGAACCTATTAGAGGCAGGGCTGCTGTTCACCTGGGAGTCGAGCTGACACCGGGAGGAGTAGTGGCCCTCCCTGGCTTGCTCAAAGCGATGCGCGAGAGGACGCTGGGTGTATGGCAAGAGCGATGGGATAGGTCGACGAAGGGCAGATGGACTTTCTCCTTCTTTCCTTCAGTTAAATTCGGAATGGAAGGGGCATACATTAAACTAGATCACTACATGACGCAGATGCTTTCTGGGCATGGGGAGTTCAGGGGTCGGCTTCATAGCTTGACCCTCTCTCCTCACCCAAACTGCGCATGTGGTGATACTTACCAAGACGCCAAGCACATTCTGTGGCACTGCGAGTTGATGAAGGAAGCACGAGAGGAAATGTTGGATGGTTTGCGCGGAATAACAAGACCAGCGTGGAATGTTGTGTTGTGTTGTGTCGAACAAAGAGAATTTCGAATGCTTGAAAAAGTTTGTCAAGTCCTGGGTAGAGAGATGGCCTGTACTTAGAGTCGCCGACCTAGACTAAATTCATCTTTGTTTCAGGTGCTACACGTATTGCTCCCGTCTTCTTCGGTCCTCCTCTATTACTCTTTATTTAGTGAATATGCTTTGAACTATCTATAATATAACTTATGTGACCTATAAATTACTGATGACGTTTGACTATTTTTTTTTTCTTCTCTGGTCTCTGCTAACAATGTTTTATGTTTTTACCTCGATAGGTCATCTTGGTGAGCGATGGTAGCGATGACAGTATCGCTTGATACATTATCACTCTGTACTGATTCTGTAATTATGTTTTACATGTATAAATGCTCTTATTATTTTCTATTTTTCTTGATTAGTTTTGGTTTCCATTCTTTGGTGGCGCAACTGAACTGTGCATGTTATGTATCGTCGTTCCCTTATAGAAAGGGGCTGGGATAGACCCTGTCCATGCACATTGCCAGGCAAACACACACCAGAGCGGTCTTCCCGCGATCCGCCCGCGCCTCCCTCATCGACATGCGTTGGCCTGAGGCGTAACCGTGCGGTCTCGATGTCCTTCCGTCCCCCCTCCGGTAACCCGACGCTCATCTTTCCTCAAGGTCTTCAAAAACGTCCCCTTCTCTCCCAAGTACATTTCTTCGAGGCAAAATCGGGGAACCGGCTAAAGGACGCGGACTTCGAGCATCGTCTGCGGTTGGGCCGATAGCTATACGCATTCTCATTGGGACTGCCCGGTGGTCTATGGAATACTTTCTCTGGCTTTTTTAAAATATATTTTATTTTATTTCCGCTACTATAGTAATTACTTGCATTATAACATAATCATATAACTGTTTTTTCCTCATTACTTATTTTATTTACAGAAGGTTTCTTCGACTAGTCACAGCCGTTATTTTTCTTTTTCTTTTCTTTTACTAACACTATTATCTCTTTTTGATGTTACCTATTTCAGAAGAATTATTCCACGGGCTGCTACTTCTATTTATCTTTTGTATAATGTTAATGTAAGTACTTGCATACTGCTTACTAACCCCGTATGCATGGACATTGGAGGGTCTAGAGTAATTCAAATAAATGTAGCTTCGTTCTAAAAAAGTAGAGTCTTGACGTGTGCGGTGAAGGAGGAAACCATATGTTTCCTTATAACGCCGTTGGGAAAGTGGTGGGTCCCCTCCAATGGTACTGAGAGTATTGATCACGTAGATAAATTTATTATATTATTTTAATAACACAGCAGTCCACAATGGAGTGCTGGTACCTACACTGATGTATGTCAGTGAGGTATGGAAAGTGGCTAGCTAGGCTTTGTGACTTGCCCGGGTTCATGCGCCCTTGAGGTGATTTTTCACAAAAACGGTGCTATATTAATCATCCAAATATTATTATGGGGTGAGGTTTATCCGGGTCTTGGCAGCGGATGCGTTTGCCCATCAGCTGCATGGCAGGCCGGATCGGGAGAGAATGGTTGAGAGAGTCCCCTTAACTTATCCAGCCGTACTCTCTCGGAACATCGCTTTGCACTGCGGTAGTAGGGATGGATTCATACGTCCGTCACTCCTGGACACACTGACCCCCAGATTCCTACCCACCTCTAACTCCCTTTTCCTTCCCAGAACTTCCTCTCCTTCCTTTCACAAAAAGACCCTCCACATAAAATCCCCAAAGATGTAAGGCCCTAGGGGAATTATTTTCCTCAGGGCCTCCTGTGTGGAGCTAATGTAAAAAAAAATAATAACCTGTCAGAGAAAGGATAAAAATAAACTGAATGATTATTTTTCCGTTTACTCCACATAGGAGGCCCTGAGTAAGAAAAATACCCTCAGGACCAATGTCATCTTTGGAGATTCTGTGTGGAGGGTGTTTATAGGGAAATGATGGAGAGGAAATTTTGAGAAGGAGAAAGGTACGAGGGGTGGGTAGAAATCTGGGGTCAGTGAGTCTAGGAGAAACGGACGTACAAATCCATCCCTACCATTTTTTTTAAATTTTTTTAAATTTTTTTTTAAATTTAATTGAATATAATAACATGTGATACAATATAAGATATGGGTAGTCCCACAAAGCTGTGACAGATCAGCTTGTCTGTAGGTTCTACCATTTAATATTATTACATAACACAGATTAGCCTAGGTTACAATATTAATACCTAATATAAGATTTAAGATAGATAAATATGCTGTTCATTTATTAACCACTTTTTTGTCAGTTTATGGCAGGGGTCTTCATTATTTTTTAAATTAATGTTTTGATTTAACATGTTGTAAATCAAGGGTATCATATATTCGAGCGTTCTGCTACCATACTTATTTGATATTCGTGGTATTTTTAGGCCTTTGTTTTCGGTTGTTGCGTGATAATGCACCAATAAATTTTTATACGTGCTTTCTCCCGAATTATCCATAATTATAATGTACCCATACAGTAATTTTAGGTTGTTTCTTTGTTTGTAAATGCTAGGTTTAACAATTTTTTTAATTATAGCAGTTTGTAAATTTTTAATGTATTTAATATTAAATTTGCTCGAGTGTCCCCAAGTTCGAATTCCATATCTAAGTATGGATTCGACCATAGAATGATATATAAGTTTGAGAGTGCATCGAGGCAACACAAATTTTAATTTATAAAAATTACTCGCCAAATTGCGGTGCAAGGTAATGGGTCGAGAGAGGTCTCCTTCAACCAATCTCTCCCGGCCCGGCTCGCCACGCAGTAGTTGGATTAACGCATTCCTAGACAGACTTCACCCCATGAACCCGGACACCTCTGCTAAGTTACCAAATATAGCGAACCACTTGGGGTAACCTATGGGAGGGGTGTTGGTTATTTAATAAATGGTTCCCGGGGCGGCGGTACCCACACCCACACCCTAAATTGAAAATAATTAGTAATATTGATAGCTTAACGAAGAAAGGTCTGCAAAGAGAATATAAATAAATTATGACGCAAATGTGGATGGTAGAACAAGTTGGGGACGCCCAAAAAAGTCATGGCACGATTAAGTGAACTAAATACTTGAGTTTGACTATGACAAGAGTCAGAATTACAAAAAGCTAAGTATAAGTTTAAAAAGAGCATCATGTCAATAACATAAACTGTTCAATGCGCATACATACATACATGACGGCCGGCGTAGTCCAGCGGTAAGGCTCTTGACTAGCGCTCCGAAGGTCGCGGGATCGAATCCCGGCGTGGCAAATAAATTTTATTTGATTAATTTGTGTTATTTCACAATTCATTCATTTAAAATAATATATAGTATATTTGCGGCACGTTCCAGAGTGGAAGATACTCTCAGTATAGCCCTGGTGTAAGACCACCATTCAGAATTGAAACGTTGCTTGAAATGGCGTTAGCCGTGTTTGGTGACCTCTGAATAGCCAGGTACTTCCCCACTTTCCTCTTTCCCCTCCCAAATACCTTCAGCCTCACAACATACCCCAATTGGGGATGCCATAGTCTCACTGGCTCCAGACGGGAGCAGTTGGGACTCTTGTGCGGTATTCATGTAAAAAAATACATATATACTCACAAACACACACCTTCCCACTACATACATCACCCGGTAATTACTGAAAATGTATACCATAAATAAGACACTACAATGAAACACATAATGGGTACCCACCATGAATTATACTTATTAATTGTAATTATTTTTAACCAAAGTATCTAATGTACTGTTTTATGTTTATAAATAAAATAAAATAAAATAAATAAGAGAAGTATGAACGTAAATGACGCAAGTAGCATATCCTAGGCGTACTTGGGCGTATCCTAGGCGTACGTAGGCGTCAAAATCTAGGCGTACTGTACAGGGCCCGCAGATACTTTAATAGTACACAACTGCTAACCCTATACAAATCACAAGTGCGCACCACGGTTAAATTCGGCAGCCACCTCTGGTCTGGAGCTCCAAAATACCTGAAAAATACCCTCGTCTCTGTGCAAAAACGGGCGGTCCGCTTAATAGATTCTCCCATCTTAACAGACGGATTGCAATCTTTAGAGCACAGGCGTCGGGTGGGAATGCTATCCTTGTTCTACCGGTATTACAATGGAAGATGCTCCGAGGAACTAGCATCATTGATCCCTTCGGCACCGGTGCATAGTCGGGAAACATGCCAAACGCGTGCCCAACATTTGTACACAGCTCGGCTGTGGAATGATTTGCCGGCCTCTGTGTTTCCTCCTTCCTATAACATGGGTCTCTTCAAGACCAATGTTCATCCCTTCCTTTCCTCAAAAAGACCCTCTACACAGCATCCATTCTTGTGTTCAACAGCCCGGCTGTGGAATGATTTGCCGGCCTCTGTGTTTCCTCCTTCCTACAACATGGGTCTCTTCAAGACCAATGTTCATTCCTTCCTCTCCTTAAAAAGACCCTCTACATAGCATCCCAGATGACATAGGCCCTGAGGGAAATTATTTTCCTCAGGGCCTCCTGTGTGGAGTAAATTTAAAAAAAAGAACTTGCGACTTGCGAGGAAACGACGTGAGGATAATACGTTAAAAATAATGTGCTTATTCTACTAAGCTACGAGGGTTTACAATTAGTAAGGAATTCTTTTGGAGTTTTGCCAAATCTGCAGGAAAAGTAATTTAGCCAGGACCTAAATTCAGTTCTTTTTTAATTAATTCTTTATAATACAAATATATCTGTACAATAAGCAATTACTCCAAAAGCTAAAATTTCATTTTTTTATGTAAATAACTCATAAGAGTCCAAGCTGCTCCCGTCTGGAGCCAGTGAGACTATGGCATTACCAATTGCGGTGTGTTGTGAGGCTGAAGGTAGCGGGGAGGAGAAAGAGGAAGGTGGGGAAGCATCTGGCTATTCAGATCTTGTAACCATTTCAAGCAACCTTTCAATCCTGAATGGTGGTCTTACACCAAGGTGATACTGAGAGTATCTTCCACTCTGGAACGTGCCGCAAATATACTATACACTATTTTTAAATGAATTAATTGTGAAATAACACAAATTAATCAAATGAAATTTATTTGTGCACGCCGGGCTTCAGATTGTGAGTCGAGAGTCTTGCTCCTCGACCACGGAGGCCGTTGAAATATAAAATTTGTATAAAGAAAAACGTTACCTCAATGACAATTCTTTTTTCATACTTCCTAAGGGTAGACATTTTCAGGAAAGATCGTATTGAATAAATAATGCTAGTGAGAAAGTTTCAATGAACACAATGATTGAAAATTGAAAAAAATATCTTTAACTAGCAGACCCGGCCACACGTTGCTGTGGCTAACGAAACACAACGCCATTACCCAACCTTTATAAAATCCACACCACACGCTTGCCAGCTGCCCGCTGCCTGAATTACATATATTTGAATTTCTCGGCTTTTCTCTACTATAATAAGCATGTATTATACATATAAACCTTCCTCTTGAATCACTCTATCTATTGGTGAAAACCGCATGAAAATCCGTTGCGTAGTTTAAAAGATCTATGCGCACATACATTTTGAGCGATTTCATTTTATACTATTTATTTATTTATTTATTTACGGACTTACGTCCAATTTAAAACAAAGTATCACGAAGTATAGAAATGAACAATGTAAGGATTCGGATGGTACATGAAAGCAAAGACAAACGGTGAAAATAGAAGAAAAATAAGTGTCAAGTCACGTCAAGACCTTGCAAAAATTAGGGTGAATATTACATATCTTCATTTGTTTAAAGAGCGACAGAAATCATTTAAGCTAATACCAAAAAAATCAAGGTCTTGACGTGAGTTGACCAGTCTACACATTCTGGACAGTGGTGAGTTATAACCATAGTTAGTCGAGTGCTGATTGAGGAAAAGCAGGTCTTTATTTCTGAGTCTACGAGAAGGTATATTAAATGTGATGAGTTGTAGTAATGTAGGCGAGTCGATTAAACAGTTAATAATTTTGAAGAAACAAATGAGATCAGATTTTATCCGACGGTCTTCTAAAGGAGAAAGGTTTAGAGTTTGTTCAATTTCAGCATACGAGTAATTGCCTCGCTCTAATCCTAGCCTCCAAGCAATTCCCTTTAGGAACCGATGTTGAACGGATTCAATATGACGAATATGGACAGCATAAAAAGGAGACCATATAATACAAGCATATTCAAGATGGGGGCGAACCAAGGAGCAGTAAAGAGTTCTTAGGGTATTTATGTTTTTGAAGTCAGAAGTGGTTCTAGTGATAAAACCAAGTAGTTTGAGAGATTTATTAACAATCGTATTTATATGTTCCCGGAAAGAAAGCTTGCTATCAAGAGAGACACCAAGATCTTTAATAGATTGAACAGTTGTTAGGCAATTATTATTTAATTTGTATTCGAAAACAATCGGATTTTTAGATCTGTAGAAGGACATAATTTTGCACTTATCGACATTTAGTTCCAAGCAATTAATTTTACACCAGTCATTGAAAGAGTCAATATCTGTTTGGAAAAGAAGGCAGTCATGGTAGTTTTTGATTATTTTTAGGATCTTATTGTCATCAGCAAAAAGCCAAAAGCGTGTGTGAGAGAAAATACGAATAATGTCATTTATAAACAAGTTGAAGAGAAGCGGGGCTAAATGTGCTCCTTGCGGTACGCCGGATGTTACTTCAATAATAATAGACTCAATGTTATTTATTTTAACTCTTTGTTTTCTATTGCTTAAATAAGAATTAAAGAAAGATAGCAGTGGGTTTCGTATACCTATAGCATATAGCTTGGCCATGAGGATAGCGTGTTTTACTTTGTCAAAAGCTTTAGAAAAGTCGGTATATAGAACATCTACTTGTGATTTAAATAGGTGTTATTTTTTTTGTGATTATAGATTCAAAGATTTTAGGAATATGAGATAACATCGATATAGGTCTATAGTTTTCTACGTTCGACCTATTACCCGATTTAAAAATAGGTCGTATATAGGAAACCTTCCAGGAATCCGGAAAAGTGGCAGATGATAATGATAAGTTATATAATAAACAAATTGGCTTAGATACAACAGATTTACATTCTTTCAATAATATTTCAGGTATATCATCAGGACCAGTGCTTGTTTTGCTGGGAAGATTTTTTAAGTAATTGAAAACATCTACAAGTGTGATTTCGCAATTATTAAGGTCAATAGTATTAGCATATTTAAGTGGAGGGATGGTGCATATGTTATCAGTATAGACAGAGGAGAAATGTTCAGCAAAAAGGTTGGCAATATCGAAATCGTTGGTGGCGTGAGTATCATTAAAAAATAAACTTGAAGGGAGATCGTTATCAATACGTTTTTGTTTAATAAATTTCCAAAATTGTTTAGGGTTAAGATTTAATTTTGTCTCAGTGAGTTCAATATAAGATTTATAACACAAGTTAAATTCAATTTTGGATAATTCTCTTAACTGAGAAAATTTTTGATAAAGCGCTAAGTTGTTCGTTAATTTGAATAACTCGTGTGTTTTCTTTTTTTCCATAATCAAATGCTTTAGTTTCATACTGAACCAAATAGGAAATTTAGGCTGGGAAAAAGTTCCCCTTGGAACGAACAAATCTATAACATGAGTTATACATTCGTTGAATTTAAATACAGCATCGTTAATATTGTTGTTTGATAACATACCTGCCCAGTCATATTGGGCAAGGTACCTATTCATGCCAGTATAATCACCTTTGTTAAATTTGTAGTGGAATGTAACTGCTGATTTCAGAGTGTCCCTTTTGAAAGGATTAGTGAAGTTAATATCGAGTGGTGGATGATATTTATCTATTGGTAATATTGAGTCAGTAGCTTCACATACACAAACGCTAGGCATATTGGTAAATATTAGATCAAGACAGTAACCTCCACAGTTATTGATCGAGTTTAATTGGTACATATTCAGGAAGGCAAAGAAATTTACTATTATGGAAGCATGAAGGGAAACATTATTAGGAGTTTTCACACCATGACTATCATTAAGCCACACTATTTTAGGAAGATTATAATCACCACAAATAAGTAAGGAATCGGCCTTTATGGAAACACGCTCAACTGCTTCAGTATGTGACTAATAGATTTCTATTGAAGAGGAGGGGGGAATGTATACACAACCAATGACAAGTTTCTTGGAACCAAGTAGAACACAAATAAATAATTGTTCAGATACATTATTAGACGATTCAAGAATGTGGCAAGAGTTTTTTTTTTAATACATATCATTACCCCACCTCCTCTACACTTGTTAGAAGAGGAAGAGCGGTCACAGCGAAAAATAATGTAGTCATGGAGTCCAAGTTCTGTTGAAGCAATATTGTCTGATAGCCATGTTTCAGTAAAACATAAAAAAATCATAAGGGCATAAATTTATGGAGCATCTAAAGGAGTTTAGCTTAGTATTGAGACCACGAATATTTTGATAATAGGTGGAAAAGTTAGTATTAATAAGGTGTCGATTCTGATTCAGCCTAAAAAATTGACTCGAGATAATTCGCGTCTCTCAGCGGCTTGGCGGGCAGGACAGTCAGGGGAGCCAGTGTTGTGTGTGGACGGTTTTCTGAAGAACTTGCAGGTAGCACATGCTGGTGGCTTTTCAGGAGTCGGGCAAGCATCTCGATTGTGTCCAGGTTTTCCACAGTGAGAACATGTAGGCATGTCTGCGTTACATTTCGACGCCGTATGGCCGTAAAGTTGACACTGTCCACATTTTAGACTGTCGATCCAATCCCTTACGGTGTGTATTTGCCAGTCCATAGCCAGTTTAGAGAAGCGAATGAGGGAGTGACGAACAGAAGGAGGAACTCTGAAGACATGAGTGCACGATCCGGTACGAGGTCCTACTTTGTGAGAGAACTGCAATTTATCTTTCAATTCATTAATTTGTAGATCGGTTTCTTCGTGTGTTTGCTGGTGGATTGCCAAGATGATGTTCTCGAGGGGCACAACTTGAGGTAGACCATGGATAGCTATCCGAGGAAGTTTATGTGAAGAAACTGCTGCTTTCAGACCAGCATCGGATAGGGTCGGTGCATTGGCAAGTTTTATGGCCTCTGCATCGGTACTTGGATGCACGACTACACCTCCGTTCCTTATTTCTCGTACCCCCGTGATTGTAATTCCCAAAGATGATGGGTTAGTTGAGGTTTTGAGAGTTTCAAGAGTACTGCTGGAAGGAAGTGACTTGTCATCTTTGGGGAAGATAAGTACGGCTGGTCTCGCAGGAAGTATAGGGGCATTGTTTCTTGTGTTCGGTGGATATTTCGGGAGGACTTGGTTGGACGTAATTGAACTATACGTTCTGTTCCCATTTTCGGGTGTTTGATTAGAAGACATATATTTGTAGGTCTTCAATTCTCCTTCAAGGCTCCCTAACTTTACACTCATTTGACCGACATTACCCAATAGATCGGTGAATTTAGGGGCGAGTTTCGCTATTTGTTCCTTGGTGAATTTGTTAGATGTGTCCATTATGATGATATTATAAGTTTAAAATAGAGGTTGCCTTTGCCAGGAATTGTTGGGCAGAGTTTTCTTGTTCCATTATAACCACTGGAGCGACCATGTCGA
Organism: Limnephilus rhombicus; assembly: GCA_929108145.2. Classification (NCBI taxonomy): domain Eukaryota; kingdom Metazoa; phylum Arthropoda; class Insecta; order Trichoptera; family Limnephilidae; genus Limnephilus; species Limnephilus rhombicus. The sequence continues at coordinate 45,245,202 of OV815289.1, read as the reverse complement.
ATAATTCGACGTTTTGTTTTCTTCTAGGATTGCCCACGTCGAATAATTCGACGTTTATGACGTACCACTCGTAAACAATTAAAAATTATTTAATTATTTACCAGTCCCTGGCCAATATTTATTCCGTTGGAAAGCTGGTAAAATTGTCTTTCATTTATGGCTACATCGATGCTTCTATAGTGCTTCTGGAAGGAATATTTCGCGGTATGCATAAGCACGTATCTTGTTTTGTTGACGAAAATTTCTAGGTTAAAATGACAGCCGTTTGTTGGCTTAGAATGATGTTATTGATTGTTTTAATTGATTTTTATTAAGTGTTTACATACGGCAGTTCCCGCAATTCAATTATCAATCTATTTAACGTGTTTTCAATTCGTGCAAATGAAAAATTAGTGGCTTTTTTACGTATTTTACGAAGTAAATTTTAAATTTCGAATTTCACCCGATCTTTGTGTTCATTTTTACAATTATTGACCTAATTACTTGACGTGTGCATTTGAACTGTAGTTTATCAATTAGAAGGATTCATAACAAAGATATACATGTAAATTTCAATTAGTTTAGAAAAGTTTTAATCCAGTAAATCTCAATCAAAGCCAGCTGTCAGATGGTATATTTTGTCAGAATGGAAATGCGAAACTCGAAAACATTCGTGCAAGTATTCTAAAAGGTTAGTAATACGTATTCTTATGATTTTTATCTTATTAAAAACCTTGTATCTTAATTAACTACATTATATAAAAACATGTTGATGAATATCCAATGTTAGATCACAAATGTTTATAAAGCTGTAGTCTGATTTTGATATTGTCATTTAGGGTGTATTTGTAAAACGATTATTTTAGTTAAATAAAGCAAAAATCACGTAAATTCTTATTGATAATTATAGACAATGAACGTATCCTACTAATTTCATACAGTTACTTTGTGTTAAATGTATTTCAGTATACTAAAAAGTGGATTTCATTTTGTCACTCCGCGGTCTCAAATATCTATAAAAAAAACTTCGAGCAAAATATTCCAAATCAGCTGATTGCACTTAAAAATTGACAGTTTAAAAATATGTTTGCTTCTGTGGTTATCAAGTAGGCCATAGACAACGTGTAGAAATCGAAAATATCCAATGTTGACTTGAAAAAGTAACATTTAGGGCAATTTCAAAGTAACGAACACGCAGGATTCGCACATTTTTAAAGTTTACGATTTTGTAATATTTTTTTTATAATTCCTACGAATATGCGATAATCAACAAAAGATAGGTTAATTCATTGGCTATATGGAAATATAATCAGTTTGCATGTCTCAATATTAAAATTCGGAGTTATGATTTTTTCAATGTCGGCGGAAAAAAATCAAAATGAATACGAAAATATCACGAGCAATCCGAGGCAAAAGTTATAAAATGCGCCGTTTCATAAAGGGGTACATTTTAATAATTTTGTGTTTAACATTTAGATTTGAATATAAAGTATCGTGTTTTCTCATTCTAACATTGTTTAGATCATACTTCTAACCATTATGGTGAACTAGCTGGTTCCCGGCATGCGTTTCCATGCCATTCAATAAATAAATTGTTTCTCTCTGCGTGTCCTTTCCCATTTGTCTCGTTCCCCTTCCGCCTCCTCTTCATATCCCTCGTCCCCTTCCCTTCTCGCGTTACCACTCCGCCTCCTCCACCTTCCCTCTCCCTACTCTACCTCCCCCCTTCCCCCGTCCCGCTAACCTTCATCCCGAGTTCCCTTCCCCCCTCCCGCATTCTATACATTCAGTTTTCATACAGCTCGTGTGTCACCTATTTCAATTTTAGAGCTCACCAGTAGTTTTATATAAATCTTTTACTGATAATAAAGAACACAAAAAAAAGAATTATCCAATTTAGTGCAGTCGTTCGGAAGGCACTTACATACATTTCGGCGATTCATTTTTATTTATATACATAGATGATACATAATGATTTCAATGAGACCTGTGTGGGTTGTTTCGAAAACCGTTAAAACGGTCACCATCTTAAAACGCAACGAAAAGTACGACGCAAAATGTCGAGATAATCCCTAGAGTATTTTTGGGAGATTTTCTCCAAGCCTCGGGAAACATTTATTGGATAACCAGCACTTCTGCCATATATCACACCAAGTGGTTTGCTACGTTTGGTGACCTACAAGGGATGCCCGGGTTCATGGGGTGAGGTTTGTCTAAGTCTTGGCGGCGGATGCGCCTGCCCACCTACTACGGCGGGCCGAATCGGGAGGGACTGTTTGAACAACCTCACCACATGAAACCGGGAACACCTGCTAGGTGCTAGGTCGCCGGCATAGCATGCCACTTGGGATGACCTATTGCTGGTTTTACAATTAATGGTTCTCGCGACGACTGTACCCACGCTCACATCCAAAATTGAAAATTAGAATTGATTGCATAGTTCGATGAAGTTGATTGCATAATTCAATGAAGTTGATTGCACATGCGGTTGATTGCATAGTTCGATGAAGTTGATTGCATAGTTCGATGAGATTGATTGCATAGTTCGATGAAGTTGATTGCACACTTCGATGAAATTGATTGCACATTTCGATGAAGTTGATTGCATAGTTCGATGATGTTGATTGCACAGTTCAATGAAGTTAATTGCATAGTTCGATGAAGTTGATGCACTGTTCGATGAAGTTAATTGCACAGTTCAATGAAGTTAATTGCATAGTTCGATGAAGTTGATGCACTGTTCGATGAAGTTGATTGCACAGTTCGATGAAATTAATTGCATAGTTCGATAAAGTTGATTGCACACTTCGATGAAGTTGAATGCATAGTTCGATGAAGTTGATTGCACTGTTCGATGAAGTTGATTGCTTAGTTCGATGAAATTGCACACTTCGATAAAGTTGATTGCATAGTTTGATGAAGTTAATTGCATAGTTCGATGAAGTTGATTGCACTGTTCAATGAAGTTGATTGAAATGTTCGATAAAGTTGATTGCACAGTTTAATGAAGTTGATTGCATAGTTCGATGAAGTTGATTGCACAATTCGATGAAGTCGATTGCATAGTTCAACTGCATAGTTCAACGAATATTTCTGCAATCCTGTCGAAAGGGAGGAAAATAAAAATATAACATCCCTTTAATTTACCAAGGTTCTTTTCTTATATGACCTTTGAGTTAAAAACCGTTTCTTTTGCTCATTTCTATAACTAATATAATTTTCATAGCCATCTGTGTTGCATTTCCGTAGATACTTGTATGACAAAGTTCTTACATCAAGTTTTTATGGCTTCCATTTATTTTACAAGGTTCTAACAGCACTTACTTTGAACCTTTTGCAAGTGCCGTTTTGTTTTAATCTGATGGTTGATCGTTGTTACGAGGCGCATTGTAGTTGGTCACTTTGGTTGTATAGGGTTCTAACTTCAACTAACCATGATCTGAGGTTTCAAAGTTTGCAAAGACAATTTCTCGTAATCTATTTAACAGTTCATGATTTTGTGTAAAGTATTTTAGTTTAACATATTTTAAAGGAAAATATTTAATTATAATGGTGCCTTATCTTGTAATGGCATTAGAAAAATTTAATGTGAACCTTATGCAATTAATTATTATTCCCTAGTTTTTTTTATTATTTTTTTTTTTTCATTCCAGTTAAAAGAAAATTACATTTTCACTCATTTAAGTAGAAATAATTATACACATTAAGATAAAATAAATATTTCAATACAGCGCTATTCTATTTCATTATTTTGTTTATCAAGAATAAATATAAATAATTGTTTTTTAAATTTACCCAGCTTCTTTTTGTTTTTAATGTCATTTGGGAGGCAATTATATAAGTTGCCCCCCTCGTAACCAATGGATTGTTTACCATAGTTAGTGTGGATGGTATTTAAATGTATGTTTTCGCGTTGTCGTGTTAAGTGTTTGTGTATTTGGGACGTTTTAATGAATTCTGTGTTTGTGTGTACGAGATTATTTTGTATTTTGTACATAAGGAGACATGTATTGTATTCATATAGTTTTCTTAATGTTAATAGTTTTGTTTCCATATATAATTTTTTGTGGATGTTCTGGGCTTGTAGTTAAATAGTTTTTTGATTACCTTGTTTTGTATTACCTGTAATTCATTTATGTGTGTTTCACATGCGTTTCCCTAGATTTCAATCAAATAATTTAAATGTGATTGTACGAGACTATAATATAAACCTATTTTTAATTTATTTGGCAACAGATATGATATCCGGCTAAATACGCTAATTAAGGGGATGATTTTATCTTTAATACCTTGTATGTGTGGTTGCACATAGTCCTATCTGCACGTTTAGGTATGTTCTGCTATCTCTTAACAAATCGCAAATGCGCCCCATGTTTAAATTTGGCAGTTACCTCTGGTCTGGAGCCCCAAAACACCTGAAAAAAATCCCCTACTCAGTGCAGAAAATGGCGGTCCATTTGATATATTCTCCCATCAATAAACGGATTTCAATCTTCAGGGCACAGGCGTCAGGTGCGAATGCTGTTTTTTTTCTACCGGTATTTCAAGGGAAGATGCTTGATAGTCGGGAAATGCGAAAAACAAGCACATCATTTGTACACGGTTGACGTTTGTAACTGAGAAAGGGTCGTTTCTACAGCTCGTTCTTGAGTTTAACAGCTCGTTTTTGAGTTTAACAGCTCGTTCTTGAGTTTAACAGCTCATTCTTGAGTTTAACAGCTAGTTCTTGAGTTTAACAGCTCGTTCTTGAGTTTAACAGCTCGTTCTTGAGTTTAACAGCTCGTTCTTGAGTTTAACAGCTCGGCTGTGAAACGATTTGGTGGCCTCTACATTTCCGCCGTCCTACAATATGGATCTCTTCAAGACCCAGGTTCACTTCTTCCGTTTTACAAAAAAAACCTCCACACGCCATCCCCAAGATGACATAGACATAGAACCTATAGATCCATTGCACTAGGCAAGTAATTTAGTCTAGCAGCGAGTATACTAGTAACTAAACGCGTCCGAACACCACAATTTTAGTAGAGTAGTTTAGTCAGCTCCTTAGTAGAGTCAATCCGTTTCGTTCTACTCGTATATTTACGGGCAAGTAGCTGCCACCACAACGCGTCCCTGCACACTGACATGCGTGAACCCCGTTTTGCTTTTTACCGTTTTTTTTTTTTTACATGAGCCACACAGGAGGCCCTGAGGAAAATAATTTCCAATAAGGCCTATGTCATCTTTGGGGATGCTGTGTGGAGGGTTTTTTTTTAAGGAAAGGAAGGAGAGGAGAGTTCTGGGAAGGAAAAGGGTTTAAGAAGTGGGTAGGAATCTGGGGTTCAGTGTGAGCTAGATAAACCTCACCCCATGAACACGGGCACCCCTGCTAAATCACCAAACGTAACGAACCACTTGGGGTGACCTTTGGCAGAGGTGTTGGTTATCCCATAAAGGTTCCTGGGGCGGCGGTACCCATTTCCGCCTCCCAACTTGAATTCATTAGTAGAGACGCAGATATGTCGTGCCGTTGGAGCGAAGATTTTTCTCCAAAATTCATTATTTTTGCTGCTATTAATGTATTTTGGTGTTTAAAGTTTATTTGTTTTTATGATCTCCGTAGTCCAGTGGGTAAGACTCTTGACTCATGATCCGGAGGTAAAATAAATTTTATTTGATTAATTTGTGTTATTTCACAATAAATTAATTAAAAATAATATATAGTATATTTGCGGCATGTTCCAGAGTGGAAGATACTACTAGTATCGCCCTGGTGTAAGACCACCATTCAGAATTGAAACGTTGCTTGAAAATGGCTTTAGCCGTGTTTGGTGACCAGATCTGAATAGCCAGGTACCTCCCAACCATCCTCTTCCCCACCTCCTTCCCCTCACCACTACCTTCAGCCTCACAACATACCCCAATTGGGGATGCCATAGTCTCACTGGCTCCAGACGGGAGCAGTTGAGATTCTTGTGCGGTATTTACTGTAAAAAAAAAAAAAACTCACTTATTTATTCTTCCACCTCTTCTAAAGGAAGCAATTATTTATTTATTTATTTTATTTGACATAATATCTAACATTTTTAAATACAATTCAGCAATGTCGGCCTCACTGGGGAGCTCTCCTGTGCTGAGGCCTCCGTTTTATACAACAAAAATTTACATATAATGCATTAAAAATAATGCTGCATAAAAAAAAGCTAAAATTAAACTAAAAATAAAATGTAAAGTTAAGGTAAAATATACTTTTTTATGATGTGTTTTATATTTGTTTTTGAACGTTACGTGTATGTGTTTTATTCTTAAAATTGAAATTAAAACACTTTTTAACTTATTATTATAAGCAATAATTGTCAGCCTGAAACACTCATTTAAATTGAAAAATCTTCCGAGAAAAGATACTTGCCGCCAACGGGACTTGAACCCGTGTCCTTCTGATTGCCGGTCGGATGCTCTGACCACTGAGCTATGGGGGCTTATCAAATACCCGCCAAATAATTCAATATATACTAGTGTTTCATTCAACAATTACTGCTTGTTATATTTTTTCCACCTGAAAACAACCAACTTTATTTTTGCGAGGAAGACATTGTTAGTGTTAAATCCCTCGCTAGGTGGCGTCGAGACAAATTATGTCTGTAAAATAAAGTTGGTTGTTTTCAGGTGAAAAAATATAACAAGCAGTAATTGTTGAATGAAACACTAGTATATACACGGGTTCAAGTCCCGTTGGCGGCAAATATCTTTTCTCGGAAGATTTTTCAATGTAAATGAGTGTTTCAGGCTGACAATTATTGCTTGTAATAATTGTTACCCTTTGTGCTATGCATAAAAATCTTGTCTAAACGTTAGTTTTTAAATTAAAAAATAATAATTAATATTTAACAAGTTTAAGTATTTCCCCAATAAATGCAGACATAATTTGTCTCGACGCCACCTAGCGAGGGATTTAACACTAACAATGTCTCTCTCGCAAAAATAAAGTTGGTTGTTTTCAGGTGGAAAAAATATAACAAGCAGTAATTGTTGAATGAAACACTAGTATATATTGAATTATTTGGCGGGTATTTGATAAGCCCCCATAGCTCAGTGGTCAGAGCATCCGACCGGCAATCAGAAGGACACGGGTTCAAGTCCCGTTGGCGGCAAGTATCTTTTCTCGGAAGATTTTTCAATGTAAATGAGTGTTTCAGGCTGACAATTATTGCTTGTAATAATTGTTACTTTTTAACTTATTTCCACTTACTTATTTTACCAGTACCGGTTTCATCCTATTATGGACATCTTCAGGCTGGCAAATTGACATTCTATTCTTGTTATATTTATTATTATTGTTTTATTCTTATTATGTAAAGAGATTTTGTTAATACTGTCTTTTTTGTTCTTTAATCTATTTTTTAATTTTGAGTATGATGTTTTTTTTTTTCTTCTATTTTATTTTTGAGTGTAAGACTGTTGAATGCTTTTATAGCATCATATTTATAGTGCCTTTGTCCAAAGCTTGTATTCAATGTCGGAGTTTTTGTTGTTTTTGTACGATTGTCTTACTGGTCTCTTAGTGATATTTTGAATTATTTAAATTTGTTTTTTTTGATCGAAAATGTAGTTTAGTAGAGTTTTAACGTATAATTGGCGTATGTCTAGTACGTCACAACTGTTGAATATTTGGTCTGTATCAGTAAGTCTATGTTTTTAAGTATTACCTTTAAGATCGGCAGGCGGGAATGGGTACCGCCGCCCCGGGAACCTTTATTGGATAACCAACACCTCTGCCATAGGTCACCCCAAGTGGTTCGCTACGTTTGGTGATTTAGCAGGGGTGCCCGGGTTCAAGGGGTGAGGTTTGTCTAGGTCTTGGAGGCGGATGACCAGGACACACTGAAGCCCAGATTCCTACCCACCCTTTAAACCCTTTTCCTTCCCAGAACTCTCCTCACCTTCCTTTCCTTAAAAAAACCCTCCACACAGCATCCCCAAAGATGACATAGGCCCTGAGGGAAATTATTTTCCTCAGGGCCTCCTGTGTGGAGCTCATGTAAAAAAAAAAAAGATCGTTTTCTGCGCAATTTCCAGGTGTTCGATAGCTGAGTTTGTTGCCCCTCCCCAGACAATTAATGAGGAATTACAATCAGCTTGTCACAAAGGACATCATGACACTCGAGGATGGACTGTAAATCTATTGTGATGAAGACCATTAAATCAATCACAGGATGAGGTATTTCAACGGAGAAAGCCATACCTATAAGAAGTCATATGCTGCTTGGATCCAATGATGGTGGTGGCTGGTCTTCTAAGATGAATGGCACAATAGTCCAGTCAAGTTAAACATGAAAAGGGAGTTGTGCTTGCAAAAGGTCCAGTCATTCTGAATTTTTTATGTGTAGTTAGGATTTAAACCATAATTAAAAAAAACAGATTTGCAATTTCCAAAGTACTGTGCCAGCGGCGGTGGACCCAAAAAACCTGCTTCAGCTTCTAAGATAAAAAGAAAGGCATGATTTGGCAACCAAAACACGATACCTACGTGATTTATATATTAGTTTTCTTTTTTGTGTACATGTAATTTGTCCTCATGGTAGGTACCATGATGTTTATACAAGCATTTTAGGATGTGGTAAATCCCAATAGGTGTATTATCTTTTTCTTTTTTTCATCAAACAATTTGTTAACAATAAAAAAAAAATAAAATTGTAACTGTTTGATAAAAAAAAATCATAAAAACAAAAATTTTAACAAAACAAAAAAACGACTTAAAAAAATGCACTAAAAAGTAAAAAAATAATTTCGTATTCTTCTACAATTTCATAATCAACTTACTTTTTCTAATCATCAATATGTAGGTACGATTGTTACTTTTGGAGTCGGTGTCAGTCAAGGTAGGTTTGTAACTACATACATAGTTATAGGTGAGATGTGCTTGTGTCGCACAAGCGACTTGCGGACACCGACTCCAAAAATAACAATCGTAAAATAAGTGACCATTTCGAAAAAAATTCACTTTTTGGAAAAAAAGCCTATTTTTGAAAAACTGTATCTTGAGAACCAATGGCTGCATAAGCTGACTTTAGTTTCAAATTATAGAAAATTTAGTTTTCTTTAAAAGTATGCACAAAAACTCTACCAGTCATTCCCTTTCTTCACTGAGATAATGAGCAAAAACTGAAAAAGTCCGAAAATTTCATGGTTTTTTGGATCCACCGCCGCGCCGCTCGCACAGCACTTAGGAAATTGCAAATCTGTTTTTTTAATGTTGGTTTAGGTCCTAACAACATATAAAAAATTCAAAATGACTGGACTTTTTGCAAGCACGGATGTACATTTTGACTGGACTACAAGGGTTGGTACAACTTCATATATTTTAAATAGTATTTTGAATGACTTTCAAGAGAGAGTTCATTAAAGGTGTAATCCAGATCGCGACAATTTTCGACGGACTAAATGTAGATATTTACAATTCTTGAGCAATAATTGTGCATTAGCCAAGTAGGTAGTCCTCATCTTCTTCTTTTTTATACTAGGTAGGGCCTTGTAGGAAAGGTAAGAGATAAAAGGAGATGAATAACAATGCAAGGACTTTGTGAATTTTCAAAATGGGTTTAGTCGTAGAGCTGATTCGAAGCTAAACACAAGGCAGTCCATCATCTTGCAATGCTCCGTTCGGCGCTCACTACTATACTGTCCATTTGATCGTAATGCGAACGCTTTTCAGCCAGTCAAGTAGCGAGTATACTCGCTGATTGCTGTACGAATGAGATCTCTGAGGCGTATGTGTGATAAAACCTTGTGTGACAGTGTGAGAAATGTGAAGATCCACAAATAATGCAAGACTGATGAGTAAGACTAAGAATGAGACCCTCAGATGGTTTGGGCATGTAGAGAGAATGAACGAAGAAAGAAGTGTAATAAGAATATATTAATGGTAGAAGAAGTTGGGGACGTCCAAAGAAGAGATGCCACGATTAATTGAATCAGATACTTGAGTATGTATGAATGTGAATAAGACAATTAGGCGACGAGTGTGTGCCAAGACCGAGTTTTTTGGCGGGCCGTCTTCTATGCCTACCCCTGCGGAAAATGGCGTGATTGTTAGTTAGTTAGTGCAGTTAGAACCCTGTCTTACTAAAGTGACGATAATCTAAGGAATATTGTTCCTGCGGTTATATGAAACCAGCTAATAGAATTGAATATTTCATTTTCTGTTTTATTTCGTAGTAGGTACAGGGTGTTTCAAATCAAAATTATTTTTTTGTATTAACTCCACTATTTCATCTTTGAGGATGCTGTGTTTTTGATGAGAGGAAGAAGGTTCTTGAGTGTCTTGAAATTGTTTGAAAGCCGAGCTGTTGAACTCAAGAATGAGTCGTAGAAGCGACCCGTTCTCATTTAATAAATGTCAATCTAATACATAATATGTTGTAGAGATGGGTAAGTTATAAATTTTGCCGGAGGCATTTGAGTCGTGCTTCCTTTTAAAAGTAGAGCAGGTCCTGGGAGCTATCTGCATATACTTGCGAATGGCTCGGACCGAGACGCGCAGGTCCGACCGGAGCCAGACCTCGGAACTGGAATCCGCAAAAAACTCGAACCTAGAACTCAAAAGAACTCAACCGTTAGTAGCTGAGACCGCCAACGTCCGGATTTGAGTCCGAGTATTGCACCGGGTTCTCTGGGATTATTCGATTTGAAAAAAGTAGGGGCAGGATTCGCTTCCCGCGAAGAACCCGAGTTCAAGATCCCACTCCAGCTGAACCTACACATCACTAATACGTTGGGGACCCGTTTGGCGAGTTTCCCGACTATGAAACGGTGCCGAAGGGATCAATGACGCTAGTTCTTCGGAGCATCTTCCATTGTAATACCAGTAGAACAAGGACAGCATGGATGACGTCCGTGCCTTTAAAATAGGATAATATATCAAACGGACCGCCCGCTTCTGCACAGAGCCGAAGGTTTTTCAGGTATTTTTGGGCTCCAGACGAGAAAGGGATGCCAAATTCAACTTGCAATTTTACAGGATCAGCAGCTCTGTATTATCTGCGAGCCCTGTACAGTACGCCCAGTTTCTGAGAGGCTAACTTAACTCTGGCTTCGACGGAGCCTCTATATCTGAGCTGGTCATTTAGAGTTACACCAGGGGTCCTAGCATGGTCGATCGATATAAGTTTTATCGAAAATGTCGGTAACTTGTCATCGCTCCCGAGCGCGACTGCAGGCCGCTAACGAACAAGCAACAGTTCACAACGACTAAGGGTTCCTAATTTATTTGACGTGAACTGTTATTTCTTCGTTAGTGGCCTGCAGTCGTGCTCGGGAGCGATTTCAAGTTACCGACATTTTCGATAAAACCTATATCGATCGACCATGCTAGGGGGCCAGGCATAGTTTCAATGGAGGACCTGTTCGGAAGATTGCTTCCGTTGAAGGAGACTAGATTTGCATTTCCATCCCTTTTAGACGTAATCAGACATTATTGGGTCTTTGAAACGTTAAATTCGACGAGGTTATTTTTACCTCAAGAGAAAACACTCTCGAGGTAACCATCCATTATTTGCTTCAAAACTGACTTAAATCTGACTTCGATGAAACTTAACCGACTTTAGAAGCACCCTGTGTGTTTGCACCCCACGCAGTAACGAAATACTCTAAGAATGGGACACTTAAAAATGCATGAAGAATAATCTCGACAAAGGACAAGAGTACATTACCTTCATAGAGCCGGTGCCATAAGAAATGCACGAACCAATTTCTATTTTACGAGGTGAGGTGAATGCACTGAACACACATTATCTCTAGAAATGTGATCTCTATGGATATGCCGCTATTATTTCAATTTTTTAAATTTTTTTACATGAGCTCCACACAGGAGGCCGTTAGGAAAATAATTCCCCTCAGGGCCTATGTCATCTTTGGGGATGCTGTGTGGAGGGTTTTTTTTTTAAGGTAAGGAAGTAGAGGAGAGTTCTGGGAAGGAAAAGGGTTTAAGGGGTGGGTAGGAATCTGGGGTTCAGTGTGTCCTGGTCATCTGCCTCCAAGATCTAGACAAACCTCACCCGGTGAACCCGGGCACACCCGTTTAATCACCAAACGTAGCGAACCACTTGGGATGACCTATCACAGAGGCGTTGGTTATCCAATTAAGGTTCCCGGGGCGACGGTACCCATTCCCGCTTCCCAAATTGACTTTTACCGTGACCTTCCACGATTCCGGTACCGTGAGGGCATAAAAAGGCAAAAAACGTACGTTTCTTGCTGCAACTCTTTCAAAAGACGAGATACACAATGTATGTAGGTCTGTTTCCTTCGAAGGAAAAAAGAAATTTTTTTTCACCGTGACTTCTCCATAGACCTCTACAGTACTAATTTTGAAAGTATGAAATATAATTACAAGGGTTAGTGTGCCGGAACAATTTACAAAGGTCTCATAGAAATCGTAGTGTCTGCTTTAGGGTTAGCAGTTGTGTACTATTAAAGTATCTGCGGGCCCTGTACAGTACGCCCAATTTCTGAGAGGCTAACTTAACTCTGGCTTGGATGGAGCCCCCATATTTGAGCTGGTCACTTGATTTACTCAAGAAAAAATATCGGTACCTGTTTGGAAAGGTTTTATCAATTCTATCGAAAGTAAGTAAACAATAAACTCACTTCGGGAACACGGACAATCCCACAATACATTTCTATCGGTTTAATATGTTCTGTGGTTAATAGCTCCTCTGATGTATGTAGGTATGTTCTAAATTTATTTATTGAGTTATCACACATAACAACTTGTACGTATAGATGAACACATGTATAATGTGATACAGTACTGCACAAGAGTCCCAACTATATTTGCGGCATGTTCCAGAGTGGAAGATACTATCAGTATCGCCTTGGTGTAAGACCACCATTCAGAATTGAAACGTTGCTTGAAAATGGCTTTAGCCGTGTTTGGTGACCAGATCTGAATAGCCAGGTACTTCCCAACCTTCCTCTTCCTCACCTCCTTCCCCTCCCCACTACCCTCAGCCTCACAACATACCCCAATTGGGGATGCCATAATCTCACTGGCTCCAGACGGGAGCAGTTGAGATTCTTGTGCGGTATATTCACTGTAAAAAAAAAAAAAAACTGCTCCCAAATGTCTGGAGCCAGTGAAACTATGGCATCCCCAATCGGGGTATTTTGTGAGGCTGAAGGTAGTGAAACTTAAGATCTTGGAACAAAATTAAAAATATTACTACTATACCATGTATATATGCTCTGTATTTAAGTTAAGAAAGCGAAATATATATAAATAAGTAAATTGGCAACCTACGGCGAGTGACTTAGCAGGGGCGCCCGTGTTCAAGGGGTGAGGTTTGTCGAAGTCTTTCTTAGCGACGGACGTGTCTGCCCACCAACTGCATAGCAGGCTGGATCGGAGAGACAGGTTGAGCACCTTGCACCGCAATGGAGGGATGATTTCATACGTCCGTCACTCTTAGACAAAAACCCTCAGTTTCCTACCCACCGCTCATACCTTTTCCTTCCCTAAAATTCCTCTCCTTCCTTTCCTTAAAAGACTCTCCACAAAGATGATATAAGCCCCGATGGAAATTATGTTCCTCAGGGCCTTCTTTATGGAGCTACTTTAAAAAAAACATTCTCAAATATGATTTAAAATTGTAAAAAGTTTTTCCGAATATTCTTTACATATACGAGGGTGGTCTGAAAAGTTTCCAAACTGAACATGAAGATAGCAGCACTCGTCAATAAAAGCTAGTGAATGTAGTTGTGCATCTTTTGACAGTTACTCACCAAAGTTTCGGCCATTTTGGACGCGCAGTTTTTAGTTGACAGTCGTTTGAGTGAGTCGATATGTGTGTTTTGTGAAAATGGAAAAAAATGAGTATCGAGCTGTTATTAAATTTTTGTTTTTGAAAGGCAATTCGCCTACGCAAATGAAAGATGAGTGTATGGAGACCCTGTACCATCATTTACCACAGTGAAATTTTGGGCAGCTGAATTTAAGCATGGCCGTAAGAGCTTGGGAGACGATGAACGTTCGGGACGTCAAAAAACTGCAAGAACTGACGATAAAATTGCTAAACTTCACCAAATAGGGTTAGACGACCGCCGAATTAAAGTGAGAGAGATAGCAAAGGTTATGAAAATGTCCAAAGAACGTGTCTGTCACATTTTAAATCAAGATTTAGACATGAGAAAGCTGTCCGCGCGTTGGGTGCCGCGTTTGCTCGCGTTAGACCAAAAATCCTGTTTCACCAAGACAACGCGCCGTCTCACACCTCAGCGGTTGATGGCAAAAATTCACGAATTACGATTTGAACTGCTTGACCATCCGCCTTACTCACCAGATCTAGCCCCAAGCGACTTCTTTTTGTTCCCTTATCTAAAAACTGCGCAAAAAATAAAAATTTAATAACAGATCGATACTCAATTTTTTCCATTGTCACAAAAACACACACATCGACTCACTCAAACGACTGTTAACTAAAAACTGCGCGTCCAAAATGGCCGAAACTTTGGTGAGTAACTGTCAAAAGATGCTCAACTACATTCACTAGCTTTTATTGACGAGTGCTGCCATCTTCATGTTCAGGTCGGAAACTTTTCAGACCACCCTAGTATTAATGTTTTGCAAAAGGCATTATAAACTTTAACCCTGTTTGGCAATCCGGATTTAAAATAAATATTTGAAATCAGGTTTCTTACCATATTATACTAGTATAATACGAGTACAATGGCGTATTAGAAACCATAGTAGATTCAACTACTTTTATTGCTTATTGCAACAAAAGGGGTTCTTTTAATAATTTGAGAATTAATTGAGTTAGCTGTGAGCCACCTATTGACTGGAGTTCCAAAATAATTGATAAATCTACTTGATTTTATGCAATGGAGGGCGGTTCGTTTGATTGCCAATCCATTTCAACACACCGATTACCGTCTCTAATGCACAGACGCAATGGCGTTCTGTGTCTGTTCTACAGATATTTCAATGGAACCTGCTCGAAGAAGATAACAATGTTATTCCCGGTGCACCGGTGACGTGCGCGAAAATCGACGCACACAAGTCATTGGAAGATTGTTTCAATAATGTGAGCTTAACTCTTTTTTCGAACAGCAATAGAACAAATATCCTTGGTTCTCTGACTATACCGCGCTGTAACACCACCACAGCCCAACAATTCTACAAATATATTGGAGTTAAATGGTTTAACGAATTATAAAAACTCTTTTCATATAACTCAATTATAATATTAGATATATTTTTTCACTCTTTATTTTTTCATTTCTTTTTTGGCTCCTCTTTCATTCTGTTATATTTCTTATCTTTTATTTGTTTTATATATATAAAAATAATTTATATGTATAAATATGATTACTTCTTGATTACTGTTAATTATCTATTTTTTGTTTTATATATAAAAAAAAAAAAATCATTTTTCCTTTGCAAAATTGCGCTTTTCAAGCGTTTATCCGCCTTTTTAATTCGAGCTTTGTTCATAAAAAGGTTGTAAACGTATTATTTAAATGTATTTTAATAGAAAAACTTTATTTGATGTATAAAAAACGCGTAATTAATACCATTATATTAAATTAAAAACGTTTTCTTGCGAGTTAATGTACTTAAATTTATCGCACAAAAAATACGACACCATTTTGAGTTTTGGCGTAGTCGAAACGACGAAGGTTGGGCTATTGGGTTAAAAAGAAAATAAGTCGAAATATTATAACAATACAAGCGAGAGTTATTACTTCCGAAATTCGTTAAAAAATAATAAATATTTTTTTTAAATAAACGGAAATTTCGAAAACATTTTTCACGCTAAGAGCATAGAAATAAAACAAATAATTAAATTAATTTTGGTCTGTAAAGAAGCACAGAGAAGATTGCAATATGAAATGTAATAATATTTGATGACATTTGTGGTCGACTAGCAATCCAGAAGACACGAGTTCAAATCCAAATTTGATTTTATTTGTTTGATTTGTGTTATTTCACAAATTCACCATTTAAAAATAATAAGAGATATAATTGGGACACGTTTCAGAGTGAAGATACTCTCAGTACTGTTCTGGTTTAAGACCACCATTCAGAATTAAAACGTTGCATGAAATGGCTCAAGCCGTGTTCGGTGACTAGATATGAATTGTAAGGTACATCCCCACCTTCCTCCTCCCCATTTCCTTCCCATTCCCACAACCTTCAGCCTCGCCAAGAGTCCCAACTACTCTCAATTGTCCAGCCAGTGGGACTATGGCATCTCCAATTGGGGTATGTTGCAAGATAAGAAAGTAGAGAAGTGAAGGAGATAGAAAATATGAAGATCTAGCTATTCAAATATGCTCAACAAACATAGCTAAAGCCACTACAAAAACATTCAGATTCTATACAGTGCTATTTTGCCAGGGCGATACTGAGCGCATCTACATTTTGATATATGCTAACTAACAAACTGACCATTGCCTCATTCCCCGCAGGGGTAGGCAGAGAGGACGAACCGCCATAAAACTTTTTCTTTGCACACACTCCTTGCCTCATTCGCATTCATAGATCGTCTCATAAATGCTCTTCTATTATTCTGACCCTTTACATGAACCAACTCAGTATCTGATTCACTTGATGGTGCCATGTCTTCCTCGGGCGTCCCCGACTTTATTTACCATTTAAATTTGCGTCAAAAATATGCTCCTTTATTTTGTTCATTCGCTTTACATCCCCAAACCACCTGAGTGTCCCTTTCTTAATCTTACTCATTACACTTACATCAGCCTTACATTATTTACGAATCTCAACGTTTCTCACACGATGATACATGCGCCTCAGAGATCTCATTCCTTTTTTTTTTACATTTTCTCTAAAATAATTCCCCTCAGGGCCCACGTCATCTTTAGGGATGGATAGTATGGAGGGTCTTGTTAGGGAAAGGATACATAGAAAATTTTGGGAAGGAAAGCGGTGTGATAGTTGGGTAGGAATCTGGTTATCAATATGTGCAGGAGTGACGTACGTATGAATCTATCCCTCCCACTGCGGTGCAAGGCAATGCGTCAAAAAAAGTCTCCATCAACCAGTCTCTCTTGATCCGACCCGCCACGCAATAGGCGGGCAAACGCCTTCGCCTAGACTTAGACAAACCTCACCCAACGAATCCGGGCACTCTTACTAAGTCACCAAACGTAGCGTACCATGTAGAAGGACTTATAGCAGGGGTGTTGGATATTAAATTTCTACAGCATTCAGTCTATTCTCATCCTTCCTCTGACATTTCCACAAATATTCAAAATATTCTCCGACAAAATATCTACTAAAACTTAACCTAACCAAACCAAACATAAAAATGGTACAAAAATAATACAGACATCCTGTAAAGGCAATAAATTATTGTTAGCTGTATTTTTTTTGTCCCATTTTACTATTTTTGAGCAATGGGACAAAAATAGTACAGAAATCCCGTAAAGACAAAATAAATTATTTTTATCCGTATTATTTTTGTCCCATTTTACTATTTTTGAGCAATGGGACAAAATAGTACAGAAATCCTGTAAAGACAAAATAAATTATTTTTATCTGTATTATTTTTGTAGCATTTTACTATTTTTGAGCAATGGGACAAAAATAGTACAGAAATCCTGTAAAGACAAAATATTTTATTTTTATCTCTATTATTTTTGTCCCATTTTACTATTTTTGAGCAATGGGACAAAAATAGTACAGAAATCCTGTAAAGACAAAATAAATTATTTTTATCTGCATTACTTTTGTCCCATTTTACTATTTTTGAGCAATGGGACAAAAATAATACAGAAATCCTGTAAAGACAAAATAAATTACTTTTATCTGTATAATTTTTGTCCCATTTCACTGTTTTTGAACAATAATTTTTGTTGGGTTCGGTTAGGTTAGGTTAGGTTACATCTTACTACCATAAATCAGGATAGGTGCCAGCACTCCATTGTGGACTGCAAACTTGTGGTTGTTTTTGACAGTTTAGTCATCCAAATGGATTTTCCTCATAGATGCATTATGTCCTCGACCTATTTTAACACTGTTCTATATAAATCCTTTGTTACCACCTTAAAGGCACATTAAAATGTCTTTTATACAATATGTTTTCCCTAGTGGTGAAAATAGTGTAGAGAGAGGGCGCTCTTAGCGTATAGCGAGGATGCAAACCAAAACAGCCTTCAGTGCGATTTCAAAATTCACGCAGCGCGGGTGCCTTTTTAAAATTATTTATAATTTTACTAACAATAACAAATATAAACAAATAACTTAGCGTTGTATAAATGTAATGTTAAATTATATAACAATATAAATTGCTGTGTACAGTTATTAGTGTATGTTAAAATTTTTGGTGCATTTTTTACAAATTTAAAACTTAAAATCTAACTAACTAACTAAATAACCATCACGCCGTTCCTTCACACGGGTAGGCAGAGAGGACGGACCGCCAAACAACTCTGTTTTGGCACACATTCCTTGCCTCGTTCACATTCATATATCGTCTCATACATACTTTGCTATTATTCAGACTGTTGAAATGATCCGACTCAAGTATCTGATTCACTTGGTCGTGCCAAGTCTTTCATAGGTGTCCCCGACTTCTTCTATCATTCACATTTGCGTCATATATTCTCCTTACACTCCTTTCTTGGTTCACTCGCACTATACACCCAAACCATCTGAGCGTCCCTTTCTTAATTTTACGCATTATACTTTCATCAACCTTGCATTCTTTGCGGATCTTTACGTTTCTCACACGATCGTACCTACACGAACATACACGGTTTTACCACACATACGCCTCAGGGATCTAAAAACGACTTCAAAAATATATTTAATAATAAGTTGGTATGGATATCAAATTTATTTATTTACAGTGTTGATTTTTTGTACTTATACTTTGGTATATACAGTACTAGCTGACCCGGACACGCGTCGCTGTGGCTAACTAAACACAACGGCATCTACTGGATGCTTATCCAACCTTTATAACCACCGTCATCTTTGAGTTTATCACGACGAGACAGACAGATAGACACCGCGGAGGACTTTAATTTATAATACGTAGATGTAGTGCGAAAGATTATAATAATGTGCGTGAAATGCTTGAGGTAACCAACGTATTTAAGTTGATAAGGATTAATTAATACTGCATCTATCTAACTTTTCAAATAACGCATTGTCCGTGACCATTTTTTTACAAGATAGAATGGCTATAGTAAGCTATCCGTAAAAGATAGATATATGCATTTGTGGACTTTTTTGTAGATCTATAGAGGAGGAATATCCCACCATGCATTGTTTTGTTATATCTTAAAGGGATTAGGCAGTGTTTTCGATGAAAGCTACCAGGCGGTTTGACTTTTTCCGACACTTCTAACAATTATCGTTATGTTTCAACCAATTTACACAAATCCTCAACAAATTATTTACCTAAACCTTCCTCACGAGTCACTCTATCTAGTAGTGAAAACCCCATGAAAATCCGTTCAGTAGTTTTTGAGTTTATCGCGAACAGACAGACAGACGACGCGGAGGACTTTAGTTTATAATATGTAGAGATTCATTTGAATGAATTTTTTTTATTATTTGGTTATTTGGCGGTATATCCTCTCTGCACACACCTTCGAGGTCACTTACAGATATATTTTAGTTATATTTTGTGTAAAAAGGTATACCGGATTTTCTCTAAACCGTCAGCGTATTATGTATAAGTGTGCCGGGGGGAAACTGTCGTGGAACCACAAATTTAATAACTTAGCGTTTTTTTAAAAATATTGTTGAATTAAAAAACAATTTAATTTGCTGTATTATAAGTGAAGTTGATACTATCAGAATCGCGTTGTGAAATTTATTTGTGGTGAAAAACTAACATAAAAAATCGATTTAAAATGGTTTTAGACGCGTTTGGTGACTAGATCTGAATAGACAGCAATCTTCCTCTATCCCTGCCCTCTTTTTTTTTACATGAGCTCCGCACAGGAGGCCCTGAGGAAAATAATTTCCCTCAGGGCCTATGTCATCTTTGGGGATGCTGTGTGGAGGGATTTTTTGGGGAAAGGAAGGAGAGGAGAGTTCTGGGAAGGAAAAGGGTTTAAGGGGTGGGTAGGAATCTGGGGTTCAGTGTGTCCGCCTCCAATACCCAGACAAACCTCACCCCAAGAACCCGGGCACCCCTGCTAAATCACCAAACGTAGCGAACCATTTGGGGTGACCTATGGCAGAGGTGTTGGTTATCCAATAAAGGTTCCCGGGGTGGCGGTACCCAATCTTGCCTCCAAAATTCTACCTTCAACTACACAACATATCCTATTTATGGATGCCATAGATTCACTGATTCAGGTGTTGGTTATCACATAAAAAAAAGTTTTTAAAAAGTATCGCTCTCAATAGAGAAAAAAATTGCAACAGTATAACAGACGTCTAGTATAAGGCTAACAAATTGTTCAACCAATACAAACCAAACATATACAAATCTTATGAACGTTCAACAATTGAATATAGAAATCACCTCTGGGCTGGAGCCTCACAATAATAATATAATCACAATTATAATATAATCTACAATGGAAGATGCTCCGAGGAACTAGCATCATTGATCCCTTCGGCACCGGTGCATAGTCGGGAAACACGCCAAACGCGTGCCCAACATTTGTACACTGTTGACATTTGTCACATGAGAACGGGTCGTTTCTTCGACTCGTTCTTGTGTTCAACAGCCCGGCTGTGGAATGATTTTCCGGCCTCTGTGTTTCCTCCTTCCTACAACATGGGTCTCTTCAAGACCATTTATTCCTTCTTCTCCTCAAAAAGATCCTCCACACAGCATCCCAGATGACATAGGCCCTGAGGGAAATTATTTTCCTCAGGGCCTCCTGTGTGGAGTTAATGTAAAAAAAAACTCTTTACATTGCGCAAAAACTAATAATTAAAATAATATTATAAAAATATTTCTATATCCATCTGAACTCATATTCAAAGAATTTAAAGTCAGAAAATTAAATACTCTCTTCCTGTATCATTCAACCTTACAAGTTTACAAAGAGGATATCCTAAACAAATCCATACCTTTCAAAAACACAGAAAATCTCAGGCAAAAATACATGTTACCAATTCCCATTTGTAAAAAAACTTTCGGTCAACAAAACTACAAATACTTGGGAACAAATTTCTTTAATAAGTTACCAGAAAATATAAAATCCCTTAAGGACAGTTTCAAAAATTTCAAAACATAATGAAAAAGGTAGACTGAAAACCTAAATAATAATATAAAATAAAAAAAATGAAAAATATATAAACATATATGTATATATTTACCTACAAATATTTATTTTATTCTTTATAAACGGTGTCCGGAAACTCGTAGTACAAGCGGAAAACTTGTCAATCTAGATCACATTCTGAGTCGATTCGTGATATAAATTTTTTGATTTGATCTTTCGTTTTTGAGTAAATCGAGTTCAAAGTTGGAATTTTTTTGGTCAAATTTAAAAAAAATCGGTCAATTGCGGTTTAATATCAGATGTGTAATGTCTTTTAAAATGCATCGAATGATGAGCCAGGTTCAAAAGTTTTTTTACCCTTTAGTTGCCAAAAAAATTGGAAAATAGTCGAAATGCTCAGATCGAAAAAAATAAGTTTTTTGGGTTCACTACGTGATGTAGATTCACTAGTTTCCTGATTGTACTACGAGTTTCTGGACACGTTGTATAAACTAAATTTCAAATTTACTAAATATAAATAAATACAGCAATAAAAACAACAAACAAAAAACAAAATATCCAAACAAATAATACTTCCTCCCGTACACACAAACATTTGCTTATTATGGGAGAATATTTAAGAAAAAAAAAATGTAATAATAATAATTGTATTCTTTTTATATACTTTCATTATATTTATGTATCTATTGTATGTATTGTACCCAAAAAAAAATTCAATAAAAAAAAAATACATATAAACCTACTCGATTCTGTGCAAAAGGAGGGCGATCTGTCTGATTGGCAATCCGTTGTTTACGGACCGTTTACCACTGTAGTGCACAGATGCAATTTAGGCGATTGAGTCTATTTTACGGGTGTTTTAATGTACCGGTGCACCTGCATGAAACTCGACGAATACGAGTAGAACACACGTTCATAGTTGATGTTGGCTTCACCAGACTCGTTTTTGTGTACATCTTAAGGACCCGCATTCATAAATCCCTCATGACATCCAAGAGCAGCTGACCGGCAATCAGAAGGACACGGGTTCAAGTCCCGTTGGCGGCAAGTATCTTTTCTCAGAAGATTTTTCAATGGTGATGACTGTTTCAGGCTGATAATTATTGCTTATAATAATTGTTACCCTCATGACAGCCCCTCCATTAACCCGCCTCACAATGCTGCCCAACCGGGTGGTGACATAGTGCCCCTACAAGGTTGTGATGAAACTTTGGGGATCGGAACAGCTCGGAATCTGATGATTTTGTAAATGTATAATAAAATTGCTTGAAGTTGAATGGTATAATTTTTTCAAAACATTAAATTTACTAAGCGCTTTATTTTATATTGCATTTTTATGATAATCATTCAATGTGGGATTGGTACCGCCGCCCGGCATCATGAATGAATGCATTGCTAAACCGTTCATCCGATTGCGATGAAACTTTGGGGATTTGATGTGCGTATGCCGGCGATGGTTTCTATGTACAATAGTGAGCTATGGCATCATGAAATTATGCATTGCTAAACCGTTTATCTGATTACGATGAAACTTTGGGGATTTCATGTATGCATGCCCGCGATGGTTTTTGTATACAATAGTGAGCTCTGCCATCATGAAATAATGCATTGCTAAACCGTTCATCCGATTGCGATGAAACTTTGGGGATTTGATGTGCGTATGCCGGCGATGGTTTCTATGTAAAATTTAATTTAAAACAATCCTGCTCGCTTCATCCACTCCCAACCATGCATTGTTTTGTTATATCCCAAAAGGATTAGGCAGCGTTTTCGATGAAAGCTACCAGGCGGCTTGAATTTTTCCGACACTTCTAACAATTATCGTTATTTTTCAACCAATTTACACAAATCCTTGACAAATTACATACTTAAACCTTCCTCACGAAACACTCTGTCTATTGGTGAAAACCGCATGAAAATCCGTTCAGTAGTTTTCGAGTTTATCGCGAACAGACAGACAGACGGACGGCGCGGGGGACTTTAATTTATAATATGTAGAGATGTAGAGATTGTTTTACCAAAAATTTAATAAACAGTAAAGAATAAAAAAAAAAATTCAAAGAAATAATTCAAAATTCAAAAAGGTTACATGGTTTTGAAGTGGGGGGTCTCAAAAATGGCGCCCCCAGGTTGACACGATTGCAATCCTCCCAATAATCAGAAAAAAAACAAATAAATTCTTAATCCAAACAAAGGCTGCTAAGAAAAACTAATTTTTTTTTCTCAAAATGGCGGCTGTCTGAAATAAAATCGCATTTTTTACCAATTTTATCGACTTAAGAATTTAAAAAAATAGTAAAAATTCAAATTTTATTATAGTTTTAGTAAGTGCGATAGAGTAATGTATTTTTTTTTTACTTGAGCTCCACTTTGTCATCTTTGGGGATGCTGTGTGGAGGGTTTAATTTAAGGAAAAGAATTAGAGGAGAGATCTGGGAAGGAAAATGATTTAAAAGGGTTTAATGTAGGGTTCAGTTTTTCTTGGTCATCCGCCTCCAACACCTAGACAAACCCGGGCACCCCTGCTAAGTCACCAAACTTAGCGAACCACTTGGGGTAACCTATGGTAGAGGTGTTGGTTATCCAGTAAAGGTTCCCGGGGCGGCGGTACTTATTCCCGCCTCTCAAATTGAAGATATACAGAGAAGTTTCACACCAAATTTCATATAAATTGGTGCAGTAGAACTTGAGATATCGTGTCAACCGTCTCGTAAAAGGTAGTTTCGAGAAAAATGCGTTTAAAATTTTGTTCTATTTAAAACGCGACACTAAAATGTGTATAACTTTTCTAAAAATCCCTTTAAGGATATATTGTTGAATACCTAAGCTACCGAAATATAGGTATATATTTTTTTGCAGACTAGAATACCCCCTTAGTTACTAAACGTAGCGAATCATTTGGGATGACCTATGGCAGAGGTGTTGGTTATCTAATAAATGGTTCCCGGGACGGCGGTATCGCGTTTGATTGTGCGCTATAACTAACCAAACAATTAATCTTAATATTGTACAGCATAACGTGAGAAAGGATTTTCTTAATGTATAATGACCGGTCAGTGGTTGAGTGGGCATAGCGCTTGGGTCCCACCCGAGCGTCGCGTGTTCAATTCCTCGCCTGGCTAAGTCCTCCATCACAACACAAACAACATTTACGGCTTTGTGTGGTGGTAGTAGGAGATTTTTAAACATTGTTGGGTTTATTTATTTATTTATTTTTTGGCTCGCCAACAGAATATATCACATATAATTATTACATCAGTTAACAATTTTAATATGGTTACAGTGATAATTCCAATGAGACGTGAGCAAACCATTCATCACAACATTCTTAATTAGTTGTAATACATAATAATAAATTAAAGTACATACATAAGACAAGAAGAATCAATAATTACAAAATATATTCACACATGAACATATACATACATTTATTCACATCTTATAGGTTTAGGTGAGGAGATCATCAGGGTATCAATTGAGTTTGAAAATACATCTAACTCTTTATGTTTGCAATATTTATTGTATAACCGAGTCATTCTCAAGTTGGTTTGAAGAAACTTGTATTAATACGGTAAGTATCGATCCAAAAGGTTTCAAGGTTTCTCGTGAATTTCGGCCTTATATTAAGATTAATTTGATTAATTAAATATGAATCATACATGCTGTTTATGATTTTAAACAGGGAGATCAAATCTGAAATGTGCCTTCTTTTGACGAGTGAGACTTCTCTGAAGTGAGTGAGTCTTTCAGCATAGTTATCTAGATTCCGATTTACTTCAGATTTGTAAGCTAGTATTCTTAAGTATTTTTTTTGAACAGACTCCACTATATTGCTATTTTATTTATTTATTTATTTTATACATGAATTATCGAGAGTACATATAGTTTTTTGTGATATTTCACCCTCCATGCTAGGGATGACCCTGTGTTATGGCGGGTGAAGTTTACAGTTTGCGGATATACATTCATTAGTAGAGATTGAAATTTTTCACTAATTGATACTATCAACACAAATTCTCCTACAATAAGAGAGTTTATGTAGTTATATTGGATTACAAGAATAAGGTGAAGAAGTTAAAGAATTATTGGAAAAGATAAGTTATTTTTAGTAAATTAAGGAATTATTGATATATATAGTTCACAGTTTTTTTTTTTTTTTTTTAAATGAGCTCCACACAGGAGGCCCTGAGGAAAATAATTTCCCTCAGGGCCTATGTCATCTTTGAGGATGCTGTGTGGAGGGTTTTTTAAAGGAAAGGAAGGAGAGGAGAGTTCTGGCAAGGAAAAGGGTTTAAGGGGTGGGTAGGATGGGGGTTCAGTGTGTCCTGGTCATCCGCCTCCAAGACCTAGACAAACCTCACCCCATGAACCCGGGCACCCCTGCTAAATCACCAAACGTAGCGAACCACTTGGGGTGACCTAATGGTGACAGTAATCAGTCTTATACATATAATGCTGCTTAGATAGTAAATAAAGATATTTTATGTTTTGCCTGCTCTTAATACTATGCACACAGATCTTCTATAGTAAGAAAATGATATACTTATAGTTAGATTGGGTTACAAGAAGAAGATGGAGAAGTTAGAGAATTATTATAAAATGAGAAATTTGAGGAGTTGTTAGATATAGATCATACTAAATAATCTTGTACATACATGCCGCTAATTTATAAAATAGAGATATATTATGTTTTGTCTGAAAGGTGATTAAATTTATAGAGTGTAGAGTGAATGGGTAGTGAGTGCTATGAATTGCATAGTGTGGTTATTCGTAACAAAACGTAAAAAAAAAAAATATTAAATATATATTATTAAAAATAATTGTACTACCGCCATCTATGAAAGAGCAGATTATGACTTCAGTTAGCATGTACGCTATCATCCGCATCGAGTTTAATATTCCACGTTCGTGAGGTAAAGCATGCACCAGCCGACATCTGGCGATACTTTTTGTATGTTTGACTGCTTAAATAATTTATTAAACGGTCTACTTAGTACGCAGCACACTTTAAGAAGTCAAATCTTTCCGTGGGGATAAGTGGTTTAAATATTATATGAAAGATATTAAATGACGGTTACGAGACATAACCGTACAGTTAATATACAGAACATCGAAGAAAAGAGAAGATAACTTAATCTAACATTACCTAACGTAATTTAACAGACATAACTGTGGTAATCAGACGTGCTACGTTAACGTGTAAAGAAAACACTAGATTTAACTGTTCATAGTTTTTTTACTAAGCAGTAAAATTCACAATAATATCGGAATACCGGAGCGTGACAGAAGTAAAAATAACGGGACCATTTGTTTTGGCTTGCTGTTCTAAAAGAATAATGTACAGGGAATTTGAATTCTCCGGTACTTTCCGTAAGGTGCGACGATATGCCGAATATTTCAGCGCAGGTAGGTAAGTACTTCTCGCAGCGCAGGTAGGTAAGTTGGCTCGCCACATAACTATACTTCACGAAACGTAACCTTTTTAAACGTAACCGTTTTGACGGCCGGCGTAGTCCAGTGGTAAGGCTCTTGACTGGCACTCCGAAGGTCGCAGGATCGAACCCGGCGTGGCAAATAAATTTTTTTTGATTAATTTGTGTTATTTAACAATTTATTCAAATAATATATAGTATATTTGCGGCACGTTCCAGAGTGGAAGATACTCTCAGTATCGCCCTGGTGTAAGACCACCATTCAGAATTGAAACGTTGCTTGAAATGGCGTTAGCCGTGTCTGGTGACCAGATCTGAATAGCCAGGTACTTCATCACCTCCCTCTTCCCCATCTCCTTCCCTTCCCCATTACCTTCAGCCTCACAACATACCCCAATTGGGGATGCCATAGGCCCACTGGCTCCAGACGGGAGCAGTTGGGACTCTTGTGTGGTATTCATGTAAAAAAAAAACCTAACCTAACCTAACTAGACCTAACCCAACTTCACATAACCTAACCTAACCAAACCAGACCATAACCCATATAAATCTAACCACACCCAACCTTACCTAACCTAACCTACCTTCATAAAACCTGTCATACCTTACCCATAACTCGCTAGCAGTTAAAAACCAGCTCCGCAGGTTTTTACTGCTAGGCCCTGCAGGCGGCTTTTGGTTCGGCTTTGCCCAGTTAGTTAATGTTGGTGAAATGGTGACCATTTTATAAATCTAATAGGAACTGGTTCCAAACATAGCCTGTTCTTCAGTGGACGGTGATAGCTAGTCACCGGGACAAAGTCACCAGGACAAAGTAACCCGGACAGGCCATGACGTCATATATAATATATGGTCGCGTGATTACAACAATGGTGACAATTTTATATATCCAATAGGAACTGGTTCCAAGAATAGCCCTTTCCTCGGATCCACTGTCATCCAGTAATAGCTAGTCACCGGGACAAATTAGCCGGGATAGGCAACGACGTTATATGTAATATATAGCCGCCATGCAGCTGGTGGGCAGACGCATTCACCATCAAGACCGGAACGAACCTCACCCCATGAACCCGGGTACCCCTGCTAAGTCACAAAACGTAGAGAACCACTTGAGGTGACCTACGGCAGAGGTGTTGGTTATTTAATAAATGGTTCCCGGGGTGGCGGCACCGATATCCGCCTCCCTTGAATTATAAAATAACACATATAAATAAAGATGAGATTTAAGAAATGAGATCCCTGAGGCGTATGTGTGGTAAAACCATGTATGATAGTGTGAGAAACGAGGAAATCCGCAATGAATGTAAGGCTGATGTAAGCGTAATGAGTAAGATCTAGAAAGGAACGCTCCGATGGTTTGGGCATGTAGAGCAAATGGAGTGTAAGGGGAATATATGACGCAAATGTGAAAGCAAGAAGAAGTCGCGGACGCCCGAGAAAGACATGGCACGACCAAGTGAATCAGATACTAGAGTCGGGCCAGAATAATAGAAGAGTATGTATGATACGATGATTGAATGTGAAAGAAGCAAGGAGTGTGTGCCAAGACCGAGTTGCTAGGCGGTCCGTCCTCTCTACCTACCCCTGAGGGAAACGGCTTAGTGGTTAGTTAGTCACATATAAATTTTACTTGCGCACGCCGGGATTTGAACCAGCTCCCTCTGGATTGTAAGTCAAGAACCACTCGACCACGGAGACCATAAAGAAATGAACCTAACCTAACTTGATATAGGTACATAGTACCTTCACAAATGCTAACTCTGTGCAAATCCCAAGTGCGCCCCACGGTTGAATTTGGCAGCCACCTCTGGTGTGTAGCTCCAAAATACCTGAAACATTCCCTCGACTCTGTGCAGAAACGGGCGGTCCGTTTAATAGATTGTCCCATATCAACAGACGGATTGCAATCTTTAGAGCACAGGCATCAGGTGGGAATGCTATCCTTGTTCTACCGGTATTACAAAGGAAGATGCTCCGAGGAACTAGCATCATTGATCCCTTCGGCACTGGTGCATAGTCGGGAAACACGCCAAACGCGTGCCCAACATTTGTAGACCGTTAACATTTGTCACATGAGAACGGGTAATTTCTTCGACTCGTTCTTGTGTTCAACAGCTCGGCTGTGGAATGATTTGCCGGCCTCTGTGTTTCCTCCTTCCTACAACATGGGTCTCTTCAAGACCAATGTTCATTCCTTCCTCACCTAAAAAAGATCCTCCACACAGCATCCCAGATGACATAGGCCCTGAGGGAAATTATTTTCCTCAGGGCCTTCTGTGTGGAGTTAATGTAAACAAAAAAAATATATAGCATACAAAACTATACCTATGCTAGACTGTCTTCTAAACCTTAACAAACATTTTTTTTCATTTCGTACTAAAACGATTTCGGAAACAAATGCTAGCATATTATATTGTTTTAATAGTGTCGCAGAAATCTTCCCCCCTGAAAACAAGAAAACCCATGGCATTATACGCTTAAACCTACAAGTACCTAACTAAATGCAGTATTGCGCATTAACCCCTCGAGTCTCGACCATATTATGTCTCAAATCCAAAATTAAGCATTGTATGAAAAAGACCTCGCAAGGTGGTTATGAAAAAAACTTGTTTTTTTTTTTACATGAATACCGTACTAGAGTCCCAACTGCTCCCCAATTGGGGTATGTTGTGAGGCTGAAGGTAGTGGGGAGGGAAGGAGATAGGGAAGAGGAAGGTGGGGAAGTGCCTGGCTATTTAGATCTGGTCACCAAACACGGCGAAAGCCACTTCAGGCAACGTTTCAATTTTGAATGGTGGTCTTACACCAGGGCAATACTAATGGTATCTTCCACACTGGAACGTGCCGCAAATATACTATATATTATTTTATATGAATAAAATGTGAAATACACAAATTAATCAAATAAAATTTATATGCCACGCCGCGATTCGATCCCGCGACCTTCGGAATGCGAGTCAAGCGCCTTACCGCTGCACTACTCTGGTCGTTAAATTCTTTGGAAACGTTATTCTTTTTTTTTTAGAACTATAAAACTATAAACAACTCCACACAGGAGGCCCTGAGGAAAATAATTTCCCTCAGGGCCTTCTTTTTTAGAAATGCTGTGTGAGGAAGCATTTAATTTTTTAAGTAAAACTTCTTTAGCCTCGCTGTGATTTGGAATTCGGATGAAACGGAAATTAGGCACCACAGCACCTGCGAAGCATCAAACTGACGCTTTTTATAAAATTATTGCTTGAGATATGAAACGAAAATGACGCTAGGTCTACGCTCATTATCCGCTGGAGTATGACCACAATTTTAAAGGTTACTATTGGTTGAGATTATTTTTGGTAGAGTTTCACTTCAACCGCGCGTGAACCGCACTCGATATATATTTTTTAAATGTGAATACCTCACAAGAGTCTCAATTACTCCCGTTACAAGTGAGACTATGGCATCCCAATTGGGGTATGTTGTGAGGCTGAATGTAGTGTGGAGGAAAATGAGATGGGGAAGAGGAAGGAGGGAAGAACTTGACTATTCAGATCTAGTCGCCAAACACGGTTAAAGCTATTTCAAGCAATGTTTCAATACAATGAATGGTGGTCTTACACCAGAGCGATACTGAGAGTATCTTCCTCTATTGAAGCTAGCCACGATTATGCTAAATATTATTGTAAATTAATAAAATAGTGATTCAAACGCGCGTTCTCCGGATTGCCAGTTGGAAGCATTGCCCCTCGACCACGGAGGCCGTCATACAGCCGTAAAATAAAAGACAGGGGAAGTAAAATGGTATGGGGATGGGTAGAAATCTGGTGGTAAGTGTGTCCAGGAATGACGTTTGAATTCATCCCTACTACTGCGGTATAAAGCAATGGGTCGAGAGAACCCTGCTTGAGAGGTCAAATGGTCTCCCTCAACTGGCCTCTCTAGATCCGGCCCGCCTTGCCGTTGGTGGTTATTGGAGGTTATCCATCACTTACCCGCCCTAGTATAAGTAACAGATTGTTACTCCTTCAAGGCTCTCGCAAGGACTCTAGATTTTTGAATGAACGAACATACATTTCATTTTGTGTCCTTGCATACGTTGTTAGTAAGCAGTATGGGAAAACGCATCCTCATCACATGAATCCGGGCACCATTGCTAAGTCACCCACAAGTGTTGATTATCCGATGAATGGTTCACGGGGAGGCGGCATATATACCAGCCTAAAAAAAGCAAAAATACATCTTCTTTCACGTTCATCCAAAAATTTAAGGGTGTTTAAAATAATCAAAACAATTTAATTTAAATTGAGTTTCTTTTTTGTGGATGTGACAAATAGTGTTGTGTAAATAAGAGTTCGTGTGTGTGTTAGTTCCTTGTTTTGCCACCTGCAAGAAAGGTTAGTGCAATGTATGGCGTGGTTGGACAGCAGGCCTGCGGGCCTAAGTGCCAGGAGAGGCTGCGAGACCAAAGGGTAAGTACCATCGCTTCGATAAGATACCAGTCACCTAGTTTATTATCGTACATACATAAATACTAACAGCTTTACTAAAAAACCCGTGCACTTTTTTATTCAATTGATAAACGAGCGTGTATGTGAAAACATTACCGATTAAAAAATTGTTCATGGAAAGAAATAAACACTGTTTACACAGCCTGAGAGGGTAGTTCATCCATGTATATACGACCGTTTTGTAAATGATTTCTGAACGAATTTTGAAATTTTTGTTTTGACTGTTGTATTTGTTTCTTATTTTTGAAGACATCGTAAAAAAAATACCATTTATAAAAACTAGATAAAATTACCTTTTAGATTTGTGTATTTGAAAAATACTTGAGTATTAAAAAAGTGCCATATTTTAAGATTTAATCGCGGAAAAAATGGAAATAAAACTTAATAAATCATTTTTGATCAAAATGTTGAGAAATTAAAAAAATCAAAATTAAAAAAATACAGTATTTTTATATAATGAATTTAAAAGGAAACAGTCACCTCACTTTTTCCTTGTACATACAATACAAAAATAATAAAAAATCTCGAAATTTGTTTTAATGCCAAAAAATAACCTAAAAATAAACCAACTTTTAAGACGGATTTCTTGCATCTCTAAAGACGTTAATTTATTTGATACGTTTATCTACACTGTATAAAATATTAATATTATAAAAATCATCACTTTTAAGAAATTCTCATTAAATAAAGATCTCATTATTATAAAACAATTTTCTGACAGTTCAACTTTCAAAGTACGATTATTATATTGATAACTTAAACAACCATTTTTACCACGTAAATTTTGACCACTTACAACGTTGCCGGATGTAAAATACATTCCATGCATTTTTACAGCGTGACCACGGAAGAAAGCTTTTTAGTAATAGATCGTGTTTTAGTGTATACAGGGTTTGTTTATGTTGTTGCAACAACACAGGTTATGTGAAAGGTTTTTTTTAGTAATGCTGAAAATATTTTATTACGTTATAATTGTGAATGTACATCACGCAGAAAACCTCAAAACATTATTTTGAAGTGAAAACTTCTTTAGCACCGTTGTGATTAGAAACTTGATGAAACGAAAAAGCGACACTAAAAAGAGACAAACACCTACATCTATAGGATTTAGCCTGCGAAAGGATGAGATAAACTAATCGGTCTCCACTTCGTGGGGTGCTTCGTAGCCTCCCCACTCTTATCAATAATAATGTCGTTCGTTATGCAAAATTACTGCTTATTTAAGGGGGTCTGGTTCAGCCGGGTATTTTTCAATGCGTTTTATTCAAAGACAAAATTTATATAAGTCCAACAAATATGAGGTAAACAGTAAAATACAGGTAAATTCATTGGCAATATAGCATTATAATAAGTTTTTATGTCTCCATATTAAAATTTGGAGGTAAGATTTTTTTAATGTGGGCGAAAAATATTCAAAATGATCTCCAAAAAATCACGAGCAATCGGTGTAAAAAATTTAAATCGCACTGTCGCTCGAGTGGTAAAAACCTTCGACTAAGTATATCTACAAGACAGGGCGTGCAGGTCTTAAAAATGACACCGGAACCAAAAATATTGGTTTACGAAAACATTTATCAAAAAGAAAGTCCTTTTTCTCGCAGTCAAAAGATCGCAAGAAGCATTGGTTTGTACCTTTAGTTGGTCTGCGTGGAGCTAATTTGTTTTCCAGCAAGTTCGCGGTAACGGAATTACTAGCTTTGCGAAGATCATTTTTAAAACACAAATTTCAGGCAGTTAGAAATATTTTAGGTATGGGCTATAACGGACTTTATCATTAACAATTTAATCAGATATATGAATATCTAAAAAAATATGTACATAACATATGAATTCGAGGAAGCGTATCGAGAAAAGTAACATTTGATAAAAAAATGTTTAATTACTTCCTAGTAAAACAACTACGTCACGCAAGAGATGCAACGGAATTCGATGGGTAGTTGTATTATGAAATTTCTCGTAGGTGGTGTCACTTTGGGATTGGAATTGGGTATGGGAGGGCTTATCTATAGTTAACTAGCTGGTCCCGGCATGCGAAATTGTTTCTCCCTGAGTGTCCTTTCCCATTCGTCCCGTTCCCCTTCTTCTCCTACGTCATCTTCCCCTCTCGCGTTCCCACTCCATCAGCTCCACCTTCCCTCTTCCCTCTTCTCACTCCACTCCCCCCTCCTTCCCCTCCCGCGTTCCCCTTCCACCTTCCCCGCCTTCCCTCTTCCCTTTCCTGCTCCCTCGTCCCACCAACCCTCCTCTCGCGTTCCATATATTCAATCCCAGTACATTCAGTTTTTAAACAGCCCGCGTGCCACCTTTTACAATTTTTATTCAAATTTCCATTTTTCATGTATTTTAAATATCAAAAATTCTTGATTCGATTCAAACTATTAGGGGAGTACCTACTTTAAATAAATTTATCAACTTAAAGATTTAAAAAAATAGAATCCTGATTTAACAATCAAAATGTCATTCTCAAACACGCGAACTGTCAAACGTGCGATAGTCGTTAGGTTTTCTGAAATTATCCAATTTTATGCGCGATTTTCTTAATTTTTCTCTCCGTAAGAACCATCCTCGTACTTCAAGAAATATTCTAAAAAAAGAATTATCAAAATCGGTTCAGCTGCTCTCGAGATTTGCGCTTAGCAACACAATCAGCGATTCATTTTTATATCTAAGATATATCGATGGTAAAAACAAATATATCGATATAAAATCGTCGGAAGTTACGCCTATAGATCCTGTAATATAAAGTACTCGATGTGCTTGACCCTCTGGGACTAGTGTGCATTGAATGCTATTATAATATAATGAATTTTCGCGTTGATTTTCGTCTGTGTAGGTCCCATTTAGGTCCAGAGCAGAACAGATAACGTTTGATAAACGGGTTCTGCCTCACTGCAGTGCCGTGCATTACCTATTGTCACGTTGGTTAGACAGGGTTCCAACTTCGCTTTAAGATGAAGCCATGCGAAATATTGCTAAATCATGTATTTTTGTTATTTTTAATTTATAAACTAACGTTTAGACGAGATTTTTATGCATAGCACAAAGGGTAACAATTATTATAAGCAATAATTATCAGCCTGAAACACTCATCAACATTGAAAAATCTTCCGAGAAAAGATACTTGCCGCCAACGGGACTTGAACCCGTGTCCTTCTGATTGCCGGTCAGCTGCTCTTGACCACTGAGCTATGGGGGCTTATCAAATACCCGCCAAATAATTCAATATATACTAGTGTTTCATTCAACAATTACTGCTTATTATATTTTTTCCACCTGAAAACAACCAACTTTATTTTGCAGGCTGATAATTATTGCTTATAATAATTGTTACCCTTTGTGCTATGCACAAAAATCTTGTCTAAACGTTAGTTTATAAATTAAAAATAATAATTAATATTTGACAAGTTTAAGTATTTCCCCAATAAATAATAGTCATAGTTTGTCTCGACGCGACCTAGCGAGGGATTTAACACTTACAATGTCTGTCTCGCAAAAATAAAGTTGGTTGTTTTCAGGTGGAAAAAATATAATAAGCAGTAATTGTTGAATGAAACACTAGTATATATTGAATTATTTGGCGGGTATTTGATAAGCCCCCATAGCTCAGTGGTCAAGAGCAGCTGACCGGCAATCAGAAGGACACGGGTTCAAGTCCCGTTGGCTGCAAGTATCTTTTCTCGGAAGATTTTTCAATGTTGATGAGTGTTCAAGGCTGATAATTATTGCTTATAATAATCATGTATTTTTGGTTTGTAAAATTTGATCGCTTAGAAACGCCGGGAGGCATAACGGTCTGGTATATTAGTATGAAGTTTTGAAATATCCTATAGTGACCCAGAAAACACCAAAATTTTGTCTTTTTCACTACTACAGGTTTCTGTGCATTATAATCAGGGTCGGATTAAGCATGTCAAGGCCCTTAGGCAGTGCTCGTCTCGGGGCCCCTACCTACACCCTTATCTAACTATCAAAAATATTTTTTGTACCACAACGTATTTTTATTCATAATTAATTTATTTTGTTATGTTTTTTTTATTTTTATATACGAATACCGCACAAGAGTCCCAACTGCTCCCGTCTGAAGCCAGTGAGACTATAACTTTCCCAATTGGGGTATGTTGTGAGGCTGAAGGTAGTGAGGAGGGCAAGGAGATAGGGAAGAGGAAAGTGGAAAGGTACCTGGCTATTCAGATCTGGTCACCAAACACGGCTAATGCCATTTCAAGCAACGTTTCAATTCTGAATGGTGGTCTAACACCAGGGCGATACTGAGGGTATCTTCCACTCTGGAACGTGCCGCAAATATACTATATATTATTTTAGGCATTCGATCCCGCGACCTTCGGAGTCCTAGTCAAGAGCCTTACCGCTGGACTACGCCGGCCGTCAAATGTTGGTGGTGTTTATCAGTAATCCGAGTATTGTAGCGGATAGAGGGTACACGCCTACATATAACTGCATACTCAAATTTAATCTAGTTGATGATCTCTAAAAGCTCCACACAATA
Organism: Limnephilus rhombicus; assembly: GCA_929108145.2. Classification (NCBI taxonomy): domain Eukaryota; kingdom Metazoa; phylum Arthropoda; class Insecta; order Trichoptera; family Limnephilidae; genus Limnephilus; species Limnephilus rhombicus. The sequence continues at coordinate 45,209,602 of OV815289.1, read as the reverse complement.
GGCTCTGAGGGAAATATTTTCCCTAAGGTTCTTTGAAATCTTTTGGGATGCTGTGTGGACGATCTTTTAAAAGAAATAATGGAGAAGAAGTTCTGGAAAGGATAAGGTATGTGGGGTGGGTTGGAGTCTGAGGGTCAGTGGGTCCAGGGGTGACTGGCGTATGAATCCATCCCTCCCATTGTGGTGCAAGGCAGTTCCAAAAGAGTTCTGCTTGAGAAATCTCTCTCAACCAGTCTCTCTCGATCCGGCATTCCACGCAGCTGGTGGGCAGACACATCCGCCACCAAGACCCGGACACACCTCACTCAATGGACCCGCGCATCCCTCCTAAATCACTGCTTGGGGTGACCTATGACAGAGGGACAAATTCATCCCGAAGTGTTTAATAGAAATGAGCAAAACCAATGGTTTTGCATTCGTAGGTCATTTTCTAAAAAAAAATCAGTATGCGCAATTCACACGCGGTAGAAGTGGAACTTTCAGAAAATTAAAGTAGACAAAAGTGGAGAGACTACGAAGCACCACACAAAGAGGAGACCTATAGGCTACGAAACACCGCGCAAAGAGGAGACCGATTATACTATTTCATTATCACCTCTTTGTCTCTTTTTAGTGTCGCTATTTTAAGTTTTAGAACCTTGTACAAACAAGGTGATGTAAATGTATATAAGTATAATATATTATTATAGTTCTCACTAACACTCGCGTCATTCCAGCTCTTTCTACATTGGTAATGCGCGTTAACAACCCGCGACAAAATATCCACGACTAAATATCCCAGACAAAATATGGCAACAAAATATCCCTAACAAAATATCCCTGACAAAATATCCCCGCAAAATATCCTACGGACAAAACATCCCCCAACAAAAAATCTACTAAAACCTAACCCTACCCAACCTAACAATAATTTATTGTCTTTACAACATGTCTGCGTTATTTGTGTCCCATTTTACTATTTTTAAACAATAATTTATTGACAATAAAATAACACTTAAGTCCAAATTATGGCGAGCCAAAAAGTTAATGCATTTTACAAATATGTAAAAACTAGCTTTTGCCCCCGGCTTCGCTCGCGTAGTATTTGGGGGGGTTCCCACTCCGTCTCCTCCACCTTTCCTATCCCCACTTCACTCCCCCCCCTCCCCCTATCCCCTCTCCCCACCACTCCTCCTTCCTACCACCCCCTCTTCCCCTCCTCTCGCCCCACTCCAACCCCCTCCCCCTCCTCAACCACGCTCGCCCCACCATCCTTCCCCACTAACTTCCCCCCTCCCCCTCCCCCTATCTCCGCTACCCCCCTCCACCCCTCCACATTACCCCTTCTTCCCCCCCCTCTCCCTACTCCACTCCCCCCTCCCCCCTCCTCCACCACACTCGCACCTTCCCCTCCCCTCCCCCTATACCCTCTCCCCACCACCCCTCCTTCCTACCACTCCCTATTCCACTCCTCTCCCCCCCCTCCACCCTCCCCCCCCCTCCCCCTACTCAACTACACTCGCCCCACCCCCTTACTCCACTTACTTCCCCCTACTTCTTTCCCCGCTCCCCCCCTCCACCCCTCCACACACCGCCTCTTCCCCCCTCTCTCCCAACTCCACTCCCTCCTCCCCCCTCCTCCACCACACTCGCCCCACCCCATCTTCCCCTCCTCTCTCCCCTTCCTTCTACCCCCATCACCCCCCCTCTAAAGCCGTTACATTAATTTTGTGAACAGCTCGCGTGCAATCTATTAAAGCGTAGTTTCGCATTTAAAATATTTGCAAAGATTAAAATAATTTTAATTATCAAAGGGATCTCCATAGTAACCAAAACAAATAACAAAATGACAGCGCACGTCAATAAGACAATAAACGAATAGTAAATAATTTCATAACGCCAGAGCTTATTAACAACGCCAGAGCTTACCAATATATACAGTATATAATAATGTAGCTTTCTATTGGTGAAAGAATTTTTAAAGTTCATTCAATGTTTTTTGCGTGAAAGAATAATAAACATACGTCCATACATCCATACTAACTTTCGACTTTATAATATTAATAAGATTTTGTCTTTACGGGATGTCTGTATAATTTTGTTCCATCTTACTATTTTTAAACAATAATTTATTGAAATAAATGAAGACAATATAAGCGAAACTCAATCGAAAATCTGGAAACAGAAAAATCAGAAAAACATATTGACACCTCTGGGACTCGAACCCAGGACCTCTTGCATTCCGGGCAAACGCGCTAACCACTGCGCCACGGTGTCGATATGAAATTCGGTCATGTTTAACTGTACCATACTTGGACTAAGAACCACCTACATTATCTTCATTTTCTTTAACGCATATATTATTGGCAACTATCTTAGCAAGAGGTCCTGGGTTCGTGTCCCAGAGGTGTCAATATGTTTTTCTGATTTTTCTGTTTCCAGATTTTCGATTGAGTTTCGCTTATATTGTCTTCATTTATTTAAATATTACAATTTGAGGTTTTACTCATAAAGTTAAAAATAAAAATAAAAATAATTTATTGTCTTTACAGGTTATCCCTTTTATTTTTGTCCCATTTTTTGTTAGGTTTGGTTTTTGTAGATATTTTGTTGGGGGTTGTTTTGTCCATTAGATATTTTGTCTGGGATATTTTGTCGCGGGATGAGAATGCGCGGAACCCTCCACATTATTACGGTAATACACTAAATACAGCTGCTATTTGAAAAGTGCAGCATTTCTAAAGGGGAGTGATTTACGCGCTGATTCTGGAAGAGTTATATGATGGGATGTGCATTAACGTAGAAATTTTAAAATACGGGAGTCATTCGTTGGATAACCAACGCGTGTGCTATCATCCAAGAGGTACGCCATATTTGGTGACTTATCAGGGCTGTGTGGGTTCACGGAGGTGAGGATTGTCTATTGGTCTGCCATTCTGCCGTCACCTATTGGATGGCGGGCCGGATTTGGAGAGACTGATTGAGGGAGACTTTTTTAAAACTCCAGCGCGTCTCTCGACCTACCACCTAGCACCGTAGTGGGAGGAATGGATTCATACGTCCATCGCTCCCAGACACACTAACCATCGTATTTCTACCCACCCTTACACCCTTTTCCTTCTCAGATCTTCCCTTTCTTCCTTTCCTTAAGAAAAACCCTCCACACAGCAATCTAAAAGGTGACACCGGCCTTAAGAAGGACCATTTTCCTTATGTCATTCCCAAGACGATATTCCGAGAGTCGTGCTGGAGAAGTCAAAAAAAGATCTTCAGATCTCCAAACTGTCACCCAGTTGCTGGGCAGACGTATTCGCCCCACTCTATGAACTTGGGCTCTCCTGCCAAGTCACCAAACCTACGGCAGAGGTGTTGTTTATCCAATAAACAGTTCCCGGGGTGGCAGTACCCACACCCCTCCTCCCAAAGGAGGAAATTGAAAGGATTTCATACGACAGACAAATTAGACAGTGCCTGAGTTGGCATCGAGTTTGGATGCCATCAATTTTTTTTAAATTAACTCCACACAAGAGGCCCTGAAGAAAATAATTTCCCTCAGGGCCTATGTCATCTTTGACACCCTGGAGTGTGGAGTGTGGAGAGTCTTTTTGAGGAAAGGAAGTAGTGAACATGGGTCTTAAAGAGAGACCCATGTTGTACGAGGGAGGAAACCCAGAGTCCGGCAAATCGTTCCAAAGCAAGCTGTTGAACTCAAGAACGAGTCGTAGAAACGAACCGTTCTTATGTGGCTAATGTCAACCATGTACAATTGTTTGGCGTGTTTCCCGACTATGCACCGGGTGCCTAGGAGATCAATGACGCTAGTTCCCTGGAGCATCTTCCATTGTAATACCGGTAGAACAAGAACAGTATTTTTTTAGGTATTTTGGAGCTCCAGACCAGTGACTGCCAAATTCAACCGTGGGTCGCACTTGCGATTTGTAAAGGGTTAGCAGTTGTGTACTATTAAAGTATCTGCAGGTTCTGTACAGTACATACAATACGCCCAGTTTCTGAGAGGCTAACTAAAATGCGCCGTGTGTTAAATTCCTCGGCTAGTTAAGTCCTCCATCACGACACAAGCAATATTTTCCGCTTACTCTGGTGGTAGTGGGAGATTTTCAAATTTCAAGTTGTCCGTAACCCGGGAATGTTTGTGTTTCTTTAAAAAAAAATTTTATCGTAATTAGTTGTGGTGTGTGGAAGAGAGCTTGAGAGAAAAAACCTCTACCTCAAGGTTCTGACTTTCAGAATCAATTGTTATTTCCTTTTTTATATGAATTTATTTCCTTTCCCAGGAATCCAACCAGAGGCAGAGGAAAAAAAGTGAGACCGTCACTTCCAGACTTCTCAACTGTGTTAAAAAGAGATTCGATGCAAAGGAAAAACGTGAGTTAATTTTTTAAATTTTTTAAAGAAAAACACTCTTTTTTGAAGGTTATTCCCATCAATGGAATTTGGGAGGCGGAAACGGGTACCGCTGCCCCGGGAACCCTTTATTGGATAACCAACACCTCTGCTATAGGTCACTCCAAGTGGTTCGCTACGTTTGGTAATTTAGCAGGGATGCCCGGGTTCATCGGGTGAAGTTTGTCTAGGTCTTGGAGCCGGATGACCAGGACATACTTAACCCCAGATTCCTACCCACCCCTTAAAACCTTTTCCTTCCCAGAACTCTCCTTTCCTTCGTTTCCTTAAAAAAAACCCTCCACACAGCATACCCAAAGATGACATAGACCCTGAGAGAAATACGCACCAAACTCCCTTAGAGATGATCTTAGTATCGCCCAAGTGAAAGACCACCAACCAGAATCGAAAAGGCCCGATCTAAAATGCCAAATACGTCACCACTTCATTCACCATTTATTTCTGATCCCTTCTCCCTCCTTCCTTTATCCTCTCAACATATTTCAAAGGAATACCATAGTCTCATTGGGACTGTTGTGCGCTGATCATAAACAATGCAAAACTAATTGAAGTTTCAATTTTTAATTACTGCGGGCAAAATTAAATTTTCTTACCGCCAGTGGCATCTAGCGATGTTTTCCTGAACTTTTAGATGAATTTGAAATCCTTCTGATAATTTTTCTGACGAAAATGGTTTGAATCATGGATATTTTTTTCTGCAGCAAACCTTATTTACTTGCGTTTTATTAGAGTTTGAAATTAAAACACTTTTGTACTTTCTTCCACTAATTTATATTTCACCAGGACCGGTTTCATCCTATTACGGACATTTTCAGACCGGTAGTTGAAATTCTTATGCTACAGTATTTATACACACTTAAGTAGGGGTACACATTGTCTCTATATAATGAATGTTTCTATTTTGTTAATTTTAAGATATTATAAGTTATTTTGTTAATTTTAGGTACATACAGGTAATTATAAAGTTTATTATTAAAATTATAAACGCTGTTACATATTAAACAGATGTTTCTACTTAAAATGAATATACATGAATTTATACAGTTGGAGGCAGGGTAAGGGGTTCGTCAGAAACCCGGCTGAGTGACCAGTGACGACGTGCGGAAGAATTTTTTTTTGTTTGATTTTGAAGAAATAAATTAAAAAAAAAAAAAAAAAGTTTTCAAAAAAAGTCACCGGAGACCAAAATTTCATTTACATTTTTTACTCCAAATAATGTCAGGAATCACTGGTTAAAGTAAGTCAAGTACGTCCCTTAACACCCTGTATTTGTGTGGATAGTATCAATTAGTGAAAAATTTAAACCTATACTAATGAATGTATACCCGCAAACTGTAAACTTCACCCGCCATAACACAGGGTCATCCCTAGCATGGAGGGTGAAATATCACAAAAAACTATATGTACTCTTGATAATTCATGTATAAAATAAATAAATAAATAATGTTGGGTTATTCCCTCCTTGTTGCTTAGGGCTTAATTGACAAATATTTATGCACTATGGTATTTATTATTATCAGGGTTCTCCGTGTATTTGGGTTATTACATTTTTAAATTACATACTTAAATTACCCCACTGCTCTCTGGAGTAAAATTTATTCTAAGTGAATTATAATGGTGATTGAGCATTATGTTCCAACTGTTTATTCATGACGTATTTACGATCCATTTTCTTCGTTAGGCGATTAATTTCTAGTGACTCTAACCTGTCTAATTTTGGTCCTTTGTTGCAAACATGAAGGATATTGACATCTCTATCTTTATCAAAAGTAGGTTAGTTTTCTAGTAATTTTAGTTTTCTGGTACTTGCGTTTATTTGAATTGTACTGTTTTTTTTAAATATTTTTTTTATGAGTAGCTACCGCACTAGAGTCCCAACTGCTCCCAGCTGTCTAAAGCCAGTGATACTACGGCATCTTCGATTGGGGTATGTTGTGAGGCTGAAGATAAGTGGGGAGAGGAAGAAGATGGAAAAAAGGAAGGTGGGGAAGTATCTAGCTATTCAGATTTAGTCATGTAAATACTGTTAAAGCCATTTCAAACAACATTTTATATCAGAATGGTGGTTTTACACTAGGGCAATACTTAAAGTATCTTCCACTCTGGAAAGCATACGTGAATATAGCTAGATTACTATTAATTGTTTAATTTCTCTACGGGGTGTCCGGATTCATGGTACTTTTTCACACCAGCTGAATGGCAGGCCAGATCGGAAAAGAATAGTTGAGAGAGTCTCTTTGACTTCCCCAGCCTTAGAAATAGATTCGGCCCAGATTTTAGAAATATAATAAGGAGAAGGTGTCTATGTATTAAACATTGGAGTTTTATTGTCTTTATATGTCTTTAGTTTGATAAGGGGAGAGGAAAGGGAATATAGGATAAGGATAGGAGTTGCTCCCGATATATTCCACACTCATACATTCATTTGACCAATTTATTTCTGAAGGTTATTGATAAGAATGTCTACATTATGAAATTTTGTGTTATACTGCGAACGTGTTGAGAATTGGGAATATTTTTATAGCCTTGGTTCTGCAAGCAGTGGGCATATGAAAGAAATCTGTTTGTCGGCTTGTTTCGAGATAGCTCTCGGAACATTGCCTTGCACCGCAGTGTAAGGGATAGATTCATACATACATCACTCCTGGACATACTGACTCCCAGATTCCTCCCATCAATCATACTCTTTTTCCATCCCAAAACTTTATCTCCTTCTTTTCCTAAAAGGACTCTCCACCTAGCATTTTTTTTTTACATGAGCTCCACACAGGAGGCCCTGAGGAAAATAACTTCCGTCAGGGCCTATGTCATCTTTGAGGATGCTGTGTGGAGGGTTTTTTTTAAGGAAAAGGGAAGGAGAGGAGAGTTCTGGGAAGGAAAAGGGTTTAAGGGATGGGTAGGAATCTGGGGTTCAGTATGTCCCGGTCATCCGCCTCCAAGACCTAGACAAACCTCACCCCATGAACCCGGGCACCCCTGCTAAATCACCAAATGTAGCGAACCACTTGGGATGACCTATGGCAGAGGTGTTGGTTATCCAATAAAGGTTCCCAGGGCGGCGGTATCCATTCCCGCCTCCCAAATAGCATCTTCGAAGATGACATATGCCTTAAGTGAAATTATTTTAAACAGGACCTCCCGTGTGGATGTGAAAAAAGTCATCTTTGAGGATGCTGTATGCAGGGAATTTTATAGGCAAATTAAGAAGTTCTGGGAAGGAAAACCGTAAGAAGGCGTGGGTAGGAATCTGAGGGTCAGTTTGTCCAGGAGTGACAGACGTACGAATCTATCCCTCCCTGGAGAGTGATAAAAAGGTCTCTCTCAACCAGTCTCTCTCGATCCGGCCTGCTACGCGGTAGGTGGGCGGACGTACCCGCCGCGGCATCCACTAAGAATAAACCTCCCCCCCATGAACCCGGGCACCCCTGCAAAGAAGCCAAATTAAGCAAACCATTTGGAGTGACCTATGGCAGAGGTATTGGTTATCAAATAAATAAAAAAAAACGTCATTTAGATTTGTTAATTTTATCGCCTTCAAGGATTGTACAGACATGCGGGCTCCTGTATATAGGCAATCTTAGTAGCACCAACATTTTTTTTAAAATATATTATCTCCACACATGAGGCCCTGAGAAAAATAATTCCCCTCAGGGCCTATAGCATATTTGGGAATGACGTGTGGAGGGTATTTTTAGGGAAGGAAGGAGAGGAAGTTCTGGGAAGGAAAAGGATATATGGTGTGGGTAAGAATCAGCGGTCAGTGTGTTCAGGAGTGACGGACGTAGGAATATATTTCTCCCAGGAAAAAGATCAATAGGTCTCCCTCACCCAGTCTCTCCCGATTCAGCCTGCCACGCAGTTGAGATCCGGACAAATTTCAACCCATGAACCCGGGCACTCCTTAAAACAAACCAAACGTAGCGCACCACTTGGTGTGACCAATGGCAGAGGCGTTGGTTTTTAAATAATTGGTTGTGTTGATTATCAAAAATATGAAAGATTGAATAAATATAAAAATACTTCGTTGAGATTTGTTAATTTTATCGTCTTCAAGGATTCAGGTTCAATTTGGTAGTTGGATGTGCGTACCGCTGCCCCGGTTAACATTTATTGGATAACCAACACCCCAAGTATTTAGCTAAGTTTGGTGATTTAGCAGGGGTACAAGAACCTCGGAGAGAGGTTCTAGGTCTTGATGGCGAATGCATTTCCTCACCTACTGCGTGGCGGTTCGGCTTGACTGCTTGAGGCGGACATAATCCAGACCACTCCAGCCGGACTTTCTAGACCCGTGGTCGTCAAACTGCGGCCCGCGGCGGATATTTGTACACAAATATCTGCCGTTTTCTTTTTAAATATGTATTTTTTCATGTACAATTATCCGTTTTTTTGCGGATCGCACAAATATCTGCCATTGTCTTTTTAAATAAGTACGTCATAGGTTCCAAACGTGGGCGATAACGCCCCCTTTTGGTCGTTTGAGACTTTCAGGGGGCAGTAGAAGACCCCGAGAAAATTAGAGGGCGTGGAGATGGCACAGTGAGGGCGTAGGTAGGTAAAAAATGGTCTAAAAAATACCAAAAAACACGCTTATCACGTACTAATAAAGCAAAGAAAACTTTAGTATTGGTTAATTTTTGTTATTGTATGTATAGTAATAATTTTTATGACGTGTGCGAAAATTCACACATTTCGATAGTTCGGGAAGTCAATGAAAATTGAACTGAAAGATTCCATTACAGATCTATATTTTTTTTTATATAACATTATGATTCGGGTGGGAATGCTATCCTTGTTCTACCGGTACTACAATGGAAGATGCTCCGAGGAACTAGCGTCATTAATCCCTTTGGCACCGGTGCATAGTCGGGAAACACGCCTAACGCGTGCCCAATATTTGTACATGGTTGACATTTGTCACATGAGAACGGGTCGTTTCTTCTACTCGCTCTTGTGTTCAACAGCTCGGCTGTGGAATGATTTGTCGGCCTCTATGTTTTCTCCTTTCTACAACAAGGGTCTCTTCAAGACCAATGTTCATTCTTTTCTCTCCTCAAAAAGCCGTAGGCTCTGAGGAAAATTATTTTCCTCAGGGCCTCCTGTGTGGCGTTAACGTAAAAAAACTATTTTACCGGAATTATTATTACTATTAAGAATTGACAATATATCATGAATACAAGAAGGAAGGAGGTAGCAACCCGGTATTTATACAAAATAATTGCTTTTTTAACTTGCTAAACAAAAGGGTTCAACACCCTGCCCCCTCTCCCGCCCGAAATCATAAGTGTGCGGCCCGCGATGATACCTCACACTGTCCTATGTGGCCCTTGACCAGAAAAGTGTGACGACCGCTGTTCTAGACCCATCGCCTTGCACCGCAGTAAGAGGGCTGGATTCATAGTCTCTCACTTCTGGAAAAATTGACCCCAGATTCCTGCCCACCCCTCGTACCTTTGTCCTTCCCTGAATTTCTACTCCTGCTAAAAATTTCTACTCTTAAAAAGATCCTCCACACGGTATCCCCAAAGATGTCACAGGCCCTGAGGGATTTTGTCCTCAGGATATCCTGTATAGAGCTATTGTTAAAAAGGTGATTCTTCACAAAAACGGCGTTATAAAAATCATCCAAATATTGTTATTTGAATATGTGGGCTCCTATATATAGGCAATCTCAGTAGCACCAACTAACATATTATTAAGTGTATACTACCTACATATTATGCAACGAACCAAACTATGCAGTTTGTCCGCAGGGTTAGGCAGACAGGATGGTCGCCAAACGACACATACTCTGCATTGGAACATACTATTTGCCTTATTCGCATTTATACATCGCTCTACACACGAATTCTGTTATTCTGAACGTTTACATAAACGGAATTTTTATTTTATCACTATCATATACTTACATAGTATAAAATGAAGTCGTTCAAAATGTATGTGCGCATAGATCTTTTAAACTACGCAACGGATTTTCATGCGGTTTTCACCAATAGATAGAGTGATTCAAGAGGAAGGTTTATATGTATAATACATACAAATTATACTAGAGCAAAGCCGAGAAATTCAAAACCTGCCAGCGGGTAGCTGGCAAGCGGGTGGTGTGGATTTTATATAGGTTGGGTAATGGCGTTTCGTTAGCCACAGCAACGTGTAGCCGGGTCTGCTAGTTTGTGATGAATTGCATTGATCAACAGTGAGAATTAGAAAATATCGTAACTTCCCACTTTAATTTAAAAAAAGAAAATATCAATTACTTATAAAACGGACACGTCTACGACATCTATCGGATTAGAGTAAAGTGAATTCATATTTACGGTAGGGATCTATAATTAGACAAGGTGAGACGAGTATTGATAAAAAAATCACAGATGGTATCAACAAATAATCAAAGACAGGGACTCCCCAGTATGCTTTAGGCCGTGATATATTGACAGCCAATTGAATTACAGCAAAAACGATTAAAAACCGAGTTAGCCTATCAACAAGAAGAGGGCCGAGCCCATTTTTAGAACAAAGGAACGACCTTTGGACTTAGCAATTAGTAATGTGATTAATGAGTTTGACGTTCCCACCAAACCGAGAGGTGAATAAACTCCATGGGAAGAAATAATCTGTTCAGGGACAAAAGAACGATGACCCCAAGAAATGTTATGATTAACCGGTACGTTCCAGGGATCAGAAACCCTAGTTCCCGAACGCATTAAAGCATATCAGGTGCGGAAAAAAGGATACACGTAAACAACGTTTGAAAATTTTAAGTGAAAAATTGCATAGCTAGTGACGAAAACGTGTTGTAAGGTGTTAGGGAGATTTCATCTATAATACGATTGTTTGTGACGACCGGAGATGATCGATTCGAGGGAAAACGTGCTAAAGGAAATGGAAATGTTGAAAAAAAACAATGGAAAATTATTGTTATCAATTCTAAACGGAGCTAGAATATTACGATGAAAGATTTAGGGAGGAAACGTCAAAAAAAAATGAGAGTTTTAAAGGATAGGCGAGAGTACATTTCAGAGGTCTAGAGCAGTAACAAGTGTTAGAGAAGAAATAGAGTGCAGTACGGAGGGGAGTGGAAAATGCTGAAAACATTGCGATAGAAAAACTCAGGAAAAGGAGTCATTTTACGTAATTAAAATGGAGTTTATAGAGTAACATAGTACGCGAATTGCAGATAAAAATGAGGCATTACAATGGTTGTCGATCCCAGATGTATTTTGTTGTGATAAACAAGGAATATTCGAACATGAAAATTGTTTAGATAAGGACGATTAGCCGTTAAAAAGGTAATAAAAATTATCATGGGTCTTATGAAATATTTACATTAAAGAATTCTCGTAAAAGTTAACGACACTGAAATAAAAAAGGATTTATTGCCAGGTGGGTACAAGAACTAATGTATACAACTGTCAAGGCATATGGTTTATGGGATTTTGCGTAAGAACGGGACAAAATTTGGGAGGCGATCTCTATGAAGCAATAAAAATGACAGGAATTTAAGGGCCGAAGTGGGGGTATCCCCTATAAAGATGTTAAAAATGATATATTTATTAATAACAAATAGAAAATGAAATTTTCCAAGAGGCAGCAAACATCAAAAAACGATATGGTTATATCAGGGAAGTACGGGGAAGTGAGGGGAAAGGAGATACGACAGAGAAAAACAAAGGAAATCTTAGATTAACAGTGAATAAAATAAATACGGCTTGAAATATAAAAATCTATAGAGATATGAACAATAGCGTAAGAATAAATAAGGAAATTCATGGAAAGAGTGTCGTGAATAAAAGAAAATTCGAGAAAAAATGGAAAATTCAAATATACGACGTAAATAGAGAAAATTCGGTTTTAAATGGAAAGGTTCATATAGAATACAGAAAAACTCGAGGAAAAATAATAAAATAAAAATGAACAAGTTGCGAGAAAGGCTTCGACATGAAGATATCTCTGATAGGCGAATTTGGGGACAGATTTGGAACATATGGTAGATGCCGTACGCACGGACATGTTACGGAATAGATGAAAATAGAACTTTAAAATTATTAAATTCAAGCTAATTTTGTATGAACAACAGGACAAAGGAAGTTGGGCCATTAAACATGGATCTTACTAAATCCGGATCTTGTAAGTATGAGAGTACGAGACAGAATTGAAAGTATCAGACGCGGAAGGTACTAAGAGACCGCATTCGACAATAATGGAGAGGTTTCAAGAAATTACGAGTTGATAGTAATTAGATTGGTTTATTATAGGAGATTCAGATACGATCTTTTGGACCTGAGAGGGGTATAAAAGTCTAGACAAATGCCAGTTGAGGACAGTCTACGTCGTGGTCGAAAAGGTTGTAACTTCGCGGAACGTGACGAAACGGTGGGTGATTTAAAGTGGAAAAATTCTAAGTGATAATTATTTTGATACTTAGAAAAATTTCACATTCTATTCAGTGATCTACAGGAAAAAATACTTTGCAGTTAGAATCAGTGGAAAATAAAAATTAAAGACAACGCATTAATTACTTGTGAAAAATAAAAGTGCTCGTGATAAATACAATTTGTTTTAGTGGAAAATTCGGATTTTATAATCACTTAATATCGTATTTTTAAACTTAGAAATTTCGCGTTTAATATTAGTGCAATAAATAACTGAAGTGATGTGATAATTTAGCGTGATGAAGTTATAATTAAATACGTGTGTTCAATCTAAGTGAAAGTGTTCTAACAAATAATAAATATTTAAATTAATTATCTTAAATAATAATAATAAAACAAAATAATATTTTATTAATACATAAAATTTCGGAGGGATAAAAATTTAATTTAACAACAATTTACCACCTCTAAATTAATCGTGAAGTAACTATCATTTAAAGTGTTATCTAACCAACGAGTTTTGAGATAAAATACAGTTTAGAACGATAGAGTTCATGCATCATTTTAATTACTTAGATTAAATGAAAAAAAAAAAAAAAATTGAAGTCAAAAAGATTTAATTAAATTTAGGAAAATAAAAAAATTAATTTAGGAAAATCGCAGCAAGGTTACCGTGTATTTCCCGGTCGGAAAAAACCTTGGTAGGGGTAAGTCTTTTCCGTTATAAAATTTTACAGATTCCAAGGAGAAAGCGGAATGCAGTAAACATTGGTATTTGGATTAATTATTTGACCAAGATATTACTCTCTTAATATGTGATATGTAACTATATTAAAATATTATAAATATAATAAGTATATTTTATATATTTATATATGTATGTATATAAACATATATATTTGTAATTTTATTGTTCCCAAGAAAATTTTTAATCAAAAAGAAAACACTTATATAAAAAGAGGAAGAGGGTATCGATTCCTACCTCTGAATTCATCAATAACTATTGAAAGTAGTTATGTGTGATAAATTTACAAATCAATATTTTATATTTAATCTTATGTATGTATTAATATAATTTCAGAAAATCCAGAGCATTTGAAATAAGTTATGATATTAGAAATTATTTCAATCAGAAAATTATACAGATCAATATTATAAATTATTTATTGAGACAAAGTATATATAAATGAATAAATATGTATACGTAATCGGGTATCAGACTAGACAATTGCGCTAAGTACATCATTATCAAACAAAGAAAATTTTAGAGTCATCTCACACGTCTCCGGAATGTCTAAAGTAAACATACCTCATACGCTTGAATCTAGGTCACGAGGCCGTAGAGAATGTTTACAAAGCTCAAATTGTTTACAAAATAATTCGGTCACTGGGACACTAGTTCGAATACGGAAAAAAGAAAAAAAAAAATGACCTTGATTAGTGGATATCGTACTTAGGTATTAACTTCTAGGAACGGGATAAAATTATTATATTGCGCAATTATTAGGAACAAAAAGAAAAAAAAATTTAAACACTATTTTTAATTTGAACGTAAAGAGGTATCTACAGACCTAAGCAATTGAAAATTAACAGATTTATTATAGCAGTTCAAAAAGGTGTGTTGAAGATTTACATGAAACAGTTGATAAATCACGGGATAGTTAAAAAGGGGTATTGAAGATTTACATGAAACAGTTGATAAATCACGGGATAGTTAAAAAGGGGTATTGAAGACTTACATGAAACAGTTGAAAAATCACGGGATAGCTTAATAAGGGGTAATGAGGATTTACATGATTCAATTGAGAATCACGGGATAGCAAGAGTTTATCAAAAGTTGAACATTGGAGGGGGGGGAAAGAAAAAAAAAAAAAATACAGTTCAACCAATAGAAGGCAGTGGTCGCTTCTATAACAAAATCAAACCATAGAGATGGCGGATCTCTCAAACAAAACCGTCAACAAAACCAAACAAAAGCTTGGAGTTATGGCGAATCTCCAGAACACATCGCCAGATAAGATCTTATTGTACTAGTATATATTTATATTTCACACTATTCTTACGTATATATTCGGTATCAATCTGAGGATTGTGCAGAATCCGATGGGCGAGATCCGAGCTCGGGATGCGTTGCAAGTAGTTTCGTATTGCGAGTTATAAACCTTCCCAAAACGTATGTTTACATATATATCTTTTTATGTACTGTTCATTGAATGAAACGAACTCACTTACAATTAGTGCTTTAGGCCTGTCGGGTCACTCTCGTCTCATTTCTTGAACGTGGAGGGAGGATTCACGACCCGTAACTCCACACAAACCCGTGAGTATATGATTGCATATAGGACGAAACCGGTTCGCCCTAAGTAAATAGTAAACTTTGGAGGAGTAGGAATTTGGAGGTATCTGGGCTTGGGGGAAGACCTGAAGGCAGTGCATGATGGCGAAGGAAGGTCAATTGGGACGCGATAACTTAGGTATCAATCAATTGAACCGTGCCAAAAGACTGTGCGAATTTTGGGTTGACTTCTGATCACCCTGCTTACTTGATGGAGGCAGGAGCCAAATTTTGCCAGAAAAAGGGTTATTCTGAGTTCGTCAAATATGCAATTAACAATTTACATTAACCTACTAAATCCATCTTTATATGTACCTTATAGCAGCTGAATCTAAACGGAGGGGCGCCCAGCGGATACGAGATACAATCATAATCAAATTTACTAACATTTAACCATTTGAGTTATATTTAATTATCTGTTCAATTAGTCATGTGTAGTTTCGATTAGTATTGTTTATTCATGAATTCATTAGGATGTAGGGAATCATAATAAACGTCAAAGGGAAGTTAGTTCATTTAGAGAAATACTTAAGGTTAAATTTGCAAGAGAGAGACCAATACAGTTTTGAAATTCAACACTCTGTTTAGAATCAAGAGGGTTACCACAAAATTTAAAGTAATTAAAGTCCTATATCATAAATCAAAAAATTACACAACGTTTGATGGAGTTTAATTACAACCTAAATACGAAAATATCTACGTTCAAAGTCGTAAATAACGTATTTATTAGTTAAGTACATATATCGCTAGAGGTATGTAGTACAAGGGAGCTTTAAGTAGCTTTCTGTAGTTATCAGATGAAATAAGGGTCCAAATTTATAAGGGCTTGTGTGACGTAGGGGAGGAATTTTCCATCCCCACCACACATATGCAAAGCCTTAAGAATTTAAATATCGATCATAAAAAGAGAAAAGGCGAGAATATTACAACTGTCTTGCCGATGAAAGGAGAGTTAAATAAGTATGAAAAGACATACATCACAACTGCACAGCCGTGACAGGAGATCAGAGTTTTACAAGTTGTTTTAGAAAACAAAAAAAAAACTTTTATTGGTCAATCTATTGCAAAAAAAAAAAAAAGTGAAAAAAAAAATAATAATAATAATAAGTAGGACGTTATGTTAAATGAAGTGATAATAAAAATAAAATAAAAATCAGAACAGTGCGCCGTTAAATAAACACGGAAAAAATATATAAATAAATAAATAAACAATACATTTAAATATAAAAAAAAGTGTTAACGAATAAACTCTACATGTTTTAAAATAATTTATAAAATTATAAAAGTGTCGATATAAAGTTAAATCAAGTGACCATGAATTTGTTGATTGCTTATGAGATTATAAATATCATAACAAAGAATGTAGGTCAGATACAAGCGTAAACAGTTTATTCAAGGCGGGCCATAAATTGACAGAATAATGGTATTGACATTCCTGAATCCAGAATGTTAATGATCGTAATGTAAACAATCTGATACGAGATACCGCGGTGTTTGTAAGCATCGAAAGATTGATAACCTAAGCATCGAAAGTGATAACAAAGCATCGAAAAATTTTGAAGTAGGCGACATCGGGGGTAACGCGCATCGCTTTAAGAGATTGTAGAATAAACAAACTCGAAAATGATATCAACACTCGGTTACGGAAAAAATAAACAGACTTTACAGATAAAAACGGGGGAACTTACCTACATAAAGTGACCCTTTGTTTATAGTTAATGTTGTGGGTTTGTATGTGAGGATTATCACATAAAAAGTCATAACATAAAAGATAAGGAACATAAAATAAAAATAACATAAAATATTTGATTGGGGATAGTGTCGAGTTGAGAACTTTAATATCACAGGCGAATGTTTTATAGGTATATACCTATTTAAGGGAACATTTGATCATTCGGACCAAAAAAGGAGGGGATTTGACGAAATAACATCAAGATAGGTATTGCGAACTCTAAATAGATTTTGCGAAAATATCGTAGGTATTGCGGAACTTGAAGGAATGGTTGGCATTCTAAACAATGAGTAATTATTGGTTGAACGAAAATCACGGGATATTCATTAACATTGGAGTAACAATATTCATTCCGTTTTTTTTGCAATTACCTACATTCATTTGAAATGAAGAGTGATGGTAGAGTTGATCTAATTTGGGTTACAATCATCATGCAAACAAATATAAATAATTAAAAATATTGTGTTTTATAGGGGGACAGGTTCCAAAAAAAAAAAAAAAAATAAATAAATAAAAATAAAAATAAAATAAAATAAAATAAATTATAAATATATATAGGTATATTTATAATAAATAGTTGGTATTGAGTTAAATTCATTAAAAATTTTAAACAAAAAATGGCGGAAAAAAGGAAAGTGGATGCGACGGAATTAGAAGCTAAAGAAATACCGTCGGGAGATGAATTACGGGAGGTATTTAGATGTTCAAAGAGGTCTAAGTTACGAGTCGAGGATATGATAGAAGTCGTTCAGCCAGAGGGGGAGACCGACACAAAATCGGAGGAACAGGGCGAAAATAAGCGAGAGTGTGAAGAGAGACTCACACATGGTATGTTACAGGAAAAACCCGAGGAAAAGGAACAAGAAAAGTTAACGAAGTAAAAGGAAAAATAAAAAAATAAAATAAAAAATACAGAAAAACGAGAAAATTGAAAAAAAAATAAAATAAGTAAATAAATAGAATAAGGAAGGCAACATAATTTACATAAGGTAATTTAGGAAATTAAAATAGAGATTATAAGGTTGTCGCTTAATAAGATAAAATATAAACATTAACCAGGCGGCACTCGGAAAATAAAGAAAATGGTTGGGAAACGTGGAACAAGTAGGCGAGCCCAGGCTTTAGTGACAGCAATCGGGGAAAATGTCACAACCGAGACTTCAACAATAAACATAGGAGATATAACTACAATAATTCAGGCAGCTTTGGCACCGCTCGTCAATAAGATGCAAGAACTCGAGAAACAATTGGAAAGCCCAGCAACAGTGGCGGTGATAGGAGAGGATAGTGCGCCGAAAAGCGTTCTCCAAGTAGTGGAAATGTTACCACAGCAGGAACGACCATCATTCTCCGGTGGAAATCAAAATCCCATTAGTTTCCTAGAAGATTTAAAAGAATACACTAGAAAAGTGAAACGAACGGATCCATTAGTCGTCGTACGGGAAAATTTGAAAGGGGAAGCTGAATCGTGGGCAAAATTGTACAATAAACGATGGGAGACTATGTTAGATTTCGAACGAGATTTTTTAGCTACCTATTGGGGAGACATAAAGAAAAATGAAGTTCGCCGTCGTCTTGCAGAAGGGGTATATGATGCCAAGAAAAATATATCCATGCTCACTCATTTCGCAAACTATTGGGAGCTAGCGAAGGCTTTAAAGATTACTGACACACCGTTGGGCATAGTTGACGAGATTATGAGACATTATCCGAAGGAAATTCAATCGCTATGGTTTTCGGGGCAATCAGGAGATGAGATTGTCGCCGCTGAGTTTCTACGAAAACTAGATACAATGGTATGTACACCAGAAGAACGGAACATGAAGAAGAGGAGTGGGGAGGAATCCAGCAAGAAGGACAAATACCGTGACCGTTACCGCGCCATAAAAAGGAGGATACACGCAATTGAAAGTGTGGGCGAAAACGCTAGTTGCAGCAAGTGCACCGAAGTTAACAGTTCACCAAAAGAAAATTCTACAATAACTACAGCCGGGAAGGAGCTAGTGGTCGCAGCCAACTCGGGAGATAAAAGGAGATTATAGCGCTTTACATTTAGCTAGATATTACACAAGTAATAAGAAACAAAAATCAGGTTTACAGTTAGTGGAAATCAACGGATAGAGTGCGAAGTTTACAAATATTTGTAAATGTTAATAAATAAATAAACGATTGAGAAATACAAATAAAAATATGTTAGGATACATTATAATTGGGGAGGGGGAAGAAAGAAAATTACTAAAATATTAGATTATCAGATTGCTTGCGAGGGGCGGATCGTCGTTAAGTCTTTGAGGGTGAGTGGACAAGTTCTTAATAAGCGACAATCATATTCAATTATTGAAATAGAGTAAGGCAAATAAATTCGTTAATTTTTATTTTCTAGTTGAAAAAAAAATTTTACTTTTTTTTATGTGTTAGTGAGAAAAAAAAGAAAAAAAAAAAAAAATGTTAGATAAGTAAGAACACTCAAAAGGAGAGAATTAGAGATATTATATGGCACACAAAAGGGACATTTTGAAAAAAAAATAAACAATGCTTAGGGATTTTTTTTTTTGAAATATTGAAATAAGAAAGTTTATCTATAGATATAGGGTAGACATTAAGTATAGAGATAAAAAGGTAACATTTGAATTAAGGTATAAATATTTTAGATTTCGAAAAAAAAAAAAAAAAAGGAAAAAAGGAACGCTGAACCAATTTGAGGATAATAAAGAACATTTATAAAATTTTAAATATTAGAGTGGACAACACTTAGGCTAGAACAACTTTGGATGAATTAAGAAATTACAATTAGAAATTAAGAATTATAAAATAAAGTTTAAATAAATAAAGAAAAAAAAAATGCTGGAAAATTTATATGAAACATGTATACCACTGATTGTCGGATTGGGTGAGGTCGTGCGAAAACACACATTTCACAAAAAATATTCATATTTACAAAACAAAAAACAATTAATTGCACACCAAGAGACCACCCGCTTTTCAGTTGTTCGAAAGGCCGCGAGATTGTAAACAATCTTTACTTAAATCATTGTAAGGGAGGTCTTAGTCCAATTTGGTTGGGGACCACCAAAACACGCGAGTCGAGGGGCGTGTTCCAGCAAAAAGAAATTAATTTTGAATCTATCAAAATTAAAGAAAATTTCATAAAGTAAAATCTACGCGAAAAGAAAATAAAGAATACAATGAGATTCAAATTCAAGATTGTTAACAATCCGAGCAAAAGAGAAGAGGGAGATAGGAAGTAATAGGATACGGAAAAGAGATAGGGGATAACAGAATGAGGAGGGGGAGATAGGAAGTAATAGGATACGGAAAAAAAGATAGGGGAGAACAAAATGAGGAGGGGGAGATAGGAAGTAATATGACACGGAGTAGAGATAGGGGATAACCAAATGAGGAGGGGAAGATAGCTAGTCTAAATTTGAACACAATTTCGGTGTCTAACGAAAAAAAAAAAATTAAAAAAAAAAAAAAAAAAAAAAAAAAAAAAAAAAAAAAAAAAAAAAAAAAAAAAAAAAGAATAGGACATTAAAATAAAATACAACGTTAGCCACAGCAAATTGAGTTCAGAGGAGGGAACTGTGATGAATTGCATTGATCAACAGTGAGAATTAGAAAATATCGTAACTTCCCACTTTAATTTAAAAAAAGAAAATATCAATTACTTATAAAACGGACACGTCTACGACATCTATCGGATTAGAGTAAAGTGAATTCATATTTACGGTAGGGATCTATAATTAGACAAGGTGAGACGAGTATTGATAAAAAAATCACAGATGGTATCAACAAATAATCAAAGACAGGGACTCCCCAGTATGCTTTAGGCCGTGATATATTGACAGCCAATTGAATTACAGCAAAAACGATTAAAAACCGAGTTAGCCTATCAACAAGAAGAGGGCCGAGCCCATTTTTAGAACAAAGGAACGACCTTTGGACTTAGCAATTAGTAATGTGATTAATGAGTTTGACGTTCCCACCAAACCGAGAGGTGAATAAACTCCATGGGAAGAAATAATCTGTTCAGGGACAAAAGAACGATGACCCCAAGAAATGTTATGATTAACCGGTACGTTCCAGGGATCAGAAACCCTAGTTCCCGAACGCATTAAAGCATATCAGGTGCGGAAAAAAGGATACACGTAAACAACGTTTGAAAATTTTAAGTGAAAAATTGCATAGCTAGTGACGAAAACGTGTTGTAAGGTGTTAGGGAGATTTCATCTATAATACGATTGTTTGTGACGACCGGAGATGATCGATTCGAGGGAAAACGTGCTAAAGGAAATGGAAATGTTGAAAAAAAACAATGGAAAATTATTGTTATCAATTCTAAACGGAGCTAGAATATTACGATGAAAGATTTAGGGAGGAAACGTCAAAAAAAAATGAGAGTTTTAAAGGATAGGCGAGAGTACATTTCAGAGGTCTAGAGCAGTAACAAGTGTTAGAGAAGAAATAGAGTGCAGTACGGAGGGGAGTGGAAAATGCTGAAAACATTGCGATAGAAAAACTCAGGAAAAGGAGTCATTTTACGTAATTAAAATGGAGTTTATAGAGTAACATAGTACGCGAATTGCAGATAAAAATGAGGCATTACAATGGTTGTCGATCCCAGATGTATTTTGTTGTGATAAACAAGGAATATTCGAACATGAAAATTGTTTAGATAAGGACGATTAGCCGTTAAAAAGGTAATAAAAATTATCATGGGTCTTATGAAATATTTACATTAAAGAATTCTCGTAAAAGTTAACGACACTGAAATAAAAAAGGATTTATTGCCAGGTGGGTACAAGAACTAATGTATACAACTGTCAAGGCATATGGTTTATGGGATTTTGCGTAAGAACGGGACAAAATTTGGGAGGCGATCTCTATGAAGCAATAAAAATGACAGGAATTTAAGGGCCGAAGTGGGGGTATCCCCTATAAAGATGTTAAAAATGATATATTTATTAATAACAAATAGAAAATGAAATTTTCCAAGAGGCAGCAAACATCAAAAAACGATATGGTTATATCAGGGAAGTACGGGGAAGTGAGGGGAAAGGAGATACGACAGAGAAAAACAAAGGAAATCTTAGATTAACAGTGAATAAAATAAATACGGCTTGAAATATAAAAATCTATAGAGATATGAACAATAGCGTAAGAATAAATAAGGAAATTCATGGAAAGAGTGTCGTGAATAAAAGAAAATTCGAGAAAAAATGGAAAATTCAAATATACGACGTAAATAGAGAAAATTCGGTTTTAAATGGAAAGGTTCATATAGAATACAGAAAAACTCGAGGAAAAATAATAAAATAAAAATGAACAAGTTGCGAGAAAGGCTTCGACATGAAGATATCTCTGATAGGCGAATTTGGGGACAGATTTGGAACATATGGTAGATGCCGTACGCACGGACATGTTACGGAATAGATGAAAATAGAACTTTAAAATTATTAAATTCAAGCTAATTTTGTATGAACAACAGGACAAAGGAAGTTGGGCCATTAAACATGGATCTTACTAAATCCGGATCTTGTAAGTATGAGAGTACGAGACAGAATTGAAAGTATCAGACGCGGAAGGTACTAAGAGACCGCATTCGACAATAATGGAGAGGTTTCAAGAAATTACGAGTTGATAGTAATTAGATTGGTTTATTATAGGAGATTCAGATACGATCTTTTGGACCTGAGAGGGGTATAAAAGTCTAGACAAATGCCAGTTGAGGACAGTCTACGTCGTGGTCGAAAAGGTTGTAACTTCGCGGAACGTGACGAAACGGTGGGTGATTTAAAGTGGAAAAATTCTAAGTGATAATTATTTTGATACTTAGAAAAATTTCACATTCTATTCAGTGATCTACAGGAAAAAAATACTTTGCAGTTAGAATCAGTGGAAAATAAAAATTAAAGACAACGCATTAATTACTTGTGAAAAATAAAAGTGCTCGTGATAAATACAATTTGTTTTAGTGGAAAATTCGGATTTTATAATCACTTAATATCGTATTTTTAAACTTAGAAATTTCGCGTTTAATATTAGTGCAATAAATAACTGAAGTGATGTGATAATTTAGCGTGATGAAGTTATAATTAAATACGTGTGTTCAATCTAAGTGAAAGTGTTCTAACAAATAATAAATATTTAAATTAATTATCTTAAATAATAATAATAAAACAAAATAATATTTTATTAATACATAAAATTTCGGAGGGATAAAAATTTAATTTAACAACAATTTACCACCTCTAAATTAATCGTGAAGTAACTATCATTTAAAGTGTTATCTAACCAACGAGTTTTGAGATA
The DNA here is from genome assembly GCA_929108145.2 of Limnephilus rhombicus. Taxonomy (NCBI): domain Eukaryota; kingdom Metazoa; phylum Arthropoda; class Insecta; order Trichoptera; family Limnephilidae; genus Limnephilus; species Limnephilus rhombicus. The sequence goes on along the minus strand of OV815289.1, from coordinate 45,186,447 downwards.
AAATACAGTTTAGAACGATAGAGTTCATGCATCATTTTAATTACTTAGATTAAATGAAAAAAAAAAAAAAAATTGAAGTCAAAAAGATTTAATTAAATTTAGGAAAATAAAAAAATTAATTTAGGAAAATCGCAGCAAGGTTACCGTGTATTTCCCGGTCGGAAAAAACCTTGGTAGGGGTAAGTCTTTTCCGTTATAAAATTTTACAGATTCCAAGGAGAAAGCGGAATGCAGTAAACATTGGTATTTGGATTAATTATTTGACCAAGATATTACTCTCTTAATATGTGATATGTAACTATATTAAAATATTATAAATATAATAAGTATATTTTATATATTTATATATGTATGTATATAAACATATATATTTGTAATTTTATTGTTCCCAAGAAAATTTTTAATCAAAAAGAAAACACTTATATAAAAAGAGGAAGAGGGTATCGATTCCTACCTCTGAATTCATCAATAACTATTGAAAGTAGTTATGTGTGATAAATTTACAAATCAATATTTTATATTTAATCTTATGTATGTATTAATATAATTTCAGAAAATCCAGAGCATTTGAAATAAGTTATGATATTAGAAATTATTTCAATCAGAAAATTATACAGATCAATATTATAAATTATTTATTGAGACAAAGTATATATAAATGAATAAATATGTATACGTAATCGGGTATCAGACTAGACAATTGCGCTAAGTACATCATTATCAAACAAAGAAAATTTTAGAGTCATCTCACACGTCTCCGGAATGTCTAAAGTAAACATACCTCATACGCTTGAATCTAGGTCACGAGGCCGTAGAGAATGTTTACAAAGCTCAAATTGTTTACAAAATAATTCGGTCACTGGGACACTAGTTCGAATACGGAAAAAAGAAAAAAAAAAATGACCTTGATTAGTGGATATCGTACTTAGGTATTAACTTCTAGGAACGGGATAAAATTATTATATTGCGCAATTATTAGGAACAAAAAGAAAAAAAAATTTAAACACTATTTTTAATTTGAACGTAAAGAGGTATCTACAGACCTAAGCAATTGAAAATTAACAGATTTATTATAGCAGTTCAAAAAGGTGTGTTGAAGATTTACATGAAACAGTTGATAAATCACGGGATAGTTAAAAAGGGGTATTGAAGATTTACATGAAACAGTTGATAAATCACGGGATAGTTAAAAAGGGGTATTGAAGACTTACATGAAACAGTTGAAAAATCACGGGATAGCTTAATAAGGGGTAATGAGGATTTACATGATTCAATTGAGAATCACGGGATAGCAAGAGTTTATCAAAAGTTGAACATTGGAGGGGGGGGAAAGAAAAAAAAAAAAAATACAGTTCAACCAATAGAAGGCAGTGGTCGCTTCTATAACAAAATCAAACCATAGAGATGGCGGATCTCTCAAACAAAACCGTCAACAAAACCAAACAAAAGCTTGGAGTTATGGCGAATCTCCAGAACACATCGCCAGATAAGATCTTATTGTACTAGTATATATTTATATTTCACACTATTCTTACGTATATATTCGGTATCAATCTGAGGATTGTGCAGAATCCGATGGGCGAGATCCGAGCTCGGGATGCGTTGCAAGTAGTTTCGTATTGCGAGTTATAAACCTTCCCAAAACGTATGTTTACATATATATCTTTTTATGTACTGTTCATTGAATGAAACGAACTCACTTACAATTAGTGCTTTAGGCCTGTCGGGTCACTCTCGTCTCATTTCTTGAACGTGGAGGGAGGATTCACGACCCGTAACTCCACACAAACCCGTGAGTATATGATTGCATATAGGACGAAACCGGTTCGCCCTAAGTAAATAGTAAACTTTGGAGGAGTAGGAATTTGGAGGTATCTGGGCTTGGGGGAAGACCTGAAGGCAGTGCATGATGGCGAAGGAAGGTCAATTGGGACGCGATAACTTAGGTATCAATCAATTGAACCGTGCCAAAAGACTGTGCGAATTTTGGGTTGACTTCTGATCACCCTGCTTACTTGATGGAGGCAGGAGCCAAATTTTGCCAGAAAAAGGGTTATTCTGAGTTCGTCAAATATGCAATTAACAATTTACATTAACCTACTAAATCCATCTTTATATGTACCTTATAGCAGCTGAATCTAAACGGAGGGGCGCCCAGCGGATACGAGATACAATCATAATCAAATTTACTAACATTTAACCATTTGAGTTATATTTAATTATCTGTTCAATTAGTCATGTGTAGTTTCGATTAGTATTGTTTATTCATGAATTCATTAGGATGTAGGGAATCATAATAAACGTCAAAGGGAAGTTAGTTCATTTAGAGAAATACTTAAGGTTAAATTTGCAAGAGAGAGACCAATACAGTTTTGAAATTCAACACTCTGTTTAGAATCAAGAGGGTTACCACAAAATTTAAAGTAATTAAAGTCCTATATCATAAATCAAAAAATTACACAACGTTTGATGGAGTTTAATTACAACCTAAATACGAAAATATCTACGTTCAAAGTCGTAAATAACGTATTTATTAGTTAAGTACATATATCGCTAGAGGTATGTAGTACAAGGGAGCTTTAAGTAGCTTTCTGTAGTTATCAGATGAAATAAGGGTCCAAATTTATAAGGGCTTGTGTGACGTAGGGGAGGAATTTTCCATCCCCACCACACATATGCAAAGCCTTAAGAATTTAAATATCGATCAGAGCCAAGAGAAAAGAAGAATATTACGACTGGTGCCAAGTGCCCAGGAGTAAATAAAATACAGACAAATATAAGAGAGTAGAAAAGAGATACATCACAAGTTTAATATAAATTTTAAATATTACAATTTTTTGGTACTCTCTCGACTACCCCAAACTAGGATCATGCAATTATCATGATACTCGTACAATTTTTTAATTTTTAAATGTGTATTCTACACAAGAGTCCCAACATTATTATTTCGAGGCGGGTACGGGTACTGCCGCCCCAGGAATCGTATTTGGATGACCATCACTTCTACTATAGGTCACACCAAGTGATTCGCTACGTTTGGTGATTTAACAGTTCACGGGGTGAAGTTTAAGTATTAGAAACGGACATACGATTAATGTGTCAAAAGATGGCAGCTGGAGTAGTCATCAATTCACAGCGGATGAGCAGGCGCATCCGCCACCGAAACCTGAATATACCTCACCCCTGCAAATTAACTAAATCTGGCGATCCACATGGGGTGACTTTTGTCACAGGTGTTGATTATCCAATAAATGGTACCTGGGGAAGTGGAATCCATACCCGCATCCCAAATTGAAAGTTTAACTATTTTGATGACTGGATATGAATAGCCAGGCACTTCTCCACCTTCCTCTCTCCACTACCTTCAGCCTCACAACATACCCCAATTGGTGAAAAAATAATCTCATTGACTTCAGACGGATGGGAGCATTTGGCATTCTTGTGCCGTACTTAAATAAAAAAAGCCAAATAAAATATATATTTTTGAATGTAGCTATTACTTTGTGGTTATCCATTATAATAAAATGAAACAATGCAACTTTGTATAAACCACTTATTAAATGTGCAAATCCGACCGGTTTCGGAACAAACGTTCCTTCGTCAGGGAAAGCTTATACTAATTTGACAGTTTAGAACAATGTTTTATTAGGGTAGGGGTGGAGCCGTTGTTAGTTAATAATGTAGATTGGGTGGGTAGGTATTAGTGTAGAGTGGGTGGGTAGGGGAACAAATCCATGATTGGGTTATATGACAATATTTTTTGTTTGTTGATAATAGATTCATTATTTTTAAGGGATTTTTTAATTTCCAAAGCTTCTAAGTTATCTAAACGTTTTCCTTTATGATTAATATGAAGAATATTTATCCCTGTATTTTTTTCAAAACTATGGTTATTTTCAATGATATGGTTAGCGAACTCAGAAAAATTATTATTATTAAGACACCTTAAATGTTCTTTGATTCTGATAATAATGAATAAATAAATAAATAATAATAAATAATCCTTAAAAATAATGAATCTATTATCAACAAACAAAAAATATTGTCATATAGCCCAATCATGGATTTGTTCCCCTACCCACCCACTCTACACTAATACCTACCCACCCAATCTACATTATTAACTAACAACGGCTCCACCCCTACCCTAATAAAACATTGTTCTAAACTGTCAAATTAGTATAAGCTTTCCCTGACGAAGGAACGTTTGTTCCGAAACCGGTCGGATTTGCACATTTTATAAGTGGTTTATACAAAGTTGCATTGTTTCATTTTATTTAAATATAATATAGCTTATCTTTGACAAATTGTTTCGTTGTAATACCACTTAGCGATTTCTTTGTATTTCGCTCAGATTTCCCGAGGGATGAGAGAATAGTTCTCATATAAATACAACCGCCAACTTCCTAGTTACTCGTACATCATTCTGTCAAGATAGATTTATCACAAATACATTATCTTATTCATAAGGCATTAGAGGTACATCACCACTTTCCCAAAGGCATTTTAAGGAAACGTATTATTGTAATCTCCTACGGCCGCATTTCTCAGGGGGTCTAGCATGAACGATCGATAAAAAAACCTATATCAATACAATATATTATAATACAATGAATACAAAGCTTTATTCCACTTAATTTTATTTCACTGTAACCGGTTTCAGCTCGTTAGAGCAATCTTCAGACTTGTACAAATAATTCTTAGTCTACGGTTTATATACCCAATATATTGGGGAGAGGGAGAGGGGTGGTCTACAAGTATTTTAATAAATTATAATAATTATATTTGTTGCTAAGTCATTATAGACTGTCGAATTTCTAAATATTTTGGTAATTCCAGTAAGCTAATTACCTTGGGTATGTAGCTCACTTCAATGATGATTAGGGAAAAACCTTACAAGTAATATGAGTTACTAATGACCTAATTTTATTGTCAAATTGTTATTATATTTATGAAGTATGGGATTTTTTTAATGCTTTTTGAAGGGATACATGTTTACATTGGAGTGCGAATGGTCTATAACGACTTAGCAACAAATATAATTATTATAATCAATTAAAATCCTTGTAGACCAACCCTCCTTCCCTCCCCCATATGTTGTGTATATAAACAGTAGACTAAGAATTATTTGTACAAATCTGAAGATGGCTATAACGGGCTGAAAACGGTTACGGTCAAATAAAATTAAGTGGAATAAAGTTTTATATTCGTTTTATTATAATATATTGTAATGGAATTCCACCACGAATTATCACTCTCTAACTAACTAACTAACCATCACGCCGTTTCCCCGCAGGGGTATACAGAGAGGACGGACCGCCAAACAACTCGGTCTTGGCACACACTCTTTGCCTCACTCACATTCATACATCGTCTCATACATTCTCTTCTATTATTCTGACTTTTGACATGACCCGACTCAAGTATCTGATTCACTTGATCGTGCCATGTCTTCCTCGGGCGTCCCCGACTTCTTCTACCATTCACATTCGCGTCGTATACTTCTTACACTACTTCCTTCGTTCATTCGCTCTACATGCCCAAACCATCTGAGGGTCCCTTTCTTAATCTTACTCATTATGCTTACATCAGCCTTACATTCTTTGCGGATATCCACATTTCTCACACGATCATACATTGTTTTACCACACATACGTCTCAGGGATCACATTTCAACAGCATTCAGTTTACTTTCATCCTTCCTCTGCCAGTTCCATGCCTCACTGCCATACATCAGGGTAGGTACCAGGACTCCATTGTGGACTGCTAGCTTCGCTTTTTTTGACAGTTTTTTATTAGCGCCAACGGCATTCAGTCCACCATTAATGGAGTTACCGGCATTCACCCTTCTTTCAATATCTCTTTCAGCCTTCCCATCTCTCGTAAACATACTACCCAGATACACAAACTCATCCACCTGCTCCAAATATTCATCATTCACAACTATGTTGCATACTGTTTTCGTACTCTCCCTTTCAAACACCATGACTTTCGACTTACTTATTATCACTCTCAAAAATAGAAATACTATATCAGTAGGATATTAACCAAATTCATCATCTTTTTTGAAGTGAAAACTTATTTAGCGACTGGAGCGCTTTTTGCCACAATACGGCACTATTTAAAATACCTCGAACTGTTTTGCTGCCAGTTTCAGCAAATTTTCCCTTATTTGTAAGTAATTAAGTAGAAGTTTACGATATTATAACATTTTTGTTATAAATCTTACGAATATGTGATAATCGGCAAAAGATAGATGAATTAATTGACTATTATTTTTTAATTTATAAACTAACGTTTAGACAAGATTTTTATGCATAGCACAAAGGGTAACAATTATTACAAGCAATAATTGTCAGCCTGAAACACTCATTTACATTGAAAAATCTTCCGAGAAAAGATACTTGCCGCCAACGGGACTTGAACCCGTGTCCTTCCGATTGCCGGTCGAATGCTCTGACCACTGAGCTATGGCGGCTTATCAAATACCCGCCAAATAATTCAATATATACTAGTGTTTCATTCAACAATTACTGCTTGTTATATTTTTTCCACCTGAAAACAACCAGGTGGAAAAAATAAAAGTTATATTTTTTCCACCTGAAAACAACCAGGTGGAAAAAATAAAAGTTGGTTGTTTTCAGGTGGAAAAAATATAACAAGCAGTAATTGTTGAATGAAACACTAGTATATATTGAATTATTTGGCGGGTATTTGATAAGCCGCCATAGCTCAGTGGTAAGAGCATTCGACCGGCAATCGGAAGGACACGGGTTCAAGTCCCGTTGGCGGCAAGTATCTTTTCTCGGAAGATTTTTCAATGTAAATGAGTGTCTCAGGCTGACAATTATTGCTTGTAATAATATTGTTACCCTTTGTGCTATGCATAAAAATCTTGTCTAAACGTTAGTTTATAAATTAAAAAAATAATAATTAATATTTAACAAGTTTAAGTATTTCCCCAATAAATGCAGACATAATTTGTCTCGACGCCACCTAGCGAGGGATTTAACACTAACAATGTCTTCCTCGCAAAAATAAAGTTGGTTGTTTTCAGGTGGAAAAAATATAACAAGCAGTAATTGTTGAATGAAACACTAGTATATATTGAATTATTTGGCGGGTATTTGATAAGCCGCCATAGCTCAGTGGTCAGAGCATTCGACCGGCAATCGGAAGGACACGGGTTCAAGTCCCGTTGGCGGCAAGTATCTTTTCTCGGAAGATTTTTCAATGTAAATGAGTGTCTCAGGCTGACAATTATTGCTTGTAATAATATTGTTACCCTTTGTGCTATGCATAAAAATCTTGTCTAAACGTTAGTTTATAAATTAAAAAAATAATAATTAATATTTAACAAGTTTAAGTATTTCCCCAATAAATGCAGACATAATTTGTCTCGACGCCACCTAGCGAGGGATTTAACACTAACAATGTCTTCCTCGCAAAAATAAAGTTGGTTGTTTTCAGGTGGAAAAAATATAACAAGCAGTAATTGTTGAATGAAACACTAGTATATATTGAATTATTTGGCGGGTATTTGATAAGCCGCCATAGCTCAGTGGTCAGAGCATTCGACCGGCAATCGGAAGGACACGGGTTCAAGTCCCGTTGGCGGCAAGTATCTTTTCTCGGAAGATTTTTCAATGTAAATGAGTGTTTCAGGCTGACAATTATTGCTTGTAAGAATTAATTGACTATAATAGAACTATAATAAGTTTATAAGTCTGTACATTAAATTACGAAGGTATGATTTGTTTAATATTCAAAATGATCACAAAAAAATCTCGAGCATTCGGAAAAAAGTTATAAAATGCACTGTCGCTCCAGTGGTTAACCCGGTTTTGATTTGAAACTTGATGAAACGAAAGTGGCAGACATTAAATAGAGACTAACACGTATATCTATAGGATTTAGCCTGTAAGAGATTTCTTTTCACGTTAAATCACATTAATTCACGTCATCTTTGGGGACGCTGTGTGAAGCGTCTTTTTAGGAAATGAAAGAGAGGAAGTTCTGGGAAGGAAAGGGGTATGACGCGTCGGTAGGAATCTGGGGGTAGGTGCGCCTAGAAGTGACGGACGTATGAATCCATCCCTCCCACTGCGGTGTAAGGATGTGTTCCTAGAGGGTACGGCTGGCGAAGTCAAAGGGATTTCCTCAACTATTCTCTCCTCAAAGAACCAGGATTGCAGGACTGAGGGGAAGGATAAACCACTCCAGAAACATTCTCATAATAGAATCCCGTTTGACTTCAGGATCGAGCTTAGAAGAACATTGGAGGAAGACACTGGCTCCCATAACCCCAGACTGATTTTTTTAAATTTTTTACTTGTATTTTTATTTTATTTTCTTATTACCATATTTTATAAATATCTATGTGTTTTATGTATGTACTTACACACTATATAGGATGTGTGGGATTGCACTCACCTCCCCACATTCTGGAATAAAGACCTTTATTTATTTATTTATTTATTTATCTCTCTCGATCCGGCCTGCCATGCAGCTGTTGGGCAGAAGCATCCACTGCCAAGACCCGGACAAACCACACCCGATGAACTCGCGGACTCTTGATATAAACGAACCTTAGCAGCCAAACATTCAGCGGACCAAGGAACTAATCTTAAAAAAAAGAAGAAAAAAAATCGATATTCAATCTTCAAACCACTCCAAAATGAACAGGCAAAGAAAACACAAAAGAAAGCAACATCTTGCGACTCCGAAGAAGAAAACACAAATACTAATAAGATGAACAAACGTATAGGAAAAGGTGCACTGGAATTCGACGACAAAAATATGGTAAATATCATCCTTCACATTGATAAAAAAAGTGCTACGTAGTCTCACCACTCTTATCTACATTAGTTTACTGAAGGTTTCACTTCTACCGCGTGTAAATTGCACACTCTGATTTTTTTTAAATGCATCTAAAACCTATCCTAAAAGCTCAGGACAAGAGCACAGCCAGACGCACAAATGTGTCCGTTCCATCCCGTTTAATCACAGGAGACCATATTTGTCCCAACGCACATTGGTCTCATACAAAACGCTGTAACTCCCTTACTATCAGAGTTACAAATATGTTCTAATCGGTGTTAGAAAGGAAAAACATCACGCTTTATGTTTCAATTTATAAAATAGTTACCAAAAAAGTAAAATGTACACTTTTATGTACACAAAATTTTGAATCGCAAATTGAAAAAAAAAATTTGAAACTTCGGGAATTTTTTATAAATTATTTTTACACAGTACGACAAAAAGTGAGGTTACAACATGTGTTTAATGTACATTTGTCTAATAAAATATACATGTGTTTTTATTTTTTTTTATTATCAGTAACTTTAGTTAGAAAAAACGTAAGGTGAGCCTTTTTGAAAACTTTTTTATGTTTGTATGCAAAATTTTTGTAATAATTTTTTTTTTTTTTTCGAATTCTCCGAGGAACTAGCGTCAATAATCCCTTTGGCACCGGTGCATAGTCGGGAAACACGCCAAACGCGTGCCCAACATTTGTACACAGTTGATATTTGTCACATGAGAACGGGTCGTTTCTTCGACTCGTTCTTGTGTTCAACAGCTCGGCTATGGAATGATTTGCCGGCCTCTGTGTTTCCTCCTTCCTACAACATGGGTCTCTTCAAGACCAATGTTCATTCCTTCCTCTCCTCAAAAAGACCCTCCACACAGCATCCCAGATGACATAGGCCCTGAGGGAAATTATTTTCCTCAGGGCCTCCTGTCTGGAGTTAAAGTAAAAAAAAAAAAAAAAAAGCGAAAATATTTTGACCATCTGAAAAAAATGCCAAATTTTTGAAGGGCTAGAAGAGCTAGACATTCACAAAACGCTTTCAACTATCTGCCTACAACGCATCTTAATATACTTTGGACACGTTGCTTGCTAAACTGAGGACTCCAACTTGAAGAAACTCATAGTCACTGGCCGCAGTGTTAGTAACCAAGTATCACTGTTGTGATGTATTGCATTGATCAACAGTGAAAATTAGAAAATATCGTAGCTTCCCACTTTAATTTAAAAAGGAAAATATCAATTACTTATAAAACGGACACACCTACGACATCTATCGGATCAGAGTAAAGTGAATTCATATTTACGGTAGGGATCTATAATTAGACAAAGTGAGACGAGAATTGATTAAAAAATCACAGATGGTATCAACAAATAACCACGGACAGGGACTTCCCAATTTTTTTAGGCGCGATTCCAAATATTGATATCTTGACAGCCAATTAGGTTGAAGCAAAAACAATAAAAGAATTAAACAAACCAATCAATAAACAGAAAGGCGTACACCAACGGGGAACAAAGGATCGACCTTTGGACCCGGCAATTAAGAATGTAATTAATTATCCTTTCGTTCTTATCGGACCGAGAGGTGAATAAACTCCATGGGAAACAGGGACCAATTCAGGGACATGAGCACATTGAACCCGCGTTTGAAACTAAACATAAGGGTAAATTAAGAGGTAAGGAACCGCAGTTTTCAAGATAATATGGAAAAATTAAAGATGAAAAAAAGATACACGTAAACAACGATGGAAAAGTTTACGTGAAAAATTGAATAGCAAGTGACGAAAACGTGTTGGAAGATGTTAAGGAAATTTCCATCTATAATACGATTGTTTGTGACGACCGGAGATGATCGATTCGAGGGAAAACGTGCTAAAGGAAATGGAAATGTTGGAAAAACAATGGAAAATTATTGTTATCAATTCTAGACGGAGCGAGGATATTACGATAAAAGATTTAGGGAGAAAACTTTAAAAAAAATGAGAGTTATAAAGAGTGGACGAGGGTACATTTCAGAGGTTTAGTACAGTAACAAGTGTTTGAGAGGAAAATAGAGTAGAGTACGGAGGGGAGTGGAAAATGCTGAAAACATTGCGATAGATTTAACTCAGGAAAAGTAGTCATTTTACGTAATTAAAATGGAGATTATAGTGTTGAAAAATGAGACATTACAATGGTTGTCGATCTCACATGTATTTTGTTGATATAAACACGGAATATTCGAACATGAAAATTGTTTAGATTAAAGCAATTAGTCGTTAAAAGGGCTATAAAGATTAACATTGGTCTTACGTAATATTTAGATTATAGAATTCACATAAAAATCAACGACACTGAAATAAAAGAGAATTTATTGCGAGGTGGGTACAGATATTAACGTAAACAACTGTCAAAGCTTATGGTTTATGGGATTCTGGGTAAGAGGGAGACGAAATTTGGGGGACGTTCACTATGGAGTAATAAAAATGACAGAAATTTAAGGGCCGAAGTGGGGGTATCTCCTATAAAAATGTTAAAAACAATATATTAATTAATAACAAATAGAAAATGAAGTTTTCCAAGAGGCAGCAAACATTAAAAAACAATATGGTTATGTAAGGAGGGTACAGTGAAACGATGGGAGAGTAGATACGACAAAGAAAAACAAAGAAAATCTTAGATTAACAGTGAATAAAATAAATACGGCTTGAAATGTAAAAATTTATAGGGATATGGACAATAGCGTGAGAATAAATAAGGAAATGCATGGAAAGAGTGTCGTGAACAAAAGAAAATTCGAGAAAAAAATGGAAAATTCAAATATACGACGTAAATAGAGAAAATTCGGTTTTAAATGGAAAGTTTCATATAGAAGACAGAAAAACTCGAGGAAAAATAATAAAATAAAAATGAACAATTTGCGAGAAAGACTTCGACATGAAGATATCTCTGATAGGCGAATTTGGGGACAGATTTGGAACATATGGTAGATGCCGTACGCATGGACATGTTGCGAAATAGATGAAAATAGAACTTTAAAATTATTAAATTCAAGCTAATTTTGTATGAACATCAAGACAAAGGAAGTTGAGGCGATTTAACATGATCGTACTGAATCCGGGTCTTGTAAGTATGAAAGTACGGGACAGGAGTCAAAGGTACGATCGCGGAAGGGACTAAGGGACAGCATTCGATAATAATGAGGAAATTTCAAGAAATTACGAGTTGATAGAAATTAGATTGGTTTATTACAGGAAATTCAGATACTCTCTTTTGGACCTGAGAGGGGTATAAAAGGGAAGACAAATGCCAGTTGGAGATAGTCTACGGCGGTTGTTGAAAGGGTTGAAGATTCGCGAGACACGACGAAACGTTTGGTAATTTTAAGTTGAAAAATTCTAAGTGATAATTATTATGAGACTTAGAAAAATTTCACATTCAAGCCAGTGATCTACAAAAAAAATTACTTTGCAGTTAAAGTCAGTGAAAATAAAAAATAAAGTCAACGCATTAATTACTTGTGAACAATAAAAGTGCTCGTGATAAATACAATTTGTTTTAGTGGAAAATTCGGATTTTATAATCACTTAATATTGTATTTTCAGACTTAGAAATTTCGCGTCTAGTACCAGTGATAATTAAGTGTGAAGAAGTTATAATTAAATACGTGTGTCCAACCTAAATGAAAAGTGTTCTAACAAATAATTAATATTTAAATTAATTATCTAAAATAATAATAATAAAACAAAATAATGTTTTATTAATACATAAAAGTTCGGAGGGATAAAAATTTAATGTAACAACAATTTACCATCTCGAAATTAATCGTGAAGTAACTATCATTTAAAGTGTTATTTAACCAACGAGTTTTAAATAAAATACAGTTTAGAACGATAGAGTTTATACATCATTTAAATTAATTAGATTAAACGAAAAAAAAAAATTTAAGTCAAATAGATTTATTTAAATTTAGAACAATGAAAATTAATTAATGAAAATTGCAGCAAGGTTTATCCGTGTAGAACCCGGGTCGGAAAATCTTGTAGGGGTAAGTTTTTCCCATTATAAAAATTTTCCAGATTCCAAGGAGAAAGCGGAATGCAGCAAACGTTGGTATTTGAATTAATTATTATAACAAAATATTACTCGCTTAATATGTGATATGTAACTATATTAACCCTTTCCCTGCGGGAAGCGCACCACTGCGCCACCCCTTACATGCCCTGTACGCGGGCGGCGCGTCTGTGCGCCGCGAAGTTTCTCCGGCATTATGTACACGAAACATACTTGAATATGGTAAAATTTATACTCCTAAAAATTCTCAAATCCTTACCCTACTGACATCTTGCGATATTTATCCGTAATACGTATTCTAATCAGAGTTACAGAGATTTGAAGGGACCTCCCAACTCAGAGCGAAATTCAGTTTGAATTCTTCCCGCGTCTTTACACACGCTACTGCGCAGGCGCCTCTCATAAGCACTCGTAAGATTCTCAAGCGAAGAGGCTCGCCGAGTAATACATTATTATATCGAATAAATTTTTCCTTTTTTGTCGATGTGAACTATTGTGATAAACGTGGACATTTATCTGATTTATCATATTTAAAAATAAGTTTTTTTTATAAATATACTTTCAGACTGTGGTAGAAATATAAAATTTGATCAGTATTAGATTATTTTTTTAAACAAAAATAAGTGATTCAGAGTGTTTTTAGTGGACAATCAAATGTAGTGATTTTATAACTCTTTACGAAAAGTTGAAGACGCTTGAATTTTTATCAATAATTGAAATTATTTTTATTACCAACATACAAAATGTCGGGTCGTAGTCTTAATGACGACGAAATAATTAGGCAACTTTAGATATAGATTATGATTTCCAACTTAGTGAATGTGACGAATATAACAATTACGAAGCTGCAGTTGTTTTTATTATACGGCCCTTTTTGAAGTGTGTGTCAATATTTCATTCATCCAGCCAATCGAGACATCGCACCACAGTTGAAGAGCTGTACTCCGGTATGTTGATATGCTTATTGTGTTGACCTTGAAATATTAATATGGCGGCCTGACCCAAACGTATTCATAACACTACTGAGATAAGTGTCGAAGATTTATAGAGTCCCATTGATAAACCGAATGTTTATTTACACTTGAAAAAATACTTCAAGGCATAAGTGATTTATTTTTTAAAACAAATATTTAAATCCACTTGTGATTATTGTTTAAAGCCATAAATTAGATTAGTGATAAATAGCCCCGCGTGTGAACGAAGTGACACATATTTTTGACGCAGAGAAAAGGTTAAAATATTATAAATATAGTAGGTATATTTTATATATATATATATATATATATATATATATATATATATACATCCCGCTACAGATTTGGCGTCCTTTCACTTCGCATCCTTTTGGCTACCACTGCTTACGGTAGGTTTTTAAATAAAATTGCGGTGAATGTTCACATGTTTTTAGGTTGACAAAAGAGTGATAGTAAAAGAATTATCCAGAAATTGTGTTTTGAGGGTATTCAAATTTTTGATAGGTACGTATACTTTAGAGTCTTTTGGGCGTCCTTTCATATTGCCGCCGTTTTGGCAACCGCGTATATCGTACGTATATCACACTTCATTCCATATTTAGGGCGTCCGTTCATTACGAACATTTGACGACCTCCGTATATTCCTGTATGCAGTACGTTTAAATTACGATGCTTTCAGAATCCTTTTAATTCGTTCTCGATTTGCCAACGGTCTATCTATCGTAGGTACATAATGATTGGTTACATAAATATTATTTTGAAGGAAACCAAAACAGAATCCCAAGAAGTCAAAACGGTAGACTGTTATTATATCATTTTATATTTGGGAGGAAAAACAACAATCAAATTGAAAATTTGGGAGGCAGGTGTGGGTACCGCCGCCCCGGGAACCATTTACAAGATAACTAACAGCCCTGCCATAGGTCACACCAAGTGGTTAGATATGTTTGGTGTCTTAGCGGGGGTGCCCGGGTTCACGGGGTGAGCTGTGTCTAGGTCTTGGCAACCTATGCATTTGCCCACCTACTACATGGCGGGCCGGATCAGGAGAGACTGGTTGAGGGAGACCTTTTCATCTCTCCAACGGGACTCTCGATCCACGCCTTATATCACAGTGGGAGGGATGGATTCATATGTCTGTCACTCCTGGACACATTGACCCCCAGATTCCTAACTACCATTCATACTTTTTTCTTTCCCAAAACTTCCTCTCCTTCCTTTCCCCAAAAATACCCTCCACACAACATCCCCAAAGATGACATAGGCCTTGAGGGAATTTGTTTTCCTCAGGGCCTGCAGTGTGGAGCTAATGAAAAAAAAATATATAGAGTGAACAGGAACTAGGTTATTTTAGTTACCAATAATTATTTGGGATGCATAAAATTGGCTCCTTATTGCGATAGGTAGCAATTGACAAGTGCAATAAAGGCACAATTTTTTTTTAAGAAAGACAATCATTATTGGGTTACAAATAATCAGTCACTAATTTAAAATCTCGTACTTTTTTTTTCTTTTTTTTTTACATGAGCTCCACACAGAAGATCCTGAGGGAAATTATTCATCTTAGGGTATGTTGTGCGGAGAGCTTTTGAAGGAAAGGAAGGAGAGGAAAATTATTTTAAGGAAAGGGGTTTAAAGGGTGGGTAGGAATCTGGGGTTCAGTGTGTCCCGGTCATCCGCCTCCTAGACCTAGACAAACCTCACCCCCATTCTGAAAACGACCTTCGTTCGTCGTTTCCACAAAACTTTAACGTATTGACCAAATCCAAGAAGAAAATTGATAAAGAAATAACAAAAAAAAATACAGGGCGCAGTTCACACGCCGTAGAAATGAAACCTTCAGAAAACGAAAGTAGACAAGAGTGGATAGGCTACGAAGCACCGCACAAAGAGAAGCCCGATTATTATCTTATTCTCTTGTAGTCCTATAGATGTATGTTTTAGCCTCTTTTTAGTGTCGCTATTTTTAGTTTCATCGAGTTTCAAATCACAACGGTGCTACAAAAGTTTTCACTTCAAAAAAGGTCGAATGCCGGATTTTTGTTTTTATTTCGAAAAGGACTCGAGGCATATTTTCAGAAACCACGAGATAGAATGTGAAATTCAAAATATCCTGACAATAATGAATGGCAAGGAAAGAAAAGGTCTTCTGCTAAATTGCATAAAACGGGAGATTATGTACAAAATTATCAGGAATACAAAAAACCCATTACAAGAAAATACCATTCCTCATTTAATGATTATTTGCCATGCCCCAAATGCTTGGGATTTTTTTCGATTAAACAATATGAAAACATAGAAAACTATGCTTAGATATTTAATTTAAATGTACCTAGACAGATAATTTAATATGTATGAAGAATGAGTTAATGATGAATGTAAGTAAGTCTAAAATCGTGGTGTTTGATACAAAAACAATGTGAAACTTAGTTGTGAATGATGAATACTTGGAGCAGGTGGATAAGTTTTTGAAGTATGTATTGTGAAGTATATTTGGGAAGTGTGTTTACGGTAGATGGGAAGGCTGATAGAGATATGTGAAACAAGGTTAAATGTAGGTAACTCCATTAACGGAGGATAGAACGCTAGTGGCGCCAACAAAAAAACTGTCCAAAGAAGCGAAGCCAGCTATCCATAATAGAGTGCTGGAACCGACCCCCATGTATGGCTGTGAGGCATGGAACTGGTAGAGGAAGGAAGAGGAAGGAAGCAAAGGAAGGAAAGTAGGCTGAATGCTGTAGAATTGCGATTCCTGAGGCGTGAGTATGGTAAAACCATGTACGATCTTGGGAGAAACGTTGAGATCCGCGAAGAATGCAAGGCCAATGTAAACGTAATGAGTAAAATTACGAAAGGAACGCTCGGATGGATTGTAGAGCGAATGAACGAGAAGACGTGTGGCATTTCAATTTGGGAGGCGGGTATGAGTACCGCCGCCCCGGGAACCATTTATTGGATAACCAACACCTCTGCCATAGGTCACCCCCAAGTGGTTCACTACGTTTGGTACTTAGCAGGGGTGCCCGAACTCATTGGGTGAGGTCTTGGCAGCGGATGCGCCTGCCCACCTACTGCATGGCGGAGAGAGACTGGTTGAGGGAGGCCTTTCGACCTTTTCAGCAGGACTCTCTCGACCCATCGCTTTGCACAGCTATTGGAGGGATGGACTCATACGTCCGTCACTCCTGGATATACTAAACCTCTGATTCCTACCAGGCGCGGCCGGTGCCTCAAGTTATAGGTGGTTCACCAAGCCATTCATAAAAAACGAAAGGTTGATATTATATTTAAAAAAAAATCTAGACATCATGCATAATTTTACATTACTTGCTAAGTATCTAAAAATATCATGTAACTGTAATAGTAAAAATATCGTGCGATGTAAAAACATGCTGATGTCTAGAGTTTAATATAGTCAATTGACCTGCCAGGTAAGTAGGTATGTTTTATGTATCTGTTTGTAAATTCAAATAATAAAAATACATATAGCCTAGGAACTCATAATAAATTGTACAACGCAACATAACTAAAACGGCGCTCTAGTAATTATCCAATTATTATAGAATTATTCTGGTATCAATATTTTTAGAAGCATTTTACACTCCATTACTATTGATATTACATCTATTGGAAGATTAGTGGAAAGGGTGGGTGTGATATCCATTTAAAAATACTCAACCTTCCAAAGATAATAATAATAATGCAATAATCCAATAATAATAATTAACACACAAGAAACACTCTGCGGCGTGGATCGCCAATATCGCCATTTACTGTCGTGACAACTTCGATCAATGGGTGACAAACAAATAATAATGTCAAAAAGGTACATCCCAAGGGCTCGAACAAGATAATGTCACACGAGACGCATAGCTGACCCTTTGACTAATGGTTACATTTTAGAAGAGAAATGTTATTACTTAATATTATCTTGTTCAAACCTTACTACCGCTGGAACCAAAGCTTCGGAATATTTCCGAAGAATGCCGAAGCTCTTCGGGTCGGCCATGCGGCACGCGATCAGCCGATTTTTAGTGACATGCATGTTTCTGACGTTTTGGGATTTTTTACTACGAGCATCATTCAAATTACGGGGCGCTTAGCTCTGGCGCGCGGTTTGGCATTGTACCTACCTCGGTTCCTCGCTCCTAGCGGGTACCCGCCGTAACTGGCGGGTGGGAACAATGCGTTTATTTGGCCGTAATACATTGTTAATTGTTAGATTGATAATTAATTATAATTTAATTTAAAGATTGTGCTCAATTTTATCAATTTAATAAATAAACACATTACGTAGAAATACGATGAGTTGTAAAATGATGTTGAAAGACCCTCCTCACTGCATCCCCTAAGATGACATAGGGCCTGAGGGAAATTATTTTTCTCATGGCCTTCTGAGTGGAGCTAATATAAAAAATGGCAAGACCAAGTGAATCAGATACTTGATTCGGGCTGCATCAAGAGTCAAAATAATAGAAGAGGATGTGTGAGACGATGTATGAATGTGAACGAGGCAAGGAGTGTGTGCCAAGACCGAGTTGTTTGGCGGCCCGTCCTCTCTGCCTACCCCTGCGGAGAAACGGTGTTATGGTTAGTTAGTTAGTGAAGGATGATTTTATATATATTTTTGACGTCGAATTCTGGTGCAACTTTTGCTATACATTGGGTCATCATATTAATAATTATGGTTTCTTCTTGGTGTGGTTCATTTTCATTTTGTGTGGTTTGAAGATTGAATATTAATTTTGCAAAAATTAAAACGTTTTTTATTTTATTTTATAAGACTCGAACCCACGCGGTCTGAATTGTCTGGCCACTAAATTCGTGAGGCGCTTTACGCCGCTGGACTATGGGAGCCTTGAGTGAGAGCGAGGATTTACCGTACCTATTATATTAGAACTAATTAACTATTATATTAAAATAATAATAAATTTTCGTGACGCATTTCTGTATCATTTGAATTTCAAGTCGCTAGTAAGTAAGTATCTAAAACTTAAAATAATTAACAAAATTTATTATTACACTATTAATGAAAAAATAAAAAAATGAAAAAAAGTACTTATTTACTTATCACTTCTGAGTGATAAGTATAAGAGATTAGATAGACTAATCGGTCTCCTCATTGTGCGGTGATTCGTAGCTATTCGATCTCCCCTTCGTGCGGTGCTTCGTAGCTTCTTCGCTCTTGTCTACTTTAGTTTTCTGAGGTTTCACTTCTACCGCGTGTGAACTGCACACTTGTACTTTGAAGTGTAAACTTCTAGCACCTGCAAATCGCCTAGTACCGTTGTGATTTGAAACTCGATGAAACTAAAAATAGCGACACTAAAAAGAGGCAAAAGCATACATCTACAGGACTGCGAGAGAATGAGATAATAATCGGGCTTCTCTTTGTGCGGTGCTTCGTAGCCAACCCACTCTTGCCTACTTTAGTTTTTTGAAGGTTTCATTTCTACGGCATGTGAACTACGCACTGTATTTATTTTTCGTTATTTCTATATTAAAGACGTGGTAATATCGTGATAAATTTTTATGTTTTCACCTACCGATATTTGTTTATTCATACTTTAAATCAGTAAAAACAATACAAAAAACATAAAAATCGTTTTAGAAATTTTATTCTCTACAAAACTGTACTGAAAAAGAGGTACGTACAGAAAACCAAACCAAGTCGTGCAATTTACTTGTTTTTATAAACTTATACACATTTTTACGGCTGTGTATCTCAATACTTATTAGAGGTAGAAGACATTTTTTTTAATAAAAATTGTAGATAATTTTATGTTCTACAAAACTTGTGAAGTTACCTTAGCCAAAATTTTCATTGAGAACGAAATATTTGAGAAAAACTAGATTTTGGCGCGATTTCGGCAGGTTTTTTCAAAACGGCGGCGAAAGCTCAAGTGACCGAAGGTCGAAAACTCAGATTTTTCATCAGGAGATGAGTGTATAAAACATATAAAAAAATTGGGGCTACCGAAATAATTCCGATCGCGACCCCCTTTTTTGCACTAATTGCACTGTCCTATAAGTCAGGCGAGATCAAAATGCTACAAAGAACAAATAATTATTTTGCGGATAGGCCACTTGCATCGCATTTAAAAAAAAAATCCGGTTTAGGTAAATATTCTAAGACATTCGGCATTTTTTTTAAATCGTATTTTTGAAACCCTGGCGATTTTTTGAAAATTTCAATCCGAAAAATCAGACCATTTTTTATAAACCGGAAAGACGGGACATAATTTTATGGGTGCGAAAAAACGATAATTACATAGCAGAAAATCATTTAAAAAAAAGATCATGTTCCACAAGAAAGGGCACAGGAGAATAGCGAGGCATTCCAAAAATATTATATCTCATAAATATTTTTTTTCCTTGATCCATCTTATTGATCATAAATCATTATAATGTTCAACTTCTATATTACTAAATCCAATGAAATATACTTGTACTTGTAAATTATAATAATAAGAAGAATATTATGAAATTTGATTTTGTTAAGATCAGCACCACTACCATTATACCTCTAAACACGTGCAGACATCGTAAAATGAACGGGGTTCTCTTCATAACATATGTCAAAAAGAAACCAAATGATAAGTTCGCAGAGAACAAACAATAATTCTACTGAACGTTAAATGTCAAATTCAAAAATTCGCCTGAAATCAAAGTGCTGCCATATAAAAAAAATAAATCAGTGTGGAATTTTATAAAATTAATAGGAACATTTTCGGCAATTATTATAAGCAATAATTATCAGCCTGAAACACTCATCAACATTGAAAAATCTTCCGAGAAAAGATACTTGCCGCCAACGGCGTTGGCGGCAAGTATCTTTTCTCGGAAGATTTTTCAATGTTGATGAGTGTTTAAGGCTGATAATTATTGCTTATAATAATTGTTACCCTTTGTGCTATGCATAAAAATCTTGTCTAAACGTTAGTTTATAAATTAAAAATAATAATTAACATTTTCGGCGATGGGACATTTTCATGTAGTGACGTCACGGGCCTAAATAATGGATTTATTTATTTAAAAATAAATTTAAAAAAACTGTACATTTCTAAAAATTTTTACTAACATTTTCGTAATCTTGGTAAAAATATCTATCCACACGATTTTTTCAAAGTCGTTATGAAATCCATGCAAGTGGCCTATTGCTTGGGTAGGTAGTAGGCAAATCAATAAAGAGTTTGAGGTACGCAAAAATTCCTCCGTCGATGAAACCTTTGCAGTCACGTGGAGTATCATTTAGGGATGACGAATGACAAAAGATCCAACAAAATATTTAACGGGAAGTTACCTAGTTATTTTTAGCAAAAACTGAAAAAAAATTATAACTCCCGCTAGAAAAGTATTTCTTTCGAAAACTCTTCACATCTTGTTAGTATTAGGTAATTAATATCCACCTGATTAAATAGAAATTCAACAATATTATTGTTGGGAAAGTGTGTTTTTAAAAAGAGATTTGTTTTTTATTTCTATTCTTGCCGGGAAAATTCCTCCCTCCAATTTTTGATCACGAAGTGTCTTTATATTGGTGTTAGCTTTATTTAATCAAAAGATCCAACATTTTTTTTCTTTTGGTACATGCTTTTTTGATATCAGTCAAAAATATCGCTCCGGAAAAATCCTCCGTCCAATTTTTTTAAGTCAAATTGATAGGATAGCTATGTTAAAATAATTTCTGCAAAGATCCAACTAAATTTTCAACGACAACCTATTTTTTTAAATTGATTTCGATTGCACGCAGATTCCACGTGACTTTTGTATGAACAGGAGTCCGCGGGGTAAGGGAAGCGGTGGGGCTAGTCGCACGGGGGGCAAGCAAGCCGATCGGCGGCGCGGGATAACAGCTGTGTGGGTGAGGTGAAGGGAATCTTGATAGGGAATTCGGCCGGCAACAGCTAAGTTTGTGTGCGCTTATTGTTTTGAATTTCGTTAGTGTGCGTGAGCTTGGTTTCAATGCGATAAAGTAGATATAATGAAATAACGCTGATGCGCAGGTTAAGCGAAACCGGTCGGTATAAAAAAGGTTAATGGATGAATCGTGGTTACAAACTAAGTGATTGTTTTATTTCAATTAATATCTTTGTCAAACCACAAAGTGACTGCTTTCTACCAAAGTAAAAAAAGGATTTAATTATTACTTATAATGAATGTTCATCTTCTTATGTACATGAAAAGATATAAAACGTTTAAAAAGAATTAAAAAAATATAATAAAAGGTAGCTAAATAGGTATCCGAAACAATTTTAAAAAATCCGAGTACGCAATTAAAAGTGAAACCTTCAGAAAATAAATTAGAATACAGTGGGAGGAGTGGCTACGAAGCACCGCACAAAGAGGAGACCGATTATACTCTTATTCTCTCGTTGGCTAAATTCCATAGATGTACGAGCATTTTTTTATTATGTATATCATACTAATTTTAAAAATTTAAATATTTAGAGATGATGTAGGTACATAGATTAAACTCGAGTACGTGTAAACTTCTTTAGCACCGTTGTGATTTGAAATTCGATAAAACGAAAAATAGCAACATTAAAAAGAGATAAAGACATACATCCATAGGATTAAGCCTGCAAGAGAATGCGATAGACTAATCGGTCTCTTCTTTGTACGGTGCTTCGTAGCTATTCAGTCTCCTCTTCGCGCGGTGCTTCGTTGTCGTCTCCCCACCCTTGTCTAGAGTTTTCTGAGGTTTCACTTCTACTACATGTGAACTGCACATTTGTATTTTGAAGTGAAAACTTCTTTAGCACCGTTTTGGATTTGAAACTCGATGAAACGAAAAATAGCGACAATAAAAGGAGTCAAACACATACACCTATAGAATTTAGCCTGCAAGAGAATGAGATAGTATAATCGGTCTCCTCTTTGTGCACTTCTTCGTAGCCTTCCCGCTCTTGTCTACTTTAGTTTTTCTGGAGGTTTCACTTCTACCGCGTGTGAATTGCACACTCTGAAATTTTTTACTGTAGAATGTTTACTCGCGACTGTCTGATAAGTATTTAAGAAACTTTTAAATGGTTGTGATGCATTTGATGTGGTGGGTTCTGGTTCATTTCAATATTTTCACCTACGACTTAGTCATCTAATGATTCATGGGGTGTGGTCTGTTCGGGTCTTGGTGGCGAATGCGTCTGCCAACCAGCAGCATGACAGGTCGGATCGGGTGAGAGTGGTTAAGGAAGTCCCTTTAACTTCTCCAGCCGCACTCTCTCGGAACATTGCCTTGCACCGCAGTGGGAGGGATGGATTCATACGTCCGTCACTCCTTGACAAACTGAACCCTAGATTCTTACCCACCCCTAAAATCCTTTTCCTTCCCATAGCTTCCTCCCCTTCCTTTCCTATACGCAGCGTCCACAAAGATGACATAGGCCCTGAGGTAATTATTTTCTTCAGGGCCTCCTGTGTGAAACTAAAGTAAAAAACAAAAACATTTATATTAAATTTAGTCGCATTGTTTTCGATGTTGTTTCCTCGAATACAATGTTTCTGAAAACACGCCTCGAACAATTAAAATTATAATTAACGGGTTGTTAAAAAAAATGACAGATTCTTCAAATATTTGAAGTTAATTTTCACAATCTGTGCAAGTTGTATTCAAGTTCATTGTTATAACAACAGAACTTGAATAGAACTTACACA
Source organism: Limnephilus rhombicus (assembly GCA_929108145.2). Classification (NCBI taxonomy): domain Eukaryota; kingdom Metazoa; phylum Arthropoda; class Insecta; order Trichoptera; family Limnephilidae; genus Limnephilus; species Limnephilus rhombicus. Next base: position 45,162,951 of record OV815289.1, on the reverse strand, counting down.
GAACGTGAAAATTAACTTAAAATTTTTAATTTTTGATGACTCCTACAAATTTTTAAAACCACCTGTCCTAAGTCCTTTTCGAAATAAAAACAAAAATCTGGCAGTACTATTTTGAAGTAAAAACATCTTTAACACCGTTGTGATTTGACACTCGATGAAACGAAAATTAGCGACACTAAAAAGAGGCAAACACATACATCTATAGGATTTAGACTGCGAGAGAATAAGGGGGCATACATTAATAACGTGAGCAGTTAATTTTCCAATTTAACCCCCCCCCCCCCCTTTGGTGAGATTTGGTGCCCCCCCCCCTCTCCCCTCACGAGACATCAGTTGTGTATCTGGGGTCCCACCCTATCCCGTCCCGCCCAATGCTATCCCGTTACGCCCCCCCCCCCCGTTGTGGTAAATATGATCGCGACAATATGCTGAAAAACTGTTCAAGATTTGGTGAGATTTTACTGGACCCCCACCCCCCATTTTGAGCTCAATTAATGTATGCCCCTAAGATAGAATAATCGGTCTCCTCTTTGTGTGGCGCTTCGTAGCCTACCCACTCTTGCCTACTTTAGTTTTCTGAAGGTTTCATTTCTACGGCATGTGATCTGCGCACTGAATTTATTTTTCGTTATTTCTATATCAATTTTCTTCTTCGATTTGGTCAACACGTTGAAGTTTTGTGGAAACAATGTTCGTGGGTCGTTTTGATTAGATGAATCATCCATGCAATATTTTTATTTTTTCGATTAAAATTAATTGGTGAGCTCGCCTTTTGTTTCACACATGGGATTTGGGTCGTATCCCACCATCACCGTCAGAGTAAGTGAACTCCTGTAAAATAAGAATCGGGAATTTTAAAGAAGTAAATTTGACCGTATAAATGACCGAAAAGAAGAATTATTAATTGAAGGCAAGTACCTCAGATTATCCGAATTCTATGTCATAGGTAGGTATGACTCCAAAGAATCATCTTGATATTGCATTTCTGTTATTCTTGCAATTATTTTGTTCCGTTTCATTGAGTCAACCGTAATCAATAATGTATTGTAATTAAGACACTAAAATGGTCGGTCGCCAAATACCTACACTCCAAATCACATGTACGTTAATGCTCGGTATACGATAATACGATTGATCACGATAAAATTTTAAAAGGCAAAACATTCGAGGCAACCGAGGCTAAATAAGCGCGGCGGCAACGTCGCAAAACACGCCACCGCCACGTGCACCTCAACTCTTGTACGGGAGTTGGAATTAACCGGCAACGTTGTTTCCCAACACATTTGCCAACGCCTCGGTGGCGGGTAAATGCTAGGAATGAAAGGCGGCATGTTATGTCACACCGGTCGCCTAAATGTCGGTAGGATGAATGGTAGTATACATGGCCGTGTATATCACCTAGCGCCTAGCTGCGTAGCGACAGATGGCGGAACTTTAATATTCGAAATCATCCACTTCACGCCCAATTTGGCTACCAGGACAATTTTTGCCAAAATGCTTGTGACGACATGTACTATGAACTGTGTAAAAATTTCGAAAAATAAAGTGGCGACCGTATATCGGTCGCCAAATGTCGGTGGTCGCCACTTTAGATGCATATTTGCCCATGCTGGTCGCCAAATAGACGGTGTTATGTATATATATATATATATATACATAACACCGTCTATTTGGCGACCAGCATGGGCAAATATGCATCTAAAGTGGCGACCACCGACATTTGGCGACCGATATACGGTCGCCACTTTATTTTTCGAAATTTTTACACAGTTCATAGTACATGTCGTCACAAGCATTTTGGCAAAAATTGTCCTGGTAGCCAAATTGGGCGTGAAGTGGATGATTTCGAATATTAAAGTTCCGCCATCTGTCGCTACGCAGCTAGGCGCTAGGTGATATACACGGCCATGTATACTGCCCTTCATCCTACCGACATTTAGGCGACCGGCCGGTGTGACATAACATGCCGCTTTTTATTCCTAGCATTTACCCGCCACCGATGGCGTTGGCAAATGTGTTGGGAAACAACGTTGCCGGTCAATTTCAACTCCCGTACAAGAGTTGAGGTGCACGTGGCGGTGGCGTGTTTTGCGACGTTGCCGCCGCGCTTATTTACCCGGTTGCCTCGAATGTTTTGCCTTTTAAAATTTTATCGTGATCAATCGTATTATCGTAAACCGAGCATTGACGTACATGTGATTTGGAGTGTAGGTATTTGGCGACCGACCATTTTAGTGTCTTAATTACAATACATTATTGATTACGGTTGACTCAATGAAACGGAACAAAAAAATTGAAAGAATAACAGAAATGCAATATCAAGATGATTCTTCGGAGTCATACCTACCTATGACATAGAATTCAGAAAATCTGAGGTACTTGCCTTCAATTAATAATTCTTCTTTTCGGTCATTTATACGGTCAAATTTACTTCTTTAAAATTCCCTATTCTTATTTTACAGGAGTTCACTTACTCTGACGGTGATGGTGGGATACGACCCAAATCCCATGTGTGAAACAAAAGGCGAGCTTACCAATTAATTTTAATCGAAAAAATAAAAATATTGCATGGATGATTCATCTAATCAAAACGACCCACGAACATTGTTTCCACAAAACTTCAACGTGTTGACCAAATCGAAGAAGAAAATTGATATAGAAATAACGAAAAATAAATACAGTGCGCAGATCACATGCCGTAGAAATGAAACCTTCAGAAAACTAAAGTAGGCAAGAGTGGGTAGGCTACGAAGCACCGCACAAAGAGGAGACCGATTATTCTATCTTAGGGGCATACATTAATTGAGCTCAAAATGGGGGGTCCAGTAAAATCTCACCAAATCTTGAACAGTTTTTCAGCATATTGTCGCGATCATATTTACCACAACGGGGGGGGGGGGGGCGTAACGGGATAGAATTGGGCGGGATGGGATAGGGTGGGACCCCAGATACACAACTGATGTCTCGTGAGGGGAGAGGGGGGGGGGCACCAAATCTCACCAAAGGGGGGGGGGGGGGGTTAAATTGTAAAATTAACTGCTCACGTTATTAATGTTTGCCCCCTTATTCTCTCGCAATCTAAATCCTATAGATGTATGTGTTTGCCTCTTTTTAGTGTCGCTAATTTTCGTTTCATCGAGTGTCAAATCACAACGGTGTTAAAGATGTTTTTACTTCAAAATAGTTCAACTGCCAGATTTTTGTTTTTATTTCGAAAAGGACTTAGGACAGGTGGTTTTAAAAATTTGACGGCGTCATCATTAAAAATTTTAAGTTAATTTTCACGTTCTGTGTAAGTTCTATTCAAGTTCTGTTGTTATAACAATGAACTTGAATACAACTTACACAGATTGTGAAAATTAACTTCAAATATTTGAAGAATCTGTCATTTTTTTTAACAACCCGTTAATTATAATTTTAATTGTTCGAGGCGTGTTTTCAGAAACATTGTATTCGAGGAAACAACATCGAAAACAATGCCACTAAATTTAATATAAATGTTTTTGTTTTTTTACTTTAGTTTCACACAGGAGGCCCTGAAGAAAATAATTACCTCAGGGCCTATGTCATCTTTGTGGACGCTGCGTATAGGAAAGGAAGGGGAGGAAGCTATGGGAAGGAAAAGGATTTTAGGGGTGGGTAGGAATCTAGGGTTCAGTTTGTCAAGGAGTGAGGGACGTATGAATCCATCCCTCTCACTGCGGTGCAAGGCAATGTTCCGAGAGAGTGCGGCTGGAGAAGTTAAAGGGACTTCCTTAACCACTCTCACCCGATCCGACCTGTCATGCTGCTGGTTGGCAGACGCATTCGCCACCAAGACCCGAACAAACCACACCCCATGAATCATTAGATGACTAAGTCGTAGGTGAAAATATTGAAATGAACCAGAACCCACCACATCAAATGCATCACAACCATATAAAAGTTTCTTAAATCCTTATCAGACAGTCGCGAGTAAACACACTACAGTAAAAAATTCACACGCGGTAGAAGTGAAACCTCCAGAAAAACTAAAGTAGACAAGAGCGGGAAGGCTACGAAGAAGTGCACAAAGAGGAGACCGATTATACTATCTCATTCTCTTGCAGGCTAAATTCTATAGGTGTATGTGTTTGACTCCTTTTATTGTCGCTATTTTTCGTTTCATCGAGTTTCAAATCCAAAACGGTGCTAAAGAAGTTTTCACTTCAAAATACAAATGTGCAGTTCACATGCAGTAGAAGTGAAACCTCAGAAAACTCTAGACAAGGGTGGGGAGACGACAACGAAGCACCGCGCGAAGAGGAGACTGAATAGCTACGAAGCACCGTACAAAGAAGAGACCGATTAGTCTATCGCATTCTCTTGCAGGCTTAATCCTATGGATGTATGTCTTTATCTCTTTTTAATGTTGCTATTTTTCGTTTTATCGAATTTCAAATCACAACGGTGCTAAAGAAGTTTACACGTACTCGAGTTTAATTTATGTACCTACATCATCTCTAAATATTTAAATTTTTAAAATTAGTAAGATATACATAATAAAAAAATGCTCGTACATCTATGGAATTTAGCCAACGAGAGAATAAGAGTATAATCGGTCTCCTCTTTGTGTGGTGCTTCGTAGCCACTCCTCCCACTGTATTCTAATTTATTTTCTGAAGGTTTCACTTTTAATTGCGTACTCGGATTTTTTAAAAGTGTTTCGGATACCTATTTAGCTACCTATTATTATATTTTTTTAATTCTTTTTAAACGTTTTATATCTTTTCATATACATAAGAAGATGAACATTCATTATAAGTGATAATTAAATCCTTTTTTACCTTTGGTAGAAAGCAGTCACTTTGTGGTTTGACAAAGATATTAATTGAAATAAAACAATCACTTAGTTTGTAACCACGATTCATCCATTAACCTTTTTTATACCGACCGGTTTCGCTTAACCTGCGCATCAGCGTTATTTCATTATATCTACTTTATCGCGTTGAAACCAAGCTCACGCACACTAACGAAATTCAAAACAATAAGCGCACACAAACTTAGCTGTTGCCGGCCGAATTCCCTACCCCCCCGCTTGACCAAACCCACACAGCTGTTATGCATTGTGGGTGTAGCCGGTAGCGTCTATCGCATCTTGTGTTCGGAACTCGGAAGTGCGTGCCGTAAGCCGTGCATATAGGTAGGTACCTATAGACTAGAGTGACTAGACAATAGAGGTTCAAAATGAGGCTAACCCAAACATTAATTCCTCCGTCGATGAAACCTTTGCAGTCACGTGGAGTATCATTTAGGGATGACGAATGACAAAATATCCAACAAAATATTTAACGGGAAGTTAGCTAGTTATTTTTAGCAAAAACTGAAAAAAAATTATAACTCTCGCTGGAAAAGTATTTCTTTCGAAAACTCTTCACATCTTGTTAGTATTAGGTAATTAATATCCACCTGATTAAATAGAAATCCAACAATATTTTGTTGGGAAAGTGTTTTTTTAAAAAGAGATTTGTTTTTTTTTTAATAATAATAATAATATTTGGATGATTTATATAGCGCCGTTTTTGTGAAAAATCACCTCAAGGGCGCTGTAAATTTTATTTCTATTGTTGCCGTGAAAATTCCTCCCTCCAATTTTTGATCACGAAGTGTCTTTATATTGGTGTTAGCTTTATTTAATCAAAAGATCCAACTTTTTTTTCTTTTTAAACCATTAGTAAAATTATAATTCTATGGTTATTATAAACCACTTTTACAGTAATCAAAGCAATTTTTGTTTAAAACATTCATTCTTTCATTGAGGTATAATATTCAATGCTTCTGCAATTCTTTGCACTTTCGGACATCCCATAAAACACAAAAAAAAATCAAGTCGGCTTCCCACCCCTCCCCGCCCCCGCCACGACCGCACTTACTTCGCGGACAGCTTATCCCGCGCCGATCGGCTCGCTTGCCCCCTGTGCGACTAGCCCCACCGCTTCCCTTACCCCGCGGACTCCCGTTCATACAAAAGTCACGTGGAATCTGCGTGCAATCGAAATCAATTAAAAAAAATAGGTTGCCGTTGAAAATTTTGTTGGATCTTTGCAGAAATCATTTTAACATAGCTATCCTATCAATTTGACTTAAAAAAATTGGACGGAGGATTTTTCCGGAGCGATATTTTTGACTGATATCAAAAAAGCATGTACCAAAAGAAAAAAATGTTGGATCTTTTGATTAAATAAAGCTAACACCAATATAAATACACTTCGTGATCAAAAATTGGAGGGAGGAATTTTCACGGCAAGAATAGAAATAAAAAAAACAAATCTCTTTTTAAAAACACACTTTCCCAACAATAATATTGTTGAATTTCTATTTAATCAGGTGGATATTAATTACCTAATACTAACAAGATGTGAAAAGTTTTCGAAAGAAATACTTTTCTAGCGAGAGTTTTAATTTTTTTTCAGTTTTTGCTAAAAATAACTAGGTAACTTCCCGTTAAATATTTTGTTGGATCTTTTGTCATTCGTCATCCCTAAATGATACTCCTCCACGTGACTGCAAAGGTTTCATCGACGGAGGAATTTTTGCGTACCTCAAACTCTTTATTGATTGGCCTACTACCTACCCAAGCAATAGGCCACTTGCATGGATTTCATAACGACTTGGAAAAAATCGTGTGGACAGATATGTTTACCAAGATTACGAAAATGTTAGTAAAAATTTTTAGAAATGTACAGTTTTTTTAAATTTATTTTTAAATAAATAAATCCATTATTTAGGCCCGTGACGTCACTACATGAAAATGTCCCATCGCCGAAAATGTTAATTATTATTTTTAATTTATAAACTAACGTTTAGACAAGATTTTTATGCATAGCACAAAGGGTAACAATTATTATAACAAATAATTATTTTGCGGATAGGCCACTTGCATCGCATTTAAAAAAAAAAATCCGGTTTAGGTAAATATTCTAAGACCTTCGGCATTTTTTTTTAATCGTATTTTTGAAACCCTGGCGATTTTTTGAAAATTTCAATCCGAAAAATCAGACCATTTTTTATAAACCGAAAAGACGGGACATAATTTTATGGGTGCGAAAAAACGATAATTAGATAGCCGAAAATCATTGCCGATACTTGCCGCCAACGGCGTTGGCGGCAAGTATCTTTTCTCGGTAGATTTTTAAATGTTGATGAGTGTTTCAGGCTGATAATTATTGCTTATAAAAATCGCCGAAAATGTTCCTATTAATTTTGTAAAATTCCACACTGATTTATTTTTTTTATATGGCAGCACTTTGATTTCAGGCGAATTTTTGAATTTGACATTTAACGTTCAGTAGAATTATTGTTTGTTCTCTGCGAACTTATCATTTGGTTTCTTTTTGACATATGTTATGAAGAGAACCCCGTTCATTTTACGATGTCTGCACGTGTTTTAGAGGTATAATGGTAGTGGTGCTGATCTTAAATTTATACCTGATTAAAAATCAAATTTTATAATATTCTTCTTATTATTATAATTTACAAGTACAAGTATATTTCATTGGATTTAGTAATATAGACGTTGAACATTATAATGATTTATGATCAATAAGATGGATCAAGGAAAAAAAATGTTTATGAGATGTAATATTTTTGGAATGCCTCGCTATTCTCCTGTGCCCTTTCTTGTGGAACACGTTCTTTTTTTTAAATGATTTTCGGCTATGTAATTACCGTTTTTTCGCACCCATAAAATTATGTCCCGTCTTTCCGGTTTATAAAAAATGGTCTGATTTTTCGGATTGAAATTTTCAAAAAATCGCCAGGGTTTCAAAAATAGGATTAAAAAAAATGCCGAATGTCTTAGAATATTTACCTAAAACGGATTTTTTTTTTTAAATGCGATGCAAGTGGCCTATCCGCAAAATAATTATTTGTTCTTTGTAGCATTTTGATCTCGCCTGATTTATAGGCCACTGCAATTAGTGCAAAAAAGGGGGTCGCGATCGGAATTATTTCGGTAGCCCCAATTTTTTTATATGTTGTTTTCGACCTTGGGTCACTTGAGCTTTCGCCGCCATTTTGAAAAAACCTGCCGAAATCGCGCCAAAATCTAGTTTTTCTCAAATATTTCGTTCCCAATGAAAATTTTGGGTAAGGTAACTTCACAAGTTTTGTAGAACATAAAATTACCTACAATTTTTATTTAAAAAAATTTCTTCTATCTCTAATAAGTATTGAGATACACAGCCGTAATAATATGTATAAGTTTATAAAAACAAGTATATTGCACGACTTGGTTTGACATTTTAAGAGTTATTTCTTTTTGAATCGGTTATTTTTGTTTTGAAATCTTTGTTTTTTCCTCATAAGTTCTCTATAGCTGCCAGCCCCCATGAAACTTTCGTCAGTCATAAATTAGGCTACACAGGATTATAACTCTTGTAGGATTATGGATTTCTTTATCTGCCTAATATTTGTGAGGGTATCGAGTTATTCTGTGGGGTTGAATCAGGAATTCAGTGAGAGCAAAATGTAGAGATGAGGCCTACACGAATTAAGAGGGATAACAAAGACGGCTAAACTATCATTGATTGGTTTGCTTGCCATGAACCATTTCCTAAAACATAAGAATGGGAAAAGATGGGGAAATTTCTTATGTCAACTTTGGAAACCTAGTACCTACACTTAAAACGTAAGGAAGCGATAGTTTTTTCTTGCGGCGGTGACCAGCAGCATAAAAAAATCAGCGTGTGACTGTGAGAATAGATCGATCAATGCTATTCCATCGTATGTGTATTGCCAAAAAGTGTGAAATTGAACATAAAAAATCCAAGATGAACTATCTCCTGTTCCACTGTCTCTTTTCTCAGAGGAAGGCATGCACAAATAAACCAAATCTATATCTTTTTTTACCACATCTATGTACTTAAATAATTACCTTAATTAATAATTTCATTTATGTGTTATGATTATATTGATGGTTAATATTGCTGTTATGTATGTTACATGTTATTTCAACAATAATAGTTTAAAATAAAAATAATAATCAAGGAATGCCAAGATTAAAACACTCTTCTTCTGATTCATTTTTTTACCTAATTTTTGTGAAATTTTTATTTAAGAACCTGGATACCAAATTGCGATATAAACATTAAACATATACCTATGTCTTTTATAAAATTTTATTCTCTACAAAAATGATGTCAGTAATTTTTTCAGAAAATTGTACTGGAAAAGAGATACGCACACAAAACCAAACAAAGTCAAGCAATTTACTTGTTTTTATAAACTTATACAAATTTTTACGACTGCATATCGTAAAAATTTATGCATATTTATTAGAGATAGAAGAATTTTTTTTAATAAAAATTGTAAGTAATTTTATGTTCTACTAAACTTGTACTGCTATTTTAGCCGAAATTTTTATTGGAAACGAGATATTTGAGAAAAACTAGATTTTGGCGCGATTTCGGCTGGTTTTTTTAAAATGGCGTCGAAAGCTCAAGTGATCCAAGGTCGAAAACTCAGATTTTAAATATTTAAGTGAGTATATAAAACATATAAAAAAATTGGGACTACCGGAATAATTCCGATCGAGAAAATCGCTAATTGCACTGGCCTATTAGTGATTCCTCAATGAATATATTGAGAGGGTATCGGCTCCTATAATCAATTAGTAAACGTTCGGCAATAACTACGTAAGTGATAAGTGATAATACTGATAATGCATGCATGGTTCATTATAATATAATATTGAATTATTCAAAATCAGTTTTTCGTTTTCGGATACGTTCATAAATATTCCATTTATTTGTATTTTGAAATAATATTAACGCAACGTGAAGATTTCTGCAAAAATATGCTCAAGTTCAGGATGCAGGAAAGTGGCAGAATTTTAAAAGTGATTCGTAAATAACAATAACTACTGGTTTTAAAATGTTCGAATGGAAGCTCGGAGGTATCCGGAGCTAAGTATATCTTTAAATGATACTGAGATTTACATTCAATCAATACACACGGATTGCAATCTTTAGGAAAAAAAAGAGCAACCTTTAGGCGTCGGGTCGTCGGGTGGGAATGCTATCCTTGTCCTACCGATATTTCAATAGAAGATGCTCCGAGGAACTAGCGTCCTTGATCCCTTCGGCGCCGGTGCAAAATCAAGAAAATACTCCAAACGCGCGCCCAACATATTTACACGGATGACATTTGTCACATGAGAACGAGTCGGTTCTTCGACTCGTTCTTGTGTTCGGCTGTGAAACGATTTGCCGGCCTTTGTGTTTCCTCCTTCCTACAACATGGGTCTCTTCAAGACCAATGTTCATTTCTTCCTCTCCTCAAAAAGACCCTCCACACAGTAACTCAGAAGATATAGGCCCTGAGGAAACGTGGAGGTAATGTAAAAAAAAAAAACTGCAGTTCAATCCTAGCTTTTAGTGAGACAGTGAAGGGAGGATTCATTCTGCATTTCATAACAAGCCAAAGTAGCTCGTTTGAACTCTCCCGAGAGTTGGGGTCAGCGGTCAGGGGGTTAATCACGTGCTTGGTGCGTGTATTTTGACGGTTGGCGGGATGATCACATGTTTGGCGCGTGTATTTTGCCGGTTGAGACTCGAACATTTCGGTTTCTCAAATTCAGTTGTCTTCAGTTCAGTCTGCAATCGTATATCGAGGATTGACATCCGTCCAGTTTAGTGTATTTGTGCAACCGAATATTTTAGTGACTACAAACAGTGTTTATTTCCGTCGATACAATGAACCGAAGCAAAAGAATTCAAAAAATAATGGAACTCGTTGGAAAAAAAAGTAAGTACCTGCTTTTAAATTTATTATTTGTAGATTTTATTTTTTATTGCTTTATTATTTGTAGATTTCTTGGAAAATTATATATAGAAGATTTTCCAAATATTTTTTCTTCTAATGATAGCACTCCAAACTCTTTGAAAAAATCCAAGTCGGCTCCTTCCGTGAGATTTAGGTTCTAGTTTTTTTACCACAACCAAAATAATTAGAAGTAGATCCTGTACCTACCTAGATAATGTACTGGGCGCTCCTTTCAATCTAAATCATCTCATATTTAAAGATTAATTGAAGGATGTAATACATGATTGTAAGTATTTACATATATATAATTCTGACAAAAGTACCTACATTGAAGTATGGATAAAACAACTAACACAGTTATATATATATATTATTATTTCATAATCAAGGCTGAGTAAGCGTAAAAAGTAAGATTAAGAAAGGGACACTCAGATTGTTTGGGCATGTAAAGTGAATGAACGAAGAAATTAGTGTAAGGAGACTGAACGACTGCCTCCTGTTTTATTATATATTTTAATTTTTAAGTTCTTGTTTTGTCCTGTGCTACTAGATAGCACCATTATTATCTAATATTGTTGTCCTGTGAGTGCTGTAACAGCACTGTTAATATTAGGTACTAATTGTTGTTCTCTTGTCATTGCTTTGCATAAACTGTATATTCTTTATTTTATCAATATTTTTTTTGAATTAGACAATTCACCCTCAAAAGAGTGCTTTGTGTATCAATATTTTGTAATGGATTCGGAGCACTGTAGGATCATTTTTAAGTTTACTGTAGTTAAGATAGTTATAATATATTTAACATTAAAAAATAAGGACAAACATTCCCGGGTCACGAATAACCTAACAATATTTGAAAATCTCGTACTACCATCATAGAAAGCGGAAAATGTTGCTTGTGTCGTAATAGAGGACTTAGCCAGCCGAGGATTTGAACAAGGGACGCCTGGGTGGGATCTAAACGCGATGCCGACTCAGCCACCGACCGGTCGAATGCGAAATAATAACTTGAAGTGAAATAACACAAAATTGCGCTATACAAATATTACGTTATTATTATTATTATATTACACAAATGTGAATGTGAAAGATCAAGTGAATCAGATACTTGAGTCAGGACATGTCAAGAGTCAGAATAATTGAATTTGTATGAGACGATGTGTGAATGTAAATGAGGCAAGGAATGTGTGCCAATAACGAGTTGTTGGCGGTGCGTCTTCTCTGCCTATCCATGCGGGGAAATAGCAGGTTAGTTAGTTAGTCAGGTAGGTACATATATTAATTATTATGATATGATAACTAAAAAGCAAGAAAAAACCAAAATATGTGAATTTAAATGCACACAACTTTAAAAAAAATGCTGGGGTTTAGAAAAAAAAATAAAGAATTGGGCGAATCGTTAGACGCAAAAATAAATAAGGATTTAAGTATATTATTTTTAACCACCGACACAAGGAGCAGTGTTATAAGTTTGACTGTTTGTGTGTGTGTCTGTCTGTGTGTGGTATCGTAGCTTCTAAATTAATGGATCGATTATGCTGCGGTTTTTTTTGTTTGAAAGCTGACGTGATCGAGATGGTTCTTAGCTACAATTCATGAAAATCTGTTCAGGCGTTTCAAGGTCATCAGCTGTTTTTTGTGTCGGGGGTTGCTTAAAATTTTGAAAATTTTACTTATATATAGGTACCTTTGACGCTCTATAACTCTGTAATTTATTTAATATGTTTTATACGCCCCTGATGACGGTTCAGATTGAACCGAAACTTATTATAGCACTTAATCATTTAAAATTTTTGTACGGTAGGAATAATTGTGTTATGAAATTCTGATTTTTGGCGAAGGTAATTTCAATAAAAAGAAACATTATATTATAAAAGTTTTTTTACTGTGAATACCGCCCAAGAGTCTCAGCTGCTCCCGTCTGAAGCCAGTGAAACTATCGCATCCCCAATTGGGGTATGTTGGGGAGAGGAAGACGGTGGGGAAGAGGAAGGTGGGGAAGTACCTGGCTATTCTGATCTGGTCACCAAACTCGGCTAAAGCCATTTCAAGCAACCTTTCATTTCTGAATGGTGGTCTTACACCAGGTCGATACTGATAGTAACTTTTACTCTGGAACGTGCTGCGAATATACTACACATTATTTTTCTTTAATTTTTGAAATAACACAAATTAATCAAATAAAATTTATTTGCGCACGCGGGGATTCGATCCCGCGACCTTCTATATAAAAAAAACAATTTTGAAATGTTACATTTAAATTACGCATTTCAATATACATACATTTAAAAAAAATAATGTAGGTATATTTGTTTGTCAACTTACAAAATTTCAAGTTGAAACATTCAAAATATCTTCTTTCCACCCCTTGCGAAAGTTTCTGGATTATTAGAACCACATCCACATAGTACATCGGAAAAGTTATTTAACCATTACAAAAACTCTTATTTTAAATATTTAAATATATTTTTATTTACATAAGTATGTTATTCAACAATTTTGATCGATTGTTCTTGTTTCTTTGATAGAATTTAATTTAGTTTAATTTTTATTTATCATTATTACACAGTATATTTTATGTATGTACAAAAATAAATAGTATATAAAAAGACAGAAAAAGGAAATGAGCACTGGTGTCATGAAAGTTGTATAATATTTTGCAATATTTGGTTCGCGAATTGTTTGAAAAGTGAGTGTGTTTCATGTATTTTAGCGATCGGTAGGGAAAGAGGGAGGGGGAGGGGAATCCGGGAGGGGTGGAGGCGAAAGGAGTGGAGTTCATGGAGGGGGGACGCGCGAGTTGAAGGGGAGGCGGAAGGAATGAGAAAGGACACAAAGGGACAAATATTTCTTTATAAGTGGCATTTCAACGCATGCCGGGAACACGCTAGTTTATTTAAAAAAAATATTTTCAACTGAATTCATATTATAAGGTTTCAAAATTTTCCAGGAAGAAATTACGACCTATGTGTTGGAATATCGAAATGTAAATGTGTTGGAGTATCGAAAACTTCTCTCAAAATCTACTGATATAACAAGAGCAAAATATTTAAGTTATAGAATATTTTTTTGTTTCTAAGCCAGATGCATTCACGCTATTTTCAAAATCACCAAAAAACATTTTCGAGAAACAAAAAAATATAGATATAAGATATAAATAAGAAAAAAACGTTTATTATTTTATCTAAATGAGTTAAGTTTGATTAGAACAACCAAACCGTTTATTAAAACCAATTTAGCAGAGCCACTGAGCATTGACTACTAAACACCGGTGTACTTTCTAAACTTAAAAGTGTTGTAGATACTCGTACAACCGAAAATTTCATTTTTATAAAATTTTTAATGTATTTTAGCGGTTTTTTAACTATGTTTCGAGTAATAGAACGGCGGAGGGAGTATCGGCATTTTTAATTTCGATGTGTTAGCATAAATTATAGCGGCGTCAACACGGCTTGATTTATGAAAGTAACCGAAGATTATGATGATAGTAAAATCAATGCCTGTTGGAGCTTTTAGGAATACTTTTTTATGCAGTTATTGAGGTAATTTATCTATGGAAAAATGCAAGAGTTGCACTAATTATGTAAAAAATGATAATTTACGAAAAAATGCAAAGAAATACATATCGCTTTTTTTCCGCTCTCCAATTGTCGCATAAACGACACCTTTATAAAAACACACTGTAGGATTACAAATTTCGTATTACGTTCTCTCGATGCGATTATTAACTTTTTTCTGTTTTTATTTTAGAACCAGCAACTGTAAATAATAATGAGGATGAAAACTTCACCGCTGAAGAGCACTCCCTAGTGAATGAGGTAAATAAACTTACAATCTACACCTTTTTTTTAATCCACTCGCCCTGAAGAAAATAATTCCCCTTAGGGCCTATGTCATATTTGGAAATGCTGTGTAGGAAAGGAAGGAGGGGTAGTTTTCGCAAGGAAAAAGGTATGAGGGGTGGGTAGGAATCTGGGGGTTAGTGTGTCCAGGAGTGACAGACGTATGCATCCATACCTCCCACTGCGGAACAAGGAGATGTTCCGAGGGAGTACGTTTGGAGAAGTCAGGGGACTCCCTCAACCATTCTTTCCCGATCCGGCCTACCATGCAGCTGGTGCATCTGCCGCCAAGACCCGTATTTCCAATCCCTACCGCGGTAGGGATTGTTATGCATAAATCACCTTACAAACATTTTTGGGATTTTGCACAACAAACCCTATACTGATTCAGTCGCCTATGCTTTTCGTTGCTCTGTGAGGGTGACAACCATAATTATAGAGTAGTTTTTGATAATTATTAAATGTGTACAATATATGCATTATATTCCCAAATATAATTCCCATATAGATTGCATTATGTTCCCAAAAGGTAAGATACCCATTGTGGGATCTTTAATAATACAGTGACAGTACATGTAGATATATATATATATAATTAAAACGAGAAATACATATTTCGTCATTTACTGCCTATTCCTTGCTTTAGTGACATTCATATATTGTCACATTTACTTACAAGCCCTTTCCTACTGGTTCAGTTACCTCAACATACGATAATACCAAAAGATAGTTTCCCACAGGGGTAAGCAGAGAGGATGGACCGCCAAATAACACTGCTTGTTTAAATCACATCAACATACTTTAATACCATCAGACAGTTTCACGGCAGGGGTAGGCAGAGAGGAAGGATCGCCAAATAAAAATGCTTGTTTTAATGACATCAACATACTTTAATACCATCGGATAGTTTCACCGCAAGGGTAGGCAGAGAGGATGGACCGCCAAACAATTATGTTTTACTGCTAGCTTTAATCACGTGCATATGAGATAATTTATAGTACAGTGACAATAGATACTTTCACATATATATTTAAAAATAGCAATACACGTTTAATTAATATTAAAACTAATTACGGTGGTCACTTTCACAGAAACAGAGAAGAACAACGAAGCGCATAGGCGACTGAATATATATAGGACTTGTTGTGCGAAATCCCCACCAGGCAGAGAGGATGGACCGCCATACAATTATGAAACGCGGTAGGGATTGGAAATACGCGACCCGGACAAATCTCATCCCATCCCATCTCAGTCACCACACGTAGCGAACCAATTGGGGTGACCTATGGCACAGGTGTTGGTTCCATTTAATGGTTCCCGAGGCGGCGGTACCCATACGTGCCTACCAAATTGAAACTACATTCTACCTCACGTTAAATATTTTTATTTATAGGTTAATGGAAACCAAGACACCGTTTTATGTTATTGTCCGTAATTACATAGTGCTGTTTTCTGTTTTAGCCACACCAAGATGACTCCTCGGATTCATACCAGCCGTCTGAAGCAGAAACCAAATTCTCTGAGGTACGTGCCTTCAATTCATAATTCACCTTTTCGATCGTCTTTTATTAATATTGAAATACAATTTAATATACTGACTTTTTTAAATTCCATTTTCTTATTTACAGGAGTTAACTTTCTCAGGCGGTGATGATGTGGATACGACTGTCGAAGATGATGTTCCCAAATCTACACAAGTTTCGGACAGCGGGATGTTTGAAACAAATGCTACAGTAATGAGCAAATCCAAGAAGACAACTGTTAAGGATATATCAAACAAAAGAGTTCGACTGCCAGACTTTTGTTTCTATTGTGAAAAGGATGTGAATAGTTTTTCTCGTCATGTATTCAGAAACCACGAGATGGAATGCGAAGTGCAAAAAATCCTTTCAACACCAAAAAATAGTAAGGAAAGAAAAGTGCTACTTACCGAATTGCGTAAAAAGGGAAACTATATTCAAAATTGCCAGGGATGCATAAAACCTATGAAAAAAAAAAGAAATTCCTCATCTAACGATTATTTGCCTTGCCCCAAATGCTTGGGTTTTTATTCCAGACAACAACTGTGGAAACATAGAAAAGTATGCGACCGTAATGCCGACAAGTTTACCCAGGCCGAGGCTCAAAATGTTTTAGTAAGAAATTTAAAAATTGATCCTAAACTAAAAGAACTGGTATTTCCTCGTATGAGAGCAGATCGGATATCTCTCATTTCGAAAAGAGACAATTTGATTTGCGCTTTTGGCTCTCAATACTTGAAAATTCACCGGGAAAAACACTTCATTCACGTGGTTTCTCGAAAAATGAGAGAACTCGGTAAATTACTTCTCGAAATTAAAAACATCGAACCCAGCATAACAGATTTATCCTGCACTTTAAAACCCCAATATTATGATATCATAGTAGCTGCCACAAAAAATTGCTCGAAATACAATGAAAAGGAAGAAAAATACTTGAGTCCGACCTTTGCAATGAACATAAGCACATCCATTAAACAATGTTGCAATTTAGCCATTATACAAACATTAAAATTGGAAAGAGGAATTGAAACCGCCAACACCGAAGCTGATCTGAAAACTTTGATTCAAATCATTGAAGCTAATTGGAAGTTTGACGTGTCATCCCAGGCAGCAGATGATTTGAACCTGAGGAAGTGGAATAAAATCACACTAGTTCCTCTTGCGAGTGACCTTAAGCTATTGAAAGACCATCTTTGCAATACCGCCAAGAGAGCAGTAAGTAACTTATTCGAAATTGAATATGATGTTTTGGCGTATATAGATTTGGTGGAAACAATATATTGTCGGGTTCTGTTGCTAAACCGACGTCGCCCAGGAGAACTGCAACGTCTGCTATTAGATACTTATACGAGTACCGAAAGTTGTGAGAATAAATACGAAGAGTTTGACAGAGTTACTTCCGCAACTGAAAAAATTCTGATCAAAACATTAAAACGCGTCGTGATACGCGGTAAAAGAGGAAGAGGTGTTCCTGTTTTATTTTCATCCGACGTTCAGAAAGACATAACAACGTTAAATGAACTAAGGTATAAGTACATTGATGAAAAAAATCCGTTCTTATTCGCGAAACCGAATTGCGAAACCACTATTTGTGGCTATAAGGTAATTGAAAAACACGCCAAACTCTGTGGGGCTAAAAACCCAAAGGCTATTACATCCATTAGACTGCGAAAACATCTAGCAACATTAACACAAATTTTCAACATGAGCGAAAATGACATAGAACAACTCGCAAATTTTATGGGCCACACTAGTGGGATTCATAGGAAATCCTATAGATTGCCCGATGATGTATTTCAAACTGCCAAAATATCAAAATTACTTTTCCTGATGGAAGATGGCAAGGCAGATGCCTACAAGGGTAAGAGTCTCGATGAGATCGATTTAAATTTAGACGAAGAAGTCGTGGGGGAGAATATAGAAATTGAAGATGTTATAGAATACCAAGTTGATGTGGAACTTGAACCGACCACATCAAAACAATCACAAAATGTATTACATCATCATCAGACAGTCGCGAGAACAAATCCAAAGAAACGCAATTTGGTGCCCTGGACGCCTCAACAAAGGAAAATTGTTTTAAAATATTTTAAAACGCACATTAACGAGCGTCAACCTCCAAAAAAACATGAATGCGAAACCTTAAAGGAGCAGTATCCTGATATTTTGGCCAATAAAGAATGGCTAAAAATAAAAGTTTTTATTCAAAATGCATATACCAAAAAATGAAGCATTTAATAAAAAGTCTTTGTGCTATAAGTATTGTAAAACTTTTATTTTTCAGATACTTGTTTTTTAGCCATTTTTTATTGGCCAAAATATCAGGATACTGCTCCTGGTTTCGCATTCATATTTTTTTGGAGGTTGACGCTCGTTAATGTGCGTTTTAAAATAGGTATTTTAAAAGAATTTTCCTTTGTTGAGGCCTCCTGGGCACCAAATTGCGTTTCTTTGGATTTGTTCTCGCGACTGTCTGATGATGATGTGATTGATGATGACATTTTGTGATTGTTTTGATGTGGTCGGTTCAAGTTCCACATCAGCTTGGTATTCTATAACATCATCAATTTCTATGTACAGCGCCCTTGAGGTGATTTCTCACAAAAACGGCGCTATATAAATTAGCCAAGTATTATTATTACTATTAGATAGATTTACTTACAGACATAATATTTTGAAAAATGCTAAAGGTATTACACGTTTTTTATAGGTCATCATTATTTTTTTTAATTCTGTTTAATTTTTTTTTAGTTTTATGTTTTTTTTGTTATTTATGTGAAGAATTTTTTTTTCATTTTATTTTTTAATTAGGTACCTACCTAATATTTAATCACAATTTATTTATTTTCTTCTTTTAGATTTTTCATGTAACATATTACTGCCATAGCAGACTGGGTTTGCACTACCCACCCAGTCCTGCTGGATTAAAAACTTAAATAACATATTCAAGATATTGATAAGTAGTTACTTTTCTCATTTCAATTGTTTTAGATATCGATTAAGTAAATATGGATAAACTTAATTTTATTACGTTTTTTTTTTATTTTCAAAATTAGTTTTGAATAAACTATTTGTATTTGTCATGAGTCATTTGTAATAAGGTTTTTTTAAATTGTTTTTGACTACGTACTATATATATTTTTGTTAAAAGTGTCACATGTTTTCGTAGGTCTTCTTCTTATTTATTATGAAAGATATGTTTTTATTATTTTTTTAAGGTTTTGGATACCTACCTATTATTAAAATAATAATATTTTTTTATGATCAAAGTATGATATGTTTTCATATGGCAATTTTTTATTTAGATACCTACCTATTTTTAATGAATATATATAAGTTGTTTATTTGAATAAGAGGTACTTTGTATGCTTATTTAACGTTGTTATCTTTTAAATGTGTTTTAATAAACGATTTGTATTCGTCATGAATGATAACACGGATTTGTTAATTTAAAAATTGTTTTTGATACTTACCTGTTAAATATGTTTCGGTTAGCATTGCTTATTTTCTCAATCCTCATGCTCACGAGTGATAAGTTTTATATTTAATTTATTTTCTTGATTATTTTTGATGGTTCCATCACGCAATTTGAACATCCCTTTGAAAAGTCATTAAAATTTAAAATAAAAATAATTTGGAAAAATAGCTAATACTTTTGTATTGACTTTCAGAGAAGGTGTCGAAATTGCATGTTTCTGAGTTTTTCAATCACCGCTTTAGATTACCTAGCTAGAGGTACAGGTACCTATTTCCTATTAAGATTGTGATTGCAATCACAATAATATGTTTATGCTTAATTCATTTTGAAATTTTTTTTTAACGAACGATTTGTACTATTTTGAAGATATTTATTGTGATTTTTATTTTTTAGATACTTACCTACTGAAATGATTTTGTTTTAATCAATCTATTTGTATCTATTTAAAGGTTAACTAATTCACAATGAGTGATAATTTTTTTAATGTTTTGTTTCCTGTACTTTGTATACTTATGGATTTAATTTTTTAATTTTGTTTTAAATAAACGTTTTGTAAAAGAAAAAGTGTTTTGATTTTTTAATTTTTTATGTGAATACAAGAGTCTCAGCTGCTCCGATCTGGAGCCAGTAAGACAATAGCATCCCCGATTGGGGTATGTTGTGAGGCTGAAGGTAGTGTGGAGGGGAAGGAGATGGAGGAGAGGAAGGTGGGGAAGTACCTGGCTATTCAGATCTAGTCATCAAACAAAGCCATTTCAAGCAATGTTTCAATTCTGAATAGTGGTTATTTTTAATATAATCGCATATTATTTTTAATGAATTAATTGTGAAATAACACAAATTAATCAATAAAAATGTATTTGATCCCGCGACCATCGGTTTGCGAGTCAAGAGCCTTACCCCTCGACCACTCCGGCCGTCATTGTTGATTGTTATCATTTTGAATCAACCAGCCAAGACGACAGGAATTCATATTATGAATCTCATAATATTATAATTTGTTAATCGAAACAGCATTTACTTTGTAGAATTCAATGTTAAAGGACCAATTTAGTAAAATTAGGACAAAATCCAATAGGTCCAAAACGTCTGTGAATGGTTTTTTCATTACTAGGTGTACTGATCGACGGAAAAAAGTCTAACAAAATCTGATGACCGGAAGTGAGTGTAAAGGCGAGTCTCAAAAATACATACCTAGATATTTTGTGGAAGCTTTTGTTGGTCAAGTCAACTGCGTTTTTGTTTTACATCGGCCACGGAAATCAAGAACATTGTAACCCTGCCCCAAAGTTATTGTTTTTCACGGATGTATGAAAATACTTTGTCGCTGGAGACTTGATGCGGAGATCAACGCCGCTAACCATGTTATTAATATAGTATAAATTAGGCAAAACTTCTTTGTAATTTATAAGCGTAGAACACTAATTATTTTTCTACCAATCTTACGGTTCTTACTGTCAGTTAATTCAATTTATTTGGCTAAGCCATTGGTTCCAACACAGTCATCGCCCGTTGAGAGTTCAATTCCCCGGCTGGCTAGGTTCTCCATAATTGAACAATCAACCACATCAGCCGCTGTAATGATGGTAGTACAATTGGGAGGTTAGTACAATTCAATTTGGGAAGCGGGAATGGGTACCGCCACCCCGGGAACTTTTGGATAACCAAAACCTTTGGATAACCAAAACCTCTGCCATAGGTCACCGCGAGTGGTTCGCTATGTATGATGATTCAGCAGGGGTGACCGGGTTAATGGGGTGAGATTTGTCAAGGGCCTGAAGGCGGATGACCGGGACACGATTCCTACCCACCCCTTAAACCCCTTTCCTGAACATAACTTTCCTCTTATTCCTTTCCTTAAAAAACCCTCCACACAGCATCCCCAAGTATAGGCCCTGAGGGAAATTATTTCCTTCAGAGTCTCCTGTGTGGAGCTCATGTAAAAAAAAAATAGTGACAGGTTATTCGTAACCAGAGAATAATTAATTATTTCTAAAAAATAGTACCTATATTGCAGTTGTCAATTGCTACGTATCGCAAAAAGGTAGCCACTTTTATGCATTCCGAATAATTATTGGCACCTGAAATAACCTTTCGGTCAAAGCAGAGCTTTAAAATAGAAGCCATAAGCGATAGTTAATTTTGACACGATATTTACGTTGTTTCTGTTCACTCTATACCTATATTTTTTTACATTAGCTCCACGCAGGAGGTCCTGAAGAAAACAATTCCCCTCAGGGCCTATGTCATCTTTGGGGATGCTGTGTAGAGGGTATTTTTAACGAAAGGAAGGAGAGGCAGTTCTGGGAAGGAAAAAAGTATGAGGGAATGTTTAGAAATCTGGGGGTCAATGTGTCCAGGAGTCACAGACATACGAACCCATCCCTCCCACTGTGGTACAAGTCCTTGGATCGAGAGTCCGGCTGGAGAGATGAAAATGTCTCCCTCAACCAGTCTCTCCCGATCCGGCCCGCCATGTAGTAGGTGGGCAAATGCGTAGGCCGCCAAGACTTAGACAAACCTCACCCCGTGAACCCGGACACCCCTGATAAGTCACCAAACATATCTGACCACTTGATGTGACCTATGGCAGGGTTGTTAGTTATCCGATAAATGGTTCCCGGGGCGGCGCACTATGGAATGGCACGGAACAAGGCCGTCTCATAAATCGAAAAAGGGTGTATTTTTTTTTCAAATGTACCTATAGCGGTTTTAATAAGATTAATGATTGATAATTTTTTATCCGTTGAAAATAAAAATTTTTTTTGTCTTTTTAAAATAATGTCAAACCCGATCCGGCCCGCCATGTAGTAGGTGGGCAAATGCGTAGGCCACCAAGACTTAGACAAACCTCACCCCGTGAACCCGGACACCCCTGATAAGTCACCAAACATATCTGACCACTTGATGTGACCTATGGCAGGGTTGTTAGTTATCCGATAAATGGTTCCCGGGGCGGCGCACTATGGAATGGCACGGAACAAGGCCGTCTCATAAATCGAAAAAGGGTGTATTTTTTTTTCAAATGTACCTATAGCGGTTTTAATAAGATTAATGATTGATAATTTTTTATCCGTTGAAAAAAAAAATTTTTTTTGTCTTTTTAAAATAATGTCAAACCCGATCCGGCCCGCCATGTAGTAGGTGGGCAAATGCGTAGGCCGCCAAGACTTAGACAAACCTCACCCCGTGAACCCGGACACCCCTGATAAGTCACCAAACATATCTGACCACTTGATGTGACCTATGGCAGGGTTGTTAGTTATCCGATAAATGGTTCCCGGGGCGGCGCACTATGGAATGGCACGGAACAAGGCCGTCTCATAAATCGAAAAAGGGTGTATTTTTTTTTCAAATGTACCTATAGCGGTTTTAATAAGATTAATGATTGATAATTTTTTATCCGTTGAAAAAAAAAATTTTTTTTGTCTTTTTAAAATAATGTCAAAGTACGGGCTCAGGCTGAGATATTTAATTTAATCAAAATGTGGAATATTTTGTGGTACAAATCTCAAGCATTCGAGCTAGTTTATATATAGTTTATTATATATCATTGTAACAGTTGTTTATTAAGCTGTTTTAATATATATTTTAAATATTTTATTTTTAAATAATACTTATTTATAAGCTCCCTTCAAGCAAGTAATACCGAAACCAGATTTTGACAAAGTTCGGGTAAACTTTCAACTAGTAGCAGGGTTTGGACCTGTGAATCTGAAAACACAATTATAAAATATAAACCTTTTTTTAATAGGTTCATTAAAAAAGTTTGCGGATTTTGTGCGTTTTAGCGTCAATAACGTTTTTTTCTGCTGCTCATTTTTATCAGAAAATTACCTTGTCGCAAGGATAAATTGTTTTTGAAATGTCTTGTTTGGAATCAAAATATTAACCATTCAATAAATAAAAATATGAAATACAAAGATTGTTTAGTTTTTCATCAGCACACCAAATTTTATTTTTTTATAATAAGAAACAAAGAAGTTACAGGTTTATGGGACGATACAGAGCATTTGCAACCACTGTCATTATGGAATGGCCCGGAACAAGACCGTCTCATAAATCGAAAAACTATACTTTTTTTCGTATATTACCTATACTGGTTTTAATAAGATATATAATTAGTTAATTTTTATTTCGCGAAAAAAAAAATTTTTTTGTTCTTTTGTATATTTAAAATAATGTCAAAGTACGGGTTCGGGCTGAGATATTTAATTTAATCAAAATGTGGAATTTTTCGTCGTAAAAATTTAAAGCATTTGAGCTACTTTATATATAGTTTATTATATATCACCGCTAAGGTTGATTTTTAATCTAAAATAATGTGTATTTGAAATATTTTAGTTTTAAGTAATAATGATTGATAAGATCCCTTTAAGAAAATGATTTCTAAACTGGATTTTAACAAAGTTCAGGTAAACTTTCAACTGGTCGCAGGGTTATCCCCTGTGGATATTAAAACACCATTTTATAAGAAAAACATTTTTTTAATGTTTTAATTAAAAAAAATTGAGAATTTTTTGCGCAACAGCGTCAAAAACGGTTTTGCCGCTGCTCCTTTTTATGAGAAAATTACCTTGTCGCAGTACTAAAAAAGGATAAATTGTTTTTGAAATGACATGTTTTATGTCAAAATAATAATAATTCACTAAATAAAAATATGAACCAAAAAGATTTTATAATTTGATTGATATTGTCTCCCAAATATAAAATGATATCATAATAATCGTCTACCGTTTTGAATTCTGGGGATTCTTTTTTGGTTTCCTTCAAAATAATATTTGTACTGGAGTATTTGCGGCTCTGAACGCAAATTATTATTATTTTTTTTTAAATCATATAAAATTGTACACGAATGCATTCTTTAAGTTTTCTACTATTTCCTCACCAAGCTAAGTGATTGTGTAACGGAGAAGCCTGTTGACGTAGATAGAATTCTAACCCGTGACATTCTGTTCAGGA
Organism: Limnephilus rhombicus; assembly: GCA_929108145.2. Lineage (NCBI taxonomy): Eukaryota > Metazoa > Arthropoda > Insecta > Trichoptera > Limnephilidae > Limnephilus > Limnephilus rhombicus. The sequence continues at coordinate 45,138,367 of OV815289.1, read as the reverse complement.
AGCAAGCATTATCCCCAGCGCCACCAAACCAAACAGGAAAATTTAAAAGAATGTCAAATTTTATTATGTCGTCAAGTTAGCCTCTGTGTGATAACCAATCATTATGTACCTACGATACACGGTTGGCAAATCGAGACCGAATTAAAAGGATTCTGAAAGCATCGTAACATAAACGTACTGCATACAGGAATATACGGAGGTCGTCAAATGTTCGTCACGAACGGACGCCCTAAATATGGAATGAAGTGTGATATACGTAAGATATACGCGGTTGCCAAAACGGCGGCCAAATGAAAGGACGCCCAAAAGACTCTAAAGTATACGTACCTATCAAAAATTTGAATACCCTCAAAACACAATTTCTGGATAATTCTTTTACTATCACTCTTTTTTCAACCTAAAAACATGTGAACATTCACAGCAATTTTATTAAAAAACCTACCGTAAGCAGTGGTAGCCAAAAGGATGCGAAGTGAAAGGACGCCAAATCTGTAGCGGGATGTATATATATATATATATATATATATATATATATATATAATTTTATTGTTCCCAAGAAAAATTTAATCAAAAAGAAAAACACTTATTTAAAAAGAAAAAAAAAGGGTATCGATTCCTACCTCTGAATTCATCAATAACTATTAAAAATAGTTGTGTGTTTGATAAATTTCCAAGTCAATGTTTTGTATTTAATTTTATATATGTATTAATATAACTTCAGAAAATCCAGAGCATTTGAAATAAGTTATGATATTAGAAATTATTTCAATCATAATATAATTATAAATACCAGTATATTATTAATTATTTATTGAGACAAAGTATATATAATTGAATATATATGTATACGTAATTAATATACTTATCGGGGATCAGACTAGACAATTGCGCAAGGTAGGTCATTATCAAACAAATAAAAAAAAATTAGAGCCATCGCACACGTCTTCGGGAATGTCTAAAGTAAACACACATCGTGCGCTTTGAATGTAGGTCACGAGGCCGTCGGGAATGTTTACATAATTAAAATTGTTTACAAAATAAGTCGGTCACTGGGATACTAGTTCGAATACGTTAAAAAGAAGAAAAAAAATGACCTTGATTAGTGGATATCGTACTTAGGTATTAACTTCTAGGAACGGGATAAAATTATGATATTGCGCAATTATGAGAAACAAAAAAAATTAAACACAATCTTTAATTTGAACGTAAAGAGATATCTATAGAACTAAACAATTGAAAATAAACAGATTTATTATAGCAAATCAAATAAGGTGTATTGAAGATTTACATGAAGCAGTTGATAAATCACGGGATAGCTTAATAAGGTGCATTGAGGATTAACATGAAACAGCTGATAAATCACGGGATAACTTAATAAGGTGTAATGAAGATTTACGTGAATCAATTGAGAATCACGGGATAGTAAGAATTTAGCAAAAGTTGAAACTTGGAGGGGAGGGAAAGAAAAAAATACAGTTCAACCAACAGAAGGCAGTGGTCGCTTCTATAACAAGGACCATTATCCAAACAATAGAGATGACGGGTCTCTCAAATAAAACCGTCAAAAAACCAAACAAAAGCTTGGAGTTTTGGCGAATCTCCAGAACACATCGCCAGATAGATCTTAATCTACTAGTATTTATTTATATTACCAACTATTCTTACGTATGTATTCGGTATCAATCTTAGAATTTCGCAGAATTCTATGGGCGAGATCCGAGCTTAAAATGCGATGCAAGTAGTTTCGTATTGCAAGTTATAAACCTTCCCAAAATGTATGTTTATATATATATCTTTTTATGTACTGTTCATTGGATGAAACGAACTCACTTACAATTAGTGCTTTAGACCTGTCGGGTCACTCTCGTCTCATTTCTAGAACGTGGAGGGAAGATTCACGACCCGTAACTCCACACAACCCCGTGAGTATATGATTGCATATAGGACGAAACCGGTTCGCCCTAAGTAAATAGTAAATCTTGGAGGAGCAGGAATTTGGAGGTATCTAGGCTCGGGTGAAGACCTGAAGGCAGTGCATGATGGCGAGAGGAAGGTTCGGTTGGGACGCGATAACTTAGGTATCAATCAATCGAACCGTGCCAAAAGATTGTGTGAATTTCTAGTTGAAACCTGATCACCTTGCTTACTTGATGGAGGCAGGAGCCAAATTTTGCCAGAAAGGGTTATTCTGAGTTCGTCAAATATGCAATTAACTAATTACATTAACCTACTAAATCCATCTTTATATGTACCTTATAGCAGCTGAATCAAAATGGAGGGGCGCCAAGCAGATACAAGATACAATCATAATCAAATTTACTAACATTTAACCATTTGAGTTATATTTAATTATCTGTTCAATTAGTCATGTGTAGTTTCGATTAGTACTGTTTATTTACGAATTCATTAGGATGTAGGGGATCTTAATAAACGACAAAGGGAAGTTAGCTCATTTAGAGAAATTACTTAAAGTTAGATTTGCAAGAGAGAGACCAATACAGTTTGAAACTCAACGCTCCGTTTAGAATCAAAAGGGTTACCACAAAAATGAAAGTAATTAAAGTCCTATATCATAAATCAAAAAAATTACACAACGTTTGATGGAGTTTAATTACAACCTAAATACGAAAATATTTACGTTCAAAGTCGTAAATAACGTATTAATTAGTTAAGTACATATATCTCTAAAGATATATAGTACAAGGGAGCTTTAAGTAGCTTTTTGTAGTTATCAGAGGAAATAAGGGTCCAATTTTCATAAAGGCTTGTGTGACGTAGGGGAGGAATTTTCCATCCCTACCACACATATGCAAAGCCTTAAGAATTTAAATATCGACCAGAGTCAAGAGAAAAAGAAAATATTACGACTGGTGCCAAGTGTCCAGGAGTAAATAAAATTCAACAATACGATTAAGGAAGAACATCACACTGTCTAGTACTAGGGTATCCTGGCTTTCCACGCAATGCAGAACCTCGAGCAGTGGAGGCTGTAACGCAGTAAAACTTTGGTCACGGGAAGTCTATGAAGACGTGACTCAATGGACTTTGATCGCAACCAGAGACTAGATTTAAAATGTCAGTTCGAAGATTTGATTGACTGAGAGTGGGTCGAATTCCTCGTTGAGGAGCAGGGGGTGACTTCTCGAGGTGCTAATCCGACGATCATCACCATGGTTTTAAATAAAACAGTTAAGATAAATATTACCCTGTTTAGCAGGAGTATGGCGCCCATTTTTTAACCAGTAAATCATTAACAATGTTACTTCTGAGGAATCTTGATATGCGTAATCTTTGCCGATAGTGATTTTAGCTTATATTGAAATATGATATGGGAAATTAAAGAACTCTTCGAGCTCGGAAACCATGCCCTGAATTCAAAGTAGAGTCTAAATTTTTAAGAAGAATCGCGTATTTTTGTAAAGTCAACATCTACAATAAACCAAACCTTTGTTACATTTTATGTCGATTTCATTTCTAGTATTACGAGGTTTCAATATCATGTTCCTTTCAGCATTATTTATTTATTTATTTAAACGCCATAGCATAGCACTGTATACTTAACATGATATATTAAGTATACAGTGGTACACAGGAGATTATCAATCATAACAAAGTAGAAATGAACATTTAACAAAGTAGCAAATATTTAGGTAAAGGATAATATTTTGAAAAAAAAAATGAAACAATACAACTTTGTATAAACCACTTATAATATGTGCAAATCCGACCGGTTTCGGAACAAACGTTTCTTCGTCAGGGAAAGCTTATACTAATTTGACAGTTTAGAACAATGTTTTATTATGTTAGGGGTGGAGCCGTTGTTAGTTAATAATGTAGATTGGGTGGGTAGGTATTAGTGTAGAGTGGGTGGGTAGGGGAACAAATCCATGATTAAGCTATATGACAATATATTTTGTTTGTTGATAATAGATTCATTATTTTTAAGGGATTTTTTAATTTCCAAAGCTTCTAAGTTATCTAAACGTTTTCCTTTATGATTAATATGAAGAAAATGTCGGATTTGCACATTTTATAAGTGGTTTATACAAAGTTGTATTGTTTCATTTTTTTATAATGGATAACCACAAAGTAATAGCTACATTCAAAAAGATAATATTATGTGTTACTAAACTACCGTTACTATACAAAAAAAAAATATCAATGTTATAATAACAGAGAATATAAAATTTAGATAGGATTATTTAGAATAAAAAAGATGTACCTTAACAAAGGGGACTAAAAGTTGTCAACAGTATTTATAAGCACTAAATAGAGTAAATTTGCATTGAGTTTATTGTTACCTTCAAAATTATCTTTGTTTGAAATTATTAAGCAGGTATTGCTAATTGGCTAACTGTTTAAGGGCTGTCAGTTAAATATTAAATAATAGTTTTGGTTTAAAAAAAATACGGATATTATAATATAATAATATTGCCAGGATTATAATATAATAATATTATATTATAATAATATTATTATATTGTCAGCCTGAAGATGTCCATATTAGGATGAAACCGGTACCGGTGAAATAAATAAGTGGAAATAAGTTAAAAAGTGTTTTAATTTCAATTTTTAATAATATCCTTGTTACGGATTTACTTACTTGATATAATATATTTAATATTATATATATTTAAGAAAAAATTACGGATTATACACGTGCAAATATATTATATCAAGTAAGTAAATCCGTAACTAGGCGCCTTGTCCACCTTGGATATAGGAGTAGGATCACGATCGTCAGCAAAGAGGAACAGATTAAAGAATAAGACCCATACTGATTAATTCTAAAATAAATCGACTTACCCCTGTAGGACAGAGCGTCCTTTACTTGGTTATGCACTTACCTGGAAAATATTGCTGATATTAAGCCGGATTTTCCGTAAAAACTAAAATTGATTCCACAAGATTCATGATTAGTTTTACGGATGCTATTTTACACTGTTTAAATTACTTAATAGAAAAGGCTGTGTGGTATTTTTTATACAGAACTTTATTTTGAATTTTAGGCAAATATACCAATCTAAATTGAATAACTCTGTTTTAATCAAAAAGTATGTCAATTATCTTGTATGGTAATGAGCTTCATTAATTTGAGTTTTAATTTGTGTTTTTTAATTTGTTATTTAAGATATGTTTATTTAAACGGTGATTTTTTAATTTTTTTAAAGATGCGTTAAGACATGTTTTAAGGCGAGTTTTTTTTTAAGTTTTAAGATGTGTTTTTTTAATTGGTTATTTAATGTGTTTTTTAATTTTTTTTAAAGATGTATTTGAATTTAAGTTTTAAGATGTATTTTAATTTGTCTAAGGTGTGTTTTAATTTGTGCTTTGATTTGTTGCTATAAGATGTATTTTAAATTCGTTTTGAATGTGTTTAATTTGAATTTAAAATGTGTTTTTTTAATTTGTATATTAAGATTTTTTTATTGTTGTGTTTTAAGATGCGTTTTAATGTGTGTTTGTAGATGTGTTTTAAATTTATGTTAAAAAAATTTTGGTGTGTTTTTTTAATTAGCGTTTCAAGTTGTATTTTGTAGTTATGTTCTGAGATTTTTTTTTTATACGTATTTAAATTTGGGTTTTTAAATGCGTCTTTTAATTTGCATTTTAAGATTGTCTTAATTTGTGTTTTAATGTGTGTTTCAATTTGTGTTTTGTGTGCTTTAATTTAATGTTTTGTAATGTTTTTTTTTTTTAAATTTATGTTAATTATTATTTTTAATTGTTAAACTAACGTTTAAGACAAGATTTTTATGCATAGCACAAAGGGTAACAATTATTATAAGCAATAATTATCAGCCTGAAACACTCATCCACATTGAAAAATCTTCCGAGAAAAGATACACGACGCCAACGGGTCTTGAACCCGTGCCCTTCTGATTGCCGGTCAGCTGCTCTCCCAATTGAGCTATGGCGGCTTATCTTATACCCGCCAAATAATTCAATATATACTTGTGTTTCATTCAACAATTCCTGCTTATTATATTTTTTCCACCTGAAAACAACCAACTTTTTTTTTGCGAGAGAGACATTGTTAGTGTTAAATCCCTTGCTAGGTGGGGTCGAGACAAATTATGTCTTCATTTATTGGAGAAATACTTAAACTTGTCAAATATTAATTATTATTTTTAATTGTTAAACTAACGTTTAAGACAATTGGGAGAGCAGCTGACCGGCAATCAGAAGGGCACGGGTTCAAGTCCCGTTGGCGTCATGTATCTTTTCTAGGAAGATTTTTCAATGTGGATGAGTGTTTCAGGCTGATAATTATTGCTTATAATAATTGTTAAATTTATGTTTTATAAATTATGTCTTAATATGTGTTTTTTAAATTGTGTTTTTTAATTTGTTTCTTAAGATGTGTTTTTTAAATTATTTTTAAGATGTGTTATTAAAATTGTGTTTTTTTTTAAATTTTATTTTAAAATTGTGTTTTTTTAATTTTTTTTTTTTAAATTGTATTTTTAGGTGTGTTTAATTTGTATTTCGAGATGTGGTTTAATTTACATTTTTTACTTTGTATTTTGACGTAAGAGCCTTGGATTAAATAAGAGAAGAAAACATCTAACTTTCACATCAATAACAATGGCCACCAAATGAAAACCGACTTAAATTTTAACGAAATAACTTTTAAAATGCAATATATTTTTCAATTTTCGCTAACTAAAATAGTACTTTCTCATTGTTAAACTGATTTAAAGTATTTTTATAATAAGAGACGCCTTTTAACCGTGTTCCATTTTTCCATACATATTTACAAAACATATTAAAGGAGAGTTTAAGTAAAAGTAAAAAAAAAACTTGAATTCGTGACGCTAGTAATAAAGGTTACGGCGGCGCTGCGCGGAGCAACATTTTGTAACTGTACCGAACCGAGGTAGAAACTGAACTAAATATATTCATGAGACAATAAATTATTCAGTATGCATTACTTACGAATTTATTTTTATTTATTTAAGAAATACCCGCACAGAATATACACTACACAGGGTGTTGAGGGACGTACTTGACTTACTTAAACCAGTGAATCCTGATTTTATTTCGAGAAAAACATGCAAATGAAATTTTGATCTACCGTGACTTTTTCGATGACTTTTTTTTTTCAAAAATTTCTTCTTTTAAATCAAACAAAAAAAATTCTTCTAATTTTTAATTTATTTTTACATAAGGAAAATAATTCCCCTCAGGGCCTATGTCATCTTTGGGATGCTATGCGGAGGGTCTTTTTAGGAAAAGAAGGACTACGGCCGGCGTAGTCCAGCGGTAAGGCTCTTAACTAGCACTCCAAATGTCACGGGAACGAATCCCGGAGTGGCAAATAAATTTTATTTAGTTTTGCGGCACGTCCCAGAGTGGAAGATACTCTCAGTATCGCCAAGGTGTAAGACCACCATTCAGAATTGAAATGTTGCTTGAAATGACTTTACCCGTGTTTGGTGACCAGGGGTCCTAGCATGGTCGATCGATATAGGTTTTATCAAAAATATCGGTAACTTGTCATCGCTCCTGAGCACGACTGCAGGCCGCTAACGAACAAAAAACAGTTCACAACGACTAAAGGTTTCTGATTTATTTGACGTGAACTGTTATTTCTTCGTTAGCGGCCTGCAGTCGTTCTCGGGAGCGATTACAAGTTACCGACATTTTCGATAAAACCTATATTGATCGACTGTACTAGGGGGGCAGATCTGAATAGCCAGGTACTTCCCCACCTTCCTCTTCCTTATCTCCTTCCCCTCCTCACTACCTTCATCATCACACCATACCCCAATTGGAGATGCAATAGTCCCACTGGCTCTAGAAGGGAGCAGTTGGTACTCTTGTACGGTATTCATGTAAAAAAAAAGAAGTTCTGGTAAGGAAAAGGGTATAAGGGGTGGGAAGAAATCTAGTGTATTCAGGAGAGACAGACGTATGAATCCATCCTTCCCACTGCGGTGCAAGGCGATGTTCCGAGAAAATATGGCTGGAGAAGTCAAAGGGACTCCCTCAACCATTTTCTCCCGATCCGCCCGGCCAGACAACAAGTGGGCAGATGCATTCGCCTCTAAGATCCTGAAAAACCCCACCCCATGAACCCGAGCACCCATTAGTAGGGGTGATAATCTATGACAGAGGTGTTGGTTATCCAATAAATGGTTTCCAGGCGGCGGTACCCAAACCCGCCTCCCAAATTGAATCTGGTCACCGATCACCCAGCCCAGAAACCGCCCAACCTCTTACCCGTCCCCATCTGTCCAGCAATGTGGGCGGGTAAGAAGTAAAACAAAATTTTGAATGTAAACATAAAAAAAAATCAAAATGTCTACGTTATGTTTTTTCGAACAAAAATTATTGATATAAAAAAGACGCTTAGTTATTTTATTAGACATGTATTATAAACGTAAATATCAACTTTGATTTTATCAAGGTGAACATTTTAACTTAACCACTTTTGTGGTTAAGTTTTAGATTTGAATATCAGACCAATCCTATTTACCATATATGTAAACGATATATTTTTTCAACATCTACATGGTCAAATTACATCATACGCCGACGATACAGTATTAATAATAAGTGAAGAGACTTGGGAAAATGTAGAATTAAAGGCCACAGAAGACATACGCTTAATATTTTTTTCGACACTAATTTACTATCACTAAATAGTGAAAAGACATTTGTAATTCCATTTGCAATCCATCCAAACGACACTCCCAAAAATTTTAACATTGTCATACACGATAATAATAAAATTCATAGGAAAAATTATTGCAAATCAAACTGTACAATATTAAAAACAACAAATAAAATTAAATATCTCGGAGTTATTATTGATAAAAATCTTAAATGAAAGGAACAAATATGTCAAGTAGTAAACAAAATTAGAAAATTAATGTATATATTTTTAAGAATTAGAAATTTTCTGTCGTAAAAAAATCTATATTTAATCAACTATGACTTAGTTCAATCCACTTTACAATAGGTTATAATTAGTTGGGCATCCGCGTATAAATGTAACCTACTTCCAATAGAAATTGTACAAAGAACAATTATTAAAATTATATTAAAAAAATCCTTGGACTATCCAACAGAACGCCTGTTTGAAGAATTTCACGTACCAACATTTAAAGATTTATGTATTAAAATTTAATTAATTCAAATTATAAAAGAAAAAGATAAATATCCATTTTTAAATGAAAACAAAACTCGACCTAAACATGTTTTTCTATGCCCAAAACTAAATACGTCTTTTGCACAGCATCATTACACTTACCAGGGAAGAAATTTTTTCAATCGTCTACCAGAAGAAATCAGAAGCGTTAATGATAAAACCCGAATACTGCACTCTGTCAAGAGACATTTTAAAAATATTCTACTATCACAAGAAAAAAACTACTGTCATCCTTAGTTATCAATAACATTCTTTCTTTTTTTAAATACCTACTCACTATTATCAAAATAAATACTGCTGCTCACATATATATTTATGTACAATGAAATATTTAAGTACTAACTAATAACATTAATGTACACTCACCTTACATACACAAGCAAATGCTTTCAATGGAAGGGAAGTAAGAAAAAAACCTGAGATGTAAAATTATTACATAAATACCTTGTAAAACATATTATTATTAAAAAAAAAATAATATAAAAAAAAAAATATATATATATATATATGTTATGATTAAGGTTTTCGCGGGTGTAAGATGTAGAACAATTTTCTCGGTTTACCCGCGTAACGTAGTCCTTAAAAGGACTTTTTAACTCCTGACGTTTCGGACAGATCACACTGTCCATCTTCAGAGGCCTTATGTCTTGAGTTTTTATCTCAAACTGATAGCTTTCGCATGTCTGTTCGGTCCAAAAGCTAAAACTTAAGTGAGTGCAAGTCACTTCTTTTGTCTAGAACGAAGTACCCGGATTGCAGGTGATTGATGGTGTAGGGGGTGGGGGGCGGGGCTGGCAGTAGATACCTGATTGGTTAAGCTAATTGGAGACACTACTGGTAATTTTGGAAATGCCGTTTTTGGGGGATTTTCATCGATTAAGACTTTTCAGGTGTTGGGAATTCTGATTGAGTCATTTCTAGAATTCATATTATTTTTATGTTTATAAATTTATGTTGCTTCGCGGTAAATTCTTTTTGGTTCATTGTATATGCTAGTTATACAATGAACCAAATGATAGCTAGCATATATAATGAACCAAAAAGAATTTATCGCGAAGCAATAGAAATTTATAAACATAAAAATAATATGAATTCTAGAAATGACTCAATCAGAATTCCCAACACCTGGAAAGTCTTAATCGATGAAAATCCCCCAAAAACGGCATTTCCAAAATTACCAGTAGTGTCTCCAATTAGCTTAACCAATCAGGTATCTACTGCCAGCCCCGCCCCCCACCCCCTCCACCATCAATCACCTGCAACTCGGGTACTTCGTTCTAGACATAAGAAGTGACTTGCACTCACTTAAGTTTTAGCTTTTGGACCGAACAGACGTGCGAAAGCTATCAATTTGAGACAAAAACTCAAGACATAAGGCCTCTGAAGATGGACAGTGTGATCTGTCCGAAACGTCAGGAGTTAAAAAGTCCTTTTAAGGACTACGTTACGCGGGGAAACCGAGAAAATTGTTCTACATATATATAAATATAAAGCATGTTTTTTTTTCTTTCTAACACCGTTTAAATTACATTTCTCACCAAACTAGTAAGGGAAACACAGCGATTTATATGTGACCTGTGTTGTTCCCAAAAGCTAGGTTAAAAATTTCGTAAATAAAAAATATGCGTTTTGTTCAAATAAAACAAACGTTTCAGTTTTACTACTTACAAATAATATGGGGTTGGTTTAACTTGTCGTTTTTAGACGTATCTGTTTGATCGGTTATTCCCGATGTCCGGGCTTAGGCTGTTTTCACTTTATTTGTGCAGAGGGGGTTAAAAATTACGGGATAGACAATAATTTATAGGGGGAGGTTTCCACATAGTACGCGGTATTCCAAATGTTGTAACACCAACTTTGGCGCATTCAAATTGTGAAAACTTTAAACCATAGGATTAAGAATATAATGCTAGAAGTGTCTTCCGTACAAATTTGAATGTAAACAAATGTGAATAATTATTTTTAATTGATAAACTAATGTTTAAGACAAGATTTTTATGCATAGCACAAAGGGTAACAATTATAAGTAATAATTATTGAATTACTGACGCCCGGCGTAATCCAGCGATAAGACGCACACCGACGGTCGCGGGATCGAATCCCGGCGTGGCCAATAAATTTTATTTGATTAATTTGTATTATTTCACAATTTATTAATTAAAAATAATATATTGTATATTTGCGACACGTTCCAGAGTGGAAGATACTCTCAGTATGGCCCTGGTGTAAGACCACCATTCAGTAATAAAACGTTGCTTGAAATGACTTTAGCCGTGTTTGGTGACCAGATCTGAATAGCCAGGTACTTCCTCACCTTCCTCTTCCCTATCTCTTTCCCCTCCCCCCTACCTTCAGCCTCCCAACATACCCCAATTGGGGATGCCATAGTCTCACTGGCTTCAGACGGGAGCAGTTAGGACTCTTGTGCGGGATTCATATAAAAAAAGCCTGAAATGCTCATCTACATTGAAAAAATCTCCCGAGAAAAAATACATGCCGCTGACGGGACTCGAACCCGCGTCTCCCGTCGGCGGCGTGTATCTTTTCTCGCGAGATTTTTTTAATGTAGATGTATGTTTCAGGCTAAACATTATTAAAATAAAAATTGTAAACAACTGTGTCACTGACTTGACACCTTTTGGTTCTACATCACTTAGCACGCGGTCTTTCTTTCTCAATTGTATATCGCCGTCACATTTGAATTTTGTAATCATGATAAAACGCAGTTTTTTAGGGAAATATAGGCCAAAATTGGGCCTATCATTCAATCACGAAACATGCCAACAAGTCACTTCTTGTGTTATTTTTTATCATATCCATAAATCTATACAAAAATTCGAACTTTCAAACTGGCAAATTTTGGAAAATTTTAAAAACTCTCAAAAAATACAAAACATTAAAAATCTGTACCCGAGAAGCATACGGATGCAAGTCCAAATAAGTAAGTGTTCAGGAGAGCCAAAAAACTATTTTTTCTGTAACTATGGTATCATAACTTCTTCGGATATCCATGCTGATGGATAACAAAAAAATGTAATTATTAAATCAAATCAATTAGTTTCATTTTAAAACTGAAAATTTTGTTTAAAAAAAAACGCTGACTTGTGTCAAACAAAAACATGGATTTCTGAGTCCTGCTTCAAAATTAAGTGAAATATTTGTTATGACATGTGGTGTATTAAGAAAGGATCAATGTTTAAAAATTGTTTACTTCCATAGAAAGCGTAGTATTGTGTAATTTGAGTCATAATACTACATAATACGTAGGATTTGAGTCAAAATACTCAAAATGCATCTAAATCATAAAGATGCAAGTCCATGTACATTTTTTTGCTTCTAAAATAGTATTACATAGTAGTACATTTTTTGAAAATCCTATTTTTCTTCACTGATAAACATGATAATTTACTTCAAGTCTCAAAGAAGCAAGCATCATAAACTCATTGTTCAGGATCTCAACTTCCGCTCTCCTGACAGAGCAATCCGGCGTGGTAACACCAGATTCCAAAGGGAAGTGTGGCTGGAGTAACTCTTCAATAATAACTCCAGCTCTTGAATAATTGGTCTTTATTCACACAATAAAAAGACCCGTAGGGTAGCTCATGTACGGTGAGCCCAATGATGCTATCTCTCTCCGCGGTTTTATAACCCACATGAAGTGAAAACCTGGCAGCAGACGTTTTGCAATAAACGACCCGCCCAAGACGGATGGTAACAAGAGAAGAAGGAATTAAAATCCGTGGCAACACGAACTCGCCCTGGCAATTGCCAACACAAAAGAATGTTGCCACAACCATTAGGGTGACAATCACAAATATTAATATTTCAGTACCTGAAATCTTAACACTCCTTTCTTCAAATTTTGGACTTGCATCCGTATGCTTCTCGGGAACAGAAATCTTTCACACTTTTCGACCTTTTTTAATGTTCAAAATTTTCAACATTTAAAAAAATTTAAAACATTGAAACATTTTTTCATTCAAAACTTTCAAAGTGTCAAACTTTCAAATCCTTCAAAATCTTACAACAACAGAAATGTTTTCAAAACTTTAAACCAGTCTTTCAAACTTTCCATCTATATAAAACTTAAGAAACTTTCTGACATTCAAAATTTCAAATATTTCAAACATTGAAACATGCAAACCATCAAAATTTTCAAACTTTCTAGCTTTAAAAATTTTAAAACCCTTCAAATATCGTAAAAAAAACCTAATTTTTTCAAATTAAAACCTTCAGTCCTTCAAATTTTTTTAATTTAGAAACATTTAAAACTTTGTAACATTCAAAATTTGAAATATTTTTAAACATTCAAGCCTTCAAAACTTTCAATCTGTTAAACATTCAAGGTTTTAAAAACATTCAATTGGACGACTAGATCACTCTGGATCAATGATACAGTTAAATGGTTGCAATGTCAAATAGGTGAAAAGATTTAGATACCTCGGCAGTATTCTCACGGAGACTCTTGACCCAGATGTAGAGGTTAGGTACAGAATTGAAGCAGCAAGAACTGCGTTTAGTAAAATGAAATCCTTCTTCTGCAATGACATTATCAGTTTAAAACTAAGCCATAAAATGCTAAAATGTTATGTGTGGTTGGTCTTACTGTATGGACATGAAACATGGACCTTGAATTGACCATGGCTTTCGAAATGTGGCTTCACCGGAGAATGCTCAAGGTCCCATGGACCGTCATGATCACCAATACAGAAATTCTCAGGCGGGTTAGAACAGATGGAGAGATAGAGAACTGCTTACATTAATAAAAATCAGGAAAATTTCATATCTGGGTCTTTTACTTTGAGGGGAGAAGTATCACTTGCTCCATTTAATATTGAAAGGCAAGATAAAGGGTCGTCGAGGGCCTGGTAGGAGACAAATGTCTTGGCTGCGAAAGTACGAGAGTGCACTGGCATTAGAAGTGTGGAGAAGCTGTTCCAGGCAGCGCAAGACAGAGAGACATTTCCAGAGTGACCGCCAACGTCGGGAGAACCTGATAGGGCACATAAAGAAGTCATACACATACACATACCATCTAAGCATCTCTTTCTTTTATTAATTTCCTTTAAACCAGCCTCTGGAATCCCATTTATGTAGCATGCATTTATTAGAAATACCAAAAACATGTATTATTATTTTTCTAGTCACACTGTAGGGCACTATATCGCATTGGCGTGCTTGGCTCTATGACCAAAGTTAAGCTACCCATGTGCAGATTTATGACGATTTTTTTTAAATTCAAAAAGTTAAAACATCAAGATTTAAGTCCAATTATTTGATCTAGTAGATAAAATCCTGCAGGCAACTTTGTGGAGGGGTTCGGTTAATTTATTAACATTTGAAGTTTATGTGTTCGGTTTTTGGTACTCATCTATGTCTCATAGAAATCGTTGTATCTCCCTTACTATCATAGTGAGAAATATGATTAAAATGGCGTTAGAAAGAGAAAATACCACGCTTTATATTAAAATAACCACACAAGATGTAAAATGCAGATCGAAACCAAATATTCAAAACGAAATTTGCAAAAAATATATGAAACATTGGGAATTTTTAAAAATTATTTTTACATCGAATGACAAAAAAGCGTGGTGACAATAACATTTGTCATATATTTGTTTGGCAAATTATTTAGATGTTTTTATTCTTTTTCTTTGATATTGGCTACAAGAGATGCCTCAAAAAGGAAAATTGAATTTTTCTTTTTTACATGAGCTCCACACAGGAGGCCTTGAGGAAAATAATTTCCCTCAGGGCCTATGTCATCTTTGGGGATGCTGTGTGGATGGCTTTTTTCGGAGAAAGGAAGGAGAGGAGAGTTCTGGGAAGGAAAAGGGTTTAAGGGGTGGGTAGGAATCTAGGTAGGTGTCTTGGTCATCCGCCTCCAATACCTAGACAAACCTCACCCCATGAACCCGGGCACCCCTGCTAAATCACCAAACGTAGCGAACCACTTGGGGTGACCTATGGCAGAGGTGTTGGTTATCCAATAAAGGTTCCCGGGGCGGCGGTACCCATTCCCGCCTCCCAAATCGGAAGTAGATATATTATTAAAAAAACGAGTTTGATTTAGACCACACGACTGAAGTAAAACTACAAGATAAACCTCGCCCCATGAACCCAGGCATCCCTGCTAAGTAACCAAACGTAGCGAACGGGGTGACCAATTACATAGGAGTGACATATGACATGGTGGTAAAATATGACCATGGGGTGACCTACGACCTTGGGGTGACCTACAACCTAGGGGTGACCTATGAACTTGGGGTGACCCATGACCTTGGGGTGACCATCCTTATCCTTATCACTCCCCAAGTCAAACGTACGTAAAGGCCCAACCGTTCGCCTCGCCATCGATCACCGTTCGCATCGATTACCGTTCGCATCACACTAAAATCACCACTTTTCGTAACGCATTCACCAGCTTACCCCCCAAAGTCGAGCGTGCGTAAAGAAGTTAAATGGCTTTTACGGGATAATTTTTGTAGGTATGTTTTTATTAAGATAAAAGCAATTCAATTCTTGCATACAATTGAAAGAAAATGAAAGAGGTGGGATTGGGCGCGAAATTGAGTAATCTGAAAGTATGTTGCCTGTTATATGCTGATGATGCGGTGCTGATTTCTAACACTATGGAAGATCTACAGTCTCTCGTATCTAGGATGAACGAAGTATGTATGAAGAATGAGGTAATGATGAATGTAAGTAAGTCTAAAGTCATGGTGTTTGAAAGGGAGAGTACGAAAACAGTATGCAACATAGTTGTGAATGATGAATATTTGGAGCAGGTGGATGAGTTTGTGTATCTGGGTAGTATGTTTACGAGAGATGGGAAGGCTGAAAGAGATATTGAAAGAAGGGTGAATGCCGGTAACTCCATTAATGGTGGACTGAATGCCGTTGGTGCTAATAAAAAACTGTCAAAAAAAGCGAAGCTAGCAGTGCACAATGGAGTCCTGGTACCTACCCTGATGTATGGCAGTGAGGCATGGAACTGGCAGAGGAAGGATGAAAGTTAACTGAATGCTGTTGAAATGAGATCCCTGAGACGTATGTGTGGTAAAACAATGTATGATCGTGTGAGAAATGTGGATATCCGCAAAGAATGTAAGGCTGATGTAAGCATAATGAGTAAGATTAAGAAAAGGACCCTCAGATGGTTTGGGCATGTAGAGCGAATGAACGAAGGAAGTAGTGTAAGAAGAATATACGACGCGAATGTGAATGATAGAAGAAGTCGGGGACGCCCGAGGAAGACATGGCACGATCAAGTGAATCAGATACTTGAGTCGGGTCATGTCAAAAGTCAGAATAATAGAAGAGAATGTATGAGACGATGTATGAATGTGAGTGAGGCAAAGAGTGTGTGCCAAGACCGAGTTGTTTGGCGGTCCGTCCTCTCTGCCTACCCCTGCGGGGAAACGGCGTGATGGTTAGTTAGTTAGTTAGTTAGTTAGTTAAAAGCAGATTTTCAGCATTTCAGCTGAGGGTGTGCTACAATAATGCATACAGGCAACTTATGCAACTACCGAGGTTCTGCAGTGCCTCCACGATGTTCACCGAGGGGAGGGTGCACTCATTCCTAGCCCTACTTCGCCACCGACTAGCCAGCTTCTGGAGCAGGATACGGACTTCAACCAATATCATTGTCGTGGCTGCATCCGAGTGGCTCAGTTCCCCATTAAATGAGCGATGGATGCAGATGATGAGGCGACCTCCATGATGGACGATCCCAAAATATCTTTTTACTTTTAATTCTGTCTACTTATTATTTATTTTAATTTTATGCTTATTTTTTGTTATTTGTGTGATGAATTTTGTTTTCATTTTATGCTTTAATTAGTTACCTACCTAATATTTAAACTAATTTTTTTCTTTTCTTTTATAGTTGTTTATGTACTATGGCAGACTGGGATTGCACTACCCTCCCAGTCTTGCTGGAATAAAAACTTAAATAAATAAAAATAAAAATTAACTGAACGCCGCTGGGCTCTGCTTACATAATGTTTGTATGCAACTGACCCAAGACTAACGCGCAAAAAGTCGAGGATTTTCAGGGATGGTCACCAAACAAAAAAACGGTAAATTTGTGCTGGATTTTTCTTTTTTTAACAAAGTTTCAATACTAATTTGCTCTTCGTTCTAGATTACAAAATGCCGTTTGTCGCATGCAAACTTTGCAGCCAAAATATATTAAAAACTGTTTTAGAAAGGTTATAAAATACGCTTTCAAATTGTTATATTACAAATAAATATTAACATTTGTAAACATTAAAATTTAGAACGCAAACATTAAAAATAGGTAAAAATGACTCACGTGATGTTTTTATGTGAAAACGGTACTAAAATCACAGATTATGTAAACAACAATACTTATTCTATTGTATATATGTGTAATAAACATTTTTGTTACCTCACTTTTTTATCATTTCATATAAAAATATATATATATTTTTTTTACAGTGAATACCGCACAAGAATCTCGACTGCTCCCGTCTGGATCCAGTGAGACTAAGGCATCCCCAATTGGGGTATGTTGTGAGGCTGAAGGTAGTGGGGAGGGGAAGGAGGTGGGGAAGAGGAAGGTTGAGAAGTACCTGGCTATTCAGATCTGGTCACCAAACACGGCTAAAGCCATTTTCAAGCAACGTTTCAATTCTGAATGGTGGTCTTACACCAGGGCGATACTGATAGTATCTTCCACTCTGGAACATGCCGCAAATATACTACATATTATTTGAAATGAATTAATTGTGAAATAAAACAAATTAATCAAATAAAATTTATTTGCGCATGCCGGGTTCGAACCCGCGACCTCCGGATTGTGAGTCAAGAGTCTTACCCACTGGACTACGGAGGTCGTCATTTAATAAAAATACCGGTAGTAAATTTGGGCGGGTAAATATTTGTGTCAACATATTGTGACAGCATATTCTTGTTATGTATTTCTATAGACAACTTGATAGGGATGTACAGTTTGATCTACTATCGACTTTTTACTTTTTGTTTTAGGGATGTAACTAAAACAATAACGGAGTTAGACCAATTTCTATGGAGATACACGCGCTGGCGTATAAACACGCTTATTGTACTTGACTGCTGTCGTATTTTTAACGCATATATCTGCTTAAGTTGCGGAGGGGTTGCAGTAATTTGGCTTAATTCAAATTCTTAGCCTCACTGTATCCAACGAAGCTGGTTAAATATATATATATTTTTAAGTAAAACTTCTTTTGGGGGTAAGATGGTGAATGCGTTACGAAACGTGTGATGTTACGAAAAGTGTGATGCGAAGGCTAATCGATGCGAACGGTGATCAATGGCGAGGCGAACGGTCGGGCCTTTACGCACGCTTGATTTGGGGAGTAATAAGGATAAGGATAAGGATAAGGAAAGGATAAGGATGGTCACCCCAAGGTCGTAAGTCACCCCAAGGTCGTAAGTCACCCCAAGGTCGTAGATCACCCCAAGGTCGCTGGTCACCCCAAGGTCGTAAGTCTCCCCAAGGTTGTAAGTCACCCCAAGGTTGTAGATCACCCCAAGGCCGCTGGTCACCCCAAAGTCGTAGGTCACCCCAAGGTCGTAGGTCACCCCAAGGTTGTAGGTCACCCCAAGGCCGTAGGTCACCCCACGATCGTAGGTCACCCCAGGGTCATAGGTCACCCCATGGTAATAGTCACCCTTATGTCAATGTCAATGTCATATGTTCTTTTATAAGTTAGTAATGTTTTAATTCAGTCGTGTGGTCTAAAAAAGTCGTTTTTTTTTTAAGTTTTTTTTTTTTTTAACTTTATGAGTAAAACCTCAAATTGTAATCTTCTATCTATCCATCTATCTATCTCTATATCTGTCTATCTATCTATCCATATGTTATTATTTTATTTAAATAAAAACGAATCGCCGAAATGTATGTACGCGCATAAATTCCGAACGACTGCACAACATTGGATAATTCCTTTTTTTGTGTTCGTTATTGTCAGGACAAGGTTTGTATAAAAATACTGGTGAGCTCGGTTATTATGAAATTTGTAGAAACAAATTGCAATCGGTGGCAAGCGAGCTGTTTGAAAACTGAATGTACCGGGAATGAATGTATGGATTGTGGGAGGTTCGAAAAGTGGAGTCGAGTGGGGAGAGGGAAGATGGAGGAGGCGGAGTGGGAACACGAGAGGGGAAGGGGACGCAGGAAAGGAAAGGGAGGCGGAAGGGGAACGGGACGAATGGGAAAAGACACGCAGGGAGAAATAATTTCTTTATTAAATGGCATAGTAAGCACGCCGGGTACCATCTAGTATTTAATTAAAGTAAAGCTGTGGCCTGGTAAGGTACAGGATTCGAGTCCCAGAGCTGCCAATATATTTTTCTGTTTCAGGATTTTCAATTGAGTTTCGCTAATATTGTCTTTATTTAAATAAATATTACAATAAGTAAGAAAAGTTAAAAAAAAATTAAGATATTATTGTTAATTCTGAAATTTATAATATTGACAAAAAATATGAATTTCAAATAAGAGGTGGCAATAGTCGCATTGGTAAGGCGTTAGTCCTGGTAAGTAGTCTGTGTCGTGTTCTCTTTCATATTTTCGTTTAGATCATTATTGTCATCTTCTTCAATGATAAAATACCACGATAGGAATAACCTACAAAACTTATAAAAAAAAGAGTTGTTCTTATAAAAATCAAATAGATGTATTTAAAAATATAATCGTTGTTTTCTATGAATGTAGTTAGTTCGCCACCCCTGCAAGGCGGTGTCAAATGCAGGGGTCGATGTTGAATAATGGACTCTTTTTTGCTAGTGCTACCTCAAGCTAGCTCCCGGAACATGAAATGGGTTGCAGAAAACTTGACCATTAGAGGTTTTTTTTAAAATATTATTTTTAGCTTCGACAGCTTATTTGAGGAAGGATTTTAACGGCTTTCGAAACGAGGCGAGGGTAAAAATAAATACTTTGATCATTTTGCAAGATGTCTTTTTCTTTCCGTATGGGTCGTCTTTTCTTATAGGTACGTGATGAAAAAAGAGACGTTTTTTGTTATTTTGGAAGACTAAATGCTGTAGAAATGAGATCCCTGAGGCGTTTGTGTGGATAACCCATGTATGATCGTGTGAGTAATGTGGAAATCCGCAAAGAATGCAAGATTGATGTAAGCATAATGAGTAAGATTAAGAAAGAGACTATCTGATGTTTTGGGCATTTAAAACGAATGAACGAAGAAAATAGTGTAAGAAGAATATATGACGCAAATGTGAATGGTAGAAGAATTCGGGGACGCCCGAGGAAGACTTGGAAAGTTCAAGTGAATCAGATACTTGAGTCGGGCTATGTCAAAAGTCAGAACAATAGAAGAGTGTGTATGAGACGATGTATGAATATGAGTGAGGCAAAACCGGCTATTTTTGGAACCAGTTCTAATCGGATTTATAGAATGATCACCAACATTTAAACTGGGCGAAGCCGAATCAAAAGCCGCCCATAGGGCCTAGCGGCGAAACCATTAACTAATAATGTAATAACTGATTTATCCATCTGTACACATCTGGAATTAATGGGACGAGAAATGAATTTGTGAGGGAACGAGCAAATAAAAGACAAAATAACCCCGACAAAATATCTTGTGGACAAAATATCCCCCAGCAAAATATTTATATATATATTTTTTTTAAATCCTCCGCCGCGCCGCGTCTGTCTGTCTGTTCGCGATAAACTCAAAATCCACTGAACAGATTTTCAAGCAGTTTTCACCAATAGATAGAGTGATTTACGAAGAAGGTTTATTTTTTTTATTAAAAAGAAAGGCAAACACTCCTGGGTTACGAATAACCCAACAATGTTTGAAAATCTCCTACTACCACCACAGAATGCCGAAAATGTTACTTGTGTTGTGATGGAGGACTTAGCCAGCCGAGGAATCGAACACGCGACGCGCAGGTGGGACCCAAGCGCTATGCCCACTCAACCATTGACCAGTCAAAGATATGTAATCTGTCAAGGTTTTGTATAAATTGGTTGAAATATAATAACATATAGAGAGAATGTCTGTATGTGCTGGACGAACGAGCTGGCAAGCGGGCGGTGTGGATTTGATTTGTATGCAAATAATCAGATGGTTGTGTGAGTTAAAAGGTTGAGTAACGTCCAGTAGATTGCGTTGTGTTTCGTTTACCACAGCAACGCGTGGCCGGGTCAACTGGTATCTAGTAAAACCTAACAAAACCTAACCTCACCTAACCTAACTTAACAAAAAATACGATAAAAATAAAACAGACATTACGTGAAGACAATAAATTATTGTTGAAAAATAGTAAAATGGGACAAAAATAATACAGACATCCTGTAAGGACAATAATTTATTTAATATTTTATTTTTGGGGTGTTATGCCGTGCTGCGCTACCTCCTTCTTTAAGCAACGTTTCGGACAGCGTTACAGTGTCCATCATCAGGAAAGATGTATGATGATGGACACTGTAACGCTATCCGAAACGTTGGCTAAAGAAAGAGGTAGCGCAACACGGCATTACACCCCAAAAATAGATAACTAAAATCTAAAATCATACCCTATAAATTATTATTCAAATATAGTAGAATGTAAACGAGGTCAGGTTAGGTTAGGTTAGGTTAGATTTTAGTAAATATTTTGTTGGAGGATATTTTGTCTGTAGGATATTTTGTCGAGGCTATTTTGCCGCGGTATGAAAACGCGCAGTACCAGGATATGTTATGTTTGGGTAGTTTCTCGACTCTGTGACGTATCATGCGTTTAATGGTGTAAATCTGGCTTAATAATATTACTACCGGAATTACACACAGCACAGGGGTGAACAATGTAAACACTGCTTTAGAAAATTTAATTTATTGACTTTTTTGTTTTTCTTTTTACGACCAGCTGGGTACCTAGCATGGTCGATCGATAAAGGTTTTATCAAAAATGTCGGTAACTTGTCATCGCTCCCGAGCACGACTGCAGGCCGCTAACAAACAAATAACAGTTCTCAAGAAATATATTAAGAACCCTTAGTCGTTGTGAACTGTTGTTTGTTCGTTAGAGGCCTGCAGTCGTGCTCGGGAGCGATGACAAGTTACCAACATTTTTGATAAAACCTGTATCGATCGACCATGCTAGGTACCCAGGTCTTTCAAAAAGAAATCTTTTTTCTTTTCACGAAAACCACGTTTTTCGTAAACTTTTATCGACAATTTATATAAGGAAACAACCTTTGTAAATTATCTACAATCAATATTACATAGTATAAAGAAAAGTCGCTCCCGCTGTCTGTACGCTTAGATCATTTAAACTACGCAACGGATTTTCATGTGGTTTTCACCAATAGATAGAGTGATTCATGGGGAAGATTTATAGGTATATAATTTGTCAAGGTTTTGTGTAAATTGGTTGAAATGTATGTATAATAAATGTGGGCACAGGGCAGTGGGCTGGAAAACGGGGGGTGTTGATTTGAAATGTATGCAAATTAAGAGATGGCCTTGGTTATAAAGTTTGGGTGTGGCGTTATCAGCAGATGACGTTGTATTTTGTGCCAAATTGGCCTCCTGCAACAGTCGCCTCCAACTCCTCCTGTCCCCAGTGGCTGACATCCAATTTGGTACCTGGAGAAGCTGTGCTGCATCCCCTCTTACTTCGTCTTCCCACCTCAGTCTGGGTTTTCCCACTTTTTTCTTTCCACCTGGGTGTCCAGTCAAAATTATTTTTGGGATGCGTGTATCCGGCATTCTCTGTACATGCCCAGCCCATCTCAGCCTGAGGAGTCTCATATGTGCTGAGATGCTTGGGGCCTTATATACATCATACAATTCTGTATTGTGCCGGATGCACCACACGAGTCCACATATTCTTCTCAGCACTTTTCTTTCAAAAGTATCCAGCAGCATTTCCATATGCCAATACAGTTCTAACAATGGTCTTATATATGGTTATATTTGTTTTTCTGTGGACACTACGTGACTTAAACGCTGGCAGCAAAGAGAAGTATGTTTTGTTGGCTGCGCTGTGATTCTCTTTCTGATTTCTGCTGGATCCTCATTGTTCTCTGTGAGACTGGAGCCCAGGTAGGTGAATTGATCGACCACTTCGTATGAGTAGTTTTCTTGGCCGGGTTTGCTAGTATATTATAAAAGAAGTGTACAAAAGTGTGCGTCCGGCTAAAACTCCGAAACGAGTCCCGGTATGATTAAGGAAGTTTTATGGTGCGGTAGCTACCTATCTCTCTATAAATTTCTAGAATAGTATAGAACATTCGAGAATATTCGAGAGCAATCCACAACATTCCAGAACATCCCGGAACATTCTGGAATGTTTGTGGAACATCATTGAGGAACATTCCAGAACACTCTCGAATGTTGTGGAATGTTCAGGAACATTGTGGACCATTCGAAACCTTTTCTTGTATTGGGTGGGACTACCCATTGGTAGGGGTACATAAAGCAAGATTCGTTGTGGGCTCGAACGTATTCACCTTTGAGCTAAATTTTCTCCTTTCTGTGTTTAGCCACTCTACATGTATGCATTGATGCAATTATACCAAATTCAATTTGGGTGGCGGGAATGGGTAACGTCGCCCCGGTAACCTTTATTGGATAACCAATACCTCTGCCATAGGTCACCCCAAGTGGTTCGCTACGTTTGGTAATTTAGCAGGGGTGACCTATGGCAGAGGTGTTGGTTATCAAATAAAGGTTCCCGGGGAGGCGGTACCCATTCCCGCCTCCCAAATTGTTAAGTCTATGGAGGGCGCATATGTCTTCTTTCATTTCTAAGAGCTTTGTCAGTTCAATCCGTTCATTAAATAAGACAGTAATTTAGTATGACGAATGACATAATTTAAAAGTGTTTATTGATAGTTAACCGAAATTTATCTTATACTATGGAGGACGCGCTAGAATTT
This sequence comes from Limnephilus rhombicus, assembly GCA_929108145.2. Classification (NCBI taxonomy): domain Eukaryota; kingdom Metazoa; phylum Arthropoda; class Insecta; order Trichoptera; family Limnephilidae; genus Limnephilus; species Limnephilus rhombicus. Next base: position 45,114,305 of record OV815289.1, on the reverse strand, counting down.
ATCAATCGTTGATCGGAAAATCTCTTATTTATGTTGACCGTACTCGCAAATATTGATAACTGACCATGGATGACAGATTAGGTCAATATCGCATTGATAAAAGGTTTTATCGATTGTCTATACTACACCTGATTTAAATAAATAAAATATTATTTTACAATTCGGACCTGTGTTTTCTATTGCATTGACCCACGGAACAGCAAATCCCTGGAAACACAATGTTAGCGCTGTATATAGCGGGGTACTAATACTGGGTGAGGTAGACCTTTTGACTTCTCCAGCAGAACTTTCTCCACCTTGCACCGCAGTGGGAGGGATGGACTCAAACGTCCGTCACTTATGGATACATTGATGCCAAGATTCCTACTCACCCCTCATAACAATTGCCTTCCTATAATTTCCTTTCCATAAAAACACCCTCCTCTCAGCATCCCCAAGTGCAAAAATCAGAGTGTGCAATTCACACGCGTTAGAAGTGAAATCATCAGAAAACTACGTTAGAAAAGAGTGAGGAGGATATGAAACACCGCACAAAGATGAAACCGATTATTCTATCTCATTCTCTCGCACGCCAAATCTTATAGATGTATGTGTTTGTCTCTTTTTATTGACAATATTTTACGTTTCACAAAGTTTCAAATCATAATGGTGCTAAAGAAGTTTTCACTGTCCGAAATGTTGGCAGAAAGATAGAATTGAATTACTTATTTTGGCACACACACACACCTACAATACACGTCTATTAGTTCGTGTCTTCAGTGCATCATGCGGTCAAAACCCTTTTTGGTGTAAGTACGTTTCTAGTATTTTTTATATGGTTCATTCACTCCCCTTCAAATCAGTGGAACGACATACGAGTACTTAAATATCCGTTCTAGAAAATACACGACGGTTTTGACGATATATCGACAATCCAATTGATTAGTCAGACATCTCAAAACACTGAGTTTGAGATAATAATGAAAAAATATTTTATATGTCTGTGTTTTACATATTATATATACATCTTAATATTGGTCCTTACATATGAAATTGGCAATTTGTATGGGAGGAACCTAAAGCCGATTTTTTTTAACCCGTCTGCTTGTTAAGGAATAAATACATTCTAAAACACGTAATCACGTCCCAGAGCGACCTTACATTTTTAAAGCAATATATATCTCTCTTCCTCTCATGCAAACATATGTATTTTTCTTTTAACCAGAAAGAGAACGAAATAGTGCTTCTTATTGTCTTTGAAATATGAAAACTATCTTGCCTAGATATTTTACAATCTAAATCCAAAGTGACGGTTTCAGAATTTATGCGTGAAACCGAGGCTTCCGGATTGTGAGGTGCGAATATATTGAACCAAGCAGACGGGTTAATATAATATATTTATTTAATCAAACTATGTGCCATTGCTATCTATGCACTTTTGCCATCTCATAGGTAGTTTATCGTTCCCTTTACTAAAAAAACCATTCGGACGGGAATCAATAAAATCTTTGAAGGCGGTTTGGACTGCCCCATCGGAGTTGAATTTTTCCCCTTGCAAGAAGTTATCCAAATTTTGAAAAAAATGTTAATCTGTTGGGGCAAGGTCCGGAGAGTACGGTGGATGTCTTAGACATTCCAATTGAAGCTCTTCTAATTTGGTAGCCGTGTGTTTTGCAGTGTGCGGTATAGCGTTGTTATGAAGCAGCAGTAGCCCAGAGCGATTAACCAGCTTCGGTTGTTTAGCAGCTAGCTTTTCCATCATGGTTTGCAGTTGCTGACAAAAGACATCTGCCGTAATCGTCTGGCCAGATTTAAAAAAGCTGTAGTGAACAACAACAGCACTAGTCCACCAAACACTCACAAGTAACTTTTTTGGAGTCAATTTTTACTTGGGGCATGGTTTGGCTGCTTCGGCAGGGTTCAGCCATTGCGATGTAATGGTAATGATTCGATTTAAAATCCCTTAATTATTCTGCCGGTTGAGTATGAGTATTGAAACGCAGCAGTCAACGCGCGTTTGTTGATTTGCTTCACTCAATTCGTGAGGTACCCACTTTTCAAGCTTTTTCACCTTTCCAATTTGCTTCAAGTGGATTAAAACAGTTTTATCACTAACACCGCAGTCTGCAGCTAACTCGGACGTGGTTTGCAATGGATCCGCTTCCACAATAGCCTTCAATTCTTCATTATCAACTTTGGTCTCCGGCCGTCCACGGGGCTTGTTCTGCAGGTCGAAATTTACAGAACGAAAACGTTGGAACCAAAAACGCACTGTGTTTTATTTTGCGGTACCGTCGCCATACACATCATTAATCCTTCGAGCCGTTTCTGCAGCCCTGGTGCCACGGTAGAACTCGTACTCGTAAATAACGCGATATTTCAATTTTTCCATTTTGTAAACTAAGTGACGCAAAGAAAAAAAACAATTCAGGAAAAAACAAATGAATTACAATTTTTAAAACACAAATACATGAGTAAATAGCTATATAAATTGGAATTTGGAATTCTTAACCAAAAACAAAATATTTGAGATCAAAGTTATAGAATATATAATATGTTCTGTAATGAGCATAATTTGAAAACAAAAGCAAATTTTAAAAGATACTCTCAGATAGGTATTTTTATTAAAGAGTATGAGAGTTCAAAAAGGTATGTTTTTAATTTGGACCTAAATTCTGTTGGGTTTGTTATGCATCTTAGTTCCGGAGGTAGTTTATTCCAAGCCTTAGGCCCAGACACTCCAAAAGCTTCCAATGAATGGTTCCCGGGGCAGCTGTACCCGTTTTCTAATCCTAAATTGAGCAACTCAGTCCGTATATAATTCTGTCAGTGTAATATTGTAGGGTGAATTTCACACTGTGCAATTTCGTTCGGACACCAGTTGAAATTGCATTAACCGCTCTGAATAATTAATACACAGACACCTGCAAATAGAAATGACTTCAATGTAGATGTGAATGGAAACCAATGCAGCCACAGATATAGTACCCTTAGACTATTAATTAGAACGAGACAGCCAACCAACATTGTAAGCTGTCTCGCTTGCATTACTCGACATAGCATTCATAATTCCATTTGAATTTGAATTTGCAATGAGAGGCCAAATTTCTGAATTATCTTACTTTTGTATCTGTAAACTCCACCGCAAAACAAAAATTTCACATTTTTAATACTGTCGCTAATAAATGATTAAAAATGCTTGGCGTCATTCTCCGTAATGGAAGAGACTATCAAAATATTTCTACATCAAAAATCTTGTATTCTTCTCTAGTTCGAAGTCACGTCGAATATAACTCTTATATTTGGTCTCCTGGCTTTAAAATTCACTCAAAAATTTGAGCATAAATTTCTTAGCTATTTAAACTATAAACTCGGTCTACTTATAGAAATAATAAACCCTTTATATAGAAGACTTATTTTCGACTTGACTTTTATTTTCAAAATTAAAAATGGTATTATAGACAGCCCTGATTTATTAGGCTTAAAGTGATATTGCATTAACCACACATACAAATTTAAACTCAGACACATGCAAATAGGAATGCCTTCAATGTAGATTTGAATGGAAACCAAACTTTGACGGCCGGTGTAGTCCAGCGGTAAGGCTCTTGACTCGCATTCCGAAGGTCGCGGGATCAAATCCCAGCATGGCAAATAAATTTTATTTGATTAATTTGTGTATTTCACAATTTATTCATTTAAAATAGTATGTAGTAAGATTTGCGGCACGTTCCAGAGTGGAAGATACTATCAGTATCACCCTGGTTTAAGACCACCATTCAAAATTGAAACGTTGCCTGAAATGGCTTTAGCCGTTTTTGGTGACCAGATCTGAATAGCCAGGTACTTCCCCATCTTCCTCTTCCCTCCTCAATACCTTCACAACACACCCCAATTGGGGGTGTCATAGTCTCACTGACTCCAGACGGGAGCAGTTGGGACTCTTGTGCGGTATGAAATAGTACCTTTAGAGTACTTTAGACTATTAATTCGAACAAGACAGCCAAACAATATTGTACACTGTCTCTCTTGCATTGCCTGACATCGCATTCTCCATTCCATTTGGCTTTGAGAGACCAAATTTCTCCTCAAAAATTTACGCTAAAAATCAAATTTTTGTATATATACGCCACACCGCCAAAATTTAATTTTACTTTACATATTAATACTCGATACCGTTACTATTAAAGTATTAAAAATGCTTGGCTTCAATCTAATCATTCTCCGAAATGCAAAAGATATAAAAGTTTCCACATAAAAATCTTATATTCTTCATCAGTTCGAAGTCAGGTAGAATATAATTCTCATATTTGGTCTCCTCACTTTAAAATCCCGTAGGTATGAGACGATGTATGGATGTGAATAAATCAAAGAGTGTGTGCCAAGACCGAGTTGCTTGGCAGATTAGTTATTTTAATACGTACTCATAGCAAAAGAAAAATTAAAGGTATCGGTTATAGTAGAGAATATTCACGAGATACTTGAAAAATCAGTTCCAATTTTGAAAATGCCAGATAAAATAATTTTCTGTCAAAATAGATATTAATTAACCTACCTACGTACTATGTCGACTGTCAGAAACCTTCAAACAATCTGTTCCAATTTTGAAAAGAACACTTAAATTCAAAGCAAATCCAAATTATGAAGTACATTGAACCAGAGTCACGCATAACAAAAAGGATCATTTATTGTAAACGGTCAATTTGAGACGTCCTCCGTGGTAAAGGGCCAATACTATCCACCCGGAGGTCGCAGGTTCAAATCTCGACATGCGCAAAAAAATTCTTATTTGAATTGTGTTTTCACAATGAAATCATTTAAAATAATATATAGTTCCAGAGTGGAAGATACTCTCAATATCGATCTAGCATAAGATTATCGTTCAGAAATGAAACTTTGCTTTGAAATGGCTTTAGCCATGTTTGGTTACTGAATCTGAATAGCCAGGTATTTTCCCACCTTCTTCTCGCCCATCTCATTCCCCTCCTCTCTACCTTCAGCCTAACAACATACCCCAATTAGGGATGCTATAGTCTGACTAGCCCTAGACGGGAGCAGTTGGGACTCTTGTAAGGTGAAAAAAATAAACCTCGTGTATCTAACTATTTCCATGAAGAAATTAAATATGAATTTTATATCCAACCATCACGACGTTTCTTTGCAGGGATTGGCAGAGAGGACGGACCGCCGAACAACTCGGTCTTGGCACATACTCCTTGCCTCATTCACATCCATAAATCTATCATACATACCTACTTTTCTATTCTTCTGACTCATGGCCGGACTCAAGTATCTGATTCACTTAATCGTGCGGAATTGTCTTACTCGGGCGTCCCCGACTTCTTCTATCGTTTATATTTGCCCGAACCATCTGAGCGTCACATGAATTTTACCACCCGTTAATATGAACAGTATAATGCATGACACGTCACACTAATTTATCTACATGCATACACATTAAAGCGATAATTAACTACTTGAAAACCACTGATCTAAAAACATAGAGAAATGTATTAGAGGCTTGTCCGTATGCTTCAAGTAAGCTATGCGTATAATTTTTCCATATATTATATCCTTACAATAAGGAACTCCATTGAAAAATATTATGGCTTTAAAAAAATATGTTCATATAGACCAATAAACGCTGATTCTTAATATATAAGTTTTATTTAATAATATTTAACGCAGAGCTTTAAAAAAATATTAAAAAGTCCATTTTTAATCGAGTCGTAAAAATACGACGTCAAGTTGGCATTATTGAAATGTTTAGTGGTGACATCACGGTTCGTCGTGTCGTGACGTCACCGTAAGTTATTGTATGGGAATGTAGGTATGACACAAGCCATCGTATTAATTTATTCGATTATTTACATATTGTTTATAGAGATTTAGTTGTTGTGTTTATTGAAACATTATTTAGGCCTAAAATTTTTTTTAAATAAAGGTATCTCTTATAAGTTTATCTCTATTATTGAAAGTATTCAAAAACTACTACACAAAAAAAATAGTAATGCTACTTCTAGGGAGAATACTTCCAACAATGAAATTCAAAATGGCGGCAGTTGATCAGCTAATCAGCTGATCGCCCGATCCTATAGTAACTTTTCGGGAGTGATGACGTCACACAATTCATAATACATACGGTGGTTTTCGGGGATCTTGAAAAATTAAAACTTTGAAAATTATTTTAACTATTACAACCTTCGACCAAGAATATCTAGACAAGGCGTGTAGGTCTTAAAAATGACACCGGAACCAAAAATATTGGTTTACGAAAACATTTATCAAAAAGAAAATCTGTTACCTCACAGTCAAAAGATCGCACGAAGCATTGGTTTGTACCTTTAGTTGGTCTGCGTGGAGCTAATTTGTTTTCCAGCAAATTCGCGGTAAAGGAATTTCTAGCTTTGTGAAGATCATTTTTAAAACACAAATTTCAAGTAGTTAGAAAATATTTATATATGAGCTATCACGGACTTTATTATTAACAATTTAATCAGTTATATAAATATCTAAAAAAATATGTACATAACATATGAATTCGAGGCAGCGTATCGAGAAAAGCAACATTGATAAAAAATGTTTAATTAATTCCTATTAAACAACTACGTCACGCAAGAGATACGACGGAATTCGATGGGTAGTTGTATTATGAAATTTCTGGAAGGTGGTGTCCCTTTGGGATTGGAATTGGGTATGGGAGGGCTAATCTATAGTTAATATAATGATGATTACAATTGACTCTAAAAATAAAAATAAAAATGCAGTTATAAGTTAGAAGGTAATTATTCATTAAAAAAAAAAATTAAAATTGAACTGGCGTTCTCTATTGTATTGATAAGTTAACCTCTCAGGAGAATTTGTTCGCTTTTGGTAATAACTCATAAAGATCTCATAGAAAGCGTTGAATCTTTCTTACTGATATGATGAGAAATATGATTTAAACGATGTTAAAAAGAACAACACCACGCTAAGTTAACCACAAATTTATTAAAATGTACACCTTTATGAAACTAAACTTTTCAACCACAATTTAAAAAAAAAGTTCAACTTTGAGAATTTTGCACTAATTATTTTCATATGAAACGACAAAATAGTGAATTAAGGTTAAACGTTTCGTACGTTATAATCTACACATTCGCAGATGGCGCCAAAAAAATTATTTTAGGTTTTTAATACTTTTTGCACGCTATACTTTAAATAATTAAGATGAGTTATTGTTTGCGCCCGTACATATTTAATACGAATATGAATTAATAGTTTTGTCCATAAACAAACCCAAATCTTTCAAGAAAGATTGAAAAATACAATATTGGATTGAGTCACCGATACAAAATAAATTTTTTCAGACTTTCTTGAAAGATTTGGGTTTGTTTATGGACAAAACTATTTATTTATATTCATATTAAATATGTACGGGCGCAAACAATTAATTCATCTCAATATTTTAAAATAATATCTAAAATAGTTTGATTGGCGCCATCTGTGAATGCGTAGATTATAACGTACGTGACGATTTTATTTTCAGAAGGTTTCCTCGACTGGTCACAACCGTTATTTAATTTTTCTTTTTCTTTTACTAACACTAATATCTCTTTTTGATGTTACCTATTTCAGAAGAATTTTTCCACGGGCTGCTACTTCTATTTATCTTTTGTATAATATTAATGTAAGTACTTGTATACTGCTTACTAACCCCGTATGCATGGACATTGGAGGATCTAGAGTCGTTCAAATAAATGTAGCTTCGTTAAAAAAAAAGTCTTGACGTGTGCGGTGAAGGAGGAAACCATATGTTTCCTTATAACGCCGTTGGGAAAGTGGTGGGGTCCCTTCCAATGTCTTCAATGATTAAATATTATAATTTAAGGTTTCACTCATTAAATGTGATATTTTATTTATTTCATTTTTCTATCTAGGGCACATGAGTCGAAGGTCTTTCGAAAATCGGGGAACTCAGTTTTCGTTCATATCGGTAACCATAGAGAGCGTTTCTGCGAATTATTGGTTCAGTGTAGAAAGCCCAATTAAATTATGAACACGCAAAATCACTCATTTCATTTATGACTCGCGCAGACTCGTGCAAAATCACGGGATATTATAATTCTAAATAAAAAAAAAATTGCTGTTAAAATAATTAACTCACCCACTTTATCTCTTTTCTGTATTATTTGGCCTCGGTGGTCGAGGGGTAAGACTATCGACTAGCAATCCGAATGTAGCGGGTTCACAATGAATTTTATTCGATTAATGTGTGTTATTTTATAATGAATTCATTAAAAATTAAATGTGGTATTTTTTCGACACGTTTCCAGTTCGGAAGATACTCTCAACGTCGTTCTGGTGTAAGCCCACCATTAAGAATTGAAACGTTGTTTGAATGGCTTTAGCCGTGTTTGGTGACCAGATTTGAATAGCCAGGTACTTCCCCATCCCCCCCCCTTACCCAATACCTTCAACCTCACAACGTACCCCAATTGGGATGCCATAATGTTCTCATTAGCTCCAGACGAGAGCAGCTGGAACTCCTGTGAGATATACATAAAAAAAAAATAGCTGAAGTCTCCGGCTTTGCTCGGTCATTTGAAATTTAACGTAAACAGTGACCTTTTTCGTGTTTTGTAGATCAAATGCGCCAAATTTCATCAACTTCGCAATGAAACTGTAGATTTGAGTAAAAATCAAATCCACGCCACCCGACACAGTCACCATCAATTATTTATTTGAAGACTAGCTTGTGTGTACCCGGCGTTGCTCGGGAATATGAATGATTTGGAGTAAAGTTTTGAGATTGTGAATTTTAATTTTTTGTGAAAACCGGATGTTGTATTAACGTGGAATCAATTTTATTGTAAAGGAATGAAAAAAACTTAATTTTTTAAAGTATTTGTTTCACTTGATCGTGCTATGTCTACCTCGGACGTCTACCAATCACATCTACGCCATACAATCTCCTTAAGCCCACAACTTCTCTTTTTACAATTGAATGGGTAGTTATAAGTACCGCCGCCCCGGGAACCATTTATTGGATAACCAACACCTCTGCCATAAATCACCCCAAGCGGTTCGCTACGTTTGGTGACTTAGCAGGGGTGCCCGGGTTCATGGGGTGAGGTTTGTTCAGGTCTTGGCAGCGGATGCTGGATCGGTTTAGAGAGGTCCTTCGAGTTTTCCAATCGGACTCTCGACCTATCGCCTTCCACCGCAGTTGGATGGATGGATTCGTATGTCCGTCACTCCTGGACACACTGACCCTCAGATTCCTACCCACTCCTCATACCTCACTTCCTTCCTTCTCTCCTTCCCATCCACCCTTCACTCACAGCATTCCCTAAGATGACATAGGCCTTGAGGGAAATTATTTTCCTCAGGGCCTCTTAGGAAGGTAATGTAAAAAAGCCCGTTTCTTTGTTAAACGCCTCATTTTTTCACAAACAATATTTTATTTATTTATTTCTTCCTCGGGCGTCCCCTACTTTTTCTATAATTGGACGCATTTATATTTACTGTACTATTCTTATCGCTACAATGCTGCAACTCTTGACGACCTCCGTAGTCCAGTGGGTAAGACTCTTGACTCACAATCCGGATGTCGCGGGTTCGAACCCGGCATGCGCAAATAAATTTTATTTGATTAATTTGTGTTATTTCACAATTAATTAATTTAAAATAATATTTAGTATATTTGCGGCATGTTCCAGAGTGGAAGATACTATTAGTATCGCCCTGGTGTAAGACCACCATTCAGAATTGAAACGTTGCTTGAAAATGGCTTTAGCCGTGTTTGGTGACCAGATCTGAATAGCCAGGTACTTCCCAACCTTCCTCTTCCCCACCTCCTTCCCCTCCCCACTACCTTCAGTCTCACAACATACCCCAATTGGGGATGCCATAGTCTCACTGGCTCCAGACGGGAGCAGTTGAGATTCTTGTGCGGTATTCACTGTAAAAAAAAAAAAAGCTCTTTCTTACACATTAATAAATGTAAAGACACACAAAATACATGTGACTGATTCTTACAAAATACCACATTTTTACGATATGCATTACGTTTCATTTCCTTTACAGGTGTGAGGGAGATGTATGAAAATGATTGTATGTTTCCTTTGGGGGGATGCAGAAATACGTTCATCGTTTGTCTCATTTTCGACTGTTGTTATTCAGTGTGTAAGAAAGGGCTGCAGTGTTATATGTTTAAGAACATAATCAAAATTATCACAGCATTGACATTTAACCTTTTTGAATTTTTTGAATTCACTCACACTTCAATATTATCTTTGTAACTATATTCCATACTATCAAAATTATCGTCACGGCTTGTAGTATTGTAGGGGTCTACGGAGACGTCACGGTGCGGTGTACATAAAGGCGACCATTAATTTCGTGTAGAAGCAAATATGCTATATATTATTTTAAAATTAATAAAATTGTATATTTGTAAATAATGGTTATTCCGCAGATTAAATTGATAAAATCCTAAATAAGAAACTAAACTCATTTCAAATAAAACATTTTTATTTGGTACGCCTGAAATTAATAAATCACGTTCAATGGCGCAGAATCTTATATATATATATCCAACTTTTCCTCACTTAGTACAAAAAACTTGCCTGCCCACATTAAGCCCGCGTTCTATTCTGATAACATTTAGGTAAATTACTAAAAAATACTAAAGATAGAGACCATAAATTAAGCCACTCAGGCATTTACCAACTATGTTGCAATGATTGTCCTTCGTTTTACATAGGTAAGACAACTAGAAATATAAATATCAGAATCACAGAACATTTAAGATGCTTAAATAATAATAATTTTTCAGAGTTTGTTAATCACCTAATTTCCACAGATCACACTTTTAATAAGGACACAGGGGTTAAAATTCTTCACCGTAACAATGAAAGCAAAATATTAGATAATTTAGAAGCACTACAAATCAGAAAATTCCTAAATAATAATGCTAGTATTTTGAATAACCAAGTTAATTTATCTTTCAATCCCATTCTAAATATTTTTCCAATTAACCGCTCTGTTCTTTACGGGAATCCCGCAATTACCCACACCCCTTTGCTTACCTCCCACTCAAACACCTAAAATTTGAATATCTGTCAACATTCTGTATCATAGTTTAGTTATAATATTCTCCTGACGAAGGAAGGGTGCTTCTGAAACCGGTAGAGTGTTTATAAAATAAAAGTGGTCTACAACAAATTTAAATGTGTTTTTATTGTAATAAAATTGTTACAAAATAAAAATTTAAAAAAAAATTGAACCCTCGTCCTCCGATTGCTAATCGAGAGCATTGCCCTTCGACCACGGAGGCCGTCAAAAGCATGCATTGTACACGTTAGTATACATTGCTTTGTCAACAACTTCACTCTATTAAACAAGTAATTGCATTGTTACCGTACATTGGGGTTAACTTTGGCGCAGATTCAACATTCATATTTCTTCTAGTCATGTTACCCCTATTGTTCTAAGTGCCAGAAATGGGCAACCAGCGGCAAATGAAACTATTTTGTACCATTCAGAATTTTTGGTTTGCTTAAAATTGGTGTTAAAATGAAATTTAGTGTAAGCAAAACCTATAAACCAGTGTTTCCAATTCCAATATTCTCTTCTTCTATATATATCAAAATGAATGTACCTTTGCCTCCTTGCATTCATGTACTTATGTATGTATGTATGTATGTATGTGGTCTGTGTGTTGCTTTACTAAACTTAGGAAATGTTTGAAATTTTCAAAATACCTCCTTTTCACCCTCGCGAAGGTTTCTGGATTATCACAACCACATGAAAATACACCTGAAAAGTTTTTTTAATTATTACAAAAACTCTTACAAATGTGTCACAATTGGAGAATGACATTTTGCAAAGCAATGATATTGCTCAATCAAAATTCAATTTTTGAAACTCTTTAAATTAATGAATTCATTTGGAGGACTCGCCTATGGTACTCACCAAAATCGAATACTTAGAATATTTAAGAATTGAAGGTGTTCAAAAAGTGAAGGCTATTGCCATCTAGCGGTATATTTTGTAGCTTGACTGTTTGGATCACAGATTACAGGCTACGGCCATAGGGCCGCACTGTTTTAAGGCTAGACGATAAAGCAGATTTCTGGAATCTGTATCATATTTATAGATTAACAATGGTGGTTGATTTTGTTTTTGTTGTATGTGAAAATGTAGTTATAAATAGGACATTTTTTAGTTAAAAACACTCTCTTAATACGTGGATCTCCTGTAAACAGCTAGCATTATCTAGCAAGTGGTCGAAGTGGCCAAATTCAGTGTTTTTGTTCGGGTCGGGAACAAATTTATTGTAAAATGTGCTTGTGAATAAACGAGAAGAATTCCTCCTTGAAGCCAGATGTTTTTCTTGAAGTCTTTCTGCTAAATTACCAAATTATAACAGAAGGTATTTTAAATAGGTACTAAATTTACTTAAAGAGTACTCGCTAGCATTCAATAATTCAAAACCTAAATTTCCTGAAATCTTAACTTTGTGAGTAAATATTTAAATAACTACCTAACATTATATTAAATAAGAAATTGTGCAATTTGTCCAAAAAACGTCGCTTTTTCAATGACAATTCTCGATTCGATCGTGCTGTAATAATAATAATTCTAAAAATATTATTCACTTACGAGTAATAAAGCCCCAGCGTTGTCCGGGGCTTCACATCGAGTTTACCGATTTTTTAAGTAAACTTCTTTACGCACACACGACTTGGGGGTAAGCTGGTGAATGCGTTACTAAAAGTGGTGATTGTTACGAAAAATGTCATGCGAACGGTGATTGATGCGAACGGTGATCGATTTCTAGGCGAACGGTCGGGCCCTTACGCACGCTTGACTTGGGCTGTGATAAGGATAAGGATAAGGATGGTCACCCCAAGGTCTGAGGTCACCCCAAGTTCATAGGGCACCCCAAGATCATAGGTAACCCGAGGTCGTAGGTCACCCCAAGGTCGTAGGTCACCCCAAGATCATAAGTAACCCCAAGGTCGTAGGTCACCCCAAAGTCTTAGGTCACCCCAAGGTCATAGGTCATCCCAAGGTCGTAGGTCACCCCAAGGTCATAGGTCACCCCATGGTCATATTTTACCCCAATGTCATATGTCACCATTAGGTCATAGGTAGAGACACTGATTCATAGCTTTAATTTTTAAGAAATGTAGCATTAATTATTGAAAAAATAGCTTTTATAGCTTTGATTTTTCATTTTCATAGCGTTTATAGCTAAACAGGATAACGTCAAGGAATGGGAGTCGGCAAGAGGGGAAAAACAATTAAATTGGCAAAATCACTTGAAACATGTTTATTTTATTATTGGTTGAAACTCAACATGGCACGTGTTTCTACAGTAGAGTGTGTCATGTTCGTTCTACGATCTGTCAATACAAGATTATAGCAACTAAAAAATCTTTCTGCGTCAACACTATTCACAAGCGCCCACACAGTCATCAGAGCTGCCTCAGCAAATTCTCTGTGAACAATTTTTACAGCTAAGAGTAGCTGAATTATGTCTACAGTGACTCCATCCTTCACTTGCTCTACAAGCTGTCTTTGAAAATACCTGTTACCTTCCAGGAATTACTGTCATCAACAGATTTAAACGTTGGAGCAAGCCTACTTTTACTTGCTAAAAGAATAGCGTCTGATCGCTGGACATTCTGACCTACAATCGCAGGATTGAACATTTTACCTGCATGCTCAAGAAATTGATTAGTGCTGTTGTCTGGACGGTTCAGCATATGAGATGCCAGTTTCACAGAACTCTTCGGACAATTCTCTCTTATTTGAGTTTTTATTTGGGTTAAGACAACCCGGTTCTTTACCTCCTGCACAGCCTTTAAGTTTTTGGCAGGGAAAACACTATCACTCAATTTTTGTAAAGAAAGGCTTAGGGACACCAAGTTCTCTCAAAGCAAATGAGCGTAGGGATATTTTGACCCTTCTAATACATTTTCAGCGTTCGGACGCACTAGGCAGCCGAGGCGCCTGGTTCAAAAACCCGAAATTTGTGCCTTTGCTCGCATTACTAAAAAAGTTCGCATTTTGTTGAGTTTTGTTGTAAAAATCGCTGCTATTTCGCGTTTTATCGCTAAAAACACTATTTATCGCTTTAATTCGCGAATATATCGTTAATGCGATGAATCAGTGTCTCTAGTCCTAGGTCACCCCGTTCGCTACGTTTGGTAACTTAGCAGGGATACCTGGGTTCATTGAGCGAGGTTTGTCTTGTAGTCTTACTTCAGTGGTGTGGTCTAAAGCACACTCGTTTTTTGTTGCACTAGAGGCTCTGAATAAAATGATTTCACTCGGGGCCTATTTTATCTTTTGAGATGCTGTGTGGACGGTATTTTTAGAAAGGGAGGAAAGGATGTTCTGGTGAGGAGCAGGTAGGAATCTGGGAGTTGATGTGTCCAAGAGTGTCGGACGTTTGAAGTCATCTCTTCCACTGCAGTGCAAGGCGATGGGTCGAGAGAGCCCTGCTGGTGAGGTACAAACAAGCTAAAAAGGTCTCCCTCATTCCAGTCTCTCCTGTTCCAGCCACCATGCAATAGGTGAGCAAACGCATTAACTGCCAAGACTTAGACAAACCTCACCTCATGAACCTAGTTATTCAATAAATGGTTCCCGGGGCGGTGGTACTCATACCATTCGCATAGGTCATATCAATCGAGATAACAGTTAACAATTTTAATAAGAAGGTTTGTCGTTAATTTTTCGTCTGTTTTCTGAAATTTAAAATGTACAAGTAATTTATGTGCTCTAAAGGGATGTTAAATTTAAAATATAAAAAGCCCACAAATTTTATTCGAATTCTTTCTACACTATGAAATTGAATTTTATAGAAGGTATATTTACCTCATTGAAATAAAATATTTAATTATTTATTTGTAACCTTCAGTCCAATTACTAAAACATGAAATTAAAATTTTGTGTTTATTCCTGTAAAATTTTCAAGAGCTTAAAAATCTGGTCGAGAGGTTCACTACAGCAGGGTGGGCTCAAATTTTTATACGAAAATTTGGAAGTTTTTCTATGATGCGAAATTTTTAGTTTTCTGGGAAAATTGAAAAATTTGTCGGAAAATGGGTTGGGAAATTTAAAAAAAAACAGTTTTTCTTCTATGTTAAGTTTCTAGTTACTGTAAGTTTTCTTTTTGATTTTTTCTCACCGTTGATACTGTTTGAAAACTTAGCAGGGGGCCTGTGTTCATGTCTGTCCGTGTCTTAGTGTTGGATGCATCTGCCCACCAGCTGCCTGAAAGGCTGGATCTGGATAGACTGGTTGAGCGACGTCTCCTGCAGGACTCTTTTTAAAAAAATCATATCTTTGAATTTTAACACGGAGACATATTATACAACTTATTATAGTGCTATATAGCTAGCGAATCAACCTGTTATTTACAGTTTATCTCATATTTGTAGAATTTATAAAATAAATATTTAAAAAATCGTAATGTTTATCATCGCGTGAACCCTGCGTGTTTTTTTACTTGAAACTGCTGTGAGGGATACTTATTCGAGTCAACATAGAATATTTTAGATTTCTGTATATTGTCTGTGGTATACTTGATAATGAAAGGTGCATATCTATGGAAAAGGACTTAATTTTATCAGTTAACAGCTGAAAATGAAAAATGTTTTTAAAATTTATTTTTAACATCGTTCTATAATAGTCTTCGAATTATTGCGACATTTATGGTCATAATAGATAAAACATTTTAATAGCTTCGTTTTAAAATAAATGGCTGGCCAAGGAAATGTTTTAAATAATGGCAATAAGTGTTGTAATAAATGGTAGGAAAATGTGGTCCATTTTTGGACCGCTATCAATGGCAGAAAAATAAAAAATTGTTCATTTTTCGACCATTATCGCTCCAGTAATTATACGTTTTTCATTTCCTGAACTTCAACTTGTTTCTTTCCTAAAAAGACTCCCTGTGGGAATGGTACATACTGAGGATTTTTTTTTCTCAAGTGTTAAGTGTTAAGCTAATGCAAAAAAAAAAATAATCGAAAAACTCTGTGTGAAGCCCGAACAAAGCCGGAGGTTTCGGTTAGAAAATAATGAGTATTATCATTGGACGGCCCACCCTACTGAACTTTGAAAAATTAAAACAAATTGCACCACTATTTAATCAAAAGGTTGTGCACCACTGCTCTACTACTCAGTTGCGTCCTTAGAAATGTCCGTACCTACAGCTGCGCAGTTCTACTAGCACACCCTTCCGTTGTTATTTCAGCGGAACGAATCCACAAGAGGTTATTTAATTAGTGGGAGAGTTTGTTAGGAACGAAGCGGGTGAAAATGTGGAGTGAAGTGTTTGGGATAGAGTTGAATAGAGTGGTCAAAAGTTACGCTGCTTTGCTGTAAGTCAGAATGGCGCCTGGGGAAAAAATGGCGCCTGAAAATAGGCGCCATTAAAAATGGCGCCTGGTGAATAATGAAGAATGTAGAATAGAATAACAGTGAATGTGGAAGAATAACGAAAGGAAAATGTTATAAATGGATAATAACGGCGCTTGGAGAAAAATGGCGCCTTTAACAAATGGCGCCTGGTTAATAATAGAGAATGTAGAAGAACAGTGAATATGGAAGATTGGCACTGTAGAATTTTTTTAATGTACTAGAATGGCGCCTGGAGAAAAATGGCACCTCGAGAAAAATGGCGTCTGGAGAATATAGAAGAACAATGAAAATGAACATTGCCGACTGGAGACTGTTACAAATGTATAAGTATGGCGCCTGGAGAAAAATGCCGCCTTTAGAAAATGGCGTCTGGTGAATAATGGAAAATTTAGAAGAAAAGTAAATATAAAAGAATGACGCCTGGGGAGAAGTTGTAACGGGATAAGAATGGCGCCTAAAGTTGAAATGCACGCCATGACAAGAACTGAGTTTATAGTCAAACAGAGCATGCAGAAAAATGGCGCCTGGACAATAATTGTTTTTAGGTAAGGATAATGCTTTGAGAAAAATGGAGCCTGAGGAAAGTTTCCTAAATCTTGGTAGGGCTTTTATTTCCATTGCCCAACTAAAATATTTTTTGACATAATTTTTTAAAGATATTTTATATTTTTTAGTGGCATTTGAGGTGATAATTTACCACAAAAATGATTTTGCTAAATTATGCATGCATTATACATTTTTTTAATAGCGCCTTGAGCCGAATAGGGCTTTAAGAGGAATAGAGTCTAAATCTAAATAGCACCTTTAGCTTAAAGGCGCCTGAGAAAAAGACGCCCTTTAATGCTTTGACTAATTGAATGGCGCCTGCAAGCAGCATTCATGTTGATATTTATGCGGTTTCTGTTGATTTCAATTAATTCCATAATTTTGCGCGCTCGATGCGTTTTGGGTCTACTCTGCATATCAGAAACAATCAAAGAATTCATCCTGACGATGGAAATTGTGACCCTATCCGAAACGCTGGCTATATAAGGAGCCATCCCAACACGCCATAGCAATAAAAAAAACTTAATTTTTAACACTTTTTCATCAATGTAATTAACATATTTTAATTACCAAAACTAACTAAAGTAAGTTTGCAAAAGTCGAGAAAATTTTAACCACATTGTGTAAAATATATTAGCAAAGCGTCAAAGTTAACAAAAGCAAACTTTGCCCAAGTAACCCGCTCTTAATATTTAACTATGTGTGTACTTACATTTTTCTTTGTATGAAAATACTTACAATAAATACTTAATACACGGTGTTTGGAAAATCGTAGTACAAGTGAGAAATTGGTGAATCAACATTATATTTTGTAAAAAGAATAAAATAATAACACAAGATATGTCTTTTGTTTCGTGATCCAATGTTACAATTTGAGATGCTTGTATGGGTACCGCCGCCCAGGGAACCATATATTGGATAACCAACGCCTCTGCCATAAGTCACCCCGCTTCGTTTGGTGACTTAGCAGGAATGCACGGGTTCATTGAGTGAGTTTTATCCAGGTCTTAGCGGCGGATGTGTCTGCCCACTAGTTGCGTGGCAGGCCGGATAGGGAGAGACTGGTTAAGGAAGACCATATGACTTCTCAAGCAGAACTCTTTTGGAACATCGCCTTGCACTGCAGTGAGAGGGATGGATTCATACGTCCGTCGCTCCTGGACCCACTGATTTCCAGATTCCTACCCACCCTTCAAATCTTATCCTTCCCAGAATTTCATTTCCTTCCTTTCCTTTAAAAGGCCCTCCACACAGCATCCCCAAAGATGACACTGGCTTAATGTAGGCTTAAATTTATGTTAGCCTAACTTAACCGAACTTTTTATTTTTTTAATGTGAAGTCCTAAGTTCTCCCGTCTGAAGCCAGCGGGACTATGGCATCCCCAATTGGGGTATGACGTGAGGTTGAAGGTAAGTGAAGGGGAAGGAGATCGGGAAGAGGTGGCTATTCAGATCTAGTCACCAAACATGGCTAAATCCATTTCAAGCAAAGTTTCAATGTTAACTAATCTAACTAACTAACCATCACGACTTTTCTCCAGAGGGGTGGGCAGAGAGGACGAACCGCCAAACAACTTGTTCTTGGTACAAACTCATTGCCTCATTCACATTCATAATGGTCTCATACGTACAATTCTATTATTCCGACTCTTGACATGGCCTAACACAAATATCTGATCCACTTGATCGTGCGATATCTTTCTCGTGAAGAGACCTGGTCACCAAACACGGCTAAAGCCTTTTTAAGAAACTTTTGGAATTGTTGTCTTACACCAGGGTGATACTGAGAGTATCTTCCATTCTGGAACGTGCTGCAAATAAACTATTTATTATTTCATTTATTTTTTAATATGAATACCGCACAAGAGTCCCAACTGACCCGTCCGGAGCCAGTGGGACTATGGCATATCCAATTGGGGTATGTTGTGAGGCTGAAGATAGTGGGGAGGGGAAGGAGATAGGGAAGAGGAAGGTTGGGAAGTACCTGGCTATTAAAATTTGGTCACCAAACACGGCTAAAGCCATTTAAAGCAACGTTTCAATTCTAAATGGTGGTCTTACACCAGGGCGATACTGAGAGTATCTTCTACTCTGGAACGTGCCGCAAATATACTATATATTCTTTAAATGAATAAATTGAGAAATAACACAAATTTATCAAATAAAATTTGTTTGTCACGCCGGGATTCGATCCCGCGAACTTCGGTGTGCGAGTCAAAAGCCTTACCGCTGGACTTCGCCGGCCGTAAATGAATTAATTGTGAAACAACACAATTCAATCAAATAAAATTTATTTTCGCCCGCCGGGATTTGAATCAGCGACCTTCGCATTGCTAGTCGAGCGCCTTACCCCTCGACAGTTTATATATGAGTAAAATTAAATACATTTTTTTTACAAATTGCAGATTTCCTCATTACTGGGGAAAATCGTGGGAAAATCCCTCAAAACATTGAACCCACATCGCAAATAGATGCGTATAAACGTACTCCGTAGAATTAAGCTCAGTTTTCAGTAGATGACAGTTTGCGCCGAGCGCTTTTACCCGGCGGACGTGTTTTAACGGGAGCTGTTCTCAGTCGATGTAAAAAAATAATTCTTCGTTACATTAACTACGCGCTCTAAAAATAAAATAAATCAAAAATAAAAGTGATGCAATTAAAAAATAAATAAAAAAGTTGTATTAAAGAGAAAAGAGCTTCAAGGTAATAATAATAGTGGAAGAAAATTATTATTTTCAAATATAATAAAGTGGTAATATTTTGATATATTTTTAAACCAGCTGAAGTCCCCGGCGATGCCTGGGCTTTACACAGGGTTTCCTTTGTATACAAATCAAATCTATCTTCTTTATATCTCTATCTCTTCTTTTCTACACATTATAAATTAAAGTCCTCCCTTTCTGTCTGTCTGTTCGCGATAAACTCGAAAACTACCGAACCGATTTTCATGCGGTTTTCATCAATAGATAGAGTGTTTCGTGAGAAAGTTTTAAGTTTGTAATTTGTCAAGGATTTGTGTAAATTGGTTGAAACATAACGATAACTGTTAGAAGTGTCGGAAAAAGTCAAACCGCCTGGTAGCTTTCATCAAAAACGCTGCCCAATCCTTTTGGGATAAAACAAAACAATGCATAGTGAGATATTTCTCTATTATAGATCTACAAAAAAGTCTGCGAAGGCATATATCTATCTTTTACGGATAGCTTACTATACCCATTCTATCCAACGGTAATTGAAAAGTTATTTAGACGGATACGGTATTAATCCTTATTAACTTAAATACGTTAGTTACCCCAAGCACTACGTATTATAAATTAAAGTCCTCCGCGGCATCTGTCTGTCTCTTCGCGATAAACTCAAAGACGGTGGTGGTTATAAAGGTTGGATAACCATCCAGTAGATGACGTTGTGTTTTATTAGCCACAGCAACGCGTGGCCGGTTCAGCTAGTATATTATATTTCAACCAATTTACACAAAAGCTTGAAAAATTAAATTATATCATTCTATCTATTGGCGAAAACCGCATGAAAATCCGTACAGAAATTTTTGAGTTTATCGCGAACAGACAGAGATGTGTGCGTGTCCCAACTCTCTAGAGCTTTTAGGACTATGGCATCCTTTATGAATGTAGATTGTGAGAGTTAAAGGAAACATATAGGATAGAAGAAGGTTGGAATTACTCGGTTATTTGTATCTAATCACCAAACTCGGCTAAAGCCATTTTAAGTTAGGCTTCGTTTCGGAATGGCGCTCTTTTACTGAGGCGACACTTCGAGTGTCTTCTAGTGACCGACCGAAGGTTCGGTTTCGGTTTCGGTTTCGGCAAGTTTCGGCAAAAAATCTAGTTTCGGCATCAGTTTCGGTTTCGGCAGATTTTCCGCCGAACCTTTGGCCGCACCAAAAATCTGCAAAAGATCTCAATAAATGGTAAATATAGTCTTAAGAATGTTGTGATTGTAAACGCAATTAAAATACTCAATTAATGAGGTCCTTCCTGTGTAATGAACATAAGTGTTAATTAAAATTAAACCAACATAATTATTGACAAATAAAATAAAACAATCAATAATTATTGACAAATTTTTGTTCCAAGAAGTAGTAAACATGTTTGTTGATTTTTTATAATACAAAAATTTTTACATACTTCAATTATTGTTTTTTTTTTTTTATTTTATTTAAAACATGTTCTGTTTGTATAAGTGTAAAAAATAAGCCAAATTTCAGTAAACAATAGATTTTTAACATGTCTAAAAAAGTTTTGGTTTCGGTTTCGGTTTCGGCCGAAACTAAGACAGCTACCGAAGATTCGATTTCGGTAGAAAGTCCTGTTTCGGTCAGACACTAGTATCTCTCAACATATCTATATTTTGGATATGTTGAGCGAAAGTACGGAAAAGGGGATGTTAGGAAAATTAAAATAAGATGATTGTACCCTAAAAAATCTGGGAAATCTATAAATAATATAATTTGGGGGTGGGTATGGGTACCGTCGCCCCGGGTATTGCTTATTGGATAACCAACAACCCTGCATACAGGTTACCCAAGTAGTTCGCTACGTTTGGTGAATTAGCAAGGATGCCCGACTTTATGAGGTGAGGTTTGTCTAGGTTTTCGCAGCAGATGCGTTTGATCACCTACGGCGTGGCGGGCCGGATTTAAAGAGACTGGATGAGGGAGACTTTTTGAACTCTTTTCGCTCTCATCGCCTTACACTGCAGTGGATAGATTCATACGTTTGTCACCCCTGAACATGTCCTACCCACCCCTCATACACTTTTCTTATTCCTATAACGACCCTTCACACAGCATCCAAATTTGACGTAGGCCCTGCGGGAATTTTTGAATTTTTTTCCTCAAGAGAGTTGATGTAAAAAAATATATGTATCTTTGGGTTTGTTTCTAAATGCGACCGTTACCTTTTAATTAGTCTTGTTCTGTTCCATGTTTCGCTTAGATTTGATTTGAATTATCTTCTTTTTAAATCAGTTTATTATTTCAGTACTGTCCTTTTTTGTATGTGATATTAAGGAACGTACTTGACTTACTTCAAACAGTGATGATGACATTATTTGTTGTAAAAAATGTGTATGAAATTTTGGACTCCGGTAACTTTTGTTGATGTACTTTTTTTATTTTATTTTAGAAACATTTTTTTTTAATACGTCTCGTCACAGGTCGCTCAGCCGAGTACCCTTCTAACCCCTTCCCCCTACTCTAACTGTCCAATACATACTATTTTTTATGATTTAAGTAGAAAACAAAATAAAAAAAATCACCGAAGTTAATGTAAAAAAAAACATACTTATTATCTTTTTTTTACATTAACTCCACACTGGAGGCCCTGAGGAAAATAATTTCCCTCAGGGCCTATGTCATCTGGGATGCTGTGTGGAGGGTCTTTTTGAGGAGAGGAAGGAATGAACATTGGTCTTGAAGAGACCCATGTTGTAGGAAGGAGGAAACACAGAGGCCGGCAAATCATTCCACAGCCGAGCTGTGAACACAGAACGAGTCGAAGAAACGACCCGTTCTCATATGACAAATGTTAACCGTGTACAAATGTTGGGCACGCGTTTGGCGTGTTTCCCGACTATGCACCGGTGCCGAAGGGATCAATGACGCTAGTTCCTCAGAGCATCTTCCATTGTAATATCGGTAGAACGAGGATAGCATTCCCACCCGACTCCTGTGCTCTAAAGATTGCAATCCGTCTGTTAAGATGGGAGAATCTATTAAACGGACCGCCCGTTTCTGCACAGAGTCAAGGGTATTTTTCAGGTATTTTGGAGCTCCAGTCCAGAAGTGGCTGCCAAATTCAACCTATCTAGTGATATTACTATATTTTCTTTGTTTTTCTCAAATTTATTTCACTTTATATTTTTTTTTCTTTTCTGTTCCTTTGTTTTCGATTTTTTTATTTTTTTTATTTAATTTTTATTTTAGTTTTGACTTTGCTATATATCTTTACTCTTATTTATAAAAACCTAAGTTTTAATATATGTAATTATACTCTCTATGGGATGTGTGGAATCGCATTTACCTTCCCACAGTCTGGAATCTCCAAGACTAACTAACTAACTAACCATCACGCCGTATCAGAGAGGACGGACCGCCAAACAACTCAGTCTTGGCACGCACTCTTTGCCTCATTCACATTCATACATCGTCTCATACATACACTTCTATTATTCTGACTTTTGACATGGCCCGTCTCAAGTACCTATCTTATTCACTTGATCGTGCCATATATTCCTCGGGCGTCCCCGACTTCTTCTACCATTCAAATTTGCATCATATATTCATTTTACACTACTTTCTTCGTTCATTCGCTCTACGTGCCCAAATCATCTGAGGGTCCCTTTCTTAATTTTGCTCATTAAACTTACATCAACCTTACATTCTTTGCGGACATCCACATTTCTAACGTGATCAAACATGGTTTTACCACACATACGTCTCAGGGATCTCATTTCAACAGCATTCAGTTTACTTTCATCCTTCCTCTTCTAGTTCCATGCCTCACTGCCATACATCAGAGTAGGTACCAGGACTTTAGTGGGTAAGACTTCTGACTCACAATCCGGAGGTCGCGGGTTCGAACCCGGCATGCGCAAATAAATTTTATTTGATTAATTTGTGTTATTTCACAATTAATTCATTTAAAATAATATATAGTATATTTGCGGCATGTTCCGGAGTGGAAGATACTATCAGTATCGCCCTGATGTAAGACCACCATTCAGAGTTGAAACGTTGCTTGAAAATGGCTTTAGCCGTGTTTGGTGACCAGATCTGAATAGCCAGGTACTTCCCAACCTTCCTCTTCCCCACCTCCTTCCCCTCCCCACTACCTTCAGCCTCACAACATACCCCAATTGGGGATGTCATAGTCTCACTGGCTCCAGACGGGAGCAGTTGAGATTCTTGTGCGGTATTCACTGTAAAAAAAAAGGACTCCATTGTAGACTGCTAGCTTCGCTTCTTTTGACAGTTTTTTTATTAGCGCCAACGGCATTCAGTCCTCCAGTAATGGAGTTACCGGCGTTTTCTCTACTTTCAATATCTATATCAGCCTACCCATCTCTCGCAAACATACCCAAATAAACAAACTCATCCACCTGCTCCAAGTATTCATCAATCACAACTATATCGCACACTGTTTTCGTACTCTCTCTTTCTCCAAGACCATTATTATTATTTCATTTGTCAATATTGAGAACCATAAAATGATTTGCAAGCATATCTTGTGCTTTTCAAGTGGTCTCAACTGACTAACAGAAATGTTACATCACTTAAAAAAACACGCTTAGCAGTAAACTTGTTGATTTATCAACATCAAGCCTCGTTTTATCTTTGAGGAGAAATCAACAAGAGTTTAAAAGATAAAACTACGATTTATACGGCCTTTACGACACGTGCCTTACTAGAAAGTTGTTCGAGCATTGAGGCTTTGTTTGGAGATGCTTAAACCCCTAAGGCCTCGGGCATATTTATATGTACCTAGCTTTTTCCCACGGCTTCGCTCGCATGGTATTAGGAGTTTCCCACTCCGTCACCTCCACCTTCCCTCTCCCCACTCTACCCCATCCTTGTATAATATAAATTATTTTGTGAGCACCAAATTTTTAGCATGTCTATATTTGATTGATTAATTTCACAGTGATTAAGGATAGTTATCTCTTTAAATAATTTAATGTTATCAGCGAAATGCAATACTTTAACGTCTTTAAAGCAGTTGACTTTGTCGTTTATAAAAAACAAGAAATAAAATGGGGCCAAGATGACTACCTCTACTCCACTAGTGGCGGAAAATGGTTTGGATATACAAGATTTTATTTTTACAAATAAATTTCTACCTGATACGTAACCACTTAGCCAGTTCAACATATTTGTATCACATCAGCCTTATATTATTTGCGGATCTCTACATTTCTCAAAAGATCATATATGGTTTTACCACACATACGCCTCAGGGATCTCATTTCAACAGTTCAGTTTACTTTCATCTTTCCTCTGTTAGTTCCAAATGGAAAATAAAAGAAGAGAAAAGAAACAAGACAATTGAACATGACCAGAAAATTACAAAGTCTCATCCTTAAACATACTTAAAAAATATTCTTTTTAAACATTACTCTGAATTTTTTTTATTTTGCTGGATTCCCTTGTGCGAATTATATAGCGTATAGGCAACATAGTTCATTGCTCGCAAATATTGATAACTGACCATAGATGACGGATTTGGTCAATACCGTATTGGTATTGAGTTTCATAAATCGATCATGCTAGATCTCGTCGGTTCGATTCCTAGACCGTATCTTTATCTGTTTTTTCTGTTTCAAACTTTCGTTGAATGACAGATATTGTCTTCAATATTCAAATTTTAAAATTTGATGTTTTACTCATTAAGTTATTCTAAAAATCTATACATATAAAAATCGAAATATACTTGGGGGTATTATATGAGTATGTGAATATATGAGATGTCTATGCGTTGCTAAACCATTCATCCGATAACGATGAAAATTTGGGGATTTGATCTGTGGATACTTGCAATGGTTTCTGTATAATTCACAGTGAGTTCTGGCATCATGAAATTATGCTTTGCTAACCATTCATCCGATATCAATGAAAATTTGAGGATTTGATGTGCGCATGCCCGCGATGGTTTCTATATAGAATGGTGAGTTCTGGCATCATGAAGTTATGCTTTATTAACCATTCATCTGATTGCTATGAAACTTTGGGGATTTGATGTGCGCATGCCCGCGATGGTTTCTATATACAATGGTGTGTTCTGTCACCATAAAATTATGCTTTGCTAACCATTCATCCGATTACCATGAAATTTTGGGGATTTGATGTGCGTATGCCCGCGATAGTTTCTATATACAATAGTGAGTCCTGGCATTATGAAATTATACTTTGCTAACCATCATCCGATTGCTATGAAACTTTGGGGATTTGATGTGTGCATGCCCGCGATGGTTTCTATATATACAGGTGAGCTCTGGCATTATAAAATTTGTATAAACAAATTGCAATAGGTGGCAAGTGACCTGTTTGAAAACTGAAATTACCGGGACTTAATGTATGAAATGCGGGAAGGGAACTGTGAACGGGGGTTGGCGGGACGGGGGAAGCGGGAGAAGGAAGAGTGAAGGCGGGGAAGTTGGAGGGGGAACGCGTGAGGGGAAAAAGACATAGGAGGGGAAGGAGAGGCGGAAGGAAAACGGGATGAAAAGGAAAGGATTTTAAAATTTTTTAATTGTTTAAAAAGAAAGACAAACATTTCCGGGTTACGAATAACCCGAAAATATTTTAAAATCACTTACTACCACCACACTAAGCCGAAAATGTTGCTTGAGTCGTGATGGGGGACTTAGCCAGACGAGAAATCGAACACGGAAAGCCTACTCAACCACTGACCTAAGGGATGCATGGTTTTAAAGTCGATATTGATATATTGATAAATCGATCTAGTAGGCCGATATATCGATATTCTTCTTTTTTAAAAGCTTATAGAAATCCAACCTAGTTTTATTTACATATATCAAACGTTTATCGATTATGTGTGTATGAATAAACACAAAATTTGGATAGATGCATAAAATGGGTTTTTTTCAAAAAGCATTATTCCAGTATTTTGTACCGGCTGTCGAACAGTAACTTTTATAGTCTGCTTCCTTGTAGCCGGTTTCTGCTTTAAGTTATAGTGGTCAACAGTCAGTGTCAACCCAGAGTGGAAGATACTCTCAGAATCGCCCTGGTGTAAGACCACCATTCAGAATTGAAACGTTGCTTGAAATGGCTTCTGCCGTGTTTGGTGACCAAATCTGAAAAGCCAGGTACTTCCCCGCCTTTCTCTTCCCTATCTCCTTCTCCTCCCCATTAATAATAATAATAATAATTGGATAATTTATAAAGCGCCGTTTTTGTGAAAAATCACCTCAAGGGCGCTGAAATTGGGCCATTGCCTTTAGCCTCATAACATGCCCCAATTGGGGATGAAATAGTCCCACTGGCTCCAGACGGGAGCAGTTGGGACTCTTGTGTTCATGTAAAAAAAAAGTGTCGCCAATAATAGCATATAACCCGATTATGTGGGTATTTTTTTGTGGGTTTTTCGATATTTCGATACGATATATTGAGTTTTTCGATGTCGAATATTTTTAGGGGTCGATATATCGATTTTTATCGGTTTTCCGATATATCGATGCATCCCTACACTGACCGGTCTGATTAGCAAGCATCTGCCTGATTAGCAGAGAAAAACAATTTATTTATTAGTGGCAATGCAACGCATGCCGGGAAACAGCTAGTAAATATAATTTTCCATTTTCATGTCAATTGAAGCGAACATTATAAATGATGGTTTTCTCGAATGCAGATGCTAGTTGAATGGGTGATGGGGGTGTGGTATGGGAGATGGTATTGCTAATGATGGGTGAGTGATGTCTGAAGACAGGTTCTAATGCTCAGCCAGAAATAACAAGAAAACTTTTCTTTATTTCCCATGACTCAGCAATTCAAAATACGCAGCCTTTTCATCAGGGGTGCTGAATCTGCAACACGCGGACATCGCGCGGTCCAATTAACTGTTTTTTTTTTATTTATTAGCGAGTTCCCGGATTTTTTTTTACGTGAATACCTCGCAAGAGTCCCAGCTGCTCCCATCAAGAGCCAGTGAGACTGGAATCCCCAATTGGGGTATGTTGTGAGACTGAAGGTAGCGGCGATGGGAAGGAGATTGGGAAAAGAGAAAGGTTGGGAAGAACCGGTCTGCTCATATCTGGTCACCAAACACGGCTTCAGTCATTTCAAACACGTTTCAAATCCGTATGGTGGTCTTACAATAGGGCGATACTGAGAGTATTTTCCACTCTGAAACGCGCCGCAAATATACTATATTATTTGTAATTAATTATTTGGGAGATTATACAAATTAATCTAAAAACATTTATTTGCCCACGCCGGGATTCGATCCCACGACTTTCGGATTGCGAGTCAAGAGCCTTACCTCTCGAACACGCCGGCCAGAATGTGTTGCAATGCCACTTAAATAAATAAATAGTTTCTCCCTGCGTGTCCTTTCCAATTCGTCCCAGACCCTTTCCGCCTCCTCTTCCCCTCTGGCGTTCCCCCTCCACCTTCTCCACCCTTCCCCCCTCCCTCGAACCCCTTCATTCTCCTCCGCACCCCCCGAGTACCCCTCCTCTTTACCCATCTTCATGTGCAATCGTGTCAATATGTCGGGCGAGCGTTTGGCGTGTTTGGAGTGTTTCCCGACTATGCACCGGTGCCGAATGGATCAATAACGCTAGTTTCTTGGAGCATCTTCGGTTGTAATACCGGTAAAACAAGGACAGCATACCTAACTAATGCCTGTGCTCTAAACATTGCACTCCTCTTGTTAAAATAGAAAAATCTATTAAACTGATCGCCCGTTTCTGCATACATAACGTGAGGGTATTTTGGGGCTCCAGTCCATAGGTGGCTGCCAAATTCAACAGTGGGGCGCATTTTCGATTTTGCACAACTTTCACAAATGGATTAGTTTGACCTGCCACGAAAAAGGTTTGATATTCATGCTTCCGATCTAAAGAATTTTGAAGGGTGATGATTCTGCTAATTTTCCTTTAAGCACAGAATTATAGTATTTAAAATTGTTATCGATTTTATTATATTATATACATTTTAAAATAAATCCTGATAATATAAAAACTCTTTACTAATTGCTTTAAATCCATTATATAAATAAACATAATTGTTACATTTACGGCCGCTGTTCCCAATCCGACTATTCAACTGCTAAGCCGAAACTAAGGCTCAACACTGCTCAGATGCACAACTACGCATTTTCCAACACACGAGCATCTCTTGAGCATCGCTCAATCTAAGGAAGCCGGACACATGGATTAAGCTCGTCTCAGCAAAGCAAAGTTATAAAAAAGTGTCAACAGATTGGCGCCAACGCCACGAGGTACCGACGCGACGGCAGCAAAGATCAAGGCTTACATTTTATTTTTAATATATTTTATACGTTTGTTTAAAAATTATAAAATGCCAGTTTATGGATAACAGTTAAAAACAAAAAATATGTGTTTTAATAATAAACACAATAATTAACCATTTATTATTAATTTAACATACATCTTGCCTCGTTCAAATTCATACATCATCTCATACATGCTCTTTTATTATTACGACTCTTCACATGACCAGAAGTATCTGATTCACTTGGTCGTGTCGTGTCTTCCTCGGGCGTCCCCAACTTCTTCTACCATTCACATTTGCGTCATATATTCTCCTTACACTACTTTCCTCGTTCATTCGCTCTACATGCCCAAACCACCTGAGCGTCCCTTTTTTAATCTTACTAATTACGCTTACATCAGCCATTCTTACATTTTTCGCGGATCTCAACATTTCTCACACGATCGTACATGATTTTACCACACATACGCCTCAGGGATCTCAGTTCTACAGCATTCAGTCTAATTTCATCCTTCCTCTGCCAGTTGCGTGCCTCACTGCCATACATCAGGGTAGGTACCAGCACTCCATTATGGACGGCTAACTTCACATCCTTAGACAGTTTTTTGTTGGCGCCAACGGTGTTCAGTCCTCTATTAATAGAGTTGTCTGCATTTACCCTTTTTTCAATATCTCTGTCAGCCTTCTCATCTCTCGTAAACATACTTTTCAAGTACACAAAATCATCCGCCTGCTCCAAATACTCATCATTCACAACTATGTTGCACATTATTTCTCTCTTACAAATACAATGACATTAGACTTACTTACATTCATCATTAACTCATTCTTCATTCATAGTTGGTTCATCCTAGACACGAGAGTGTTGATCTTCCATATTGTTAGAAATTATGACCGCATCATCAGCATACAACAGGCAACATACTTCCAGATTACTCAATTTCGCGCCCAATCCTATCTCTTTCAATTTTTGCATACAATATCCATGTACAGATTGAATAACCATGGTGAATAACACGGTGGTGAAATCGCCATTCACCCTAATACATGCAACGTTTCCCTCATACAGAAACGGAATTGCCTGTATGAGATTCGTACTCACTCCATACTTGGACAATACCTTCCATAGCTTTTTCCTGTCAACTCGGTCGTATGCTTTTTTTAGATCTACAAAGGCACAGAAAAGTTTCAGGTTTTTTGCAAGAAACTTAAGATAATCAATGATAACGTATTTGGGAATAACGTGAATCGAGCGTAACCTTTAAAATACTTACAAATCGCTTAGCCGATTGCAGACTCAGATTGGTCGATCGGAATGTTGGGAACAACGGCCGTTATTCATGTAAATTTTTACGCGTCACGAAACTGTAGAAATATAATTGCTTACAAATCTTTGATTATTTCAGTTTTATGAAGCAACTGGCCCATAATGATTTAATAACACAACTTGAATAGTACTAGCACAGAGCTTGAAAATTAACTTAAAATTGTATGAATTGTTAAATTTATTTTAAACAACTCATCCTAAAGCATATAAAACTGTGTTTCACTCATTTTTTCTAAGTACTGTTTTGTTTCTAAAATAAACAAAAAAATATTTTTAATGGGGGGGTAGGGTTTTAAGACGTTTTTTGATTTTTTTTCTGAACGTAAAACACGTCAAGAGTATTGTGTCGAAATTTCAAGTAAATCGAAGCAAAACTAAAGAAGAACCAGCGTTTCAAGCGACCGGCCCTCATGCTCAATTCAAGTATATTTTGAATATAACAAAACTTTAAATCGATTTTCTCGCAAATAAAGTTTTGTATTCCGTGAACATCAAAACTCAAAATCTATTTGACCGATCTTTTGAAATTTTATACACTAATTCTATACGTAAATCAGTAGGTAATCAGGAAAAGTTTTTATTGATTTTTAACATTTTTTTTCGTTTCATAATGACAAATTTACCGAATTTTTTTAGTAAAAATCGCATTTTAGTTTTAATGAATTCTTTTTGTTAATATTGTTCTTTAGGAATTGCTTTGTATATATTGTATATTCTTTGTTTCACATAATTTAACCAATTTTGTATTTTTGTAAGGTCTCGTAAGGAACACTATAGGATTAATTTTAAGTTTATTATAATTAAGCGCACTTGAAGTGAAATATCACAAAACTGCGCTATATAAATACTACGTTATTATTATTATTATTGACTTCAACTTGATGCAAAAAAAAAAAATCTGGGAAAACATATCACCTTATAAATGAATTTTTTGTTTCAAATGATCAAGTAACGAGTTATGATGTTCACCGCATAACAACTTTTTTTCGAGGCGCTTCTGGAGATTCACTCTCACGGACTTATATATTGATATTTTTACTTGAAATTTTTTTCAAATATACTTCAGATGTCATACTATAAGGCGTATATAAAATAAATAAACCAACATAATTCATATCTCAAAAAAAAAATCTAAATATGCCTTTTTTTCGCATTTAAAACCCTACCCCTCCTTTAATCATGATATCAGCAAAACTCAAACGAAAATCTGAAAACAGAACAAACAGAGAATTATATGTGCCCATCCGGGACTCGAACCCAGGACTATAAAAAAATTATCCAAGACATTATCTAAATTTAGTTCGGGTTTGTATCTTGCAATCATACATAAAGATAGTTGCCAATAAAGTATGCGTTAAGAAAATGGAGATAATTAGATAGGGACACCTTAGCTCAGTTGGCGGAGTGGCGGCCCGGAAAGCCAAAGGTCCTGGGCTCGAGTCCCAGAAGAGCGATTCTATAACTTTTGTGGGATCGTTATGAGATAACGGACGAGATCGTCTATCATATCTTTGTGATTTTCTTTAGCTGTTATTTTTTTTTCTATATACAACGTAATGAATAAATAATCATGCATACTTGCAGGGATTTGTCTTTAAAAAATCTAAACTAAAATATGTGACAGTAAATATGTAAAAATCACACAAATCTCATAAGAGATCACATCCGTCATCTCTAACATAACTTCATATGAATTAAGAGTTTGGCTTATATTGTGTTAATTTAATTAAATATTACAATTTGAGGTTTTACTCATAAAGTTAAAATATAAAGTTATATATATATGTCAATAATGTTCGATAGAATTTTTTATTAGAATCGTCACCCTGAGTGCCCAAAAATTGCAGCACTTTAAAAATATATTGTCGGATGAAATGTTTGTAATTATTTAAGATGGAAAAATACCCGAATCCAACATTAGTAAAAGAAGGCTGTAATAACATACCGCAATAATAATAAATCAATGCTTGCAAAATATTATTCTTCTGAATGGGTTTTATACATTTTAAATAGTAAATCTGTGTTTACTGTACATTTATACCATTGGTATTGAAAAACTAAAAATTGTTTTTGAAAGGTGATGAAATTCAAATTCCAATTTTACAATTCGAAATAAACTGGTCAGTGGTTGAGTAGGCATAGCGCTTGGGTCCAACCTGGGCGTCACGTGTTCGATTCCTCGGCTGACTAAGTCCTCCATCACAACACAAGCAACATTTTCGGCTTTCTGTGGTGGTAGTAGGAGATTTTGAAACATTGTTGGGTTATTCGTAACCCGGGAATGTTTGTCTTTCTTTTTAAATTAAACAAAAAAAAAAACCTGCACTTTCAAAAATATTAAATTTTTAAATACACACATAAAAAAAATGGCTTACCTTAGTAAATAAAATTACTAATAACGAAAAAACCGACACATATTTTACCAGGCAAATCTCTACATATTATAAATTAAAGTCCTCCGCGTCGTTTGTCTGTCTGTCTGTCTATTTGCGATAAAATCGAAAACTACTGATTGGATTTTCATGCGGTTTTCACCAATAGATAGAATGTTTCGTGAGCAAGGTTAAGGTATGTAATTTGTCAAGGATTTGTGTAAATTGGTTGAAACATACCGATAATTGTGAGAAGTGTCGGAAAAAGTCAAGCCGCCTGGTAGCTTTCATCGAAAACGCTGCCTAATCCTTTTGGGTATAACAAAACAATGCATGGTGGAATATTCCTCTTTTATAGATCTACAAAAAAAGTCAGCGAAGGTATATATCTATCTTTTACTGATAGCTTACTATACCCATTATATCTTCTAAAAAAATGGTCACCTACATTGCGGTAATTGAAAAGTTATTTAGACGGATACAGTATTAATCCTTATTAAAATCTATATACGTTAGTTACCCCAAGCATTTCATGCACATTATTATAATCTTTCACACCATCTCTACGTATTATAAATTAAAGTCCTCCGCGGCATCTGTCTGTCTCTTCGCGATAAACTCAAAGACGGCGGTGGTTGTAAAGGTTGGTTAACCATCCAGTAGATGACGTTGTGTTTTAGCCCCAGCAACGCGTGGCCGGGTCAGCTAGTATGGTAAAACATTGAGAAAGTTCATATTCAAGTTCATCTTTTTTACTAAAACTAAACGCCCTTCAAGGCATAGAAACTAATAAATTAATAACCATTTTCGGCTTATGTTTCCCTCTTAAGTTTTAATCTGTCCCGAAGAAGGGCATGGTTGTTGTAGCGAAACTCGTCGGGTGATGTATAAATTATTTGAGTTAATTGAACGATGTAGCTTAATAAATTTATGTACTAATCCAATATATTTAAAATAAAGTGGAACCTCTAAGCTGCCTTGTGGTACACCTTTAGAGTTAATTCTAAGACAGGAAATTACTTAAACCCGAAGACAACGAAAATTCGAGAAAACGTTAAAAAATTTTAAAGTTTTTTTTTTTATTTTTGAATGCGAGTTACTTACCAAGAGATAGGGTAGAGAATTAGCGATTTATTTTTGAGGTATTATGCCGTGTTGGGCTACCTCCTTTTTTAGACAGATATGGCCTGTAGATGAATATATCTATGTTAATTGATTTAGAATGACAACCCTTACATGAAAATCCTTACATTTAGTACAAAGGGAAACCAAAGGGAAAGATTCTAAATCCCACATAATCACTCTCTCAATAAGTGTCTCTACAAATTGGTTTAACCAGTAATAAATCAATTTAGACACCTTCGAAAAT
Organism: Limnephilus rhombicus; assembly: GCA_929108145.2. Classification (NCBI taxonomy): domain Eukaryota; kingdom Metazoa; phylum Arthropoda; class Insecta; order Trichoptera; family Limnephilidae; genus Limnephilus; species Limnephilus rhombicus. Next base: position 45,080,292 of record OV815289.1, on the reverse strand, counting down.
TCACTTTTAAAAATACAATAAATAAGTCGTCCGTAAGTGGCTTCACCACAGTTTGAAAATGGCCTTACACGTCGAAACAGCTGTAACTAAAATACATTCTAAAATACTTGCAGAACTCGATAATAACATTATCAAATTTAATTTTAATTAAATTTCTAAAAATAAAACTGAGTTCTACGAATTCAACACAAAAACAATAAATAGTTTTGTGTGTCATCATGACAATCTCACTCGCCGATTTACCCGCTTTTAAACTTAGTAGATAGTAGCTTGTAAACACGCCACGTGTCATCGAGCCTTAAGCCGTCTGCTTGTTTAGGCATAAATACATCCCAAAACACTTAATCGCGTTATACTTTCATGAGACAAAAAACATCTCTCTTCCTCTCATGCAAACATATGTATTTTTCATTTAACCAGAAAGAGAACAAAATAATGCTTCTTATTGTCTTTGAACTATGAAGGCTATCTTGCATAAATAATCCGATCCAAAGTGAAGTTTTCAGAATTTTTGCGCGAAACTGAGGCTTCCGGATTGTGAGGTGCGAATATATTTAACCAAGCAGACAGGTTAAGATAGAGCTACAGCTTTTGTTAGGATTAAAAAGGCACGTTTTATGCTTTTTTGTGCCTTCATAGTACCGTAAACGTGAATCGTCACGGTAACAATATGTAAAAGCGCTCCTTGGTTTAAATTGAGTTCTATAATTTCAAAACCCGCCATATCCGATTTTTAGACAAAATGATCTGAGTATGTCGTCTTGTTCACATTTTTGCGAGGAACAAGACTAATCTAAAATGAAGTTTCAAAACCTCCTTTATCATGACCGAAAACCATGTTACTGCGAGTTAGAAACAAAACCCGCTATATCTTTTAAGAAGTTACTTTCAAAACCCGCTATATCGGAATTCAACCAATCACGAGCAGTTATTTTGCCAAGATGGTGGGCGTAGAAACACACCCCTCAGATCAGTTGAGTTTCAAAAGCCTCTATTATCATATAAATCACGAAGTGAGTATCAAAATCCGCTTTATCCATTTTATTTATCCAAATTACTTAAATATTTCTAGACATACATTGAAAAATGAACACTTTTCGAATGTATATTAACTCCAATTCATTATATAAAAAAAAAATGCAATTTTTTATTTACGATACAGATGTGACAGTTTTTGCGGTTTTCTCCGAATCAGTGAAAGTTGATATAGCGGATATAGAAATTGAACGATTCAATTCATCGTGTTTCTGCATCCACTACAATTCACATATCTGTGGGATTGAACTTTAAACCCTATTAGTGATTATTTAGGTTCGAGGCCGTATTGGGCCAACAGCTAATGTAGAATAAACTATTAATTCGCTGTGAGCCGCACTGTCAACACGGAACACGTCACACGCGTTTATTTATTTAGGATATAATTAATATGTATGTGATGCAGATGATCGATTTACTAGTAGCTAGTGCGTACTGAAACATATTTGGTTAAGGGGAACGGTTTCATACTAAATTAAATTTGGGACCAAAATAGTCACCCAAACTGAATAATTAAGTTTTTAATATAAAATTATATCACATATCTAGTATGAATATATGCTACTTTATTTATTAAAGTAAAACTTTTTTACGCACGCTCAACTTGGGGGGTAAGCTGGTGAATGCGTTACGAAAAGTGGTGATTATTACGAAAAATGTCATGCAAACGGTTATCCGGGTCGCGCCTTTACGCACGCTTGACTTGGGGAGTGAAAGGATAAGGATAAGGATGGTCACCCCAAGGTCATAGGTAACCCCAAGGTCGTAGGTCACCCCAAGGTCATAGGTCACCCCAAGGTCGTAGGTCACCCCACGCTAATATTTCACCCCAACGTCATATGTCACCCCTAGGTCACAGGTCACCCCAAGATCGTATGTCACCCCAAGGTCATAGGCACCCCATGGTCGTAGGTCACCCCAAGGTCATAGGTCACTCCAAGATCGTAGGTCACCCCAAGATCGTAGGTCACCCCACGGTCATATTTCACCCCAATATCATATTTCACCCCTAGGTCACAGGTCACCCCATTCGCTACGTTTGGTAACTTAGCAGGGATACCTGGGTTCATTGGGCGAGGTCTGTCTTGTAGTTTTAATTCAGTCGTGTGGTCTAAAGCACACTCGTTTTTTTTTAACTAGCTGATTCCCGGCATGCCATTTAATAAAGAAATTGTTTCTCCCTGCGTGTCCTTTCCATTCATTCCGTTCCCTCCTCTTACTCTCCCGCGTCACCTTCCCCTCTCATTTTCCCACTCCGCTTCCTCCACCTTCCCTCTCCCAACTCCACTCTCCACCATTCCCCGTCCTGCAAACCCCCTACCCAAGTTCCCCTCCCCACTCTCCCCTCCCGCATTCCATACATTCAGTCCCGGTAAATTCAGTTTTCAAGCTCGCGTGCCACCGTTTCCAATTTTTTTTATATAAATTTCTTAATGGCAGAGCTCTCTAGTTGTTTTATACAAACCGTGTCCTGACAATAACGAAGAAAAAAAACAATTATCCAATTTGGTGCAGTCTTTCGGAAGTTATGCGCGTACATACATTTCGACGATTCATTTTTATTTATATAGATTTTAAATTATAAAAATAGAACATTGAAGAAAAAAAAATTATGATTTTGGATTCAACTTTGACAATTATTTGTGAGCTAATCGTATAAATATAACAAGAAAATTTTACTTAACTTACCATAAATATACCAATGGTAAAATATAAAATAAAAATAAAATGATTTAAAAAAGCAATTTAGTAGCCGTAAATTTAAATTACAAATTACAGATTTAGAACAAATTACAGATTGTCGTGAATAAATTAATGTTTCTACCAAGAGAACCCCTTACAACCACGTTTTATTTTTTGGAGTGAACATTTCTTTAGCACCGTTGTTATTTGAAACTCGATGAAGCGGAAACTAGTGACACTAAAAAGAGACAAACATATGTATCTTAGGATTTAGCCTGCGAGAGAATGAGATAGAATAATAGTCTCCTCTTTGTGCGGTGCTTCGTAGCCTCCTTGCTCTTGTCAACTTTAGTTTTCTACGGCGTGTGAATTGCACACTCCATTTTAAAAAAATATAAAGGTATAGCAAATGTCTAGTAGGAACAGGCGCTACATTCTTTTTTTGTTTTTTTTTTTAAATTATAAAAATTAGGGTATTAAATAATGATTTTTTAAAATGATTTAAGATGTAACTATTAGTGAATAATTTGGGTACCGCCGCCCGGGAACCATTTATTGGATAACCAACACTTCTGCCTTAGGTCACCACAAGTGATTCACTACATTTGTTCACTTAGCAAGGATGCCACGGTGCATAGTTGGGTGAGGTTTGTCCGGATATTGGCGGCGGATGCGTCTGCTCACCAGCTGCATGGCAGGCCGGATCGGGAGAGACTGGTTGTGGGAGAACTTTTGAGCTCTCTAGCAGGACTCTCTAAAAACATTGCCTTGCACCGCAGTGGAAGGGATAGATGCATACACCCGTCACTCCTAAACACAGTGACCGCCAGATTACTACCCACCCCGCATTCCCTTTTAAAGTGACAATTTCTTTAGCACCGTTGTGATTGGAAAACCGATGATACGAAAAAGCGACACTAAAAAGATACAAACACATAGTTACATCTATAAGATTTAGCCTGCGAGAGAATAATCGGTCTCCTCTTTGTGCTGTGCGCCGTTGCATCAGTGACGTGATAGTGACTCTTGACTACTTTAGTTTTCTGAAGGTTTCACTTCTACCACGTGTGAACTGCACTTGAATTTTTCCTTAAACATAACCTTTCTCACATCATCTCCAAAATGACATAAACCCTGAGAGAAATTATTTTCTTTAGGGCTTTCTGTTTTTTTTTACATTAACTCCACACAAGAGGCCCTGAGGAAAATAATTTCCCTCAGGGCCTATGTCATCTTTGAAGATGCTATGTGGAGGGTCTTTCTGAGGAAAGGAAGGAGTGAACATGGGTCTTGAAGAGACCCATATTGGAGGAGGGAGGAAACACAGAGGCAGGCAAATCGTTCCACAGCCGATCCGTTGAACTCAAGAACGAGTCATAGAAACGACCCGTTCTCATGTGACTAATGTCAACCGTGTACAAATGTTGGGCGCGTGTTTGGCGTGTTTCCCGACTATGCACCGGTGCCGAGGGGATCAATGACGCTAGTTCCTCGGAGCATCTTCCATATAATGCCGGTAGAATAAGGACAGCATTCCCACCTGATGCCCCATGCTCTAAAGATTACAGTCCGTCTGTTAAGATGGGAGAATCTATCAAACGAACCGCCCGTTTCTGCACAGAATCGAGGATATTTTTCAGGTATTTTGGAGCTCCAGACCAGAGGTGGCTGCCAAATTCAACCGTGGGGTGCACTTGCGATTTGTAGAGGGTTAGCAGTTGTGTATTATTATTATTAGAGCAAATGTAAAAGAAATTTAAAAAAAAGTACTACTTTAGAAAATTTCAAAAAAATTATCAATTAATTATTTGAAAGCGCTTTAAGAGCCAAGGTCTTTACCTTTTATAATTAATCAAAAAAATTATGAATGGCTAATTTTTTATACTTCTCAAGAAGTTAGGTTTTATAAAATATTAAATTGATGTTTTTATTACGATGATTTGTAGAAAAGTTCTCAAAATGTAATTAATGAATTTGTAGGAAAATTGTGAAAGTGTTGAAGCTGTAAGATCAGAAAGGGAATGGGTGCATTTTTAAATTTAAAAATGATTTAAGAAGAATAAATTGACAATAAATCTAAACGAATCATGAAAAAGCACAAGATACCGGAAACCAAAAAAAATCTTAGTGTGGAAACCACACGCGGTAGAAGTTTTTTTTATTTTTTTTATTTAGTAACTATATAATATTTTTTACATTTTTATATGAAACATGTTAGTTAGATGTATATATAAAATATATTCGTAGTCCTCCTCACTAGGAGATCCTGTGCTGAGGGGGACTATGCTTTGGATAAGTTTTTCAGCGACTTCTATGGTTTAACTTCATTAATTGGATAAGGTTTTCCAGAAACTTCTATGATGTTTTAAGTATACTAGTAAGTTCATTTTCCGATAGATTCTTCAGCCAACATTTAATGTCCTTAATGTAGCTATTTTTTATTTTTATTTGTTTGATACTAAGTGGGAGTTTGTTATATAACTTTACTGCTAAAAATGCAGAACTTCTTTGACCAAATGAAGAGTTACACTTTGGTATATTAAGTATGTCTGTTTGTTTGGCTCTGGCTTTATGAGCGTGTGAGGTGTCTGCCTCTGAATCATTTTTGTGGTGATGTACTAGAATGTTTTTGGCATAGATTTTCTGTATGCTTGGAACATCAAACTGTTTAAAAATTTCTGCTGTTGACGTCCTTATGGGGACCTTTAGAATGGTCTTTATAATGCAATTCTGAGTTATCTTAAGTTGTTTTAAGTGATTAAATGCTGCTGAGCCCCATCCTATTACTCCATATTCCAATCGAGAGTGGCACGTTCAGAATTTTTTTTTCATTATTTCCACACAGGAGGCCGTAAAGAAAATGATTCTCACAGGCAGGCGCGGCTGGTGCCTAAAATGTTTGGTGGTTCACCTATCAATAAATCAAACACGTATAATGTAATTTAATTGTTGGTAGGTCACACAGCTAGCTACCGTAGCACCATATTTATAGAGAATAAATAAATAAACTTCTTCGGTCCTTAATAATCAAATAAATAAGCTTCAAGCTTCTTCCCAGTACCCGGTGTAGCGCATTTAAAACGCACACACATAAAAAGTCATTTTTAACTGAAAAACTAATGTCGTTGTCAAATAGGTTCCCTCAATCCCAAACATAACAGGACCCGTTGACTTATGGTTGAATTTTGCAAGCTAAATATTACGATCCCGTTCAAACCTATTTTGCTGGAGCCCTTCGGAATACGTCGGATGTTTTCGACGCACTTCGTAGCGCCGTGCACCGCGTCGCCAGAAGCAGATTTTTGGTACATTTCGTTATTCTGACGGTCTGGACATGTTTGTAGGAGCCCCATACAAAATGACAATTCCCAAACGGGGCGTTTGACCGAAACGCGCCGAATGGTATGTACGTAGGCTCCTAGTTCTTAGCGCGCGGGAAAAGAACTCCAGTCGGCTGCAATAATTATTATCTCTGGCAAAATTCATGCATTTAAATACGTGATTAGTTTTTATTTTGAACACTGTGCGTAATTTAAATTAAAAAATATTAAGTAGGAACACTTTGAGCTGTAAAATGTTCAATTTTGTTGGCGGTTCGGCGCACTATTGAACGTTTGGGCCAGCCGCGCCTGCTCACAGGGCCTATGTCATCTTAAGGCCTATCCGCACACAACAGTGCCGGCACGCGACCGACAGTTCCGTGCCGTACAGTACCGTGACGTGCTATTCGTACATGTCAGTACCGACACGGCACGACACGGCGACGCGCAGTGAATGGCGCAGTGAATGGCGCAGTGAATGGCGCAGTGATTAGTAGGTACTCTACGCAGCAGTGTCATGTGCTAAAATGCCTCGATATTCAAGATCACAATTAGCAGCGATTGCCTTAATATTTTTTTCAATTCAGTGCCGGCAACCCGGGCGTTTATTTATTATTAGTTATGTACAACATGATTTTTTTTCCCTTACCCTCCTCACTAGACAAAGTCTGTTCTGAGGCTGGTAACTAACAATTTCTAATTACATAAAAAACAAATAAGTGGTAAAACAAAGAAAAAAAGAAACATTTATACCAGTGACTGACGACCTCCGTAGTCCAGTGGGTAAGACTCTTGACTCACAATCCGGAGGTCGCGGGTTCGAACCCGGCATGCGCAAATAAATTTTATTTGATTAATTTGTGTTATTTCACAATTAATTCATTTAAAATAATATATAGTATATTTGCGGCATGTTCCAGAGTGGAAGATACTATCAGTATCGCCCTGGTGTAAGACCACCATTAAGAATTGAAACGTTGCTTGAAAATGGCTTTAGCCGTGTTTAGTGACCAGATCTGAATAGCCAGGTACTTCCCAACCTTCCTCTTCCCTACCTCCTTCCCCTCCCCACTACCTTCAGCCTCACAACATACCCCAATTGGGGATGCCATAGTCTCACTGGCTCCAGACGGGAGCAGTTGAGATTCTTGTGCGGTATTCACTGTAAAAAAAAAAAAAAAAAGTGGTCGTCACACTTTTCTGGTCAAGGGCCAAATAGGACAATGTGAGGTATCACCGCGGGCCGCACAATTGTGTATTGGCGGCGGGGGGAGGGGGGGGGGGTTGATGTTGTACCTTTTTGTTAAGCATGTTAAAAAGACAATTCTTTCCAAGTTGCTACCTCCTTCCTTCCTCTATTCATGATATAGTATCAATTCTTTAATAATGACAATATTAAGTGATAATTGTGTAGATCTGTAATGGAATCTTTCAGTTCAATTTTCATCCACTTCCCGAACTAACTATCGAAATACGTTGAATGATTGTTTATTTATCTCAATAAAAAGTAAGTTTATGTTAGGTTTTTCGATGCCTGTTTCAGCTGTGTCGAGACAGGTGGATTACAATACCTGCAATAACAAAAATTAACCAATATTTATGTTTATTATGCTTTATTAGTACGCGACTAGCATGTTTTTTTTGTCTTTTTTAGACCATTTTTTCCCTGCCTACGCCTTCACTGTGCCATTTCAATGATATCTAATTTTCTCTGGGTCTCCTACTGCCCCCCTGAAAGTCTCAAACGCCCATAAGGGGGCGTTAATGCGCACGTTGAAAAAAGTACATTACGCACGATTATAATCGACTTAGGATGTGGTCAAAAACCAGCTGATCATATTAGATGAAGACGAATAAATTTATGTGACAAGAAGGCATTGGGTTCATAATGCGTGGAGGAAAAGAGAAGAAGAAGGATAGTTCGCCACCCTATATAAACATCTGACAGATGATGAATCAAAGTTTTTTGAGTATTTCAGAATGTCAAAACATTGTTTCGACATTCTTTTATCTAAACTTACTGAAAAGTTAAGAAAACATGATACTCACTGGAGAAAAGACGGACCAGTTCAATCTACTGTTCGTCGTCCATCTTGAAATACTGCGACCGTGTCAGTGAAAATATTGTCCGCTAGAAATTCACGTCCCGTCACGGCGAGCGTCGGCGCAGCACTGACATCACTGAACGTCACTGTCACTGACGAGTACGGATAGTGCCGTACAAAATGTATGCCACAATATCATTTTTCACTGACACTGATGGATACGTCACTGATCGGCACGTGTCGGCACTGTGCCGGCACTGTTGTGTGCGGATAGGCCTTGAGGGAGCTGTGTGGACGGTCTTTTTAGGAAAGGAACTAGAGGAAGTTCTGGGAAGTGAAAGGGTATTATGGGTCGGTATGAATCTGGGCGTCAGTGTGTCCAATAGTGACAGACATATGAATCCATCACTCCCATTGCGGTACAAGGCGATGTTCCGAGAGAGTACGGCTGGAGAAGTCAAAGGGACTCCCTTCACCATAATATCTCGATCCGCCCTGCCAGGCAACTGAAAAACTATACCCCATGTTAGCCCGGCACTCCTGCTAAATCATAAAACGTAAATTACCACTAAAGTAGAGAAAAGACAATGGTGTAAAGACTTAAGACAACAGTGTAAGGACTTGTAAAGGCAAGAGTGGGAAGGCTAGACTACGAAGCAACTCTCAAAGAGGAGACCGATTATACTTTCTCATTCTCTCCCAGGTTAAATCCTATAGATGCATGTGTTTGTCTCTTTTTAGTGTCGCTATTTTTCGTTTCATCGAGTTTCATATTGCAACGGTGTAAACGAAGTTTTCACTTCAAAAGGTAATGTTTGCATCTGGGAACCCATGATCTCCTGTTTTACTAGGATACTCTTCCATTGGAACCAATATTGTTTCTGTCATTTTTGTTTTATTTCAGAATTAACAATATTATCTTCAACCGAGTTTACCCATATTTTTGGCAGCTATCTTTTTGAATGATTATGAAGTAATCATGATTTATTTTTGGGGTATCCTCAATTTTGGGAGTAAGAATTATTGTTACCAAAAATATTTGATTTTCACTCAAGAGGTTTGCAGACATAAGTATATCGACTTTGGCTGTACGGCCATATATCCTCTTTGCATACTTACTTGAATAATCTTTTAGGGGATCAACTGTCCGAGGGATCAACTGTCGGGGGGATCAATTGTAGGGGGATCTACTGTCGGCGGGCCAACTGTAGGGGGGTCAATTGTCGCCGGATCAATTGAAGGGTCACCATCATAGGTACCCACCATATAATATTTTTTTTAATATTTGTTAATTTTTTCATCACCGTAACAATGTATTGCTTATTTCTATATTATAACAAAAATAAATAAACGCAAAAGACCAAAAAAATCAAATATTGTCAAAGCGTATTAATCGTTATTTGTTTTTGGGGTGTTATGCCGTGTTGCGCTACCTCCTCCCTTAGCCAACGTTTCAGACAGCGTTGCAGTGTCCATCATCAGGACAGATTCGGTAGCACATCTACCGGATTTGCCGGATCTGCCCTGATGAAGGACACTGCAACGCTGTCCGAAACATTGGTTAAAGAAGGAGGTAGCGCAACAGGTATATTTTCTTTTTGTTTTAACTCAACTCCACACAGGAGGCCCTGAGGTAAATAATTTACCAAGAACACAAGAACGAGTCGAAGAAACGACCCGTTCTCATGTGAAAAATGTCAACCATGTACAAATGTTGGGCACGCGTTTGGCGTGTTTCCCGACTATGCACCGGTGCCGAAGGGGTCAACGATGCTAGTTCCATTGTAATACCGGTAGAACAAGGATAGCATTCCCACCCGACGCCTGCGCTCTAAAGATTGCAATCTGTCTGTTAATATAGGAGAATCTATTAAACGGACCGCCCGTTTCTGCACAGAGTCGAGGGTATTTTTGAGCTCCAGACCAGAGGTGGCTGCCAAATACCACCGTGGGGCGCACTTGTGATTTGTACAGGGTCAGCAGTTGTGTACTATTAAAGTATCTGCGGGCCCTATACAGTACGCCCAGTTTTTGGGAGTTTTATAACATCCCAAAAAACAAATAAAGAAAACACTTTTGGATGTTAAAATCTAAAAACGTATCAAAGCGTATTAAGTTAGTAAAATTGAAAAATAAAAACAAAAAAGTGATTCTATAAAAATATTGAAATTGTAAAAATTGAGATTGCATCTTTTCTCACATGATCGCTTCAGATGGCGAAAGCCTTTTAAAGAGAATACAATGGTCCCACAGGATATTTCAAAGCTCCTTTTCCTTGGGGACTTCCTTCCCTTTATATTTCCTATAAAAACCCACACAATACGTGCGATCCAAACTTATCAACGACCCGTTTTATATTGTACTCGGCAAATCGATACTCTGTTATCGAGTAGCTATGTAAAATTGGCTTCAGAATTAATTCACAATTTAAATTCAATATTCTTCACGGTACAGTGATGGATTTAGAAGATTGTTGTGGGCGTGTTAAGTGTGGCCGAAGTAAGATGAATTTTCTTCACTTATGCTGATAATATTGATCTAGTGTTTTCAATTATTATCAAAATTCGTTTTTTGTTCAAAGAAGCGAAGCTATCAGTCGACAATGGAGTTTTGATACCAATATTTATGAAAGTAGGGTTAGTGTGAAGAAATGAGACCCATGCATGTTTTTTTTATGTGAATACTGCATAAAAGTCCCAATTGTTACGAACCAGCTAGAAACGTTGAGATATGGCATCTCCAATTGGTTTATTTTGTTAAGCTGAAAGTATTTAGGAGAAGAAAGGGGATGGGACGAGAAAGGTGGGGAAGTACCTAACTATTCAGATCTGGTCAACAAACAAGGAATTTCAATTTGGGAGGGAGGGCATAGGTTTTAATTATTAATAACTTTCGAAGGTTATTCCCTTCAATATAATATATCGTTGAAGAAAAGATAACAAATAAACGAGCAAACAAATGTAAACGAAATATCAAAAATAATATAACACAGAAAAAAAATAAAGAGGTCTCAGTGGCCGAATTGGCAGTGGCGTTAGTCCTGATAAGGCTCTCTTATCGGGACTAACGCCGCAACCGATTCAGCCACCAACGCTTCTGCCGGAAGTCACCCCAAGTGGCTCGCTACGTTTGGTGACTTAGTAGGGGTGCCTGTATTCACGAGGTGAGGGTAGTCCGGGCTTGGCGGAGGATGCTTCTGCTTGCCATCTGCACGGCAGACCGGATCGGTACAGAATGATTGAGGGGTGACCTCTCCAGCCGGACTTCCTCAGAACATCGCTTCGGACCGCCGCGCCCCCCAGATTCCTAGCCACCCCTCATATCCCTTTTCCCAGAATTTTCTCTCGTTCCTTTCCTAAAACTACACTTCACACAGCACCCCCAAAAATGACATAGGCCCTGATGAAAATAGTTTCTCTCAGGGCCTATGTCGTTTTAGGAGATGCTGTGTGGAGGCTTTTTTTTAAGGAAAGGAATCTGGGAAGGAAATAGGTATGAGGGGTGGGTAGAAATCTTTAGGTCGATGTATCCAAGAGTCCAGTTCGTCCCGCCACGCAGCAGATGGGCAGACACATCGGCCGCCAAGATCTTGAAAAACTTCACCCCATGAACCTGGGCACCTCTGCTAAGTCACCAAACGTAGCGAACCACAGTGACCTACGGCAGGGGCTTTGGTTATCCAATAAATGGTTCGCGAGGCAGCGGTACCCATACCCGCCTTCCAAAATGCTTACAAACATATCTTCATCCTTTCGCTCTACATGCCCAAACAATCTGAGCGTCTCTTTCTTAATTTTACACATTATGCTTACATCAGCCTTGCATTCTTTGCGAATCACAACGTTTCTCACACAATCATAATATATAGTTTCATCCATAGACATCCAAATTTAATAGACGAGAAGATACATATGAGGGGTAAAACCAAAGTATGGGGGGCGAAGAGGGGTAAGATGACTGCGATTCGTTAAAAAATCAAACTGACAGTATGTAGGCATCTCGCATTATAATATCACCATTTAGTTCTTAAAAGAAAAATCTGCTCTTGAATGAATAGACCTTTTTACATGGGAGCGCGAATTGCTCGCCACGTTATTAACATATTTGCGAAGTCCAAATGCGACAAAGTAAAGTTCGTCGATTTTCACAGAGGAATATTTTATTGCCGTATTTAGTTAAGACAATTTTACAAATGTTTCATAATTTACCAGCGACGAGCTCACTACAGAACTGCTCACATTCGCTATCTCCACATATTTTAGGGTACAGCATGTATAGCACAAGCTCTCATTTTGCCGTGTTATTTCGTAAAATGTACGATGTGAGCTCAGCGCTGGTCAGGACGAGAATGATGACGTCACATTTTTTAGATTCAAGCGAGGCTCTCGTAAGCCCGGCCGGCTCCATGGAACCGATATGGGAAGGGGGAAATAATACGCCTTTATCAGTTAGGGCAGGTCCAGATATATTCATATGTCCATGGTTTCACCACACAAACGACTCAGGGATCTCATTTCTAAAGCAAATATTCTACTTTCATCCTTCCACTGACAGTTCAATGCCTCACTAACAAACATCGGGGCAGGTACCAGCACTCCGTTGTAGACTGCTAGCTTGTTAGTGCCAACCGCATTCAGTTCTCTATTAATGGAGTTACTTGCATTTATCCTTCTTTCAATATCTCTATCAGCCTTCCCATCTCTAGTAAACATTCTTCCCAAACATCTGAAAAACTAAAACAATTTTTATTTATAAATAAGTGATTGCAAACTTTTTAAATTTTTTTAAATTAAATTTAAAAAAAATGTGTTTTTATAATAATAATAATAATAATAAATAAGTGTTTTAATATTTATGGACAACAAACTGTAAGAGAACCAGATAACCCCGTCCCGCAAGGGTAAGCGGAGAAAAGTTTCAGATTCAAAAAGGACACAGAAAAAATCAAAATTTCGATGAAGGGTAAGTTTTAAATCAAATATCTTTTTATTAGCTATTTTTTTGTATTTCTTGAACATCAAATATAATAAGGATTTGTACCAGCACTCCATTGCTAAAATGGACCGCCAGCACAGCATTCTTTACAATAAGACAGTAAATTCCGTTCCAGTTTATTGATGTCTTTTGTATTTATATCTGATTGTCTCATTCACAGCTATATAAATGTGTAGAACAGTGATGAACAACCCACGGCCCGCGAGCCCTTTTCATTCAGTCCAAGAGGAAATAGGAGGAGGTTTTGTTAACACAAACGTATTCCCCAATTTTCTCTCTAATTTTTGACACTAGAGCATTTTTAAAAATAATATATAGATAATATAATATAGATAATAGACCTGATATAGTTTTACATGACAAAATTTAAAAAAAAAACTTATATCATTGATGTAGCTATTCCAAATTCCTGTAAAATTCAAAAAACTGTTTCTGAAAAAATAAGAAAATACACAAATTTAGGAAATGAGATTAAAAGAATTTGGCATTCTCGGACTATAAAAATATTACCTTTTGTTATTTCGGCCACTGGCATAATACCTACGAATCTGATTCAAAATTTAAGCATATTAGATTTGTCAAAGAATTTGTATATAAAAATGCAAAAATCAGTCATTTTAAATACATGTTGGATTAAAAAAGACTTTTTAAATATTTATATTGAGGGATCAGTAGGATTTATAGATTCAATTAGGAATTCCACAGAGCCGAACCCTCTGATATGAAAATATCTGGAGTAGGTGAATTATTTTCCCATTTGGTCTCTAGTAGGTTGACATTTTGTTCTTGTATTTTTTTGTATTTATAATACTTATATAGTGCAATTGCATAGCGTGGATTGACTAGATGATCATTTGGGGAAGTGTGTGAAAGGGTTTAGTTTTTCCTGTGGGGAAAATTTAACCCGGACATTTAAATCTGGATATACATAGATATGATATAATGTTTTTATGATAAATTACTTCTTATAGGAGTTGGGACCCTTTAAAATCGTTAAAATTGCCTGTTTTTTTTACATTAACTCCACACAGGAGGCCCTGAGAAAAATAACTTCTCTCAGGACCTATGTCATCTTTGAAGATGCTGTGTGGAGGGTCTTTTTGAGGAAAGGAAGGAGTGAACACGGGTTTTGAAGAGACCCATGTTGTAGGAGGGAGGAAACACAGAGGCCGGCAAATCGTTCCACAGCCGTGCCGTTGAACTCAAGAACGAGTCATAGAAACGACCCGTTCTCATGTGACTAATGTCAAACTTGTACAAATGTTGGGCGAGCGTTTGGCGTGTTTCCCGACTATGCACCGGTGCCGAGGTGATCAATGACGCTAGTTCCTCGGAGCATCTTCCATTGTAATACCGGTAGAACAAGGATAGCATTCACACCCGACGCCTGTGCTCTAAAGATTGAAATCCGTCTGTTAAGATGGGAGCATCTATTAAACGGAACGCCCGTTTCTGCACAGAGTCGAGGGTATTTTTCAGGAAATTTGGAGCTCCAGACCAAAGGTGGCTGCCAAATTTAACCGTTTTGTTTCATCAGCATAAGCATGGTTTGAACGCCATCAAAAGACGTTTAGTATACTAAACTAAACAATGTATTTTTGAAAAAAAGCGTACAGACATGGATTAATTTTTTTCTATTCCGGTGCACCTTTTCCTATACACTTGGTCATCTTATTAGTATTTGTGTTTTCTTCTTCGGAGTCGCTAGATGTCGCTTTATTTTTTGTTTTCTTTGCCTGTTCATTTTCGAGTGGTTGGAAGATTGGATATTAATTTTACAAAAAATAAATATAAATAAATTTTTTTTAGATTTCGTAAGATTCGGTCCTTGATCCATTGAATGTCTGGCCGCTAAGGTTCGTCAGGCGCTTTATAGCACTTAACCAAAGGAGACTAGTGTGGCATTGTGGATTTATTGTTTTACATCGAATCTTCTTCCTTGCGCTGTCCCAACTCATTGCCTAGGTAGGCTGTTGGGGTCGGCTCTTCTCGTTCTCAGGTTGTAATATCTTCTGTTCTGGGTATCGCCTTCATCCAGGACATTTCTCTGATGAATTTTGGAGCATTGAGTCATCCAGGAGTTCTTTGGTCTTCCTCTGGATGACTGTCGATGAAGCTCCATAGACATTGCTGCCTCACTGTGTGGTCTGATGGTCTCCGTCTCATGTGTCTATACCATCTCAACTGTCGTTCCTCCAGATTACTATTTATGTCTGTGACACCCAGGCTACCGCGAATGCGTGAACTTTTGATCTTATCTTTTAGTGATACTCCTGCCGACCATCTAAGCATTCGCATTTCTGCTGTTTCGAGTTGCCTAGAGTAGGAGTTGTACATAGTCCAGCATTCGGAGCCATACATTATTGCGGGTCTTACAATAGTCCGGTATATATTTCCTTTAAGTTTATTGTTTTACATCGAATATAACGAATTAAATAAAATTTAATTGATATCCCATTCTCTTGCAGGCTAAATTCTTTAGATGTATTTGTCTCTTTTTAATGTCGCTCGTTTCTGTTTCATCGAGTTTAAAATCACAACAACTGTTTTCACAAATGTTTTCACTTAAAAAAAACTTTCTGCGGCCCGCGAACAAATTGAAAGGAATAAATTGGCTACCGGCAGTAAAGATTGATTATTGCTGATGTAGAATATTGGACCGAAGCCAACGGGAGATCTTCGCATGATCGATTCTGGTATCGCTTGATTGGTTTTATTACTGATTTTACTGATTTTAGAATAACATGGATATTAATAAATGACTTTAGCAGGGTGGCCGAGATATTTGTTTATTTATTACAGACAAGCGAGTTCTCGGCATGCGTTGTTATAAAGAAATTATTTTTCCCAGCGTGTCTTTTCCCATTCGTCCCCTTCCCCTCACGCGTCCCCCTCCGCCTTCTCCACCTTCCCTCTCCCTTCTCCCGCTCCCCCGTCCCGCCAACCCCCCCACCTGCGTTCTATATATTCAGTCCTAGTACATTCAGTTTTCAAACAGCTCACGTGCCACCTATTGCAATTTTTATTTACAAATTTCATAATGCCAGAGCTCTGTAGTATATACAGAAACCATCGTTGGCATGCACACATTAAATCCCCAAAGTGTGATCGCAATAGGATATATATCCCCTAGAATATTTTGATTTTTATGTAATACAGATTTCCCCCTAATACCATGCGAGCAAAGTCACGGTTAAAACCGGGTAAAATTATATTATATGGATAAACATTCTTGAAGTTAAATATTATATCGCTTCATTAGTCTTGTTTTTTTATTATTAAAGTGAAAACTTCTTTAGGCCTGTTGTGATTTGAAACTCGATGAAACGAAAAATTTCGACGCTAAAAATGACAAAAAAACACATCTGTACGATTTAGCCTGCGAGAAAATGAGATAATCGGTTTCCTCTTTGTGCGGTGCTTCGTAGCCCCCCCCCCACTTTTGTCTACTTTAGTTTACTGATGGTTTCACTTCTATCGCGTGTGAATTGCACACTTTGTTTTATTTTTATGTGAATACCAAATTACTACCAAAACTCTGGACACAGGAAGTCTATGGCATCCTAAATTAGGGTTTGTTGTGAATCTGAAGGCAGTTGGCAGGAGTGGGAGATTGGGAAGAGGAAGGTCGGGAAGTATCTGGCATAACCTGTTGAACGTGGGATGACATTTCTAAAATAGCGCGAAAATTACGTTGATGAGTTCTGGACAAATATCGGTTTATAAACAAAGCAATTATTTTTTTTCGATATTTTTCTGTTTAGCAGATAATATATATTTTTGGGAAAACTGGCGTGTAGCCTGGTTTCCCTACGCCAAATCCCAGCAAAGCTGCGCTCTCTGCAACACTTAGTCTAGGCGTGGCAGCCGTTCGCGATGAAGCTTCCGCTCGCCGCACCCGCCAGGTGTGAATTTCGCTCTACAATTAGTTTTTTTGTGCGAAATTCATTCTCAGCTACTTGAAGAGTATGGAAAACAGTGTATGAGTGCGAAAACGCGCAAATAGTGCAGATAATTCAAAAGCGTGCCGGAATGCCGTCAGTTTCAGATGAAAAAATTGCCAAAGTGGAAAAAACAATTTTTGAAAATCGACGGGTGACGGTTCGGGAGCTCTGTGATATGATCCCTGGAGTCGGTAAGACCACTATTGACAAGTTTTTGACAAAAAATTTGGGAGACCACAAAGTCTGCCCAAGGTGGGTCCCAAAATGCTCACCGATGATCACAAAGAACAATGGTTTGAAGCAGCCCGCAAATTCCTTGAGCGCTACGACATCGATGGCGAAAAATTCTTGAACTCATTTGTGACTGGAGACGAGACCCGGATACACTACACGACCCCAGAGACAAAGGAACAATCCTAGTGGCATCATTCAGATTTGCCGAAGCAAAGTTTTCGTAACTCACGCCTGGCGGGTGCGGTGAGTGGAAGCTCAATCGCGAATGGATGCCACGCCGAGACTAAGCGTCACAGAGGGTGCAACGTGGTGGGGATTTGACTAGGAGAAATCAGGCTACACGCCAGTGTTGCAGGATTGTTGAATCATTCCCCGCGAACGATGCACCTTGGAGACCTTATTTTACGGACAGCCCTCGTATTAAAATATTAATTGGTAAATTATTAATAAATTATATTTTGGTTAAACAAGCTGACATTCGTAAAATTCGAGGAGGCCCTTAGGAAAATAATTCCTCTCAGGGCCTATGTCATCTTTGAAGATGCTATGTGGGGGTCATTTTAAGAAAGGAAGGGGAGGAAGCTCTTGGAAGGAAAAGGTTATGAGAGAAAGGTATAAATCTGGGGGTCAGTCAAACCTCACCTCGTGAACCTAGGCACCCTATGGCACCAAACGTAGCGAACCACTTGGGCTGATCTATGGCAGATGTGTTTTTTTCCAAAATATGGTTCCCGGAGCAGCGGTACCCATACCCGCCTCCCAATTATAAATTGCGCCGTGAATTGAGTTGCCAACCAGTTTTCAGTTTAATTATTATTTTTTTAATTGATAAACTAATGTTTAAGACAAGATTTTTATGCATAGCACAAAGGGTGACAATTATTATAAGCAATAATTATTAGCCTGAAACACTCATCTACATTGAAAAAATCTCCAGAGAAAAGATACCTGCCGCCGACAGGACTTTTTTCAATGTAGATGAGATTCAATGAGATTTTTTCAACGTAGATAAAATTCAATGAGATATTTTCTTAAACATTAGTTTATCAATTTAAAAAATAATAATTAATTAATGAGTTAAAGTGTTTCACATAAATTGTCTCGACGCCACCTAGTGGAAGATTTAGCACTTACAATGCCTTTCCCATATAAAAATAAAGTTGGTTTTTTGCAGGTGGAAAAATGTAATAAGCAGTAATTGTTGAATGAAACACTAGTATATATTGAATTATTTGGCGGGCAGGAGATAAGCCGACGTAGCTCAGTGATTTAGAGCAGTTAACCGGATATCAGAAGGACGCAGGTTCGAGTCCCGTCGGCAGCATGTATCTTTTCTCGGTAGATTCTTTCAATATAGATGAGTGTTTCAGGCTAATACTTATTACTTACAATAAGAGTTTTAAGATTCTCCATGAGCGAAGGCCCTTAGTTTTCTAGTGTGAAACTCAAATTTAAAATAGTGTTCTACAAAAATTCAACTTTATAACAATAAATTCACATGACTGTAACCTATTGAATATTGATTTAGTCATATTATAATAGTGAGGTTTGTTTATACCTGTACATGTCCAACTGTGATTGCTTTGATGTATGTATAGTATAGTAAGAATATGTGTTGCATGTTTGGGAACCATTAGTAGTAAAACCTACAGCCACATTTCTATAATTTTTCACGTACGAACTGATCGGAAAACGATTATAGAAAATTGCCGACGTTTTCATTACGGGTAAAAGATGATATACTATCAAAGAGGATATGTTTTAATTTAATAATAATATAATAATTTAATATCTAGAAAAAAGAAGAAAAATAATTGACCTAACTTTTTTGTTTAAAATTATTCACTCCGAATTAGACTGTTGTGAACTCCTGCATCTCATTGACTTTAAGGTACCAACTCGAGCGGCAAGGCAAAACATAGTATTCGGCAACAATAATTCTGGAACCAAAAACCACCTCACACACGCACCTATTCCACGATTTCATACAAACAAATTCACCTCAAGTATCGATGTATTTAATACAAAGTTACCATTATTTAAGAAACACTTGAACGATTATTACAAGCAATAATTGTCAGCCTAAAACACTCATTTACATTGAAAAATCTTCCGAGAAAAGATACTTGCCGCCAACGGGACATGAACCCGTGTCCTTCCGATTGCCGGTCGAATGCTCTGACCACTGAGCTATGGGGGCTTATCAAATACCCGCCAAATAATTCAATATATACTAGTGTTTCATTCAACAATTACTGCTTGTTATATTTTTTCCCACCTGAAAACAACCAACTTTATTTTTGCGAGAAAGACATTGTTAGTGTTAAATCCCTCGCTAGGTGGCGTCGAGACAAATTATGTCTGCATTTATTGGGGAAATACTTTAACTTGTTAAATATTAATTATTATTTTTTAATTTATAAACTAACGTTTAGACAAGATTTTTATGCATAGCACAAAGGGTAACAATTATTACAAGCAATAATTGTCAGCCTGAAACACTCATTTACATTGAAAAATCTTCCGAGAAAAGATACTTGCCGCCAACGGGACTTGAACCCGTGTCCTTCCGATTGCCGGTCGAATGCTCTGACCACTGAGCTATGGGGGCTTATCAAATACCCGCCAAATAATTCAATATATACTAGTGTTTCATTCAACAATTACTGCTTGTTATATTTTTTCCCACCTGAAAACAACCAACTGTATTTTTGCGAGAAAGACATTGTTAGTGTTAAATCCCTCGCTAGGGGGCGTCGAGACAAATTATGTCTGCATTTATTGGGGAAATACTTAAACTTGTTAAATATTAATTATTATTTTTTAATTTATAAACTAACGTTTAGACAAGATTTTTATGCATAGCACAAAGGGTAACAATTATTACAAGCAATAATTGTCAGCCTGAAACACTCATTTACATTGAAAAATCTTCCGAGAAAAGATACTTGCCGCCAACGGGACGTTATTTTTATGTAGTATATTTTTATATTTTTATGTAGTATAGTTTAATCTTTTATTTTATATTTTTATGTAGTATAGTTTAATCACATAGCACATTGCATATATTTGTATATTTTTATATTTATCTACAATATAAAAACCTGTTGCCGTTTTTTTTTCTTTTTATGTAAGTACTGTGACATCTGATTTGAGTTGTCTAGAATTGTTTTAATGTAAATTTTATAAATACACAATGTATATTATTTTATGCCATCTGCAACTTTAAAAACTTTATCTTGTATTGTAATACATTATTTTTACTAAAATGTATCTTTATACCTTCCATTCATGTAATGTTTACTTTTCCAGTTCATCTTTTTGATTCAACTTTGTCTCTGTATTATAAAATTATTTGAAAAAGCCCATCAGGGCGTTGATATATTAATAAATAAAATAAATAAATTTTATTAAAAAAAAATCTGAAGATTTTTTTGTTACATTAACTCCACGGACGAGGCTCTAAAAAAAATAATTTCCCTCGGGTAATCTGATATCTTTGTGGATGCTGTGTTGTGGGTCGTTTAGCCACTGGAGCGACCGCGCAATTTGAAACTTTTTTCTCCGATTATTCGAGACTTTTGTGGTGACCGTTTTGAATATTTTCCGCCCACATTCAAAAAATCATACCTCCGAATTTTAATATGGAAACATATTAAACTGATTATAGTGCTATAAAGCCAATGAATTAACGTATCCTTTGTCGATTATCACATATTCGTAGGATTTATATTAAAAAAATCGTAAACTACTACTTAATTTTAGATTTTCACAGCCAAAAATTATTTTGTTATTAGTTTTTGGGGTATTATGCCGTGTTGCGCTACCTCCTTCTTTAGCCAGCGTTTCGGACAGCGTTGCAGTGTCCATAAACTAATAACAAAATACTACTTAATTACTTACAAATTAGGAAAAATTCGCCAAAATTGGTAGCAAAGCAATCAGGGGTATTATAAATAGTGCCAGATTGTGGCAAAAAGCGCTCTAGTGGTTATAGGAGAGGAAGGATTATTAGAAGGAGACTTGAATAGACTAATATTGAATAAAGGAGGAAATACAGAGGTCGGCAAATAATACCCTAGCTCAGCTGCGGAACTCAACAACGAGCCGTAGAAACAACCCGTTCTCATTTGACAAATGTCATCCGTGTACATATGGAGGGCGCGTTTTTGGCGTGTTTCCCGACTATCCATCAGTGTGGTAGTTTCTTTGAGCATTTTCCATAGAAATACCGGTAGAACAAGGACATCATTCCCATGATAAAAAAAATCAGCAAAAGACATGGTCACATCTAGGAAATGAACCCAGGACCTAAGCCTTGACTGAGCGACGCTTTACCACTGAGGTGATAGGACCCTTTCTTGTTGGGTCAAAAAATAAATAAAAATGATCTAGACATGATTTTAGATTTTCACAGCCAAAAGTATTTTTGTTGTTTGTTTTTGGGGTGTTATGCCGTGTTTCGCTACCTCCTCCTTTAGCCAACGTTTCGGACAGCGTTACAGTGTCCATCATCAGGGCAGATGTGTAAATGTTATTGGTGCATGTTATGTTATTAACCTGTAAATGTTTCTAATAAAATAAAATAAATATGACCGAAGGAAGTCGGGTCTAATTAGCTCAGTGGTTGAGCATCACTCGGCAAGGTTAAGGTCCTGGATTCAATTCCTATATGTAACCGTAACTTTTTCTGATAATTCTGTTTCAGATTTTCTTTTGAGAGTCGCTTATATTGTCTTCAGTGATTAAATAATTAAGTTTTAGGATTAATTTATTCGCTTCGGTAACAACTCATAGATCTCGTAGAAATCGTCGTGTCTCCCTTACTATCATACAGAGAAACATGATCGAAACAGTGTTAGAAAGAGAAAACACCAGGTTTCTATTTAAATTTAAAAATTAACAACAAAAGAAATACAATGTACGCCTTTGTGAAACCAAAATTTCGCATCGCAATCAAAAAAAAAATGTGTGATTTTATTTTTCTCATTATCAGTAATTTTAGTTAAAAACAAAAGGTGGGAAATCTTTAAAACATTTTTTTGTTTCAATTTTAAACTTTAAAAGAATTTTTATGTGTAGGTATTTCGAATTATAAAAATTTAAAGCGCATCAGTTTTTGGTTTTTAGAAACTTTCCATTTATTTGGATTTATTAAATTTTTTTTAAATTTTCATAGTTTTGCTTCATCTTCTACAGAAACACATATACTTTAAAACCTACTAAAATTATTGATAACACGAGCCGGCACTGTCTCCAGCTGGTATCCCCATACTGACGTCATGCGGACCTATTACAATACCCACCAGTCAAATTACCAATTCAGTGCTGTCTCTAAGTAAAATTCACTGTTTAAAATATTTTAATCACTCGTTTTATTTAATAACACACTGTAAAACAACACACAAATCAGCAATATCAACGAGTATCAACAGCAATCATCACGAATAGCAGTTAAAAACCCGATTCGAAAATTTTAGCTGCTACGCCCTGCTAGAGGCTCTTGGTTCGGCTTCGCCCAGTTTGAGTGTTGTTTCATAAATCCGATAGGAAATAGCCAGTTCTTCGGTTCCACTTGGATCCAGTGACAGCTAGTCACCGAGGAAAAGTAACTGCGACAGGCAATGACGTCATATATAATATAAAGATGCGTGGTAATATTATTCACAACTGGCAGTTACAATAATAATCATACTATCGTCAATCTCTCCATATCTGGAGAGATTCACGAAATTACAAATCCAATGGTACCTACAATTGCCAGGCGATGCTCCTCACGCTAGCTGTAAACGTAAGTGGCGCCATATTTTGGTATTAATTTAATTTGGTTGTATTAAAAAAGTAGATTTGTATACAAACTTCACGTACGAAAACGGTTTTGCGTAACGCTCGGCGTCAAAGTTGTATTCTTAGTCGGATTCTTAAATTTCAACCATACTGTTTGATGAATACCAGTCAAATTATGAATTCGGTGCTGTAAATTTCACTGTTTTACTTAGTCTAATCATTCTGATTATTTAATTTCTTACTGTAAAACATCACATTAATCTGCAGTAACAACGAGTATCAATATCAATCCTCACCATTACCAGTGAAATTACGAATTCAGTGCTGTCTCTAAGTAAATTTCACAGCTTAGAATAGTCTAATCACTGCTAGTTTCATATGCTTACACATAAATCAGCAGTGACAACGAGTATCAACATCAATCCTCACCATTACTAGTGAAATTACGAATTCAGTGCTGTCTCTAAGTAAATTTCACAGCTTAGAATAGTCTAATCACTGCTAGTTTCATATGCTTTCACATAAATCAGCAGTGACAACGAGTATTAACATCAATCCTCACCATTACCAGTGAAATTACGAATTCAGTGCTGTCTCTAAGTAAATTTTACTGTTTAAAGTTGTCGAATCACTCTGGCTAGTTGTACACATAAATCAGCCGTTGCAACGAGTATTAACAATAATCAGCACAATTACCAGCTAAATTACGAATTCGGTGCTGTCTCTAAGTAAATTTCACTGATTAAAAGAGTCTAATCGCTCTTAATCTTCGACCAAGTATATCTAGACAGGGCGTGTAAGTCTTAAAAATGACACCGGAACCAAAAATATTGGTTTACGAAAACATTTATCGAAAAGAAAGTCCTTTATCTCGCAGTCAAAAGATCGCAAGAAGCATTGGTTTGTACCTTTGGTTGGTCTGCGTGAAGCTAATTTGTTTTCCAGCAAGTTCGCGGTAACTGAATTACTAGCTTTGCGAAGATCATTTTTAAAACACAAATTTCAGGCAGTTAGAAGTATTTGAGGTACGGGCTATCGCTGACTTTATTATTAACAATTCAATCAGTTATATGAATATCAAAAAAATATGTACATAACATATGAATTCGAGGCAGCGTTTCGAGAAAAGTAACATTTGATAAAAAATGTTTAATTTCTTCCTAGTAAAATAACTACGTCACGCAAGAGATGCAACGGAATTCTATGGGTAGTTGTATTATGAAATTTATTGTAGGTGGTGTTACTTTGGGATTGGAATTGGGTATGGGAGGGCTAATCTATAGTTAGTATATCGATGCTCTTAATCAAATACGTTTACTATAAAACGGCACATAAATCAGCAGTTACAACGAGTATCGACAACACTCTTCACCATTACCAGTCAAATTACGAATTCAGTGCTGTCTCTAAGTAAATTTCACTGTTTAAAATAGTGTAATAACTATGCTAATTTAATATGCATGTTGTGAAACAACACATAAATCAGCAGAACGAGTATATATATTTTTTTTACATGAATACCGCAAAGAGTCCCAACTGCTCCCGTCTGGAGCTAGTGGGACTATGGCATCCCCAATTGGGGTACGTTGTGAGGCTGAAGGTAGCGAGAAGGGAAGGAGATAGGGAAGAGGAAGGTGGGGAAGTACCTGGCTATTCAGATCTGGTCACCAAACACGGCTAAAGCCATTTCAAGCAACGTTTCAATGCTGAATGGTGGTCTTACATCAGAGCGATACTGAGAGTATCTTCCACTCTGGAACGTGCCGCAAATATACTATATATAAACATCAATCTTCACTATTTTATTTATTATTTAATTTTCACCATGGAATTACAAATTCAGTGCTGTCTCTAAGTAAATTTCACTGTTTAAAATAGTCACATCAATCTGTATATTTAATATGCTTGTTGTAAAAGAATACATAAACGAGCAGTAAAAACGAGTATTAACAACACTCGCCACCATTTGCAAACTGTCGCTGCACGATAGAACTGATTTTATCACGTGACTCTTCAAAACTCGTTGCATGTCAACAGTCGCGTGTAACAAAATATACCCATGTAGTTTTTAAAGTACGTTTTCGTTGTTAAAAGAATTGTGAAATTAATACAAACCTCCAAAGCATTCGAAATTTGGCAGGGTACGCGTGACGTCATAGGTGCATGGTTTTGCCGTTTACACACGTGTCCGTATTTTTTTTACATTAGCTCCACACATGACGGTACTGAAGAGAATAAATTCCCTCACGGCCAATGTTATCTAAGGGCATGCTATGTGGAGAGTTTTTTTAAGGAAAGGAAGAAGAGGGTTACCCTGATGTATGGCAGTGAGGCATGAAACTGGCAGAGGAAGGATGGAAGTAGACTGAATGCTGTATAAATGAGATCCCTGAAGTGCATGTGTGGTAAACCGTGCATGATCGTGTGAGAAACGTGGAGATCCGCGAAGAATGCAAGGCTGAAGTAAGTGTAATGAGTAAGATTGAAAAATAACGCTCTGACGGTTTGGGCATGTAGAGCGACTGATCGAGGAAAGGAGTGTAAGGAGAATATACGACGCATATTTTAATGTTAGAAAAAGTCGGGGATGCCCGAGAAAGGCATGGCTGCACCAAGTGAATCAGATACTTGAGTCGGGCCTTGTCAAGAGTCAGAATAACAGAAGAGCATGTATGAGACGATGTATGAATGTGAACGAAGCAAGAAAATGTGAACATGTGCCACGACCGAGTTGTTTGGCGGTCCATCCTCTCTGCCAACCCCTGCGGGGAAACGGCGTGATGGTTAGTCAGTTAGATAGATTCTTAAGAAGAGGGAGTTCAGGGAAGGAAATAAGTATGTGGAGTGGGTAGGAATCTGAAGATCAGGAGTGACGGACGAATGAATCCATCCCTTCAACTGCGGTGCAAGGCGATGGGTCGAGAGATTCTGGCTGGAGACGTCAAATGACCTCCTTAACCAGTCTTTCTCAATCCGGCCCGTCACGCAGCACGTGGGCAGACACATCAGCAATAGTCTCATTCTATCTTAGTGAGAAGTATGATCTAAACGGCATTGGAAAGAAAAAACAACATGCTTTATATTCAAATCTAAAAGTTAACCTCAAAATAATGAAAATGTACCCCTTTATGAAACCAAAGTTACCGACCGCAATTTGAAAGAAAAAATATAAAAATTTGTGGATTTTTTAAAGAATTATTTTTTTATGAAACGACAAAAATGTGAGGTGATATTGACGTTTACAATTCAGTTGAAACTTTCTTAAAGCGTCGATGACACAGAGCGAGTTTACAAGCTACTATCTCGGAAATTCACTATCTGTTAGTAAACTCACTCAGTGTCATCATGTTACTTGCTAACTAGCAGATTGTTGACAATCTACGAAAAAAAGTTGAAAGGTCGTCAACTTTACTCGCCTACACGATTGCTCCGCTTGCTCGTGATTGGTTTATTTATGTTTCCAACATGGCTTCCGATAAACAGCTGATTTCGACTGTCAAACATCTGAAGAATTAGTTCACGCAGGCGTCGTTATTCTTGTTACTGGCGCTAGCAGCGACCTCAGTTTCCTACGCTTCTGAGCGAGTGGACAGTTTTGTGTGTCATCATGACAATCTCACTCGCCGATTTACCCGCTTTTAAAGTTAGTAGATAGTAGCTTGTAAACTCGCCACGTGTCATCGACGCTTAAGTTTATATTAAAATATTTTATATTTAAACAAAATCATGTGTGCAGTTCACACACGGTAGAAATGAAACCTTCAAAAAACTAAACTTCGAGATAATCAGGACTAGGATAATTGTAGGGTTTATTTATTATAATATTGTTATCAAGTTTAAAAATATTTTACATTTTATTCTACGAAGCACCGCACAAAGAGAACACCGTTGACTATCTCATTCTCTCGCAGTCTAAATACTATAGAGGTATGTATTTGTCTTTTTTTTGGTGTCGCTATTTTGCGTTTCATCGAGTTTCAAATCACAACGGGGCTTAAGAAGTTTTCACGTCAAAATTACATGTTTATTTCTAATAATAAAATTTGAAAACGTACGAGTAATTCATCACCTTCGGAAACGTTAACAAATATTCAATTTATATGGATTTTATTGCAAAGCGAATATATTTATATCTACTGATAAAATACGCCTGAGTTTTGAAGGGTTAACTGATCAAGATAAAATATTTACGAAAAATGTCGTTAGCGTTGCTACTGTATATATATTTTCATGGATATTCTGTCTCGATAATTCTGCAGCAATGTCCTTGTTCTCGTATTCTCTTTGCATAAACGTTCAGCTTCACAAATACGACAATTTCACTTACTTTGTCAAGCCATTATAGAATATGGAATCATTGAAAGGGGAAGAGCAACAACTGAGCTATCGATATTTTTAACTTATAACTCAAAGTCAATTTTATTTCATTCAAAACTTGTTTTAATAAAAAAAAAAAACCTTTACCTACACTCAAGTTAGTGATAAAAATTTTCAAAAGGTGATATTAAAATTGTTAAAATTATTCTTTCGTAATTATTTTTTGATCTATTTTTAATTTATAATTTTTCTATAATGTCTAAACAAAATAAGTGTGTAAAAATATCTGACATATATTAGTTTGCAAGACCGTAAATAAATAGACAAACTGTAACAGCCTTACTAAAAAACCCAGTGAAAATTTTATTCAATTGACAAACGGCCGCGGATGTGAAAACATTACTAACTAACAATTTGTTCATTGAAAGAAATACACGTGGTTTACACGGCCTGAGAGGATAGTTTATCTCTGTTTTAACGATTGATGTCCGAACGAGATTTGGAATTTTTCCAAAGTATTTTGAATGTTCTATATATTTCTTATTTTTAGAGGTGTCGTAAAAACAAATACCATTTATGAAAACTTGATAAAATTACCTTTTAGATTTGTGTATTTGAAATACAGTTTAGTTTTCAAAAACTGACATATAGTCAAACACGGAAATAAATGGAAAAAAAATTCTTACCAAAATTTTTTTGACTAAAATGTAGAGAAATTTAAAAAAAATCAAAATTTCAAAAACACAGTACTTTTATGTAATAAATTTGGAAGGAAAATATCACCTCACTTTTCCTCGTGCATACAATAAAAAAATAATAAAAAATTTCAAAGTTTTTTTTGTTGCTAAAAAACTAACCTAAAAATTATACCGACATTTATGACAGATTTCTTGTATCTCTAAAGACGTTAATTTCTTTGATACATTTAGGAACACATGTATAAGATATTATTATTTAAAAAAACACCACTTTCATAAAATTCTGGTAAAATAAAATCCTTTAAATGTAAATTTGAATTTTCATGTATCATATGAAATAGTTTTTGACACTTCAATTTTCAAATTACGATTATTGTTTTATAACTTGACTTAAACTTATGAAAAACCACAATAACACGGTAAATATATCAATTATATAATAAAAGGAGTAAATTAGTCATATTTAGAAATTAACCATCACATAACGACGACCTCCGTAGTCCAGTGGGTAACACTCTTGACTCACAATCCGGAGGTCGCGGGTTCGAACCCGGCATGCGCAAATAAATTTTATTTGATTAATTTGTGTTATTTCACAATTAATTCATTTAAAATAATATATAGTATATTTGCGGCATGTTCCAGAGTGGAAGATACTATCAGTATCGCCCTGGTGTAAGACCACCATTCAGAATTGAAACGTTGCTTGAAAATGGCTTTAGCCGTGTTTAGTGACCAGATCTGAATAGCCAGGTACTTCCCAACCTTCCTCTTCCCCACCTCCTTCCCCTCCCCACTACCTTCAGCCTCACAACATACCCCAATTGGGGATGCCATAGTCTCACTGGCTCCAGACGGGAGCAGTTGAGATTCATGTGCGGTATTCACTGTAAAAAAAAAAAAAAAACATAAGTAATATTGCACACACATCCGCGAGGCGAAATTGTTGTCATTTATGATATGAGCGCGAACAACGAATGCGCAGGCGCCGCCACCTAGCGTGGTAATTTAGTACTTAGACTATAAAAATAACATTGTTGCCAGATTTAAAATACATTTTAAGAACAAACCTTATTAGTAATGTTATCGTGTTTTAGTGTATTTTTGTTTTATTCATGTTGCTGCAGCAACACAGGTTATCGGGCGTGTTTTTTTTTAGTAAGGCTGTAAGTATTTTCCTCACAAAACACGTGTGCGTATTTATTTAAATGATTTTATTTGAACTAAAATTAAAATTCTGAAAAGTAGCTTTCCCAGATAATTTATTGATTTATAATGCT
The DNA here is from genome assembly GCA_929108145.2 of Limnephilus rhombicus. Lineage (NCBI taxonomy): Eukaryota > Metazoa > Arthropoda > Insecta > Trichoptera > Limnephilidae > Limnephilus > Limnephilus rhombicus. Next base: position 45,050,954 of record OV815289.1, on the reverse strand, counting down.
ATTTGATTAAATAATCGCTGTTATTTCCGCCTACAAAACCAATTAAAATCCAGACTGCTGTCCAGAAACACGAAGATATGACATTTATAAAACTGGGAAGACTTCGGTGACTGGGTCATGTGGAGAGAATGACCGAGGATCAAACACCAAAGTCCCTGCTGAACTCAAGACCGATAGGGCGAAGGAGCCTGGGCCCTGGGAAAGCCAAGATGAAGATTGGGCGACAACGTCCTCAAAGACATATCTATCTCTCGGTTTTGTGCCCAAAGCTTTTAAACTGGAGAGAGCTGGCACCAAACCGAGATGAGTGGAGGAAAACTCTTGAGGAGAACAAGACCCATCAGGGGTTGTACAGCCAATAGTGATGATGATGATGATTATTTCTATTTGATTATATGATTTGAAATGTGTGTTGTACAATACAACATTTTGTTTGAAAATTTAACAAATCAGCCATCAACCTACGGTGTAACCTCATTATAATAAAAATAAACATACTTTTTCAAAATATAGAATTTAACTTTACTAGAACAAAAAAAAAATTCCAATAAACACAAACTACCTATATGATAGACCATTTAGATAGGGGTACAAAAAACTTAATGACTCCGACGGATAACACAAGCTTTGGACAAAGACACCAAATATACCTGGCAATAAAAGCATTCAATTATTTAATTTATTTACGGTCCAAATACATTTAAATATACAGAATAAATTAAAATTTTAAATTTTTTTTTTCTTAAACAGTATAAACAATATATTGACAGAATTCAAATTAACCAAAATTTGTAGAGAGGCTATATGAAACAAATTGTAAACTAATATAAATATTTTGTATAAATATGTGAAATGGTCTTTTGCAAGTTCTTTCGTTGCCATTAAAGATTTCTGTTACTTTTGCATATTGATTAAAAAAATGCTAAATGCAATGCTAATTGTAAAAGTAAACGGTCAAAGTCATAGAAATGGGTTTTTCCATTTGACATTTACAGTTTACTTTCACCTTACATCTTACAGGCCGACAATGGTGCTGCAAATGCTAATGAAAAGGTAACCAAAATGGCGGCCGTTGTCTAAATGTCACTTTGGTGACAGTTCAGAGATTTTCTTGCTTTCTATTTTACGGTATTTGCTAGTATTTTATCATTATGTTCGCAACAAGTGACAGTTCATCAGGTTCTGACGATGAACTAATAATTAATTCTATGACACGACGTGTAAAGCGACATACATAATATACGCAGGAATTTCTATCTAATGGAAGACCTAGATTTCGTATGCCGATTTCACGTTAATAAAGAAACTGCTCGACTTTTGACTACATTAATTGCAGATATGATATTTTTTTTTTTTTTTTACATGAACTCCACCCAGGAGGCCCTGAGGAAAATAATTTCCCTCAGGGCCTATGTCATCTTTGAGGATGCTGTGTGGAGGGTTTTGATATGATATGTTATACGAAAGAATTACTCATTGCTAATAATTTTATAACAATTTAAAACGTGATCCCTGAGACATATGTGTGGTAAAACAATGTAAGATCGTGTGAGAAATGTGGATATCCGCAAAGAATGTAAGGCTGATGTAAGCATAAAGAGTAAGATTAAGAAAGGGACCCTCGGATGGTTTGGGCATGTAGAGCGAATGAACGAAGAATAGTGTAAGAAGAATTTACGACGCGAATGTGAATGGTAGAAGAAGTCGGGGTCGCCCGTGGAAGACATGGCACGATCAAGTTAATCAGATACTTGAGTTGGGCCATGTCAAAAGTCAGAATAATAGAAGAGAATGTATGAGACGATGTATGAACGTGAGTGAGCTGATTGGTGACCGTGAGTGACCGAGTTGTTTGGTGGTCCGTCCTCTCTGCCTACCCCTGCGGGGAAACAGCGTTATGGTGAGTTAGTTAGTTAAAACGTGAAACAAATAACAACGCAACCATAGATGAAGCAATTCGCACACAATGTTTAACATTTATTGTGTGGGTTGCCATATGAAAAAAATATATACACAGTTCCCAATACGAAAATGTGGGAATTAGGTTAGTTTTTATGCTGTCATTACTTTTACCTAAGCAGTTGGCATCGTGAAAAAACCCATTTTGCCGTAAATGTCAAATGCACTGCGAAAGTAACTGTAAACTGCACAGCTAAAGTAGAGTGCAAATGAAAAAACCCACTCCTAAGCTGTGCATGCGTAGTATAAGGGAGTTCATAAAAGAATTGGTATTGACATTATTGGTGCAGCGAGATATTTTTAGTTCACGTGACTCTATTAGGAATATGAAATGAAAACAAAAGAGAACTCCAGACAATTTATTTTTATTTTTTATTTTGATGAATAATGACCTTCTAACGTAAATAACTGCATTTTTATTTTTATCTTTAGAGTTAGTTTTAAAAGTTAAAATAATTGTCAAAGTTTTCATTTTCAAGACCCCCCGAAAACCACCATATGTATAGTAACCAAAAAAATTGCAATAAGTGGCATGCGAGATATTTAAAACTGATTTTGGACTGGGGAGTGGAAGACAGGTGAGGGAAGGCAGGAAAAGTGAAGGGGGAACTCATAAAGGGAAGGAGACATGGTAGGGAAGGGGAACGGGAAGAATGGGAAAGGACACGCAGGAAGAACAATTTATTTATTAAGTGGCATTGCAACGCATGCTGGGAACTCGCTAATTATTTATATTTCATTGATAATATTAAGTAATTTGCAATAAATAATGCAATTTACTTAGAGGCAGCAAATAATTTTTAGGCGACGACGCGTGGTAGTTTAGTACTTAAACTACGAAATCGAAGATAGTACAATTGCCTTGCCTTGTTTTTGGCTTGCCATTTTGAGATTTCTACCATGCGTCTATATATATATAAACGTCATTGATAATATTTAGTTATGGGTACCAGGGGATGGGTCGAGTACCCCGAACAGAACCAATGGCCCATCGTACAGCGTGCTCCCTTTAATGTATGCACGTGGGGGGAAATACCTGCTACAGGGAATGCTGCTTTGAATATTATATACATAGGTGACGATGATCTGACCAGTGTACCATGGAAGGTTACCCTCTCTAAGTTATTTACTAGCTGGGGTACCCGGCTTTGCTCGGGGAGTTGATATGAGATTCGAGACGTTCGAACCCACGACGGATTTTGCTTTATATATATCTACCAATGGGTCGCCCCACCCATACTAAAAAAAGTCTTCGAATTAACCACAATTTATTTATTTATTTATTTATATCTATATATTACAGTTTACACCTTATTGTTAACATTTTTACATATGTAATATATTTTGAAAACATTTTTACATATTAATATTACATTTCATTATGTTGTGTTTTAGGTAGGTTTGAGAAGGTGAAACTGTTGGTTGGTAATATTGTATGTTTCGTGAACACCTCACTAGGAGAACCTGTGCTGAGGTGTTTACGTGTTTATGATTAAGTGTGATAGGTACAGGTATTTATGTGTTGTAGTAGAAAGTTAGTTTTTTTTTCTTTTTTTTAACATTTTAATGGTAATTGTACATAGATTACTTAGAAGAAAAAAATATATATATAAGGTATATATGTATATATATATAATATATGTACATATGAATAGTTGGTAAATTCTTGATAGACATGTTTATTTATTTTACACTTTTTATAGTTTGGTTATGTTTGGTTAGGGATTAAAGTATTTTGAATAAAGTGAATATCTTGATTTTTGATCCAGGCTGTGATATGATTTTGTGGATGTTTGTAGATGTATTTGCAATTAGTTGTTGTTTCAGAGTAATGGGTTCATAATTAAAAAATTTGGTTGCGTAATACTGAAAATGTCTTTGTCCGTGTGAGGTGTGTGTTATTGGTATGTTCAGGGTTATATTTGTTAATGACCTGGTTTTTATTATTATTTTGGGTTGAATTGGAATATGGAGTTTGTTTTGGAGGAAGTATAGCAGAGCAGATTTGGCATAAAGTTGTTTTATTGACATGACTTCTAATGTTTTGTATATTTCGGTTGAATCTGTGTAGAAAGGCACTTGCAGAATTAGTTTAATTATCGCCTTTTGTATCTTTTGAATTGGGTCAATTGCTACATTTGTAGCACTTCCCCAAGCCAGTATTCCATATGTCGCAATGGATTGAAAAAGTGCAAAATATATGGATCTGAGTATTGTTAGTGGGAAAATGTTTTTAATGGATTTTATTAGGTGCATGACTCCTTTTAGTTTATTTGTGATGAAAGTTATGTGTTCAGTCCAGCGTAAGTGTGTATCAATAATAACCCCTAGGTATTTTATAATTATTATAAGCAATAATTATCAGCCTGAAACACTCATCCACATTGAAAAATCTTCCGAGAAAAGATACATGACGCCAACGGGACTTGAACCCGTGCCCTTCTGATTGCCGGTCAGCTGCTCTCCCAATTGAGCTATGGCGGCTTATCTTATACCCGCCAAATGATTCAATATATACTAGTGTTTCATTCAACAATTACTGCTTATTATATTTTTTCCACCTGAAAACAACCAACTTTATTTTTGCGAGAGAGACACTGTTAGTGTTAAATCCGTCGCTAGGTGGCGTCGAGACAAATTATGTCTTCATTTATTGGGGAAATACTTAAACTTGTCAAATATTAATTATTATTTTTTAATTGTTTAACTAATATTTTGGTATTTTGGTATTTTGTTTGTTTGAAGCTTTCTATATGCTCGCATTGACAATTGGAAGAAGTTTGTTCACAGTCATGCAGAAGCAGGTCTATGTTTGATGGAGGTTGACCTCTTTGTGTAATACTATGTGTGATTTATTTTGTTTTGATAGTATTGACGGTAAGCGTATTACTGTTTAGCCATTTTTTGACAACTTAAAAACTTTTTTCGGCATTTACGAATACATCTTTCCATGTGGCAGCTTGACAAAGAAGAACTGTATCGTCAGCGAAGGTCCCACAATGTCCCAGAACATTCCACAATACTCCAGAGTGTTCTGAAATGTTCATCAATGATCTGGTATATCCCGGGACGTTCCAGACTATTCTCGAATATTCTGGACTGTTCTATAAATTTTTTGAGGGTGAAACTTCCAGCCCTTATATCTTCAAAAGCACGCCCTTCAGGTAAAAATGGGAGCCTTCTTTATGGTTGAAGGATAGAGGGCTACCACACCATATAACCACCTTAGTCATAGCAGGACTCGTTTATGAGTTTTAGCGGCACGCACATGGCTTTCTTTCATAATATATATATATAGATTTTTCTTTTCTTCAATTTTAAATGCTTCATTTCTATTTTTCTTTCATTATTTCTTTGTTTACTTCTATCAATTTATTTTTATTGGTATTTTAAGTTTTCTTTTCTATTTTCTTATTTCATTAGTTCTTTTTGAAAATTTTCTTATTCTTCGTATTTTTTTATTGTTGTTACTATTTTTCTATCTTTCATTCTTTTTTTGGTCTTTTATTCAATCTTTGATATTTTATTTCCATTTCTCTTTCAATTGCTTACATTTTTCTTCTGTTTCAGTTTATTTCTCTCATTTATTTCTTATTCTGTCTTCTACATATGTTGAGTGTTTTCTTTTATATTATATTTCTTTCCTTCATTCACCCATCCGGTCTTTTTATCAATTGTTTTTTCTTTATTTTTCTCTCATTCTTTCTTTCTAACCATAATGTGTTTTTCTATTATATTCCTTTCGTTCATTATTTAAATTATAACTTCTTTCTCTATTTACTTTTTCTTTCCTTCAACCTTTAATTTATCTGTTCTTATGAAGCGGATACTTTCTAATGTGACAATATTAATTTAAAATAAAACAATAAATTTGTAAACACCACTTTTATTTTTTATACTTTATGCCGACCGGGTTTCGCTACAACCGTAGCTTCATCAGGGCAGTATAGTACTCTACTAACATTAGGTTACATTTGTGTTATAATATATAATTTACCAAAAATGGGCTGGACTCGTCAAATGGAGGAGGAAGAAGGAGGCATAGATGGAGAATTGGGAAGGGAACGGACGTGTTCTTTATCGATAGGGAACAATCTTAGTATGGGACTTTTATTTACATTAAGTTGGTTATTTACTGACATGGTGGACCAGCATGGCAAAAATAGCTCAAAATTTCTCCAATCCAACAACCCAAGACCGGTCGTCTTGGCGCAGATTGATTAGGAGAGCCGACCCCACTTAAAGTGGGAAGTGGCAAAGAAAAAGAAGAAGATTTACTACCTTACTATTAGTGTTTATGGCTTTCCTAAGTTCAAGTGCCTCTAAATTATCCAACCTTATACCGATGTTGTTTTTTTATAAAAACCAAATACAAACCAAACCCAACCTTATACCGATGTTGTTTTTTTATAAAAACAACATCGGTATAAGGTTGGATAATTTAGAGGCACTTGAACTTAGGAAAGCCGTAAACACTAATAGTAAGGTAGTAAATAACCAACTTAATGTAAATAAAAGTCCCATACTAAGATTGTTCCCTATTGATAAAGAACACGTCCGTTCCCTTCCTTTTTCCTCCTCCACTTGACGAGTCCAGCCCATTTTTGGTAAATTATATATTATAACACAAATGTAACCTAATGTTAGTAGAGTATTATACTGCCCTGATGAAGCTACGGTTGTAGCGAAACCCGGTCGGCATAAAGTATAAAAATAAAAGTGGTGTTTACAAAGTTATTGTTTTATTTTAAACTTTAATTTATCTTTCGTTCTTTCTTTCTTGTTTATTTATTTTAATAATTAATTTCTTTTATTTCTTTAGAATACACCAATAGAAATTTTAGCGAAAATCAACTGGGTTTAAATTAAATATATCGGATATGCTATTTTTCAATGATTGAGAAATTTAATTAATATTTTCTAGCTAGAAACCCAATGTATTTGCCAAACAGCATAATGTTTATGATTAACAAAATATGAAACATATATTTTATTAAAACAAATATGTGAAAGCGCATTAGGACAAATACGAGTATAAACATAAATGCAGGTTCAACATATTTGAAAAAAATGTAATTTATTGCAAAGCCAATATATTCTCTTTTATTCCAAAGGAAGCTCCGTTTAACTTTGCCGTCACGTAACTAGCGACATCTGTCGTCGGAAGCCAGGAGCTCTAGGCCAGAGGTAGCAAACCTTTCACATATCGTCAGTGACACTAACGTACATAAACGTCACGATGGGCAAATATCGACTGCGTATGATTATTGAAATGCGTCGATTTTTAACGTTTTTACAAAACTAGTAGATCTGTGAAAAGTATATCCAAAAAATTATGTTTGTAATTTTCTATTATTTAAAAACCAAACACAAAAATTCCTTCTAAAATTATAAGATTTGTAAGTAGGTACTTAAATACCTACTCATGAATTAAAAAATGATTATAAACCACAATTTTTACGAAAGTATTTAACATTTTTAAAAATACAAATAAGTAATAAGTAAATACAATTTGTCAATAGAAGGGCTTCTACGTCAATTACAAATATATTTTTTTAAATTCTTCTGGTTCAATTTGGGAGGTGGGTATGGGTACCGCCGCCACAAGAACTTATTGGATAACCAACACACCTGTAATAGGTCACCCCGAGTGGATCGCAACGTTTGGTGGTATAGTAGGGGTGGCCAGGTTAATGGGGTGAAGTTTGTCGAAGCTTGTCGGCACATGCGTTTGCCCACCTACCACGTGGTAGGCCGGATAGCGAAAGACTGGTCGATGTAGATTTTTTTTACCTCTCCAACCAGATTCTCTCAACACATCCTCTTGTACCGCTGTCGGAGGGAAGGATTCATTTGTCCGTCACATCTGGAAACCCTGACTCTCAGATTCCTACCCATCCCTTTTACCTTGTTTCCTTCCCAGAACTTCCTTTCCCTAAAAAGACCCTACTCACAGCATCCAAAAAGATGACACAGGCCCTAAAAGAAAACATTTTCGTTAAGTTAGTGTTTAGCTATTGTAAAAAAAGTAGCCGGGTAAGTATGTCCTCTGCGTGCGAACTCTATCTAAATTTCCTTAAATGGACAATATACAGAGTTAATTTCAAGCGACCTCCCAGGTAAGTATGGTCCTGTTTTCATTAAATTTTAGGCAGCATCGCGTTCATTGGTCAAAATATTGTACACATATTTTCGTATCGGTGATCAATGAACCGATGTATGCAATTTTTAGCCATAAGTTGTTTATAATTGTTTGCCTAGCTTGTAGTTTTTTAGATTTTAGAAATGTATTATAAGTTTGTACAGCGCCCTTGAGGTGATTTTTCACAAAAACGGCGCTATATAAATCATCCAAATATTATTATTATTACCATAATATTGTTAATTCCGATAGACATTGGAGGGCCCACCATTTACCCGCCCTGGTATACATAGGTAACAGATGGTTACCCCTTCAAAGGCTAGTGTATTTACCCCATTAAAGCGACAAAAATTAAAGATTATTGTAGTTTCTTCCAACAGTAGGGAGAAAATGATGCATTTTAAACACATTGCCCAAATTTTTTTGGTAAAAACGACTCCACATTTGATAACGAAACTAGACCATCAATGTCCCTGCATACGTTGTTAGTAAGCAGTATGCAAGTGCTTAGCGGGAAATACAGATACAATATGTGTTAGTGTTACAAAATAAAGATAAGACAATGTGACAGGTTGGTGAAAGTCCACAAGGTGGCAAGCGCTGGGTGATTGTATCCAGCGTATCCTACAAGCACCTGTTTGGGAGGAAGACACAGTAGATAAGTAATAAGGGCAATACATGGCAGACGGTTGGGAGTCCTCTCCAATTTATTGGCAGTTCCAGCAAGAATGCGCATGACGTTCGGTCTAGCCGTGAACCACACTCAGCTTCAGCGCCCCATAGCCGGTTCCTCGGTGATGCCTCAAAGGATTCCGACAGATAGCTCGTAAAATGGCGGGATAAAAAGTCATTATCCTACTTAGCCACCACTTTGAACTGGAAACGGAAAGCACAAACAAATTTACAGACAGACAAAATGCCAATCTCCATAAAAGCGACAAAAATTAAAGATTATTGTAGATTCTTCTAACGGTAGGGGTGAGAATGATGCAATTTAAACACATTACCCAAATTTTCAAAATTGTAGTTAATTTTACACGTTTTTGGGCATTAATTGATCTTTTATGACTTTTTTTAAAGGACTATCCCATTAAAATTATTGTTTCAAAAATTCTAGTTCTGTGTTTTCTCCCTCCTCCAAGATGGGTTTTTTTCATGACCCGTGTTCACTCCGTTCTCTCCTTAAAAATATCCGCCACACAGCATCTTTAAAGTTGAAATTGGCCCAAAAGGAAATTATTTTTCTCAAGGACTCCTTGGTTGAGTTAATGTAAAAAACAGTGTTCAATTTACACGCGGTAGATGTGAAACCTACAGAAATCTAAAGTAGACAAGAGTGGAAAGATAACGAAGCACTTTTTTATCAATGTGAATGAAGATATTTGTTGTCGAATTCCAGTGTACCTTTTCTTATATATATTGGTAATCTTATTTTTCAATTTGGTAGACGGGAATGGGTACCGCTGCCCCGGGAACCTATATTGGATATCCAACACTTCTGCCATAGGTCACCCCAAGTGGTTCGCTACGTTTGGTGATTTAGCAGGGGTGCCCGGGTTCATGGGGTGAGGTTTGTCTAGGTCTTGGAGGCGGATGACCAGGACCCACTGAACCCCAGATTCCTAACCACTGCTTAAACCCTTTTCCTTCCCAGAACTGGCCTTTCCTTCCTTTCCTTAAAAAAAAACCCTCCACACAGCATCCCCAAAGATGACAGACCCTGAAGGAAATTATTTTCCTCAGGGCCTCCTGTGTGGATCTCATGTTAAAAAAAAGTACTTGTGTTTAGTTTTCTTCTTCGGAGTCGCTAGATGTCGCTTTCTTTTGCATTTTCTTTGCCCGTTCATTTTGGGGTGTTTGGAAGATTGGGTATTGATTTTACGAAAATAATTTTTTTTAATTTCTGTTCGTGGTCGGTTAAATGTATGCAAGGGTTCGTCAGGCGCTTTATACAAGTAGACCAAAGGAGATTTGCGTGGGATCGTGGATTTATCGTGTTACATATATTGGAACCGAAAAGAGAAATAAATACATATTTTTTAAAATTAAATGAAGACAATATTAGCGAAACTCAATCGAAAATCTGGAGACAGAAAAATCAGAAAACATATTGGCATCTCTGGTACTTGAACCCAAGACCTTATGCTTACATGGCAACAGCTCTACCAAATGAGCCAAGGAATCGTTATCCGATTTGGTCACTTTTAACTGCATAATACAAAGAATTACCAACATTACTTTCATTTTCTTAACGCACATATTATTGGCTGCAATCTTTACATGAAGGGTTCGAGTCCCAGCGGTGCCAGTATCTTCATTTTATGTTTTATTTGTATTTTTTTTCTGTTAAGCACTTGCATACTGCTTTCTAACAGCGTATGCAGGGATACTGGAGGTCTAGATTCATTCAAAATAAATAGCTTCGATAAGTTTTAAGATTTTCACGGCCAAAAGCATTTTCATTATTTGTTTTTGGGGTGTTATGCCATGTTGCGCTACCTCCTTCTTTAGCCAACGTTTCGGACATCGTTGCAGTGTCAATCATCAGGGGAGATCCGGTAGATGTGTCACTGCAACGATGTCCGAAACGTTGGCTAAAGAAGGAGGTAGCGCAACACGGCGTAACACCCCAAAAACAAATAACGAAAATGTAGCTTCGTTTAATAAAAAAATTAGAATCTTGCGAGAGCCTTAAAGGAGTAACTATCTGTTATTTATACCACGGCGGGTAAGTGATGGATAACCTTCACTGCTAATATTGTCTTCATTTAATTAAGTATTACAATTTGAAGTTTTATTCAATAAGTTAAAAATAAAAATAAATATTTTATTGTTACTTCATTCTATCGCAAATATCTAAATCCTATAGATGAACGAGTTTGTCTCTTTTTAGTGTCGCTTTTTCTGTTCATCGAGTTTCAAATCACAACGGTGCTAAAATAGTTTTCACTTAAAAAATCTTCACATCTAAAAAAAAAATAATTTAAAAGGTTTGCTGCCTCTGCGTTGGGCCACATGGGTTACGTTTTAAGTGAAATTATTTGGGAACTGACGGGAATGTGAAATATTGGCACGACGCGCCATGGTTTCCGCTCCCTGCAGCGACTGTATGCAGGGAAAATTTATTCCAGATAGTCCGAATATTTGATAACGAGAGCAATTCGACATACTTGACTTTGCAGTCGATGACGTAGAAACTTTTTTGTTGTTGTTGTAAAACTTCTAAAACTAAGCCGGTGTATGTGTTACGAAAAGTGTGATGTGAACGGTAATTTATGCGAACGGTGATCGGGCCTTTACGCACGCTTGAAGTTGAGATAAGTTAGTGAAGATAGAATGAGAGCGTGATGTTTCGTATATTACTGTAGGGGCAAGAGAGAGAGGTGCGAGCACATGAAATCATTTATTGAATAACCATGCCATAGGTCACCCCAAGGTCGTAGGTCACCCCAAGGTCGTAAGTCACCCCAATGTCGTAGGTCACCCCAAGTTCGTAGGTCACCCCAAGGTCGCAGGTCACCTCAAGGTCGTAGATCACCCCAAGGTCGTAGGTCACCCCAAGGTCGTAAGTCACCCCAAGGTCGTAGGTCACCCCAAGGTCGTAGGTCACCCCACGGTCGTAAGACACCCCAGGGTCATAGGTCACCCCATGGTCATATGTCACCTCAATTTCATATGTCACCCCAATGTCATGTGTTATTTTATAAGTTAGTGAAGTTTTACTTTAATGTGGTCTAAAGCACACTCGTTTTTTTTACAATATCTGCACACAGGAGGCCCCGAGGAAAATATTTTAATTCAGGGCATATGTCATCTTTGATGATGCTGTGTGGAGGGACTTTTAAAGGAAATGAAGGAGAGGAAGTTCTGTGAATGATAAGGTGTGTGAGGGGTGGGTAGTAATCTGGGGGTCATTGGGACGTATGAATCCATCCCTCCCAGTGGTGTGCAAGATGATGTTCCAAAATAGTACTGCTTGACAAGTTACAAGGTCTCCCTCAACCAGTCTCTCCCGATCCGGCCTGGACCTGGACAAAGCTCACCCATGAACCCGGGCACCACTGCTAAGTTACCAAACATAGCGAACCACTTGGGGTGACCTATGGCAGTAGTGTTGGTTATCCAATAAATGGTTCCCGGGGCGGCGGTACCCATACCCGCCTCCCAAATTGATGTGATAGATACACCAATACATAACACGAACATCAAACAGTATTAATAGCCTTGTGTCCGCGTACACACTCGATTCAGAAATAGATACAAACGGAAGTGCTGCAATCTCTTGCGCTAAAAAGGCTACTTTTGTAATTCGGTTTCGAATTCAAAAATTTGTCAAAGGATGGCGCCAATTACGTAGCAGGTCGCTTCCCATAGCTATAAGTACTACGGATTTATTAAATTTAAATATCTCTCCGGATTTGGAAAGATTGACGGCAATACTTGACGAGTTGTAAATAATAGTATCACGCGGCTATATATTACATTATACGTTAACCTGTCACGGTTACTTTGTCCCGGTAACTAGCTGTCACTGGATTACAGTGGATCCGAGAAACCGTCTATTTTTGGAACCAGTTCCTATCGGATTTATAAAATGGTCACCAACACTCAAACTGGGCGAAGCCGGACTAAAAGCCGCCCGCAGGGCCTATCAGCAAAAACCTGTGGAGCGGGATTTTAACTGCTAGCGTTATAATAAAAAAAAGTTCCTTTTTTAAGAAGCTAAACCAACTAACATGACGGCCGGCTTGGTCTAGCGGTAAGGCTCTTGACTCGCAATCCGAAGGTCACGGGATCGAATTCCAGCGTGGACAAATAAATTTGAGGGACGAGGCCGGATCGGCAGAGTCGGGACGAGAAATGAAAGGCGTCAGTCGATGTAGTGAATCAGTCGTTTATTGTGCTACGTAGTGAGGTCTGTAAAACGGTAACATGATGTAATGCGGAGTGCCGTAGATGAGATGCTGCAGGCGCTCGGAGGAGATGGAGATGGTGTGGTGAAGGTCAGCGAGTTGCTCGACACCTTGGCGGTGGAGATGACCTATATTCCAGGCCGTTGCTCGACGCTTTGAACGGTGATGAACGGTGAGTGGCTCGGTGAGCTGAGCCACCAGCAGGTAGTCCTGGCGAGGCGGAGCATGTTTCCATGGCAGCGAAGCACGGTGGGGCTTAGGGGTGTCATGAAATGGTGAGCTGATCCCTTGGCTGAAGGTGGCGTCAAACCTTATAAGTCGCGGTATGTAGCTGTTCTCAGGAGCTGAAGACACGATGGGCCTTGTAGCTGAGACGCAAAGGAGTCCTCGCGGAAGCTGCCCTGGATGTGTAGAGATGCCATGCAGGAGCACTTGTGCGGAGATCTGTTACATGCTGAGATGTTGACCGACTGGTGGTCTGATACTGACTGAGCGAGCGCCGAGTTTAGTCGCATTTTAGTCGCCGGCAATGTGTATACTGGAAGGTACTGGAACATACCCGGTGCTGAATATTCAGGCGGCTTATAAACTCTAGACCTTTCTAGGCGGTGGCGATATTATTAATCGACGAGACGGCCGCGGCAGGTGAGCAAAGTATACCGGCATGTACGGTAGGTACCCAGGCAAGTGCCGGCGCCGCGCGAATATTAGATGTTTCTCGTTTCTTTTCTTTTGATGGCGAAGTTGATAATGATGTGTCGCCAGAAATTTTATTTCACAATAAATTCATTAAAAATAATATATAGTATATTTGCGGCGCGTTTCAGAGTGGAAGATACACTTAGTATCGCCCTGGTGTAAGACCACCATTCAGAATTGAAACGTTGCTTTAAATGGCTTTAGCCGTGTTTGGTGACCAAATCTGAATAGCCAGGTTCCCCACCTTCATCTTCCCCATCTCATTCCCCTTCCAACTACCTTCAGCCTCACAACATACCCAAATTGGGGATGCCAAAGTCTCCCTGACTCCAGTCTGGAGCAGTTGGGAATCTTGTGCAGTGTTCATATAACAAAAAAAAATTAAAATGTAAGTAACGACTGAATAGTTGCCTTTCACTGGCAGGGTCTTCTACTCCAAAAAAAATTCAATTAATATTAATTTGAATAAAAAATGTCCCCACAGAGTCTAACCGTAATAAATATAAACAAATTGAAAATAATGCCTTTACTGTAAAGGACTTGAAAAACGGGTCGGCAAATAAAATTTAAAAATAATTTCGTTATGAACTTTTTGATTTCGTTATGAATGGTAGAAATATTCAGGGAGATCCGACGAAGATTAACTTCACACAGGAGGCCCTGAGGAAAATAATTCCCCTCAGGGCATGTGTCATCTTTGGGGATGCTGTGTTAAGAGTCTTTTTAGGAAAGGAAGGAGTGGAAGTTCTTGGAAGGATAAATGTATGGGAGATGGGTAGGATTCTGGGTGTCAGTGTGTCCAGGAGCGACGGACGTATGAATCCATCCCTCCAACTGCGGTGCAAGGCGATATTCCGGCTGGAGAAGTCAAATGGACTCCCTCAACCATTCACTCTCGATCCGGGGTGCCATGCTGGTGGACAGACGCGTCCGCCACCAAGACCCGGGCAAACCTCACCCCAAGAACATTGGCATGATCTAGTGAACCAAATACTTTAGTCTGACCGTGTTAACGTCAGAATAACAGCAGGTTATGTAAGAGGTATCTTTAATTTGGGAGGCGGGTATGGGTACCGCTATCCCATGAACCATTTATTGGATAACTTGACTTAGCAGGGGTGCCCGGGTTCATAGGGTGAGTTTTTTCTAGGTCTTTGTGGCGGATGTATCTGCTCAATTACTGCGAAGCGGGCAGGATCAGGAGAGACTAGTTTCAGTAGAGGGAGATTATTTAGCTTCTCCAGCAGGACTTTATTCACTCATTGCTTGGCACCGCAGTGGGATGGATTCATACGCACGTCATTCCTGGACATATTGACCCCCAGATTCCTACCCACCCTTCATACCATTTTCCTTCCTAGAACTTTCTCTCCTTTCTTTGTTTTAAAATACCCTCCACGCAGCATCCCCAAAGATGGGACATAGAGAAATTATTTTCCTCCAGATATCCTATCTGTAGCCACTGTACAAAAAATAAGATAATGTATGAATGTGAATGAGGCAAAGAATGTGTGCCGAGACCAAGTTTTTTGGAGTTCCGTCCCTTGTGCCCTGCAGAGAAATGGCACAAGTAGTTACTTGATTCACAAAATTTTGACAAAACTTTGAATAAATAAAGAAAAATCAGAGTGGGGATGCTACGAAGCACCGCACAAAGTGGAGGCCGATTATTCTTTCTCATTCTATCGCAGGCGAAATCCTATAAATGTATGTGTTTTTTTTTTTTTTTACAGTAAATACCGCACAAGAATCTCAACTGCTCCCGTCTGGAGCCAGTGAGACTATGGCATCCCCAATTGGGGTATGTTGTGAGGCTGAAGGTAGTGGTGAGGGGAAGGAGGTGGGGAAGAGGAAGGTTGGTAAGTACCTGGCTATTCAGATCTGGTCACCAAACACGGCTAAAGCCATTTTCAAGCAACGTTTCAATTCTGAATGGTGGTCTTACACCAGGGCGATACTAATAATATCTTCCACTCTGGAACATGCCGCAAATATACTATATATTATTTTAAATGTATTAATTGTGAAATAACACAAATTAATCAAATAAAATTTATTTGCGCATGCCGGGTTCGAACCCGCAACCTCCGGATCATGAGTCAAGAGTCTTACCCACTGGACTACGGAGGTCGTCCAGTGGGTAAGACTCGTGTTTGTCTCTTTTTAGTGTTGTTATTTTTTGTTTCATCGATTTTCAAATCACAACGGTGCTAAAGAAGTTTTCAATTAAAAAAATACTCCACCAAGTCGACAGAACATTGATTAAGTGGGTGAAATAAAAAAAAAAACATGTATTAATTCTCGATTCATTGCCAAGCGACTTGATAAATCCCAAATACCGTCAGAGATCTGTCAATGCTTCCGCTCTTGTCCGGGATATAGATCTTCCCCTTTCCCCTCGATAAGATGTATGGGCCTTTACTTTGAGGGGAGATTGCGCAAAGCGGACACGCACTTATACATATTAAAAACTATTATTATTATTTCAATTAGGGAGGCGGGAATGAGTATCGCCACCTTATTGGATAACCAACACCTCTGCCATAGGTCATCTCAAATGGTTTGCTACGTTTGGTGACTTCGTTTTTTTAATTTTTTTTTTTATTATTAACTCCACACAGGAGGCCCCGAGGAAAATAATTTCACTCAGGGCTTTGTCATCTGAGATGATGTGAGGAGGGTCTTTTTGAGGAGAGAAAGGAATGAACATTGGTCTTGAATAGACCCATGTTGTATAGGAAGGAGGAAACACAGAGGCCGGTGGCAAATCGTTCCACACCCGAGCTGTTAAACACAAGAACGAGTCAAAGAGTGCCTGGGTTCATGGGGTGAGGTCTGTCCAGGTCTTGGCGGTTCGGTGGGCAGGATCGAGACTAGTTGAGAGAAGTCTTTTATCCTCTGCAGCCAGTAATCTCTCGACCCAACGCCTAACACTGCAGTTGGAGGGATGAATTCGTACGTCTGTTGCTCCTAGACACACTGAAGCCCATTGGAGGGGACCCCACCACTTTCCCAACGGCGTTATAAGGAAACATATGGTTTCCTCCTTCACCGCACACGTCATGACTCTACTTTTTTTTAACGAAGCTACATTTATTTGAACGACTCTAGACCCCCGATGTCCATGCATACGGGGTTAGTAAGCAGTATGCAAGTATTTACATTAAAGTTATACAAAAGGTAAATAGAAGTAGCAGCCCGTGGAACAATTTTTCAGAAATAGGTAACATAAAAAAGAGATAATAGTGTTAGTAAAAGAAAAAGAAAAATAACAGCTGTAACCAGTCGAAGAAATCTTCTGAAAATAAAATAAGTAATGAGGAGAAAAACAGTTATATGATTATGTTATAATGTAAGTAATTACTATAGTAGCAGAAAGAAATTAAAATATATAAAAAGAAAAGAAAAGCTAGAGAAAGTATACCATAGACCACCGGGCAGTCCTAATGAGAATGCGTATAGCTATCGACCAAACCGCAGATAATGCTCGAAGTCCGCGCCCTTTAGCCGGCTCCCCGATTTTTCCTCGAAG
Organism: Limnephilus rhombicus; assembly: GCA_929108145.2. Lineage (NCBI taxonomy): Eukaryota > Metazoa > Arthropoda > Insecta > Trichoptera > Limnephilidae > Limnephilus > Limnephilus rhombicus. The sequence continues at coordinate 45,033,709 of OV815289.1, read as the reverse complement.
AAGTGTACTTCACACTGACCCTCAGATTCCTACTCACCCGTCTTAAAATTTTCCCAAAACTTGATCCTCCACTCAGCATCCTCAAAGATGACATAGGACATGAATTATTTTCCTCAGATAATTAACAAAATAGATAAAATAAACTTTCTAACCTTTATAAACCAATTAAAAAATTGAAAAAAGTCAACAGGATGACATCCCATAAAAAAATTATTTGAAATGATGTATAACACGTACACGATAACCACAAACACTATAGAAGTAACTCATAGAAGCAATACACTTAGTTCTACTTAAATTAAAAACACTTTGTTTTTACCACGATAATCCTTATTTTAAAAGTCAACATGTTTCAAGAATGATGTTCTCTTCATCGGGACATTATATGTACTAAAACTAAATGATCAAATATAGAAAGACAGGCGTGTATAGAAATGGAAGTAGTGGGGGAGGAGAGAGGTGGAAAGGGGATCATTTAGTTTTAGTACATATAATGTCCTGATGAAGAGAACATCGTTCTTGAAACATGTTGACTTTTTCAATAAAGATTATCGTGGTAAAAACAAAATATTTTTAATTATTTCATAAATAAAATAGTGCCACAAAGTGAAATTGCAAAATTTGAAGAAGTAATAAATTATTGTTCAAAAAATGCAGTTAACAATTATTAATTTCCTTTACGTCTGTGTCTGTTCCTGTTATGTCTCTGTTTATTTTTTGTTAGGTTAGGTTAGGTTATCTAGCTGAGGTTAGGTTATTTTAGGTTTTAGTAGATATTTTGCTGGGGGATGTTTTATCCGTAAAATATTTTGTCGGAGGGTGTTATATTGCGGGATGAAAAGTCGCAGAACCCGAATCACTGTAGGAAAACGTAAAACAATAATAGGCCACTTGCATGGATTTCATAACGACTTGGAAAAAATCGTGTGGATAGATTTTTTAAGATTTTCACGGCCAAAAGCATTTTCGTTATTTGTTTTTGGGGTGTTATGCCGTGTTGCGCTACCTCCTTCTTTAGCCAACGTTTCGGACATCTTTGCAGTGTCCATCATCAGGGCAGATCCGGTAGATGTGTTCGTGTTGTGTTGTGTTTGATCTGCCAGATCTGCCCTGATGATGGACACTGCAACGCTGTCCGAAACGTTAGTTAAAGATGGAGGTAGCGCAACACGGCATAACACCCCAAAAGCAAATAACGAAAAAGTTTTATTTTTTATTTTTAAATAAATAAATCCTTTATTTGGGTCCGTGACGTCATGAAATGACATGAAAATGTCTCGTCTCCGAAAATGTTCCAATTAATTTTGTAAAATTCAAAACTGATTTATTTTTATTGGCAACATTTTGATTTCAGGCGAATTTTTGAATTTGACATTTAACGTTCACTAGATTTATTGTTTGTTCTCTGCGAACTTATCATTTGGTTTGACTTTTTGACAGATGTTATGAAGAGATACAGAATTCTCTGATATCATTTTACGATTTCTGTACGTGTTTTAGAGAGGTATAATGGTAGTGGTGCTGATTTTTTATAAATATATATATTACGCACCAGATTTAAATGTCCGGGTTTAATTTTCCCCACAGGAAAAACTAAACCCTTTCACACACTTCCCAAATGATCATCTGGTCAATCCACGTTATGCAATTGCACTATATGTATTATAATTACAAAACAACACAAGAACAACATTTCAACCTACCAGAGACCAGATGGGAAAAAAATTCACCGACTCCAGATATTTTCATATCAGAGGGTTCGGCTCTGTGGAATTCCTAATTGAACCTATAAATCCTACTGATCCCTCAATATAAATATTTAAAAAATCTTTTGTAATCCTACATGTATTTAAAATTACCGATTTTTGCATTTAATATTATTATAATTTACAAGTACAAGAATATTAGATTGGATTTGGTAATATAGACGTTGAACATTATAATGATTTATGATCAATAAGATGGATTTAGGAAAAAAATATTTATGAGATGTAATATTTTCGGTATGCCTCGTTATTCTCCTGTCGCCTTTCTTGGTAATGATTTTCGGCTATGTAATTATCGTTCTTTTAAATATATGATGCAAATGTGAATGGTAGAAGAAGTCGGGGACGCCCGAGGAAGACATGGCACGATCAAATAAATCAGATACTTGAGACGGGCCATGTCAAAAGTCAGAATAATAGAAGAGTATGTATGAGACGATGTATGAATGTGAGTGAGGCAAAGAGTGTGTGCCAAGACCGAGTTGTTTGGCGGGCCGTCCTCTCTGCCTACCCCTGCGGGGAAACGGCGTGATGGTTAGTTAGTTAGTTAGTTAGTTAATTATCGTTTTTTCACACCTATAAAATTGTGTCCCGTCTTTCCGGTTTTAAAAAAATGTTATGATTTTTCGGATTGAAATTTTCAAAAAATCGCCACGGTTTCAAAAATACGATTAAAAAAATACAGAATGTCTTAGAATATTTGCTTAAACCAAAAAAAATAATTTAAAAATGTGATGCAAGTGGCCTATTGTTATTGTAAAATGTCAGAAAACTCAGAAAAGGTATAGTAAATACCTAGTAAGATCTATAACAAAAATCAATAACTTGTAACACTTTTTCAAAGTAATAAAAGAAACTATCAAAATTATAAAAAAAGTTGAAAAATCCTCTAATAAATACCATCTACCTACCCTGCCTAGCGTTTGTCCCGTACTTCGTCAATATATTATACATTTAATACATTTAGCCTTGGTGAGTTTGTGTTCGCAAGATCGATCACTTCCGAGCGATTGCCTCCATTGTGGAATTATACGGTCGATGAAATAATATTATATTTTTACATGATTATAAATATCGATGACCTCCATGGTCGAGGGGTAAGGCTTTCAACTGGCAATGCGAAGGTTGTGGTATCAATTATTTGCGTGCACAGGTGAATTTTGTTTGATACGTGTTATTTCACAATTTACTCTTTAAAAATAATTTATTGCATAGTTGCGGAACTTTTGTGATTTTATTTGACGATATTTGAGGTTATTTTATTTTTTTGAAACATTAAACAGTTGCCCAGAACATGATTCTTTGTAAAAATCCAAAGTTTCAGTCGGTTCGGTGCCAAAGGGCCGAAGATATGACCGAACACAAGTGTTCAAACGACCGAGCCCAAGTGTTAAATCGATGAATATAAAAAAAATTCTGTTTTTAAAAGATTTTTTTATTTGAATCGTTTTCAGACCATGATTCTTCGTAAGAATCCTAAATTTCAGTCATTTCGGTGCCAAAGTGCCGAGGATATGACCGACCTCAAGTGTTAAAACGATCGACCCCAAGTGTTTGAACGACCGACCCCAAGTGTTAAAACGACTGACCCCAAGTGTTCGAACGACCGACCCCAAGTGTTAAAACGACTGACCCCAAGTGTTAAAACGACCGACCCCGAGTGTTTGAACGACCGACCCCAAGTGTTAAAATGACCGACCCCAAGTGTTTGAACGACCGACCCCAAGTGTTAAAACGACTGACCCCAAGTGTTAAAACGACCGACCCCGAGTGTTTGAACGACCGACCCCAAGTGTTAAAATGACCGACCCCAAGTGTTTGAACGACTGACCCCAAGTGTTAAAACGACCGACCCCAAGTGTTAAAACGACCGACCCCAAGTGTTAAAACGACCGAACCCAAGTGTTCGAACGACCAACCCCAAGTGTTACAACGATGAGTTTTTTTTTTAAATTCTTTATGAAGATTTTTTTTAATAATATGTGTACAGACCATGCTTTTTAATAAGAATCCAAAATTTCCGTCGGTTCGGTAGGTACCATAGGGCCTAAGTTATGACCGTCCCTGCGTGTTTCAAAGCGCCCCCAAAAATAATGATTTTTTTATATATTCTCCATTTGATAGATTTTTTTAATTGATTCGTGTTCAGTCCATCATTCTTCATAAGAAGCGAAAATTTCAGTCGGTTCGGTGCCATAGGGCCGAAGATATGACCGACCCTAAGGATGGGTTTCTTCATTTACCGAGAATGCCAAGTGCAATGCTAATTGTAAAAATAAACGATCGAAATTTAAAATTTAAACGAAATTTCTAGGAATTTGACTGTTTACTTTTACAATTAGCATTGCTTTTAGCATTCTAGGTAAATGAAGAAATCTACCATAACTGTTCAAACGATGATTTTTTTATAAATTCATCTTTTGGAATTTTTTTAATTGATTCGTGTTCAGTCGATAATTTATCGTAAGAATCCAAAATTTCAGTCAGTTCGGTGCCATAGGGCCGAAGATATGACCGACCCTAAGGATGGGTTTCTTCATTTACCGAGAATGCCAAGTGCAATGCTAATTGTAAAAATAAACGATCGAAATTTAAAATTTAAACGAAATTTCTAGGAATTTGACTGTTTACTTTTACAATTAGCATTGCTTTTAGCATTCTAGGTAAATGAAGAAATCTACCATAACTGTTCAAACGATGATTTTTTTATAAATTCATCTTTTGGAATTTTTTTAATTGATTCGTGTTCAGTCGATAATTTATCGTAAGAATCCAAAATTTCAGTCAGTTCGGTGCCATAGGGCCGAAGATATGACCGACCCTAAGGATGGGTTTCTTCATTTACCGAGAATGCCAAGTGCAATGCTAATTGTAAAAATAAACGATCGAAATTTCAAATTTAAACGAAATTTCTAGGAATTTGACTGTTTACTTTTACAATTAGCATTGCTTTTAGCATTCTAGGTAAATGAAGAAATCTACCATAACTGTTCAAACGATGATTTTTTTTATAAATTCATCTTTTGGAATTTTTTTAATTGATTCGTGTTCCGTCGATGATTTATCGTAAGAATCCAAAATTTCAGTCGGTTCGGAGCCATAGGGCCAAGGATATGACCGACTCCAAGTGTTCAAACGACTGACCCTAAGTTTTTTTATTGATTTTTTACACGAGTACAGAACATGATTCTGTGAAAGAATTCAAAATTTCAGTCGGATCGGTGCCGAAGTGCCTAAGAATCCAAAATTTCAGTCATGTCGGTGACATAGGACCGAAGTGTTAAAAGGACGATTTTTTTTAAAATTCTTTTTTTGTTAGATTTTTTAATTGATTCATATACAGACCATCATTCTGAGTAAGAATCCAATATTTCAGTCGGTTCGATGCCTTACGGCATATCTTTCGACCGACCCTAAGTGTTACGAAGCGTCGGTAAAACGCTGAATTTTTGGTTGATTCGTATACAGACCATGATTCTGAGTAAGAATTCTAAATTTCAGTCGGTTCGATACCATAGACGCGAAGTTATGACCAACCCCAATTGGTAAATTGATCGACCCCAAGTGTTAAAACGATGTTTTTTTTTTAATTCTTTCATTTGAAAGATTTTTTGATCGATTAAAATATCATGATTCTGAGCAAGAATTCAAAATTTCAGTCGGTTCGGTGCCATAGTGCCGATGTTATGATCGAGCCCACGTGTTATAATGCGCCCGTAAAACGATGATTTATTTTAATATTCTTCTTTTGGTAGATTTTTTGATTGATTCGTATACAGACCATGATCCTTAGTAAGATACCAAAATTTCAGTCGGTTTGGTGCCATACGGCCGAAGTTATGACCCACCCAAGTATAAACGACCGACCCGAGTGTTAAAACGATGATTTAAAAAAAAAAAATTCATCCGAAAGATATTTTGATTGATTCGTGTACATACCATGATTCTGTGAAAGAATTCAAAATTTTAGTCAATTCGGTGCCGGAAGACCATGTGTTACAAAGCGTCGATGATTTTTTTTTTAAATTCTTCTTTCAGAAGATTTTTTGATTGATTTGTTTATAGACCAACATTTTTATTTTGTTTCGGAAAATGCTAAGCATGTATATTCCAAATTTAAGCCAAATACCTATCCAAATTGTTACTCTAATCTACTTATCACTAAAAAACTTAAACATGTGAATATAAATTATATCAAAAACATTCTGATTTCATTGAATTTAAATATTTAAGAACTTCATGTAAAAAAACGTCTATGACCTGCTACCGTAACTGTATAAAAGAAATTCAAAACCCCATAATTAATAATGTTAGTTATTTTTGGAAATACTCGAAATCTTTTATAAAAGATGATTCTGATTTCCCGAGCATTATAATAATAATAATAATAATTTTTATTTTAGTTTTTTTATTTTTTTTTTATTTAGTAACTATATAATATTTTTTACATTTTTATGTGAAACATGTTAGTTAGATGTATATATAAAATATATTCGTAGTCCTCCTCACTAGGAGATGCTGTGCTGAGGGGGACTATGCTTTGGATAAGTTTTTCAGCGACTTCTATGGTTTAACTTTATTGATTGGATAAGGTTTTCCAGAAACTTCTATGATGTTTTAAGTATACTAGTAAGTTCATTATCCGATAGATTCTTCAGCCAACATTTAATGTCCTTAATGTAGCTATTTTTTATTTTTATTTGTTTGATACTAAGTGGGAGTTTGTTATATAACTTTACTGCTAAAAATGCAGAACTTTTTTGACCAAATGAAGAGTTACACTTTGGTATATTAAGTATGTCTGTTTGTTTGACTCTGGTTTTATGAGCCTCTGAGATGTCTGCCTCTGAATCATTTTTGTGGTGATGAACTAGAATGTTTTTGGCATAGATTTTCTGTATGCTTGGAACTTGTACATTGTACAATTAAATTTAATCAGTAATTTGTACATTTAAATTTACAAATTTCTAATTGATAATAATATTTCATATTCACTATATTTTTTCAAGTTTTTTGTAGCTCCTACAATACATCTTGAACTTTCCAATTGGTGTGGACTTTAAAGTTTCTGGTAGTGTGTTATACAACTTAATTCCCTTGTACAGTAGACTGTTCTGCGTATTCGCTTTGTCCTTTTTTTGTAGCCTAATTTCCTTGCACGTCCTTGTGTTATATCTGTGAATGTCTTTATTGTATACAATTTTATTTGAGAAGTATTTTGGTAACGTATTGTTCAATATTTTGTGGATAAATACCATTATGTTCAAGGTCAGCATCTGTTTCACGGTCAACCAATTTAGTTCCTTTAACATTTTAATAATTTTTGAAAATCTGTTTCGTCGAAGAATTATTCTCATTGCCCTGTTTTGGAGAATTTGTAACTCATTTTTTATTTCTCTTTCGTTACATAGGAAAAGTATACTTGAGCAGTAGTTGAAGTGTGGAGCAATAATTGAATTGTATATGGTGATTGCAGTTTTTCTAAAAATTTTTGGCCGAATTCTTCCAAAAAAAGATATCTTTTTGCCAATTTTCTTTTGGGTGTATTCAGCATGTCATTATGCACCTATTTGGCATAATTATGATGCTATTGTTAATTTGTTACAATAGCTAAACAGACTCAAATAATGCTCCTGTTCCAACAACAGCTCTAGATGAAACTCTTCATATTTCACATTGTACCTCAAACTCTCTGATGTAATTACTAAAGTTAAATCCTTAGATTTTCACAAATTTGCGGGACCGGATAATATCCCTACAATATTTATCAAAAAATGTATCAGAGTAATTATTGCTCTTCCAAACTTTTTAATCTATCTTTATCTAGTGGATTTTTTTCCAATAAGTGGAAAATGAGTTATTTCAATACAATTATCAAAAGGGGGATAAGAGTGATGTTTGTAATTACAGACCAATATGCATTCAATCCACCGTACCAAAACTCTTTGAAAGCCTAATACGTTGACTTTAATACCCAAATAAAACCAGTAATTTATCAATTTGGGAGGCGGGAATGGGTACCGCCGCCCCGGGAACCTTTATTGGATAACCAACACCTCTGCCATAGGTCACCTTAAGTGGTTCGCTACGTTTGGTGATTTAGCAGGGGTGCCGGGGTTCGTGGGGTGAGGTTTTGTCTAGATCTTGGAGGCGGATGACTAGGACACACTTAACCCCAGATTCCTACCCACCCCAGAACTCTCATCTCCTTCCTTTCCTTAAAAAAACCCCCCCACACAGCATCCCCAAAGATGGCATAGGCCCTGAGGGAATGTATTTTCCTCAGGGCCTCCTGTGTGGACCTCATGTAAAAAAAAAAAGTAATATCGTAGAGGAATTCTATCTTCGGCATTTGTCGGGACAACAATAAATCGTCGACTGGAATTTTTATTTAATGAAAATTATATATATTTTATAATCGATTTAGCACATTATAATGACCATGATAGGTCCTCTGTAGTAACTTTGGGTAATTTTTCATCTACTACCGATTGTACTTGGTACTAACTATACTAACTGTACTAACTATTCAACTTCCAACTTTTCCTCTCAGCTAATGCGGGCCGCGGGCCTTGTCGGCATTTCACATCACCCGTGCCGCGTATTACCCGCCTCCATCCCCTACCTTTAACTCCCCTGGATAAGGTCGGCTACTGGGTGTGCTAAACCAAATCCATATTTTTTTTTACAAAAAAAATATTGATTTAAAAAAGTTGAGCATGTCAAGCAATATTAGTCTCTTATGTCAGTTCTTTTTCGTTGTTTATTTTTGGGGTTTTATGCCGTGTTACGACGCTACCTCCTTATTCAGCCAACGTTTCGGACAGCGTTACAGTGTCCATCATCACGGCAGATGTAGCAGACAAGAAGGAGGTAGCGCAACATGACATAACACCTCAAAAATAAATAACGAAAATACTTTTGGCCGTGAAAATCATCACGTCGTCAAATATTCCCGCGTGACATTAAATTGCAAATAGATTTGCTGTTTTGGGACGCCTCTCAAAATGCAATAATGCAGAAGTGTTGGTTGACCAATAAAGGTTCCCGGGGCGGCGGTACCCATTCCCGCCTCCCAAATTGAATATATTACAAATGACGTTATTGCTCTGTCTCGGTTACTTTGTACCGGTGACTAGCTACACTGGATGACAGTAGATCCGATGAAACGGGCTATTTTTTGAACCAGTTCGTATTGGATTTATATAATGGTCACCAATACTAACTGGGTGAAGCCGAACCAAAAGCCGCCCGCAGGGCCTAGCAGTAACAGCTAGCGATAATAATTATTTTAATCTTTGTTTATCATAAATATTATTAAAATGGAATTCCACCACATTGTTACTATCAAAAATATAAATATTAGGTCCTTACATATGAAATTGGCGTTTTGTATGGGAGGAACATAAGGTCGATATTTTTTTAATGTAATATATTAATTTTATCCTTATGTACCATTGCTATCTATGCACTTTTGCCATCTCATAGGTAGTTCATCGATCCCTTTACTAAAAAAACCAATCGGGCGGGAATCAATAAAATCTTTGAAGGCGGTTTGGACTGCCCCATCGGAGTTGAATTTTTTCCCTGGCAAGAAGTTATCCAAATTTCGAAAAAAATGCTAATCTGTTGGGGCAAGGTCCGGAGAGTACGGTGGATGTTTTAGACATTTCAACGAAGCTCCTCTAATTTGGTAGCCGTCTGTTGTGCAGTGTGTGGTCTAGCGTTCTAATGCGCGTTTGTTGATTCGCTTCACTCAATTCGTGAGGTACCCACCTTTCAAGCTTTTTCACCTTCCCAATTTGCTTCAAGTGGATTAAAACAGTTTTATCACTAACACCGCAGCCTGCAACTAACTTGGACGTGGTTTGCGATGAATCCGCTTCCACAATAGCCTTCAATTCTTCATTATCAACTTTGGTCTCCTACCGCCCACGCGGCTTGTTCTGCAGGTCGAAATTTCCAGAACGAAAAGGTTGGAACCAAAAACGCAGTGTGTTTTCTTTTGCAGCACCGTCGCCATACACATCATTAATCATTCGAGCCGTTTCTGCAGCACTGGTGCCACGATGTAACTAGTACTCGTAAATAACTTGATATATCAAGTTTTCCATTTTGTAAACTAAGTGACGCTAAGAAAAAAAAACAATTAAGGATAAAACAAATGAATTATAATTTTCGAAACACAAATAAATGAGTAAATATCTGTATAAATTTGAATTTTGAATTCCTAACCAAAAAGAAAATATTTGAGATCAAATTTGCCAGCACGGCAAAACGCCAATTTCATATGTAAGGACCTAATATTATATTAAAAATCCATCGAAATATAATTTTCCTGATCGATTGGTTCACACTGTTCTTTAACCCTCCTGTAGTAATGAAGTGAGGGTAGCGGTACCTATTGTAGTACAGAGAGGGAGGCACAATACAGCCTTATGAAGGCTCCACTGACTGCGGTAGGTGTGAATATATGTCACATCACAAGGCAACAGGTGAAACCTGTCAATAAAACTGTATGGACGGATTTACATGGGTTGAAAAATGGTGTGTTTCTGACAAAGGGAGTAATTGTTAAAAAATTGCACTTCTTGATATTGTTATAATTTTTATTGTTCCAAAACAGAACAGTGACGAAGCAGAATAGTGATAAAACGGAACTGTAACAAAACTGGACATTGGAAAAAAATACAAATAGAAGTAGAAGAGATACCAGGAATAGACCAATTATTTTTTATATATTTTTTTAATTTTTTTATTTTATTTATTTTGGAGAAAGTTGACAGCAAATCAAAGATTACAATATAATACATTAATAAGGTGTTAATTATGCCAATTATGAACTTTCCACTGATGATAGTTAATAATAAATAATAAAGTGTAACATTGTAAGGGTATTTTCGTAGTTTCATTTTTTAGTTACGAAATATAAAAGAGGGGGGGGGGGGGGGAGGAGGAACATAGGAATAGGATTAAGAGGCAAAGGATGGGAACATATGTAGGGATTGAACTTTCTAGTTTGAGTCATGTTGCTTGGTGAGTTTTCGTTTCATGTCACGTAAAGTTGAGTTAAAAATGTCAATGTGGTAATAATTTAAGTTAAATGAGTGTGTGGATCTGTAGATAAATGAGTTCTGTTTGGAGTTGGTCTTGCAAAGAGGGAGATTAAAGGTAAGCGACTGCCTGCTGTTGCGATTTGGAACATGGAATGATGGCGTTGAAGAAGATCAGGACACAATCGATTAAGTTATGTGTAATTTTAAATAACATTAGCGAATCTGCTATATTTCTTAAAATTAAAATTCCTTTATTATTTATTTACAGTTTTTTTACATTTTTTTAAATTAAGTCTCGTTAAACTGATTGATATCAGTTTGTCAATGGGTTCTTTTGACAATTACTTCGACAAGTTAACGTTTGTATTTTGAAGAACTTTGCAGAGTCTTCATTACTAACATGAGATCGAAAAGAGCGGAAATTGAGGTACCTTAAAAATCTATTTTGAACGCTTTCAATTCTATTTTTGTGCACCATTGCGTAGCCTGGGTTCCACACCTGAGATGCGTATTCAAGGATACTACGAAGATATGAGAAATACAGTGTTTTGAAAGTAGTAAGGTCTTTAAATTGTTTACAGGAGCGGATTATGAAACCAAGCATAGAAGATGCGTTAGTGACTATATGGTCGATATGTTTATTGAAATTTAGTTTACTATCAAGTATAACCCCAAGGTCCTTACTTTCGAATTTGATAGACAACGGTACGTGATTAATTGAGTATTCATGGATTAATATGTTTTTATTTCTAGTAAAGCGCACGATGAAGCATTTAGAAATATTTATTTCCAGACAATGGGCATTACAATACGTGCTCAAACGTAGCAAATCATCTTGCAGCTTCTGACAGTCCTCGATTGAGTTTATAGGTGAAAATATTTTCATGTCATCTGCATACAGGATAGTTTGGGAGTTTAGAAAACAGTTACCAATATCATTGATATAGATGTTAAATAATAATGGTCCCAACAGGCTGCCTTGAGGAACTCCTGATGTAACAGCAACAGAATCTGATTTAAATCCAGCAACCACTACTATTTGGCTACGGTTGGAGATATAAGAAGAGAGCCAACGATAAAGTTTGCCGTGAATACCAATCTCTAAGAGCTTGTTTAACAAGATTGAGTGATCGACCCTGTCAAACGCCTTACTAAAGTCGGTATAGATAGTGTCCACTTGTATTCGGCTATCCAAATTATCCTGGAGGTACTCTGTGAAAGTTAAAAGATTTGTGCTTGTTGATTTACCACTAATGAAACCGTGCTGATTCATATTCAGGCTAGGTTTAAGAGCAGCATATAATTGATCATAGATTATTTTTTCAAAAATTTTGTTGAATATGCAAAGTTTGGAGATTGGCCTGTAGTTTTTGACATCAGTTTTTTTACCATTCTTAAAGATGGGAGACACAAACGCGGATTTCCATATAACTGGGACAGTGCATTCGGTAAGAGATCGATTGAAAATCAAAGAGAGGGGTAAGGCTAGATTGTTTGCACATCGTTTAGTAAGGATTGAAGGTATTTCGTCAGGACCAGCACCTTTGCAAGTATCAATTTCCTTACGGTATTTGAAGACGATTTCTTGCGTCACCTCAATATTGCTTATATTGGATGTATGGTTTCCGACGTTAGTTGGATTATGGGTAGGTGGATCGGAGGGTTTACTGAAAACCGAACTGAAATATTCTGAGAATAAATTTGCAATGGCTGTTCCATTATCGGCTCTCAGCTCTCCAAGATACATACATTTTGGAACACCTTGGGATTTGTTAGAGGATTTGACGTGGCTCCAGAAGTTTTTCGGGTTTGAGGATATATTATTTTCGATTTTACTTAAATAACGAGATTTGTTTTCCCGACATAAATCTTTGTGCTGTTTACGAAGGAGAGAAAATGCGTCATAATCAGCCTGATTTTTGTATTTTTTATATTTGCTAAAATATTTCGATTTTTCCTTCATTACCTTAATAAGAGCAGCATTGTACCAAGGAGGATATTTAAAATTCCACGAAAATTTATGAGGAATGTGAAGGTTTATGAGGGATTTCAAAAATGTATAGAGAGCATCAAGCGCTGGTTCTATTTGGGAGGTAGAGAAAATGGATGCCCAGTCAGCTTGTTCTAGGGCGAGATTAATTGATTCGTAGTCTCCGCGATTATATAGAAAAACTTTCCTTTTCGCACTTTTCGCACAAACCTTGAAAGGGTTTCCTGAAATGGTACACTAATGGACACAGGTTTATGATGTGCATCCTCGGAAACTAGCGGGTCGTCATTAGATTCGATGGAGATTAATATATTTGATAGAATTAGATCTTGAATATGGCCGCTTGAGTTTAGTTCATCGTTGTATTGAGAGAGATCCAGAAAATGCATACAGTCTACGAAATGATTACTAACGTGAGTAGAGTAATTACTAGCTGCATAGTGGGCAGATGACGTAGTTTGGGTCCATGATATTTCGGGAAGATTAAAGTCGCCTAAGATTATAAAAGAATCCATGGGGTTATTTGATACTATATCTGATAGCATGTTTAGGAAATTTTCGATTAAATATTGATGTTGAGTCCCTCCGGGGATGTATACGCAGCATATATGGACCGATCTGTGGGGTGTACTTTTAGTGCGAATGGTGACCCAAATGTCTTCAGCACAAGAAGTCCATTCAGGTCGGGCGACGTTGATCAGCTCCTGTTTAATAGCTAACACTACACCACCGCCAAGACGTTTACCAGTGGAAGCGTAGTCGCGGTCCCTACGATATACATAGTACCGAGGGTCAAATAGTTCGTCGTCTCTGAAGTCTTTAGTGAGCCATGATTCTGTCAGGGCGATTACACCGTAATCGTTTGAATAGGTATTTTGAAGAATCGTTGTTGTTTTGGTTCGAAGACCTCTGACATTTTGATAATATATTGCTAAAGACATGGGGGAGTAATCAAGTAAATATTAGTGAATAAACGGTAAGTTACACATATGTATGATAGCTGCGACAAGTGAGTTCGGTTATAGTAGTTATGCAATCTAACATATTAAGTACACCTAACACAATAATTTATGGTTGCAAAATATAGTTTAAAATAATTCTGCGAAAGTCTTGTAATATGCATCTCAGCTCCGGCTAATGATGATATTATTCTGATGTTGTTATAAATTAGATAGAGGTAGGTATCCATATTGGAGGAAATAACGGTTAGTAATATTATTAAGTATGTACTTTAGTAAATGTTTGTTGGCATAAAATGAATGTAAGGTTGATTTGCTTACCACGGGAGAGAAGATAATTAGTGTGAGAGAGACCGCTATTGTATGTCGAACAGTGCTGAATGTCAGACGTGTAGGGGGTCGCCAACAAGCGGTAACATGTATTTCAATTTGGTTCATGAAAAGTGTTGAGTGATTTAAAAATGAATTAGAAAATTTATGGGAGAGGGTATAATGGGAGAGGGAGGATAAGTGAGATAGGAGTGGATAATGTGAGGGGGGAAATGTGTGGGGAGATACATGAGTGAATAAAATATCTATTTTTCGGCGTGAAGAGGATGCAGATCGACTCAGGAAATTTTCTTTAGGTCTTCTTCCATGGCAATTAGTATGGGAGGCGAAGTTGGATTTTTTCTCACATATATCCTGCTGTTTTTTAGCCACGTGAATTTGTATCCCTTTTCCGTCGCAATACCCTTGACCCGAAAAAGGAGGTTTTTGTTAGAGCTGGTCAGATGGTAGTTGACATAAATTTTTCTTTCGTCACCTGGATAATTCAGGTCCTTCGTGGTTATCCCTTTTCTTCGTCGAATTTCCGCGATGAATTCATTTTTACTTGAGCGGGTGGTGAATTTCACGATTATGGGTTTAATTAATTTGGAATGAAGTGTGTTTTTCGCCGAGACTCGATAGGCAAACTCGATTTCATTAGTTTTAAAATTGTTTATACCAATTTTATTTGCTATCTCTGACAGGATGTTTGTAATGTTTTCATTATTACTTTGAGGTATTCCTTTTATTTCTATATTTTGTAGCCACATCCATTGTTCCCTTTTGTTTGAATCTTCTTGCATTAGTTTGATGGAAACTTCTTGTTCCAGATAGGCTACTTTACTCATCGACTCTTCGAAAGCTTGGAATCGTTTGGTAAAGTCATCCAATTTTGCGTTGTTGAAGTCGACGGATTTTTTAAGTTCCGACATGTCTTCCTTGATTTGATCGTTAAGGGTTTTGAGGAAGGCAAGCTCAGAAAATATTTTTTTTATTTCAATCATCATATCTTCCATGGGGTTGGTTGGCGTAACGGTTGATTGTGATGAATTTTTGCAGTTAGTGCAGCGCCAGGTTCTTCTTTTCTCGTTGTTAGCTTTTCGAAATGTAGTTTCCGATGTCCCTCCGCATTCATAATGAAATTGTTCACTGCAGGAGTAACATGTGATACCGTCTGTAATAGATAGTTGGCACTTGGAACAGATCATCTTGAAAAGGTTGGTCGCCTCTGGGTTGTCGGTCGATGGCAATAAATTAGTTGTTGGGTAGGTATATGTACGTTTGATGAGCGACAGAGCAAGGCACTGGACTTGTAGGTAGGAGTAAATTCTAACTGCGGCAACTCAGAACTGCACTTTTGCGATATTTATAATGTTGATTTCACAATAAATCAGCATCAACACTTTAGAAATAATATGAGGGCTGATTTCGACTTAATTCACCGAAGAATTTTGCGGGGTTTAATGATTCAATTTGAAGTTTTGACTATAGGAAACAACAATTTTGACAGAGCGAAAAATGACGTGTGTCACACTTGTTTTGAATTTGAATTGCATATATATATATATATATATATATATATATATATATATATATATATATATATATCCACAAGGAAGCATACTAGGGCCCGTTCTTTTAACTATTTACATTAATGAACTTTGCAGCATGAAAATAGACGGTGAAATAGTTAGTTATGCAGACGACACAGTTTTACTCTTTAAATCTAAGGATTGGAAAAATGCATACAACATAGCGAATTTATCAAATCATGGCTAGACTCAAACATGCTTACACTAAACATATCGAAAACAAAATTCACAACGTACAGTATAAATAGCATAGGATAGCCAAAAAATAACACAAACACCATAAAAATACACGAATGTTTAAACATCAACATTTGCGTTTGCCCTCCTCTAGAAAAAAAGAACAAATAAAGTATCTAGGAATCATAATTGACCATAACCTTAGATGGATACATCACATCAAACAAGTCACAAATAAACTCCTCAAAACGATACACATTTTCCTAAATATAAGAAACATATACAAAATACAACAAATGAAAACAATTTATTTTGCTCTATGTCAGTCTATAATAGAATATGGAATAATTGCTTGGGGAGGAGCAACAAACTCAGCTATCGAACATCTGAAAATTGCGCAGAAAACGATCTTAAAGGTAATACTTAAAAAACATAGACTTACTGATAAAGACCAAATATTCAACCATTGTGAAGTACTAGACATACGGCAATTATACGTTTAATCGCTACTAAATTACATTTTTGACCAAAAAAACAACCTTCAACAAACACAAAATATCACAAACAGACCAGTTAGACAAGCATACAAAGAAAACTTAAAAACTCCGACGGTAAATAAAAGCTTTGGACAAAGACATTACCAATATCACGCTATAAAAGCATTCAACAGTATAACACTTGAAAATAAAATTGAGGAAAACAAAAATAAATTGCGACACAAAATTACAAAATGGATTAAAGACCAAAATAGACAATACTACCAAAATATCATAGCATAAAATAAAAACATACAAGTAACACACAAAACCAACATAAAACACAAACACCCACAAACACACAACACTTATTAAAAATATCGTTTTTAACCTTATATAATATTATTTATTTATACATTTACGTTAATTTTAAATTTCTACTTTGTAAGTTTAATTTATCTTATATTTTTGAATGTAGCTATTACTTTGTGGTTATCCATTATAATAAAATGAAACAATGCAACTTTGTATAAACCACTTATAAAATGTGCAAATCCGACCGGTTTCGGAACAAACGTTCCTTCGTCAGGGAATGCTTATACTAATTTGACAGTTTAGAACAATGTTTTATTAGGGTAGGGGTGGAGCCGTTGTTATTTAATAATGTAGATTGGGTGGGTAGGTATTAGTGTAGAGTGGGTGGGTAGGGGAACAAATCCATGATTGGGCTATATGACAATATTTTTTGTTTGTTGATAATAGATTCATTATTTTTAAGGGATTTTTTAAATATAAATTAACTAATAAAAAAAAATTTAACCATAAA
The DNA here is from genome assembly GCA_929108145.2 of Limnephilus rhombicus. NCBI lineage: Eukaryota > Metazoa > Arthropoda > Insecta > Trichoptera > Limnephilidae > Limnephilus > Limnephilus rhombicus. The sequence goes on along the minus strand of OV815289.1, from coordinate 45,016,558 downwards.
TTGACTAATTCCGGAATATATAAACTCAAATGCAATGATTGTCCCTCATTTTATATTGGAAAAACAACTCGTAATTTTGAAATCAGAATCAAAGAACATTTAAGGTGTCTTAATAATAATAATTTTTCTGAGTTCGCTAACCATATCATTGAAAATAACCATAGTTTTGAAAAAAACACAGGGATAAATATTCTTCATAATAATCATAAAGGAAAACGTTTAGATAACTTAGAAGCTTTGGAAATTAAAAAATCCCTTAAAAATAATGAATCTATTATCAACAAACAAAAAATATTGTCATATAGCCCAATCATGGATTTGTTCCCCTACCCACCCACTCTACACTAATACCTACCCACCCAATCTACATTATTAAATAACAACGGCTCCACCCCTACCCTAATAAAACATTGTTCTAAACTGTCAAATTAGTATAAGCATTCCCTGACGAAGGAACGTTTGTTCCGAAACCGGTCGGATTTGCACATTTTATAAGTGGTTTATACAAAGTTGCATTGTTTCATTTTATTAATTTATCTTAATCGTACGTTTTTTATTTACTTTTTTCCGTTTTTTCACCAATATTATATGTGTATGTATGTGTGTATGTATGTATATGTATATATATATATGTATATATATATTTATATGTATTGTGTATAATTTTCTATTTGAAATGGAGGCCTCAGCACGGGTAAACCACCCAGTGAGGCCATCATCATGGAATTGTGTATAAAATGTAAATATATTGCATCAAATAAATAAATACTTTGTCTGTCCAATTCGGAAGGATACCTGTTTCAGGACAGCCAAATTGTATATTTAGTTCATAATATTCTTAACAAGGGAATGGTTTCGTTCAAGATATCACAGGAATTTGGTTCTGTCAACACAACTTTTGAGAACATAAAAAAATTGTATTCTGGGATGGTTTCTTTACGTCTTTGAAAGAATCGCAAGGATGTGATTTTTTTTCAAAGTCATTTTGGAGAACATTAATATTTGCATTCAGAGTGAAATAGTGGTTTCTTTAGTGAGATCACAAATAGGAGATTCTTTCCATGTTATTTTGGAAAACATTTGCAATTCTTCTCATTCTTTCGCAGGCTAAATCCTATAGATGTACGTGTTTGTCTCTTTTTAGTGTAGCTATTTTTCGTTTCATCGAGGTTAAAATCACAACTGTGCTAAAGAAGTTTTCACTTCAAAATACAAGTGTACAGTTCACACGCAGTAGAAGTGAAACCTTCATAAAACGAAAGTAGGCAAGAGTGGAGAGGATTCCAAACACCGTAAAAAGAGGAGACTGATAGGTTTCGAAGCATCGCACAAAGAGGAGACCGATTATTCTATCTCAAGTAAAAGTGAAATCGTCAGAAAACTAAAGTAGACAAGAGTGGGGAGACTACGAAGCACGGCACAAAGAGGAGACCGATTATTCTCATTCTCTCGCAGGCTTAATCTAGATGCATTTATTTTTTTCTTTTTAGTGTTGATATTTTTTTTAATCGGGTTTCAAATCACAACGGTGTTAAATAATTTTCACTTCAAAATACAAGTGTGTAATTCACATGCGGTAAAAGTGAAACCTTCAGAAACCTAAAGTAGACAATAGTGGGGATACTACGAAACACCGCACAAAGAGGAGACCGATTAGTCTACTTAATTCTCTCGCAGGCTAAATCCTAAAGAAGTACGTCATTGTCTCTTTTCAGTGTCGTTATTTTTTGTTTCATCGAGTTTCAAATCACAAAGGTGCTAAAGAAGTTTTCTTCAAACTTCAAAAAGTGAAGAAAAAAAAGTATACATAATATTATCTAACCCATAGGTTCTCAACGTGGGCGATACCGCCCTCTTGAAGGCATTTGAGACTGTCAGGGAGGCGGTAGAAGACGCAGAGGAAATTAGAGAGCGTTGAGATGGCATAGTGAGGGCGTGGGCAGGTAAAAAATATGGTCTAAAAAGACAAAAAAGCGTTTATCAGTACTAACTAAGCAAAGTAAACTTTAATATCGGTTAATTTTTGTTATTTTATGTACAGTAATCATTTTTATCACGTGTGCGAAAATTCACATATTTCGGTAGTTCGGCAAGTGGATGAAAATTGAACTCAAAGTTCCATTTCATTCAGTTTATATTTATTTAAATAGATCATTCACATCTACATTAAATTCGATGATCTACATTAAATTTAGATCTACATTAAATTCGATGATCTACATTAAATTTAGATCTACATTAAATTTAGATCTACATTAAATTTAGATCTACATTAAATTCGATGATGTGATTATTTTATTGTTTAAATTTATTTTACTTTAAAATTATTATTTTTCATAATATTTTCACGTTATGTTTATTATTATTATTAGGAATTGACACTATATCATGAATACAATAAGGATGTAGCAACCCTTCACTTAAAATAAAAAAGAATTGAGTTTTTTATTTATAAACAAAAAGGTATAACATATAATTTAATATATACATATATATTTATTTTTTTACAATATCTCCACACAGAGGCGCTGGGAAAAATATGGGGCCCTATGTCATCTTTGGGGAAGCTGTATGGAGGGTCTTTTTAGGAAAGGAAGGTGAGGAAGTTCTGAGAAGGAAAAGTGTATTAGGGATGGGTAGGAATCTGGGGGTCAGTGTGTCCAGGAGTGACGGACGTATGAATCCATCCCTCCCATTGCAGTGCAAGGCGATGTTCCGAGAGAGTACAGCTGGAGAAGACACAGAGACTCTCTCAACCATTCTCTCCCAATCCGGCCTGGCATGCAGCTGGTGCAACCCGGGCACCCCTGTAAAGTCACCAAACGTAGCGAATCCACTTGGGATGATCTATGACTGAGGTGTTGGTTATCCAATATTGATACCCGCATCCTAAATCGATATTAGAACAAATAAATAAAATTAAATATTTTTTCAAAAAAAAATCTTACAGAGAAAAGTAAATATTTTATTAAAAACAGATAATAACTTACAACTCAAATAAGAATCGTGGCTCCCTTATCAGGCACAAGAGCCCCTCTTTTCTGATAAAATAAAAATGATCAAAAACGACCTTTAATATAATATTTTGTAAAATATATTTATGTATACGTAACTCATATTTTTTATTTTGCAATAAAAAAAATGTTATCGAATAATTGATTGTGTGACAAATGAGCCCCTCCCCCGGACAGTTTTTTTATTTTTATTTTTTTTATTTCATAAAATTTTTATTAGTTACAGAAATTGTTTTTTTTTTTGGCTGCCACACTAGACTAATGCCCGTATTGTGGTAGTCGTACATTTCATAAAATAAAATTAACATTTTAAATACGATTTAATAAATACTATTTTATTAAAACAGATGATTAAACATACTAAATAAAAATTAAGATATATTTTAAAGTAATTGCAAAATAAAGAGAAAAAAAATAATTTTTTAAAGAAAAGTATAATTAAAAATGAAAATTCAAATTTTGAAATATATAAACTAATAATAAAGATTAAGTGTTAAGAACTCAAGTGTTCTATGCAAAAATTAATAATTAAAATGTAGTGTTAAGAACTCGTGTATTCTTTAAACCCGTCTGCTTGTTTAGGAATAAATACGTCCCAAAACACGTAATCGCATTATGAACCTCCACGATGTTCACCGAGGGGAGGGTGCACTCATTCCCAGCCCTACTTCGCCACCGACTAGCCAGCTTCTGGAGCAGGATACGGACTTCAACCAATATCATTGTCGTGGCTGCATCCGAGTGGCTCAGTTCCCCATTAAATGAGCGGTGGATGCAGATGATGAGGCGACCTCCATGATGGACTATCCCAAAATATCTTTTTATTTTTAATTCTGTCTACTTATTATTTATTTTAATTTTATGCTTATTTTTTATTATTTGTGTGATGAATTTTGTTATCATTTTATGCTTTAATTAGGTACCTACCTAATATTTAAACTATTTTTTTTTTCTTTTCTTTTATAGTTGTTTATGTAATATGGCAGACTGGGATTGCACTACCCTCCCAGTCTTGCTGGAATAAAAACTTAAATAAAAATAAATAAATAAATAAATTATACTTTCATAAGACCAAAAACGTCCCGAGCGACATTACATCTTAAAAGCTATATATCTCTCATTCTCTCATGCAAACATATGAACCATATTAACCAGAAAGAAAACGAAATAATGCTTCTTATTGTCTTTGAAACATGAAAGCTATCTTTAATAGATATTTTGCAATCTCGATTCAAAGTGACGGTTTCTGATTTTTCGTGCGAAACTGTGGCTTCCGGATTGTGAGGTGCGAATATATTGAACCAAGCAGACGGGAGTACGCTCGTCCCCTTTCGAAAATCCAATGTTGTACACGTCGTGTTATAAAAAGAGAATTAGAATTACTTGAGTTTATGCCAGTACTCAGAGCATTATATATTTTAGGAGCGATGAACCAGAATTGTCGTTGAGCGAATGGGGTATTAGTTTTTGGGACCACGCAACCCCGGTTTGATGAAAAGCGGGTGTGTGCTTGATGTTGTGGAGCGATTAGTGGATTATTTTTTCGTATATAACCAATGCATGTTTTAGTAAATAGCTATCAAATATCTAAGACCCTGATTTTGGCAAAGAGTTCATTTGAGGGATGGGTAGGTTGACATTTAAATATAATTCTCAGAATTAGTTTTTGAACTAAAATAATTGGTCTAATAATGGATTCAGCACAACCACCCCATCCCAGTAAAAATAAATTTGAAGGCTCTAGAAAAAAATGCATTCTCAAAGTGGGCGGTGAGCAAAATAAGGTTGAGGAACCTATAATTTAACCTAACCTAACGTAACTAATTATAAAGAACTCACTTCTTAAATTTGTTATAATTTTTTTGGTGCCATATTATCAAAACAGAATATTAACCAAACAGCTACGTTTTGTGATTCAGCAGGGGCTTGTGACCAGGAGCTAACTGTTGAATTTGGCAGCCAACTTTTGTCTGGAGCCCCAAAATACTGAAAAAAACCCTTTACTCTGTGCAGAAATGGGCGGCCCGTTTGACGAGTTCCCCTATCTTAATAAGCGGATCGCAATCTTTATAGCACAGACATCCCGTTCTAAGTCTAGTCCTGGTTCTAACGGTATTACTATGGAAGATGCTCCGATGAACTAGTCACCCCTTCGGCACCAAACACGTAATTTTTTATTTTTATTTTTCATTTTTAAATTTAAAAAAAAATGCTTACATCCACCAACGTAATAAAGAATTCTTCGCTACATCATATTAGTACTGACGCATCGCTTGCTTTATTCACATTCACGCGTCGTCTCATATATACTCTTATGTTGTTGTTGTTAATAATTATCAGGAATACCAATATAACAAAATGTCAGAAATTGTAAATGGCCGACATCACAAACGACAAAGCAAATTTAATTTTGATTGATGTATTTTTATTTATTTAAACAATTTAACAGTTATAAACAGTCTGTACAAAATTCATAAATGACAGTGATAAAAATAAGTATGTCATAGACCAATAAAATAACGACAAATTTCAATTTAGAACCATAATTCAAAAATATACAATACCTACACCTGATATAAACAATTATGATAATATCTTCTTACTTAAATCTACAAAAAGTAATTAACTGAAAATTTTCAAGGGATTACAGTTAAATTTTGATGCATATCAATAATATATTTCAGGAAGTGATTTTATTTGAATTGGAACTGCTAAAAGTAGGAGAGAAAATATGGTAATACTAAAAATAAAAAAGAGAAATACAGAAATCAATGAAATATTAAGTTATTAGTTAAACATGTGGCATTCAATAGTGTTATTTTTTATGCATGCTGTGAATTTATCAAGGTTTGTATTAAACACATCGATATTTGGGCATAATCTGTTAAAAGTGCTACAGCTTCTTCTTACAAATACATTTTCAAGATAATTTGTCTTGCTCTTAGGGATATAAAAGGTGTCTGGAGATCGAGTAACTCTTAATGGACATCTGAAATGAATATTTTGTAGTAAGAACGGGCTATCAATGAAGTTATGAATAATCTTATAGAGCATTAATAGGTCTCTGATATCTCGGCGTTGATCAAGAGATTTAAGGTTTACGGGGACATAGTTTTCATCATTTCGCACGCGATAAGAGACATATTTCATAAACTTTTTCTGAACTCTTTCTATATTTGCTTTATATGTAGAACAATGAGGGTTCCACGCTGTAGAAGCATACTCCAGATGGCTTCTAACATAGGATATGTAGAGAGTTTTAAATGTTTGTGGATTTTTGAAAGCTGAACTTACTCTAAGAATAAATCCCAACATTTTCAAAGCCTTCGACGTGATGTGCTCGACGTGAGATTGAAAAAGAAGCTTACTGTCTAATAGAACTCCAAGATCTCTTATTACATTTACTCTGTTTAAAATATTGTTCTTAATAATGTAGGGACATAATATTGTGTGTTTCTTTCGAGAATAAGATATAACACTACATTTATCTGCATTCAAAAGAAGGCGATTTTCTAGACAATATACATTAACCAGAGAGTCAAGGTCATTCTGGAGCTCTAGACAATCCATCTTAGACTTAATGATTTTGACAATCTTTTTGTCATCCGCATCCGCATTTCCTATGGTCCCGAAAGCAAATAGTTGTCTATGGGTACCGCCGCCCCGCAAACCATTTATTGAATAACCAAGACCTCTGTCATAGGTCGCCCCTAGAGGTACAGTACGTTTGGTGACTTGTGAGGGGTGCCCGGGTTTATGGAGAGCGGTTTGTCTAGGTGTTGGCGGCGGATGCTTTGCCCACCTACTGCTTGTCAAGCTGGATCGGGAGAGACTGGTTAAAGGAGACCTTTTGACCTTTTCAACCGAATTCTCTCAAATTGCACCGCAGTGGGAGGGATGGATTCATACGTCCATCACTCCTGGACCCCCAAATTCCTCATACCTTTTTTCTTCCCTGGACTTCCTCTCTTTCCTTTCCCCAAAGAAATCCACTACACAGCGTACCCAAAGATAACATAGACCTTGAGGGATTTTTTTTCATTCAGAGCTTCCCGTGGGGAGCCAATATTAAAAAGAAATTTAGCAGAGTCGTATGTTTTTTTGTTTAGAAAATTAGTTCGTTTTGAAATAGAGATTTTGTAAAACATGTAGGTATTTGCATTTTAAATAAAGGAGATTTTTTTTTATTAGTTTTTTTATAAACCCAGAAAAAAATAATGTGTTCGGCAAATAAAAAAAATGCTTTAAAGTTCAAAATCTCGCACTTACGAACTTCCCTTCGGTTGTAGTTTTATTGTGTAACTAGCTGACCCGGACATTCGTTGCTGTGGCTAATAAAACACAACGTCATCTACTGGATGGTTATCCAATCTTTATAACAACTACCGTCTTTGAGTTTATCGCGAAGATACAGAAAGATGCCGCGGAGGCCTTCATTTATAATACGTAGAGATGGTGTGAAAGACTATAATAATGTGCATGAAATGCTTGGGGTAACTAACGTATTTAAATTAATAAGGATTAATACTGCAACCGTCTAAATAACTTTTCAATTACCGTAATGTACGTGACCATTTTTTTAGAAGATAGAATGGGTATAGTAAGCTATCCGTAAAAGATAGATATATTCTTTCGCGGACTTTTTTGTAGATTTATAAAAGAGGAATATCCCACCATGCATTGTTTTGTTATATCCCAGAAGGATTAGGCAGCGTTTTCTAACAATTATCGTTATGTTTCAACCAATTTACACAAATCCTTAACAAATTACAAACCAAAACCTTGCCCACGAAACACTCTATCTATTGTTGAAAACCGCATGAAAATCCGTTCAGTAGTTTTCGAGTTTATCACGAACAGACAGACAGACTGCGCGGAGAACTTTAATTTATAATATGTAGAGATAGAGATATTTGTGCCTGAATTTCTAAAAATGAAAATACTCTTTTTAACGATGTTTTTTTCTTGAATAAAATAAATCGAAACAGCCAGCTTCTTTCATGCGCAAGTACTTCACAAAAGTCTCAGCTGCTCCCGTCTGGAGCCAGTCAGATTATGGTATCCCCAATTGGGGTATGTTGTGAGGCTGAAGGTAGTGGGCAGGGGAAAGAGATAGAGAAAAGGAAGTTGGTGAAGTGCCTGGCTATTCAGATTTGGTCACAAAACACGGCTAAAGTCATTTGAAGCAACGTTTCAATTCTGAATGGTAGTCTTACAACAGGGCGATGCTGAGAATATCTTTCACTCTGGAACGTGCCACAAATACACTATTTATTATTTTATAATAATTAAATAATTTTATAGTATTCTCACGGAGACACTTGACCCAGATGTGGAGGTTAGATGCAGAATTGAAGCAGCAAGAACTGCGTTCATTAAAATGAAATCCCTCTTCTGCAATGACAATATCAGCTTAAAACTAAGGCAGAGAATGCTAAAATGTTATGTGTGGTCGGTCTTGCTCTATGGATGTGAAACATGGACCTTGAAAGTAAATACCATGAACAGGTTAGAGGCTTTTGAAATGTGGCTTCACCGGAGAATGCTCAAGGTCCCATGGACCGACATGATCACCAACACAGAAATTCTCAGGCGGGCCAGAGCAGATAGAGAACTGCTTACATTAATAAAAATCAGGAAAATTTCATATCTGGGTCATATACTTCGAGGGGAGAAGTATCACTTGCTCCATTTGATATTGAAAGGCAAGATAGAGGGTCGCCGAGGGCCTGGTAGGAGACAAATGTCTTGGCTGCGTAACATACCATCTTGACAGACGGATTGCAATCTTTAGAGCACAGACGTCGGGTGGGAATGTTATCCTTGTTCTACTGGTATTACAATGGAAGATGCTCCGAGGAACTAGCATCATTGATCCCTTCGGCACCGGTGCATAGTCGGGAAACACGCCAAACGCGTGCCCAACATTTGTACACGGTTGACATTTGTCACATGAGAACGGGTCGCTTCTTCGACTCGTTCTTGTGTTCAACAGCTCGCCTGTGGAATGATTTGCCGGCCTCTGTGTTTCCTCCTTCCTACAACATGGGTCTCTTCAAGACCAATGTTCATTCCTTCCTCTCTCCTCAAAAAGACCCTCCACACAGCATCCCAGATGACATAGGCCCTGAGGGAAATTATTTTCCTCAGGGCCTCCTGTGTGGAGTTAATGTAAAAAAAATAAAAAAATACGAGAGTGGACCGGCATTAGAAGTGTGGAGGAGCTATTCCGGGCAGCGCAAGACAGAGAGACATTCTCAAGAGTGATCGCCAACGTCGGGGGGACCTGATACGGCACGCAAAGAAGAAGAAGAATAATTAATTGTAAATAACACAAATTAAACAAATAAAAAAAATTTGCCCACGCCGGTACTTCTCCACCTTCCCATTCCACATCTCTCCCACTACCTTCTGTCGCACAACATACCCCAATCGGGAATGCCATAGTCTCGCTGGCTAAAGACGCGAGAAGTTGGGAAAGTTGTGCGGAATTCACATAAAAAGATCCACCAGTGTTGACAGCGTCTATATTTATAATAATTTCTTTTTATTCCCGGTAAAACCGTGCTCGGGTCATCGACACAAGATTGTAAAATCGATATAAAAGTTACCGGCTATGCATGAGCCACTGTTTTTCATTCAGTAATTATATTTCCTCCTGTACACATGGTTATCATTTCTCCTTGTTATAATTACATAGATGTCGCCTTATTGATAATTAATTTAACCTCCATCAGCGCTAAGCTAGTACCTATTTCAATCGCCCAGTTGAATGGAGGACAGACGACCAACTGTTTAATTACGGAGGGTGATATTTCAGACGTTCTTGTAAACTAACTCCCACCGCATCAAGTCAGACAGGAACACTGAACTGTAAACTAACAGAAGTGCCAATTGATATGTAATCTAATTTAAGGTCCATAGAAAGCTTTCAAAAAGATGAAGATAGTGGTTTGAAGAGAGATTTAAAATAAACGATACTTTTTAAGCGAAAAACACATTAAAAACATAGCAAAATGTTGTATTAAGAAACTAAGAAACATTGTGATTTTTTTCATACCTACAACATAACGGACTCCTTAAGGCGATTCCAGACTCACGGCGAGAAGTCTCGGCGAGAAATTCTCGCGAGAACAAGCACTTATCCACACTCTCATTCTCGCCGAGACTTCTCGCGAGAACAAGCACTTATCCACACTCTCATTTTTCTCACTCGTGATCTGTTTCCCATCCGGTATGGACGACATTACAGACGATATTAAAAATGCAGCAAGTTTGGCTCTGTGCGCCATGGCATATTATTATTTTGTTGTAACTAAAAATAAAGTTAAAAAAAAATAGAAAAGCCAGACGATGGTGGGTAACGCAAATTCATCGAAACAGAACAGGGTTGGTAATTTTTTTATTTAATATTCTTTCGTTATTATTATAATCATGTATTCTTATATATAAACTGTATTCTTTAGTTTCAGTATGCTAAAGCAGTTGGATGAACTAGTTGCTGAGCCAAGCGGAGAATTTAAAAAGTTTACTAGTCTGTTTCACGCACGTCTACTCTCAACCGCTCACTAAACAACACTGAGACAAAACGTGAGTGTAGACCCTTCTCGCTTCTCGCCCGAGAAATCCTTTGAAGCGGCCAAATTTACCGACAGCCATCCGAGAACAGCCGAGCACGAGAAAGAGAATGCGAGAAACACATCACATTCACGCTTCTCGGGTGTTCTCGGGGCTTCTCGCCGTGAGTCTGGAGGGGCTATTAAGTTACGTTCAGACATCTAATATAACCGCGAACAGCTATCTGTAGAACCGCGAGCGCTTATGTTTCGTGCCGTTCACACGGCGCAGATAAAATATTTCTTCCTATGGTAGGAGAGGGGGTCAGTTGAATTAGTCAGTTGAGTGCACATTTTTGTACTGAATCTATCAACTTGACTTCTGTCACCCACCGGTCTTGGCAGCTCCGTAATTAAAATGACCCCCTCTCCTGTTTTCGTCGGAGTGGGGGACGCTTAACTGTTGGCATATCGCCTCAGGAGCGGTTGCGGCGTAAGATGTGCATTGTCTATGGTTGATGTGCGCATAAAGCGCTCAGGTGTGAACGGTCTGAAGGGATTGTATGGAGAGCGATATGTGGCGCGCTATGATCTTTTATATTTATATGCTCAATGTGAACTAGCTCTTAGACTTCCGAAGAAATACTTCCGATGAAATTACTATTCTCACGTACGGTTTGAAGAAGAAATTAATAATAATATAATACACAGGTTGGGCAATGAACTAACCGATGTCGCTGACATTTTTAATTTAAATTTCGATACATTTAAAGCCAAATTAGCCCACCACTTTTCAGATGTAAATAATAAGTGAGAAATCATTTTATTTTATTTCGATTTTCTTTTGTTTATTGTTTTTATTTTATTGTTCTTATTCCAAAAGCATACAACGAGTAATTAAGTAAAAATTAATGTGTTTGATTATTTTTAATTTTTTTGTTGCTCGTAGGTATATGAATTGTTATACCCCGAGTTCTCTAAAGTCATCCATGTGGAATTAGCATTAGATGTATTCCTATTTTTTTTTACATTGAGTTTATGCTTTATTTGTATATTTTGTAATCTTTTTTATTAATGTTATACTGTTGTTATTAATGAAATTTGTATTTGATATGTAAAAGCCCAATAGGGCGTCAATAAATAAATGAATAACTAAATAAATAAATAAATAAATAACTAAATAAATAAATTAAAAAATAAATGAATAAATAAATCAATAAAAAAAAATTATAATAATATAAAATAAATAAACAAATAAACAAATAAATAAATAAGTAAATAAATAAATAAATAAAGAAATAAAGAAATAAATAAATAAATAAAGAAATAAAGAAATAAATAAATAATTAAATCAATAAATAAATAAATACATATATAAATATATAAATAAATAAATAAACACATAAATAAATAAATAAATAAATGAATGAATGAATGAATTAATGAATGAATGAATGAATGAAAAAATGAATGAATGAATGAATTAATTAATTAATTAATGAATGAATTAATGAATGAATGAACGAATGAATGAATGAATGAATCAATAAATAAATAAATAAATAAATTAAGACATAAATACATAAATAAATTAATAAATAAATAAATAAATAAACTAATTAATAAATAAATGTTTTTCTCTTGAAAAATGTAACGATGAGTCAACGGGTCAGTGGGTGCGATATTATCTGGATGGAGAGGGAAACAATTTGACATTTTCATTATTAGTTTTTGTGACCTTTTGTTTGTGTGCATTTTTATAACATATTGCAAACTTCATTTAAAAACTGATTACGCAGTAAACCCTCGCGCCACAAAAACATACGTTTACTGTGTGTTTTTTATTGTGTTATTGTTCATTAAATAGAGATATAAATAAATTTCTTTGCCTATTTGAAATTAGTGACATAATAATAAATATGGACTACATTTTAAATTACCATACGAAACTTGAAAACAAAAGCAGAATTATAGCCAATGGACCGCCAAAACTACATTTTTAATTATAAACCAAGATTGTAAATCCGCAAAGAAAACTGTAACCGACGTGTTCATACCCTCGAAATCTTTTTCATCAATGTTCATCGTTGGCCCGGCCCTATGCAGTTTTGTGGTCATTTCTTGGAAATTAGTAAAAAAGGGCCTGGCCTCAAAATGCAAGAATACCGTGCCGCCAGCGAAATGTTGATGAAAAGGATTTGACTTGTTCATTTTTCTTGTTAGAATTATCAATCTTGTTTATTTTATGCTTAAAATTCTCCAAACAAAAAATCTAGTTATAAATCATACTTTTCCCAACTTGTTTCTAATTATAAATTTGTTTTTTAACCAGTAGTTTGCGCTACAAAATCCTGTAAAGTTTGAAATTTAAGCGAACGCTTTTTAGAATGAAACAGGCAAAATATATAATGAGCATTTCTCCGCCCCTTATATACTAGTGGTGGCGCGGAATGACTCCCCCCACCACTTTTCTGTGAATTTGTCCGGCCCCAAATCGGGATCACCAATTAGAACATAAGGAACGGTTTTTTTTTAATAAATCAGTTCAAGTTTTTTACTCAACAAGTGTTTTATTACGTACTTCCTCTGGAAGACCTCTCTCCGACTGCCTCCTGCTGAAGCTCTGCCTGATCGTCAAGCCTGGTGCCTACCTCCTCAAGACAAGCCGGCCCTACTAAGGACACCGCAAGGCGCCAGGTTCAGGCAGAGACCAGGACATCCAGGGCTGCCATTCACCAAGCTCTGGGTGCAATGAGGCAGATCTAGGGTTGCCACCCTCAACAATCCAGGGTTACCACCCTCATCATTTGGACACACCCGGACCAGCGTGCACGAGACGCCGGTGCCTCTATTACAGTCTTGTAAAGACGCTGACACGTCTGTTACAAAAATTTTTACACAAAATTATAATAATAATAAAAAAAATAACTTATCTCATTGATGTAGCTACTCCAAATTCCTGTAATATTAAAAAATCTGTTTCTGAAAAATATAAGAAAATATACAGATTTATGAAATGAGATTAAATGAATTTGGCATTCTCAGACTATAAAAAAATATTGCAATTTGTTATTTCGGCTACTGGCATTCATTATACCTAGCTCTCTCATTCAAAACTTAGGCATATTAGATTTCGTCGCCTAAGTTCGTATTTGTCCAACAGACCATTCGAAAATTTTACAGAAAGAGAAGGTTTTCTTTCATTATTTCAATAAAATATTATGACAGGTGTTTAAGATGAAGCCATTTCCGTAAAGGTAAATAAATAATTCTTAGATAAGTGATTAACTTTAATTTTTTGTACTTTATTTTTAATTTTAAAGTGGAGATTGAACAAAAACTAAAATGGTCTGTTGGACAAATAAGAACTGAGGCAAAGATTTCTCAAAGAATTTATATATTATAAAAATGCAAAAAACAGCCATTTTAAATACATGTACGAATTCAAAAGATTTTTGAAATATTTATATTGAGGGATCAATAGGATTTGTAGGTTCAATTAGGAGTTCCACCGAGCCGAACCCTCTGATATGAAAATATCTGGAGTCGGTGAATTATTTTCCCATTTTGTCTCTTTGACATGTTGTTCTTGTATTATTTTGTATTTATTATACTTATATAGTGCAAGTGCATAACGTGGATTGACTAGATGATTGTTTGTGGAAAAGTGCATGAAAGGGTTAAGTTTTTCCTGCGAAAACGATTTAACCGGTCATAAAATCTGAAGCGGATAATTGGTATAGCGCTGTTTTTTGTGAATAATCACCTCAAGGGCACTGTACGAGTTATGAGTTACTAGGCTTTGTCTAATTTTATTTTTTATTTATGTACCTACTTTTGTTTTACGTTTTTGATGAATTACTCGGTGAACCACCAACAGTTTAAGTCACCGGCTGACCTGCCCTCAACCAGTCTCTTCAATCCGGCCCGCCACATTTTATTCCGGATTCCGTCTACCCCTAAGTCACCAAACGTAGCGAACCACTAGGGGTGGCATATGACAGAAATGTTTGTTATCCAATGAATGGTTCCCAGGGCCGCAATACCCACACCAAAATTGTTTTTAACATTTATTAAACTAAAATAAATGCAGAAAACCACGAAGAGAATTAACACTTGCAACATGGCATCATGTATATACATCTGCCCTGATGATGGACACTGTGACACCGAAACGTTGACAACAGGAGCAGAAAGCGCAACACGGCGTAAAAACCCAAAAATTAATAACGATATTCATCACAAAATATCAAATCTCACAGAATTATTACGTGTTCACAAAAAAAATACTAACTGACTTATTTTATTAGAGGTTGGTGAATTTGAGCTTACTTCAAGTACACGGAAATGCATAAGACACCTTTCTGTCCATTTATGCGTTCTGTGTTCAGGATGTATTTGAAATGTTGGGTTTTGTGCTGCGACCGCAAGGGGCCGCAGTATGCTGGTTTGAAACTTGGCTAAAAAAATAAATAAATAGCTATTTTGTTTGTATGGTGTCCTAACACGTATACACGTATTACATGATTTATCGCGTAGATGTATGTGTTTGTCTCTTTTTAGTGTCGCTGTTTTTTATTTCATCGAGTTTCAAGTCACGACGGTGCTAAAGAAGTTTTCACTTCAAAATAGAGTGCAGTTCGCACGCAGTAGAAGTGAAACGTCGCCCACACAATCTCAACAAATAGAAGCATTGAAAAGTGAGATCATAATCCAAGCGGCCAATGCGTTAAGGTTTCGTTCTATTTCATTCTTTCGCAAGCTAAATCCTATAGATGTATGTGTTTTGCCTCTTTTTTTGTGTTTTTTGAGTGCTAAAGAAGTTTCACTGCAATGTGCAGTTTATACGCGGTAGAAGTGAAGCCTTCAGAAAACTAAAGTAGACGAAAGTGAGGAGGCTACGAAGCACCGCACAAAGAGAAAACTATCTTATAGATGTACGTGTTTATCTCTTTTTAGTGTCGTTATTTTACCTTTCATCTAGTTTCAAATCACAACGATGCTAAAGAAGTTTTTGCTTCAAAAATTACACTTCAAAATCTATCTCATTGCTCTGTTTTTGATTATTTAGATTTTTTTAAGTCACCCACATTAACCAAGACAGCGAATTAACATTGAAACTGTCTCTAATGAAATGAAAATCTAGTCTCCTTCAATGGAAGCAATCTTCCTCCAGGCCCTCCATTGATATGCTTGGTGTAACCCTAAGTGACCAGCTCAGGTATGGGGGCTCCATCGAAGCCAGAGTAAAGTTAGCCTCACAGAAACTGGGGTTCCTGTACAGGGCCCGCAGATACTTTAATAATACACAACTGCTAACCCTGTACAAATCACAAGATTATTGAATTTGGCAGCCACTTCTGGTCTGGAGCCCCAAATTACCTAAAAAAAACCCTCGACTCTGTGCAGAAACGGGCATTCCGTTTGATTCTCCTAACTTAACAAACGGTTTGCAATCTTTAGAACACAGGCGTCAGGATCTCTTTAAGATCAATGTTCATTTCTTTCTCTCCTCGAAAAGGCTCTCCATACAGCATCTTAGATGACGTAGGCCCCGAGGTAAATTGTTTTCCTCAGTGCCTCTTTGGTTGGGCTAAAAAAAATCTTTATCATTTATAGTTTTGCCACAACCTCGTACATACATTAACTAAGGCAGAAAATTAACATTGAAACTGAGCAAAATACATGTTACCGGCTTACTAGGAGCCCTTTTTGACATTGATGGATAGCTCAGCGTATATAACCGGGTCCGTCGCAGTAAATCTTGCTTTCGGCATCGAACTCCCACCCATTAGCATCGCCACCCACTCCACCCGCCGCAACACCACCCACAATGCCACCCAACCCACCGGCAACGAGCGTCGAGTTCATTCCATTAACACACATTAAAATATTGCAAGTTGGGCTATCAACCAATTTCAACATTTTAATTAATTGAAAACTAAATTTATTAGATTTTTCACCAAAAGAAATATTTATTTTTATTTTTCATGAAACATTTCAATTTGGGAGGAGGGTATGTACCACTGCCCCGGGATCCGTTTATTGGATTACCAACACCTTTTCCATGGGTCACCCCAATGGTTCGCTACGTTTGGTGACTTAGCAGGGGTGCCCAGGTTCATGGGGTGAGGTTTTTATTCGTGATCGTACTTATTCGTAATAGTATAATCTAAAACGAACATAATCGTAAGCGTTATAATGTAATATCGGGATGGTATAAGTTAGTAAGTTTTCTCAATCGTAATCGCAATAGCTGATAATCGTGATGGTATATTAGTAGGGAGAATATAATCGGGTATTACGTAGGGACAATATAATCGTAATCGTATATAATCATGATCGAATATAATCGCAAACGTTGTATTATATAATCCATAGATATATTGATTGATAGTGGATTCTAGTGGTTGGTTGGTATCAATTATTATAAGCAATAATTATCAGCCTGAAACACTCATCAACATTGAAAAATCTTCCGAGAAAATATACTTGCCGCCAACGGGACTTGAACCCGTGTCCTTCTGATTGCCGGTCAGCTGCTCTTGACCACCGAGCTATGGGGGCTTATCAAATACCCGCCAAATAATTCAATATATACTAGTGTTTCATTCAACAATTACTGCTAATTATATTTTTTCCACCTGAAAACAACCAACTTTATTTTAGAGCAGCTGACCGGCAATCAGAAGGACACGGGTTCAAGTCCCGTTGGCGGCAAGTATCTTTTCTCGGAAGATTTTTCAATGTTGATGAGTGTTTCAGGCTGATAATTATTGCTTATAATAATTGTTACCCTTTGTGCTATGCATAAAAATATTGTCTAAACGTTAGTTTATAAATTAAAAATAATTGGTATCTTAAAGTAATTTTTAAAGTTTCCGCAATCGTTAGAGTATAAAAATTTTATCCTACATAATTGTAAGCGCTACAGTAGATTATCGGGAGAGTATGTTCAATTTTGGAATAAAATCCGATTAACGTCACATTTTAGGTTGTCATACCAATCAGTGGTTTGTTTATTTATTTATTTTGATATAATATCTTACAAATACAATTCACCAATGTCGGCCCCGCGATTTCTAAGTGATCGATAGCTGAGTTTATTGCTCCACCCCAGACAATTATTCCATATTCTATTATTGATTGACAAAGTGCAAAATATATTGTTTTAATTTGTTTTATTTTAAATATGTTCCTTACGTTTACGAAAATGTGTATTGTTTTGAAGAGTTTATTTGTGATTTGTTTGATATGATGTGTCCATCTAAGGTTATGGTCAATTACGATTCCTAGATACTTAGGTTAAGGGGGCATGGCATTTGGGTCCCACCCAGATGTTCAGTGTTCGATTCCTCGGCTGGTCCTCTATCATGACTCAAGCAACATTTTCATCTTATTGTGGTAGTAGTAGGAGATTTTCAAATATTGTCGGGTTATTAGTAATCCGGGAACGTTGGTATTTCTTTTTAAAAAAGAAAAAATAGCAATTGTTAACGTATGATAATACAATTGTAATCCAACATAATCGTAAGCGTTATAGTGTATAATCGTTGTGGTATATTAAAGAGATCTATAAAATTTTCGCTATCGATTACGTAGGAGAATAAAATCTTAATCGTAATCGCTGAGTAGATTATCATGATGGTAAATTCGATTTTGAATGAAGATTTAATTAACGTCATCTTTAAAGTTGACGTAATCCTTAAATTACGAGTAAATTATAATAATCGTACATAATCGTAAACGTCATACTATCGTGATAGTATTTATTTATTTATTTTTTCAGGTTCTCCATAAAACAGTTATACACCAAATTATTACGGAGAAGATTATAAAATATATGAGAAAAAAAAGGCCGAGGGGGCAGTTTCACTATGTTGAGACATATGTCAAAAGATAGTTACTGAACTCTCTATAGGTAACATTGAAAATGTCAATGCTCAATGCAGAATCGTTAAGCAGTTGAATTGCTCTATTTAATGGGGCATTCTGAAAAGAAGAAGTTCTCGCTTTCGGAGCATAAAAAAGTGTGTGGGATCTCCCACGAGTATACGCGTTAGGGACATATAGGTTAATCTCCTACAACATAGGTGGATTCAGTACAGTACCGGGAGATCAGCTTAAAATAATGTTTCCCCAAAAATATTTTACGGCGGGCTTCTAAGGTATTAAGATCGAGCATTCCTGTTAAGAACAACGATGGATACAGGAATGGGTAGTATGTATATTCCCTCATATAACGCATAAACCTTTTTTGTACTTTTTCTATTTTTAGGATATAGTTTTGTTCAGAGGGTGCCCAAATAATGGAGCTGTATTCCAGGATGCTGCGGACAAGTGCTTCATATGTTCTTCGTATTGCAATTCCATTAGTAAATGATCTCGCATTACGAAGAACAAATCCGAGCATTTTGTTCGTGCGGGAGACAATGTCTGATATGTGAGATTTGAAAGAGAGATTTGCTTCAAAAATCACGCCAAGGTCTCGAATCTCGTTTTTGCGTGTTAGTATAATTTTATTAATATGGTATGGGAATAAAAATGTGTCTTGTGATCTTGTAAATGTGACGACACTGCATTTCTGGATGCTGAATGGTAAGTTATTCAGTTCCGACCATTTGACAAGAGAATCAAGATCTTTCTGCAGAAGAATGGAATCTATATGACTTTTAATAGCTCTGAAAAGTTTAATATATGCTCTATCAAAGATGTCTTTAAAGTTTTCATAATCTTTAATGAAGGAGAAAAATCTTACTCACAACATAATCGTTATCGCAATAGTGGATTATCATGACGGTGTATTCCATTTTGGACCAAGATTCGATTTACGTGTTATATAAAGTTTTCATAATCCTTAACATAGGAGAACATAATCCTAATAATACATAATCATAACGTTTATAATCATAATCCTGCATAATCGTAACAGATATTTATCATCGTATAGTTATGGTATATTAATAATAATAATATTTATTTATTTCACATAAAATTTTACAATGAAACATATATGGAAACTTTGACTAGCCAACTAGGAATGGATCCTGTTTTAGGCCAGTCAAATTGACAAATTTAGTTCATATCATAATTTCATATTACATTGATTAATTATATAAACATATTATTTATTGAATGAAACAAGTGTTACGATTGAATTCCTCGTAGAAGCTTTAGTTAATAACTAAAATTTTGAAACCATAAAAAAACAATAAGCGAAGAGAAAAAACAATGTCTTAAAGTACAAATTTAGTATCGAATGCCTGTTTAACAATAGATAAATGTTTAGTCATTTAAATCGCTTGCAAAAATTGAGAATCGAGACATTCTTCAAGCGTGATGACAATCCATGTTATAATTAACGTGGATGTTTAAACGTGATTACAAAAAATAATTATAATTATAATTAACGTGAGTGACGTATCCCTCAACTTTACGAGCGGGTAAAGACACTCAAATGAATAAAAACAATTTGTATATAAATATTTCATAAGTTAGTTATTATTGTTGATGTCGGAGTACATAATCGTAATCGTAATCGTTCATTATTCTTGTTGTAGAGGAAGACCTGGACGAGCTGGTGATGCACGCCGGGAGACACAGACCAGAGGAACTAGCAAAACTGGCCGCCATCACCAAGTTCACCAAGAAGGAGATCAAACTCATCTACAGGGGCTTCAAACAGGTAAACACATATTTTTTTTTTTATTAGTAGTATTTATAGTATTTAGGGAATATTTATTTTGTTTTTATTAATGAATTCACTAACGAGTAGCCAGCATTTTAATTATTTTTTATATGCTTAAAAAGAAAGTCCACACAAGACTCCCAGTTGCTCCCGTCTGGAGTCAATGAGAATATGGCATCCGCAATTGGGGTATGTTGTGAGGCTAAAGATAGTGGGGGGACGGTGTACGGGGAGGAGAAGGAGATGGGGAAGAGAAAGGTGGGGAAGTACCTGGCTATTCAAATCTGGTCACTCATTTCAAGCTACGTTTCAATTCTGAATGGTGGTCTTACACCAGGGCGATACATATGTGTACTTTGTATTATTTTAAATGAATTAATTGTTAAATAACACAAATTAATCAAATAAAATTGATTTGCTCATGCCGGGATTCAATCCCGCGACTTTCGGATTGTGAATCAAGAGCCTTACACCTCAACCACATGCGTTGCAACGACACACATAAAACCCAGAAAGTGCCATTCTCCCCTTCACTCCTGCTGTCACTCCAGCTAAACTATGTGAAATGCACACATTTAAAAAAAATCGCGTTTTTGTACACAATCTTCACGCAGGAGGAAAAAAATGTCTCAGGGCATATGTCAATTTTGGAGATGCTGTATGGAGAGTCTTTTTATGGGAAGGAAGAAAGGTATGAGGGATGGGTAGGAATCTGAGAATCAGTGTGTCCA
Source organism: Limnephilus rhombicus (assembly GCA_929108145.2). NCBI lineage: Eukaryota > Metazoa > Arthropoda > Insecta > Trichoptera > Limnephilidae > Limnephilus > Limnephilus rhombicus. The sequence continues at coordinate 44,995,569 of OV815289.1, read as the reverse complement.
GGAGTGACGGACGTATGAACCCATATCTTCAACTACATTACAAGGCGATGGGTCGAAGGATGCTGGCTGGAGAGGTCAAAAAACCTCCTCAACCAGTCTCTCTCGATCCGGTCCGCCAAAGGTGGGCAGATATATCGGCAGCCGAGACCTAGACAAACCTCACCCCATGAACCCAAGTAGGGAAGTCACCAAAAGTAGCGAACCACTTAGGGTGACCTTTGGCAGAGGTGTTGGTTATCCAATAAATGGTTCCCGGGGCGACGGTACTCATACTCTACTCCCAACTTGTGAATTGATTCAAATATCACTTAATACAATAAATAACTCATTAATTAAAGTTGAAAAAAATACAAGTGTGCAGTTCATGCGCGGCGAATCTCCAGAAAACTAAAATAGACATGAGTATTAAGGCCACGAAGCAACGCATAAAGAGAAGACCGATTATACTATTTCATTCTTTCGCAGGCTTCATCCTATAGATAAATGTATGTGTTTGTCTCTTTTTCGTTTTATCGAATTTCAAATCACAATTGCGCTAAAGAAAATTTAACTTCATAGTAAAAGACCCAGGTTCTCTCCTTCCTTTCCTTAAAAAAACGAGTGTGCTTTAGACCACACGTCTGAAGTAAAACTTCACTAACTTAAAAAAGAACATATGACATTGAAATTGTCATTGACATTAATATTGACATTGACATTGACGTTGACGTTGACGTTTTCGTTGACGTTGACATTGACATTGACATTGACATTCACATTGACATTGACATTGACATTGACATTGACATTGACATTGGCATTGACATTGACATTGACATTTACATTGACATTGACATTGGGGTGACATATGACATTGGGGTGACCTATGACCCTGGGGAAACCTACAACCGTGGGGTGACCTACGACCTTGGAGTGACCTACGACTTTGGGGTGACATTGACATTGGGGCGACCTACGACATTGGGGATGACCTATGACCCTGGGGTAAATTTTGTAACATTTCGTGTACTTTTCGTAACATCACACTTTTCGTGACACATCACCACTTTTCGTAACGCATTCACCAGCTTATCCCCCAAGTCGAGCGTGCGTAAAGAAGTTTTACTTTAAAAACACCTTTACAGCTGTCTAAAAGATGTCACTCTTGTGTTTAACAGCTTAGCATCTAGAATAAATAATGTGAACCTAAACTACAGCATCGAAGCAGGACGTAAAGGTCAAACATTAATGTGTTAATTACCTTTAAGACCCGCAGCTAACCAACCAAAGCAGAGGGGGTCTTAATTTTACCTGAGTAAAATTCAAGAATTTCCGGGCGAGTGGTGTTAACCTTTTCTACTTAATTATTCCATTATCCGTCAGCATAGAAAATTAAATAATCCTTTGAAAATATTTTAATATATTCTTCATGCGATTTTTAATAAGCTACGAAGGGTTCACAACAGGGTTGCCAAAATGAAATATTTTATATTGTTTATTTTGCTTGGCTTTACTTACTAAAAAATAGTCACATCTAACTATCTTATCTATCTTCTATACAGGGTGTTAATCCTTGATTTACCCGGTGACTTCATACATACACAATTAACCTAGTGGAGTCCCCAGGACTCCTGGAAATAAAATCGTAAAATATACAATATACATGAAATAAAACACTTTTTTAAATGAAATGCTAGTTATATTTATTTATTACATATTTGGTTTTAAAATGGCATAGGTTTTTACTTCTTATTGAATCACAGCGTTTTATTAAGGAACTTCTAGAATATGGCACTTTTTGTAGCAAAATTACGAACCTAACTTTTAGTCTAAACATTTCAAAACTAAACAATTTTTCAAAGTAATATAATAAAAACGTAACGAATTCTTATAAAAAGTCAAAAAAAGAACATGCATACGTCTTTTTTATATTTATAAGTAAAAATATTTGCATAGTTTTTATCTGCTGTGAATGTCAATTCGTGAGAAATAGTTTGAATGCAGGTGAGTTCTCTATTTATTGTTTTGTATATTCTTGTCAATTGACATCTGTATCTCTATTTTCTACTAAACAAAAAAAAAATCTGTGTCACTCGATATTATTTTTGTGTACTCATACGATAATTCTGATACCCTCCTGTATACTTATAATCTCATGGACCACTTTAGCCATTTTATGGCGTTTAAATGAATAAATACATATAAATTATTTTTTCTTAATTTTATTTTTATTTTGGTTATTTTTATTTGCGTTTAAATTTAAATAATGTGTGGTGTTTCGATTTGGGTGGCGGGTATGGTACAACCGCCCCGGGAACCATTTATTGGATAGCCAACATCTCCGTAATGAGTGGGGTTAGGTTTGACCTGGTCTTGGTGGTAAATCTTTGACGACCTCCGTAGTCCAGTGGGTGAGACTCTTGATTCGAACCCGGCATGCGCAAATAAATTTTATTTGATTAATTTGTGTTATTTCATAATTTATTCATTTAAAATAATATATAGTATATTTGCGGCATGTTCCAGAGTGAAAGATACTATCAGTATCGCCCTGGTGTAAGACCTCCATTCAGAATTGAAACGTTGCTTGAAAATGGCTTTAGCCGTGTTTAGTGATCAGATCTGAATAGCCAGGTACTTCCCAACCTTCCTCCTCCCCACCTCCTTCCCCTCCCCCCTACCTTCAGCCTCACAACATACCTCAATTGGGGATGCCATAGTACCACTGGCTCTAGACGGGAGCAGTTGAGATTCTTGTGCGGTATTCACTGTAAAAAAAAAAAAAATTGGCCCACTAAGTGCGTGACAGGCCGGATCGGAAAAAATGGTTGAAGGACACATTTTGACCTCTCCAGCAGCACTCTCTCAGAATATCGCCTTGCACGGCAATGGTTTTATACGTATGTCACTCCTGGACACACTGACTCCCACTGACCCACCCCGTACCTTTTTCAATCCCGAAGCTTTCTCTCCTTACATTCCTAAAAATACTCTCCACACAGCATCCCCAAAAATGACTCAGTGGAACTAATTTTAAAAAATGAATAGAAGTAGGTAAGTATATCCATTTATAAACAAAAACTTTGACAATCCTCACCCAGTGAATCCGTACACCACTGCTAAATCACCAAAAATATCTAACCACTTAGTTATCCAATAAATGGTTCCCGGGTTGGCTGTATCCATATCCACCTCTAAACTGAAAACATATGCACAAAAACAATCGACGAAATTTTACATTATTTTATTCAAATAAACTCTAATTATTTTATTCCTTTTATCAAACAATAATTTTGTAAAGTTCAACCCTAATTTTCTTGCATAATATCTAGTCATTATTCACTTAGCTAATTTCCCCTTTGGGGGAGGTAAGGATAAACAAGTCTCCGGGGTATTTCAGGTCACTTTATCCGCTGAAGGAACCTTCCCGATGCGTCGTATGACCCTCTCACATCTCTTAAATAATTTATTTCATAATAGAAAATACGTTGAAGAACATTTGGCTGTCATCAGTTCTTTTGTTTTGCTCTTTCAAAAAATATTCTTAAACCAATCTTTTTATTGTGTTTTGGCTGTAAAAAGTTTAGTGTGTTGGAATCTTCTCCCCCCTGATCTTCCAGGAGTCACTTCTTGCTGCTCATTTTCAGATATTTATATAATTTTTTTACTTCTGTCACTTTTTATATTAGCTGTAATTTTTTGAATAATGGAGGAGGATTTCCCTCCTGTACCCCTTACAAAGCCCCCAGATCCCCCTCCTGACCCTCCAGATGGAGATATTTCAGATAAAATAGACTTTTCAGAACATTCAAACATTTCAGACAATGAATCTGTCATCCTAACCTCAATTAAAAAAAGAAAATTTAGTCCCCTTTCCCCAAAAAAACATGATTCGCCTTTGTCTTCTCAGTCCCCTCCAGCTCTTCCTCAACCTCCTCCAACAATCTTTTACTCTACTCATTCCCGTGGCCCCTACATTGTATATGCGCAAAAAACTGAACAAGGTAAAACCATCCATCCTCTTGAATTTGGTAAATTTCTTTCAAATAACAAGAACCTTTCGATTAAACCTGGAGGTGTTAAAGCCGAGGGTCGCTTCCGAATCTCTGTTGAATTCCTGTCAGGTTCAGCCGCCAACAACTTTATCAAAAATATATTTATTTCATCAAATTCTAAATTCAAGGCGTACATCCCAACTTTCAATGTCACTCGAATGGGCCTGGTCAGGGGTATCTCGACCGATCTGTCCATTCCAGAAATCCTGTCCTCACTTTCAACCCCCCAACATATCGGCAATCCCATAAAAGCCAGGAGGCTAAATTATAAGGACACCTCTGAGGGCATCGTTTCCTGGAAGCCCTCCCAATCTGTCGTCATCACATTCGAAGGACAATCTCTTCCCTCCCATATTTATTTATTTTTCAACTCCTTACCAGTTGAAATGTACACTTATCCCACCACTCAATGTTACAACTGCTGCCGTTTTGGTCATACCAAAGCTGCATGCAGATCCCCTCCCAGATGTTTCAAATGTGGAGAAAACCACTCGGCTGACCAATGTTCTTCTCTCTCTTCACCTAAATGTTTTAACTGCTTAGGCGCTCATTCCGCCATTAACTCTTCTTGCCCCGAACAATCTCGCCAAAAAAATATAAAAATTTCTATGGCCTCTGAGAACTTGTCTTTTCTGCAGGCTTCTAAATTATTCCCGCCTGTCAAAAAATCATTTTCCGAGGTTTTATCCAGTAACTCTTCATCCAACCCTCTCGCCTCCTCCTCAACATCTTCCCGTTCAACAAAATTCACATACAAAAACCCTATCTCTAAACAGACTCGTGGATACGATCAGCAACAACACAACTCACTTCTCTTAAATCCCAATGGTTCTCCTCTTTCACACGCCACAAATGGGTGCGCAAACAATTATAATTCATCCTCAACAAACTATCAAAAGCTTTCTGAACAACTCTCCCAAGATAATTCTTCATTTATTCAAACTCTTATTATGCTTCTAATTGACCTAATTTCTTCTCAAACTAATCTACCGTCCAACGCTGCTTCTATTATTTCCACATTAAAATCATTTATTCAAAATGGCTCTTCAAGATGTCAGAATTCTTCAGTGGAATAGCCGCAGTGCTATTTCTAACAAATCAAACCTTCTTAACCTATTAAATTCAAACCTTGTTTCTGTGGCTGCTGTCTCGGAGACATGGTTTACTCCATCCACCCACTTTAATGTGGGAGGGTACTCCTGTCTCCGCGATGATCGCCCGGAAGGTACGGGCGGTGGTGCTGCCCTATTTATTAAAAAATCCCTTCCATTTTTCCCAATAAATAATATCAAACCCCCCAATGCTGACTTTCAAATGGTTGCAGCTAAAATAAAGGACACTTCCTTTGTTTCTATCTATCTTCCCCCAACATCGCACTTCAATAAACAAGCGTGGTTGCAAATTGTCCGTCAACTAAGCCCTCCTTTCTTTTTATTGGGTGATTTTAATGCCCATTCCCCCCGTCTGGGGTTCTGCTTTCTGTGATCGAGACGGTCGAAGTGTGATGGATTTCCTAGATGAATCCAACCTTTTTCTTTTGAATGACGGATCTCCTACTAGAATCTCTCGCCCCAACACAAACCCCAGTGCAGTGGATCTCTCCATATGCTCTATTAATCTGGCACCTCTCTCCTCGTGGGTGGTGTCCCCCGACCCTTGCTCCAGTGATCATTTCCCGATCACCATCACTTATCAAACTTCTTTCCATTCAGACAAGTCCCATATTTCGACAAAGATTAAAACAAAACACACCAAATGGGACGAATTTAACTCACATATGGATAAGTTTATACAAAATTTATCCTATACCGATACATTATCTGTCAAAGATGACTACGATAACTTCAAATCAATGCTCGTAACTGCAATCAATAAATCAAATCCTCCCCCTAAAACCAAATCTCTCAAAAAACTCCCTCCAACTCCCTGGTGGGATGAGGAATGTTCCAAAGTAGTGAGAATTCGGAAAGCTAAATCTCTTTCCTATCGTCACAATATGACTATGGAGAACTATCTCATATACAAAAATGCCGAAGCCAATGCCAAAAGGGTATTGAGGTCAAAAAAAAAATCCGGGTGGTACAACTTCTGCAGTTCAGTATCTCCGAACACTCCAATTTCGGAAGTTTGGTCTATGATTCGAAGATTTCGATCCTCCTTCAGTCCAACATCTCCTCGAGCTTCTCATTCTAAATGGATAGACGAGTTCTTGGACAAAATTGCCCCCCCTTCTGTACCTAACTTAGATGAAATAACTCCAATCCACAACACTCCTATGTCTTATCATTGGCTTGACTCTCCATTCACTTTAATTGAATTAAAAAATTGTTTATCAACAGTCAAGGACTCATCTCCAGGCAGAGATGGTATACCTTATAGCATTATCAAAAATAGTAATGATAATGTTCTAAATCACTTTTTATGCATCTTAAATAAAATCTTCCAGACTGGCATAATACCTGATGACTGGAGTTCTCAAATAATCATCCCAATTCTAAAATTAAACAAATCACCCAATTCTGGATCCAACTATAGGCCAATTGCTCTTTCATCCACCCTTAGTAAAATTTATGAAAAATTAATTAAAAACCGCTTAGAATTTTTTGTCGAGAGTAATCATCTTCTCTCTCCATCCCAATTTGGATTTAGGAAAAAGAAATCTACACAAGATAACCTTGCCATCATCAGCACTGATATTAATTTATCCATTTCTAACAAAGAAGTATGTCTTGCAGTCTTTATAGACATAGAAGGCGCCTTTGACAATGTTTCCATCCCAATTCTTAAAAAAAAACTTTTAGGCCTTGGCTTACCCCTCATGTTTGTCCAATCTATTATTAATCTTTTTCTCGATAGGAAAATTTTCATTGAGCTACCAGATGTTACTCCTCAGAGTAGGTCAATTTGGAAGGGTTTACCCCAAGGCGATGTATTATCCCCCTTACTGTATAATATATACACACACGATATGCATGTCACCATTCCCCCTCAAGTAAAAGTTGTTGAGTTCGCAGATGACATAGCTTTCTTCTTATCATCCAAAATCATTCCATCCGCCGTCAAATATCTTAATGAAGCCATGGATGCCCTTTGCACATGGCTTACTTTAAATGGTCTTGAACTTTCAGTACAAAAGAGTCAGTGTGTTACCTTCTCAAATCGTCATAATAACCCCCCTGTTCAAATTTTATTTAAAAACTCTCCAATCCCCAATGCTTCCGAAGTTAAATTTTTGGGAGTAACATTTGATAGGAAACTTAAATGGTCTTCCCACATTAATAATATAGTTACTAAATGTGAAAAAAATTTAAATATTATCAGATCATTGACTGGCGTTTGGTGGGGTGCTCATCCTATCTGCATTAAGTTGCTCTACAATGCACTTATTCGAAGTCATCTCGACTATGCCTGCCCACTTTTTAGTACTGCATCCAAAAATGCACTCAGTAAATTAGACAAAATTCAATCTAAGTCATTGCGAATAATAACTGGCGCGATGCAATCGTCGCCCATCAATTCCCTTCAAGTAGAATGTTCTGATCCTCCTCTTTATTTAAGGCGTCAATTATTTGCTGACAAATTTGTTCTTAAATGTTTAAATTCTAAAAGTCATCAGATTATTCCCAGAGTCTCGTTGTTCAACGACTCAACACATTCATCTACAGTCAGAGCTCGAACTAAACCTCTCCCTGCCATCTGTAAAAATTTTCGCTCTCTCTCAGAGCTTCAAATTATCAAAAATGATCTTCTTCCTTTGTACAAATTAAAATATAGTCACGTCACCCTATCCCCAACGATATTAGAAGGGATCGGCATCCTTAAAAGTCATTCCAATCTCCCAGCCCGTACTGTCAATAATATGTTCAATGACATTATTTCTTCTAAATGGCCCAACTCTTCTCTTTTATTTACTGATGGCTCCAAATCTCCAGACTCTCCTAACTGTGGTATTGGTATTAACGTTTACCACAATAATTCTAATGAAAGAATATTTTATTCAATTTCAAACCAATTTTCAATATTTTCTGCCGAGTGCATTGCGATTATTGAATCTCTCAAATATATAATAAAAAATAATTTTGAACATTCTCTTGTCCTCTCTGACTCTCTCAGTTCCCTCCAAAAACTTAAAACAAGTCCTCTTCTTCATCCTGATGATCACTTTGTATGTCTTATTCGAGTATTGATAACCTCCATTCAAAGCTCTGGAAAAACTGTCACTCTGATTTGGATTCCTGGACATGTTGGCATAGTGGGTAACGATATTGCTGATTCCTTGGCAAAACAAGGAGCGTCTAACCCTACCGTTACCCTCGTAAATCATATTCCCCTGTCTGATATTTTTTCCATCATCAAAGATAGATCCCACAATGTTTGGACAGAGTATTGGAACATTGCTAGTCAATCCAAGGGTGCCCGCTACGCCTCAATACAAAGGACTATCCCATCAAAACCGTGGTTTCAAAAATTCCCCCATTTTTCCAAAAAAGAAATTTCCTTACTTATTCGTATGAGAATCGGACATTGTTCCGTTCCTTCTCACCTTTATAAAATTCATGTGCTTGACTCTCCAGATTGTACGTTCTGTGGTCTAGATGTGGGAACTTTAGATCACATATTTTTTGATTGTCCCTCTCTAAATAAATATCCTCTCTTCTATCAAGCGTTATCAAAAATTGCCTCTCCTCCATTCAACATCTCATCTCTTCTAAGTCTGAACTCTACTCCAATCTTCCATAAAATTCTGAAATTTGCACATTTAAATAAAATTAATATATAAATTCTCCTTTCCTTTTTCTGTAATTATAAATGATGGCCTAGAACACCCTTGAAGGGTGAAAGCCAGAAATAATGGAAAAAAAAAATACGTTGAAGCCTTCGTGTTTGTTTATGAGAGGAAATTGTCAATTTGGCTTTTCAAACCTTGTGCTAAGTACAGGCGAGCACAAACAAATATTTTTGAAGTGAAACTTCTATAGCCCCGCCGTGATTTGCATTTCAGATGACACGGAAATGACGATTACTGCACCTGCGACGCACCAACTGCGCTCATTGGCCGCTTTGATTACGGTGTCACCTTAAAAGGCTCCTATCGGTTGAGATATGAAACGGAAATTACGCTGGTCTGCGCTCATTGGTCGCTTTATTTACATGAGCTCCACACAGGAGGCCCTGAGGAAAATAATTTTCCTCAGCGCCTATCATCTTTGGGGATGCCGTTTGGAGGGTTTTTTAAGAAAAGGAAGGAGAGGAGTGTTCTGGAAGGAAAATGGTTTAAGGGGCTGGTCATCTGTCTCCAAGACCTAGACAAACCTCACCCCATGAACCCGGGCACCCCTGCTAAATCACCAAACGTAGCGAACCACTTGGGGTGACCTATGGCAGAGGTGTTGGTTATCCAATAAAGGTTCCCGGGGCGGCGGTACCCATTCCCGCCTCCCAAATTGAATTTACATGAGCTCCACACAGGAGGCCCTGAGGAAAATAATTTGCCTCAGGGCCTGTCATCTTCGGGGATGCTGTGTGGAGTTTTTTTTAAGAAAAGAAAGGTGCGGAGATTTTTGGAAAGGAAAAGGGTTTTGGGTAAGAATTTGGAGTTCAGTGTGTCCTGGTCATCCGCCTCCAAGATCTAGACAAGCCTCACCCATGAACCCGGGCATCCCTGCTGAACCACAGAGGTGTTGGTTATCCAATAAAGGTTCCCGGGACGGCGGTACCCATTCCCGCCTACCAAATTGATTTATGACCTCTTTGATTATGAGCTCACTTTTCAAGGATTGTATTGGTAAAGTTTCGCTTCTACCGCGTGTGAACTGCACTCGATTTTTTTAATTTTGTAGTTTATATTTATGTCTCCATATTAAATTGGGAGGGAAGTGTTTTTTTTTATGAGGGCGGGAGATTTCCAAACCGAATGCGAAAAAATTCCCGAGCGCTCAAAGTTGAAGTCGATTATATAGCTGCACGCTCCAGTGGATAATCAATTAACCCCTCAAGCTAATGTTTTCGCTTTCGGAACAACTTGTTAGATTATAACAAAATAATGTTAACCCTTCAAAAATTTGGCATTTTTTTCGGATGGTCAAAATATTTTCGCTTTACAATAAAATGCAAATATTTAGAATATTTCTGAACACATTCAAAAACCAAAAACTGTTTTAGAAAGGTGATGAAATACGCTTTCAAATTATAGAATTTGAATTTTTTTTTTTTTTTAATTATAAAATTTTTGCATACAAACATAAAAAAGTTTTCAAAATGGCTCACCTTTTGTTTTTTCTAACTAAAGTTACTGATAATAAAAAAAAATTAAAACACATACATATTTTATTAGACAAATGTATAACAAACACATATTGTAACCTCACTTTTTTGTCGCTCTATGAAAAATAATTTATAAAAAATTCCCGAAGTTTCATATTCTTTTTTCAATTTGCGATTCAAAACTTTGTGTACATAAAAGTGTACATTATACTTTTTTGGTGACTATTTTTTAGATTGAAATATAAAGCATGATGTTTTTCCTTTCTAATACCGATTAGAACATATTTCTAACTATGATAGTAAGGGAGTTACGGCGTTTTATATGACACCTATGTGCGTTGGGACAAATATGGTCTCCTGTGATTAAACGGGTTAAACCTAACGCCATCTAGGATCTGTTATGTGTAGCTCAGTGTACCTACATGTTTTACATGTAGGTACACATTTTTTTAAAATTACAAACTCCGGTCGTTTAGATTCATGTAGACCTATGTTTAAAAATCTGAAAATTCTAACAGTCACAGACATATATATAATGGAGTTATGCATGTTAGTGCGATCATCTACAGACAAGTTCCCACTAAAAAACTCAACACATAAATACGCTACAAGGCTCACAGAAAACCTATTAATACCAAAAGCAAACAAAACAACATTCCAAAAAGGACCATACTACATGGCCATTAAAGTATATAACAACCTTCCACATAACATTAAACAAATACAAGATACACACAAATTCAAATCGTCACTAAACACTTTCCTTGTTAATAAATGTCACTACACGTTGAGTGAATACCTCACGTAAATGAAACGCCTATTTTTATTGGTATATATATTTGTATATATATTTTTTTTTTCATTGGAATATTGTTATTTTATCTGTATAAACATTGTAACTATAATAAAACAAATAATATTATATAAACATTGTAATTAAATAAATGTGGTTAGCTGGAAGAAATGGGGTCTACCCATAAGCTACACCTTTTGTAATTTTTATTTTACAATAAAATTTTTTTGATTTGATTTGATTTGATTTGATTTGATTTGATTTACTTTGCGAGAATAAATTCTTCTGTTCAAGTCTAATTACCGTGTTTCATTTTTCATTACAACATTAGGTCTCATAGAATTCGTTGTGTCTCCCTTACTATCTATCATGGTAAGAAATATGACCTTTTTTTACAATCGTTTCACACCGGAGGCTCTGAGGAAAATATTTTTCCTCAGAGCTTTTGTTATCTTAGGGCATGCTGTGTGGAGGGTTTTTTAAAGGAAATTATGGAGTGGAAATACTGGAAAGTAAATAGGTATGCGGGGTGGGTAGGAATCTAGGGGTCGGTGTGTCCAGGCGTGACGGACGTGTGAATCCATCCATCCAACCATGGTGCAAGGCTATGGGTCGAGAGATTCCGGCTGAATATGATAAAAGACCATCCCCTACCAGTCTCTCTCAATTCTGACCACCACGCAGCAGGCAGGCAGACGCATCGGCCGCCAAGATCTGGAACAACCTCACCCCATGAACCAGGCACCTCTGCTAAGGCAAAAAACGTAGCGAACCACTTGGGGTGACCTATGGCGGAGGTGTTGGTTATCCAATAAATGGTTCCCGGGGCGGCGGTATCCATACCCGCCTCTCAAACTGAAAACTTAAACTATGTTAGAAAGAGAAAAATCTATAATACTTTATATTCAAACTAGCAAACCCGGACACACAATGCTGTGGCTAACGGAACACAACGCCATCTACTGACAATGCCATTACCAAACCTGTATAACCAACGCTATCTATTAATTTGCGTACATATCAAATTCACACCACCCGCTTGTAAGCCCGCTCTCCGCTGCCCGCATATTATATTATATATTTCAACCAATTTACACAAACCTTGATAAATTATATACACAAAACCTTCCTCATGAATCACACTATCTATTGGTGAAAACCGTATGAAAATCCGTTGCGTAGTTTAAAAGATCTAAGCATACAGACAGCTGGAGCGACTTAATTGTATAGGTACTGTGTAAAAGATCTAAAAATTAACCGTAAAAGAAGCGAAATTAAAAAAATAAACGATTATGCAACCAAACTTTCTTATTGCAATTTGATAAAAAAAGGATGATTTTTGGAATTCTTTTATTTATTATTTTTACATGGAACAACAAAAAAGTGAGGTGACAGGATACACAAAAAGTGTGGGCATTTTATTTTTTTCGTTATCTGTAATTTTTGTTTTAGTTTAGAAAAAATGTAAGGTGAGCCATTTTTCAAAACTTTTTTTTGTTTGCATTCAAAGTTTTTATAATTCAAGAATTATATGTTGATTTTGAATCTTTAAATATGAAAGCGTATTTTATTAACAGTTTCTAGTTTACGGATACGTTCAGAAATATTAGATTCTTTTCGATTTTATGGCCAAGCGGAAATATTTCGACCCTCTAATAAAATATGACCGAGGCCTGAGGAGTTAATCTCTCTGGGGCCTGATTTAAGCGACTAAAATGGCGACATCGATTTTATTTCACTCAGTGAATACACTACTACTAGGGATGTGACTTTTACATAAATAAACGATTACATTTAAAATAATCGATTATTTTGCTTAACATGAAAAATCGATTTATAAATAACCGATGTTTTAGAAAATTAAAATCGCTCTAAAAAAATCGATTATTATTGGAGAAAAATCAATTTTAATCGATTTTTTCATAATCGATTATTTTTTCACATCCCTATTCCGGTCTAATGATTAATCGCAGCAGGGCTGTGAATTAGGGATGTGACTTTTACATAAATAATCGATTATTAAATTAATGATTATTTATCTTAGCATGAAATATCGATATATAAATAATTTTTTTCATAATCGATTATTTTTTCACTTCCATAACGATTACAGTTTTTCAAAGTTAGTGCTAACTAAACAATGCCAGTTACAATAATAACCATACCATCGATCTTTCCTTAATCGGAGAGATTCACGAAAATACAAATCCGATAGTATTTACACCTGCCAGCCGCCGTTCCTCACGCTAGCTGTTAACACAAGTGGCGCCATTTTTTTTGCATTATTAGCTACTTGCTGAATTCGGTTCTGTTACAAAAGCAGCTTTTTAACAAACTTCAAAGTTAGTGCTAACAACACCGGGTAATATTTTAGGTCGTTGAAATAAATTTTCAGTTAGCGCGACTCAACTCGATTCCCATCCCCAAGTTTTCAAAAACAGCGAAATGATTTCAATTAATTAAGCTTGCGCCGTGTTCAAATCAACCCTTGTAATTTTCTCACTCGAACACTGAATGAAAAAGTCCTAGATTGGCCGTTTAGCATATATAGCCGATGGCCTCCTTGGTCGAAGGGTATGGGCTTTCGAGTAGCAAGTAAATTTTGTTTGATTGTGTTTTTTTTTCAATTTGGGAGGCGGGTACGGGTACCGCCGCACCAGGAACCATTTATTGGTTAACCAACAACAACCAATATATGTGTATGTGTACGTTTATGTGTGTATCTGTGTATTAATGTGTGTATATGAATGTATGTATGTACATGTATAAGCATGCATATGTGTATGTGTACATGTACATTGTTTTCTATGCTCATAGTAATGAGACCGGGTTCATGGAGTGAGGTTTACCTACCGCGTGGCCGGATCGAGAGAGACGGGTTAAGGGAGACCTTTTGATCTCTTCAGTCAGACTCTCCCGACCCGTTGCCTCGCACCTAGTGGGAGGGATGGATTCAAACGTATGTCACTCCTGGACACTTTGATTCCCTGATTCCTACCTGTCCAAACCATTTTTCCATCCCAGAACTACCACTCCTTCCTTTCCCTAAAAATACCATCCACACAACCCTCCCCAAAGGTGACATAAGCCTTGAGAGTTTAATTTTCTCATGGCTTCCTGTATGAAGCAAACGAAAAAAATAATGATAAATATTTTTTTTAAAACATACACACACTCACGAAGACACATTTCCTTGACAAATCAGAATCATGCAATTTCAACACCCCTTTGAAAAGTCATTAACAACAATCGGAGTGTGAAGTTCACATGCGGTAGAAGTGAAACTTTCAGTTAACTAAAGTAAACTAAGAGTAGAGAGGTTACAAAGCACCGCACAAAGAGTAGACCGATAGGCTACGATACACCGCACAAAGAGGAGTCCGATCCTATCGATATATATGTTTGCCTCTTTTTAGTGTCGCTTTTTTTCAAATAACAATGGTGCTAAAGAAGTTTTCACTGCAAAAACAACTCTTTTTATATTTTATCTTTATTTTTATTTTATTTTTTACTTTATTTATTTTATCTAACAATAAAAAGCTTAAGTAGAAGTGGTCAGGCCATACAATCAAAGGAAGTGAAAAATGGTCAAAATTAGTCATGAATTGGTTCACAAGTGACAAGAAAAGAAAACGAAGTAGACCATTTAGACGGTGGGTTGACACCATCAAAGCCACAGCAGGTGGTACATGGACAAGAGTAGCTAATGATAGAGAGAAATGGTGACAGTTTGTTGGTGGAGGCCTTTGTCAACTAGTGACATACAGACAGGGAGTCGATGCATGATAAGTGTATAAATGTTATAAATAATGTAATTTAATTTACTGTCTGATGAAAGGATTAAAGTGATGATGTCCATATCCAGAAATAAAAACTCAATTTTTTTTGACAAATATTTTTTTTATTTGGCTTAAAAAATATCTCCAACCCCAAATTTTAACTTTCCTACTTCCACTCCACCATTTTTAATTGCGATTTTTGTATTTTTGTATGAACAAATTTAACCGTTTTGCGTATTTCCAACAGAACGAAATTATTTATGTTGCTGAATGTCAGATGGCGCTTCGTCCGCCTCATCGAACTTTCATCCACATATGCGCAAGACATTCACGAGAAGCGTCGCATCATTTTGATATTTCATTCGGCATCATGTTCTCGCGTGGGCAAACCATCGAGCTTATTTGTGTTGGCTAAAGACGGACTGACTAAAATATCGTACGCTTAATTGCTCTTCGAAATTAATATTGTTTTTCTTTATTTTATTTTCCTACCTTAGTTGATGTTTTCTTTTTGTTTTTATCGGCGGTCATCGCCAACAGTGTTCCATTCCTCTATATGTCATAGATCCCATCCCCACACAATTACAATACATTCGTTATTTTTTATTTAACAACCAAAATATTCACTAGAAATAATTTGTAAGGCAGAACAACGTTTGTCGGGTCAGCTAGTGTAGATATATATTGCTGTAAGTATAAAAAACGACTGTACCAGGTTGAATCGGGCAATACCTTTTTTATACAATTTTTTCACATAATGATCATTTGTATTGTCCCAAAAAATACTAAAATAATAAAGTTACGCTAGATATTTAAAATTACTGACTGCTACGTATGCTAGTAAGGGAGGACGATTTCCAAGAGACCTATATGAGTTATTTCATAAAGCAGGAAAAATTGTCTGATGGGTTAATGACATTTTGAAGGAGTGATGAAGTTATACATTATTGAGTATTTCAGTCACCGTTTACAAACACATATTACCATGCATCTTCAGTGCGTGGGACCATCTAATAATATTTAAGTCGGTGGCTTCAGTAAACAAAGGCGGGTTGAATATCGGCGCGCATTGTTTTGAAAATAATAGCATTTTTGATTTATTTAAGTGAATTATTATTCTCGTATAACTGGGGGCGAGTAATTAGCAATGGCGCATTAAACAGCCGCCTTTTAGAGCACCCTCGAAGCCTTTTAGTATTAATGACTAAGGAGTTTGCATAAAGCGAATAGCTGAACGTAACGCAGAATGTTGAATAATTTTAATAATTTTTATTTTTTTTATTGTTGCAGTAAAATAATTTTAGAAGCAATGTTTTCTTTAAATCAGCAGTATAGGATATTTACGACTTTGTCGCATCAGCAGTCTATAAATTTTTCACAATTTTGTTGCATCTCCAGTTTAGTAAATGTTCACTACTTTATTGCATCAACAGTAATATTTTTTTAATCAGCAGTATAGGAAATTTACGACTTTGTTGCATCAGCAGTCTATAAATTTTTCACAACTTTGTTGCATCACCAGTTTAGTAAATGTTCACAACTTTGTTGCATCAACATTGTACAAAATATTCACCACTTTGTTGCACCTACGATCTATAAAATTAATGTTGACAACTTTGTCGAATCTTTGATTTTGCTTGTTGCTTCTATAGTCTATAAAATGTTGACAAGCTTATTGAATCAACAGTCTCTAAAACGTTCACAACTTTGTTGCATCAGTCTATAAAATTTTCTGTTCACATTTTGTTGCATCAGTCTATAAAGCGTTGACAACATTATTGCATCACCAGTTTAGTAAATGTTCAAACTTTGTTACATCAAAAGTCCATGAAATATTCACAACTTTTTTGCATCACCAGCCTGAAAAAGTTTCCACAAGTGTATCGCATCAGCAGTCTAAGAAATGTTCACTACTTTGTTGCACCAGTAGTCTATGAATGTTTAAAACTTCGTTACAACAGCAATTTTTTTTAAAATAGCAGTCTATTTAAAACCAGCCCACAAAATTTTCACTACTTTGTTGCTCAAAAGTCTACGAAGTGTTCCCAGCTTTGTTGCATCACCAGCCTACAAAATCTTCCACAACTTTGTCGCATCAGTAATATAGGAAATGTTCATTATTTTTTTTGCATCAGCTGTCTAGTAAATATTCTCAACTTTGTTGCATCAGCAATATTCGAAATGTTGACAGCTTTGTTCATTAGCAGTCTATCCAAACCAGCCCAAAAAATGTTCACATTCTTAACAATAATAATTGGCTAATTTATATACCGCCGTTTTCGTGGAAAATCACCTCAAGGGCGCTGTACAAATAATATATAAAAGAATTAATATTACTGGCTTAAAACTAAGATTTACAATTACAACTAGTGACTAACATCTAAGACTTATAGCTACTTATAATACTGGCTTACAACTAAGATTTACAATTATAACTAGTGACTTACATCTAAGACTTATAGCTAGTGACTTATGACTAAGACATATAGATTCTAACCTAAAACTGGTGACTTATTAACACACATATTTACAATTAAGATAAGCGCCAGAAGAAGTAGGAAGTTTTTACATAATATTACAATTCGAGAATACGGGTGCAAAAAGTATAATGAAGGTTAACTGGATTTACGGGAAGGTATAGATATTTTAAATAAATAAATTAATTTAATAGTCAATCTTTACTGCATTAAGGTGATTCATCGCTCACCAGTAAACAGATTGAGGTATCACAATTAACAGATTACATTAAACAGATTGAGTTAACTATAAACAAAGAGAAAAGAGGAAAAAAAACTATTAAAAATTTCAAAGTTTAAATAGAATGATGAATTTATGGAAAGGAGTATCGGAAAAAGTGAGTTTTCAGTTTGGATCTAAATTTCGCCGAGTTGGTTATGCATCTCAATTCCATAGGAAGTTTATTCCAAGCTTCGGGGCCGGATACTGCGAATGCACGATCACCAAACTTAGTGTTCGGATTTCGCTTAGGTTCTTTCAACCTTCCAATTGCAGAAGATGTCGCTGATCTAAGAGTTGACTGCCTTAGACCAATATTTTCCGGAATGCATAGTTCAGAGATATAGGGAGGAGCCATTTCATTGATAGATTTAAACACCATCCAGCATAACTTGTATTGGATCCTTTCAGGACACTTCAGCCAGTGAAGATTTCGGAGGTGTTCCGAAATGTGCGAAAATTTGGGTACTCCAGTGATAAGTCGTGCTGCGGCGTCGAAAACTGATTTTAGTTTGTCAGTTTGACATTTAGGAAGACTTGCATAGGTGCCATTGCAGTAATCAAGACGTGATACTATATACGAGTTCACAAGAAGCTTAGTTGCTTCTGTAGAAAGGTTCCTACGAACTGACTTAAGTTGTCTAAGGTAGAAGAACCCCGTGCTAATGGTCATATTTACCTGGTCCTATGCACCATTCTTGTTACATTAACAGATTTTAAATCATAGAATGGGAAGCCGCGAGAAAAAGCTATTTAAAAATAAAACAAGGTAATAAATATGTAATGAAGCCAGCTAAGTAAATTCTCTTAGGATTTGAAGTTTGATCTCCAGTTCTTAATAAGTCTGTAAGTTATAATTTGTTAGTTAGAAAATTAAGTTATAAAATTAGATAAACCTTCAGAAGTTTGTTGTGGGCGTGTTCGTGTTCCCAAAGTTAGCTTAATAAAATTTAAAATTAAAAATACAAAACATAAACATACCAGATGGACTCTTGTACACGCTAATCTAACTAAACGGATATAACGCCGGATGACGACCGCGAACTTGCTTCGTAGAGAGAAGACGAGAAGGGACGGGACTTCCAGCCTCCTTAGCCGGGGACGGCGCGGAATCCAGAGAGCCTAGGCCTTTCTTCTATTTGGGAAGAAGGCCGCTACACCTCTAAGGAGCGTATCCAGCCTCTGGCTATCTCAACAAGCTCCATTCAAAAACTGCGTACTTCGGTAGAACTGTCAGCAATCCGTGACTTCACGACGCGGGGTCATAATGGCATATTATTGTAGCCAGCACAAGGGCCAAATCACTTTACAATTTCGTGTCCAAAAATATTTCCACAAAATGGCCAACTACCAACATCGGAAAAAGTGGGATTTGCGTATCATCCACTACAAATAAAACCGTACACGAACTTCTCGTGTTACGTAAAAACACCCCGCGCCTTTTTAAGTTAAAATCAACTTAGATTCACATGATTTAACGAAATTGAAACACCTTAATGGTGAGTGACTCAATCACCAACCCTCTGCCATTGCTGCCAGCAGGAAGTCGCCATAAACAAAAAAGACAATCTCTCTTCTCCAAAAAATTACCAGTCTCCAAAAAAAAACCATAGACAAAATATCCAGATAGGCAAGAACTGCACCAGTCACATAATATTTATGTGACATGTATACTCTCACTTCTTTTTTTTTTTTTTTTTACAGTGAATACCGCACAAGAATCTCAACTGCTCCCGTCTGGAGCCAGTGAGACTATGGCATCCCCAATTGGGGTATGTTGTGAGGCTTAAGGTAGTGGGGAGGGGAAGGAGGTAGGGAAGAGGAAGGTTGGGAAGTACCTGGCTATTCAGATCTGGTCACTAAACACGGCTAAAGCCATTTTCAAGCAACGTTTCAATTCTGAATGGTGGTCTTACACCAGGGCGATACTGATAGTATCTTCCACTCTGGAACATGCCGCAAATATACTATATATTATTTTAAATGAATTAATTGTGAAATAACACAAATTAATCAAATAAAATTTATTTGCGCATGCCGGGTTCGAACCCGCGACCTCCGGATTGTGAGACAAGAGTCTTACCCACTGGACTACGGAGGTCGTCTTCTACTTCTGCTGCAATTGAGAAAGATTTTAAAAAATTAGAAACATAGAAACATCTAGATCGATTCCCACTGAAGATTTGAATTATATCTTCTTTTCTGCCATCTTTTTTTTTCTTTTTTGTCTTTATTTCTTTTTTCACATTTTTCTTTTTTTTTCTTAAAAACACATTGTTTACATTAGTTCCACACAGGAGTTCCCGCCTTCAGAGCCTAAGTTTTTTTGAAGATGCCGTGTGGAAGGTCTTTTTAAGGAAAGGAAGGAGAGGAAGTTCTGAAAAGGAAAGCGATATGAGGAGTGGGTAGTAATCTAGAGGTCAATGTGCCCAGAAGTGACGGACGTACGAATCCATCCCTCCATGTGCTATGCAAGGCAATGGGTTGGGAGAGTTCTGCTGGAGAAGTAAAAATGTCTCCCTCAACCAGCGTCTCCAGATCCGACCTACCACGCATAAGATTGGCAGACGCATTCGCCGCTAAGACCTAGACAATCCTCACCCCATGAAACCGAACACTAAGACACCAAGCGTAGAGAACCACTTGGGGTGACCTATGGCAGAGGTGTTGGTTATCCAATGAATGCTTTGTGAGTGGCGGTACCCATTCTCGCCTCTAAACTGATATACATATATGAAACTGTAACATTTTTTTATTTTATTTTATTTTTAAATGAAATGCTAGTTATAAAATATAATGTACATTTAGATGATGTAATAATTTGCGTACAACTTCATGTTCAAATATGTCAATACCACTCTTCCATGGAAGCATTAGCTTGTGTCTGGAAGAGTAGTGTTCATTTTTTAATGCTTTATTTTAAGTTCTTAAATTACAATGTGAATGTAAAATACAATAAGTTTTAAGTTCGGTGATATGTAATTATAAGTGTTGTTATGACCCTCTTTGCTGGCTTCAAAACCAACACCCTCTCCGGGGCCAAGGGGGCCCTAACATGTCCCAGGCCAGCTCACAGCAGAGACAAAAGTACCCTCTATTCCAGGGGCAGGTCGCACGATTGCTACAGAATTCTCTCTCTTCCACGGGCGTCTGGGGAAGTACACTCTAGGAAATACTCCTGCCGAGGCAGATTAACAACAGGATTGAATTAAATAGATTCATGTATTGCAAATTCAAAACACAGTACATAGGTCATTACAGTACAATTCAATACAAGAAATGCATACTATACAAACCTAGCTATCGTGTTTATACCTCATGATCTCTGAAAACGAAACTCTCTGAGTGATGGCTTTTCGCGGGAGTTTACAGTCTATCGTTAAAGGACACAATCAAAAGAGGAAACAATTGTACAGCTTACATGATGTTCGGGGATCTTCGTCTTCCGGCTTCCAGGGGCACCTCCCGAGTTTAGGACAGAACCGAAGTTTACACAGGCATGGCGAAATACCAGCGCTAAACCCGTAGGTACTTCAATTAACATCGCAGATGTAATTGCGTTCAATTCGATCGACAGGAGTTGGCCGCGAACTCGGTGATTCGACCCGACGAGCGTAACGTGCGCCCAAGGCGGCTTGCAATTCTCAACTGTGTGGGCAGACGGGGATTGCGCGCGGTAGGGCAGAGGGGAGAGGACGTGAGGAGCCGGGAACAGGGGGGAGAGCAGGGTATTGTGTTGTCTGCGGCGATTTTAGGGACTCGAATTCTCTGTCGTTTAGGGCGTACCATAACAGTATTTATCAAACAATTTTACTATTTGGATAATGTATCTAAAATTATTGTAATTAGTTGCTAAAAACAAAACAAAGTTTAACTTATTTGAATAACGGAGTATCTCTTGGAAACCGAGTTATAAGTTACTAGCTGACCCGGCCACGCGTTGCTGTGGCTAATAAAACACTTTGTAAAATCCAACCTTAGTAACCACCGCCGTCTTTGAGTTCATCGCTAAGAGATCATCAGTGCGGTTTGCACGTGAGCTAGCTCGTTGCCCATTTGATTGACTTCGACGATCTATGTCAGCTCGTCTTTTCCTTGGCATATAACAGTAAATAAAGTTCTCACGCACTGACAAACTGATGATAGAAGATTTTGAATTTTAACAGAATGACATTTGACGTTTGACAGTGACTGAAATATGACAATCAGATTTTTTTTTTTTGCATTCCAATTCTAGATTACATCGTGCTTTTGAAAGTAGGTAGGAACAGTCGAACTGTTTACATGAGAAAATGAAATTGTTGTTTTTACTATCTTCCTCACAATTTTTTCATATTATCTCACCATTTAAACCTTTCCTGGACTACGACAAACATTTCAAAACCAAAATCACCTAAATCGGCCCAGCCGCTCTCGAGTTTTAGCGAGACAAACGAACAGCAATTGATAAGAATAATAAGATAAGAATATATAATGTGTATAGTAAGCTATCCGTAAAAGATAGATATATGCTTTGCGGATTTTTTCGTAGATCTATAAAAGAGTAATATTCCACCATTAATTGTTTTATTATATCCCAAAAGGATTAGGCAGCGTTTTCGATTAAAGCTACCAGGCGGCTGGACTTTTTTCCGACAATTCTAACAATTATAGTTATGTTTCAACCAATTTACACAACTCCTGGACAAATTACATACTTAAGCCTTCCTCACGAAACACTCTATCTATTGGTGAAAACCGCATGAAAATCCGTCAAGCAGTTTTCGAGTTTATCGCGAACAGACAGACAGACAGACCTCGCGGGGGACTTTAATTTATAATATGTAGAGATTCTTGAGATTAGATTAGTCGGAAACTTTTTTTTTTTTTGAGATTATCTTTAAAATATTTTTAACAGTGTTTATTAATTGGATTTTATCATTAATTTTTCTAATTTCATCCGGTAATGATTGGGCATGAAAAAATATATTTATGTCTAGTACGGTTTTCAGTTATAAATCGATACTTTTCTTTAAGTTTTCCTTATAATTAAAATTAGCCATCTTGCCCTTATAAAACGTCTTTCATAACACAGATGAACTCTTAGCGTGGATGACATCACACGTTCTCTTATAAAATAAAGACTAAGTAACCATCACGCCGCCGTTTCCCCGCAAGGGTAATCATAAAATAAAGACAGTATATGAAATTATTCTGAAAATATATGCCACTTGAGATTCATCACGCACAATTGATCATTGCTGATCATAGACATCCAAATGGATAGACAAGAAGATGCAGATGAGGCGTTAAACCAAACTATGGAGGGCAAAGAGGGGAAAGATGACTGTGATTCGTTAAAAAATCAATCTGACAGTATATAGGCATCTCGCATTATAATATCACCATTTAGTTCTTAAAAGCAAAATCTGCTTTTGAATGAATAGACCTTTTTACGTGGGAGCGCGAATTGCCCGCCACGTTATTAACAAATTTGCGTACTCCAAATGCGGCAAAGGAAAGTTCGCCCTTTTTCACAGAGTAATATTTTGTTGCCGTATTTAGTTAATACACTTTTACAAACGTTTCATAATTTACTTACCCCTGTAACCAGCGACGAGCTCACTGAAGAAACGCCCACATTCGCTATATCCACATATTATATTAGGGTATAATGTATATCACAAGCTCTCATTTTTGTTCGTAAAATATACGATGCGTGCTCGGCGCTGGTCAGAACAAGAATGATGACGTCACATTTTTTATATTCAAGAGAGGCTCTCGTAAGCCGAGCCGGCTCCATGGAACCGTTATGGGGAGGGGGAAATAATACGCTTTTATCACTTAGGGCAGGTCCAGATATATTCATATGTCCATGTTGCTGATTGATTTTTTTGTTCTAGGAATGTCCTTCGGGTGTCGTGGATGAGGATTGCTTCAAACATATTTTCGCCCAGTTTTTTCCCCAAGGAGGTAAGACTTATTTCTATTTGTAAAAAAACATTTTAAATTGAATGAAAACCAACCCTACTAACTCCCCGCAGAGATAGGCAGAGTTTTTTTTTTACATTAACTCCACACAGGACGCCCTGAGGAAAATAATTTCACTCAGGGCCTATGTCATCTGGGAAGATGTGTGGAGGGTCTTTTTGAGGAGAGGAAGGAATGAACATTGGTCTTGAAGAGACCCATGTTGTAGGAAGGAGGAAACACAGAGGCCGGAAAATCATTCCACAGCAGAGCTGTTGAACACAAGAACGAGTCGAAGAAACGACCCGTTCTCATGTGACAAATGTCAACTGTGTACAAATGTTGGGCACGCGTTTGGCGTGTTTTCCGACTATGCACCGGTGCTGAAGGGATCAATGGGGCTAGTTCCTCGGAGCATCTTCCATTGTAATACAGGTAGAACAAGGATAGCATTCCCACCCAACGCCTGTGGTCTTATTTTGGAGCTCCAGACCAGAGGTGGCTGCCAAATTCAACCGTGGGGCGCACTTGTGATTAGTACAGGGTTACCAGTTGTGTACTATTAAAGTGCCTGCGGGCCCTGTACAGTACTCCCAGTTTTTGGGAGGCTAACTTTACTCTGGTGAACAGACCACCACACAACTCTCGTCTCAGCATACACCCTTTGGTTCTTTCACAATCACATATATTACTCATCTGGGTAGTATGTTTACGAGAGATGGGAAGGCTGATAGAGATATTGAAAGAAGTGTAAATGCAGGTAACTCCATTAATGGGGGACTGAATGCGGTTGGCGCTAATAAAAAAAACTGTCAAAAGAAGCGAAGCTAGCAGTCCACAATGGAGTCCTGGTACCTACCCTGATGTATGGCTGTGAGGCATGGAACTGGCAGAGGAAGGATGAAACTAAACTGAATGCTGTTGAAATGAGATCCCAGAGGCGTATGTGTGGTAAAACAATGTATGATCGCGTGAGAATTATGGATGTCAGATTGATGTAAGTATAATGAGTAAGCAAAAATGTGAATGGTAGAAGAAGTCGAGAACGCCCAAGAAAGACATGGCACGACCAAGTGAATCAGATTCTTGAGTCGGGCCATGTCCAGAGTCAAAATAATAGAAGACGATGTATGAATGTGAACGAGGCAAGGAGTGTGTGCCGAGACCGAGTTGTTTGGCGTTCCGTCCTCTCTGCCTACACATGCGGGGAAACGACGTGATGGTTAGTTAGTTAGTAATATCATTGAAGAAGACGTTAACACTACTAATCTATACAAAAATATGAAAGAGAGCAAGACACAACAAAAGAAAAAGCTTAATGAAGAGATGGCAGTGGCCTAATTGGGTTAGCTGTTCATCCCGGTAAGACGAGGGGTTTTGGGTTCGAATCCCTGTTGTGACCGTTATTTTTCCGTGTCTTGTTCTCTTTCATATTTTCGTTAGAGTTAAATAGAGTTGTTAAATAGAGTTGTTCTAAAAAAATAGATATTTTCAATAGCACCGAAAGCACTTACAAAAAAGCATTTCAAGTATGTTTGTAAAACAGTTTTTAATTTACATTTTGTTTCCAATAACGTGATTGTAAATTTTAGAAGTATCAATTTTTCATCACAATCAAGATTTTCAATTTTTATGTAAAAAAATTATTAGTTCTGTATTTAAAGAGGTATTCTAGTCTAGAAAAAAAATAAAATTTTAGATTTTCACGGCCAAAAATTATTTTGTTATTAGTTTTTGGGGTATTATGCCGTGTTGCGCTACCTCCTTCTTTAGCCAAAGTTTCGGACAGCGTCGCAGTGTCCATCATCAGGGCAGATGTGTAATAGTTAGGGGTGATGTTAGTACTTATCTACTTAGGAGCGATACCGTGTCGCCAGCTCCACTCCTCTACGAGATGGCGCTACAGTATATTTCAACATGTTTTTTTGGGGTTAGCCTTGATGTAACCGTCAATTACCGGATACCAAGAACTATTGAGTTTAGCTCCGTCGTCTCTATTAATATTTATATTTATAAGAAACGTTGGCTAAAGAAGGAGGTAGCGCAACACGGCATAATACCCCAAAAACTAATAATAAAATAGAAAAAAATCTTCATTTTTCAATAGTTTAGACATTCAAAAATATCTCCTCAAAAGGATTGTAATGAACTAATTTACTTGAAATTTGGCGTGAGCCTTCTCTATACATTACTCTATCACAATTACTAAAATTATAATAAAATTTCAATTTAAAAAAATCGAAAAAGTCCAAAAGAACTGATAAAAAAATGTATTCTTATTTCAGACAACGGCCATTTTGCAAATGGTTTTTATGGTTTGGATAAATAATAACTTTTTTTTTAGATTACTATGTGAGTTGCAATCGCGTAAACCAGGGAAGGTAATTTTTTGAGACCCCCCACATCAACACCCTGTAACTTTTTGAATTGTTTGCTTGATTTTTTTTTAATGTATTATTTAATGTTTAATCAACATGTCGTAAAATAATGGTTATTAAAAAAATATTAGATTTTTATTGCTCCTAAAAATTATCTACAATTCATGCTTCTAGACTAGATTATCCCCTTAAAAGAATTTGTACGGTGTACACATAATCTTGATTTTTATTTTCAGATGCAACAAAATACGCCCATTACGTTTTCAATACGATAAAACGAACACAGGGCAGCAAAATCAACTTTGAGGTGAGTGACAATCTCTACATATTATAAATTAAAGTCCTCCGCCGCGTCTGTCTATCTGTTTGTTCGCGATAAACTCAAAAACTACTTAACGGATTTTCATGCTGTTTTCATCAATAGAAAGAGTGATTCATGAAGGTAAAGGTATATAGTTTGACAAGGTTTTCTGTAAATTGGTTGAATTATATTAGGTCCTTACATATGAAATTGGCGTTTTGTATGGGAGGAATATAAAGTCGATTTAAAAAAAAATATAATATATTTATTTAATCAAAGTATGTACAATTGCTATCTATGCACTTTTGCCATCTCATAGGTAGTTCATCGATCCCTTTACTAAAAAAACCATTCGGATGGGAATCAATAAAATCTTTGAAGGTGGTTTGGACTGCCCCATCGGAGTTGAATTTTTTCCCTTACAAGCAGTTATCCAAATTTCTAAAAAAATTGTAATCTGTTGGGGCAAGGTCCGGAGAGTACGGGGGATATCTTAGACATTCCAATTGAAGCTCCTCTAATTTAGTAGCCGTCTGTTGTGCAGTGTGGTCTAGCAGTCAACGCGCATTCGTTGATTTGCTTCACTCAATTCGTGAGGTACCCATCAATCAAGCTTTTTCACCCTCCCAATTTGTTTCAAGTGGAATAAAACAGTTTTATCACTAACACCGCAGCCTGCAGCTAACTCGGACGTGGTTTGCGATAGATCCGCTTCCACAAAAGCCTTCAATTCTTCATTATCAACTTTGGTCTCCAGCCGTCCACGGGGCTTGTTCTGCAGGTCGAAATTTCCAAAACGGAAACTTAGGAACTAAAAACGCAATGTGTTTTCTTTTGCGGCACCGTCGCCATACACATAATTAATCCTTCAAGCCGTTTCTGTAGCACTGGTGCCACGGTGGAACTCGTACTCGTAAATAATGCGATATTTCAAGTTTTCCATTTTGTAAACTAAGTGACGCAAAGAAAAAAAACAATTAAGGAAAAAAACAAATCAATTATAATTTTCAAATCACAAATACATGAGTAAATAGCTGTATAAATTTGAATTTGGAATTCCTAACCAAAGAGAAGATTTTTGAGATCAAAGTTGCCAGTACGGCAAAACGCCAATTTCATATGTATGGACCTAATATAATTAAGGTAGAATGTATGTACTTATGTGTTGGACGAGCGGGCTGGCAAGCGGGCGGTGTTGATTTGATTTGTATGAAAATCTACAGTTTTATACCGAGGTTGATAAAATTTTACACATGTGACCTACGGAACAAGAACGTTCACCTTGACCATCGATTCCAACCTTCCTCTTCCCCACCTCCTTCCCCTCCCCTCTACCTTCAGCCTCACAACATACCCCAATTGGGGATGCCATAGTCTCACTGGCTCCAGACGGGAGCAGTTGAGATTCTTGTGCGGTATTCACTGTATCTATTTTTTTTTCCATATTTTAGGCAACTACCCTTTTTATTGGAAAAAATCATTCTAAGAATTGGTTTGTAACGTAGATAGCGTCTCGGATAAATATATCCGATTATATTTAAATGGAACTATTGACTTATTATTAAAGTCTAAATGAATATTCAATTTTTATAAGAAAAACCCTTTGCTTATAACTTTTTAAGGTAATTCCCATCACTGTTATATATCATTGAAGAAGAAGATAACAATGATAATCTAAACGAAAATATAAAAAAAGAACAAGACTCAGAAAAAGATACTGGTCGCAACTGGGACTTGAACCCAGAATCTCTTGTCTAACCGGGACGTGTGCGTTTACCAATTCAGCCACTACTCAGTTGTGACTGAATAGGCCACTTGCATGGATTTCATAACGACTTGGAAAAAGTCGTGTGGTTAGATGTTTTTTACCAAGATTACGAAAATGTTAGTAAAATATTTTTTAGAAGTGTACAGTTTTTTTAATTTTTTTTTAAAATAAATAAATCCATTATTTGGGCTCATGACGTCACTACATGAAAATTTCCCGTCTCCGAAGATGTTCCTATTAATTTTGTAAAATTCCACACTGATTTATTTTTTTTTATATGGCAACACTTTGATTTCAGGCGAATTTTTGAATTTGAAATTTAACGTTCTCTAGATTTATTGTTTGTTCCCAGCGAACTTTTCATTTGGTTTGACTTTTTGACAGATGTTATGAAGAGAACCCCGTACATTTTATGCTGGCTGTACGTGTTTTAGGGGTATAATGGTAATGGTGCTGATTTTAACAAAATCAAATTTAATAATATTCGTATTATTATTATAATTTACAAGTAAAGTAGATTACATTAGGTTTAGTAATATAGACGTTGATCATTATAATGATTTATGATTAATAAGAAGGGTCAAGGAAAAAAATATTTATGAGATGTAATATTTTTGGTATGCCTCGTTATTCTACTGTGCCAGTCGTGTGGAAAATGTTCTTTTTTTAAATGATTTTCCGGTTTATAAAAAATGGTCTGATTTTTCGGATTTAAATTTATTAAATAAATTATTAATTAATTAAATAATTGAATTATTTAATTTTAACAATTTCTTTTAAGGTAAAGGTTTAAAATAGTAAAGCAACGCATGCCAGGAATCAGATAGTTTTAAATATAATGAAACTTAACTGGTTTCGTTTTTTCAATTTTTCTCGGAAAACAATATGGTTGGAAACAACATTTTTCCGGAAAGGGCTCAATATTTAAATTTTTATATGTAGTCAGTCGGTAACTCGCCACATGCGAACAGAAACAGAAAAGTAGAAAAATATCCCGTTCTCTTGCGGTTGACATCTCAGGAGAAAAGCTGAATGAAAAAGGAAAAAAAATGCAAAAAAATTAAAGGTATTTTTTGTTATTTTTATTAAAAAGCTTGTCTGAAATAAGAGATGGTAATAAGTCAGCTAATACCAACGATTTATTTAAACGTCCGGAGTACAGGCTTGCTCAAAAATAGCTGACGCCTTGAATTTTATTTTATTTATTTATTTACTAGCGAGTACCCGGCATGCGTTGCAACGCCACTCAATGAAAGTGTTTGTAACAATTATTATAAGTAATAATTATTAGTTTTATTTTTTAATTTTACTTTATGAGTAAAACCTCAAATTGTAATATTTAAATAAATGAAGACAATATAAGCGAAACTCAATCGAAAATCTGGAAACAGAAAAATCAGAAAAACATATTGACACCTCTGGGACTCGAACCCAGGACCTCTTGCTTTCCGGGCAAACGCGCTAACCACTGCGCCACGGTATCGATATGAAATTCGGTCATGTTTAACTGTACCATACTTCGACTAAGAACCACCTACATTATCTTCATTTTCTTTAACGCATATATTATCGGCAACTATCTTTATGTATGATTGCAAGATTCAGACCCGAACTAAATGCTCTCTAGATATTGTCTGGATAAATCTTTATCCATTTTATTTAAAATGCAACATCTATCGACTTTTCTGCAAGTCTAGGATGAATATTTTATTTTTTCATTTTAACTTTATGAGTAAAACCTCAAATTGTAATATTTAAATAAATGAAGACAATATAAGCGAAACCAATCGAAAATCTGGAAACAGAACATATTGACACCTCTGGGACTCGAACCCAAGACCTTGCCGATAATATATGCGTTAAAGAAAATGAAGATAATGTAGGTGGTTCTTAGTCGAAGTATGGTTAGCGCGTTTGCCCGGAAAGCAAGAGGTCCTGGGTTCGAGTCCCAGAGGTGTCAATATGTTTTTCTGATTTTTCTGTTTCCAGATTTTCGATTGAGTTTCGCTTATATTGTCTTCATTTATTTAAATAATTATTAGACTTTTGAATGTTGCTATAACTTTGTGGTTATCCATTATATTAATAAATGAAACGATTTAATTTGGTTTGAACCACTTATATAATGAGTAAATCCGACCGGTTTCGGAATGACCGTTTCTTTTTCAGGGCAAGCGTATACTAATTTGACATTTTCGAAATATGGATGGGAACAATGTATTAATATGGAAGGGGTGGAGCTGTTACTACACACATTTCGGTGATTCATTTTTAGAGATAGTTATTAAGTACGACGCCAACAAAGCACTCTTTTTAGGGTGAATTGCTTAGTTAAAAAATAAAAATAAAAAATCTTATTTCCAAGGCGACAATTGTTTTTTTCTGACGTTTGCAATAAATCGATTTTGTTAGGGACAGAAAACATATGATAATAATGTCATAACGCCAGAGATTATTCATAACGCCAGAGTTTACCAATATATATATAGCCTACAGTACTCGAAAAATAATGTAGCTTTCTATTTGTGAAAGAATTTTTAAAGTCCATTCAGTAGTTTTTGTGTGAAAGAGTAACAAACGTAGGTATATCCATACAAACCTTTACCTTTATAATATTAATAGGATTCTGTGAAAGCATTTTCAACTGCATGCTATCTAGGTACAAGCGAATATTGACATAGCGTTATATGTCAGCCATTTTTGGTAGCTGAGTGGGCATCGCATTTGGATGGTTTTTTGTTTCATTCCTCGGCTGGCTAAGTCCTCCATCACGACATTTTCCGCTGGTGGTGGTAGATTTTTAAACATTGTTCGGTTATTCGTAACCCGTAAAAAAAATATCGATAGATTTGCTGGGGCCAATGAAAAGTTTTAGTGATTCTGATTTCTTTCAATCAATATAACAGACTTTAACAGATTAGTGTTTAAAAAATATTATGAATATGTGTGCAATATTTTTGGACCACCCGTTTGAAGGGAAGCTTATTTTTTCTAACGTAGGTAAGACAAATTCTGTACTCCGAGATGAATATTAACTCAAATATTTCATGGGACGCACTCCTCGCTTCATTCACATTCATACATCGTATTAGACATACTCATAAATCATCTTTGAGGTTAGATATGATTTAAGATTTTGACGGCCAAAAGTATTTTTGTTGTTTGTTTTTGGGGGTGTTATGCCGTGTTGCGCTACCTCCTCCTTTAGCCAACGTTTCGGACAGCGTTACAGTGTCAATCATCAGCCACATCTGTCCTGATGATGGACACTGTCCGAAACGTTGGCTAAAGGAGGAGGTAGCGTAGCACGGTATAACATCCCAAAAACAAACAATAAAAATCTTTGAGGTTAGTTTTAAATATATATATTTTTTTGAAGTGAAAACTTCTTCAACATCGCTGTATTTTGAAATACGATGAAACGAAAACCCCAATAAAAAGCGACAAACACAAACATCTACAGGATTTAGCCTGCGAGATAATTTTTTTTTATTTTTTATTGTACGACAGACAGGTGAGTCCAATTACGGTACAATTTTAATAACTAACAATACATGTATATAGTTTTTTTAAAACATGGTACGGTGATATCAAACACATCTATATCCGCTGGTAGGGCATTAAGCAATGCCATACCTCTTGTCATGCTGTGTTGAGCCATGACATCTGTCCGACCCTGCGGTATGTGGAATAGGGCGTGGCTACGAGTTCGACAGTATTTGTCAGGAGCGAATAAGCCACAGCATGACAGGAGATATGGAGAATCAATAAGGTTTTTTATTAACTTTAATTCGAATACCGTGAGTCTGGCATTACGCCTGGTCTCTAGGCTTTGATAATTTGTCTCCTTTAGCAGTTCCACGTGATGCATGAATTTCGGATATATTCCGTAAGATCGCATGTAAACATACCTTAGGAATTTTTTTTGAATTTGTTCAATCATATTTATGTATTTAAGTTGATATGGTATCCAGACAGTACTAGCGTACTCCAGCTTGCTTCTGACCACTCCGTTGAACATGGCGGTCATTGCTTCTATGTTACTGAATTGTTTGCAAGTTCTAATTACAAAACCAAGCATTTTAGAGCAAGCCGAAGTAAGCTGCACTATATGATTTGAAAATGTTAGCCTGGGACCAAAGGTCACCCCAAGATCCTTGATGATATTTACGCGTGTTAGTACTTCTCCATTATGAGATAGAATAATCGGTTTCCTCTTTGTGCGGTGCTTTGTAGCTTCCCCACTGTTATCAACTTTAGTTTTCTGAAGGTTTCATTTATACCGCTTGTGAATTGCATACTTGTATTTATTTACTTCCGCTCCGCACAGGAGGCCTTTGAGAAAAATGATTCCGCTCAGGGCCTATGTCATATTTGAGGATGCTGTGTATGGTATTTTTAAATGTGTAGGGTATTTTTTTGAAAGAAAGAAGATAGAGTTCTGAGAAGGAAGAACGTATGATTGAGTATGAATCTGGGGGTCAGTGTGTCCAGGAGTGACGGGCGTAGGAATCCATCCCTCCCATTGCGCTGCAAGATGATGATGTTAAAAAGTCTCCCTCAACCAGTCTCCCTTGACCTGGCCTGCCACGCAGTTAGTGGGCAGACACATCCACCGCAAAGACCCGGACAAACCTCACCCCGTGAACCAGGACATCTCTGCTGAGATGATTTGTGGCCTGGTAGATTTTTTTTACATGAGCTCCACACAGGAGGCCCTGAGGAAAATAATTTCCCTGTGAGGATGCTGTGTGCAGGGTTTTTTTGAGGAAAGGAAGGAGAGGAGAGTTCTGGGAAGGAAAAGGGTTTGAGGGGTGGGTAGGAATCTGGGGTTCAGTATGTCCTGGTCATCCGCCTCCAAGACCTAGACAAACCTCACCCCATGAACCCGGGCACCCCTGCTAAATCACCAAACGTAGCGAACCACTTGGGGTGACCTATGGCAGAGGTGTTGGTTATCCAATAAAGGTTTCCTCCCAAACTGAGTGGATAAAATAAAACAGCGACAAAAGAGAAGATAACAAAATAAAAGGTTGGATTAGGTTAGGTTAAGTTAGATTATGTTAGATCAGTTAAGAGTAATTTAAGGGTTAGGTTAGGTTATGTTTTTCCTTCATTTTTCTTCACGATATTCCGTTATGTTAATGTTATTTTTTATCGCTGTTATTTTTTGTCACGTATCTAATAATAATAATATTTTTATTATAGTAATTTGTTCATTTAAGTTTACAAATTTCTAATTAATTAGAATATTTCATATTGCAGCAAATTAATTATAATATTTCATATTCACTATATTTTTCTAGTTTTATGTACTCGTAGCTCCTACAATACCTTTTGAACTTTCCAATTGGTGTGGATTTTAAAGTTTCCGGTAGTGTGTTATATAACTTTATTCCCTTGTACAGTAGACTGTTCTGCGAATTCGCTTTGTCCTTTTTTGTAGCCTAATTTCCTTGCACGTCCTTGTGTTATATCTGTGAATGTCCTTGTTGTATTCAATTTTATTTGAGAGGTATTTGGTAACATTTTGTTCAATATTTTGTGGATAAATACCATCGTTTTCAAGGTCAGCATCTGTTTCACGGTTAACCAATTTAGTTCCTTTACCATTTTAATTATTTTTGAAAATCTATTTCGTTGAAGTATTATTCTTATTGCCCTGTTTCGGAGAATTTGTAACATATTTTGTTCTCTTTCGTTACATAGGACAAGGATACTTGAGCAGTAGTTGAAGTGCGGAGCAATAATTGAATTGTATATGGTGGTTGCAGTTTTTCTAGAAATTTTTGGACGAATTCTTCCAAAAAAAGATATCTTTTTGGCAATTTTCTTTTGGATGTATTCAGCATGCCTATTGAAATTTAGTTTGGAATCTTATATAACTCTTAAGTATTTCACAATTAAAAAACACATAAATTTGTTTAAGACCACTTTTATTTTAAACACTCTACCGGTTTCAGAAGCACCCTTCCTTTGTAAGGAGAATATTATTACTATTATATATGTTATAATATTCTCCTAACGAAGGAAGAGTGCTTTTGAAACCAGTAGAGTGTTTAAAATAAAAGTGGTCTTAAATAAATTTATGTGTTTTTTAATTGTAAATTATGGCGAGCCACAAAGTTAGTGCTTTTTACAAATACTTTTGTAAGTATTTCCTTTCAGTAACATGTTCAATAATTTTAATTTTGCTTTCACTGGATGTCTTCTTATATCCAATCACCATACATTTTGTTTTTTTCTCTCTCTAAAAAAAATGTTTTTATTTTAAGTAATTCATGTCTGTGCTGTTGTTAGTGCTTATAAAAGTTCTAGTTCGTTATAGCTTATAAAGCTAACGAGAAAACTTTTAACTGCCGACCGTTTAGTAGCCAAGTTAAAAGAAACTTTTCCTTCAACTGATGGGAAGATGATAATCTACAAATTAGTGTAAATAATAGAAAATTGGATTTGAAATGCACCTGTTATCAATGATGGTGGTTATGTAACATAATTTTTTTAAATTTTTTATCTCGATAATATATTTAAAAATATTTACATCACACGGTGGATGTTAGGCGGTCTCTATGTGCATTCAGAGATACTAAAATGTACTAAGCAAAGATATTCAAATACAGAAGAGATATGCTATGGTGTCCGCGCAACTGTCGCCGTACTACGCGCTAATTAGCATAGTTTTCATACAAAAATAATTTGTTCATTTCGTTGATTTTTTGAAAATGTGCATTAATATAGGTTAACAATATATTTTGAATAAGGAAAGAATTCGTTCATTTAGTTTAACGTTCGTTTGGTTTATTCGTTAATTATTTGTTCTTTTAGTTTATTTGTTAATTGGTAAACAATATCGGCGACACCCGGAAGCGCAGGACCCACATAGTAAAAACAGCAGATAGCACATCTACTTATATTTCAATATCTTTGGTATTAAGCCTGTTTGAACTGCGAAGAGACCACCACAGACGATAGATCCTTTTAAACGAAAAAAGACCTCCCACACGGCATCCCCAAAGATGACATAAATACACTGCATGTAGTGACTAGCGAACTAGCGATGTCTCGTTCTAGCGGCCCTTTAACAAAAGAAACAGCGCTAGTTCGCTCAACTCCACGCTCTCTGCAGTCACTGCCGCAGTCACTAAATGCAGTGTCGTGTGTAGGCCGCTTTAGACCCTGAAGGGAATAATATCCTTATGGCCTCCTGTGTGGAGCTAACGTAAAAAAAAACTATCAATATACGGAGACACGGAGGTAGTTCAAATATGACTAAAAACCTCATTAACTAATTAACTTCGGTTTATTGTCAAAAATTATACTCAAAGTGCCAATTATGTATATTAAAGTTTTCTAGCTCGGTGTAGACAAGATATGATTTTAGATTTTCACGACCAAAAGTTTTTTCGCTATTTGTTTTAGGGGTTTCATGCCGTGTTGCACTACCACCTTCTTTAGCCAACGTTTCGGACAGTGTTACAGTGTCCAACATCAGGGCAGATGTGTAATTGTTTGTGCTTAAGTACGTAGAAGCGATACCGTGTTGCCAGCTCCACTCCTCTACGGGCTAGTATTACAGAATACTTCAAAATGGTTTTCTGCGTTTAGCTTTGGTGTAGCCGGCAATTGCCCGATACCAAGAACTATTGGGCTTAGCTCCGTCGTCTCTATTAATATTCATGGGATTTTTGTGAATTTCAATTGCCTGCGTAATTTTACACAGATCTGAATAGCCAGGTACTTCCCCACCTTCCTCTTCCCTATCTCTTTCCCACCCCACTTCCTTCATCCTCACAACATACCCCAATTGGGGATGCCATAGTCTCACTGGCTCCAGACGGGAGCAGTTGGGACCCTTGTGCGGTTTTCTTGTAAAAAAAAAAAATTAGGCGTGCTCTATGCGTTTTGGGTCTTCCCAGGACTGTAGTAATAAATCACCACAATCAATAATTACACATCTGCCGTGATGATGGAGACTGTAACGTTGTCCAAAACTTTGGCTAAAGAAGGAGGTGGCGCAACACGCCAAACAAAACAACACAAAAATACCCACCCTTTAAACCGGGCCTAAGTGTGTAGACATGTTGACTTTATTTTTTCCCGAAAAGGGTGTTGATGTTTTTGAACGAAAATAATTTTGTTGCCATTTTCGTTCCGCTCCAATGAAAATATTGGGCACTTTGGAGAGTGCTAGAAAAATATGCCTAAAATTCATATATTCTAACTAACCAAAACAATGTTTCCCCGCAGGGTTGAGAATAGAAGATAGACTGCCACACAGCACAATCTGTTTTTAAACCAACTCTTTGCTTTATTCGCATTCGTATATCGATCGTTCAGTTGATTTATTATTATAAAACGAATATAAAACTAGCTGGTCCCGGCATGCGTTGCTATGCCATTTAATAAAGAAATTGTTTCTCCCTGAGTGTCCTTTCCCATTCGTCCCGTTCTCCTTCCGCCTCCTCTTCTTCTCCTGCGTCCTCTTCCTCTCTCGCGTTCCCACTCCGCCACCTCTACCTTACCTCTTCCCTCTCCACTGCACCCCCCCTTCTCTCGTCCAGTGAACCTCCCTCCCGAGATCCCCTCCCCCCTCACACGTCTTCCCCTCCCGCGTTCGGCTTCCACCTTCCCCGCCTTCCCTCTTCCCTTTCCCGCTCCATCGTCCTGCCAACCCTCCTCCCGCGTTCCATATATTCAATCATACATTCAGTTTTTAAACAGCCTTTATTCATTATTATTTTTTAATTTATAAACTAACGTTTAGACAAGATTTTTATGCATAGCACAAAGGGTAACAATTATTACAAGCAATAATTGTCAGCCTGAAACACTCATTTACATTGAAAAATCTTCCGAGAAAAAATACTTGCCGCCAACGGGACTTGAACCCGTGTCCTTCCGATTGCCGGTCGAATGCTCTAACCACTGAGCTATGGCGGCTTATCAAATACCCGCCAAATAATTCAATATATACTAGTGTTTCATTCAACATATAACATATAACAAGCAGTAATTGTTGAATGAAACACTAGTATATATTGAATTATTTGGCGGGTATTTGATAAGCCGTAATAGCTCAGTGGTTAGAGCATTCGACCGGCAATCGGAAGGACACGGGTTCAAGTCCCGTTGGCGGCAAGTATCTTTTCTCGGAAGATTTTTCAATGTAAATGAGTGTTTCAGGCTGACAATTATTGCTTGTAATAATTGTTAGCCTTTATTCAAATAATTTGGTACCTAACATAGGTACCTATTTAAAATATCTAAAATTCTTGATTCGATTCAAACTATTAGGGGAGTATCTACTTTAAATAAATTTATCAAATTAAAGATTTTCAAAAATAGAATCCTGATTGAACAAACATTGTTTTGCAAAATGTCATTCTCAAACACACGAACTGTCAAACGTGCGATGTTTTCTGAAATTATCCAATTTTCTTAATTTTTCTCTCCATAAAAACCATCCTCGTATTTCAAGGAATATTCTAAAAAAAGAATTAGCGAAATCGGTTAAGCTGCTCTCGAGATTTGCGCTTAGCAACACATTTAGCGATTCATTTTTATATTATAGATATTATAATGGAATTCCACCATGAATTATCACTCTCAAAAAAAGAAATATTAAAACGTTCAGTTGATTAATCAGACATCTTCAAATAATACGTTTTGACATAACGAAGAAAGCAATATTCAAATGCTTTTTTTATTAGATTAGCTCCACACAGGATGCCCTGAGGAAAATAATCCCTTAAGGGTCTATTTCATCTTTAGGGATGCTGTTCGGAGGGTCTTTCCCACTGGAGTGATTACGGATGTGACCTACTTTTTGAAATTTTTAACCCCTACCCCCCCCCGGTGACTAAAAACCTAAGCCCCCCGCCGCTCATTTGTATCGAGCGTGGTATTTTGAAGACCCCCCCCTGAACAGGTCACGTAGTATAGGTACGTTCCCTTGCTTGCTATCCGAAGGTCGTGAAATTGAATCCCGGCGTGGGCTAATAAATTTTATTTGAATTACATTAAAAAAAATATATAGCATATTTCCGGCACGTTCCAGAGTGGAAGATACTCTCAGTATCGCCCAGGTGTAAGACCACCATTCAGAATTGAAAATTTGCTTGAAATGACTTAAGCCGTGTTTGGTGACCAGATCTGAATAGTCAGGTATTTCTCCACCCTCCTCTTCCCCATCTCTTTTCCACCATCCTTACTATCATCAGTCTCATACCCCATTCGGGGATGCCATAGTCTCACTGGCTCCAAACGGGAGCAGATTAGACTCTTGTGATGTATTCACAAAAAAACGTATAAAGAAAATGTTACCCATGTTCAGTCTCTGTAGCTGACAGCATATCTGTGTCCTCCAAAGAATAAAAGGAAAATTAGTTTACAGGAAATCGACACACATATTATGTGTGTCTTATCTTTCGTCTCACCATTATTTGACGTGTGAGAAAGTACTGCAGCATTATAGTAATAAGATACGAATGTTTTTTGCCTTTTTTGCTGTCAAATTAATAATTGCGCTCATTGTACCATTTAAAAAAAAACTAAAATCCAGCGACTAATATTAAAATTAAAGACTAAAACTCAGACCACACAGTGAAGCAGGCAATGTCTATGGAGCTTCATCGACAGTCATCCAGAGGAAGGCCGAAGAACTCCTGGATGACTCAATGCTTCAAAATACTTCAGAGCAACGGCCTGGATGAAGGCGATACTCAGAACAGAAGAAATTTCAACCTGAGAATGAGAAGAGCCGGCCCCAACAGCCTACCTAGGCAATGAGTTGGGACAGCGGAAGAAGTTAGTAGAATCCAGCGACTGTGCAGTCAGAACTAGTATACACTTCACAATCTTCACATCTAAATATATCTTTTGACCTTTTCACTTTACTTTAGAAAGAATTTATCGTTCTTATTCAAAACTGTGAAAGCGTTCTGGTTTGACTCATACATTCAAAAAATTGAAAGGCTTTTATATTTTTCAATTTGAAAAGAGGTCAGTAAAAGAGGATGAATTCAAAAATTCAAAATGAATGCAACGAACTCCTTTTGAAAAGCTGTCTTCAAAAGCTTTACAAAAATAATAATTTTTGCTGCAGTAGTTTTAAAAATACTTCGCAACAGTTCCAACTGCTCCGGAGCTAGTAAGACTATGGTATTTCCGATTGGGGTGTGTTATATGCTTATGTATCGATGACTTTACAATATTGGGTCGATAGGAGTAACCACCGATGATTTTACATCGATATACCGAGTACGGTTGCACTGTTGATAACTGAATAACAATATTATCTTCGACCAATTTTTCCATATATTATATGCATACCTTATTCATTGAAAGCAGTCGTTCTAAGAACTGGTTTGTAACTTAGACAAATATATCCGATGTTATTTATATGAAACTATTGATATTTTTATGAAAATCTAAGTGATAATTTAATTTTTT
This sequence comes from Limnephilus rhombicus, assembly GCA_929108145.2. Taxonomy (NCBI): domain Eukaryota; kingdom Metazoa; phylum Arthropoda; class Insecta; order Trichoptera; family Limnephilidae; genus Limnephilus; species Limnephilus rhombicus. The sequence continues at coordinate 44,956,116 of OV815289.1, read as the reverse complement.
ATAAGAAAAACTATCTTTTTATAACTTTTGAAGGTTATTCCCATCAATTTAACATATCATTGAAGAAAAAGATAACGATACTAATCTAAACAAATGAAAGAGAAAAAGACACGGAAAAATAGAAATAGTTAATGGTCGCAACTGGGACTCGAACCCAGAACCTCTCGTTTAACCGGTACGTGCGCTTTTACCAATTTAAATAAAATCGGATATATTTATCCGAGACGCTTTCTAGTTTACAAACCAATACTCAGAATGATTGTTTCCAATAAAAAGGGTAGTTGCCTGCAATATGGAAAAAAATTGTTGAAGATAGTATTGCTAATTCTAAAATTTGAAATATGCGATTGACAAATGTGGCGGTTTGCCAGGAGGTGGCAATGGCGAAATCGGTAAAAACGCGCACGTCCCGGTTAAACGAAAGTTTCTAGGTTCGAGTCCTAGTTGCAACCTTTCATATTTTCTTTTAGATTATTTGTGTTATCTTCTTTTTCAATCATATATTACACTGATGGGAATAACCCTTAAAAGTTATAAAAATAAAGAGTTTTTCTTATAAAAAAAAGTATTAAAGTATAAAAATAAAAGTGGTGTTTACAAAGTTATTGTTTTATTTTAAATTAATAATGTCAAATCACAAAGTATCCGTTTCATATGAACAAAAAAAAAGTATGTTTATCAGAAGTAACCTGCCAGTCAAATAAAATGTTTTCTGTATCTATTTATAAAATAAATAATAAACTTAGATTACGGAATTCATACGTCATATCTTGGTTTATAATTAAGCTTCTATAATCGACTTCTTGAGGGAGAGGTCGATTCAGATGGTAGTCGATGGTTTCACCTCTTCCTCTCACTCGATAAATGCTGGCGTCCCGCAGGGATCGGTTCTGTCTCCAACTCTGTTTTTGTTGCACATCAACGACCTTTTGTCATGTGCACCAATTCACTGCTACGCGGATGACAGTACAGTTCATGATAGCTTTTTGTTTGACAAGCCCCCAAAGGGCCCACAAACTCCAACAGCTCGTAAGGCTTTGAAGCAAAGAATGGACGGTTACCTCGAGAGTGTTTTCTCTTGGGGTAAAAATAATCTCGTTGAATTTAATGTTTCAAAGACCCAATCTTGTCTGATTACGTCTAAAAGGGATCGCAATGAAAATCTAGTCTCTTTCAACGGAAGCAATCTTCCGAACAGGCCCTCCATTGATTTGCTTGGTGTAACCCTAAGTGACCAGCTCAGGTATGGGGGCTCCATCGAAGCCAGAGTAAAGTTAGCCTCCCAAAAACTGGGCGTACTGTACAGGGCCCGCAGATACTTTAAAAGTACACAACTGCTAACCCTGTACAAATCGCAAGTGCGCCCCACGGTTGAATTTGGCAGCCACCTCTGGTCTGGAGCTCCAAAATACCTGAAAAATATCCTCGACTCTGTGCAGAAACGGGCGGTCCGTTTGATAGATTCTCCCATCTTAACAGACGGATTGCAATCTTTAGAGCACAGGCGTCGGGTGGGAATGCTATCCTTGTTCTACCGGTATTACAATGGAAGATGCTCCGAGGAACTAGCATCATTGATCCCTTCGGCACCGGTGCATAGTCGGGAAACACGCCAAACGCGTGCCCAACATTTGTACACAGTTGACATTAGTCACATGAGAACGGGTCGTTTCTTCGACTCGTTCTTATGTTCAACAGCTCGGCTGTGGAATGATTTGCCGGCCTCTGTGTTTCCTCCTTCCTACAACATGGGTCTCTTCAAGACCAATGTTCATTCCTTCCTCTCCTCAAAAAGACCCTCCACACAGCATCCCAGATGACATAGGCCCTAAGGGAAATTATTTTCCTCAGGGCCTCCTGTGTGGAGTTAATGTAAAGCAATTTAAGCAATTGTAAATGTTCTCCAAAATGGCCTGGAAAGAATCTCCTACTTGTGATCTCCTGAAAGAAACCATTCGTTTGTTCTGAATGCAATTATGAATGTTCTCCAAAATGACTTTGAATTACAAATTACATCTTTGCGATTATTTCAAGGACATACAGAAACCATTTCTTCATTCCGAATGTAATTATAAATGTTCTCAAAAGTTGTCTTCACAGAATCTCATTCCTGTGATATCTTGAACGAAATCATTCATTTGTTAAGAATATTATGAGGTTTTATCGAATAAAGAATCCAATATTTTTCGATTATTCCATTAACAATATGTCGTTAGTATCTGTCTCGGAAATCAATGACTTAGGTATTTGGTTTGACACGAAACTCAACTTTATCAAGCATATAGAAATAATAACCAATAAAGCTTTGAAAATGTTGGGATTTATTTTAAGGGTATCTAGTGATTTCAACAATGTCAATACTGTAAAAACATTATATATGTCACTCGTAAGGAGTCATTTAGAATACAATTCCACGGTTTGGTCCCCAAATTATGAGGTTCATTCACATGCGATTGAAAGAATCCAAAATAAATTTTTAAGATATGTGAATTTTAAAATGGGCATTCCTAGTGAATGCCTAAATTACGATAACGTACTTTGTTCATTAAATTTAATAAAATTATCTGATCGTAGAATCATTTCCGATTTAACCTGTTTGTATAAAATCATAAATTCAATGTTTGATACCCCTGATTTATTTTATGTAATTTCTTTTCATACTCCAGGCAGGTCAGTCACAAGACAGTACCTACCATATTATTGTAGCAATTCTAAGTCAACAAGTCAATATTATACTCCTATGCGACGGATTCAACAGCTTGGAAACAAATACTCCGATGTTGTTGATATATTTAGTACATCAATTTTATTATATAAGCATACCTTATTGAAGTTTTTTTCATCAAATAGGGGAATATTTTGCTAAAGCTATTATAATTGACTAACACATTGACAGTATTTTGTTGGCTGAAAGAAAAAAAACTATTTCGGATTTTTTGTATTTTGTACCTACATACTGTGTGGTTCAAATTCAATACCTAATATTTTTACTTTGTATTTATTTTTGTGCAAGTGTTTTAAACAGTAGTTTCCTGCACTATTTACTAGTATAATTTCGTTAATATTGTTATATATATGTATGTAAAAGCCTAAAGAGGCGTAAATAAATAAATAAATAAATATTATGAACTAAATGTGCAATTTGGCTGTCATGAAACGGGAATCCTTCCTAGTTGGACAGACAAAGCATCATTTTGTTATGTATTGTGTTGTAATATATATGCAAAGAACTCACATTATTTGTACAGCATTCTCGAGGTGTACAAATTATCCAATTATAATATTTATTATTATGAGGCTAAATGCGGTGGGTATTAGTAGGAGATAGGTGTAGGAGAAAATAGTAGAATGAGGACTTATTTCCTATCGTGCTGGGTGCATTTTCCGATTAAATTCACTCAATTCTACTAAATGTATTTTAGACTAATCGAGCCCCTCTGTGACTGCAGGGAACTGCATATAAATTGGTCTTTTAGTTGCTAATGAACGAGAACCTGTTTTACATATTATCCTGGAGTTGCTAGGGAGGGAACCAATTATTATTGCCTACATTTAGTCAAAAACAATATTCACTTAATGATGTCCTAATCATATATTTTTAATGAAACAATTTGGTTGTCAATTTGGAAGGTAAGTATGGGTACAGCCGCCCCGGGAACCATTGATTGGATAACCCCCTGCCAAAGGTTTTTTTTACGTAAGCTCCACACAGGAGGCCCTGCTCTTTATGTCATCTTTGGGAATGCTGCGTTTTGGGTATTTTTAGGCAAATGAAGGAGAGGAAGTTCTAGGAAGGAAAAATGTACGAGGGATGGGTAGGAATCTGGAGTTTAATGTGTAAATCCGATGGATTGAGAGAGTCCGGCTGGAGAGATCTCTTGGTAATATCTCCCTCATCCGGTTTATCCCGATCCAGCCCGCCACGCAGTAGGTCAGTCACATCAGTCGTCAAGACCTAGACAAACCACACCCTATGAAACCGGCAGCCCTGCTAAATCACCAAACGTAGCGAACCACTTGGGGTGACCTATAGCAGCGGTGTTGGTTATCCAATAAATGGTTCCTGGACGGCGGTACCCACATCCGCCTCCCAAATGTCATGCCAAGTTGCAAAACTACGTTCGGTAATTTGGCAGGTGTCTCCCGGTTCACGGGGTGAGATTTGTCGAGATCTTTACGGCGGATACGTCTGCTCACCTACTGCGTGGTGGGACGGATTTGAAGAGAGTGGTTAAGGGATGCATGTTGACCTTTTAACCTCTGCAGCCGCACTCTCTCGACCCATCGCCTTGCACCACAGTGGGAGGAATGGGTTAAAACACCTGTCACTTCTAGACACGCCAACGCCCCGATTCCAACTCACCCTTCTTACTGTTTCTTCCCAGTTCTTCCTATACTTCCTTTACCTTTAAAAAATCCTCCACAAAGCATCCCCAAAGATGTCATAGGCCCTAAGGGAAGTTATTTATTTCAGGGGCTCCTGTGTGGAGCTATTGTAGAAAATTCAGAATAACAGAAGGAAATGTCAATGGTCCCGTTGATTTGTCGGACATCTCTGAAAAATCTAAATTAGACTTGAGAATGCAGTTATGTATGTGTAGGCATGTACCCTCTATCTGGTACAATACAAATCACACAAATCATATGTAGAAAATCTAGAAGTATTCAAAATCGTTTTCTACGATTGTAATATTATAATATTATATTGATTCCATCTTTATGATATTAAAATATTATAATATTATACTGATTCCATCATTATGATATTTATTTATTTATTAATTTACGGACAACAGTCCATTAAAAACATAATAATAACACGAATAAAAAATAAATAAAAAAACAGAGATGACAGTGAAGGGAGAGCACATAAAAATTAATAGCAATGACAATATAACATATAAAAAGGACATATAGAGACACTAAAAGTCAAAGCATGAAGAAGCATTTAAATATTGCGAATCGACTGCCGAAAGTCATTTAGTTTTACACCAAAAAAATCAATGCTTTGACTTGCGCTGACAAGTCTCGACATCTGGATAAGGGAGAATGGTATCCGTAATTAGTAGAATGTTGATTGAGGAACAGCAATTCATTATTTCGAAGCCTACGGGAAGGGATGTTAAACTGGATGAGTTGTAACAATGCAGGTGTATCTGTAATACTGTTGATAATTTTAAATATGCAAATTAGATCAGAGTCCTTTCTACGTTTTTCTAAAGAAGACATGTTTAAAATGTGTTCAATTTCATCATATGAGTACTTGTCTCTTTCAAGACCCAACCTCCAAGCAATTCCTCTTCGGAAACGATGTTGTACGGATACGATGTGACAAAAGTGGACAGCGTAGAAAGGAGACCAAATGACACTAGCATATTCAAGGTGAGGGCGAACCAGCGAACAGTAAAGAGTTTTAAGTGTAATTATATGTTATATATGTTATGATATTAAAATATTATAATATTGTACTGATTCCATCATTATGTTATTAAAATATTATAATATTATACTGATTCCATGATATTAAAATATTATAATATTATATTGATTCCATCATTTATTATTATTATGATATTAGAATAAATATATTTTACAGAGGACGGACCGCCAAATAACTCGGTCTTGCCACATACCTTGCCTCACTCACATACATTCTCTCATACATACACTTCTATTATTCCGACTTTTGGCATGGCCCGACTAAAGTCTTTTCTAAAGTCTACCATGTCTTTCTCGGGTGTCCCCGAATTCTACTACCATTCACATTTGCGTCATATATTATTCTTACACTACTTCCTTCATTCATTCGCTCTACATGCTCAAACCATCTGAGGGTCCCTTTCTTAATCCTACATTACGCTTCCATCAGTCCAGCATTCTTTCTCACACGATCATACATGGTGTTACTACCATACATGCGCCTTAGGGTTCTCATTTCAACAGCATTCGTCTACTTTCATCCTTCCACTGCCAGCTCCATGCCTCACTGTGATACATCAGCGTAAGTACCAGCACTCCACTGTGGACTGTTAGATTCTTAGCGCCAACAACATTCAACTATGACGGCCGGCGTAGTCCAGCGGTAAGGCTCTTGACTCGCACAGTGAAGGTCGCGGGATTGAATCCGGCGTGGAAAATAAATTATATTTGATTAATTTGTGTTATTTCACAGTTTATTCATTTAAAATAGTATATAGTATGTTTGCAGCACGTTCCAGAGTGGAAGATACTCTCAGTACGCCCTGGTGTAAGACCACCATTCAGAATTGAAACGTTACTTGATATGGCATAAGCCGTGTTTGGTGACCAGATCTGAATAGCCAGGTACTTCCCCACCTTCCTCTTCCCTATCTCCTTCCCCTCCACACTACCTTCAGCCTCACAACATACCCCAATTGGGGATTAACTGTCTTCAGACGGGAGCGGTTGGGACTCTTGTGCGGTATTCATTTACCCTTCTTTCAATATCTCTATCAGCCTTCCCATCTCTCCTAAACTTACTTCCCAATTACACAAATTCATTCACCTGCTCCAAGTTTATTATTTGGAGATGTCCGCCTAATCAATTAGACGATCGATGTGTGAATACGTTCCATCCTCTCTGCCTACTCCTGTGAAAAACAGTGTAATATTTGGGTAGTTGTTAATCTCCAACGATTTATTTTACAAAATATCTGAAATAAAACTAACCAAAATGCCCCAGTTTCAAGTGACAAAACCAGTTTCGTTCGAAATGTCGACATTATTTTTTCACACCGGATGTGGACAAGTTCAACGTGAATTGGCACAAAATTCAACATGGAGGCCGTTTCACTTCCGGTCCGGATATTGTCCAATGGATTTGTGGATTTAAAATTGGGAAAATAACAATAATATTCTATTTAATCCATATTGAATACAATTCGTGGGTATTCTGCAAAAAAGCATTAAGTAAAAAAATTTCTGATTTGACTTAATGATGCGGTTATATCATTCGGTGGCCACTCTTTAGTCTACGAAGACGCACAATGTCCTACCTATAATACTTTTCGAGTTATTATCTGAACTAAGTCAATTACGCATAAATCTATTCAGCGAATGAGCACTAAGGGACATAATAATAATAATAATATTTGGATGATTTATGTAGCGCCGTTTTTGTGAAAAATCACCTCAAGGGCGCTGTACAAACTTATAATACATTTCTAAAATCTAAAAACTACAAGCTAGGCAAACAATTATAAACAACTTATGGCTAAAAATTGCATACATCGGTTCATTGACCACAGATACGAAAATATGTGTACAATATTTTGACCAATGAACGCGATGCTGCCTAAAATTTAATGAAAACAGGACCATACTTACCTGGGCGGTCGCTTGAAATTAACACTGTATATTGTCCATTTAAAGAAATTTAGATAGAGTTCGCACGCAGAGGACATTATTGTGAACACATGTTATTTAATCCTGAAAAATATTTTAATATTAATATGTAAAGTATTCTTTGATGAGTGTATTTTGGAAAGTAAAGGCAACATGTAAAGGTGGGTGGTGCAGTAGTACCTATAAGGATTTGATCTTTCTAAATGTGATTCGTCAAGAGACAGATTGATGTGTAAGGAATCGAGTAATTTTAATTCAGTAAGAAAAATGTGATTAAGACATATCATAGATAATACAAGTATGATACTCTCAAATAGGTATATTTAAATTACGGGTATGAGAGCCCAAAAACGAAGGTTTTTAGTTTGGACCTAAACTCTGTTGGGCTTGTTATGCATCTTAATTCCGGAGGGAGTCTATTCCAAGCCTTAGGCCCAGATACTCTGAAAGCACGATCTCCAAACATAGTATTTGGCTTTCGTTTAGGTTCTATTAGTCTGCCTTTAGCAGATGAAGTTGCTGATCTAAGGGTTAATTGTCTCGGACCGGTATTTTCTGGGACGCATAATTCGGAGATGTAAGGTGGGGCCATTTCGTAGATTGATTTAAAAACCATCCAGCACAATTTGTACTGGATTCTCTCAGGGCACTTGAGCCAGTGAAGGTTACGAAGGTGTTCTGAAATATGCGAATATTTAGAAACCCCAGTTATGAGCCTTGCCGCTGCATTAAACACGGATTGAAGTTTGTCAATTTGATATTTTGGAAGACTAGCGGAGATGCCGTTACAGTAATCGAGCCGCGAGACTGCGTAAGAGTTAATTAATAGTTTTGTTGCCTCTGTAGGAAGGTTTCTTTGAACTGACTTGAGTTGTCTTAGGTGAAAAAATCCGGTGCTTACGGTTTATTTGACTTTTTAAAGTCTGAATCTAAATTAACGCCAAGAAGTTTGACTGTTGTCTTTGGAATAATATCGTTGCCGGAAATGGAAATAGGTGTATTGTCTATGAAATGTTGGCGTTTGTTTGTGGCAAGAAATAAAAATCAATTGTTATGAAGCGATTGTATTTGTCGTTAGTTAGGTACTATTTTTTTTAAAATGCATTTTAATTGGGTAGGTTGGCAAGGCTGGGGGAGTTTCGTTCAACGCGTCGGTAGGCGACGTTTGGGTTTTTCCGTTTCCGGACGCTGGTTTTGACGGCGATATGTGCGGTACGCCGTGAAAACAACGGTCACTTAATTTTTAAGTTTTAATACGATGTGATTGAAATCCAAGTTTTGGGCATCTGCATTCGGGGGAAGGAAACACGTTGTGTTTTTTTTTAAATATAAATTTCAAAGATTTATTCGCGTATAATGCGAGTTTTCGCGCGGGTCCCAAAGTGACCACGAGTTTAATGGCAATGTTCGAGTGTTACGATTTATGTACCTCTTTATCCAAGACATCGGTTTATATAATAACCCGCCACGCATGTCATGGTACGCAGTGCAACTGATCAAAGATTTATTCACGTAAAACGTGAGTTTCGCGAGGGTCCCAGTGACCACGAGTTAATTGGCGATGTTCGAGTGAAAAGACTATTGTACCTCATTATCCGAGTCATCGGTTTAAATAATAACTCGCCGCGCCCGTGATTGTATGCAGGGCAACTATCGAATTCCCACCGGGAGTTTATTTATGGAACAAACCCGAGATTACCGCAGTGTTGAACAATTCTCCGCCTCGATTGCTGACGAGCCTTCCTATATAATTTGGAGGAGAGTTTGGGTACTCCTCCCTTTCTCTGAGGGTCCAGGTCTATCATCCCTTCCATGCGACCGCTGTGCAGGCACAAGCTGAGCCGCAGAGGTTGGGACCTCCCTTGCCACCAGGAGGTGGTGTTGGTTCTCACGACATTGGGGGTACGGCGGCAGTAAATTTAATTAGTGTAGCTAGGAATAGCATAAATTACGAAATTGGTCCCGGGGGTGAGTCCATCCAATTTGTTTTATTATGTCTTATCATGTCAATACAGTGTACCGATTTTCTACCTTACCCTTTGTTTTATTATGTAGATTCCTTGTGCAGCCTTTTCAGGAATGCTATGAAACCAAATGGCCCACACTCTGAGAAATGAGTATCGTGTTCTCCGCTTGTTGACATACCCAGACATTAGACTGGGTTTGGCGTCCAAGATTTCCTGAGATGAAATCAAAGTTGACTTGCAGATTACACCCGAGCCCGACCAAGGCTCATCATTACATTTCCCTTTAATAATATAACACAAACACATAACAATATGTCATTACATTCATAAATGATAACAAAATCCCATAGAAACTCAGTCTTAGATGAATTCAGCTTCAGCCTGTTTGAAGACATCCAACGAGTTATTGCTTCTAGGCGTTCAGCTATGCGGATTTTGAGAATGTTGATTTCGTTTGGAGAGCAGTAAAAATAAACTTGCTGATCGTCAGCGTAGCAGTGGGACAGGAGACCAAATGACCCACTTTCTCTTGGGCATGCTCGGTGTGAATCTTCTACGGATCAGAAGGGATGTGCTCATTGTAACACATTTCTTCAGACTGATTCGTGGAAGGTTCGAAAACTCGGCTATCATGGAGAGCATTAGTTTCTATGTTCCCGATGGTTATCTCCGTCATCGACAGCATAGACTGTTTTATCTCCCGGCTTGCAGAACTAACTTGCCAATGGTTATGCCAGTCGGGAGAGCAATCTCGCTGTTGAACAGAATTAATTCGGATATCGACATATTTAGCGTCAGTGAAGCTGCCTTTAAAAGGCAAGCTCAATTAATACTTATATAGTTTTTTTTTTCTTTTTTGCCTACCATTTATATATTTAATTTAATGTTTAAGGTAATACTGTTAATTTTTTTTTTTAAAAACGCATTAAAATTTTAAATTTTGTAATGTTTTTAAAGAATAAATAAATTGAATTGAATTGAATTGAATTGAAAATGACTCGATTATTTTGGCGACATCATTTGTAAAAAGGATGAAAAGAAGTGGGCCTAAAACGGACTTAGTGCATATTCCTTGGCTATATTGATACCATACTGTGATATGTTATTATAATTATAACATAAAAAATAGCATTAATTCAGACTTAATGTTCATTTCAGTTGCATTTCAGTGCTACAACAGTGCGGTCGTACAGTTTCGTATAGTGCACTGCCTCGCGTATCGAGTATTGTTCTACACTTCGCACCCAAAGATGCTGGATGACATTCTCGAAGATATTAAGAGCGATATCGCAAAGATCACATCTGTTAAAGATTCAAGAATAAAACTGAGTTTGGAGAACAACTTAAAGAAACTAGAAGAAAAAATTAAAATAGAACATGTTATCATACAAAAAAAAAATTATTAATCTACAAGAGCAAATTATAACAAACAATGAACACTTTAATGAGAAACTAGAGAGTTTCATGACAAAAAATATAAAAACATATGTGCAAGCCACAACAGCAATTAATAAAAACGAGATACAAACTCCACAAAAACACGCCATCATAATATCAACACCAAAAAACTTGAAGGCTGAAGAAATGAGAAAAAGAATCGAAAAAAACATTGATGTAACTAAAATGCAAGTCGGTGTGACAGAATTAAAAAAAATTGGTGAACAAAAACTCATAATCTCATGTGTAAAGAAAGAAGACGCACAAAAATTGGTCACAAAAATAAATGGAACATTCGGAGAAGACATTAACGCCGAAGAAACAAAAAAGAGAAAACCAATAATGATCGTAAAAAGATTAGAGTCAAATTTAACAGAGGATTAAATTGTTTTAGGCATAACCCAGCAAAATGAGGGTTTACAAAATTACTGCAAAGATGATTTTAAACTCATAAAAGAAATCTAACTCAAAAAATTCGATCAACAAAATACGTCCCATCAAGACGTATCAAACTACTTAATACAAACGTCAGGAGCCATTAGAAAAATCCTTCTTAACTTTGGAAAAATAAATATAAAATACCAAAGAGTACCGAAGATTGACGACCTTAACCCTCTGACGCAGTGTTACCACTGCTTGAAATATGGACACACTGCCCTACGATGCCTGAACAGAACACAGCCACCTACCTGCCCCCATTGTGCACAAGACCATACCCTAGGAAAATGCACAGAGAGAAACAACAAACCAATCTGCTACAACTGTTCCAGCAACAATAAAAAATTCAAGGCGAACATCCTGGACGACCACCGTGCTGATAGCATCAATTGCACATACAAACATAAAATGCTTCAAATTGCCAAAGAGAGAATTGATTATGAATGAAATTGCACAACTCTTATTAGTGATAAAAAAAAAACACAAAGGCTCTCAACAAGTCCGTCCTCCAGAAAATCTTATCCCTTCTTTGAAGTCAAATGTATTCACGGCCACTAATCCATTCATTATTATTATTTCTTCAATATGGATGATTTCGGGATAAATGCTATAGATAAAACCATATCAATAGACGAAAGAATATATACATCAGTGAACGACACAAACAACATTTTACCGATGAATCCCAAAGTTAGCTTAATCATATTTCATATGAATGTAAGAAGCATCGAACGCCATTTAGACGAACTCCTGGTAACAATAAAATCACTAAACAGACTGGACTGTATAATATTAACAGAGACGCACTCATCGAGCGATATAAACTATAATATTCCGGGTTAAACATACTATGCAACAAATACCCGAATTAACAAGAACAGCGGAATCGCAATATTTATTTCAAATAAATATGTTGTGACTTTTAACAGAGAAATCCACATCCACAATGTAAACGTCCTAAATATGGAAATCAGTTACCAAAAGTATACATTTAGCATATTCGCTATACATAGAACTCACGCCTCAATATTACCAATATTTGTAGATGAACTAAAACGCACACTTCTTTCGAACAGAAATAAGAAAACCATTGTTGTCGGAGACGTTAACCTCAATATTGCAAATGATTATTCGTCTTATGATAAAGATAATTATCTTAATATGATGGCAGAATTAAATGATATATCGTGTATTAATTCATTTACAAGAATTATTCCAGGTCAACGACCTTCGTGCATAGATCATGTTTTCACAAATATTCAATACATAAAAAACATAGTATCTGCAGTTATACAAACGACAATCACAGATCATTTCGGGTGCATTTTTACGTACAATTACGAAAATAAATATTTACCTTTACCTACACAAACTCCGGAGAATGAATACTTCCGACGCAAAACGCTCAACATAAATGCCCTAGTACATAATCTAGATAAAGAGAAATGGCAAAATATTTTTAATTGTAATGATACGAATGAATGCTTCGAACTATTTGAAAAAAAATTATCAATGCACGTAAGTACTGCACATTCTATTGATTCCAGAAAACAATCATCAAAATTCAAACCAGTTAAACCATGGATAACTTTGGATTAATTGTATCAATCAGACACAAAGAAGCAATATACAAACAATTAATCCGACAACCTACAAACGAAACCTTAAAAAAATACTTAAAAGCATACAAAAACAAACTTACGTATTTAATAAAAAACACAAAAGAAAACTATTTTCGGCGAAAACTAGAAGCAACGGAGAACGATGCAAAAAAAGTCTGGCATGTTATAAATGAAATCATAGATAAAAAAAAACATAAAAAAATGAAATACACAGTATTACACATAACAATATCAAAATACGATGTGAAGAAAATCCATCAGCTGCCGCTAACATATTTAACAACTTTTTTGCAAATGTAGGCAAAAACCTTGCAAATCAAATACAAAAAATACCGTCTAATGACGAACAGAGCATTAACGTCAATATCTTAAACGAAATTGACATTTTTCCCCTTACTTCAGCCCAGGAAATTGAACAAATCATTACAAGCATGAAGGGAATCTCAGCACCAGGTTTCGACGGAGTTACTGTCGAAACACTGAAAACTATCAAAAAACATATTTCAAAACCATTAACACATTTAATGAACATTAGTCTTCAAAGCGGAATATTTCCAACGATATATAAACAAACCATCATCACTCCAATCCATAAATCGTCCAATATCGCTGATTTCAAACATTGCCAAAATCTTTGAAAAAATCATCAAAAAAAGATTGACTGCATTTATTAACAAAAATAACATAATTCACGACAACCAATATGGATTTATGAAAAATAGAAGTACTCAAGATGCGATTGCCAAATTGTCGAACATTATTCAGAACACACTAGACAAATCTTTGAAATGCCTCGGAATCTTCATAGATCTTAAAAAAGCTTTCGATAGTATTTCTCATGATAAACTTATTAAAAAATTAAACTATGTTGGGTTAAACTCTAAAATGGATAAAAAGCTATTTATTTGAACGACAACAAGTAGTCAAGATAAACAACTCCCTGAGTCTACCACCCAACAAGTAATTTCGGGATACCTTAAGGCACAGTCCTTGGCCCCCTACTATTTATAATTTATGTAAACGATATTTTTAAACTACCACTTAACGCAGACATAATATCATATGCCGACGACACAGCTATCATAGTGAATGGGATCGACTGGAATAGAGCAAACGAACAAGCAAATAATAGCATGAACACCTTAAAACATTGGTTTGACACAAATCTTCTCTCATTGAATACTAACAAAACATACTACATACACTTCTCAACCAACAAACTAAAAACAATCCCCAACACTAAAATAATTATCCATAATAACAAATGTAATAAAATAACATGTATCCAAGGCTGTTCAACATTGAAATCAGTATCAGAAATCAAATATCTCGGAGTGATAATAGAACAACATATGAAGTGGAAGAGCCATATCTGCGAATTGGTTAAGCGTATCAGAAAATGTATATATATATTCATAAGATTAAGAAATATTTTAAAACTAAACAATCTAAAAAGAGTATACTATGCACTAATCCAGTCATCAATTCAATATGGAATTATTGGATGGGGGGGTCATACAACAATATTCTAACTCCGATCAATGTGATGCAGAAGCTAATCATTAAAGTAATCCTAAAGAAACCATCCAACAGAAACGCTTTTCGCCGATTTCACGGTGCCTCGAGTAGAGAATATCTTCAAGAAAAATGCAATTATCCAAATTTACAAAGATAATATCATCAAAAAATTTGAAACCCATCAATCAAAAAGATATGAAGACAACTTCAAAATACCAAAATTTAATACAAAACTAATGCAAAACAATTATATCTATTTAGGAATAAAGTTTTTCAACAACCTTCCGATTGAAATAAAAAAAAACCAAAGACATCAATAAACTGAAACTCAAACTGAAGCTACACTTCATCGGGAATAATTAACTTAATAATTACCTGTTTTTCTCTTTCTTTCTATGTATTATCAATCTATATTCATCTCTATTTTATTTAGATTTTTCGAATTTCACTTAAGTGCATAATATTAGTATGTAACCGTATCCCATGTATGTACACCTACACTTATAGATAATCCAGAAGTTTCAATTGTTCCCATAATATACTTACCTTCTGCATAATGTTATTCTATTTCTGTTATAATTAGTGTAACTCGCTCATCAAGCACAATAACTAGTTTCTTCTTTGGTGAGATTGCAATTTTAAATAATTTGTGTACCGATATGTAATTAATATAAAACCACTGTACTTTATATCTATATTAAATAAAAATAAAAATAAAAAAAATGCTATTTCGTTGAAAGATTTTTTGATTATCTGTGGTATTCAAAATCTGACAGTTGTGTTTAACACTTTAGGTCGGTCATAACTTTTGCCTTATGGTTCCGAAAGGTCTGAAATATTGGATTCTTAATAAGAATCATTGCCTGAACACGTATCAATCAAAAAACGGCTAAAGGTAGAATTTTTGCAAAAATTCATGGATTTACGGGCGCTTTGTATCAATATTTGTGGTAGTTCATAACTTTAGCCCTATGGTTCCGAACCGTGTGAAATTTTGGATTCTTACTAAGAATCATGATCTGTACACGAATCAATCAAAAAAATTTCAAAGAAATTTATATT